>OY787666.1:13856310-15146506 GCA_963678985.1 Spisula subtruncata | reverse complement strand
TAAAGTACCCTATCAATACCATTTACATGAATATATCCACCCAAAAAACGTTTTATATGTTTAAAATATAATAATTTATCAAAATATATGAAAATTGATCGGAATTCATAATGCATGTTTTGTTAGCACTAACGAATTGGTGGTCAAATGTTTAGAAAATGGCTGGTAACGTAAAATACAGGCCTGTATTGAATAATAGAAAAAAATCACAGATACCTCTTTAACTTTTTCGTGCAGTTTAAGTAACTGACTTTAAAAGTACATAGGTATATGTTTGATTTCTAATGATTATCCATTCCAAAAATGACGATTTATCAATAACGTTGGGTCGCGATTTTTGACAAAAACACCAGAAACAACAGTAAATATTGAAAAAACGCGAAGTTGCCAACAATCAAGAAATGGTTTTATGAAATCCACAGACTCTCTTCTATCCAAATATATAAGTCTTGAGCTTGAAAAAAATATTTCAGATAAAACGTTACGGCATCTCGGTCCATAATACCGATATGTGATTTGTTCATTATTAAGTAATTTGACGGGTCAGTACATTAAGTGTGAAATAAATGTTCAGTGGAGACTGAGTTCTAGATACTCTCTTACTTACTGAAATTGTGCCAATGTATCGTCGATCCTGTATACAAGTACAATGTATGTATTTTCGTGACTGACATAAATACGTCACATTGTCTAAAGGCACGTGGCAATTTAAGGGTGAATATTGCTGGTATTTATAATAATATTCCGAGAAACAGATGCCATTCCCGGGAAACATTTCCGTAGTAAATAATTGTTGTCACGTAACATACCAGTCTGAATTGTTTTTGCTAAAATGTGCTTGGTACAGAATCAGATGTATAAATAAATGTCGAAAAGTGTTATTTGTTTGGATCGCAATTTTGAAGTTAATATTAACGTTATAAAAGAAACAGATACATATAGTATTGTATCATGTGTAGTACAAATACTTACATAATAAAGATAACCTCGCGTTTCGTTCATGTATCTATAACACAAGGAAAGTTCACGAAGGTTACATATCACTAAGCTCGTAAATTGAACAATTTGGATTATGTAGGTCGATCATATACATTTTGGCGGTTGTTTCAAGACGCTGTAGTAATTTATTGGAAAACAAAATGCATGGCGTCGACTTACAGGTTTCTTGAAAGGCAGTATAAATTCAAAAATATGACATTAAGTATCCTAAAGAAGGACTGAATTATAAGAACAGAATGAACTTATGCAAATCAATGATATATTTGACACAAATGCGTTGGTATAAATCTTAAAATAAAGCGCTCAAGTGTTAACTGTTGATACCAAATGATTCATAATGCTAGTCTATCGTCATCAACTTAGAGATTCACAATGCCGGTACCGTACCTATAAAACCGTATTTGTTCCAAGTGACGTAGTTTTTGATTAATTGGTTGTCAAGGGAACAATGTATACACATTCGTGTAGAGAGCTTCCTTCAAAAGCCACAATGGGAATTGTTACTATGAGTTGTAGATTTATGCATTTTTTCAAGCAATTTAAAAAGCAAGTACATTTATAGCTAGTTTGCGATAGAAAAAATCTTGTTTTTCTTAAAGTTCTTAAAATCTATTGTTCAGATTTGGGCAATAAATTACACAGAACTAAACTAACTTCCTACCTTACTTCACAATGTTTAGTCACGTATTAAAATACATTTATTCTTTATCATACATAGAGGATCTATCACGAGTTGTCAATTGATATAAATTTATATTAAACGAGTTTTGGAAGTTTTATTAAGCGAGCCTCTGGCAATGCTTAGCCATCTATTGTTCTGTATAATATATATATATATATATATATAAATTCCATTTCTATCGTAAATGGAAATAAAATAAATACTAACCTTAATTGCTAAAATGTATAGTTTCGACAAAAGGCGCTACCAGAGAAGATTATAATTATGAAGGAGAGCAAACATTATGGTTCGATTATATTTCTTAACTAGTGTATGTACAAATGAAAATCACTTGGCTGTGACTTAAGATAATATTGGCAAAAAATCGTAAACCGTACATATGATTCCAAGGCTGTATATTATACGATACTCGTTAATCAATACAACCAATAAAACTAATAAAACAAACTATAATGTAAAACTGTTCCTTATAAACAAACCAAATAAAAGCCACTTAAGGCGAATGTGACTGGAAACATTATTTAAATGGCTCATTAATCATTCTTTACGTTGCTACAACCGGTTAATGTAATAGCCGATTGTTGTATTTACAATCATAAGGTGCATCAACAGTTAAATATACCATACTACATACTTTATGTTACTACATTGTATCTAAATGTGGCTTTTGTGTGATTTGCCGTTTTATTTGTCATAAAACAACAAACGCAATACGATTTGTTGCAATGATTGAAAAACATATTCAGAACATTTTGAACAAAGCAATGTTTGCCTGTCTCGAGATATTTATACAAAATCCTTGAAACATCAAGACTGCGTTCAATAAACGCTTGTGCCCCCGTAGAAGCCATGTTCACAAAAAGCTAAGTAAATCAGGGGCCATTATTTAGTTAAATGCGCATCTACTGTACACTTGGTAATGAAGCTATCCATGAAGTTTTGTTTAAATCTGAGCAGTAGTTCGTGAGAAATAGCCTGGACTAGAATGTAGTTGCTGATCATCTTCACGACCCTTTAAAAACAACAACGTTGACTGCGAGAACTACACATGGACAGCATGGTGGGCCAGTCGGCCGCATTGTGCCGTTTTGTGACTTTTGAGGTTTTGCGTTAGGAGTGTGCGTAAGTGTACAGTTATAGTGCGAATCTTCCAAGGGGCAAAACTGTGAATAATCAGCGAACTGGAACGTGCCGACTGTATTTTCATCTCCACTTGTGTACACGAAGTTTTGTGAAAATCTGAACAGTGGAGTTATATAGAGAAATATAAGAATTTGGCCTTTCAATAAGCCAAAGTCCACAATTAGGCAACGGTGAAGGTCAAAATGGAGTCAGGTGATAGGTGTACAGAGTGGTCATACATGTATACAACATTTAGGCAAGTATGAAAGCTTTGTAGCAAGCCATATTAATGCTAAAAGAAACGGTCAATTTTGGTTAACCAGGCCGGAAGGACTGACGGACGATCGAATGGACAGGTGAACTACTATTTACTTCCCGATCATCTATCGATACGGGGGCATAAAAAGCATTTTAGCTTGTCAATGATTGTTTGGGTTCTCAGTATACGTGTCAAAACGTGATTGTCAAAACTGAGTGTCACATACGAGATCATTATTTTGCTAGACCACTTTGAAATACATTATAGTATAAGCATTGGCCACATCACTGGTGGTATGTCACAGGCTACGATTTTCGTCACATGGATAGCATGCTGTTGAAGATATTGAAGACAATAATCTAAAATAGAGTGACTGTGTCCATCGGTGTATGTGGTTAATTTGATGACAACAATTATATGTCAGACATTCGGAAACTGTTTGACATTTCTATATCCTGCACACAAGTACATATCTCTTGAGTGGCCATTTAGACACTACTTTATTGAGATAAACATGTAGTACTCACGCACGCTTAACATAGCAAATGGATCAACGTTCATGTTACGTTTAGCCCTTAAATCAAACTATAAACCACTTAACGATTGTATAAATGACAATGTAAAGTATATAGCACCAGTTTCCTTCGAAAGGTTAAGATGACGTTTTAAGTAGGACGTCCAATTTCTTCTCTGGAAGGGAGAGTAACTACAGTCTTCTTTTAGAAAAGGTAATTACAATTTGATACCAACTAGTAGCAGTGTATGAATTGAATTCCTTATGAAAGAGACGTATACCAACCAGTACAACAGCGATTCAAATTAAAGATAATGCATCGACATTCCAGAAAAACAGAATCTATACAATGAATCTACTTTGCAAAGTGAAATGAATAAATTTACATCCAGCAGTTTTGCAATAGCATATGTGCGTAAAAAGAAGTATAACTATAAAGAGCGATGTCAATGCATTTCCAGAAAGTATCAGTTTTTGAAATAGATCTTAGTTTTCCGCAACGTGCTATGAATTAGCATCCAGTAGTTTTTGCACTATCATACGTACATCCAAATAAGTATAACTATAACAAGTGGTGACAATGCCTTTCAAGAAAGTTTTAGTTCAATTTTAAACCACGACTAGTTTGTCAGCTCTTCATTTCATTTGTAGCCTCCATAAAAGGACGCTTCCGAAATACAGTGCTTCTGTAAAGAATAAAGAACTTATCCCTAATTTTGTAAGCGAAGTATATATACGCAAGTATCTGAAACATGTTATCATGCCCAAGGCCTGTTTATTTAAGCAAGTTATATGACCAGGGAGCGAGAAACCACAGGGAAGTAAGCAAATCCTGAATTTCAGACAGTTTGCCGTGTGGAAATGTTAGCGTGAAAAATTGATTTGTCTACGTATTTTTGCATGCCCCTCGTATATGCAAAATTCGTCAATATTCTCTCGTTATTAATTAAAAGGTGGTAAGTAGCGGTTAACTGATAAAGGAAACCTGTACTTAAAAGACTAAGAATTGCAGCAATTACAGACGTCATGAACACTCTCTGTTTTCTTGATTTGCATAATTATTCTAAAAACCAAAGCACTGCGTAATAAATATAAAGTCGTGTCCAGACGACACAATGATGTTTAATTAAATACAAATGTGCTGATAATAGGAAATTGTAAGCAGCAAATAATCAGGACACGTTATTCGGTCGCGTAAATACAAGCCGTCTGCTGTCATAATGTGCGTCACTTTAAGATATGTCTCATCTTGTTAAATTGTACCAGACGACGTCAACTAGATAGTCTGCAGACCGGAACATAAATGTAGTCATACGTTATTTATTTACCACATACACCTATCACTACTTGTTTACGTAACTTTAATTTAGAGCGTTATTTCAACCCTTTGTGTAGTTAGAGTGCTTTGATGAAACAGTACCGTATTTGTGTGAGTCGAACACGCTTTTCAATCATATGGTGTTGTTTGTCGCGAATTGTTTATTATTTACGCATGTATCAAAGTCAATATATCAGCGGTAACGATGACATATTACTACCATTGAAACCCCGTATTTTGCGAGAAGAACAGTGCGCAAGAATAAACCATGATATATAGGCATTAAACGTAATTATGCGAGGTACCCTTATTTGTTTAGGTGAACGTCCGATGAATGCCCTCGAGAACATAACTCAGACGAGGAAACAATTTCAAACAACGCTTGTGACGTGTAACAACTGTAATGTAGTAAACCGAAGCTTTAAACTTAAAGCTTTTGTCATATACATTCAAGCCTACCACAAAACATGGTGCAAATAAGTAAATGTTCCGTTTGTGTGATAAGCAATATCAATATTCCATACCACATTTCGTTTTGACAACTATGGTAGTCAGTATTTTATACGAACACACTATGTCATGCAGGAGTGTAAATACAAATCATTATGTTATTCGGTAAAACACTTTTAAGATCATTTAAATGTAAGGGTTTTATTTTTTCTGGACAATGTTATTGTTTGTCTTGGCGGACGTAATGCCGACTCGTGTTTTTTCATTACTATGTCATTTGATGGAAGAGTTCATTCATTGTATTATATATTTAGGCAGACATAGACGTAAAGTTTCTTACTTAAATGAATACTAAAATTGTACTATTAGTACCTTCAACCCTGTATTCAAGTATGTTCTATCGTGACTGACATAGATGCGTCACATTTTGTAAGACACGTGACAATTGAAGAGTGATTTTTGTTGGTATTTATAATTATATTCCGAGAAACAGAAGTCATCTCGAGGATAAATTCTTTAGTAAATAGTTGTTGTCTCGTAACACACTTGTCTGAATTGCTTTGCTATAAAAGTGCTTGACTCAGTATCAGGGTACTGTTTTATCAAAGCATTTACGGAAATCTTAAACTTACGATCAAATTTAAATTCTTAATAATAAGTTAGCAAATATAAAATGTGATAAATGGAGCTGTAATACTAATCAAGATTCAGTTAATGAACTCCTACAAACAATTTCTGTTCCCAAATTGTAGTTGTTAATAAATTAAATAGAATTTAAATTTGAACGTAAGTTTACGATTTCCGTAAGTATGTTGATAAAACAGTACCCAGATGTATAAATAAATGATGAATGTTGTTATTTATTTTGATCGCAATTCTGAAGTAAAGATTTACGTCATGAAAGGAAACAATACATTATAAGTATTGTATCATTTGTATCACAAATACCATTTCTGTATCTATAACTCAAGGAAACTTCACGTGTAACAGATCTCTAAGCGCGTAAATTGACCAATTTGGAATATGTCGGTCGATCATAGACATTTTGGCGGTTTCTTCAAGACGCTGTAGTAATTTCTTGCATAACACGGTTCATGGCGTCGACTTACACGTTTCTTAAAAGGAAATCTAAATTCAACACTATGTTCATACGTATACTAGAGAAAGACTGAATCATCAGAACAGAATGAACTAATCAACTTATGCAAATCAATGAGATATTCGACACAAATGCACTCGTACAAGTCATACAAAAAGCGATCTGCCGTTTACTGGAGATACAAAATCATTCATAATGCTCGTCTATCGTCATCAACTTAGAGATTTACAATACCGGTACATGTACCGATAAAACAGTATAAGTTCCAAGTGACTTAGTGTTTGATTAATTGGTTGTCAAGGGCACAATACATACACATTCGTGTAGGGCGCGTTCTCATTATTATTCAAAAGCCACAATGGAAATTGTACCTATGAGTTGTCGACTTATGCATTTCTTCAAACAAATGAAAGAAACCAATGCGATAAATGAATAATATCATATGCACCAATCATAGTTTGCAATAATAATATTTGTGCTGATATTGTTTCTAGTTTGGTCTACATGTGGCATTTAGTTACCAAAGTTAGTTTAATCGTCATTTGATCATTCTTCCGCAATTCGCTTTTATATAATGTGAATGGTTAAGGTATTTCCATATTATGTGCTATTCACAATTTCACATCACCGTTACAAGAATATAATCAAATATAAGCACACCAACAGGTAAGATAAGCAACAAGTCCTGTCTGACGGAATGCGATACAACGACGTAACATGACAACACAACGTGCGAGGTTCGATGAAAACATGACGGCAATCTATTCACATTTTATTTGATCGTTTGAAATATCGATTTTACAGAAATCAATGGCAGATTTGAACGACCGAACTCTTTTACAAAAACACCCACAACGTATTAGTGGGATGAGCAGCACATATAAGATTCCTTTGTGCACGTATAATATACAACTTTCCAGACGATAAGAATGATATTATAAGAACGATGATAAATGATGGGACCATATTTCCAACAGCTGTTCTTATAATTCCAACAAATACCATGGTTCATTTTGGTAATGTGATAGATGATACTATAATTGCAAAGGTGGTATGATGATTGATTTACGCGGATGAGTACTAGTCCAGTCATTGAAGCTAAAAAATATGGTCAACCTCAAACAAATTGCAAAACAGAGTTTCTTTGCATTTTCATCATCTACAGACTTTTATCGACTACAGACAAAACGTTAAATATGCGAGTTCAGTGGGGAAAATACAAAAAAATAGACATGTTTAATGTCACTTTTGGGTAGCAATTTCAGCATTTTCCTTATTTCATACTACATGGGGAATTTTAAGTTCTAATAATTCCCGTGTAAGTCGTTAAATATTTACTAATTGCACCTTAAAGCTTATATTTTCTGAAAGATACAACCTTCTTCTATCGAATACAAATATTGATTTTATCATCAGACAATTTACTTTTCATTTATATGCCAGTCTACGTGTTGGTATACTACCCATTCAAATGTCGACAAAATGACTCAAAATAGCACTTGGAAGGGGAAACAAAAGTTTTATTCATTTCTTTAATATTAATCCAATTTGTTTAAACTTTACACATATCATGTGTTGTATACATGTCTGTCTTATGGAAAAAGAATATTTGTGTTTGGACAGTATACAATACAGACAATATACAAAATGTACACGAATCTATCGATTCTGAAGAAATAGTGACTGTTCTCTTTGTCTGTTCGTCCACATTTGCATTTGTATTCACAATTTTGACTCTATGATTATGAAACTTGGTCAGAGTGATCATCTGAACAAAATTTAGGCCAAGGTAGAAAATGGATGATCAAGGGTAAAAAACTAGGTCACTAGGTCAAATTGTTGCAAAACCTTGTGTAGTCGCTAGAGGTCATAATGTTGACCTTATATTCATGAAACTTGGTCGCAATAATAATATCAACAAAATACAGGTCAAAGTTATAAATTGGGTCATCCGGGGTCAAAAAGTAGGTCGATAGTTAAAATCAAAGGTAAACGTTGTGTAGGTACAAAATTCACAATTTTGGTCTAATATTTATGCAACTTGGTCACAATGCTCATATCAAAACATGTAAGACAAGTATGTTATTGAGTTATTTGGGTCAAAATAAGGTCAATAGGTTAAAATAATTGATGCGACTCTTTGGCGCATGAAGGTTTTTCTATTATTTGACCTAGTGACCTAGTTTTAACTCATGATAAGTAAATATTGAATTTGACCTACATTTTGTCTTTATGATCCATGTGACACAGTTTCATAAAGATTAGGTAAAAAGGGTGCATTCTAAAGATTTGTTCTATAATTTGGCCTAGTGACCTAGTTTTTAACTCAGGTTAATCCAATTTCATACATGACCTTGATATTTGTAAGGTGATCATTGTGACTAAACTTCACAAGTGTAAGGTCGAAACTGCGACCCCTGGTGACTATATCTTGTTTTTTCTATGTTTTGACCTAGTGACCTAGATTTTGGCTCCGGTTAACTAAAAAAATTATTTAACCTAGATTAGCTTACGATGATCATTGCTGCCAAGTTTCATAAAAATCAGACCAAAATTGCGACCTCTAAGCACGATGTCAAAATAAGTTACTGGTACAAGTCAAGATTTATTTACATCAAAAGTGACAAATATCGCATAAACATGTGACAATTGAATATATTTGTAAATATCTCCAAAAGTCCCACAAATATTCAATTAGGACATTTTGTACATTGCTAAGGATAGCTTTACGCACCATATAAACACAAAACTGTTTGTTTTGCAATTAGTTTGAGGTTAAAAGTTAAAATGACTGGACTATACATACACAATTACAATATGATACAATATAGGGCACGAGGTACGGGGAGTTTCAGCATGTGGCTAAACGTTGAGCAACAGCCTTTCACGGATACACGCACATGCTGTCTGGCCATTTGCATATATTTATTCCAAGTTATAAGTTTACCATACGTAGATATTCCTAAAACAACATCTTGAAATAAAGTAATGCATTAATGGAATTGTTCCAATATTGAAGGGGAAACACGCAAAAATTCAAAAACCTTGCATTTTTAAGGTGCAACTATAGACACTCGCCGGCTTTTAGGAAGGGCATATGGTTGTAATAATGATTTCCTAAAACTAGTTTAGTTATCAGGTTACGTTTATTTCTGTAGCTCATCGACTTGTGTTCCTAAGTTTTGTCTGGTTGCTTCTAGTATACACCGCTTGATATGCAATTTATTTCCTAAACTTCTATGTTGTTGTTTTCCAACTCCAAAATGTGATAATACTTTCTCAACAAGTCCTAGAAATCGCAATTAAAATTCAAAATAAATTGGACCAAGTCTTATAAAAAGGAATGTTTTGTAACCAGTGCAACTGTTTCCTAGTCACGAAAGTCGTGCCTCAGTTTCCATACATAAGTGGTAATCTTGCAAATAATGCCACATGTAACTAAGGCAATTTATAAGCAAAGGAAACACATATTGTATTATATTCAATGACAATTTAAGCGATTTTCAAACATGATGACAATGTGAATACACAGAAAATACGTCCTGTGGGAAAACTATGCTTCGTAAGACGAGCCATTTGTCAAGAACCGAGGGTTAATTTCAACCAATGGGGACTGTCAAAGAAACGTGTATACCCGTTGATACTGTAAGAACGTTAAAGTTAAACTATATTTATAGAGAATAATAGGTTAGTGCCGTGGATGATTAAGTTTATCTGGCAAGGCGGAGGAATTTATCGCGTGAGCCGTAGGCGAATCCGATAATTTCCGCAGCCGAGTCGGATAAACTTTTACTCACTCCACGGCACTAACCTATTATTCTATTTATCCGGTCACTACATTTGCTTTAAAAAGGGAATAAAAGTCGGGACTATTTATTTGCCTTTTCATTATTTGTACGTAACGTCACATTCGTTCACTGACGTCACGACAAAA
Organism: Spisula subtruncata; assembly: GCA_963678985.1. NCBI lineage: Eukaryota > Metazoa > Mollusca > Bivalvia > Venerida > Mactridae > Spisula > Spisula subtruncata. Next base: position 15,136,129 of record OY787666.1, on the reverse strand, counting down.
CAACAACGTCGGACATCTTGATAACGTCATGTACACACAGGTAAGTCGTAGAACAATTATTGATCGACCCAAGCTCATTTTAAATAGGAAAACCACATCCTCGGGTACAAAGTTTCAGCCGGCGGATCCGCTTTAAGAAGAAGTCCGGCAGATCACGTTATGGATGAGGTGTCCGTTTATTGCAAGTCACATGACCACTTGACGATTTATTGCAAGTCACATGGCCACTTGACGGTTTATTGAAATTGTTAATCGGCATCCTGTTATCTGGTCGATTTTGTCAGTGACTGGATGAAAATAAATATTTGTATTATGGTTACATTACTTGTCAAACACCCTTAGTTTTTTGGAATGTGCAACCATACAGTTCTTAGAACATTTCAAATAATTATTTTATTTCCTTGAGATACGAGTATCAAATAGCAAATCAATTATAAAAGAAACACAAAAAGTACGAATAACGGAATGAACATACTGAATATATCACACAATACGCTGACTTCTATCACATAAATACTTATATAAATGTAACACTTTCTTCTGATAAAATTTTCGGCATTAATTGTAATAGGTTCCGATATATTAACATGTTTTAAAGTTAATGCAATGTAGGCTTCACTCTCTGTGCACAGATGTTACATGTTAACGAGAAAACCCCCAATACATATAGTTGAACATACAATACGAGGAGCAAGAAACAATCAAGCAAATGTGGGCTTTCTGAACTTGTGTGCACGAATTGGTAGCATGATACAGTTTATGTTTACGAAAGTATTGAGTATTTTATGTGACCTTTTACAGCTTGAGCTCCTTAAATTAGCAACAATGAACACGTTTACATAATTGCATGAATAGTGTCGGGCGACCCACATAACCTTGCAATTATATAAATAGTATGTATATAAATTTCGACACAGGAGAAATATCTATATCTTAAGGAGTGCAACATACTTGTCAGTTGTTTGTCAAAACGAAAGTAAACATGAACAATTCTTACATAATTAATTCTCTATTCCAACTCTACAACTTAACTTCATCTCCTGGACAGTTTATTGGTTGATAATAATACATAATAAAGCATTGTCTTATTCGATCCGTGCCTATTAATTGCCTAATACCGGTTTTTGAAGCGAATTTACTTTCAGTTTCTTGAATCGTCGGATCCATTGAGGGGCATTTTAGTGTCACATGTCATATCATTAGTTTGCTAGACCACATTGAAATGTATTATGGTACAAAATGTATAATCATTGGTGTTATGTCACAAGCTACGTTTTCGTCACATGCCACACTTATTTAGGGCTGAATAGCATGCTGTTGAATATATTAAGGACAACATTCTAACGAAGGAGTAACTGTGTCCATCGGTACTTTTGTTGGACGTGAAGACAAATTGCAATTACATGTCTGACATTCGGATAGTTCTTTGACATTTCCATATCCCACGTAAAGTAGTGGTAGTGGTCTAGAGTGGTTATTAGGCACTACTTTATTCGGATAAACATGTTGTACTCACGTACGTATAACATAGCAAATGGATCAGCGTTCTTGCAACGTCATGCACTTAAATCGAACTGTAAACCATTTAACGATTGTATAAAAGACTATGTAAAGTATATATCACTAGTTTCCTTCGAAAGTTTAAGATAAAGATTTTAGTAGGACGTCCAATGTCTTCTCTGGAAGGGAGAGTTACTGCATCCCCCTTTCATAAAAGATAATTATAATTTGATACCAACTAGTAACAGTGTTGAAACTGCATTACGTATACCAACAAATACAACAGCGATTCAAATTAAAAATGAGGCATCGACATTCAAGAAACAATCATTTTCTTGAAGTTAAATAAAAATTTAAACCAAAACTGTGTATATGCCATAGACGAAATTGTTTATGTTTTTAAATTTGTATATCTATCCATATTTATTAGAGTGTTTGCTTTATTGCAATAATTGTTCTGTAATCCGCTACAATAATGCTATGTCAGACATTGAACTGCATACTTATTTAAGATTTATATCACTTTGTAGTTGTGACAAAATTTAACTCAGGTAAAATGCAGACAAGTTCGGTACATATATACATTCCATAGATACTCGATAATACTTGACCGACAAATCGCTGGCCTAGAATGTACAGGTCGTAAGAATAAAATCAATATTATTTAAAACAAGAAACAAAATGTCTGCAATTTACTCTTTACTTTTGAAAAAAAAAGCTTTAACAACTTCATTTTGGTCAACATGACAAGTTCTGATGTTCATGAAAGTAGGCTCATTAGTAGCACCTCATAATACAGATTTCAAATACATTAGGTACGATCTTCTCATTCTAAGCCAGCGAAATGACGGGTTAAGAACGTGCCTAGGCATCAATTAGCATCATTGAATACTAGATTCCTCACAGTGTGGTTGAAATGCCTTGATGAATAACATACATACAAATGTCGATAGTTTTGATGGTTTAACAAAACTTACAATTATAGTCTTATAAAATTCTTAAAATTATGAAGACAAACTGGCGATTTCATAAGTGGTATCCATGTCTTTAATGTTCATTGTGAGCGTTGATAAGCGATTTGAATTTTCAGCAACGTTTCCACTTAAAACCCATTTGGTATTGCTAAGGAATCACGTATTTGCAACGGTAGGCGTTGATAACTTCCTCAGTATTCAGAGTGACACACAGTATGCCTGTATGACATATTAACATTCCTGCTAGTTTTGATTTATTAGTTGTCATGGAAGCAAAACACGATTGCGATGAAAGAGACGTGTCTTTATATTTCATTTTCAAAGCATAAAATGTAAATTTCGCTCCTACATGTTCAAAGCACCTTTGTATCCAAAGGGCGGTCGATACGTACAATTTGTTGAATCCACTTTACAATGAATTCAATATACATCCAGCGGTTTTGTAATATCATACATTGTATGTATAGTTATATAAGAATAACTATAAAGAGCGATGTGAATTCCTTTCAAGAAAGTATTAGTTTAGGAATATGTTCTTAGTTTTCCTCGAAGTCGTATGAATGAATTTAAACCCAGCAGATAGTTCAATAGCATAATTATGTGCAGTCGACTCGTATAACTATAAAGAGCGGTGACAATTACTTTCAAGAAATTGTAGTTCAATTTTAAACCTCACTTTATGTGTCAGCTCTTCATTACTTCTGTAGCTTCCATAAAAGGGCGATTCCGAAATATAGTGCTTCAGGAAAAATAAAGAACTTGAAAGGATACATGCCTACATGTAAGTTTGTAAGCGAATTTTAAATGTAAGAATTCCTGCTCGATCAATAGGACTGTGCTTGCATTCCTGTAGTAGAAATTACGTTTTAAAATTATTATAAACGGACAACGATGTTCTAAATAGATTATGAAAGCTTTAACAAAGAATAGATATAGCAGTAGAAATTATGTCGCAAATATCAAAACAAACATAATGGGTTATTAGATGTTCACAATTTAATGAACAAAATATAACTTATATAACCTTGTTAAGAAAATACGAGAGTTTAAGCGATGTGGCGATGATTATGGTATGCAAAATGCGCGTACCGAAAACGAATTAGTGTACTAGTCTATAACATCGCTCACAATTGATGTTTCGTCCTGAAGACTATCTTATATTTTAACATGTTTTAGTATTGTCATGTCTATACAGCATTACGAATGTCGACATATTCATTAAGGAGATATACTGGAGGACATTCAAGAAAATGTCATAATAAGCGGATTGAGCATGTCAGTTTTGAAATACATGAATTGGAAATTGTTTTTTCGTAGTTCAAAATGATTTTGTAAAAACACGTATAAGCAAATCAGACAGGGGATGTAGCACTCAACCATACCAGCCGAGTGCAGAAATCGGAAACACCACAACATAACTACACTAGGCAATGCCCACACATAAGCCATAGAAACAGTAAAAAATCCCAGTCAACGCCGAAAAATTGCAGGATGTCTAAATTTCACAAAGAAATAATAGAAAAGCGGTTATTGCATGAGACCGAATGAAACACAGCCGAGACTCGACCAAGTTCCCCCAGTCCCGCTACACGACGACACAAACACACAAACCCATGCCAAACCCATGCCAAACCCATGCCAAAATGTAAGTTGCCCTTCCTTCCATGATTTAAAAAATATGTTGACCGAAACTAACAATTAGCTTCGTTGAATGAAGGATACGTGTTGATTTTGGTACATGTATAAGATCGAATATTTCACCGAGGGGCAATACTGACGTCATTATGACGTAACTCAAATTTCCGAAACAGTAAAAATAAAAATGAAAAATCCGACATTACTGAACATATTTTCACCGCTGGAACAGTCATGGTATTTCTCGCCCTGATAGCTTACACATCTCATGAGTAATTATTCGAAATTTAATCGGTGCACCAGTAATGATAAATGAGCGAGCACAACGCGATCACATAAAATAAAATCGTCTTAATTAGGAATTAAATGATGATTTATTTATATCGCTTAACATGTTTGAAGCTTAAAAAACTGCACTATTTCTTGGTTATGTTTCGTGCATTTGAAACATACATTAACATGACGATTTGGCAACTCAGAATCGGTATGCATGTCTTTACCTAATTGCTTGTTGTGTGCATGTGTTTTCGTGTGTAGGTTTTGTATTGTATTTTATCAATTATGCAAACTTGCTCATTATCACTAATTTAAGGATGTCACGATGGGAATTGTCATATAGACTGCAACTACCAAGTATATAAACACATACGGCTGTGATAAGGCCATTAATGCTTTATATGCAGATACCAAATGAACGATATGATATCGGAATACACATAAGGCTAGGTATCGTCATCATTAACAGGTGTCAGGGTTACATCATCCTTAACACAAAACAGAGATACATGATTATACACATATGTGAAGGCAACATCACAATAGACAGACGTCCAGCTAACATCCGCAAACACAGGTTTAAAAACAAATCAGCATACATTAAGGGGCAACCATTACATGGAAGTATGCAATAAGAAGACAATCCAATCAAAACGCATTGTATAAATGTTGAAAGCAGTCCCATACTTTATGTTAAAAAAACAAATTACCAATTTTCTAGGGCTCTTTTAAGCTGTTAGGCCGCTCAAGCACCCTTTGACAATTTAAGCCAGAGTGTCAATTCAAGTTAATACTAGTGTCTGGTAAGACTTACTTTTCATTCTGAATAGCAAATGCGATATTTAATAATACAAAGGCCAAAACCTTTTCACATGCTTGAACATCTTTTTTGTCCTTTTTAGATAATGTCAAATGAATTGCTCTTCCATAAACAAATCTTACGATAAAAATGGTATGAGAAAATTCGACAGGGAAGGTAGCACACAACCCAACCAGCCGAGCACAGACATCAGAAACACTACGACACAACTACCCTGAGCTATGCCCACAGAAATCCATGCCAAAACGGCGACCAAATGAGGCACAACAACCCCGGGGCGTGACCTATATTAACACACTAAGGACAGTGACCTAACGTTATGCGACCTAAAGAGGCACAACTACGACTTGACCTAATTACAATATGGACAAGGTAGGTATGGGTGGGAAATAATATGACATATATCTAGCAAATACGATGAGCAATGCCAACACATAAGCCGAAGAAACAGTTAAAAATCCAAGACCCCGCCGAACAAATGCAGAAAGACCAACATTCACAAGGAAATTATAAAATGAAACGCAGTCAATACTCGACCAAGTTCCCCAAGGCCCCACTGCACGGCGAACCAACCACACAAACCCGTGCCAAAACGGCGACGAAATGAGGCACAACCACCCCAAACCTAGTTTAAACACCAAGGACAGAGACAGTTACAGTGTTAAAGAGGCATTTTTGGACTTGACCTAGTTTACAATAATTGACAATAATGGACAAAAAAGGGCGAAAAAACATTAAATATGCTAAAAACGTATTTTATAGTGACCAAAAAGACAGCACAGTGACTTAAAGAAAAAGTATCTTCTTTAAAGTATCTCATTCAGCATCTCCGCAAGATACAAATGATGAAAAGAGGGGGGTGTTATGGGCGGTGGACTTTAAAACAAATGGCAGAGGAAATTACCGTCCAAGGACAAGTGGAAACAAAAATACGCCGACACTGCACTGTGCTTTTAAAAGGAGGGGCGACTTGACCTAGTTTACAGTAATGGGCAAAAAGAGGGCGAAAATATATTTGCCAAAAACGTTTATTATAGTGACCAAACTGCACAGTGACCTAATTAAAAAGTATCTCACCCAGCATCTCCGCAAGATACAATAAGTATTTTTTGCACTTGAATATGATAGTAATACTGCTAACGCTATCGATATTAAAAGAGATTGACCAACAGTGCAATTTGTGCCCAGACAGGACAGTCAGTTAATACAGTAATAAGCTAATTGCAGTTAATCCTGTTCAATAACAGAATATGTTGTATGTATTCTTTGTAGTTGGATGCATTACATTTTCCAATAATTTGAAAAAAGGTTCATGAAGTATTCTCCTTTTCCGCGACAACGTTGTGTTTTCATGGGAACTGCTTGGTAAAACATTGCCGTGCGAATATGGTGGCCTCTTGACTACTGAATCGTTGATAAGTTGCATTTTGTAAATTAATGATGATTAAATCCTAAGGTAACCAGCATACCATTAAATATCTTTCTTGTCTCTTGTATTAAATATTGACATAACTCACAAATCAATTACACTATCAAAGGGGTTCGGTAAAGTAACCTCTTACATGAGTTCACAAATCGTTCAACCATACCCTTCATTGATGTGTATGTCGAGACAAATGTAGGTTGTCACATTTGTACGCAATCCTGTTTCTGTCAGCTTTTCTGGCTCCTACGCTGAGGGAAACTAGACGTAACGACTTTATCTTTTACTTAAATCCGTACAATATTCAGGCGATGGTGCGAATTAAAATGAATCTACGATAGCGCTGAAAGAACACGATTTGTTTCTGTGGTCAGACAATTCCCAGTCAGAAAGTGAATGACAGATGGTGTGTACTGAGTCTGGATTTGTTTATTAAAACGTAAATGACTTGCTTTTGCGATCAAGCGCCCGTCTTGCGTAGACAAACAAAGATGTAAATGCCAGATCAGGAGACGTTTTATCTAAACTATAAGCATGGATTTCGTGGTTATATATGCAAGTAATTCTTAATACATGTACAAGTCAATATGAGTGTTGTACATGCACCTTGTCTTAATCATATCCCCCATTTTCATATTTGGGTCAAGTTAGGGGAGCGGTGGGGTCGTGAGGTCCCGGGTTCGATCACCCTCTGGAACACTGGTTAATTTCTCTGAGCAAGACCCACATGCTCCACTTCACCATGGTGTAAGATGGTCCCTGGGAGGGCAGTGTCTATTCCTGGGCGCTGCAGATCGATGTTGGCTGCCACATTACAAGATAGAAATAATCTCAACAGGAAGACACGAGTGTAGGTCTTCATAGGTAGCCCAATGACCAGGGGAAGTTGAAATGTCAAAGGGTGCTTGAGCGGCCTAACAGCTGAAAAGAGCTTTTTATCTTGTTAGTATTTCCCAAAGCGCCCGCACTAAATTTAGTCATAACGCGCTGCCCCTAGGTTTCGTTCGACGTCACGTTTTCTTATTGCTAGTAAAGAGGTCACGGTTCGACGTCACGTTTTCTTATTGCTAGTAAAGAGGTCACGGTTCGACGTCACGTTTCTTATTGCTAGTAAAGAGGTCAAGGTTTGACGTCACGTTTTCTTATTGCTAGTAAAGAGGTCACGGTTCGACGTCACGTTTTCTTATTGCTAGTAAAGAGGTCACGGTTCGACGTCACGTTTTCTTATTGCTAGTAAAGAGGTCACGGTTCGACGTCACGTTTTCTTATTGCTAGTAAACAGGTAACAGTGTTGAATTTAACGCCATAATTTGAAACAATGTGTCGAAGGATGCACACATGAATTTTTTTCCAAAGTAAACGTAAAGCATGGGGGCATGCAAACACAATTTTTTGACACGATAATTCGATGGGTTGCCCTGTGTGTTGAATTTTGCGTTGCTATATCTACCATATTAAATAATCTAACTCATATTTTTCTATATCAATATACGGAGTGAAGTAGGAAAGTATTTCTCTCAAATTGGCGAAATTCGTACGAAAGATAGCTTAACTGCTATTGGTGTCTACGTATTTTATGTAGGACAATTGTACTGTAATGTCATCTTATTAATTTTGATAAACACAATAAAAATTCCTGATTATTTAAAAAAAAATATATTTTGAACTTTAAAACTGTTTTTTATATACAGTAACACATTTGCATGGTACCAATTGGCTTATAAACTAATTAAATTAGAGTATATTATTAAAATTAAGAGGAACAAGTGTCTACGAGAAAAATATTTAAAGCAAGATTACCAACCTCCGGATTTGTCCTTGTTAGTCGCTAACAGTACAGTAATATATAACAAACAACACTACGATATCATTCGTATGTAAAGAATTAATAATGTTGTCAAATCCTTTCTAAAAATTGAAGTCGTATTTTACAAACTAATGTTGTATTCCATCACAGAATACTAAATTGAAGAAATCGTTTGTAAAACAATTCACAACCTGCAGGCCAGGCCACGAAGTGAATTAAGTATATTTATTTATCCCATTTGACGTGTGACAACAAAACCACAATGGTCCTTACAGAACGACCACGTGTAGTATCAAGTGAGGTAACTGTACATGTTTATGGATCGACTTATAATTACAAATGTATTAAGGTAGTGAACACTGTTTTAATTTCGATGTATGCCATCCACTTAGCTTTACAAGGTTATGTTACTTGGTAAGTTTTATGCATACACACGCCATCCCAATTGAACATACAGTTTCAATACCGACTTCACTACGGTGGTCAATTGTTTCAGAACCACCCTTATTTCGTTATTTAGTAATAGTATCGCTGAATATCTCTTTAACTCCAGTCAACCGCCCAGTTAGGTTGTAAACTATGAAACCTTTCGTTTAACTAGATAATCTGAACTACTTATATCCTGAAACGAGAAAAATCTGTAATTTCAATCCTTATTAGGTAACTATAAAGTTCTTGGCACTTACAGATCAATTTCTCATTTAGATAGTCAGCAAAAAATGAGTTGCTTAATAGAAAAGCAAGTATGATATTCAGTTAGTTTTAAATAGATACCATAGTGGCGGCAAACATCATCGCTTTTTTAAAAACGTATATCTAGTAATTCAAAATATCATGATTCTTACCAATAAGTACAGAATACATATTGGATTACATAAGTGTTGTAATTCATTTATATACATGATATGTCAACAAAGGTCTAGGTTATTTAAAGGTCAAAACTTAATTTCTAAAAAACAGTATTTTATCTAAAACAATGTGTATAGCTATATTAAATTGCATGGTGACGACCACGAGTTTTATCACAATGTTTACTTATTGGTACTTGCTGCCATGCATATTTGTGATCATTTGATGAATATTAATTGAATAATGTGACACAAGCTCAATCCGAAATTTGCATAACACCATTAGTATGAAAGCAACACTTGTTATACATTCGATTGCTTAAAACTGATACATCTATGTGTATGTCCGGAAAAGACATATGTACAATCAAATAAACAGATGCGCCCTGCGAACATTTACCGAATACCATTTTAATAAATCAGTATTGTTGAATATGATTGATGCTTCGAGTTTTAAGTTTGAATGTAAAAGTGAAAATGTAAATTGATTTTATTTGTGCACCTATTTTTTGTTTCACCTTTTTTGTTTAGTTGTGTGTTAGGCAATTTGCTGTCTGATCAGTGCTTGTTTTCAATGCTCGAGGGTTTCACCTATTTCTTAAAAAATATATTTTTTTGTTCGTAAAGACATGCATAAACAACTCAATTTTTGGCTATTTTATACATCGACTGTCACTATAAAAGAATTAAAAGAGTAATGTGCTTGTGTGCTTGGTGCGCATATTGTTGAACAAACAATGTACGAACATGCTTAAAGTTGGAACGGGCGACGAATACAATAAATAAAACAACCGACAATGGAAGGAAAGATCAGAATGAAATGATTAGTTGACAATTTGGAATCACTATCACTAAAATATTAAATGAGAAATTACGCATCGATGCACCCTTCCGAATGATGAAGGTATTATTCATCTTATTGTAACCCTTTTACGGTCTTAGATTTCGAATGAGCGTTTATTATTATATTGTTGTCATGAAAACAGATTGCAATTACTTGCAAATATTGCAGAATAAATGCATACAGGCATGCCAATTTGTGTTCATAAATGTTGAAATTGTATGAATTGCGCGAAACGAATCCTTAAATTTAAAGAAGTATTTTCCAAATGTTTTAACGATAATAGTTATGTTCTATTGCTGAGCTTCAACCAACATGCTGAAAATACTGATTTATCTCACCAGGACATGTGTCCAATGCGCCAGTACATGGTGTTGAGAATTATGGTATATCAGATTCAAAATTGGTATCACAGAACTACAACACTATCCCACGTTGACTGCAGCTAACAAAGAATAAGAACTTAACAAAAAAGCCTACCTAAAACAAGTGTACAAACGGTTAGATATCAAAAGCCGTCTCATCACTGAAAAGTCCAATAGTTATGTCCAATAGGATGTCTTTGTATCCTATCAACTGTTTGAGATTTAGGTACCAATAGTTTCCTGAGATACGCATGATAGAGAACAAAACGTTCGCTAAAGCAACTAAATATGAAAAAACAAACAATTAATTCGCACCGTTGGAATCAATGGTATTCGAGTGAGTATTGTCAAACAAAACCCGCAGTATTTGTTAAAAATCCAAGACGTCGTAATGCTAGTTTATCGACTTTTTTCATGAAGATCGAGTAGATCGAGAAAATACAATATGAATATTACACGTGTGTTTTAAACGAGTATGCTATTTACAGATTGCATTTATGGAACGCATACAGGCATGCTCATTGAGTTTTCTTAGTTTCTATGGACTCGGATATGAGAGACTGTGAACCATATTATGACAGATAGTAACTCAACTACTATTAACTTACATGTTATATGTATACTAGGGGTATAACGGTACGCCCACCTCACGATATGATACGTACCGTCAATTTTTCTAACGGTTCAGTATATTTCGGTATGATACAATATTCTCTAACAGCTGCTTAAATACTTTAATTTTAAGTAATAATGACTTTGTTGCTTCTATAACAGCAATTATTATGTGTCTATCAACTATTTCAAGTGAATTAAGACAATATGAAGCATATCTCAATACAATTAAAACGAGTGATACATGGTAATTATACATAATCAGAAGGCTGTTGGGTGTTTTCGTTGTCTGAATAATAGTTTGCTCATAAAACAGCTGAAGTCCGCGGTATTTCGTATACCGCGGTATACCGTTACAGCCCTAATGTATACCTTTCCTATTACCGAGACGTCTGGTGTCTTTGTCCGTTAGTCAAATTAGGCGACTAAAAGTTCGAATTCAACTTTAAATTAACTCATTGTCTTGTATCGTAGTTGCCACAGGGTATAGCGAAACGATAGAAAAGGGTGTCGAATATGTCTATGCAAACATTCCATTAAGCCTCAATATTGTACGATGACAATACTCAGTACCACAACAATATAAACAGATCAACATATTTTTCTTCCATCCATTGATTTACAAAAAAGCACCCCTTGGGCGTAACTCGTAAACTGTTTATTTACTGTAAATTATTTTTAACGGGACATATCAACGCTCATGAGACATGACTGTTCATGCACATGTAATTTAATTTCACATTAATTTCTGGATCATGACTGGCTGATGTCTACTATAATACCCCATATCATAAGCAAGGGACGATCGCCCAACTTAGAACTATTTTTCTTTTCGATCATGGTTAGTGTTTTTCTCATTTTCTTTCTAACGGTGAGACATCATTGTAAGCATCACTCAAATGCGCGTCCGTTGACACAACAACAGAATAGCACACACTTTCCGAGGCGTCGAGGTGCTCTACAAAGAAGAACTGATGACAAAGTTGTTAATTTATGTCAAATGATCGTTGCCATTATAATGCATACGTTTGTTATTGTCTTTGTAGATAAATGAAAACAATGCTTTTACTATAATGAGTGACTTCTAATTGATGGAGTTGTTTTCCCACGTTTGGTGAATACATGCATTGCATTTCAACACGCATTTCTGCGATAATTGTGTTTGATAAATGCAGATTAGCACGGCCATTTTAATGACTCTCACTATTTGGCAACCAAGAATAAACAAGATCAATGTAATTAAGTCATAAAAATATTTCATTTGAAATTGAGATGAAATTCTAAATGCATGTGATACGTCTTTTCTTATTCTTAGTCTTGTACAAATTACAATAACATTTTATTCTGTTCAATGAGTCTACTACGTGTACTATAGCTCTGACACATTTTAGAATTAACAAATCAAAATACATACATATATTCTAATATAACGAAATGTCGTTGTACTGATATAGCGAAACCTACGATTTCGTTATAACCGAGTTCCATTGTAATACAAAGTCAGAATTTTAGCAATTGCAGACGTCATAAAAAATCTCTGTTTTCTCTATTTACATAATTATTCTATAAACCAATGCTCGACATTATAGATATAAAGTTGTGTCCAGACGACAATTGATGTGTTATTTAATGCAAATGTGCTTATAACTGGACATTGTAGGCACCAAATAACCTGGACACAGTATCTGGTCAAATAAACCGTCTGCTGTCATGATGTGCGTCACATTAAGATATGTATGCAACAATAGCGAGAGTATGTCTCATCTGGTTAAATTGTTCGTCAACTAGAGACGTTTGCAGACCAAAACATATTCATACACTATGTATTTAACACCTACACCTATCACTTTTTGTAGACGTAAATTTAATTTAGAGCGTTATTTAACCTTTCGTGTAATTAGAGTGCTTTGACGAAAACAGTACCGTATTTTTGTGAGTCGAACACGCTTTCCAATCATATGGTATTGTTTGTCGCGAATGACCTCCTATTTACTCATGTATCGAAGTCAATATATCAGTGGTAACGATGACATATTGCTACCGATGAAACCCCGTATTTTGCGGAAAGGACAATAAGCAGGAAAAAAACATATGATATATTTGTATAAAACACAATAATGTGAGTTGTCCTTATTTGTTTAGGTGAATGTCCGACGAATGCCTTTGAGAACATAACTCAGACGATGAAACAAGTTCAAACAACGCATGTGGTGTGTAACTAATTTAGGAAACTGATAGTAACAGTAGCATTAAACTCCATTTCAGTTTGTTCTAGTATGATTTTGTCATGCCTTGTTTAGCACAAGATATGTTCATTCATGCTTAACACAAAACCATAGCATAATTATATCACAGAACATGATGTAAGTCAGTAAATGTTCCGTTTGTTTGTAATAAGCAATATCGAAAATCCTTACCACCTTTTATTTTTTTAAACTAATACATGTACTAACTCTATAAAAAATAGTTAAGTTGATATACGTGGATGAAAAAAATTATGCGAATTGATACGACTTTACGACTTAACATATTATGAACCAATTCTAAGAAGTTTAAAGGTTAGAAACCACCAAATAAATTTGCTCTTTAGCTCAATGGTAAGTGTCCACAGTAGGCCCCAATTTTCAACTTTTTTTAGTCTATGGTCACCTAGACATCATATATCATTGTAAAGAGGGGCATTTAAGCTACAAAATAATGCAATAAAAAAGGGGGTTCATGTATCATCTAAGAAAGTTTTTGTCCTTCAAACATGGTCTATCCGTTTTTACGCATGTCCGGATTTAAAGTTCTGGGTTTTACCCTAGTCTACTTTCGCTTTGGTATCAATAACAAAATAGCGGAATAATACAAATATTACAGTTTTACTACACCACATGCATATTTACCAACCATTTGAACTCAAGTTTATCATTCAACTCCACATTTATCAAGAAACATCACCATTTACAGGCAAACCAAAGTTTTTTAAGGACTACTTGAGTGTATCACCACTTGGTCCGCGGAGGCATTTAGTGGTTCTTTACCTAAAGACGTGTTTTGCAACACAACAGCGTCTGCTCAAAATCATATCGAAGAGGAAGTAGAAATGGCGTTCCCTTGTCTTGACGCTAAGCATAAATTGGAAACTGTCTCCACTCCCCTTCAAACGTTGACATTGATAAATGGTGTAACTATTTTTCTGCATTATTCAATAAGATTGAAAATATTCTTTACTGTCTCGATATCATTAAAATTATAAAGCTAAATAGGATATGACGACCACGAAATATAAATTGTCTTCTGTTGAACGTCATACCAGCCAAATTTAACATATCATTAACGACGAAGCACAGTTAATGGTTAAAATATCTTTATTATAATCTATTTTTTTAATATCCATACACGTTCATGCTCCGTAATATTGTTGAAGCCCCTATGCTTGATAAAGAAATTAGACATTGAGTTCTAGTTTCTTTCTTTCTTACTGAAATTGTGCCAATGTATCGTCAACCTTGTACACACGTTCGTATTTTCGTGGCTGACATAAATACGCCACAGTATCAGATGCATAAATAAATGCTAAATTTGTTTTGATCGCAATTCAGAAGTAAAGATACGTAATACAAGAAACAGATACATTGCAAGTATTGTATCATTTGTATCACACACACACTTACATAATAACGATAACACCGCGTTATATGTTTCTATGATTCAAGGAAGGTTCCCAAAGGTTTCATATCCCAAAGCTCGTAAATTGAACAATTTGGATTATGTGAGTCGATCATAGACATTTTGGCGATTGCTTCAAGACGCTGTAGTAGTTTATTGCAAAATAAATTCATGGCGTCGACTTACACGATCCCTGAAAGGAAGTATAAATTCAACACTATGGCCATAAGTATCATAAAGAAGGACTGAATCATCTGAACAGAATAAACTAATCTACTTATGCAAATCAATTAGATATTTGACACAAATGCGCTCGTACATGTCATGAAATAAAGCAGTCAAGCGTTAACTGTTGACATCAAATAATGTATAATGCTCCTCTATCGTCATCAACTTAGATATTCACAATGCCTGTACCGTACGTATAAAACAGTTTTAGTTCCTAGTTCCTCATTATTATGCAAAAGCTACTGTGAAATTGTAACTATGAGTTGTCGACTTATGCAATTATTCAAGCATTTGAAAAAGCAAGTAGGATACTTTCATAGTATTATTTCAGCACATGGTATGATAATATTTCTATTTTGGTCTAAAATGTCATTGTGTTTACAACAAATTGACATATCCCATATGCAGGTATTGCGTCAGTAATCAAATTTTATTTGCTAGATTTTGAGTTGTAGACACTTTGACAAAACCTATAAAGAATTACATTTTATGTTACTGAAGGTTACCAAATTTACTTAAATCATTATTTGTTTTATTCCACAACTCGCTTTTATATTACTGAAATCTGCGCTTCCTTTTGCTATAATACTATAGTTGCTAAGGTCATATTGTGCTTGATCACGGATACACGCAATTGTTGTCTGGCCATTTGCAATATTTATTCAAAAACGCCAGTTTACCACACGTAGATATTTCTAAAACAACACGGTAAAAATAAAGTAATGCATTAATGGAATTGTTCCAATATCGACGGTAAACACGCAAAGGTTCAATTACTTTGCATTTAAAGGTGCAACTTTAGACACTCGCCGGCTTCTAGGTTTGGCATATGATTGTAATAATGCTTTCCTAAAAGTAGTTTAGTTATCAGGTTACGTTTATTTCTGTAGTGCATCGACTTGTGTTCCAAAGTTTTGACTTGTTGCTTCTAGTATACACCGCTGGATATGCAATTAATTCCCTTAACTTCTATGTGGTTGTTTTATACTCCCAAATGTGATACACAATTTCTCAACAAGCCCCAGAAATCGCAATTGAAATTCAAAATAAATGAGCCAATGCTAGCTAATAAACATAATCTTTTGTACAGGGTGATCATTTTTTTGTATGGTAACATAAATAACTTTAATAACTTTGTCAGTTTTGAAGATAGTATTTGTTGTAATATGCCATAATGTAACATATGCCTGTAAGTTTTATTCAGGACATAAATCATTTTCAAATGTTATATAGTTATATATTAATTTCTCAGCAGATGTTTGAAGCATTTGCCTTAATTCTGAAAAACGGCCAAAATCAGCAGCAAATGACGTCGTAAATTACCAATTAATTCCTTGCATTTTACCCATTGATGCTTCCAATTTGAAATTATATTGTAGTTTTCAAATCAATAAATATACTGGTTTGGTATTATACAAGGGGGTTTTAGTCCGTTGAGTGTAGGGGTCAAATTTAAATGTGGTCTTCAGCGAAATTATTCCAGATCGCACAATTTCATGGATTCACTGAAAATTTACGGCAACATCGATGACGTTTTGACATCTACATAGCATGCATGTATTATCCATACCTGGTTGCATCCGCTTTGGAATAAGGGTCAAACCACTACTCTTTAATAAAATCTGTCAAAGTTATGAACGTAATATATGCTACTATATATTAATGATCACCCTTTAACTAGTGCAACTGTTCCCAAGTAACGAAAGCCGTGCATCAGTTTCCATACATAAGTTGTAATATAACTTGTCTTGCAAATAATGTCACATGTATCTAAGCCAATTTGTAAACAAAGGAATAATACACATATTGGATATTATCCGTACTGTTACAATCGCACTTTGACAATTTAAGCGATTTTTAAACGTGATTATAATGTGAATACACAAAAATATGTCCTGTGGGAAAACTATGCTTCGTAAGACGAGCCATTTGTCAAGAACCGATGGTTAAATTCAACCAATAGGGACTGTCAAAGATACTTTTAAAATGGGTAAAGCCGTAGATAAGAGCGTTAAAGTTAGACACTATTTGAATAGATACTTGTATTAATTATGGGTTACATTAATTGTCAAACAATCTTAGTATGTTTGGAAAGCGGAACATAAACAACGCTTAGAACATTTTCTAATAATTAATATAGTACGTGTTTCCTTGAGGTTTTAAATATCAAATAAATTATAAAAATAACACGAATAAGTGCGAGTAACGGAATGAATGAATGTCCCGAAAGCATCACACAATATGCTGCATTCCATCACCAATATATTTATATAAATGTAACACTATGTTCTGATATAATTTACTAATCAACCCTTACGGCATAATTATATTGTAACCACTTCCTGCTATATTAATTTATGGGATTTAAAGTTAATGCAATGTGCACTTAACTATCTGAGATTGTGCAAAGATGTTACATGTTATTGAGAATATCCCCAGTACAGATAGTTGAACATACAAGCGCATACAGTTAGATATATTGAGCATTTTATGTGACAATTTACATCTCGACCTCCTTACATTAGCGACAATGAACGAGTTTGTATAATTGCATCAAAAGTGTCTGGTGACCTTATTAGCGGTACACAATTAGAAAAAGTAACACAATTAATTTAAATAAAAATATGTGTTGCAAGTATACGTTGTTACCGGAATACGGCGGTATCATATTTTAAAAAAACAGATAATTATAATTACGTCATAATCGCAACAATTGCTTGAGGTGGACGGCTTATATAGGCTTAGCATGTTACACAATCCTATTTCGTTGGAAATAACATGAATTATTAACCTTAATCGCTACAATGTATGTTTGAAAAAGGCATTACCAGAGATTATTATAATTATGTTGAAGAAGAGTAAGCATTATATTTCAATTATATGTCTAAAATAGTCTACGTAACACATGAACTACATGGCTCTGATTTGAGTAATACATGGTTATAAATGCATCCAACTGAGGGACACATGTCATATCATTATTTTGCTGGACCAACTTGAAATGTTTTACAATATAATTATAGATCATTTCAATGGTGTTATGTCACAGGTCAAAACAATCGCAGACCCTACTTATTTTGGGCTGAATATTGAAGATACTAATCTAAAATAAAAGTGAGTCCGTCGGTTAACGTGATGAAAAATTCCAAGTATATGTCAGACATTCGGAAACTGTTTGACATTCCCATATCCCACGCAAAAGCAATTATCTCTTGAGTGGCCATGTATAAACTACTTTATTGGGATAAACCTGTAGTACTCACGTACGCATAACATAGCAAATGGATCAACGTTCTTGTTACGTCTAGCCCTTAAATCAAACTATGAACCACTTAACGATTGTATAAATGACAATGTAAAGTATATAGCACTAGTTTCCTTCGAAAGGTTAAGATGACGATTTAAGTAGGGCGTCCAATTTTTTCTTAGAAAGGGAGAGTTACTACAGTCTTCTTTTAGAAAATATAACAATACTTTGATACTAACTTCGTACAACATCGATTCAAATTAAATATAAGCAAATAACATTCAAGAAACAATCGTTTTCTTGCAGTTAATTCAAAATTGAACCTAAAACGGTTTTATATGCTAAAAACATAATTGTTTATGCAGTTAAATTTGTATTTCAATCATTTTTATTAGATTATTTGCTATATTGCTATGCAATAATTGTACTGTAATGCACTCCAATAAAGCTACATTTTTTGTTTTTTATATACATTGAACTGCATACTTATTTAATAGTTATATCACATTGCAGTTGTGACAAGATTTAATCAGGCAAAATGCAATAAGTTCGGTAGATAAGTTCCGTTGATATTAGATAATACTTGTCCGACGATTCGCTCGTCTAGAATGTGGAGGTCGTAAGTACAAAATCAATGTTTTGAAAAAAACAACAATAAAAAGTGTCTGCAATTTACTCTTAACTAATGGTAACCAAGCTTTTGCATCTTCATTTCGGTCAACATGACAAGTTCTGATGTTCATGAAAGTAGGCTCACCAGAAGCACCTCATAATGCAGACTTCGAAGACACGATCTTCTCATTCTAAGCCATCAAAATGACGGGTTAAGAACGTGCCTAGGCATCAATTAGCATCATTGAATACTAGATTCCTCACAGTATGGTTGCGATGCCTTGATGAGTAACATACAAATATCGATGGTTTTGTTGGTTTTACAAACCTCACAATTATAGTCTTATTCCTCAGACTATAAGTAAAAATTCTTAAAATTATGAAGACAAAATGGCGACTTCATAAGTGGTATCCGGTGTCTTTTTTGTTCACTGTTCAGCGTTGATACGCGATCTAAATTTACAGTAACGTATCCACTTAAAACCCATTTGGTATGTCTAAGGAATCACGTATTTTCAACGGTAGGCGTTGATTACTTCCTCAGTATTCAGAGTGACACACAATAAGCCTGTGTGACATATTAACATTTCTGCTTGTTTTGATTTATTAGTTTTCAAGGACAGCGAAACATGCTTAAAGGAACGCGTCTTTGTAGTTTTTATTTCCAACGCATAATATGTAAATTTCGCTCCTACATGTACAAAGCACCTTTGTATCCAAAAGGCGGTCGATATGTAAATTTTGTTGAATTTGTAAGAATCCACTCCAGGAACCCACTTTACAATCAATTTAATTTACATCCTTCAGTTTTGCAGTATCATGTGTATAGCTATGTACGGGACAAGCCAAATGATCGAAATAAACCGGGAGCTCCACATAGCGGTGTGATATAAGTATAAAACATATACTTAGATATTCGCCGGGACTTCGAAAATTGCTCGAAATGAGCCGGATGTTCGTTATATCGATGCTCGTCTTAAAGAGGTTTTAGTTTAGGAATAAAATCTTAGTTTTCTTCAAAGTTGTATGAATGAAATTACACCAAGCAGTTTTTATAATAGCATAATTATGTGCAGTCCACTCGTATAACTACAATGAGCGGTGTCAATTACTTTCCAGTAATTGTAGTTCAATTCTAAACCTCACTTTCCTTGCAAGCTCTTCATTTCTTTTGTAGCTTCTATAAAAATAACGCTTCTGAAATATAGTGCTTCATTAAAAATGAAGAACTTGAAACGGTTCATGCCTATTTAAAAGCGAATTTTAATGTAAGAGTTCCGGCTCGATCAATTGCACTGTGCTTGGTAAATATTCATTCCTGTATTGGAAAAGTACGATTTATAATGATTCAATACCAACAGCACTATCGAAAGGGAATTTGTCAGCTTTTAAAAAGAAATGATATAGCGTTAGAGTTGCAATCAGGTTGCACTATTAAAATCAACTTAATGCATGCAATATTTACATATGGGTTCTTAGATGTAAACATGTGTGATATGTCACTAATATGTACATGTAAAGAAAAAGATTTTTTTTATTTAAGATGGGCGTACCTAAAACGAAGTGACGTACCAGGCGTCATACTTGAAGATATTCAAGAACTAGTTACTGATTGAGTATGTCAGTTTTGAAATACAATGTACGAGTATAACATTTATTAAATACGAACATGATTTTGTAAGTTACCGTTGATTCAATGATATGAAAATAAAATGTTGACCAAAAATTATTATTAGCGTCATTAAAAAAAAGAATACTAGTACAATAACAGCCTAACATTGGACTGTTAAAGATATATTTCAAATTACTTTGATAATATGAGTTTCATGACTTGTTGTATTGTTTTTTATGATCATAGTGTAATCACGTTGTGTCAAATCAAATGCCTGTTCTGTAATGAATATGTTTGTGAGTATAGTTTGTGTCCTAGTTATATAAAGGTAACATCACCAGGGCGAAGAATCACGTAACAAAGTCAGAGGTAAAAACTATATCTTTATAATTTACCATGTTCCTAACGTGATGATTTCAGTCTTAACCATAGTTAAAGTATTATATAATATACAATTAATATTAACTCCGACATTACTGACACACTCTAACCGTCCTGATAGCATTCACCCAAATCCGTAACTGTTTGAAATAATTGAATCAAAAGTGCACCAGTAATGATGAAAGAGCGAATACCACTCGATCACATTGAATAAGATCGTCTGAATTAGGATTTTTGTATTCACTAATTCATATCGCGTTGCATCTTTACTTAAATATCAGCAATATTTCGTTTGTTTTGTTTCGCGCATTTAAAACATTTATTAACTTGACTATTTGCAGCTCAGAATTGATATGAATATCTTTTTATATATTTATTTATTGTGAATTCGCGTGCGTTTGTGTGTGTAAGCTTTTTGTATTTTATTATTAAGCAAATGCAGTTATGGTTATTCGAGGTCGTTTGTGAGAATCAAGTCAGAAGATACCGAGACATATATTATTGTTATAATCATGCAAATGATATTCCGTTTAAACAAAATTAAATTAGTAAATCGGACATGGGAGGCAGCACTCAAACCTAAAAGCGAGCACAAGTTGTAACATAAAATATCACATAGCACAGATATACAGCAAAATCACATAACCGAACGAGAAAATGTTTACACATTCATTTCTTGAAGTGGTATCCCAGTTTATAAGCTTCAACTTTATAAAACCGACCATATCCGTTCAAAGGCATTCGGTATATTTTCAAGTTTATATAAACCATGATTTGTGATAAATGCTCGCTAGTTGGGCTTGAAAGTTTTATATAACATAATTAATCGACTAGTATTAAGTTTACCATGACCGTCGACATGATGCCAACAATTTATACCATTGCCATTGCTATTGGAGAAAAAAAGCCAAACCTAGGTGTTGAAACAAAATCGTATAATAATCGGCTGTGGATAAAGGTAGTTGTTAACATGCCATGTAGAACATCGAAAACGTCAAGCCTGGAGTATATTGAACAAATACATTTGTTGTTTTTCCTGGTTCGGAGAGAAATCAAAACAACATGTTGTGAAAGAATTCTTTTTGACATAATGAAACCAAACACTACAAACAAAATGAAATGTATTATTTGAAAACACGTTAACGTGTCATTCAAATATGCCATGTACATCTAATTCTAACAAGTGATATGTTTAAAGTTTGTTTAACGGTCCGTCTTGAACTCATAAATACTATTCTATTGGGATGGTAAACAAACAAAATAATAAAATTGAAGTGATTATAACAGTGATAATGCAGGAAAATGCCTGTTGATATAGTAAAATATCGAATAAGGTATTAGACAAAGAATAATGACACGCCATTGTCATGCGTTACATACTCGTCGTTGGCACCACATGCAGTGTACACTCTTAAGGCTGCAATTATATTCACAATGATTCTATGTCTTTTCTTGATTTCAGTATGTAAATAATGATTCATGGACATTTTTAGAAGTAAAACGAGAAAGATGGCCGACATGCTCGAGTTTTACCGATGTTGCTAGATCGGCAACGAAAACGGGGCATGCATAAGCACGGAGCAATTATATTGAAATGAGTCTTGTTGCTGGCTGAAAGCTTCGGTGATATTAGAGAAAGCACAAGACCACATTACGTAAACGAAATGTTCAGTTTTATTGCAAAGTGCGTGAAAACCTGTGTGGTTATGATCAGCTGTCTGTGGAATGAAGACAAATTGAAAGACAAAACACGGATCACACCATAATGAGAAAATCATCTCATAGAAACCTAAAACCGCAGTCGTGTGGAATTGATCGCCTTCCAAATAGTTATTTCTAATGAACTTGCATCATGCTTAAACATTATGATTAAAAGTATGGTTTTGTTGTAAATATCTTTTTCATGCAATAAGCGCATCAACTACTTTGTCTTTATAAAACTAGTAAACCACTTTCGATTTTAGTTCCTTTGGCTTTATCATTTCCATCACATCATTATACGAGTGAAACCTTCTTGACATGAAGAAAAATCTAATTATTAGAATTCGTTAAAACAATTTTGGGCTATATCCGATTGCAAAGGATATCACACGTTTTGTGTCGACAAAATGAAATACAAGTATGCATCTAAGGGTGTGTAAATCATTAATAATTCGTATTTTTTTGTAAAATATGACTCGGGCATAATCGCATTGTGTTAAAAAAAATTTGACCAATCCGAAAGGAATTAAAGACACCATTCCATGGAAATAGCAGACAAAAAAGCAAGACCGTTAACATTTTTTGGATTTTTTCAGTCATAAAAATACTCAACAAGATGCCCGTACAAAAATGTGAGTTTTTGGTCCTAACTTAAATACAAAAACAAAAACAATGGATGTATATGTTAATTGACACATTGGTGTATACGATTGAATAAAGACTTTTCGACTTCACAATGTCATTTTGAAAATATGGGATGTTCAACACTGTTCACATTTAAGTATTCGTCGTCGAAAACCGACCAGACGAAGATTATGTTCTCAATATCGCCAAGTTTTCTCCTTAATGGCTGCGATACTATTCGTGTTTCAATTTGGCTGACATTACATAGTAAATTGACTTTCCGTGTAAAAAGACAGACTGTTCTAATATAGGAATGCAGTGATATAACGTCTTGGTTTCTGCCTTTAATGCTAAATTAAGTTCGCATCGTCGTCCATTAAGTGTTCTAACAGATACGAAACATCAAGGATACGTATCGAAAGATGCAAAGCTGTAAAAACCTAGCTTGGATCAAACGTTCGAATATCGCCTTCACGATAAACTTGTTGTAGAGCGTCCGTTTCGAGTGCGGGAGGTCCCGGTTCGAGCATAGGCCGCATCGTACAACATACTAATACACTGGTAGTAGAGATTCAGAGTATAAGGTTATGTAACAAACCCCTATAATAGTACTGATGAATTGCGCCTGGTGCAAATTTTTGATCAAAAAGCAAAGACAAATATTTAACGGCATTCTGGCTTCACTAGGAATTAATCATCAATATCACAAAACCAAAAACAACTTGACCTCTTAAGGGCAAACTGAAACTACTTCAATGTCCATTATTAATATTTGTATGTAGAAAAACTGTAATGTAACAAACTACAATGAATACATAAATCCGAAGAGAAACACGTAAGCAATGATTAAATTACATTAAACATTGTTGTTTTGGCTAAACGCGCGTGTTATTAAACAAAGCGCAGTATCATATCACAGTCATCAATCGCAGTGTCAATATTTAATGAGACACATTAGAAATATTGCAGTATTGTGAAATGCTGAATACAAACCTATCGCTTATTCATCTTACGACGACGGTAATTTGTTTTCAATTCTAACAAGCCAAATCAGGTTTTAAACAACAGTCATAGTTCATGGTATTAACCACATTCCTTTACTAATTTCCTGTGACTTAACACAATTCGTGCAAGTACATAATTAAAAAAAAATCTTTGTCGTAAATATCTGTTTTTCAAGCACTACACGTAAGACAGACTTGCCTTCATAAAACTTATCATCAATTTTCTAAACACGTAACACTCAAGA
Organism: Spisula subtruncata; assembly: GCA_963678985.1. NCBI lineage: Eukaryota > Metazoa > Mollusca > Bivalvia > Venerida > Mactridae > Spisula > Spisula subtruncata. The sequence goes on along the minus strand of OY787666.1, from coordinate 15,111,720 downwards.
TGCCTTGGTGATATATAACGTTTCCATTCACCGGTTTTGATTAATTAGTTGTCAAGAAAGAAAGGCAGCGTAAAAGGAACGCGGTTATATTTCAGTAGCATTAACTATCATATTCTGCTCTAAAATGTTAGATAATGTCGGAATACACTCCACAAATGTGCACATTGATTACACGAATGTTTGCAATAGCATATGTTCTATTATTATGTTATTTCCAGGAATGAATTATGTTAACACTTACATGTACGAGGGTATTCCAAAGAAGAGAAGCGACAAAGCTGGCTTCTTCGCACGTATACGTAAAAAATGAACATATCTGTGCCCTTAAATTACCTTCAGTTTGATATAACGCAACAACAGTCGAATTTGGGTCTTGAGTACTTTTACAAGGTTATAGAGACGATGGAGCCGCCATAACGTGTTGACCATTTGATCCATTTATTTGATGTTAAAGAGCGTACTTACTAACGGACCAGTGGTATATTAGATTGCGAAATTGTATTATCTAGCAACCTACTAAATTTCCTTGAAAATATTCGGCGGATATAACACGGTTCCAGACAATAATTGCCCTTAACGAACAAAATTGAACAAGCACTTTGGTATACAGAGGATATGCAATCTTGAATTTGGCATAAAACTTGATCATTTCTTTGTATTGAATACCCTGAAATTGTCTGGCAATATAAAGGATAGCAATGATTAGCAAATTCTAACAGGCGCATACAACTGTAACTGCTAGCTGTCTGGTAGTCCATTAAACTGAACAGAAGGAAATTGATAGACGATAGTGGCGACTCAATATATATGAGTGATACAGACTCCCTACAAGTGTAATATGAACACTAAGCACTGTTATAAATTAACAATGCCTGTATGTGTTCTCCAGGCTCACATTGTACTACGCCTTGTCCTGTAGGAACAATTTGTATCATCCCCAGAAGACAATATTGTGCAATACGTCGTATGTTCAAGGAAATTTAGAAGGAGGCTCGATTTTTTAAATGTCACGATATAATACAAATACCTCATCGAAAGTTAAATTGCCACATCAATGACTGAAAATTAAACGAATGAAATATCATGTACAAAGTATTGAGTGAACATATTTTCTGTGCTTTATCTACTAATGTAGTAGATGCATGAGACAAAAATATCATAACACGTGCAACATGACATATCGAGTTATGCTTGATATATGAAAGCGAACAATGAAACAATCAAATCGCAATATTGTTTTGCGTGATGACGCAATGTCAGGTTCTTCATTCATATCTGAGTGATACTATTCTAATGCACCAACTTAAATGAAACAAATAGAAAGATATGCAAAGAATGTAATTAAGACAAATGCCATGTATGAAGTCGCTGCTATTGAGAACTATTGCAACTAACTCCTTTTCTTAATACATAAGAAGTGATTAATTTCAAGACTCCGATTATTGTGTAAGCATGAAATAGTGTGTACGCGGTATATTGGAATATTTTCAATATCAATAGTCTGTATAAGCATTATGTATATTGTAGCAAAGTTCAGACGAGTGACGCTGTCCTGGTTTGTGTTCATGCGTATGACAAAGTATACATTACGATAAAACTATATCAATTAAATATTGTTTGCAGTTTGCTTAGCGAGTTTATGTATCATATAATTACACCATTTTTACAAATGTCTTCGATGACATGAAAGCAATATTTGAACGGGATATTGGAACACACACTGCAACAGACTGATAATGTATCAACTGATTTTGCTATTACACACAAGTGTTATAAATCACATTTAATGACTGTATTAGAGTTATCTTGGGAGTATGGTACTATTTATGTTTATCCTGGTAAAGACAACGCTAACCACAAATTAGAACTTTCACGAATCATTACACCGGTGATCATTTAGACATAATTCATGTAACCGACTCAATGCTCCCATAGTCTATGGTTGTGGTATGATATGTCAATCTCGATTTTATAGGAAATTCGCACAGTAGGTTAACAACATTCATTTACCGGGTTATATTCTGTGTTGGTTATGTTTTGTTCTTTCGTTATATGTGCTCAAAAGGTATGAGAAAATCCGACAGGGAAGGTAGCACTTAACCCAACCAGCCGAGCACAGAAATCAGAAACACCACGACAAAACTACATTGAGCAGTGCCCACAGAAACCCATGCCAAAACGGCGACCAAATGAAGCACAACAACCCCGGGGCGTGACCTAGGTTAAAACACTAAGGACAGTGACCTAACGTTATGCAACCTAAAGCGGCACAACTACGACTTGACCTAGTTAAAATATGGGCATGGTTATGTACATATTGAGAAGTAATCACATTTACTTGTTGATATTTAAATATGTAAACAAAATGGGTCTGCCTATAACATGTAGACAAGTCTAGCTACAGACAAACGTAATAGACCTAATATCATTTTGCTGTCAAAATCACCTAACTCTTGTTGACCGTTTTAACATCATTATAAGAATTAGTTTGCACATCATGTTTTACTTTATTACCACGCAAACACCGAACGTAGCCTGTACAGTCAATAAATAGCCTAGAAATGTTGGTAATGTCATCGAAGTCGTATGTGTACATATATATATAGAGCAATTCTTAAAAGGCACAACGAAACAAAGCTCACCACCAACTGCGAGATAAGTGTGTAGTATATAATTATACTTTAATATATAATTTGAAATATACATTTGTAAATACTGTTTAATATGATACGTTTTTACCATGCGGTGACATTTAGGCTAACTTTTAAGGTCTATAATTCTGTTTTAGATTACAATCCGCTCCTATGATGAGGATGTAAGGATACATTAACACACAAAATCACAACATTAAAGGTTTTGCTATAACTAGAATTTCTAACCTGTCGACTATTTTATATTAACAGTTTACCGTCCGCGGACAAATGTATGCATAATTTTAAAAGTGTCTCAAAGAACATCAAAACGTAAAGCCTGAAGCACATTGATGTATTGTTTTCCTGGTTCAAGGATAAAATACAAAAACATATTTTGAGATCAATTGCTTTTTGAGACGAGGAACAGCCAAACACCACGAACAAAACAATATAATTAGTTCAAAACTCGTCGACCTGTCGTTCAAATAAAACACACGTGGAATAATAGCGTAGCACACGAACATGTGAATAACTGTGTGACTATAAATGTCTCTGGAATAAAGACAAATGGAAAGAAAACAAAACGGATTCGTACGATAATGAGAAACTTCGAAAGAACATCTCATTGAAACCCGATACACGCTAAACAGCAGTCGTATGGAATTGATCTTCTTCCAAAATTGTAATTCCAAATGAACCCGAGTTATGCTTGAACATAATTATGCAAGCATATGGTTTTGTTGTAAATATCTTTTTTCATTCACTAAAACAATCGTTTGCTTGTCTTTGTAAGACGTGAAAGGCACTTTCAATTTTAATTAATTTATCTTCATTATTTCCATTACGAAATTGTAAAACCTTTTGGACTTAACGAAAAATCTAATTATGATAATTCGTCAAAACTATTCTGGGCTTTATCCGCTTGCATAGGATAACAAACTTTTCGTTTCGAAATACGACAAAATAAAATGCATATTTGCATTTAAGGGTGTGTAAATCATCAGTTATTTGTATTATTTTTGTAAAAAATATATCGGCCATTTTCTCATTGTTTTCAAAACAAAATGTAACCAATCCGATATGGAATTAAACGTTGATGGCAAAAAACAATAATGTTTTTCGCACAAATTGCTAGCTATGGATAAAGGTACTGTCTCTATCCTCACAGAAGTCTTGCTTCATACTTAAAATTTCGAACTCTAACCATTTTGGCGTGAAACATATTCCTTTGGACAATTGTAGACAAATTTTCTCTTATTTGACGAAGTGTTATACATTGGACAGTGAAGTTGGCACTAACTAAAACAATCATACAGCAAAGAGGCACAAGCATGACTAGTTAGATGAAATATTACATTGTCAAAAAACGCGACCCTTAAACAAAATGTCACATCAGTTTTCAAACATAACTGGAGTAAGCAATGAAACAGGATATCAATTAATAAGTCTGACCAATCAACACCATGATCTGGAGTTACATGTACAACAAATACTAACACTCAGTACCTCGACGTGTCTTGAATAAAACGCCGAACGGCATCGTCTGAGTAACATCTCGTACGTTCTAAGATGACACATCTGACGCTACCTTATTAGATGTCAAATTGGAAAACATTATTTATCTGCTTATTGGCTTACTTGAGACGTAATCCTGATAACGTTTGCATCGCCGACGACCGACTAGACAAATATCGTCTTTACAATATCGGCAATTAATGCCTGCGATAGTATTTCGCTATCAATTTAGCAGACATTCTATTGTAGTTTGTTTTTCTGTGTAAAGAGACTGACGTGTTCGAAATCAATGTTATATCGTTGTAGGGTTTAGCCTTCAAGGCTAATTAAGATCGCATCATCGTCCACCAAGAGTTATACTGCCTCAACAATAGACTAACACTTCGAATACAGGATGGAGGTCCTGGGCTCGATCCGAGGCCGCGTCAATCAACAGACGAAATAAAAATGGATGCAGAGATTCCCTTGCTCAGAATAAAAGGGAAACTGGCTATTCTTCGTACATACCCTGGTGGTGATGGATATAACTTCAGGAATAAGGTACCGAGAGTTGTTAATATAAGTTGAACACACTTGCTTCACAATCAACCTTACGTTTTTTTGTAAATAATTTGTTTTTAATTACACCATCGTTCGAATCTTATCTGATTGTCGCCTCAGTTAGAGATTAGTAAAAATTTAGCTGTCGAATCGCAACAGCTCATTTGCGCCAGTGTTGGAGACAAATAAACGCTGACAGAAACAAGATTGCGTACTCATGAGCCAAATAAGTTGTCGGTAAATGAACGTCATTGTAGGTTACTGATGTACGATGTAAGTTCATATTCCTGAGAAGAAGTAACTGTACCGAACACTTAAGATAGTGCAGATTATTTGCACCTGGTTAAAATAATTGATCGAAAAACAAAGAAAAAGATTTAATGGCATGCTGGTTACGATAGGAACAAATCACCATTAATTACCAAAACAAATAACATATAACAGAACGATTCTGCAGTTAAGAGGTTCATCACCACCACACGACATTGTTTTGCAAAGCAAATCCCATGCACACAATCACAACTGAAAAGTCTTCACGAACCATTTTATTTAAAAGTGAAACTGTAATGCGTCCAACTACAAGGCATTCATACAATATATTTTATTATTGAATATAATTAACCCTGTCCTTGTGATATGATATTTAGACAAACAGATATTCGCAATATATTATATAAATAATTCATGTACTTTAAGCAAGTCTGCGACCAAGCTTCATTTTAAATGTGGCTGTCGGCCACGGGGTCGACACTTGAGCATTTTTGTAGTAACCATTGTTTAATCTCAATAGTAGGTTTAACATGACCATTGATCGACATTCGATAACCTCTCCCTATGCCTTGGACTATATATTGGACGTAGCTATGCTCAGTGTCATGTAAGAAGATATCCTTTCCTATCCAAGTGACAGTCTAGTTCTCCATTGATGACATACATTAAAAACAGACGTCCAACAGTTACAAAAGGAAAATAATAAATCGGACGGGAAAGCAGTAACAAATAGAAATAGGAAATGCACAAAATGTTAGTTTACAAAATGCTTATTCTGAGTGAACTTGGACCCGCCCGTCGACAAATACCTAGATTTTATTAGTTATTTATTGATCATATAAGTTTTAATTATTCGAAAAATGTTCTATGTTTAATACAATGTCGATGCATGCATTTATAAGATATGGTACATTTTCTCAGTCTGGTTGCTTGTAGAATACTACATTATATTACGACAAACGTCTAGCGATAAGGCATACATACTCCCCATAAGCAACAAATGCAATTTGAACTCTTTAGACTGTAATTAACTGACTTTTGGCTGATTGTCCTGTCCAGACAAATATTGCACTGTTTGTAGTATATTGACCATGTGCAATATCAGGATAAAAACATGTTTGTAAGGATAAGAGGAAATGGAATATTGGTGCTACTGGCGGAACACCGGCGTTATAAGATAAAGCGCAATATTATAACACACTCATTAACTACTGTGTCAATATTTAATGAAGCAAATTAGAAATATTGCAATGAAGACAAATGTCAAAGAAGAAAGCTTATTTGTATCACGACGATGCGATTTAAACAAAATCTAGTTTGAAACCAAATCAGCGTTTAAACAACAGTCATATTTTACGGTATTAACCACCTTCCTATGGCAATTTCCTGTGACTTAAAGGGCCTGTCTCAAAGATGCAGCGATTTTTTTTGAAAAATTATAATTATCTCACCAAATTAAGTATTTATATAATATAACATAGTTGACTGTTGCTTTAAGAAATATTTATTGCAAATAATCGATTTCAACCACTTTCGCGTTCACAAGTTTTTCCTTTTAAACATTCCTTTCAGCATGATTTTTCAGTTATATGATTCACTAGATCGTTCTGTAACATAAACAAACTTCAGTCTAAACATCTATGAAGTATTTGGTTTGTTTTTAAATTCTTTTTCATCACGTGCGAGTAAATTTCAAGAAATTTAAATGAGAGTAGTTTAAAATTCTATACCGTATTGATACGTTATAGAATTTTGGAGGTAAAAACATAAATAATAACAAAATCCTGATGTTTCACAAGTTATACTTATATCAGTGTGCTTGTTTATGGAATATACTGGTATCTATGCCAAAATATAGTGAATATTTAACAATTTTATTTGATTATTGCTATACGCTGAAACTTGACACACTCCCTTTAACCTAATTCGTGCGATAACATAATTGTGAAAAATAAGGGTTTTGTTGTAGATATCTGTTTTTTCCAGTACATACTTGTCTTCATAAAACATTTCAGCCTCATTCAGTATTGATAGCGTTAGCTGCATTACTGTAATTCAAGTACAACAACGTTTTTATTCAAAGAGATCTTCGTGAGAAATATGTTCACCCGCATGCAAAGGCAATCAGTTAGCCATTTTCTACACATCACACAAAGAAGAAAATTACAAGTTCAAGCCTTTGCCTTTGTATTATTTTTGATTGCGTTTGCTATTTACAACGATATGCACGTTTTATATGACACCAGAATTGACATTCAGGCTTAAAGTATGAAACTGCTTGCAATTCTTGTACAATGCGTTTTGATTGAATTGTTTACTTAAAGAGGCATTCCCTATTTCTTGCATATTATTACTACCTATCGCATTTTATGACATAAATAAACATAAAACACTAAATCGTTTTAACATGTAAGAAGAACATATGCCGAAAGTTGGCTCCATAATGATCAAAATATATATTTAAATTTCTAAAATAATAAATCGCTTCCAGACATTTATTCGACAACAACAACCACAGAACAGTGTGATTAAAATCCGAAACGGACATTGTTCAACGAAGCGGACGCAACGGAGATGACAAAATACGATATCGTTGATTTCTTTTGATTTACACGCATATAATCTCAACGAAATGAATATAATGTACTATTTTGTTCTTAATTAACTCGAAAATCATCTTATAGATAGATCTACATCAAAATAATTATTTCAAAACGTGTATTTGCCTTTCCCATTTTAGTCACTGTCGTCCGATTCGTAGAAAATGGCTTTTCTTGTTTTAATCAGGCAGTACTAAAGGCTAAGCGTTTGGCGTGTCAATCCACCTAATCCACTTGTTATGGAAATATATTTTTATTAATTTTTTAATAACTGTTGGGAATTTTTGGGTGAAATTTGGTGTTTTTGTAGCATTCGTAATTCTGATTAATGTCTAGTATGTTTTAAATCAATAAGAACGGACGAAGTTATAGGGAACGCCTCTTTAAGGATATGTCATTAATCATCGTGATGTTTTAAAGGGACTAAACTCCAATTGGTAAATTACAAACAATATAAAAAAGCCCTATTAAAATCACATTGTTTGGCTTGGCCGATTCATTACATATATAAACGAATCTGGACTGATTCGTCCAGAGGAAAAACAATCGTATGGCGTCGATTTATTACCTTTTAAACACCTTAAATCAATTGCGTAACTAACGCAGTAAAAATATGTTTAACGTTAATACAGCGTATAGTGGTGTACAAATACCCGGAAAAGCCGTAACCTAAAAAACATGTTAAGAAGTTTTATCAAAAGCGCCTCTGTTCGTAATGTAAGTTGTAAGAATACTTTATATATTCATAAAACATAGTTTTGTGGTTAATACATCTACAAAACATGTTTTGTCATCGAAATGGAGTTTAGTCATTTTAACAGAAGGTACTGATTACTGAGATAAATAACAAAAATCGTCGTAAGTGAAAATGCCTAATGATGTTTAACTGGTTTCAACCTTACCATTCCTTATACAGAATGATATATCAACTATTGGAACATGCAACAATAAAAGTAATATACATGCATAACACAAGGGAAATACGATACAAATAAGTCGCGTTTTGCAACATAATAATAATTGACCGTAAAACCATTTGGTTATATACATTTACAAATGTTCAATATCTTTCGTAAAATCACCTTCTCTTTTGTGTGATTGAACTTCATGTCCTGTGCGTTTTACTTTCTGTAATATATCAAATAATTAGTTAGGTCAACACGCGTTATGTTCACACAATACACCAATTGAACATCACTTGACATCTTAGATGGAAAATTAAAACAAGTGAAGTACCGATCATAAAATCCTCATCCATTTCCTGTAAATATTTTCCCTTAATTTATGGATTGTATATTATACATATTATACGTAATGGTGTGTCTTGCCATATGTGCATCGTGGTGCTATCTAGCATACTTGTATGATGCATATCGTTACATTTGTACTCGCCGTTCCATAAGTAAATGTATTTAGCAGTTTATGTGACAATTTCCATTTCGATCTATAAGCATTATCGACAATGAACGAGTTTGCATCGAATGTATCAGATGACCTTATTAGCGGACCTTAAGTAAAATGGGTCATTTAAATTTGGCATATCAAACCTGCTACTGCAATTAGGTGGACTCATAATCAATGATTACAGTTTTGGTATGTTTGCGACACGTTATCATAGCATCTGTACAATTCCAGTAAATCACACGATCAAATTAAACATGAAATGCAACTCAATTATTTCAAGAGACACTAGAAATCATATGATTCTATTTTAGTACATGTGCACTTTATTTTAGTTTATTGCCCCATATTGTAGCAGACGAGACCACGATGCCAGAAGCTAGAATTTATAAATTTATACTTTGTTATCTCTTGGGTGAGAGTCTGTCAAAATACAAATGTCAACTTAATGTTGTCAGCTGTAAGTGCTCGAGTTAAATTATTCTTGGAAAATGTTACTTTACTTACTTTCATTATAAACTGAATGTGGCCGAAGTGTGTTAGGAACTTGGGCTAGCTTTTTGTAAAAACAAGCACAGAAACGTTAAACATTATTCGGTTTACATTTGGATTCATTAACATAAATGGTAGTTAACAAACCACGTTAGAACACACGTAAAAGAGGACAGATAACATTGCATTTCAGTGTCTCCCCAAATAGAACCCATAGCAATAATTAATTCTCACAACATAAAGTAAGCAAGACAAAAACTTTTAAAGAAAGTAAAGAGACAAAACCTATTTAGAACGAATTAAAAGGTTCGTAAAGTTCGGAAGACACGAGCAAACAATAACAAATCAAGGAACATTAGAATAAGAATTGAAAACTTAAAAGCGAACATTACAAGTTATTTTAAGTTATCTAGAATTCTGATATCCTAATATTTGACACACAGAATACCAAGATGACAAATTACGTTTTCCATTCACCGGTTGTGATTAAGTAAATTTCAAGAAAGCTAAGTTTTCTAAAAGGAACGTCGAGTAAATTTCACTAGCATTAACTATGCATATTCTGCTCTAAAATGTTAAATAATGTCGGAATACACTTCATAAATGTGCACATTGATTACACGAGTGTTTTCAATAGCATATGTTTCATCTTTATTTGCAAGAATGAGTATTTTGGTGCAAAAACACTTTCATGTACGAGGGTATTCAAAAGTAGGGAAGCTCGCTTTCTCCGGTTATGTAAAAAATACAAAACTGGCTTCTTCGCACATATAAGTAAAAAACGAACATGGTTGTGCCCTTTTAATTTAGATCCAGTTTGATTCGACGCAACCATAGTCGATGCCGTATCTCCGGCACTTTTACAAGGCTATTGAGACGATGGAGCCGTCATAATATATTGGATTTTGATCGGTTTATTTGATGTTAAACAGCGCAATTACTAACGGAACAGCGGTAAATTAGATTGCCAAATTGCATCATCCAGCAACCTATTAAATTTCCTTGGAACAATTCGTATCATCTTATGTGTTATGTTCAAGGACAATAAAAAGGAGGTTCGATTTTTCAATTTCACGATATAATACAAATACCACATCGAAGCACTAGGTAATATACCTGACACATAACTGATTTGAAAATGTAACTGCATGCCCTTGTTTGTGCTGAAAAACTCATAGAAAATAATTTCAAAATTACTGTAAACACTCTAACCCAGTAACCGTACAACAATTTTGTTTGCAAATCAACAATAAAATAATTACGGAAGACATTTATCCGAATTTTGTTTTCAGAGAAAGTCATTATTCTGAATCAGAAAGTTTTGAGGAATATATTTTGTGTCATACCCTAAACAATCAACCGCGTTGTCTTAGGAAAAATGTGTAAGTCCCTTTAAGGGTTGATAGTGTTATGCACTTCCTTTTGATTAACATTTCGACTTCAAATACATGTATTAGTACGAAATACATCAGGGTTCATTCGCATGTTTAGATGATACTTTTTCCATTTGAATTAACCCAATATATAACACGATAAAACTGATGCTAAACACCATACAAACCGATGCATGTAAGGCATTAATGGTGGTTGAAGACAGTGCAATGTGCGTGATTATGTGTTTCTGTGATGACTTACTTAATATGTTATTAAAGATATAAATAAATAATATACGATTTATGTGCATACACATACCCAATTAATAGAGAAATAGATTTTAGGTATGCGATGTTTGCAAAACGTTCGAAAGTATCGTCTTTGTAAAGTAGATAAGAAAATTGGACAAGGAAGAGAGCACTCCACCAGCCAAGAACATAAAACATTACATAACACAAATATACAGCAGAATGCCCACACATAACCGAACGTGAGAATACATCACCAAGTCGTCGCTGTCAAGTGTTTCACGATATGCCAAAAGTGTGATCTTTAGTATCAAAACGAGTCGCTGTATGATGTGACCCAGTGACTTTGTTTTAGACACCGGATGATTCAATATTATACCAAAACGATGGCCTCTAGTTGCTAAACAAGCCTCTAAGAGTTAACCGTTGAGATTATGCCACCATGGCGACTACTAGCGACGCCCAACCTAAATGACAAAGTAGCAACAGCAAAAATGCCTAAATTTGTTTTCAATATGTTTCGATAAAAAACTAAAACATGTGTGTGAAAAGGCAATAAAAAACGTTCGAGTATTTGTGTTTAATTCTACTCGGACAATTCGTCGATGAATAACATTTACAAAAAATGTACTACTCACATACTAAGTATTTAAAGGTTATGTTATTCGATGTAGCAACACTGAAGTATCGTTTGTGAATATAATTCTAGCAGTTCTTATCATGAATCGAATTACTGATTCACATACTTTGCTTTTTGCCATGTTTATGACCGTTATCACGTGATTCCCCACGCATATAAGATAACACGTTTTATATCATAGCATTGTTTTCTTATTTTGTTGAATTACCACTTAATATTGGGAGATAATTCGACTGGTAATCTCCAAGTGATATACTCTAGGCTGATAACTACATGCAATGTATAACGATTAAAATTATTATTTCATACTAAACACGATATAAACAGAAAACATTATGATCACAGAATATGTGGTATTAGTTATACATGCACCCCACAGCTAATTTATCTTGTAAAGTTCAACGACGGCCTAATGCTATTGTAAAAACCAAATACTGTATTTTCGCAAGTCAGCTACAATAGACGAAGGACATGCTATTAAAAGTTTGAGAAGATGTATAGATGTGTTAATAACAGAAAGGGCGGTTAATCTGTGAATCCATCTATCCATTTCATGGTGAAATTAGTAATATTGGAGAAAGAACCATACCATATACCCTAAATCAACGATATTTTCAGTTTTAAAGAGAAATATGTGAAAAAGCATGTTACTATGCCTTGCTGTGGACTAGAGACAAATGGAAAGAAAATGAGAAAACATCGAGAAATTTCGTATGGTTTCGGCCATCTTCCAAAGTGTTATTCCTAATGAACCCAAATCATACTTGAACATTATAATGAAATGTATGGTTTTGTTTTAAATATTTTTTTCATGCAATAAGCCCATCAACTACTTTGTCTTCATGAAACTAGTAAAGCACTTTCGATTTTAATTTCTTTGGCTTCAATATTTTTCCATTTCGTTATTATAGAACCTTTTTGACTGACGGAACATCTACTTATTATAATTCGTTACAACTATTTTGAGCCTTATCCGATTGTTAAGGATATCGCATTTTTGTGTCGAAAAACTAGAAAATGAAATTCAAGCATTCATTTAAGGGTGTGTAAATCATCAGTAATTAGAAGTATTTAGTAAAATATGACTCGGTCATAATAGCATTGTTTTCAAGCATAATTAATTTAACCAATCCCATAGGAATTAAAGGCACAATTAAATGGAAATAGCAGGTAAAATGCAAGAATGTTAATTGAAGAAATTTCTAGCTATGGATGAAAGTAGCCCCTTACAAATGCCACATTTGAGGACAACAAACTACATTCAATACATAAAACCATAGAGAAACACGTTAGCAAGGATTAAAGGAAAGTGAACATTGTTGCTACTGGCTAAACACGAGTGTCGTTAAACAAAGCACAGTATCATATCACAGTCACCAACTGCAGTGTCAATATTTAATGAGACAAATTAGAAATAATGTAGGATTGTGCAAATAATATTTTCGGAATAAAGACAAACAGGACAGAAAGCTGGTCGCCTATTTCTCTTACGACCATGAGAATCTTTACAGTTTCTAATTTGAAATCAGATTTATAACCACAGTCGTATTGCATGGAATTAACCACCTCCCTTTAATAATTTCCCGTGACTTAACCTAATTCGTGTATTGGAACATAATTCTGCAAAATGAATATTTTATTATAAATATCTGTTTCAAGCGATTTGTCGTTGAACAGTCTTGCCTTCATGAAACATGTGTAATATTAATCATACATAATGATATTGTTAGCTGCATTACTGTCGCTCAAGTAAAAACACATATTTATTCGAATGGATATTTGTGTGACAAATATGTTCACAAATTGGATATCCATGTGTTAACTTATTATCTAAAGAGGTCAAAAAGAAGAAAGAATAGTAGTAAACTATTGATAAGTTCTATGCGCTTCTATGACTGTATATTACACAGTTCTTGTATACCAGTAAAACAAACCTTGATATAAAACTATGCCGTTTAAAAAAGTAAAAGCCACTTAAGGAGAATGCCATGAATCATTTGTAGACTAGAGGCAATAAGATGTAGTAGTAATCGGACAAGATGCAACAACAGTTAAATGCATTATGTTACTGTCCAAGTGTGGCTTTTGTGTATTTTGACTTTTTTTTTTTGTCATATAACAACTAATGCATCACGATTTGTTGCGATGATTTACAAATATATTCAGAACCTTTTGAACAGAGTCATGTTTGTCTGCCTCGAGATCGTTATATGAAATCATATATATTCTTTCCAGAATAATGAAGTACTTCAAATTACTTGTACATACATGAACATTATTCTTCAAAGTTGTGTATGTTTTACCACTCATTGGATATTGTAACACAATCTGGAGAAACTGTGACCTAAATACATATCAAAATTTACAAAATGGGCAGGAAAATTCTCGACAACGACTATGACACACCTTAATACACTATTTAAGGAGCTAAACTTGATATGATACACTCTCTTAAAATTGAAATTTTCTGCCAAGTTTCCACTTTGAAACTGCACAGTTTCTTTAAAGAATGCCTTATTTGCAACAAATCGAGATGATAACCTCCTCAGTATTCAGAAGTGACAGACAGTATGCCTGTGTGACATATTAACATTTCTACAGGATTTGATTGATTAGTTGTCAAGGAAGCGAAACACGCTGAAAGGTAAGCGTCTTTGTATTTTATTTTCAAGGCATTAAATGTAAGTTTCGCTCCACAATGGGCAAAGTATCATTGTGACCAAAGGCCGATCGATACGTCTTTTACAGAATCCACACAATGAATCTACTTTGCAAAGTGCAAGGAATACATTTACATCCAGCAGTTTTTGCAATAACATATGTGCATAAATAGAAATACAACTATAAAGAGTGATATCAATGTATTTCAAGAAGGTACGAGTTTGGAACATAAATATTATTTTTCCTCAAAGTGCTATGAATTAATTTACATCCTGAAGATTTTGCAATAGCTTAATCACATTGTATCTACAGTGGTAGAAATATTACTATTAAGAGCGCTGTCAATGACTTTCACGAAAGTATTGGTTCAAATTTAAACCGAACTTACTTTGTCAGCACTTCGATTATTTTGCAGCTTCTTTAAAAGTGACGCTTCCAATATACACTGCTTCGTGATAATAAAGAACTTGAAAGGATACATCACTAATTTTGTAAGTAGTGCATTTTAAATATTTCAATTCCTGCTCGATCAATAAGACTGTACTTGTTCTTTTGTATTGGTAAAGTTCGTTTCAAGTGATCAAAAAACGGACAGCTCTGCTATAAATAGAATATAAAAAGCTTTTACAAAGACTGAACAAACCCTTACCGTTCGAACAGTCATGGTATACTACGTCCTGATAGCGGACACATCCCATGCGTAATTATTTGAAATTTAATCAGTGCTCCAATAATGATAAAAGAGCGAGGATCACGCGATCACAAAAACTAGATCGTCTAAATTAGGAACTTGATAATCTTTAATTCATATTAATTCATATTGCGTTTCATGTTTGTAATGTAACTATGTGAACTATTTCTCTTATATGTTTCATGCATTTGAAACATTCATTTACATGACAAGTCGGCAACTCAGAATCGGTATGCATACCGTTTTCCTATTTAGATATTGTGAATTGGCGTGCCTTTTCGTGTGTTCTTTTTGTATTGTATTATATTATATCATTTAGCCAGTGTAGTGATGGTTATTTGAGCTAGATTATTAATCAAGTTTTACCGATAATCGTTATTAATCCCGATACCGACAAATTGATAAACATACTATATAAATACGTTTTCTGAAGTATGTAAGGATGTATGTTATTCAATACTCATTTGTGTTATTATCATGCAAATGATATTCCGTATGAACAAAAATAATTATTAAATCAGACAAGAGAGGCTGCACTCAACATAAATAGCCGGGCACAAGCAACGTACATTTGTAATACATCACACTGCACAAATACAAGCTCGACGACAACACATAACCGAACAAGAAAATGGAATGCCAGCTTTCAAAATATTGAGTGTCCTAGTTTCAGCAATACCCAAGATAAATGAAAGATTCGTGACAGTAAAAGAAAATGAATCATAGTACAGTAGTAAAACACTGAATATCTTAGCTTCAGATAAGTTACATTTGTCAATACTTTTCCAGTCCTTATTTATACAACATATTCAATATAACAATTAATGTACAAATGTGATCGAATAGGACGAAAGCGGTTTTAATAGTATATTAAACAGTGATTGAATGTCAACCTCGGTAAAATACATTATAAGTGTACATTATGTAAGATGGATCGGAAGAAAACCGGCTGAGTCTGGAAAATCATGAACCAGATTTTTGGTATAACATGTTATATTAAACACGGGGATATAATATCGACATGATATGATCGTTTTGTTTGCGTGTAGACTGCATTGCATCTCAAATATATGACAATACACGAATAAAAATTATTATTTGCGAACACTCTGGAATACACTGCATCTATATTTTCCAACATAACAAAATTAAAGGTTTATTCAATGCAAATAGCAGACAAAAAGCAGGAATCTTAATCTAACAAATCAATCCCCCAACGGAGTCTTACTCGATACTTTAAAATCTTCCAAAGCTGAAGATATAGCTTGGTCCTTTAAGGCCTTACTATAAGATTTCAAATGGGAAATCATGTTTCGAACAAATCCATTTATTTATCTGCATATTGGCTTCCTGGAGACATAGTCCTGAGACCGTATTCATCGAGGACAACCGACTAGACGAAGATCATGTTCTCAATATCACGTGTTCCCCTTAATGACTGCGATATTATTCATGTGTCAATTTGGCTGACATTCCATAGTAAATTGGCTTTCTGTGTAAAAAGACAGGACCGTACTAATGTAGGAATACAATGCTATACCGTCTGGATTTCAGCTTTAATGCTAATTAAGTTTGCATCGTCGTCCATCAAGTGTTCGAGTAGATAAATAAACGTACGAAATAATTATAATACGTCTCGATAGGTACAAAACTGTAAAATCCTAACGTGACTCATACGTAGCCCAAACGTTAATACCATCGTGACACCCTATTTGTAGAGCGTCCATTTCGAGTGCAGGAAGTATCCGTACAATCAGAGACCGCATCATAGCGTGGCTCAAACGTTTAAACACCGCATTCTTAATAAACTTGTCGTAGAGTGTCCGTTTTAAGTTTCTGCATCATACAACGTACGAAATATAAGTGGTAGCAGAGATTCCAAGTAGAAGGTAATGTAACAACCCCCTAAAATATTTCAAATGAATTGCGCCTGGTGTAATTTTTTGATCGAAAAACAAAGAAAAAGATTAAATAGAAGGCTGACTACACTCGGAATTATTCACCAACATTACACAGAACACATACAGGGTGTTAAAAAAGTTCGTAGACTTTTGTATTATATCTGTCATTTTATTTTCAATTACTATTTTCACATTTTTCTGACAGATTAGTAATTACAATGACCTCCTTTGTTTATTTTAATCTTATTCAAGTCGATCTGACATGTGATGTATGATATATATAAGGGTTTTATAGACTCACGTGACGACGCAAAATGTGGAAGACGTCAAAATGACGTCACAGCTTTAGATACTCGATCTTTGCAAATGTGAGAGCCCATTATACTCATGAGGTTTTCATTTTTATTTATGTCGAGTGAGTGTCCTGGTCTTTCTTCTCTGGGTATAAGGTGGTAAACATTATCACAAAGGTATTACCGGGTACTGGCAGGGGTACGCAACAGGCAACATCCTGCATAAAATCAGTCCAAATTTTGGTACTGGATGAGACGCATTTTGGTAATATCACCATGGTAACCTCTTCTCGCCAGGGAAGTTTAAGCGGTATTTCAGAAGTATTAGTCCTCACTATAGTCAGATGTAACAATTTTACCAACATAAATGAGTTTGAACTTTTTGAGGCCACATATGTCAATTGCTCTCGAAAACGAGCGTTTTGAACCCTTATTGGCGGCGATCACTTATGGAATGTAATCTTCCGAAGATCCCCATACTAAATAATTTTGTTTGTTTAGCTCATTGAACAAATATTTAATTCACTTACCTTAGAAGACGATTTTGTCCAGTCATTTGAAAATAGGTTCTTATATTTTCGAGCAAAGGCCAGTTTTTTCTTATACTATCTCACAGTCAGATACGGGTGGGTGGGGTATTTAAGAAAATACCATGTCTGCGTCTTTGTGCAAGTAACTTCATTCAATAACATGACTTGATTCGTTTCCAGCATTTGTCGGTGCTTTTACATCATTTATGACATATTTACATCGCTTATATTCAATATTGTTAGTTATCGTAAACCCCTAGCTCAGATCCCGTTAGGACGTCCAAAGTGCGTACCTCCCAAAGCGCTATCCTCTTTCCTATATTTAGCATTTCCCTAAAAAATCAAACCACATGAATCACTGAGAATACCGGATATTTCTTTTAATAAATATCCAGCAACACAGTATAAAACAAGAGGGTCCAAAGGGCCCTGGGTCGCTCACCTGTTTGGCCCAGTGACCTAGATTTTGGCCCAAATGACACAGTATCTAACTTGACCTAGATTTTATAGAGATAAACATTGTGATCAAGTTTCATAAAGATAGAGTCAAAATTGTGACCTCTAGTGTGTTCACAAGATTTTTCAATGATTTGGCCTCGTGACCTAGTTTTTGACCCCAGATGACCCAATATCGAACTTGACCTAAATTTTTTTAATGATGATCATTGTGATCAAGTTTCAAAAAGATAAGGTCAAAATTGTGACCTCTAGTGTGTTCACAAGCTTTTTCAATGATTTGGCCTCGTGAACTAGTTTTTGACTCCGGATGACCCAATATCGAACTTGACCAAAATTTTATAGTGATGATCAGTGTGACCAAGTTTCATAAAGATTAGGCTCAAATTGTGACCTCTAGTGTGTTCACAAGATTTTTCAATGATTTGGCCTCGTGACCTAGTTTTTGACCCCAGATGACCCAATATCAAACTTGACCTAAATTTTATAATGAAGATCATTGTGATCAAGTTTCAAAAAGATAAGGTCAAAATTGTGACCTCTAGTGTGTTCACAAGCTTTTTCAATGATTTGGCCTCGTGACCTAGTTTTTGACTCCGGATGACCCAATATCGAACTTGACCAAAATTTTATAGTGATGATCAGTGTGATCAAGTTTCATAAAGATTAGTCTCAAATTGTGACCTCTAGTGTGTTCACAAGCTTTTTCAATGATTTGGCCTTCGAAGGCTTGTGACCTAGTTTTTGACCCCGGATGACCCAATATCGAACTTGACGTAGATTTAATAGAGATGATCATTGTGATCAATTTTCATAAAGATTAGTCTCAAATTGTGACCTCTAGTGTGTTCACAAGCTTTTTCAATGATTTGGCCTTGTGACCTAGTTTTTGACCCCAGATGACCCAATATCGAACTCGACCTAGATTGTATAGAGATGATCATTGTAATCAATTTTCATAAAGATTAGTCACAAATTGTGACCTCTAATGTGTTCACAAGGTTTTTCAATGATTTGGCCTAGAGACCTAGTTCTTGACCCCAGATGACCCAATATCGAACTTGACCTAGATTTTACAGAGATGATCATTGTGATCAAGTTTCATAAAGATTAGGCTCAAATTGTGACCTCTAATGCGTTCACAAGGTTTTCCTTGGATTTGACCTAGTGATCTAGTTTTTGACCCCAGATGACCCAATATCGAACTTGACCTAGATTTTATGGAGATGATCATTGTGATCTAGTTTCATAATGATCAGGCTAAATTTGTGACCTCTAGTGTGTTCACAAGCAATTGTGAACGGACGGACGACGGACGGACGGACGGACGACGGACGACGGACGAAGAGCGATCACAAAAGCTCACCTTGTCACTTTGTGACAGGTGAGCTAACAACATTAAGCACTTGTGAAAAAAATCATATTTTTTCAACACCACCAACTTTCGATAAACTGCGTGTTTAATTGATGTTAACAGAATCACCAAGGATGACGTCATGACGTCACGCGCGGATATTTTTGCAGATAATATCATTTAATTCACACTACATGAAGATAATGTATAGTTCTACATTCCTACCAAGTTTTAAAACTGTATGTTGAATGATTTTGGATTTATTGAACAAAATCAAGTGTCTACGAACTTTTTTAACACCCTGTACTTTATGAGATAACGATTCAGTGGTTAAGAGGCCAACACATTCACAGGAAAATATTTTGCCGAATATCTTCCTTAAAACCCAAAACAACTTTGCCTCGGTAGGGGAGACTGAAACTAATTGAGTGTAGGCCAATGCAATGTAACCAACTACATACATGTAAAACCATAGAGAAACATTTTAGCACGGATTAAAGGAAATTGAACATTGTTGCTACTGGCTAAAGGCGGGTGTTATTAAACAAATCACAGTATCATATCACAGTCATCAATTGCAGTGTCAATATTTAATGAGACACATTAGAAATATTGCAGGATTGTGAAATGCTGTCTTCGGAATAAAGACAAATGGGAATAAAAGTTTGATCGCATATTCATCTTTCGACGACGGTAATTTGTTTTCAATTCTAACAAACCAAATCAGGTTTAAACAGCAGTCATATTTCACGGTTTTAACCACCTTCCTTTACGAATTTCCTGTGACTTAACCCAACTCGTGCGATAACATAATTCGTTTCTGCTTTTCAAGTTCTAAACCGTTAAACAGACTTGCCTTCATAAAACATTTCAGCCTCATTCAGTATTGATAGCATTAGTTATATTACTGTCATTCAAGTACAAAAACGTCTTTTTTCAAAGAGGTCTTCGTGAGAAATCTGTTTACCCGCATGCAAAGGCAATCCGTTAGCCTTTTTCTAACTGGCACAGAAAGAAGAAAAAATAAGTTCAGGCGTATGAGAAGGATTTGAACTTTGACTTTGGATTATTTTAGGCCATGTTTGCCATTTAAAACGATATGTACGTCTTATACGACACTAGAATTAAATTGAATTGACATTCTAGCATAAAGCATTTGACTGCTTTCAACTCTAATACAATGAGTTTTGATTGAATTGTTTACTTATTGCATATGTGATTAGTTTACGTGAATATTTAAAGGGACTAAGTCCAGTTAGTAAATTGCACATTTCCCTATTAAAATCACATTTGTTTGGCTTGACCGATCAACTACATTTATATACGAATCCGAACTTATTCGCCCAGAATAAAATTAATCGCATGTCGTCGGTTCATTACCTTTTAAACACCTTAAATCAATTGCATGACTAACGCAGTAAAATATATAATTATATATTAAATGTTATTACAGCGTATGGTGGTGTACAAATACCGGCAAGTGCATCGTGATGCTATCTAGCAAACGAGTATGATGCACATACATGTACATGCATTTACATTTATACTCCTCTTTTCTTAAGTACATGTATTAAGCAGTTTATGTGACAATTTCCATCTCGACCACCTTACATTAGCGACAATGAACGAGTTTGCATAATTGTATCAAACGTGTCTGGTGACCTTATTAGCGGACCTAAAGTTAAATGAGTCATGAAATTTGGCATATCAAACCTGCTACTGCAATTACGATGGAATTATAATCAAGTAATTTTGATAACCAATACAGTATTGGTACGTTTGCGACACGTTATCATAGCACCTATATAATTTCGGTAAAATACATAATCAAATCAAACAAATACTTGAGAATAATATGAAAATAAAATAAACCAATCCTATAAAATAAAACCGTTTCCGGTTAAGTCATTGGAAAACGTACTCTAGTAATGTGATAATCCTGTTTATAAAGGAAATATGACTGTCAAGAACACCCAGCTTCTATGACCCATAAATCGATCCATGTATCTTATTGCTTATCGTGTTTAGACTGCCGGTTCTTATTGAAGTCAAACACTAGATTTTGCAAATAACACAACAGGTTACCCGAACATAATTTAGCAGCATCACCAATTACCATGAAACCAGCTTTGTATGTAACTGTCTATAAGTACGTCCTGTGTGTGTTTTCCACTATTATTTTAGTTTCATTGTGGAAGAGTTGGTCACATTATTACTGTGACAATACAGGCCATAGTAAGTATGTATCATGTTATATTCTGTATACTGATATTAAACTATGTAGGTGCAAACGCGGGCAATATATTGTATATTATCTCGTACCTCTGTGGAATGTCGTTAGGTTTCTGTAACTAGGTCTTTTAGTTATTTTACAGTCGAGACTTTTGATTTCTGTGATTGCATTCTTTTTTCAACAGGTTGTATGTTAGGCGTTGTTCCGCGTTCATGTGGTTTATGTTTTGTATTCAAGATAAGTGAGTGTTGCTTTCCCTAAACCATCTATTTATTATTATCGTTTTATCATACTAAGAATTTACATGCGATTCAAGCTTCTCCTTTCGAATAAGACGTTATTGAAACCATGGAAATGAGGAAACCGGGACATTTAATCAAATCCGTTTGCATCCAATCTGGTGCTACCATTTTTATTATTTCTTTCGATTCAAAAGCAGCTTCTTTTTATATTCATCAATGCATACGAGGGTTAAGTTCAAGTTAATCATGACTTCCTACCGTGATTGAATTATTTTGTGATGTTCGTATTGTATGGCAACAGATTACTACAGTATGACGAGAATAAAAATAACCACTAGTTTCCTGACATTGAGTCCAACTCTAATACCGGCTGCTGAATAACACCAGTTGTCAATCAATTAGCCTTTACTAAATTCTAACGATGGATTATAATCACATGGTCCAACAAATGACTTCCGTTTGCTTGAAGGAATTGGCCAAACAAAATGGCGGAGCGATCTTTGCTCTAGTGTAACGTATATTCGAATTTGATAGTTCACTTGTATTACAGTATTAAAAAAATGAAATATAATCAAAACAATATTGAAATTATTTTGTTTATGAGAAAAACAATATTGCATAAATATCTTATTGACTAGATTATCTGTATTGTAATAACCAATCATAACTATAAACTATCATCTAAATTACCATCGACCATGTGATGTACGCTACAAAAGACATCGAACAGAACAAAATATGTGTTCAGCAACTTGCAATATTCGTTTGCTACTTAGTTGGCTCCTTTCTTACAGACGTTATCCTGATATAATATTCATCAAGGTGACTGGCAACCATAACGCATACCTAAGGGGGTACCTTCAGTACGTTACCCGTCATCTAGTGGTATGTCCTATATTGTAGGGAATTGTCATTGTATCTACATGTATATTATGCAAATACGTAGAAAGTCCGTGGACGAAACATGTCGTAATACAACTGTCGCATTTGTTGTTAACTTCTAACACCTGCGTAATATGAAGATTACATTACCATCATTATAATATACAGTTGGATTATTTGTGAAAAGAATTTCGCGAATCTATTTGAAAAACAAGCAAAGACAAGTCAAATATTTGAACACATTTACTAGAACGATATTAAACAAAACACATCAGAAAGAACAGTTTCGTCTTTATACGTCACT
This sequence comes from Spisula subtruncata, assembly GCA_963678985.1. Lineage (NCBI taxonomy): Eukaryota > Metazoa > Mollusca > Bivalvia > Venerida > Mactridae > Spisula > Spisula subtruncata. The sequence goes on along the minus strand of OY787666.1, from coordinate 15,088,460 downwards.
GTTTCTCCCAAATAAAACCCATAGCATGACTTAATTCTTACAATATAAAGACATTTAGACAAAACTGTTCAAGAAATTAAATGGTTAAAAAAATGTTCCAAGATGGAATAAAAAGTGCGGATTTCAGACAACATGTTTGTTAAGTCAAGAAGACACGAACATACCAATAAACAAATCAAGACATTGCAGAAAAAGAATTGACAACTTAAACGCAAATATCTCGAGTTATTATCAGTAATCCCCAATTGAGATGTTTAAATACGTGTCACCCAGCATGCCTGTGTGACATATTGTGGTTTCTCTTTAGCAGGGTTTGATTAATTAGCTTTCAAGAAAACAAATATTCCTAAATCAAACTTCGGTTATATTTCCAAAGCATTAAATATGCAAATTTTGCAATAAGTGCACAAGAATGTGAGAATCCACTTCAGAAATACAAATTTGAATTTACAACGTGTAAATTGATTGAACGCATTGTCGCAGCATTTTTTTAAGACTGAATTATGTTCGATGCAATGACGCTTACATAAGTTGCCCTCGATACCTATTCCTCTAAGTTTTCCTCGCCACGAAGGTATGATCAAATAGAGAAGCTCGCTGTAAATTAGACAACGCTAGTTTCTTCTTTACGTATTGGTTACGTGTAACGAAAAATGATAAAAACGTTGTGTCACCTTCAGTTGATATTACGTAACCACTTATCAATTTTGGATCTCCGAAATTTGACAATGCTATGGCGTCAGTGTAGTTATCCTAACGTGTTGGGTTTTGTTCCCTTTATTTGATATCTAGCCGTGTTAACAACGGATCATCGGTATATTAACTCGCTAAATTGCACAATCCAGTCACCTATTAAATTTCCTTTAAAATATTCCGTGGATATATCACTATTCCAGACAATAATTGCCCTTCGCGTCAAAATTATATAAGGATCAGCATACGCGAGGCTTCCCGAATAATATTGAATGAACGTTTTGGTGTGACTGAGTCCAAATGTAATCATACACATTCAGAGGGTATGCCATCATGTGTATAGCATTAAACCAAATTATTTCTACGTATTGAATATCACAAAATTGTCTAGCAATATCTTACAAACGCTTACAATTGCAATTTCTAGTTGTCTGGCGGTCGGTTGAATAGTAGAATAGGAAATTAAATGTGACAATTGTATGTGTGTAAGGGATATCGACTGACATGAGCAAAAATAGCAATATATACACTCGACACTGCAAAACAAAAACTAAATGTTGACTTCAAGCGTGTTCCGGACACACACTGTACTACAATGCGTATCAACTTAAGAAACAAAAAAAAATCATTGCGGAATAGTTTCATGGAAATTAATTTGGTGGCTGTTTTTTGCAATTTTGCGATCAAATGTAAATGCCACATTGAAACATATGGTATCATCAAAAGCTGACGTAAGTATAGCACTGTAAATGATTTATCCGCACAACGTTTGTATGTTGGTTGAAGACAGTGCAATACCTGTTTTGCGCTACTTCAGATTGGTACGAAAACATAAAAACACCACATAACAAAACGACACAACAGAATTCCCACACAAGTCCTTGCTCTCAAAAATTTGAGTGAACAAAAATTTACGAAGATATGCCAAAACTTTGATCTGTATGATTTTTAACGCCGTGTTTTAGACACCAGATGACCCCTATATTATACTCAAACTGCGGCTTTTAGTAACTAAACAACACCTAATATTAACCATTGGAATTATGCCAACATGGTGACCACTTGCGACGCCACACCTGAATGACCAAGTTGTTCCAACAGCATAAAGACCTAAATATGTTTTCAATATGTTTTGATAAAAAACTAAAATGTGTGTATTAAAAGGCAATAAACACGTCAACGGTCGAGTGTTTGTGTTTTATTCTACTCCGAAATATTGTCGTTAAATAACATTTACTACTCACATACTAAGTATTTAAAGCTTATGTAAGTCAATGTAGCAACACTATGATCTCGTATGCGAACATAATTCTAGCAGTTCTTATAAGGAATCGAATCATTTATTCAAACATGTAGCTGTCCGCGATGTTTATGACCGTGTAAAGTACAATTTCAGTCACGCGATTCCCCACACATATAATATAACACGTTTTATAGCATAACTTTTGTTTCTTATTTTGTTGAATTACGAAATTATTTTGGGAGATAATATATCATTAACCACTAGTAAATTACAAAATTCAATTTCAATTCGACTGGTAATCTCCATATGGTATACTCTAGAATGACAACAACAAGTAATGTATTGAGATTATAATTATTATTTCATACTAAAACACGATCTAAACATAAAACATTATAATCACAGAACATATGGTATTGATAATGTGTGCATGTAATACATGTACATGCACTCCACGGCTTACTTGTCTTGAAAAGTTCATAACGGCAACGAAGACATGATGATATTTCAAAATCCCAAATATTGTATTCTCGCCAGTCAGCTTCAAGAGACTAAGGGCATGCTATTAAAAGTTTGAGAAAATGTATAGGTGTGTTAGTAACAGAATAGTACGGTCAATCTGTGAAACCAGCTATCCACGTCATAGTATTTAAAAAGCAAAGCAGTAAGCCGGCAATATCACTTATTCGCTAAAACAATATTAGTCTTTGAATCCGTAAACAACGATATCAAGAACAAAATTCAATACAGTGTAACCATGGTGAAGTATGGATTAATGTCAATATACATTGTAATAATAAATATACACATGTACATATACTCTTATGTTTTCATTGGTTATGTATATTATTAAAAAAGTTAACTTACCACCGGTATATTACTGAAGCATCAATGCCTGAAAAGAATGAAATATAATGTACAAAGTATTGGGTGAAAATATGTTCTGAAAAATCGGTAAATACATTAGACAAAGGTATCTGATATATAGCATGACACATTGAATTATTCGTAGTGTATGAAAGCGAAATAGCAGACAAACTAATCACATTATTGTATCGCGTGATGACGTAATCCCATGTTCGTCATTCATATCTGAGTGATTGTATTTCCAATGTACCAACGTTCATGAAACAGGACAATTGACAAAGAAATGGAATTAAGACTCGTGCCATTTCTGAATTCAACACTGCGATTTAGAACTAATGTAATAAGACATGATTTTTGTCACGATTCCATGAAAGAAAATGGAATGTACAAACGGTACAAATTACTCAAAATAAATAGTATGTAACTTAGTTCGGGTGATATTTTGCTGAAAATGATATCAATCATTATGATAATACTTAAATAATCTTCTTTAAATATGTTTGCATTTGGCTTAGAGCTTTTGTATTGCATACTAACACTATTAAACAAATTTCTTCTATTGCATGAAAGGTATATTTGAACAGCATATTGGAACAAACACTGCAACAGACTGATAATATATCAACTTATATTGCAATTACACGCAAGCGCTATAAACTAACTTTCATGGCTGTGTTTAAGTAATCTAGAAGTAATGGTATTATTTATGTCTATCTTGGCAAAGACAATACTTACCACAAATTAGTACTTGCATGAATTATTGAACCGACGAGCATTAAGATGTACTTCATCAAACCGAATATATGCTCGCATAGTCACATATGATTGTGGTATGATATGCCAGTCTCGATTTGTACAGGCAATTCGCGCAGTAGGTTAACATCTTTCAATTATATGGTTATTGTCTGGGTTCGTCATATTTTGTTCTAATGGCAACTGTCATGTCATCCACATATTGAGAAGTAGTCAAATTTACAAGTTGATGACCAAGTCTAAATAAAACGGGTCAGACGAAAACATGACACCATATTTCCTGCTTACACCACACGTAATAGATTGCATTAAACAAATGTACATGGTCTTATTTTGTTACTTACATGTACACTATCGTTATTTATTCGTTCTTGACTATTTTATCGGACTCGCTTGGATCTCATTTAAAGTTATTTACGTTAGTTTGCACACCCTGTATTACGTTGTCACCACGAAGACACATAAAGTTGTGTACAATATGCCAACATATGTTATTTGAATTTATAGAGAAGTATTCACAGTTACTTTTCCTTGATAAAACATGCCTGACTAAAACACGAAAAAACATTTGCTAATTACAGACGTACGTAATATCACAGGACCTTGCAAATAAATAAATGTAAAGTATGTAGATACATATCCCAAAACCCACACAGAAGTAATAAGAGAGGTGTCCTACTTATATTTGAACATTGTTGAACAATCCATATTTTCACAAGGCATTTTATTGTCGAAAAGTCTTTAATTAACCGTATTCATCACTGTGTCAATCAATCAATCGTATACATCAATGTGTCAATCAACCCATTGTTTGTTTGTATTTGTAATTAAGTTAGAACCAAATATTCACATTTGTGTACAGGCATCTTTTGATGACTGAAAAAATCCAAATCCAAATGTTGTAAACATGTATCGACTGTGAAATTTTTTTCTTATCCTTAGGATTCCTATTCTTTGAATGCAGCGTTGTGGGACTTTGGCTTCTACTATTTTCGTATGCAAAACATATAAAATACGTGTTCCTAAGGTACCTTGTCATGTGATTGTGTTGTTTTATGATGCTGAGCCTTGACCAAAACACCATGTTTCGGATATTGTCATCAGGAAAGATATGTGGGACACATTTTGTCCAAAAACGTTTTTGAACATAAATGGCATACTATCGGGCTCTCTGATTTGTCCCTTCGTAGAATAAATATGAGTTATATTTGATTTGTAATAACAAACAGCAGCACATGTTATGAAACAGCCAGCTAACTCATGTTGCTTAACGAATGTCAACTTCTTGGTAGGGTCGTAGGTATTTCTCAAATATCAGTCTGGTCTTGTACCGTAAACATATCGATGATAATGTATGTCTTATCAGAGGTGACAAATGCATCGATATAACCACTTTGTTGTAGTATACTGTATGGTGGTTAAAGACGATTGTCTCCCTTTTATTTTTGCTTTGTTTTTGAGCGTGTGAACACAGATATTTGACATGCAGTATTTGCGAAATGTCTTATTTGGTAGTTACAATGAATACTCAACATACACCTAATGGGTAAACCTCTTAAAATGAAGTCATTATTATTATTAGGGGAACGATTAGCAAACACATAGTCACTTTTTGGCATCTTGTTTATTATTTTGTGTTATTTCACTCAAAGGGGCAACATGACAAAAGCATCACTCTTGTGACGAGTACTAGTGATTATTTTCACAAACACGGTACGCCAATGTTTCATCAACCTCTTTTTGGCGATTCGTTGGAAGTGTTTGACCTTCAAAATGCCAAAAGCAACACCCTCGACAGAATTGTCAATTTCGATTGGAACCATATTGCAAACATCTAAAACAATTATCGTAAATGTGCCTATCACATTACTTCTCACTGTTCAAAAGTGATATTTCATTTATATCGGGTTAGAAGGAAGATATCGGACATTCAGCACTGTTCAAATATAAATGGGACACCTCTCGTATAATTATAACAGGGCTGCAACAATATTACAAAAAGAAAAGTAAGGTCGTAAATGTTTTCTCTATACCAACTTGACAACTGCATGTACACCACATGGCCTGGATTATTAGTTGCAACCAGACATGGAACTGCGTGCATTGAAAAACATCTTAGTATTCTATTAAATATAATGCTGATGACGTCTGATAATACACTACATGTACTCGTAGTAATCCCTTGATTAAATAGCGAAAGTTAGCAAACACATTTTCACTGCCTGGTACATTGTAGTAAGCAAATAATGATGACGTGTTATTGGTTATACTCGCATTTACGAGGGGTGTTCCAGCAATAATAGGACTTTTCTCATAACCTCTTATTTAACAATCACAATTTAATAAAAATTGTCCCATATGCATAGCAACGTATGACCTATATGTTGATAGGAACATAATTTTGTTGTTACTGATGATGCTCATACAAAGCGTTGTCATAGAAACCATGTAACACTAAGACGGGTCACACTATTATTTGTCATTACTATCCTTATTAAAAAAAATGTGAATGTCTCAATATCCACTTAATAAATATTAACGCCTATTTGTATGGCATTACATGGATGACTTAGACATGAGAATGCAAATTTTCGAATAAATCGCTCTATGTTTGTTATCGTAAGTCAGTAATCAATGTATGTATACTAGCGCGTCATGAATGAAAATGACGTCAGTGCCAATAAACATAAACCACCCGATTGTCAAACAATGGAGCACAATGGTAAAACCAATAGTGCTAACCAATGAAATGATGAAATATGTAAAATGTAGTGGCATTAAGCAGCCACCTGTGTTCTGTTGGCTCAAATTGATTACAAATCGCGGATTTATTATCTTAATAATAAGCATAGGTGTGGGTTATAGAAAATTAAGTTGACTTAAATAAACACTGTTCCTACAATGGTAGGCGCTCCAATGTTTGAGCAATTTCTTACATCATTGCATTGTGGAGAGGGATACGGAAACACATCTAAACAATAAGAACAGTGATGTTTAGAAAGCCAGGATGACCATAAACAAAACAATTTAATGCTTCTTTATGTTGAAATATTACGCTTGAAATGCGACGTCATAATAACGTCACGGTGCGAGCCGCCTCCTTGGTACGCAGTATATTTTATGTTTAATACATTACTTATTTTTCAATCAATTTCTTTGATATTTCGTATATTTGTCAGTAAAAGATCAAAATTACATTATAGACAACTAGTTTGATTAATTTCTGATTTGCCCATGTACATAGCAACACATGCAATATGAACTCTTAAGACAACAATTAACTACATAACGATTCAATGTCCTCTCCGGGCAAATATTTCATTCTGAATTCAATAGCCCGTAGGAAATATTTCTTGGAAACGAGACAGATGACCGACATGTTCGAGATTTACCGATGTGGTCAGAACGGGACAATGCGCAATACAATTTACAAAAATGAATGCTGTTGGCTGAAGACCAGTGATATTAGGGATCATGTCGGATCATATCATATAAATCATCGATATATTACCAGTTTGTATTGAGAAATATATGACAAACTGTGTGATTATGATCTGCCGTGGAATAAAGACAAATGGAAAGAAAAAACGGATTCGTACGACAATGAGAAACATCGAAGAATCATCCCATTGTAACATAAAACACGTTCAACAACAGTCTCATGACATTGATAGCATTCAAAAATGGTTGTTCCTAATGAACGCGAGTCATGCTTGAACATTAGTACGGTTTTGTTGTAAATATATTTGTCATTCACTAAAACCATCATTTACTTTGTTTGCATAAAACATGTAAGCCACTTTCAATTTTAATTACTTTAGCTTCATTATTTTCATTGCGACATTATAAAACCTTTTTGACTGAAGGACAATTTAATTATGAGATTTTAGGCTTTATCCGCTTGCAAAGGATATCAAACTTTTTGTGTCGAAATACCACAAAATGAAGTGCAATGCAAGCTTGCATTTAATCGTGTGTGAATCATTAGTAATTTGTATTACTTTGCAAAATATGACTCTGTCATAATCACATTGTTTTTCAAAAATAATTTAACCAATTCGATATGAATAAAAGGAGGCACCATTCAATGGAAATAGCAGGTAAACAAGCAAGAATGTTTATTTAACAAATTGCTAGCTCTGGATGAAGGTAGCCCTTACGAAGGCCAAATTAGTGGTCAAACGTACGGACTCAAACGCTGAAAGATGTCATGCTTCGTACTTAATCTTTTTAACTCTTTTTGGCGCGAAACACAATCGACATTCGAACAGTGTAGTTGACAGTTGTAATCAGAACAAGCACGGTACAAAGAGACAAGAACATTATCAGTCAGATGAGATGTGACACTCAAACATTCAGCCATATAAGTATGTCAATCGTAGCTGAAGTAAGCAACACTATTTATATTGAGAATGTACATGTACTTGCATACACAGGTAACTGTATCGTTGAAAACGAAAAAAATTTTTTTTGAAAATTTATATTTTTCTATAGATAGAAAAATATAAATTTTCGAAAGGATTTTTTTTTTCGTTTTTGTTTTTCTTTTTTAACGATACAGTTACCTGTGCTTGCATATAGAACGAAATTCATGCTTATATCTTATATAGAAAGTCTCCTGATATGGCATCCATATTGTTGTGTGTCTACTTAAGACGGGCGCTTGATCGTAAAAGCTCGTCATTCACTTTTTTATTAACAAATCCAGACACCTTTCACGTATCTGTTAATCACTTTGTGACTGGTAATAGAATTGTCTGACCACAAAAACAAACCATGTTCTATCTACGCTATCAGATATTTCATTTTAATTCGCACCATCATCTTAATATTGTCTGAATTGAGCGTGAATGTATTAGTAAGAGATAAATGAATGCGAAAGTGAGACAGATTTCACTGTCAAATCGTCTAGTCTACATTCAATCAGTGTAGGAGGCAAACAAAAGCTGACATATACATACGTTCGTGAATACAATTTGTCTGGACATAAACGTCAATAAAGATTAGGGTTGAACGATGTGAACGAGAAGAAGGTTCTTTACCAAGCGCCTACAATAGTGTAGATAATTTTCGTATGGTGTAAATATTTGATCAAAAAAGAAAAGAAAAATAGTTAATGGTATCCTGGTTACATTAATGTACATGCAGTTATTATGCCACTACAATTACACGACAAGCAGATCCCATAAAACGAAAACAACGTTGCTTTGGAAGGGGGGGGGCTTGAAATAACATCACGAACCCTTTTATTTAAGATTTCTATAGGATAGTGTAATACGTCAAACTACATATCATGCATACAACTATTTTATTGATTATGATAAACCATGCTATTGTGCTAAGATCTTTAGACAAATAGAAATCCAGAATTAATTATATAAATAAAGCATAATATATACTTTGAGCAAAGCCCAAATCATTTATTTATTGCAGTTAAAGCTTCGATCAGTACTCATTTCCAACAGGCCATATGTCAATGAACTAATCATTGACTGAATCTCCTGTCCAGACATATATTGCACTGTTGTCGTTTCTTTACGAACCATGTGCACTATCACGACAAAACTATGTTAGCACGGATTAAAGGAAATGTTGCTACTGACTGAACACCGGAGTTATTAAACAAAGCGCAGTATCATATCGCAGCCACAAACCACAGTGTCTTTATTAATGAGAGACCTTAGCTATAGTGTAGGATTGTGAAATGCTGTCATCGGAATAAAGACTAATGGGAATAAAAAATCTGATCGCTTATTCATCTTACGACGACGGTAATTTGTTTTAAATTCTAATTTGAAACCAAATCAGGTTTTAAACAGCAGTATTATTTCACGGTATTAACCACATTTCTATATTAATTCCCTGTGACTTAACCCAATTCGTGCGCTAACATGATTCCGGAAAGTTAAGGATTTTGTTGTAAATATTTGTTTCTCAAGCACTAAGCCGTTAAACATACTTTCTTTCATAAAACATGTCAGCTACTTTAAGTACTGATAGCGTTAGCTGCATTACTGTCATTCAAGCACAAAAAATGCTTGATCTTAAGACGGTTTTATGAGAAATATGTTCGTCCGCATGTCAAGACAATTCATTTGTCAAATATTTAAAAAGAAAAGATACTCAAACGTGTGTAAAGGATTTGGCTTTGTATTATTTTTGATCGCGATTATTCTTTAAAAAACGTAAATATTATACGCCAACAGTATTAATTTGAATCCTGCAAAGTGTTGGACTGCTTTCAACTCTTAAAAAATGCGTTTTTATTGAATGCGCAACCCTTAAATAGAAGGTACTGAATACTGAGATGAATCAATAGTTTTGTCGAAGTGTAGGATTCATTTACTATGTAAATGCCGAATGGTGCTCAACTTGTATCAACCTTACTCTTCAGAAACTAAGATGGTCATGCAAGAAATATACATGTATAAAACAGTAAACCAAGTACAGCGGAAATACGAATAACAGCTAGTCTAATCGTTTGGACTAATGACATTTATGACGCTAGAAATACGTCATCAACTATTGCTCACCAGATCTTGGAACTTGTAAACTATCTATTATCATCAACAGTATCTCACCAGATGTAGGAACTTGTAAGCTATCTATTATTAGAAGTGGGGTCAGGCGGTTAAGGTTGCCCAGTTATGTCATTTAGTAAGATCTGATTTTCAATATGACTTTCTCACATTTGTTTCGGTTTTATTGTATGTCATTTTTCACTATATATGCCCGTTATCAATTCAAAACCTGTTTCTGATGTTACTAATTCCATACGAGTTCATTCTTGCGACCTTCTGATAATACATACATAGCCATGCGGTTTTACGTTTGGATTTACATAAGCTGTAGTTAACAAAACATGCTACTTAAAGAACAACATCATACACCAACATAAAAGAGGAAAATTTATTCCTTCAGATTGCATTGCATTTCAATGTCTCCCCAAATAGAACCTATACCATGACTTGATTTTCACAAATTAAGACAAAAACTGTTCACAAAATTGCATGGAAAGAAACAGTTCAAACACATAATGAAATGGTTCATTAAGTCCGGCAGACACGATCAAACATTAAAGATCAAGGAACTTTACAATAAGAATCGAAAACTTAAGCGTTAACATTTCAAGTTATGTTAAGTAACATAGAATATTGATTTCTATATACATGACACCCAACATGCATTGGTGACATATTACGGTTTCCGTTCATCGGCTGTGATAAAGTATTTTTTAAGAAAGTTTTCTAAAAGGAACGTCGGTTATATTTCAAAACCATTAAATATGCAAAATTGGCTCTAAAATGCGAATACAATGTCAGAATGCACTCATGAATTTAATGTCTGAATTTAAAACATGCTCATTGATTACACGAATGTTTGCAGCGCATAGCATGTGTTTCATCTTCATGTTCAAGAACGACTTATGTTGGGTCCATTTCCACTTACATAACTCGTTCTCGATACTCCATTCAGGTGGGTTTTCAGTGTCGGTTGGGTATGATAAAATAGAGATACCATCTTTCTCTGGTTATGTATAAAGCTGGCTTATCTACGTATGCGCAAAAAGCAACATGGTTTGTACCTTTTTCATTTACCTTCCTTTTGATATAACGAAGTCACAGATTGCTCCCGGATCTCCGGTACTGTCACAATGTGACGGATACGATGGCTCCATCATAACATTAAAAATCCAGCCACCTGTTACATCTTCTTGAAACTGTTCGAAGATATATAATATAATTCCGCGGATGTATCACTATTCCAGACAATAATTGCCCTTAACGTCAAAATTATATAAGGAATTGCATGCATGAGGCTTAAAAATTATACTTCTAAGAACGCTTTGGTATTACTGTGTCCACTTACGATACGTACAATGTAATCATAAATATCCAGAGTATATGACATCGTGACTTTGAACTAGATACATTCTACATACAATACCACAACAGTGTCTGGCAATATGAAGGACTTGCAATGATTAGCAGACGCTTACAATCGCTTACAAACGCTAACAATTGCAATTTTTTCTTGTCTTGTAGTCGGTTGCATTGTACAACGGGAAATCAAATGTGGCGACTGTATGTGTGTAAAGACTACAGCATTGCGATAGAAACAAGTGCAATATGTACATATTCACTGAATTAACTCAATGTCAACTTAATATGTTCTCTGGAAACACATTAAACATTGTACGCAGTGTAGTAACAATGTGTGTCATCTCAAGAAAGAAAATACTACCACATAGTTAAAAGCAAATTTAATAGTTGGCTGGATTTTGCGATCGTAAAAGTGCACTAAACTAAATAACTGTCATTGTTTCAGGTGTCCTACAATTCATGTAAGAATCACTATAAATTATATTATTCTTAACCGCACAAATAATGTTTGATGGTAGTCAGCGAAGATATAATTATGGAAAAAATTTAAACACCTGATTTTTCTTTTCAGAGAAAAAACCTTAACTTGAATAAGATTTTTTTTAAATATAGTTTTGTTTATGCGCTAAGCCCATCAACTGCATTGTCTTAGAAATAGGAAAATGTTTAATTGATAACATAATGCACTTTCTTTTCATTAACATTTCGACTTTTAGATTTGTCAGAAATGCATATGGCTTCATTCGCATGTTAAGGTAATACTTTTTCCATTTGAATTAATGAAATATTTTACAAGATAAAAATGACGTTAAACAATGACATCAAAGCGATAATAATAAGTTTATGCAATTCATTTGCACACACATGCTATATTAATCGCGAACACAGTTTATAGGTCTGCACTCATTGCTGAACGTTCGAAAGTTTCGCCTGTGTTATAAAGTGTGACCTTTACTGGCTAAACAATGGCCCTGTCTGATTTGACCCATTGACATTGTTGTAGACACCGGGCGAGCCCAAATGTTCTACCAAACCGGCGACCTCTAGTTATTAAAGATTTAAGCAATAAGATAATGTCACCATGATGACCACTGGTGATGCCTCAAGTGAGTGACCAAGTTTTAACAGCAAAAAGCAAGCACTATATTTTGATATAAGACAAAAAGATGTGTGTTAAATGGAGATAAACAAGTCAACAACCGACTTCTTGTGTTTAATTGTACTAGGCAAAAGGCTAGTCGTTAAAGATCATTGATTCCTCACCTAATTAAAGAATTATGTAATTCAATTACATAAACACGGGACATGTGTATATTGTATATGAACATAATTTTACCAGTTCTTATCAGGAAACGAATCACTAATCCAAATATTTAGCATTACGCGAAGTTTATGACTGTGTTAAGTACAACTTAGGCACATGATTCCCCAAGCATTAATGTAACACGTTTTTATATTATAACATTAATTTCTTATGTTCTTGTATCACAAAACTATCATGAGGATACTTTATCATTAACTAGTAGTAAATACAAAGTTCAATTTCAAGTCCATTTGTAGTCTCCCTATAGTGGTGTTCTCAATGCTGACCACATAAAGTGTTAGGATTATAATTATCATTTCATACTAAAACACGAACTAAACAGAAAACATTATAATCACTGAATGTGTGGTATTGATAATATATATTTTTGTTAAACAAAAAGTCTACATATAATAATGTAAATTAAATTTCTACTTAACAGCCGTAAACAACTAATAAGTAAAATATATATTTCACGAAAACATTCACTTGTCACCTACTGAACCTCTAAAGTTAATAACAGGAGCGAAGACGTAATGATTTTTAGAATCCTAAGAATTGTATTTTTGTCACGCAGCTACAAGAGACTACATGTAAGTGCATGCTACTCAAATGTTGAATATATGTATAGGTGTGTTGGTATGGGAAAATGCTGTTAATTTGTGAAACCATCTATCCAAACAAAGCAGTAAACAGGTAAGATCACATATTCGCTAAAACAATACCCGTCTTTGAATTTAAAAACATAATGTCCAGAACAAAATTACAGCGTGACAAATTTTGACTTGTGTCAATATATTTTAAGTACTTATCATATATTTATGTATATATGTTTATTCATTGTGTGGCCCGTTTTGCGCAATAAACTTTGAAACTTGAAACATGACAACGAAATATTTTAACTTACCACTATAAATCACTGACGCACCATTGACTGAAAATGAAAGGAATGAAAGATCATGTACAAAGTATTGAGTTAAAATATTTTCTGTGTAATATCACGTTAGATGCATGAGACAACAATATTACATACAACATGCCATGTCAAATTATTCTTGATGTATGAAAGCAGCGAACAAAGAAACAACCTATCATAGTATATTGTTTTGCCTGATGACGTAATGTCATGTTCGTCATTCATATCTGAGTGATTGCATTTCAATGCACTTTAGTTTATGAAATTAAAATATTGACAATGAATGGAAATAAGACCAATGCCCTGTAGGAATTCAACGCCGCAACAAAGAACTAATGTAATTTCTTATCTTTCTAAGACGTGCTTTATTTTATGATTCCAATTATTGTGTAAGCAAGAATATCCTGGTTTATTGGAATATTTCAGAATAAATAGTTTGTGTATTGTAGCAAAGTTCAGATGAGTGTTGCTGAGCAGTTTTTTGTACATGCGTATGACTGAGTACACATTACGATAATACTATATACATTAAATAGTATTGGTAGTTTGCTAAAAGCTTTTGTATCATACCATTTAACAAATGTCTTCTTTGACATGAAAGGTATGTTTAAACAGCATATTGCACCAAACATTGTAACAGACTGATAATGTATCAACTGATATTCCAATTACACGCAAGCGTCTTAAACCAACTTTCATGATTGTGTTTAAGTAATCGAGAAGTAATGGTATTATATATGTCTATTTTGGTAAAGACAATGCTTAGCACAAATTAGAACTTGCACGAATCATTACACCGGTGAACATTTAAGACATTATTCATGTAACCGAATCAATGCTCTCATAGTTTATGGTTGTGGTAAGATATTTCAGTTTTTCAAAGAAATTCGCACAGTAGGTTTACAACATTCATTTACCGGCTAAAATTCTCGGTTCGTCTGTCCAATAAAGACAAATGGAATCGGACTCAATGAGAAAACATCGAGAATCACCGAAACCTAGCACAGTCGAATGGAATTGATCACCTTCCAAATTGTTATTCCTAATGAACCCATAGCATGCTTTAACATTATTTTGAAAAGTATGGTTTTGTTGTAAATATCTTTTTCATACAATAAGCACATCAACTACTTTGTCTTTACTAAACTAGTGAACCAGTTTCGATTTTAATTACTCTGGCTTCATTATTTTCTTCACGTCATTATAAAACCTGTGGAAATCTTATTATTAGAATACGTTAAAACTATTTCGGCTTGATCCGATTGCAACAGATATTGCATGTGTTGTGTCGAAATACGACAAAATAAAATGCAAACGTGCATTTAAGGGTGTGTAAACCGTAATTTGTATTTTTTGTAAAATATGACTCGGTCATAATCGCATTGGCTTGCAAAACAATAATTAAACTAATCCGATAGGAATAAACAGCACCATTCAATGGAAATACGAGAGGTGTTCAACTTATTTATGAAGAGAAAATGAACATTGATAGTTTGTTACTCTAACAATGAAATTGAATAAAAACTTTTATATCGTGTGTAGTGTATCAAGCAGTATATATAATACTTGTAAATTTCCAATATGTTACGGTTAAATCATAATCAGCATTGGAGTAGAGGGTGGTGTTATTGGCGTTTTGAAGGTACAAAACTCGTAATATTTACGTTTACATTTTCCGTCTTTAATCGTTGTTTTAGTATCAACCAGATAGAAAATATAGTGTTATAGCATGAAAATACTTCGATATCCACTGTTTAATTATGATATATATCAAAGTTATATTCTTAAGTTTTTAATTTGGCGATGTATATGGTGACTTGAAGCTTAATCTGGATGAAACACTATGCTCTTGGAACAGACACGAGGAACGATACGTAACACCTTTGTGTTGAAAATCTTATTTGAAACGGTTTGTACATAGACTACATCCTTCAATTTCGTCAATTTGATGTTGATTTTGACGTGCGTATTTCCATAATAACAAACCCAATGCCTTTTCATGAAAACGGCCGCGAACACACAATCCTGGACAAACATGAACTTCTCCCTATCCTTGTGAACTTTTCTAAAATAACATAGCCTAATAAAGTATAACATTCTCTAAGATTCAGCATTGCTTCGCCATAATGAAATAATTTTTCCACATAATGTTGTTTATTTCGCATTTCTAGATTCCCAGACTTTTGGCTGCGAGGCATGTTTTTCTTGATTTTCAGCGTAGGAAATGTGTATTTTCCAGAACTATACATTCAACTTTTTCGAAATAATTTTACCGATAGTTTCTATGGACACTCTCACCTGTGGTACTATTCAACGACTTGCTAATGGATTCATCGTAGATATCATAAAAACCAATCTAACTTTATATTGTACGTTTTGACAATGTTGGGCAATTTTCAATTTTTGGTACCATTTCACCAATACTGCAAACAGAACTTTAATAACACTTCCTACGACAAATATTACTTATGTTCTCATTAAAAATGCAAAATAAAATTTATAAACACTTTCTTGATGCTTATGAAAGGACCAATTTGCCTTAAAAACAGGAAAAACAACATCATCTACTAAATTGTTGTTTTAAGCTTTAACCAAATGACATATACAATGTATAATGGTCATAAGTTCAACTTAAAACATTTTCTCACATGGTTTAAAAGAGATATTTCAATTGTTTGCATTCAATATAGCAAAATCGGTGTTCATGTGTTGTTCATAAATAAGTTGAACACCTCTCGTAGCAGGCAAACAAGCAAGAATGTTTATCGAACGAATTGCAAACTCTGGATTAAGGTGGCCCTTTGCGAAGGCCAAATATGTGGTGAGTAGACGTGCGGTCTCAAATCCAAAACATGATCTTGCTTGACAGTTTAAACTCTTCCAAATACTCGGGAAAGACCTGAGTCATTCAATGGTTCACTATAACATGTCAAATGGGAAAACGTGTACAAATCCATTAATCTTATTTATCTGCATATTGGCCTACTTGAGACATAATACTGATTACGTATTAATCGAGGACAACCGACTATACGAAGATCATGTTCTCAATATCACCAAGTGTTCTCCTTAATGACTGTGACATTATTCATGCTTCAATGTGGCTGACATTCCGTAGTAAACTGTCTTTCTGAGTAAAAAGACAGGATCTTATTAATGTTGGAATACAATGCTATACCGTCTGGATTTCAGCCTTAATGCTAAAGTAAGTTCGCATCGTCGTCCATCAAGTGTTCGAGTAGATATATAGACGTACGAGATATCTATGATACGTATCGATAGGTGCAAAACTGTAAAAACATAGCGTGGCTCATACGTAGCCCAAACGTTCATACCATCGTCATACCCTATTTGTAGAGCGTCCATTTCGAGTGCGGGAGGTCCCCGTTCGATCAGAGGCCTCATCATAGCGTGGCTCAAACATTTAAACACCGCATTCATGATAAACTTATCGTAGAGTGTCCGTTTCGAGTTTCAACATCATACAACATAAGAAATAAAAGTGGTAGCAGAGTTTCCAAGTAGAAGGTAATGTAACAACCCCCTAAAATAGTTCAGATAAATTGCGCCTGGTGTCATTATTTGATCGAAAAGGAAAAAAAAAGATTAAATTGCAGGCTGACTACACTCGGAATTAATCACCAACATTTCACAGAACACATACTTTATGAAATAACGATTCAGTGGTTAAGAGGCCAACACATTCACAGGAAAATATTTTGCCGAAAATATGCCTTAAAACCAAAAACAACTATGCCTCGGTAGGGGAGACTGAAACTACTTGAGTGTAGGCCAATGCAATGTAACCAACAACATACATGTAATACCATAGAGAAACATGTTAGCACGAATTAAAGGAAATTGAACATTGTTGCTACTGGCTAAAGGCGGGGGTTATTAAACAAAGCGCAGTATCATATCACAGTCATCAATTGCAGTGTCAATATTTAATGAGACACATTAGAAATATTGCAGGATTGTGAAATGCTGTCTTCGGAAAAAAGACAAATGGGAATAAAAATCTGATCGCTTATTCATCTTTCGTCGACAGTAATTTGTTTTCAATTCTAGCAAACCGAATCAGGTGTAAACATCAGTCATATTTCACGGTTTTAACCACCTTCCTTTACGAATTTCCTGTGACTTAACCCAATTCGTGCGATAACATAATTCGTTTTTGTTGTAAAATATCTGTTTTTCAAGTACTAAACCGTTAAACAGACTTGCCTTCATAAAACATTTCAGCCTCATTCAGTATTGATAGCATTAGTTATATTACTCCCATTCAAGTACAAAAACGTCTTTTTTTCAAAGAGATCTTCGTGAGAAATATGTTCACCCGCATGCAAAGGCAATCCGTTAGCCTTTTTCTAACTAGCACAGAAAGAAGAAAAAATAATTTCTGGCGGTATATAAAGAATTTGAACTTTGACTTTGGATTATTTTAGACCATGTTTGCCATTTAAAACGATATGATGTACGTCTTATACGACACTATAATTAAATTGAATTGATATTCTAGCATAAAGCATTTGACTGCTTTTAACTCGTATACAACGCGTTTTGATTGAATTGTTTACTTATTGCATGTGTGATTATTTACGTGACTATTTAAAGGACCAAACTCCAGTTGGTAAATTGCAAATATCCCTATTAAAATCACATTTGTTTGGCTTGACCGATCAAATACATTGATATACGAATCCGAACTTATTCGTCCAGAAGAAAAATAATGGCACGCCGTCGGTTCTTTTCCTTTTAAACACCTTAAATCAATTGCGTGACTAACGCAGTAAAATATATAATTATATATTTAATGTATGGTGGTGTACAAATACCGGCAAAATCCGTAACCTAATTAACGGATGATAAAACATGTTACGGAGTTTTCATGAAAAGCGCCTCTGTTCGTAATGTAAGTTGTAAGAATACTTTATATATTTGCAAAACATAGTTCGTGATTAACACGTCTACAAATATTTATTTTGCCATTGAGGTACTGATTACTGAGGTAAATAACAAAATTCGTAATCGGGTTCCCTGGTGTAATCCGAAATCGCCCGTACTCAATATTTATAAATAGAACATGGAACACGTTCACAAAATTCGTTGAATATGTAAATTTTTCCTAATGGCGTTTCTCAAGTAAATGTATTAAGCAGTTTATGTGACAATTTCCATCTCGACCTCCTTACATTAGCGACAATGAACGAGTTTGCATAATTGTATCAAACGTGTCTGGTGACCTTATTAGCGGACCTAAAGTTAAATGATTCATGAAATTTGGCATATCAAACCTGCTACCGCAATTACGATGGAATCAAATCAAGTAATTTTGATAACCAATACAGTATTGGTACGTTTGCGACACGTTATCATAGCACCAATACAATTTCGGTAAAATACATAATCAAATCAAACAAATACTTGGGAACATTATGAAAATAAAACAAACCAACGGTGTGTTAAGTCATTGGAAAACGTACTCTAGTAATGTGATAATCCTGTTTATAAAGGGATATGACTGACAAGAACACCCATCTTTTATGACCCATAAATCGATCCGTGTATCGTATTGCTTATCGTGTTTAGACTGCCGGATCTTATTGAAGTCAAACAATAGATTTTGCAAACAACACAACAGGTTACCCGAACATAATTTAGCAGCATCACTAATTACCATGAAACCAGCTGTGTATGTAACTGTCTACATGTAAGTACGTCCTGTGTGTGTTTTCCACTGTTATTTTGGAAGAGTTGGTCACATTATTACTGTGACAATACAGGCCATAGTACGTATGTACCATGTTATATTCTACATGATGATATAAAACTTTGTAGGTGCGAACGCGGGCAATATATTGCATATTATCTCGTATCTCTGTGGGATGTCGTTAGGTTTCTGAAACTAGGTCATTCAGTTATGTGACAGTCGAGACTTTTGATTTCTGTGATTTCATTCTTTTTTCAACAGGTTGTATGTTAGGCATTGTGCCGTGTTCGTGTGGTTTATGTTTTTTGTTCAAGTTGAGCGAGTGTTGCTTTCCCTAAACCATCTATTTATTATTATCGTTTTATCATACTAAAAATTTACATGCGATACAAGCTTCTCCTTTCGTATAAGGCGTTATTGAAACCATGGCAATAAGGCAACCGGGACATTTAATCAAATCCGATTGCATCCAATCTGGTGCTTCCATTTTTATTATTTTTTTCTATTCAAAAGCAGTTTTTTTATATTCATCAATGCATACGAGGGTTAAGTTCAAGTTAATCATGAATTTCTACCGTGATCTTATTATTTTGTGATGTTCGTAGTGTATGGCAACATATTACTACAGTATGAGGAGATTAAAAATAACCACTAGTCTCCTCTCATTGAGCCCAACTCTATTACCGGATGCTTAATAACACCAGTTGTCAATCAATTAGCCTTAACTAAATTCAATTCTAACGATGGATTATAAGCACATGGTCCAACGAATGACTTCCGTTTGCTTGAAGGAATTCGCCAAACAAAATGGCGGAGCGATCTTTGCTCTAGTGTAACGTATATTCGAATATGATAGTTCACTTGCATTACCGTTATTAAAAAATGAAATATAATCAAAACTATATTGAAATTACTTTGTTTATGGGAAAAACAATATTGGATAAATATCTTATCGACTAGATTATCTGTATTGCTTATAATCAATCATAACTATAAACTATAATATAAATTACCATAGACCATGTGATGTACGCTACAAAAGACATCGAACGGAAAAAAGTATGTGTTAAGCAACTTGCAATATTCGTTCGCTACTTAATTGGCTCCTTTCTTACAGACGTTATCCTGATATAATATTCATCAAGGTAACTGGCAACCATAACGCATATCTAAGGGGTACCTTCAGTACGTTACCCGTTACATTTTGTATCTAGTGGTATGTCCCATATTGTAGGGAATTGTCATTGTATTTACATGTATAATCTGTAAATACGGAGATATTCCGTGGACGAAACATGTCAGAATACAACTGTCTCATTTGTTGTTAACTTCTAACACCTGCGTAATATGAAGATTACATTACCACCATTATAAAATACAGTTGAATTATTTGTGACATTTGACGTACCTATTTGAAAAACAAGCAAAGACAAGTCAAACTGTTAACATTTGAACACATTTACTAGTACGATATTAAACAAAACACATCAGAAAGAACAGTTTAGTATTTATACGTCACTGTCTCTCCCAAAAAGAACACATAGCATGACTTAATTCTTACAATATAAAGACATTTAGACAAAACTGTTCAAGAAATTAAGTGGTTAAAAAATGTTCCAGGATGGAATGAAAAGTGCGGATTTCAGAAAACATGTTCGTAAAGTCAAGAACACACGAACATACCAATAAACAAAGCAAGACATTGAAGAAAAAAAAAAGATAACTTAAACGCAAATATCTCGAAGTATTATAAGTAATCCCCAATTTAGATTTTTAAATACGTGTCAGCAAGCATGTCTGTGTGTGTGGCATATTGTGGTTTCTCTTTAGCAGGGTTTGATAAATTAGCTTTCAAGAAAACAAATATTCCTAAAACAAACTTCGGTTATATTTCCAGAGCATTAGATATGCAAATTTTGCAATAAGTGCACAAGAATGTAAGAATCCACTTCAGAAATACAAATTTGAATTTACAGCATTTATTTTAAGACTGAATTATGTTCATCTTGACGTATTTGTTACATGTAACGAAAAATAATAAAAAAGTTGTGTCACCTTCAGTTGATATTACGTAACCACTTATCAATCTTGGATCTCCGCAATTTCACAATGCTACGGCGTCAGTGTAGTTATCGTAACATGTTGGGTTTTGTTCCCTTTTATTGATATTTAGCAGTGTAACAAACGGATCATCGGTATGTTAACTCACTAAATTGCACAATTCAGCCACCTTTTAAATTTCCTTGAAACTATTCCGTGGATATATCACTATTCCAGACAATAATTGCCCTTCGCGTCAAAATTATATAAGGAACTGCATACGCAAGGCTTCCCGGATAGAATTGAATGAACATTTTGGTGAGACTGAGTCCAATTGTAATCATACACATCAAGAGGGTATGCCATCATGTGCATAGCTTTAAACCAAATTATTTCTACGTATTAGATACCACAAAATTGTCTAGCAATATCTTACAAACGCTTACAATTGCAATTTCTAGTTGTCTGGTTGTCGGTTGAATAGGAGAATATGAAATTAAATGTGACGATTGTATGTGTGTAATGGATATTGACTGGCGTGAGCAAAACACGCAATATGTACACTCGACACTGCAATAACTAAATGTTGACTTAAAGCGTGTTCCGGACACACACTGTACTACGCCGATTATTAACAATGCGTATCAAATTAAGAAACAAAAAAACATTGCGGAATAGTTTCATGGAAATTAATTTTGTTGCTGTTTTTTTGCAATTTTGCGATCGAATGTAAATGCCACATTGAAGCACATGGTATCATCAAAAGCTGACACAAGAATATCACTGTATATGATTTAACCGCACAGCGTATGCTTGATGGCAGTTAGAAAAATATTTGTAAAGAATATATTAACCCAATGTTTGCTTTCAGACAAAAAAACTTATCTTAAATCAGAAGGTTGTAAAGAATACTGTTTTGTTTTTACCCTAAGACCTTTAGCTGCGTCGTCTCCGTAAAATGGATAGGCCACTTCATGATTAATAGCGCTATGCACTTTATTCTTAATAAATAAACGTAATTGTAAGAAATACTTAAGGCTTCATTAGCATGTGCAGGTATTACTATTTGTTCATTTGAATAATCCAATTATATCACAAGATAAAAATGACGTTACGCACACCATGCAACCCATTGCGTGAAAGGTATGTATGTTGTTGAAAGACTTGGTATGAAAACACCACATAACACAACTACACAACATAATTCCCGCACAAGTCCTTGCTGTCAAAAAAATGTGAGTGACCAAAAGTTTTACGAAGATATGCCACAACTTTGATCTGTATGATTTTTAACGCCGTGTTTTAGACACCAGGGTGCTGTTTTATCAAAGCACGTACGGAAATCGTAAACTTACGTTCAAATTTAAATTCTTTTTAATTCTTTAACAACTACTAACTGGGGCCAGACAAAGTTTGTCCGAGTGTATTAGCTGAATCTTTATTAGTAATGCTGCTCCATTTACCACACTTCACTTTTTTAAAATGTTATAAAGTATTTAAATTTGACCGTACGTTTAGGATTTGCGTAAATGGTTTGATAAAAACAGTGCCCAGATGACCCCTATATTATACTCAAACGGCGGCCACTAGTTACTAAACAACACTTAATATTAACCATTGGAAATATGCCAACATGGTGACCACTGTCAACGCCACATCTGAATGACCAAGTTGTTCCAACAGCAAAAAGGCCTAAATATGTTTTCAATATGTTTTGATAAAAAACTAAAATGTGTGTATTTAAAATCAATAAACAAGTCAAAGGTCGAGTGTTTGTGTTTTATTCTACTCTGCAAATTTGTCGTTGAATAACATTTACTTCTCACGCACTAAGTATTTAAAGCTTATGTTATTCGATGTAGCAACACTATGATCTCGTATGCGAACATAATTCTAGCAGATCGTATCAGGAATCGAATCACTTATTCAAACATGTAGCTGCCCGCGATGTTTATGACCGTGAAAAGTACAAGTTCAGTCACGCGATTCCCCACACACATAATATAACACGTTTTATATCATAACATTTGTTTCTTATTTTGTTGAATTACGAAATTATTTTGGGAGATAATATATCATTAACCACTAGTAAATTACAAAATTAAATTTCCATTCGACTGGTAATCTCCATATGGTATACTCTAGAATGACAACAACAAGTAATGTATTGAGATTATAATTATTATTTCATACTAAAACACGATCTAAACATAAAACATTATAATCACAGAACATATGGTATTGGTAATGTGTGCGTGTAATACATGTACATGCACTCCACGGCTTACTTGTCTTGAAAAGTTCATAACGGCAAAGAAGACATGATGATATTTCAAAATTCGAAATATTGTTTCTCGCCAGTCAGCTTCAAGAGACTAAGGGCATGCTATTAAAAGTTTGAGAAGACGTATAGGTGTGTTTGTAACAGAATAGTACGGTTAATCTGTGAAACCAGCTATCCACGTCATAGTATTTAAAAAGAAAAGCAGTAAGCCGGCAATATCAAATACAGTGTAACCATGGTGAAGTATGGATTAATGTCAATATACATTGTAATAATAAATATACACATGCACATATACTCGTATGTTTTCATTGGTTATGTATATTATAAAAAAGTTAACTTACCACCGGTATATTACTGAAGCATCGATGCCTGAAAAGGTAAAGAATGAAATATCATGTAGAAAGTATTCGGTAAAAATATGTTCAGAACATCATCTACTAAAATGGGTAAATACATGAGACAAAGCTATCTGATATATAACATGACACATTGAATTATTCGTGGTGTATGAAAGCGAAATAGCAGACAAACTAATCACATTATTGTATTGCGTGATGACGTAATCCCATGTTCGGTTTTCGTATTAGAGTGATTAAATTCAAATGTACCAGCGTTCATGAAACAAAATAATTGACAAAGAAATGGAATTAAGACTCGTGCCATTTCTGAATTCAACACTGCGATTTATAACTAATGTAACAAGACATGAATTATTTCACGATTCTATGAAAGAAAATGGAATGTACAAACGGTGCACTGATGCTGTGTATATTAGAAATTATTCAAAATAAATAGCATGTAACTTAGTTCGGGTGATTTTTTGCTGTAAATGATATCACTCATTATGATAATACTTAAATAATCTTCTTTAAATATGTTTGCATTTGGCTTGGTGCTTTTGTATAGCATAATTACACTATTAAACTAATTTCTTTTATTGCATGAAAGGTATATTTGAACAGCATATTGGAACAAACACTGCAACAGACTGATAATGTATAAACTGATATTGCAATTACACGCAAGCGTTATAAACCAACTTTCATGGCTGTGTTTCAGTAATCTATAAGTAATGGTATTATTTATGCCTATCTTGGCAAACACAATGCTTACCACAAATTAGTACTTTCACGAATTATTGAACCAACGAACATTAAGAGGTACTTCATCAAACCGAATCAATGCTCGCATAGTCCCATATGATTATGGTATGGTATGCCAGTTTCGATTTGTACAGGCAAATCGCGCAGTAGGTTAACAGCATTCAATTACATGTATAAGCTTATAGTCTGGGTTCGTCATGTTATGTTCTTACGTGCTAATGGCTACAGTCATGTCATCCTCATGTTGAGAAGTAGTCAAAGTTACAGGTTGATAACCAAGTCTAAAAAAACTGGTCAGACTAAACCATGGCAACATATTTCTAGCTTATACCACACGTAATAGATTGCATTAAACAAATGTACATGGTTTAATTTTGTTACTTACATGTACAATACCGTTATTTATTCGTTCTAGACTATTTAATCGGACTCGCTTGGACTTCATTTAAAATTATTTACATTAATTTGCACACCCTGTATTACGTTATCACCACGAAGACACATAAAGTTGTGTACAGTATGCCAACGTATTCTATTTGAATTGATAGAGAAGTAGTCACGGTTACTTTTCCTAGATAAAACATGCCTGGCTTAAACACGAGAAAACATTTGCTAATTACAGACGTTCGCATTATCACAGGACAATGCAATTGAATAAATGTCAAGAATGTAGACACATTCCTCCAAAACCCACACAAATGCAATACGAGAGATGTCCCACTTATATTTTAACAGTGTTGTACAATCCATATTTTAACATAGCATTTTATTGTCGAAATGTCTTTAATCAATCGTATGCATCAATGTGTTATTCAATCAATCGTATACATCAACGTGTCAATCAATCCATTGTTTGTTTGTACTTGTAATTAAGTTAGAACCAAACATTCACATTTTTCTACAGGCATCTTTTTTATGACTGAAAAATCCAAATCCAAATGTTGCAAATACGTATCGAGTGTAATCAATGCTCATTATCCTTAGGATTCCAATTCTATAAATGCAGCGTTGTGAGACTTCGGCCTTTACTATTTTCGTATGCAATACATATAAATACGTGTTCCTAAGGTTCATAGTCATGTGATTGTGTTGGTTTATGATGCTGAGCCTTGACCAAAACACCATGATTGGATATTGTCACCTGGAAAGATATGTGGGACACATTTTGTCCAAAAACGTTTTTGAACATAAATGGCATACTATCGTGCTCTCTGATTTGTTCCTTTGTAGAATAAATATGAGTTACATTTGATTTGTAATAACAAACAGCAGCATACGTAATGAAACAGCCAGCTTACGCATGTTTCTTAACGAATGTCAACTTCTTGGTAGGTTCGTAGGTAATATCAGTCTGGTCTTGTGCCGTAAACATATCGATGATAATGTATGTCTCATCAGAGGTGACAAATGCATCGATATAACCACTTTGTTGTAGTATACTGAATGGTGGTAGAAGACGATCGTCTCCCTATTATTTTTGCTTTGTTTTTGCGCGTGTGAACACAACTATTTGACATGCAGTATTTGCGAAATTTCTTATTTGGTAGTTACAATGGATACTCATCATACACCTAATAGAAAAGATTAGCAAACAAATAGTAACTTTTTGGTATCTTGTTTAGTATTTTGTGTTATTTCACTCAAAGGGGCAACATGACAAAATCATCACTCTAGTGACGAGTACTAGTGATTATCCTCACAAACACGGTACGCCAATGTTTCATCATCATCTTCTTGGCGATTCGTTGGGAGTGTTTGGCCTTCAGATTGCCAAAAGCAACATCCTCTACAGAATTGTCAATTTCGAATGGAACCATATTGCAAATATTCAAGATGATGCCTATCACATTACTTCTCACTGTTCAAAAGAGATATTTCATTTCTATCGGGTTAGAGGGAAGCTATCGGACATTCAGCACTGTTCAAATATAAATAGGACAACAGGAATGCAACAATATTACAAAAAGGAAAGTAAGTACGTATATGTTTTCTCTACACCAACTTGAGAACTAGACGACATAGCCTGGATTATTAGTTGCATCAACACAAGGAACTGCGCGCATTGAAAAACATCTTAGTATTCTATTAGAGATAATGCTGATGATATCTGATCATGTACTACATGTACTCGTAGTAATCCCTTTATTAAACAGCGATAGTTAGCAAACACGTTTTCACTGCCTGGTACATTGTAGTAAGCAAATAATGATGAAGTGTCATTGGTTATAATCGCACATACTTACATAGCAACACATGAAATATGAACTCCTAAACCAACAATTACTCAGGGTTGTAAGAGCCATGAATGTTCACATGGTGTATAAAGCACCAAATTTGGCCCAGTTGCTCTATAAGTCAGCCTGATGAAAAAAATCATGAGAGGCCCTGTCTCCTGCACAAATGAGGCCCCGAAAGGGTATGGGAATCTCCACCTACCCATCAGTATAAATACATGATTATTTGCCTGATTGTAAAGCAAAACACATTTAGCCATAGCATATACTGTGCTGAATTTCAGTGTTTTAAATCTGCTGCTTTTTGTAATAATAAAACCTGGAATAGAGGCCCGATTGGTGGTTTTAACAAAAAATGCGGCCCGAATTCGGAAAAAATAAAACAAGAGCATGAATGTTCACATGATGTATATAAATCAACAAACATAGCATAGTTGCACTCCAACTGGACCTTTTATATAAATACTAATTAAACATGGATGTGAATCCCCGTGTTTAGCACAAATGAGGCCACAAACGGGTGCTTGATTTCACAAATTAATCTGTATATAATGCACACTTTATAATTTTCTCAATTGTTACGCAAATAATATATAACTGTGCTGTGCATAATGCTGACTTAGTTATTATCATAATTTACAATCTTAATTAATAATAAAATATGACAGTGAGGCCCCGCTTGTGGTGTTAACGATCTATTAGACTCACCATCACACTACAAAGTCATATATATATAGATATACAACAATCGTTGATAATAAACGATAAAGATTGTGTTACATTGGTAAATACAGTGTACATTTGTATAAACTTTCTGCCTTACATACTTAACTGTTTCATTTGATGGAACGAGGCCATAATAAGGTAAATTTATATAAGAAACCCTCAGAATGAAGTAATTACCTTTCAAAAATGGAACAGTTAAGTAGTAATATTTTCTCTCCCTTGATGCAATCCCATATGCATAAAGCATTTGAATATAGGCATGTCAGTTATGCTATTCCAATACTTGTAAAATGTTAATTTGAGGCACTGCTGAGGTTTAAAGAATGTGTATTAGAATTGATAAACAGAGCTTGGGGTCATTTTTAGTTGAATTTAAATGTAAAATGGTGCCATTTACTACATTTTGAATGTTTTGTCACTGAATAGAAATGGTTTCATGACCTAATACATTATAATGATTTATTTATACATGTATTTATTTTTTTATGAATTATTTCGCATCAATACCTTCAGAATCTTAAAATTAGATACATAGAATGTGAAAAACGGCTGTTTTTAAGAATATTTTGGGGCCCGTAATAAGGTATTCATTTCGTGTTATGCGTGTACATGTACTTATCCTGTAAAAGCTCAATTTCGGCCCTAGCCATGGCCATGATAAGTCAACGAGAGACTGCAAAAACATACAATTATCAAACTGTGGTTGATTGGAAATGGTGGCATAGAGGTAGGACGCGCGCTTCAGGATCGAAAAGTCCCGGGTACAACTCTCATCTGGACCACTGGTTCATTTCTATGAGCAAGAAATACTCACATACTTAGCCTAACTCTGCTCAACCAAGGTGGAAATGGGTACCTGTGAAGGTAGTGTTCATTCCAGGGTACACCTACAGAAAATAATTTAATATCTCACGGATGCAAAAACCTATCTTGGTTATGATCATTTTATTTCATGTGACAAGGAAACCTAAGAAGACAACTAGGGGGCTTGCGTTCACATGTGTGAAAACAAATCACTTATACAGATATTTCCCGTAGTTTTAATATTCATTGTCGCTATTCTGTGGATTTGGATTTTAGTCTTTCTCAATTCCAATTCATTTTAATCAGAACCAATATAAACCAGTGGTCCTGTTTTAACTAAACCATGTAAACCGTTGGCCATGCGGTCGCGCAATTATTTGATAAGCAATGAAACCAATGCATGCATGTGGCCATTTCTAAGACTACGAACGATTCAAAAGAATTTTATTTAGAGTTTGCCAATATCTTAATATATATTTAAACAACTTTATGCCTCCGTCATCGATTAGTTTAATGCCGATTATCGAACCCCTACCTACATGATGTTGAGCATTCCGAATGACAGGACTAGGGAGATCCTGATTTTCCATAACAAACACCGAGAAATAACAGTATATACTCACCACCACCTTATTCTACCATTTCTAATGGATACCAGTGTGTGAACTGATACATGTGAGGACAGAGGGCCTCAATGATGGATACACACCAACCAGTAGAGAATAAGTCGCAACATGGGAACTCGAACGCATGTTTCCATAGGTTAATGATCAGGTGAGGTTAAAATGTTCGTTATAAATCGTGGCCCTATGGGTTAACTGCTTAAAGCAGCCCTCGAAAGCTGATATCTTAAATTTTAACTGAACTGTACTAGGCACTTACGATCATGCCTCTAGACGTACCTCAAATGCTTGACTCGTCTATTTCATACTCTGGCTCTGTGGGTTACCTTTCACTCATCGACACATATATTTCAGACTCTATTGGGTATATAAAACTTATTGACACACATTTTCCTGTCTACGCTGTCAACCCACGTCAAAATCAATTGTCACAGTAAGGCAATACCAAATATTTTCCCCGTTAAGCATTCGAGGGACGATAGGTATGAGCATTTTGGGAAAGAAAAAAACAACGAAAATTGTAACCTCTTGTTTCTTCAAAATCCATTTAGATATGGCTTTCACACTTATCATACTTGTCCACCAAGAAGTCGCCAACCCATGCACAGCAGTAGGTTTCATAAAAACAATTTTACACTGTTACATTTTGTATTTAAGTTATCATGATTTACAATGCTTTGAAGCTATATAATATTGAGCAAAGAAGTTGTTATGACTTTTTTCTAGTTTTTTTGTCTCAAGATAGCAAGATCGGTTTTCGAACATAGGACGGAGCTAAACAATGAAACGATGTGACATGGCCTAACTCTTGGTTCAAAGGGAAACCTGACACTCTTTGGCACAGTCGTTAAGCTTTGTAAGCCACCTACTGTCTATTCAATTTGGTACATCTACATCAGGCTCAATAGGGAAGATAAACCTGCCAGTCCTAGCTCTTTGAGTAACTGTTAGAGCCTCATGTACAGATATTCTGGGACCATGGTATGACAAACACGGTCAAATAATACATTAATGAATGCTCTGTTAATGTAGAAGGTAATTTGTATTTTGTGGTACCGGGGTACATGGCACTTCTTCAGTTATGTATGGTCATGAGGTACATGTTACCTCCTAAATACTTTATCATGTATTGGAGTATCTGTAAAGTAGGCGCGTTCTGGGTCCTAAAAATACAACCATTCCTTGCGGTGTACCAACCTCCAGTAAATACTTTCATCTACATACACTTTAAAGCACAACTATAACCATTAAGAAGAGCAATGCTAGTGCTCAATGCTGTTTGAAAGTACGCGCGATAAAACATCTGTTCCAAAACATAACTACAGCATGACAAGCATTGAACTAATATCGATAAACATTCACATTGGTTGTACAACACAATAATATGTTTTATCTCATCGATTTGTGCAATGAATATTCGGTATTAACATACATGCGACATGTTGAACATTCGAATATTACGTATATTGTAAACAATGATGCAAAAAAATATTGACTTTGCTGAATTATTTTCTATTTACCCCATAATGGGCTGCAAGTGAATTTCAAACCACATACGGGGCCTCATATCCACATTTACTATTTAAAATGTGGTTTAGCTCATATGCCAACATTTAACACAGTATATATTTCTGTTACAGATACTTTGATTAAATCTATAAGTGAATATAAATATTTTAATATCAATTCTATACATAATGAATTCAATCCATTTTTCAAAATAGATACGACCCTTAATATGGCCTCACTTCACTAATTTTAATCAAATGTCAGTTATTTACTGTATATTTATATTACTGTATTATTATAGTAATAAAATATGCCTGTATTTGAGTATTAAATTAATGTACTGATTTATTTTCTATTGTGTCTAATACCAAGTCTTATATTTATTTTGTATCCGTTATGGGGCCTCATTTTCACATTGGAACTATTATTAAAGTATCAATATAGTAAATGTTTACATACAACAAAATATAAATCACTTTTACAAATCGTTTGTTACACATTTTAGAGACATTCGTGTGTCTTACGGATTGAATCGTGAACATCTTAAATTCATCCACTTTTTTCATGATAAAAAATGTCATTTTAAGGGCCTCAATCAATAAATAAATTTTATTTTAAATGAATTAAAATTTATTATGAGCATCACTGGGTCAACTGAGCTGCATTACATTGTTGTTTTGTTCAATAATTCATAATACTAAAATTAAGTATAAAAACTAGTTTTTTATTTCATGAAAATTTTCACAATTACCCCTTTCGTGCCTCATATT
Source organism: Spisula subtruncata (assembly GCA_963678985.1). NCBI lineage: Eukaryota > Metazoa > Mollusca > Bivalvia > Venerida > Mactridae > Spisula > Spisula subtruncata. Next base: position 15,056,993 of record OY787666.1, on the reverse strand, counting down.
TGCAATAAAACATGTATAATTGTGGAATTTATAATTCAATATATCAGATATGTACTTGATTCAGACATTTCAATTCAAATTTTGGTGAATTTCTATAAAGTTAAAAAAAATGAGCATTTTCATATTTTTAGTGTGCAAATCAATTTAACTTGGTGGACCCTATTTGGGGCCTCATATATACGAAATAAGAGGTCGAACGGTTTGTCTCTTTCACTTTTCTTGAAGCCAATATATTCATTTTTATTTTGTGAAGGTTTGGTGCTTTATACACCTTGTGAACAAAACGACAATTTTTTGGTTCTTACAACCCTGAGTAAATTAACTACATAACGAGTCAATGTCCTCTCCGGACAAATATTTCATTCTGAATTCAATAGCCCATAGGAAATATTTCTAGGACACGAAACAGATGACCGACATGTTCGAGATTTACCGATGTGGTCAGAACGGGGCAATGCGCAATACAATTTACAAAAACTGAATGCTGTTGGCTGGAGACCGGTGATATTAGGGATCATGTCGGATCATACCATATAAATTAACGATATATTGCCAGTTTGTATTGAGAAATATATGACAAACTGTGTGATTATGATCTGCCGTGGAATAAAGACAAATTGAAAGAAAAAACGTATTCGTACGACAATGAGAAACATCGAGAAATCATCCCATTGTAACCTAAAACACGTTAAACAGCAGTCGTATGACATTGATAGCATTAAAAATTGTTGTTCCTAATGAACGCGAGTCATGCTTGAGCATTAGTACGGTTTTGTTGTAAATAAAATTATGTTTTTCATTCACTAAAACCATCATTTACTTTGTTTGCATAAAACATGTAAGCCAATTTCCATTTTAATTACGGTAGCTTCATTATTTTTATTGCGACATTGTAAAACCTTTATGACTGAAGGAAAATTTAATTATGAGAATTCGCTAAAACTATTTTGGCCTTTATCCGCTTACAAAGGATATCAAACTTTTTGTGTCGAAATACGACAAAATGAAATGCAAGCTTGCATTTAAGCGTGTGTAAATCATTAGTAATTTGTATTATTTTGTAAAATATGACTCGATCATAATCGCATTGTTTTCCAAAAATAATTTAACCAATCCAATATGAATTAAAGGAGGCACCATTCAATGGAAATAGCAGGTAAATAAGCAAAAATGTTAATTTAACAAATTGCTAGCTCTGGATGAAAGTAGCCCTTACGAAAGCCAAATTATCGGTCAAACGTACGGACTCAAACACCAACAGATGTCATGCTTCATACTTAATCTTTTGAACTCTTTTTGGCGCGAAACACATTCGCCATTCGAACAGTGTAGTTGACACTAATCAGAACAAGCACGGTGCAAAGAGACAGAACATGATCAGTCAGATGAGATGTGACACTCAAATAGTCAGCCATATCAGTATGTCAATCATAGCTTGAGTAAGCAACACTATTTATATTGACAATGTACATGTACTTGCATATAGAACGAAATTCATGCTTGTATCTTACATAGAAAGTCTCCTGATATGACATCCATATTGTTGTGTGTCTACTTAAGACGGGCGCTTGATCGTAAAAGCTCGTTATTCACTTTTTTATTAACAAATCTAGACACAGTGCACGTACCACAGGCGCAAATATGTTATTCACTTTGTGACTGTTAATATAATTGTCTGACCTCAAAACAAACCGTGTTCTTTCAGCGCTATAAGCGATTTGATTTTAAGTCGTACCATCGCCTGAATATTGTCGTAATTTAAGTACAAGATAAAGTCGTTAGTTTTAGTTACCCTAAGCGTAGGAGACAAAAAGCTGACATAAACAGGATTGCGTACATACGTGACAACCTATTCTGTCGGGACATAAAGCTCAATGAAGGTTACAGTTAAACGATGTGTGTTCTGAGTAGAAGCTACCGAACAACGCGAGAGTATGAGAAAATAGAGAAACCTCGCTTTTTCTGCTTATGTAAATTACACAAAGCTAGCGTAACGTTAAGAAACGAAAATGATTTTACCAAGTTGTTTCGTCTTCCATTTGATAAAACGGGCGCTTGATCGTAAAAGCTCGTCATTCACTTTTTAATTAACAAATACAGACACAGTGCACGTTCCCCACGCGCAAATATGTTATTCACTTTGTGACTGGTAATAGAATTGTCTGACCACAGAAACAAACCATGTTCTTTCAGCGCTATCAGAGATTGGATTTTAATTCGCACCATCATCTTAATATTGTCTGAATTGAGCTTGAATGTATTCGTAAGAGATAAATGAATGCGAAAGTGAGACAGATTGCACTGTCAAATCGTCTAGTCTACATTCAATCAGTGTAGGAGGCAAACAAAAGCTGACATATACATACGTTCGTGAGTACAATTTGTCTGGACATAAACGTCAATAAAGATTAGGGTTTAACGATGTGAACAAGAAGAAGGTTCTTTACCAAGCGCCTACAATAGTGCAGATAATTTTCGTATGGTGTAAATATTTGATAAAAAAAGAAAGAAAAATATCCCGGTTTCATTAATGTACTTGCAGTTATGAGGCCACCACATTTACACGACAAGCAGTTCCCATAAAACAAAAACAACGTCGCTTCGGAAGGGGGAGGGGTTGAAATTACATCACGAACATTATTATTTTTGATTTCTATAGGATAATGTAATACTGCGAACTACATGCCATGCATACAACTATTTTATTGATTATGATTAACCATGTTATTGTGCTAAGTTCTTTAGACAAATAGAAATCCAGAATAAATTATATAAATATAGCATAATATATACTTTGAGCAAAACCCAAAACATGTATTTGTAGGAGTAAACCCTTCGATCAGTACTCAATTTCAACAGGTCACATGTCAATGAACTAATCATTGACTGACTGTCCTGTCCTATATTGCACTGTTGTTGTTTCTTTACGAACCATGTACACTATCACGACAAAACTATTTTAGCACGGATAAAAGGAAATGGGACACTGTTGCTACTGACTGAACACCGAAGTTATCAAACAAAGCGCAGTATCATATCACAGCCATCAACCACAGTGTCCATATTAATGAGACACCTTAGCAATAGTGTAGGATTGTGAAATGCTGTCATCGGAATAAAGACTAATGGGAATAAAAACTGATCGCCTATTCATCTTACGACGGCGGTAATTTGTTTTAAATTCTAATTTGAAACTAAATCAGGTTTAAACAGCAATCTTATTTCACAGTATTAACCACATTCCTATATTAATTCCCTGTGACTTAACCCAATTCGTGCGCTAACATAATTCCGGAAAGTTAAGGATTTTGTTGTAAATATCTGTTTGTCAAGCACTAAGCCGTTAAACATACTTTCTTTCATAAAACATGTCAGCTACTTTAAATACTGATAGCGTTATCTGCATTATTGTCATTCAAGCACAAAAATACTCAATCTTAAGAGGGTTTTATGAGAAATATGTTCGTCCGCATGTCAAGATAATTCATTTGCCCAGCATTTAAAATGATTTATGGATTAACATAAGCTGTAGTTAACAAAACATGCTACTTTAAGAACAACATCATACACCAACATAAAAGAGGACGATTTATTCCTTCAGATTGCATTGCATTCCAATGTCTCCCCAAATAGAACCCATACAATGACTTGATTCGCACAAATGAAGACAAAAACTGTTCACAAAATTGCATGGAAAGAAACAACTCAAACACATTATGAAATAGTTCATAAAGTCCGGCCGACACGATCAAACATTAAAGATCAATGAACTTCACAATAAGAATCGGAAACTTAAACGTTAATATTTCAAGTTATTTTAAGTAATCTAGAATACTGATTTCTAAATATGTGACACCCAGCATGCCTTGGTGACACGATACGTTTTCCTTTCAACCGTGTTTGATTAATTGGTTTTCCAGAAAGCTAACTTTAAAGGAACATCGGAAATATTGCAAAACCATTAATTATGCAAAATTGGCTTTAAAATGCGAACAAAATGTCAGAATGCACGCATGAATATAATTTTTGAATTCAAAACATGCTCATTGAGTATACGAAGGTTTGCAGTACTAAGAATGTGTTTCATCTTCATTTTCAAGAACGTCTTACAATGTATGTTCGGTGCAATTCCACTTAGATAAATTGCTCTCGATACACCATTCAGGTTGGTTTCCATTGTCGCTTGGGTATGATAAAATGGAGATACCATCTTTCTCTGCTTAGGTATAAAGCTGGCTTAGCTACGCATACGCAAAAGGCAAAACAGTTTGTACCTTTTTCATTCACCTTTATTTTGATATAACGAAGTCACAGGTTGCTCCTGGATCTCCGGTTTTGTCACAATGAAATGGATACGATGAATCCATCATAACATGTTGGATTGATGTGCCTTTATATAAAATCACACGAAACATTTTTACTACCATCAGACCATCGGTATATTAGATTGCGTAATTACAAAATCCAGCCACCTATTACATTTTCTTGAAACTATTCGAAGATGTATAATATAATTCGGCGGATGTATCACTATTCCAGACAATAATTGCCCTTAACGTCTAAATTGTATAAGGAGTTGCATGCATGAGGCTTCAAAATTATACTTCTAAGAACGCTTTGGTATTACTGTTTCCACTCACGATACGTATAATGCAATCATAAATACCCAGAGTATATGCCATCGTGACTTTGAACCAGATAAACTCTACGTAGCGAATACCACAACAGTGTCTGGCAATGTAAAGGAATTGCAATGATTAACAGACTCTTTCAGTCGCTTACAAACGCTAACAATCGCAACTTCTTGTTGTCTTCTAGTCGGTTGCATTGTACAACAGGAAATTCAATATGGCGACTGTATGTGTGTAAGGACTACAGAATTGCGATAGAAACAAGTGCAACATGTACATATTCACTGAAATAACTCAATGTCAACTAAATGTGTTCTCTGGAAACACATTAAACATTGTACGCAGTGAAGCAACAATGTGTGTCATCTCCAGAAAGAAAATACTACCGCATAGTTAAAAGCAAATTTAATAATTGGATGGATTTTGAGATCGTAAAAGGGAACTAAACCAAATAACTGTCATCGTTTCAGTGGTCAAAATGTCCTAAAGTTAATGTAAAAATCACTATAAATTAAATTAACCTGTAACCGTAAGATATAATTAAGGAAGATTTTAACTCGATTTTCGCTTTCAGAGAAAAAACATTAACTTGAATGAGAATTATTTTTAAATATATATATTTTATGCGCTAAGCCCTCCAACTGCATAGTCTTAAACCAAATGCTTAAACCACTTTCAGGATTTATAACATAATGCAGTTTTTTTCATTAACATTTCGACTTTTAGATTCGTAAGAAACGCATATGGCTTTATTCGCATGTTAAGGTAATACTTTTTCCATTTGAATTAATGAAATATTTTACAAGATAAAAAATGATGTTAACCAATGACATTATAGCGATAAATAAATAATCAGTTTATGCAATTGATTTGCACGCACATGCTATATCAATCGCGAACACAGTTTATAGGTCTGCACTCATTGCTAAACGTTGGAAAGTATCGCGTGTGTAATAAGGTGTGACCTTTACTGACTAAAAAATGCCCCTGCCTGATTTGACCCAGTGACATTGTTGTAGACACCGGGCGAGCCCAAATCTTATACCAAACCGGCGACCTCTAGTTATTAAAGATTAAAGCACTAAGATAATGTTAACCTGATGAACACTGGTGATGCCTAAAGTGAGTGACAAAGTTCTCACAGCAAAAAGGCAAGCACTATATCTTGATATAAGACAAAACATTGTGTGTTAAATGTGGATAAACAAGTCAACAACCGACTTCTTGTGTTTAATTGTACTAGGCAAAAGGCTAGTCTTTAAAATTCATTGATTACTCACCTAATTAAAGAATTATGTAATTCAATTACATCAACACGGGACATGTGTATATTATATATGAACATAATTCTACCAGTTCTTATCAGGAAACGAATCACTAATCCAAATATTTAGCATTCCGCGATGTTTATAACTGTGTTAAGTACAACTTAAGTCGCATGATTCTCCACGCATTAATGCAACACGTTTTTATATCATAAAATTATTTTCTTATGTTCTTGTATCACAAAACTATCACGAGAATACTTTATCATTAACTAGTATTACATACAAATTTCAATTTCAAGTCGATTTGTAATCTCTCTATTATAGGATTATAATTATTATTTCATACTAAAACACGAACTAAACAGAAAACATTATAATCCCTGAATTAAGGTATTGATAATGTATAATTTTATTAAACAAAACGTCTACATAATGTTAATTAGATTTCTACTTAACAGCCTTGAACAACTATTCTAACACGATTCGCGGATTAATCCAATACACAAAGAACGAACCGAACCATGTTTTATTGCCCCCATAAAACATACCTATCAAATTGGCTGTTTCTATTTACGCCCAGTTTCACTTGACATATTTATGAATGAATGAACGTAAACTTTATAGTAAAATTTACTACGAGTCACGATGACAAGGCGAGTTGCACGAGAATCCAGTGTTACATCTATGACGCATCTATTTTTAGAAACTCCAATATACTCTAGAAACCAAGTTTAATAAAGCTTCTGATAATCAATCCATTTATATTTTTCATTTTATGAAATAGATACCATATACTCGTGTTATTAAAATAGTTTCAATGTTTAAATTGTGGTATTTCCTTCAGAAAATTACGAAGGTCGTTTTCATTAACGAGGGAGGTAATTGTACCAGCTAATAAGCCACTCAATTTCATCGTGGAATTATGTTCAATGTCAAATGGGTGAAAATGGAATGCGCGCAGTTAAATAGTCCGGGATATTATCGTATTTAGAATCGAAATAAAAACTCTGTTCTTTAATTGTCGGTGAATAAAACACGGGCACTCGTTCGGATGCGGAAAAATTAAATCACGAGTGCGTATCACTCGTGCTACGCACTCGTGATTTAATTTTCCGCAACCGAACTCCTGCCCGTGTTTTATTCACCGACAATAAACGCGAACAGATTTTTATTTCTTAAATAAGTAAGTAAAATATATATTTCACAAAAACACGCACTCGTCAGACGAAGGCGTAATGTATTTTTGTCACGCAGCTTCAAGAGACTACATGTGAGTGCATGCTACTCAAATGTTGAATGTATGTATAGGTGTGTTGGTATGAGAAAATACGGTTAATTTGTGAAACCATCTATCCAAACAAAGCAGCAAACAGGTAAGATCACATATTCGCTAAAACCACACCAGTCTTTGAATTTAAAAACATTACGTCCAGAACAAATTTAAATTCAGTGTAACACTGGTCAAATGTTGACTTGTGTCAATATATTTTAAGTACTGTATGAATGTATGCATATGTTTTTATTCCTTGTGTGGCCCCTTTTGCACAATAAACTTTGAAACTTGAAACATGACAACGAAATAAGTTAACTTACCACTTTATATCACTGATGCATCATTGACTGAAAATGAAAATAATTAAAGATCATGTACAAATGTATTGGGTGAATGTATTTTCAGTGGTATATCTACTAACACGGATGATGCATGAGACAAACATAGCACATACAACATGACATAACGAATGAATCTAGATATATGAAAGCAAACAAAAAAACAACCTATCATATTAATTATTATACTGATTTGCGTGATGACGTAATGTCATGTTCGTCATTCATATCTGAGTGATTGCATTTCAATGCACTATAGTTAATGAAATTAAAAGATTGACAACGAATTGAAATGAGACCAATGCCCTGTAAGAATTCAACGCCGCAACGAAGAACTAATGTAATTTCTTATCTTTCTAAGACGTGATTTATTTTATGATTCCAATTATTGTGTAAGCAAAAATATCCTGGTTTATTGGAATATTTTCAGGATAAATAGCTTGTGTATTGTAACAAAGTTCAGATAAGCGTTGCTGTGCAGTTTTTTTAACATGCGTATGACAAAGTACGTGGGTCATTCAATATATTCGCAGACAATCGTTCTCATTTTATTATATTTGTGTTAAAATAATAATTTCTTATATCATTATAAACATTTATCTGTTACTTACCGTAGATACTAATTTATCTTTAATTATGCAACACAGTAGCAAGTCAGCAGCCGTTGTATTACCATAACTCGCTATCACCCTCGACCGACGTAACGTACACTTTTCACTAGTTCAACTAGTTATAAATTTCGAATTAATTAATTTACATTCCCATTATGTTTGCCAGATTATTGCAAACATATGATCATGATATTTGGTGAAATTATTAAGTTGTTAAGACGTTTGGGTTTGACTTGAGAAGTATTTTATCTATGCCTGTCACGTTTTCGTTTACGTGAAAATGCCGATGAATTTACGCAAGAAAATTCATGAAACTATTAACTTGTGCACTTGTCTTGGAAATACACAACAAACGCACATAAACTGTTAATGAGAGCAAACGGAGAACATGCAGTATTCTGAGTCACTGTGTTTTAGTGACAAAATCACATTTCTGAAGAGCAGCATGGTATTAAAAATGATAGAGGGATCGAACGAAATTGGCAAACGCAGGGACGTTTGAGGAAATGTCAGTCAAAATTATCGAGGTATTTCAATTTAGCATACAACCATTAAGTTCAGCTTAATACTTAACTTTGAATACATAAAATGTTGTAGTAGATCTATTTAATAATATACAACTTACATATCGGTGTTCAATTCCATATTATAGACATAATTCAATTTCGGGTTTACCATTGAAAGAATAGCAAAACGTCAATAACGTCGCTGACGTCAGAATATATTTGCGTTGTGTGGTGGTTGCAGTAAGGTGATAGTTTTGTTTAATCCATATTTTCCTTAAAAATGCGTCGAATCGTGCAATATTTTCTGAACTTGTTTCCAAAATGCTGTAGTTTAGTTGGATTTAATTAGTTATTATCTATGTCAATGTGTATTAAAATGACGAGTCCAGTCCACGAATTTATTGAATGACCCTCGTACACATTACGATAATACTATATACATTAAATATTATTGGTAGTTTGCTTAGAGCTTTTGTATCATATAATTACACCATTTAACAAATTTCTCCTATGACATGAAAGGTATGTTTGAACACCATATTGGACCAAACATTGTAACAGACTGATAATGTATCAACTGATATTCCAATTACACACAAGCGTCTTGAACCAACTTTTATGATTGTGTTTAAGTAATCTAGAAGTAATGGTATTATTCATGTCTATCTTGGTAAAGACAATGCTAACCACAAATTAGAACTTGCACGAATCATTACACCGGTGAACATTTAAGACATTATTCATGTAACCGAATCAATGCTCTCATAGTTTATGGTTGTGGTAAGATATGTCAGTCTCGATTTTCAAAGAAATTCGCACAGTAAGTTTACAACATTCATTTACCGGCTAAATTTCTCGGTTCATCTTGAAAATTATGTTATTCAGTGGTAATTGCTACGGACATATCATCTACATATGGAGAAGTAATAACAGCAACTAGTTAAATACTTGTACATAGTCTACATAAACTGGTCTAAATAAACACCACGAAACTTAATCTGACTTGCGTAATATACTGCGTTATGTCCGTTAACGATTTCGTTATTAATTAATTGCTATTTCTAAGTCACCATGCTTTTCTGCTTCTCGTTCTACACTATAAGCATTAGTTTTCATAGGCTGTATTATATACCACGTAAACACACAAAGTGTTCTGTACAATGAACCAAATATAATTTATAAGTCACTAACCAAGTATTCTCTATATAAAACGTTTTGTCGCTAATATGAACTAAGGCACCGCCTAAATAAGGGATTAAATACACATTGGATATCTGCTAAGCCATGTTTCAGATAGAAACTGACTAAATATGAGTTGAATTTAGATGTTATACAATAGGCCTATAGACCTGCAAAGATAGTTATTTATCAGAAACTGATCACTTTTCCTCTTTAAATTTAAGACTAGAAATAATAATTATTCAAAATTTTAGATTGGCTTCTGTGGTTTATGTTTGAAATAAGTGTAGTCATCCCTAACCTGGAGTTTTACCTATATTATACTGATTTGTTATACATTGCAACGTAACGTCATGAGTCTATTTGGCGTACTTTTGGTATGACGTCATTTCCTGTTATTTGTGACGTCATGACATCACGTCTTGTATTGGCGCCGTGTATCCAGTACAGTAACGTATTTCTTACTTCCCTTTGCTTATTTGAATAGTTTGTTTTATTTATTGAATATTTTTAAAGATGGTTATAATTCGAAAGAAAATGATAGGGGGCAACCGTTTACAGATAACTATTTTTTTATTTTCAAAGGCCCATTCACTTCGGAAAACTGCCTGAAATTTTTGACCGGAAATAACTTTTTCTGAAAGCATTAGTACCTGCAGAGACTCGACGAAGATACACACGTGGACATTATTGGTATGGGTATTTACAATAGGCAGCTTCGCTGGATATTTAATCCCCTAATAATCGGCGGTGGACCAAAGGATGTATAAACTGTTAAATTACCCCGTAGAACAGCGAAACATAAAGTCTGTAGATCATTGAACAAATTGGGTAATTGTTTTCCTCTATGAGTGAATGAAAACACATACATGTATTGTAAGATAAATTCCATTTATGACGTAGAACCACAAACCACCAACCACAAACAAGCAATGTATATTATTTGAAAACGCTTCGACATGTCATTTAAGTGTGAAATAAACATCGGATTCTACAAGTTAAATGTTTAGTTTGGTTTTGGGTCCGCCTTAAAGTAGGCTAATAAATACTACTCTATGAGGATGGTAAACTAAATGATAAAATTGAATTGATTTGAAAGTGAAAACATGCGCGGTAATATTCTTATCAAATACATTCAAATTTATGTGCCTTGTAATAGGGAAATAATGCGCTTCATACACACCATTTTCAACACGTACAAATGAAATTTAGAAACTACACTGAACTACATTGTGATGCAATGAACTCTCCGGATAAATATGCATTGTGTAGTCAAAGATGACAGACCCGTTCAAGATTTACTTATGTGGTTAGAGTGGGGCAATCCGCAATATAATTTATAAAAATGAAGGTTGTTGTTTGAAGACCGGCGACATTAGAGAACGTGTCGGTCCATATCATATAAATCAACGATGTTGTCAGATGCATTGTGAAATGTTCGAAACACTGTGTGATTATGATCCGTGAAATAAAGACAAATGGAATCTTACGACAATGAGAAAACATCAATAATCAACGAAACCTATCACACGTTAAACATCAGTCGAATGAAATTGATCGCCTTCCAAATTGTTATTCCTAATGAACTCAAAGCATGCTTGAACATTATTATGAAAATTATGGTTTTGTTGTAAACATCAACTACTTTGTCTTTAAAAAACTAGTAAACCACTTTCGATTTTAATTACTCTGGCTTCATTATTTCCTTCACTTCATTATAAAACCTGTTTGATTGAAGGGAAATCTAATTATTAGAATTCGTTAAAACCATTTTGGCTTGATCCGATTACAAAGGATATTACATTTGTTGTGTCGACATACTACAAAACAAAATGCAAGCATGCATTTAAGGGTGTGTAAATCGTAATTTGATTATTTGTAAAATATGACTCGGTCATACTCGCATTGTTTCGCAAAACGATAATTGAACTAATCTGATAGGAATGAACAGCACCATTCTATGGAAATAGCAGGCAAACAAGCAATATTGTTGATCGAACGAATTGCTAACTCAGGATTAAGGTTATCCCTTTGTGGTGAATAGACGTGCAGTCTCAAATCCCAAACGCGATCTTGCTTGACAGTTTAAACCCTTCCAAATACTCGGGAAAGACCTGGGTCATTCAATGGTTCACTATAAGATGTCAAATGGGAAAACATGTTTCGTACAAATCCATTAATTTTATTTATCTGCATATTCGCTTACTTGAGACATAATGCTGATAACGTATTCATCGAGGACAACCGACTTGACGAAGATCATGTTATCAATATCACCAAGTGTTCTCCTTAATGACTGTGATATTATTCGTGTTTCAATTTGGCTGACGTTCCATAGTAAATTGGCTTTCTGTGTAAAACGATAGGAGCGTACTAATGTAGGAATACAATGCTATACCGTCTGGGTTTCAGCCTTAATGCTAAAATAAGTTCGCATCGTGATCCATCAAGTGTTCGAGTAGATATATGGACGTATCGATAGGTGCAAAACTGGTACATACGTTGCCAAAACGCTCATGCCTTCGTGATAACCTAGTTGTAGAGAGTCAATTTCGAGTGCGGGAGGTCCCTGTTCGATCAGAGTCCGCATCATAGCGTGGTTCAAACGCTCAAACGCCGCATTCATGATAAACTTGTCGTAGAGTGTCCGTTTCGAGTTTCCACTTCATACAACATACGAAATAAAACTGGTAGCACTAAAACTAAGTAGATGGTTATGTAACAAACCCCTATAATAGTTCAGATGAATTGTGTCTGATGTATTTATTTGATCGAAAAGCAAAGAAAACTATTAAATGGCAGGCTGACTACACTCGGAATTAATCACCAATATTACAAAGAACAGATACTTTATAGGAGAACGATTCAGTGTTTAAGAAGCCAATACTCACACGACAATATTTTGCCGAATAAAAACCAAAATAACTTTTGCTCGGAAGGGGAGACTGAAACTACTTCAAGGTCTTTTTTAAAGATTTGTATGTAGGAACATGTAATATGTAACCAACTACAACGAATACATAAAACCATAGAGAACCACGTTAGCCAGAATTAAAGGAAATTATAGGACATTAAACAAAACAAAACAGAACACTCACGTCTTTATACGTCACTGTCTCTCCCAAATAGAACCCGTAGCATGACTTAATTCTCACACTAAAAAGAAATGTAGTCAAAACTGTTCAAGAAATTAAATGGATAAAAAATGTTCAAAGAGGGAATAAAAAGTACGGATTTCCGAAAGCAGGTTCGTAAAGTCAAGAAGACACGTGCAGACCAATAAACAAATCAAGAAATTGCACAAAATGAATTGAAAACTTAAACGCAAATATGTCGAGTTATTATCAGCAATCCCCAATTTAGATGTTTAAATACGTGACACCCAGCATGCCTGTGTGACATATTGTGGTTTTCCTTTAGCAGATTTTGATTAATTTGTTTTCAAACAAACAAACCTTCCTAAAACAAACTTCGGTTATATTGCCAGAGTATTGAATATGCAAATTTTGCACAAAGTGCGACAAAAATGCCAGAATCCACTTCATAAATTTAAATTTGAATTTACAACGTGTAAATAGACTGAACGCATTTTCGCAGCATTTATATGTATGTTAAGACTAAATTATTGTCGGTGCAAGGACGCTGACATAGGTTGCTCTCGATACCTATTCCTCTAAGTTGTCGTCGCCACGAAGATATAATAAAATAGAGAAGCCCGCTTTCTCTGGCTATGTAAATAAGACAAAGCTTACTTCATACATATGTGTACGTTAAGAAAGGAAAATATTTGTACCAACTCACCTTCAATATTGGTTCTCCGGCACTTTCACAATGCTATGGAGACAATGTATTTATCGTAACTTGTTTGGTTTTGTTCCATTTATTTGCTATTACCTACGGACCATCCGTATATTAGATCGCGAAATTTCAAAATCAAGCCACCTATTAAATTTCCTTGAAAATGTTCTGCTGATACAACACTATTCCAGACAATAACTGCCCTTCATGTCAATATCAGGCTTCTTGATTAGAATTGAATGAACGCTTTGGGTTGAGTCCGATTTTAAGCATACGTGTCCATATGATATGCCATCGTATGTATGGCTTTAAACCCAATTATGCCTACGTATTAAATACAGCAAATTGTCTAACAATATAAAGGAATAGCAATTATTAGTAAACTCTTACAAACGTTAACAGTTGCAATTTTTAGTTGTCTGGTGGTCGGTTGAATTATATAATAGGATATTAAATGTGACGATTGTGCACGTGTGAATGGGATATCGCCTCGCCATAGTGAACACTTAAAAATGTAATAACTAAAAAAGGACTAAATATATTCTCCGTACTCATTGTACTACGCCAACAATAATATTTACAAAAAATGTAACTGTTTGCTGGATTCTGCAAATTCGCAATGTAATACAAAGACTACATTGAAACACACGACACAATGCCAAAATGGAAATAAACTAATGACTGTCATTGTTTCTACTGTCAAAAAACTACTTATTATAATAAATAAAAATAAAATAATGAGAATCAATGTAAATTCTATAACCCTGCAACCGCATTATGTTCAATGGTAGTCAGCAAAAATATAATTAGGGACACTATTAACTCGATTCTTGATTTCAGAGAAAAGCATTATCCTCAATCGGAAAACACTTCTGTTTCATACGCCAAGCCCTTCAAATGCGCTGTCTTAGGACAAAATGTGTAAGCCCCTTTCAGAATTGATAGCGTTATGTACTTTATTATTATTAACATTTCCACTTAAAATACACATATTTGTAAGAAGCATATGTACATCAGATCTCATTCGCAAGATAAAAATGACGTATTTTGGTGAAGGACAGTGTGATACGCTACCTCAGGATGGTACGTGTGTCATATTTCATGTGTTTTAGTGATCACTTAAAGATGCCATTAAAGCCATAAATAAATAATGTACATGCACACAAATACCATATAACTCGAGAATAGTTTTAGTTTCGCGATGATTGGAAAACGTTAAAAAATATCGCCTTTGTAAAGTGGATATGAAAATCGGACAAGGCAGACAGCACTCCACCAGCCAAGAACAGAAAACATCACATAACACGAATATACGGCAGAATGCTTACACATAACCGAACGCGAAAAACCATTCCCTAGTCCTAGCTTTCAAACAGATGAATTACACAAAAGTTTTTCACGATTAAAAACAGTGAACTTTAGTATCAAAACAAGGCCCCTACATGATTTGATCCAGTGATAGTATTTTGGACTCCTAAAAACCCAAATATTATACCAAATAGGCGGGCTCTATTTACTAAACAAGCCCCTAAGAGTTAACCATTAAGATTATGCCAACATGGTGACATCTTGCGACGCCCCATCTGAAATACTAAGTTACAACAGTAAAAATGCCTGAATATTGTTTTCAATACGTTTTGATAAATACAAAAACGTGTGTGTTAAGAGGCAATAAACTAGTCAACGTTCGAGTGTTTGTGTTTTAGTCTACTCGGAAAATTTGTCGTATGGTTAACATGTGAAACCATCTATCCACGCCGTGGTATTTCAAAAGCAAGGCAGCAAGCTGGTAATATCACATATTCGCTAAAACCATATTAGTCTTTGAATCCATAAACAATGATATCAAGAAAATACTATTAACACAGTGTAACAATTGCCAAATGTGGACTTATATTAATATAAACTTGAGTTATAAATGTCCAGTACAAGTAATTGTCCTATGTACGAGTATATAACTATTTATGTGGTTTTATTTCTAGTGTAAATGCTGTTGGCTTGTTTTACGAAAAAAACTTTGAAACGTGAAACATAAACACGAAATAAGTTAACTTTCCCCCAATAAATCACTGAAGCTTCATTGACTGAAAATGAGACAAATAAAGATTACATGACTCTTTTTAGGCTTGCGATGTCGCCAGATCTATTACAAAGCCAAAAATTGAAATCCCCTAAGATGCATTTACTCCCGAAACTGACACATAATCTATATACTCAATGAAAATAGTTCCTCCTCGTTAATCAGTCTTGCAAGATTACAACACTAAACTTTCCTTATTTCATTTAATCTGCTCGATTGTAATATATTAGTTTCTTCTTGTAATGGAAGGAGATTGTATGAAATTAAAAGAAAAGGTGTTTAAAGTCGTTGATAATTATTACTACGCGTTACGAACGCGATATAGCGCGTGCATCAATGATTTTATTATGTTAAATTATTTAGGTCAATAGTCTCTATCGAGATCGTGCCCGAGTGGTTAAGCAACTCGCTTAGTTATTTTCTGATGTTAAGGTCCAGCGATCGAATCACGGCGGCTCCAAAGTTTTTATATATTTTTTAAATTTTTATTTTTCGTCTGGCACTTACCTCTCTTTCGACTTAGAAAACCACTTGATGTTATATTACTTGAAAAGCTATTGTCCCTTTGCAATTCACCAGCCTGTCAGTACTTCAGTACTTTGATTATGTATTATGTATTGAGTGAAAATATAGCATGTACAGCATCTACTCAAAAGTCTCTGCATCATGAAATATCGAATTATTCTTGATATATAAAAGCGAACAAAGGGATAATTGAATCACATTATTGTTTTGCATGATGACGTAATCCCTTGTTCGTCAATGATATCTGAGTATTTGCATTACAATGAACCAATGTTTATGAAATCGAAAGATTCACAAAGAATGGAACTAATGTAATTTCTTATTTTCTTAAGGTGTAATTTATTTTATGATTCAAAGCATGGTGTAAACAAGAAATAGTGTGTAACCCGGAATATTGGAATGTCTTCTAGATAAATATTCTGTATATTGTAGCAAAATTCAGATACGATAATACCATATAAATTAAAGAATATTTGCAGTTTGCAAAGAGTTTTTGAATCATATACTTACAGCATTTTGCAAATGATATGAAAGCAATATTTGAACGGGATATTGGAACAAATACTGCAACAGACTGATAATGTATCAACTGATATTACAAATACACACAAGTGTCGTAAACCAACTTTCATGACTGCGTTAAAGTAATCTAGAAGAAATGGTTTATTTATGTCTATCGTGTTAAAGACAATGCTAACCGGAAATTAATACTTGCAATAACCATTGAACCGGCGAACATTTATGTGTACTTCATCTGACCGAAGCAATGCTCCGTTAGTCTATGTCTGTGGTATGATATGTCAGTCTCGATTTGTATAGGCACTTCGCGAAGTAGGGGAGCAACATTCAATTAAAGGTTTATAGTATGGATTCGTCTTGTTATTTTCTTCCGTGGTATTAGCCACAGGCATATCATCTACATAATTATGGAGAACTAGTTACAGTTACCTTTTTATAACTAATTTAATAAAATATATTAAATAGCTACAGAGCGACTTAATAGACTGTGCATTATACCTAAAACCATTCTGCGACTTATACCGCCGTTATTTATTCTTTACTAGGTCATCGAACTCTCCTGGACATTGTTTTACACTATGAACATTATTTCCATATCTTATATTACGTTATAACCATGTGCACAGTCAGTTTTCTTTTTCTGCACAACGTTTCAATGTAATGTCTGAAAATGTAGGTAACGTCCTCGAAGTCTTTTAGACAACAATGGTATTATTTCCAAAATGCATTAATAACATGCGACTTCCACTACCATCTGAGAGAGAACTGCCTACTGTAAAATCATTAATTTTCGTGGGGGATTAAATTTCGTGGATTTCGTGGTTCACTTCAACCACGAACTTTAATCCCAACGAACATTGATTTTGACCCTTGTTTTTTACCTGAAATGCAAAATCCACGAATTCAAGTGCCAACGAAATTGTCTTTTTTACCAAAACCACGAAATTTCGTCCCAACGAAATTAAATGATTTTACAGTATTACATATACATATCTTGTGCGTCATAAATGAAATAATAATCCTAGTTAACATAGTATTTCTGTTTAGGATACCTAATAAGGTATAAATATACTTTAGTTTTGGATTCTAAGAAGTCCGTTTGATGATGCCGCATGGATACATTAACACACAATACTCACATTATTATATAAGGCTTTTGGTGTTTCTTGAATTCAAAGAAATCACAATGGACCTTGAAGTCTGCAGAAATTAAACATTTGCTAGAAGGCACAGAGCATTGTGAATTAAATTATACGTTATCCTTCTGTATAATCTGACGTGTTACCTTCTTAACCATTAGTTAAAAGCGACAAGTGTATATCACACACACACACATAGGCACTGTTTATCGAAGCATTTACGCTAGCGTAAACCTAAGATTTCCTAAAATATTGCGTACGTCGATAATATTTGCATTAATGCGTTTTACAAAGATATTTTAGTTCACATTCGGTCGTACGTTTTGGCTTATTTCTACGCCAAGGCTAGGTAACCCTAAATGGCAAATATGAACGTAAGTGAAGAGTTTTTAACACGCACTGTTGATTTTTAACCGTCGCATGTTATTTAAGACCGCAGTTTGCTATTTTAGACCGTCACTTGTTGCTTTAGACCGTGATAAATCATCAAATCTTAACGACCGTTTATGTATATTTATTCATTCTGGTCATCGTTATATTGGTTATATTGTGTCATGAGTTACGTTCAATTTTCTATATTTGTGCGTAAATGTTTGCCAGTTCTTGCGATCGTTTAGTAAAGCACACTTACGAATTTGCGTAAGGTAGATGTCTATGCGTAATTTTATGCGACATTTACGCATTGTTAGTAAAACAGTGCCCTAGTATTTTGTGTCCGCGTTTGTTTTGCACGAAACATGTATCATCGCAAGTTAACCATTATAGATGTAATGACGTTTATAAATATTTTATCCGGTGACTAGTCAATGTTAAAATACGTGAAGCTACAACAGGTTGAACAACTCAACTTAAAATAATTCGAATAAAGTATACAACTTTCAACAAGTTTGATATTTAAAATGGTAAAACCCTGATTATAGCATTAGCAATAGAAGTATTGTTTGTCGTATTCGACTTCAAATTATGCCAAACGAAATATCTCTATGACAACTCATGTTTGCTGATGACGTAGCTTTAATAGCAGACACAGTGAATGGGCTACAATTTCAATTATGCAAGTTACAGACATTCTGTGAACAAAGTGGTAAGACTGTAAATTCTTCTTAAACAAAGAAATATGATTTTTAAAAAAGGAACAAAACTGTCTCGATATAAGCATTTTATATGAAGACCAAGTACTAGATGTTGTAAATATGTTTACATATCTCGGTGGTGTAACATTTACTTCAAATATGCACTAAAAGTCGTCCACGCTACGTCAACATATTTACTTGATAATACACATGACTTGACAAATGGTGACTCAAACCCAAATACTGTTCAGAAACAGATAATACAAAAAACGATCAGGCAACTAACATCACACATCATAAAAAACGCACATAGCATCGACTTCAGTCTGCATGGACAGTAATATTATTTCAGATTTGGAAATGCCTGTGTTTGAAGAATTCATTGGTTAACATCATCAACATTGAACACACTACATAATACAATCTGACGAATTCATTGGGGACACTTGGAAACAGACATCTCCGCTAACCATTATCTCTCAATCGGACAAAACCTTACAGTTCGATAAGAATATGGATAGTAAGAGGAAACACTATATATGAAAAATATCTTATTTTATTTCCTCTGACAACGGTTCTAGTAGCTTTCAATGGTGATGTTATTTATTTTCCCTTGTATTTGGGTTGGATTCACTCCCATCATTGTAATGAAACAGACAATGGAACCACTTAACATAGCAGACGAATCTTGACCTATTCTATCAAGGTATCATCACGTGTACCGCCTAGACAGCCTGGCTGTATCGTACTATTACGTTTGATAATTACATACCATGATCGTCCATGTGAAAACACATTGTTTTCCAGCGCGTGACATCACGTGATAAGTCGTGACATCACTATTTATGCAGCACAATAACGTAATGTCGTTTGCATACTTTTGATATTTCGGTATTTGTATTAAATCGCTACTAAGGTGATGTGATACAAAACAATCCGTCATTCGTTGCCTTTAAAGCAACATTTCTTACAATCGTCACGAAATTGTGCGTTTTTTGAAAGATTCGTTTAAGAAATATGGATTCCAAGGACAATTTCTAACAGATTCCGTGTATGCCAGATGATACATAGCATGTCGTGGATAATATGAACGGAAAGAGGAAGTTAGAAGCATGCAATCATTATAATTGTATTACCGATGACGACAAGGTTACAATGGGTCTTTTAGCTGCCCTATGTGACGGTATTACCATTATTTGTGTTTCCAAAATTGAAT
This sequence comes from Spisula subtruncata, assembly GCA_963678985.1. Lineage (NCBI taxonomy): Eukaryota > Metazoa > Mollusca > Bivalvia > Venerida > Mactridae > Spisula > Spisula subtruncata. Next base: position 15,036,837 of record OY787666.1, on the reverse strand, counting down.
TTGATTTCAAGTTATTCCACCGTCAATATTGTAGGTTGCTGTACGACGGAAACTAATTAGCATAGCAGACACATTTGAACGTGATCTTACCAGATGTATACCAAACACGTATACGGCTTAGACATTACGGCAACACGAATAAAGACGCTAATGAATTACTTCCTTCTCATATATAGTATAAATACATATTGCAAAAAAGAATCATTGAAATTATTAACTTGACATTTACGTCTAGGTGTCTTAGCATGTGTCGAACAGACATATTCTTTACCTTGACTTTTAACCGACTACTGAGGACAGGGCTATTTCTGGAAATAAAACTAATATTAAATTAAACCGACTACTGGTGCCGAGTATATCTTAATTCAAAGATAAAGCTTGTAAAAACGCATATGGAACGATTTTGTATTTTGGTAATTATCCATGAAACACTTACAGACTTCTACAAGTAAGTCACTGATAACGAAAACAAAAGTATTCTTTAAAATGTACATCCACCCAAGATAATAATTATTCTAATATTAACAAATTGCATGACAAAAATGACGAAGGTGGAATATTTTTATCATCGATGGTGCTAATCTTCGAGATATAAAATGAATGCCTACTCAGTACATATGCGAATGTTCAAGATGGTGTGGCGTATTAAGGAGCTTTTTACGTCTTACATCATGAATAATACCTTAATACAATAGATCCACGAATGCAATCAGAGGATTTAAAGACAACATTTTCCCAAGGGGGATGTTGGCCTTAGCCAGGCACGTGATTACAATGGACTTGTATACATTAGAAAATATGAATATGTTACAAACTTCATGATTATTAAGTCGAAAGTACGTTTTTTGCATGTGTGGAAATTTATATTAGAAAGCAAGTATATGCCTAGGAAATCGAGTTCGTTTCATTACGGTTCAAAATCTGAGTGTGAATGGGACCCATGTTTAGTACATGTATAAGCGATTGGTCAATCGAGGACAAACATGTACGTGATATAGTTGATAAAGGATTCAACAGTCTGGTATTAAAATTTAAACAATGGTGGTGGAATTGATTCAACTCCACAAAACACAGGCAAACACTGATATACAGAATTAATTCAACCACATGCATCCGTCATGTTACCACCGCTACGCACCATTTCTGTTCCGTTTTGTTCTTAGTTGTTTGGAATGGAAAATTCGGAACACCGTTCCGAACAGTTCCATTTTGTTTGTAAGTAGTTGGAACTGGAATACCCGGAACAGTGTTCAAACACCCGCTTCGAACACACCATGGAATGTTAATAAGATTTTGTCACTTCCATGTATAGACAAATCATGTGCACTTTGACAGCTTGCTGCCAAACAAGGAGTAATTATGAGAGTTTATGTGGATACATTTCATATGAAACAATAGTACTTCGTGTGACACACAATAACAGGTTTGTAGTTTTCGGTACATGTAGTAAATTATGTACACGCCGCTTTTTGAAAAAGATCACTGTATTTGCAAGTGCTAACTCACATGTACCTTTCTCTGTGTACTAACCATAGCTTATAATGTCTAAAGTAGTTTGTTCAGAACATTGGTATGTGCTATGGTAGGTATAAACACAATATAATGAGAATGATTGTAGAGTTAGGGTTGGTAAGAGATGATATTGTATATTATTGGGGCATAGCAAGGGCGGGGGGTAAAATGACGCATGCCTGGTAAATCAACTTCATTATGCCTGGTAAATGATTTTAATTGACACATTCTGATTCAAGCAACATAAGCTGATAAACTTTGTTCAGAATACACTTTCGATTGGTAAAAATATTAAAGAGAATTAGCCCCATTTAACATTTATTGTACTGCAAATTTATCAAGACTAAAATGATATATATATTATATTAAATTACATCCTTTTATTGCTAGTCGTTACAGAATAGTGCACATAAGTATCAGTACTAGAACACGTCCAACAGTACATTTCCTCTAAATCAGACGAAATCGTACAACTCGCTGATAATATAGACAGTGAAAGGAAGCAATATATATGAAAACATCTTATTTTATTTCCCCTGACAAGAACTGTCCAACGGTTCTATTAGCTGTCAATGGTGATGTTATTTTCCCCATATATTTTTGTTCGAATCAATCCCACCATTGTAATGAAGCAGACAATGGAACCACTTAGCATAGCAGGACTATCTTGAAATATTCTATACATCTAGGTAGTATCATTCAAATCACATAGGCAATATGACTGATTCTTATTCTCATATATTGTATAAGTGGTTAAGTTAGCGACGTGGAAATGTTACCGAATTTCGCGAATGGACAAAAATCGCTAATATTTCACCACGCGTATATATCCCCCGATTGAATTTTACCATAACACCGGTTGACACAAGACGACGATAATTCCCGGTTCACTCGTGATCAATACAACATTTATTTAAATGCACAACTAAAATAGTATTAATAAAAACTTAATGTTTTATTCAATCATTGATGTTCACATTATTTTTGTTTAAAACGTCAAATATGACCAGAGCTGTTTGATTGAACCTACAAGAAGGTAAAAATGTTTTAATGCATATTATGGTTTGATTATACAAGCTTATTTTTGCTGAAGAAAAAACACCCCAAGCTATGAAAATTTGTCACACCCTTTACAAATTGCATACGTTTAATACTTCAAACACGCATTGTAAACACGCGCTTATATTTATTATATTTCAACAAAAGATTGACACTTGCATTATAAACACAGGTTTTATTTACACTGGAGTGTGATAAATCATAGCAAACAATTTAATACATACCGTATATTTGTGATTTTTACGACGTGCTATAATTACGCAAATTTCCAACGAACTGCATAACAAAAATAGAAAGAGCGGAATATTGTACCGGTATATCACCAGTAGTGGTAATCTTCTAGACAAACTAATGTCTACTCAGCACCTATGAGAATAGTTTTAGAAGAAGTTTCATGAGGCGTGTTTATGAGCTTTGTATGTCTTAAATCGTGAATAATACATCAATACGAAGTATCCATGAATGTAATCAGAGGACATGAAGATATAATCTCTCAAGGGGGATGATGTCCTCAGGCAGGCGTGTGATTTCGATAGACTTGTATACATTAAGCAATACGAATTATATGACAAACTTCATGAATATAGAGTGGAAGGTAAGCTAATAGTACGTGTGAAAAGATTTAATAGAAACATAGCCTGTGGTAAGGACATTGAACTAATTCTAGGGTTTCATATTTAACGGTTCAAATACATAAATTGTATATATTTGATAAGCGAATAAATTGTCTGTTTCATATCTGAAAGCTGCATTGCAAGTTTTTTCTTATGAGCCAATAAGTCAGAAATCATTACATAAGTAAAGAGCAGTTTTCAGACTGTGTTTTCTTGATTTCTTTAAAATATTGAGTTTCACTTACGACATTCTCATTCTATGTCAGCGTTATATTGATCAACCTTCGTATATGGACACATTGTAGTACACGCACAAAACTGTCGTAAATATGAGCGGAAATAATAACCTAACCTTTGAAATGTCTGTGTTTGTAAATTGTTAGCAGAGTTGAGCTAGTGCATATATTCTCATCAACACAAAATACAACATAAAATATATTCTTACTGATTCATTGGGCCACTTGGAAACAGACATCTCCGCCAACCATTATCTCTCAATCAGACGAAATCTAACAACTCGATCGTAATACCGACTGTTAGAGGAAGCAATATATAAAAAAGAAGATTTTATTTCCTCTGATAACAATTTTTCAATAAATATATTAGCTGTGCTGATGGTTTTTTGTCATTTTGATTTGAATAAAAAATGTAAGACAGAAAAGTTAGCACTCAATGTAACCAGTTGAGCACATAAATCAGAAACACCACTACACACCTACACTAAGCAATGCACACACATAAGCCAAACAAAAGTCCAAGTATGTAGGTAGCGGTGGCCTAGAGGTAGAGCGCGTGCTTCAGGATAGAGAAGTCCCGGGTTTCAACCCCCACTGGACCACTGGTCAATACCCTGACCAAGACCATTAAGGTGTAAATCCGGTGATGGCAGTGTCTATTCCTGGGCGCCGAAGATCGATGCTGGCTGTAACACCCACATGAGAGAAACGTAGGTTTCCATTGGTAGCCCAATGACAAGGGGAAATCAAATGGTGATTGATTGGCTCAACAGCTGAAAAGAGCAATATAAAATTGGTAACTTTAAGTCCCTGCCGACAAAAAATGCAGAATTACCCAATGTCACAAAGACATTTTAGAATAGCGGTTAATGCATGACATCGAATGAAACGCAGCAAATACCTGGTAAAGTTCCCCCAATAACCCGCTGCATGGCGCCCCAACCACACACTCACATGCCAAAAATGTGACCGAATGAGGTACCAATTAATCCAATCATTGCAATGTATGAGACAATGGAAACACTTATATGTAACAAAACCGACGAATCTCAAACACATTCAAGCAAGATATTATCACGTATATCGCATAGACAGCCTGGCTGTATCGTAATACTACGAAATCTATTGGAAACAGCAAAATTGAATTACGTATATACCGACACTAGAATTTTAACCTTTTATTTCAATATTTCATTAAATCCAAAATATCGACTTATTTCAGCTTGGTGTTTCATTTATTGATTGAAGTGAAATTCTATGTCAACGTTCTAACTTTAACAATAAATCTGGCTGTGAATAATTCCACACAGGTGTTATAAACTAACACATGTAGTTCTTGTCACTTTGTAAAACTACGTCTAATAAAATATGAACAAGAAATTCGTAATAAAACTATAAAGTTCTACAAAAACCGGAACTTATCATATATATATTCTAAACATGTCTATTTTTCTTACACATACGGGCGATACGTATCCGATACTCTACCACGAGCCAATCTCGTATTTCTATTTCCGTCATACGATATGTTTTCCACAATTCTATTAGCTGTTTTTGTTTATACTACTTTTTTCAATTTCCTTTAAGTTTTAATATGTCAGCACAATCGAAAGTACTTCAGTTCTTTAGACAATCGCAACAAATTCCAACGTCAATTATGAGGGTTAGCTTTTACAAGAAACATTGACGATGAATACAAAACAAACAATTATATCACTTCAGTGTTGAAGCTTTTACAACGTTCTGTCAAGAAACATTCAACACGAGCCTAACAATACCACTGTTAACGGAAATTGAACGTTCATGTAAACAAGTAATACAAATCGGGCAAGGAGGCAAAGAAAACATGAACAAGTCTCAGATCATAATTTTCTAACGGTACAATTGAAAACACACAAAAGCACGAGAAAATAAAGTCGAGGTCCCAGCGTTCCTAGTTTCATCGAAGACATCGAACTCAAACATGTATGAGGCAATCAGACAGGGTAAGCTGCACTCAACACAACCAGTCGAGAAAAGAAATCAGAAACACCACAACAGAACTACACTGAGCTATGGCCACACATGAGCCAAAGCAACAATCAAAAGTCCAGGTACCCGCCGAAAAATACAGGATGATCCAATTTCACAAAGAAATTATAAAATAGCCGTTATTGCACGAAACCGTACTTTGGAAAACTAGGTAATCCGGCCGTTTTACATCAGGTACCTGGGATTTAACTTTTTCATTATGTTATGTATGGTCATTGCTCCGTGTTTTTACAAATTCTTACAAATTTATCATTTGTAAGTATCTAAGCATACTTCATTCATACTTTGGAATGCTTCTTTGTATGATAACAAACACTATTATTTATTACCCAGATGCCTTTCTTACAGAAGAATCCAGACATATAAACATCATTTCTGGAGTTTTTCTCGTTAAGTACAAAAAGAGCGAGTTAATTATTTCATTCCTACCAGGCTTTTATTGTGTCAAATAAATTTGTCGACGAACAAAACACTATGTTTGTGTGAAGAAAGAAGAAAAAAACATATTTTGGCCATGCATGCTTGTCTGTCAAGTTTTATTTTGATATTATTTCCGGATTGTTTTTAATTAATCATTGTTGAACAATTTCATAAACCAGTGTATTGTCAATTCCAATTATATTGAAGTTGAAAATATAAAATTACCTTAGTGTATCAGAGACATATAAAGATTTGTAAACATGCAGACCAATTTGAAAATTACTGACCAGTGCTGGTAACCAGAAAGTACCACAGTGAAATACCAAAAACAAATTAAAAAACGTCGCATTTTTCTCAATGACAATTTCAAGAACAGACCGTAATACAATTAACAGTTTTAGAAACTAAGTAAATCATAAAAAGTGATGGTCTTAAAATGCTCATAAAGTACGATTTTTAGAAGATCAGATATGTTATCCGCAAATAGTATCGTGTTTTGGAAGACACCGAACAGACACAATTGGATTTTCGGATATGGGAGTGTGGTTGCTTTCATGACATACTATCTACCAAAATAAATGTCTTACGTGCGAGTATAGATACACTAAGTATTGTTGTTTTCTCCTTAAAACTGGGCATGGAGACTTTTAAGTTGTATTTTGCCGATTTAAAATCAGACCTTTAACTGCTATATATCACTCTCTAGACTTCATTTCTGACGTAATCCCTCAGCGAAAGTGTTAGGTCTTGATAATATCATGTAAGATCAGTTTTAACACGAGCATAAAACTTACAAACTGTCTAGGCGTGAACTGATGGAATAAACGATATAACGAAATGTCTTGCTACTTTTATCATGGTTACCAATTGTATGTCGATTTATAATTTGAAAAAACACATGTACATTTAACCAACTACATAACAATATAATGTAATATAATCTGGATTTCGACGCCGGAAATATTGCAGAAAACTCCAGTTAGTGGTGGTATATGTAATGAGGTAAAACCAATATAAAGCGAAATTTTGAAAATATTCGATGGATTGATGTATAAATTAGTATTGTTTATCATACTTAATACTACTAGTTCTAAATGCAATGCTTTTGTCTCGAGTATACATATCACCTTTACACAATGCGGATATTTGTATTCAAACAAGATCGACGGACGAAACATGAGGCTGGCCTTCGAATTTACTAAGATATTTTGGTTTGTAAAGACGATTTTTCCTTACTGACAACATCCCAAACCCTAGGTAATTCAATCTAATAATACGGACCCTGAAAAGTGGTGCGCCTTTTAAGTCCTAATGTGTATTGGATTATTTTGTTATACATTTGATCACATACATGCCGTGATCATCACGGAACAAAGGTATGAGGAAATCCGACAGGGAAGGTAACACTCAACCCAACCAGCCGAGCACAGAAATCAGAAACACCACGACACAACCACCCTGAGCAGTGCCTACAGAAACCATAGCCGAAACGGCGACCAAATGAGGCAAAACAACCCAGGGGCGTCACCCAGGTCAAAACACCAAGGACAGTGACCCAACGCTATGCGACCCAATGAGGCACAACTAGTTAAAACATGGGCAAGGCAGGAATGGGGTGGGAATTAATATAACATATTCCTAGCAACTACAATGAGCAATGTCCACAAATAAGCCAAAGAAACAACCAAAGATCCAAGTCCCCGCCGATAAAATGCAGGATGACCCACAATCACACGTTGATATTGGGTGTAATTAAGCTAAATATTTTATGTCATTATCAATATTACGGCTCAAGAACGTTGTAGTTGTTCATTTAATATAGATAATTTTGTCGTTATTTTGACTCGGCCACTTTTTCTTCGAGATCAACATTTCTTATGATCGATACAAAAACGCCTTATTTTGAGTCCATTTGAAATCATTTCCTGACGCATCTAATGTAGCTATCCTTCAGACGAAAACCTGACAACTCGCTGGTACACGAACAGTAAGAGGCAGCAATAAGCAAGAACTTTTATTACCAAGGTCGAAACGTTTTCAAGTGTTCCAATTGCTGCCCTATTTGACGTAATGTCCATAATTTCCTATTTAAATTGAATTGAATTTCACCATAAAATTGCTGGCTGCTGTAGCAAGAACAATGATTAGCATCACAGACAAATCTAAAACATTATCTCGCAAAAACGTCGTATACGGCTTAGACATCAAGGTCAGGAGATTAAAGACATTGAATGTATGATAACTTCCTAATAAGCTCTAGACTAAATCTAATTGAAGATTGTAAAAACGTCATTGAACTTATTAAAATGAATTTTATTTCTAGAATACTTATATTCGACTACTGACGCTGATTTTAGTTTTAACCTTTTAAGATAAAGCTTGTAAAAACGTTCACGTTTATAAAACTAGATGCTAAATTTTATCAATTTTTCACTTTTTAACTATCAAATTAAATTTTGGTGAAATCTTAAATAAGTAAAACTCTTTTTAAATGGATACCACGTAAGTTACCGTTTAGAATGCGTAATAAAATTATGAAAACATAACTCAAGTCAACTGTGTGTACACTCATAGATTCTGATAACAACACATCGGGTGATAAAACAGCGATGGTGGAATACATGGTGCCAATGTTCTTGCTATGGCATCCAAAGCTCCATGATTCAGTGTTGTTACCAATCGCCAATTTTGTGACTTTTCATTTTACAGAGACGCTCGTTATTTCGTTTTGTTTTTATCTTTCAATGAGATTATTAGCTAAAAATTTCCGGAAGACATTCAACGAGTATCCACAACTAAAGGTTGAACCAGATCCGTATTCTAATAGTCGAGAAAGCATGACAAATATAGGTGTTGCGTTGGGAGTGTGCGTAAGTGTAGTTTACAATAATGGGCAAGGTAGGAAAAAGGCGGAATTAACATTACATATTTCTAGATGCATATTGCTCCAGTATATGCCAACAGTGTGACTCCGGCGACCAAACAAGGCACCACCGCATAATGACCTAATTTAAAAAGTTGCTCTCCAAGATTTGATCACTTCTACGAATAGACAAATTATATGCACTTAGACAGCTCACTGCAAAACAAGGGATATTAAGAAAGTTTATGTATATACCATATGAAAGAATAATCATTTGCATGAAAGATAATAACAGGTGTGTGGTTCACGGTGTAAACAGTGTGTACACGTCGCTTTTTAAAAATACCGCTGTATATTCAGATGCTTACACTCGTGTACCTTTCTCTGTGTACTAACCATTGCTTATAATGTCTAAAGTAGTTTGTTCAGAACATTGTTATGTGTCATGACATGTATAAACACGATACAATGTGAATAATTGTAGAATTTGGGTTGGTACATGTAAGAGGTGTTATGTAGTATTGGGGCCTAGCGAGTGGGAGGGGGTAACATGACGGATGCCTGGGAATTCAAATTTCTTACGCCTGGTAAATGGTTTTACTTGACACCTTCTGATTTAAGCAACGTAAGCTGATAAACTTTGTTCAGAATACACTTTCAATTGTTTTAAATATTAAAGAGCATTTGTGCAATTAAAAATTTATTTTACTGCACATTAACCAAGACTAAAAGGATATATCTACTATTGTTTTAAATCATATCCTTTTATTGCAGTACTAGAAAATGTCCACCAGTACTTGTCCTCTCAATCAGACGAAATCTTACAACTCGCCGAAAATATGGACTGTGAAATGAAGCAATATATAATTTTATCAAAATATCTTATTTTATTTCCTCTGACAACAGGCTTCCAACGGTTCTATTATATGTCAACGGTGATTCTTTTTCTCCCGTGTATTTTGGTTTGAATCAATCCAATTATTTTAATGAAGCAGACAATGGAACAACTTAGCATAGCAGACACATCCTGAAATATTTTATACATCTACAGGCAATATGACTGATTCATAGTCTCATATATTTTGTTATAAATGTCTTCTAAATATCACAGCAATGTCACATCGAATTGATACTTTACAAAAAAAATGTACAAGTATATCTTCAAATGATTTTGGTACTAAGGATGGGGAATTTTCCTGCAACCGAAAATGGATTATCTGGACAAATCACATTTCCAAAGAATGACATTCCGGGATCGCGTTAACAAAATCACAATTATTCTCAGGCTAAAATTTCGCAATACTTCGACTTACTATTCTATCAGCTGCCCTTTGTGGCGTTATTTGCAATATGTTCTATGTAAATTGATAGTGAATCAATTCAAGTTATTCTTCCATGAATATTGTAATCTGCTCTACCACAGGGGAGGGTTAGTATGACAGACAAATCTTAACGTCCAAACATAATTGTATTAGATATATATATATCAATAGACATACGGCTTAAAAGAAGCACAAGCCGCTGCCAATTAAGTTATCGTTTATAACATTAAGTAAAATTATGATAACATACCGAAAACCTTCTTTAAAAAGTACACACAATCACAATGATTCTGATATCAACAAGATGTATAAATAGCGAGAGCGGAATATTGTACCGGCATATCATCAGTAGTAGTAATCTTCTAGACAATTAATGTCTACTGAACACCTATGAGAATAGTTTAGATGATGTGCCATGAGGCATGTTTATAAGCTTTGTATGTTTTATCGTGAATAATACATCAATACGAAGTATCCATGAATGTAATCAGATGACTTGGATATGTAATCTCTCAAGGGGGGTGATGTCCTCAGGAAGGCGCGTGATTTCGATAGACGTGTATACATTAAGCAATACGAATTATATGACAAACTTCATGAATATAGAGTGGAAAGAAAGCTAATCGTAGGTGTGAAAAGTTTTAATAGAAACATAGGCTGTGGTAAGGACATTGAACTAGTACCAGTGTTTCATAACGGTTCAAAATACATAAATTGTATATATATTTGACAAGCGAATAAATTGTCTGTTTCATATCTGAAAGCTGCATTACAAGTTCCTTCTTATGAGCCAATAAGTCAGAAATCATTACATAAGTAAAGAGTAGTTTTCAGACTTTTTTCTTGATTTCTTTAAAATATTGAGTTTGACTTACGATATTCTCATTCTAAGTCAGCGCTATATTGATCAACCTTCGTATATGAACAAATTGTAATACACGCACCAAACTGCCGTAAATACGAGCGGAAATAACAAACCAACCTTTGAAATGTTTATGTTTGCAAATTGTTAGTAGAGTTGAGCTAGTGCATATATTCTCATCAACACAAAATACAACATAAAATATATTCTTACTGATTCATTGCGCCACTTGGAAACAGACATCTCCGCCAACCATTATCTCTCAATCAGACGAAATCTAACAACTCGATCGTAATACCGACTGTTAGAGGAAGCAATATATAAAAAAGAAGATTTTATTTCCTCTGATAACAATTTTTCAATAAATATATTAGCTGTGCTGATGGGTTTTTGTCATTTTGATTTGAATAAAAAATGTAAGACAGGAAAGTTAGCACTCAATGTAACCAGTTGAGCACATTAATCAGAAACACCACGACACACCTATACTGAGCAATGCACACACATAAGCCAAAAAAAATTCCAAGTATGTAGGTAGCGGTGGCCTAGAGGAAGAGCTCGTGCTTCAGGATAGAGAGGTCCCAGGTTTCAACCCCCACTGGACCACTGGTCAATACCCTGACCAAGACCATTAAGGTGTAAATCCGGTGATGGCAGTGTCTATTCCTGGACGCCGAAGATCGATGCTGGCTGTAACACCCACAGGAGAGAAACGTAGGTTTCCATTGGTAGCTCAATGACAAGGGGAAATCAAATGGTGATTGATTGGCTTAACGGCTGAATTAAGCAATAGCAAATTGGTAACTTTAAGTCCCTGCCGACAAAAATGCAGAATTACGCAATGTCACAAAGACATTTTAGAATAGCGGTTAATGCATGACATCGAATAAAACGCAGCAAATACCTGGTAAAGTTCCCCAATAACCCGCTGCATGGCGCCCCAACCACACACTCACATGCCAAAAAGGTGACCGAATGAGGTACCAATTAATCCAATCATTGCAATGTATGAAACCATGGAAACACTTATATGTAACAAAACCGACGAATCTCAAACAGATTGAAGCAAGATATCACCACGTATATCGCCTAGACAGCCTGGCTGTATGGTAATACTACGAAATCTATTGGAAACGGCAAAATTGAATTACGTATATACCGACACTAGAATTTTAACCTTTTATTTCAATATTGCATTAAATCCAAAATATCGACTTATTTCAGCTAGGTGTTTCATTTATTGATTGAAGTGAAATTCTATGTCAACTTTCTAACTTTAACAATAAAGCTGGCTGTGAATAATTCCACGCAGGTGTTATAAACTAACACATGTAGTTCTTGTCACTTTATTAAACTACGTCTAATAAAATATGAACAAGAAATTCGTAATGAAACTTTAAAGTTCTACAAAAACCGTGATAAGAATAATAAAATCGTATAATTCCGGTGTGCAGTTGGTGGAAGCAACCAAATTATTTCGGTTTTATTCCGTTTTTTATCAGGTTAACGATTGCATTTGATAATTGAGCTCAACGAAACTTATCATATATTCTAAACATGTCTATTTTTCTAACAAATACGGACGATACGAATCCGATACTCTACCGCGTGCCAATTTCATATTTCTATTTCCGTCATACGATATGTTTTCCACAATTCTATTAGCTGTTTTTGTTTTTACTACTTTTTCCAATTTCCTTTGAGTTTTAATATGTCAGTACAATCGATAGTAATTCAGTTGTTTAGACATTCGCAACAAATGGCATCGTCAATTATGAGGGTTGGCTTTTGCAAGAAACATTTACGATGAATACAAAACAAACAATTATATCACTTCAGTGTTGAAGCTTTTACAACGTTCTGTCCAGAAACATTCAACACGAGCCTAACAATACCCCTGTTAACGGTAATTGAACGTTCGTGTAAACAAGTAATACAATCGGGCAAGGAGGCAACGAAAACATGAAAAAGTCATAGATCATAATTTTCTAACGGTACAATTAAAAACACACAAATGCACGAGAAAATGAAGTCGAGGTCCTAGCATTCCTAGTTTTATCGAAGACATCGAACTAAAAAATGTATGAGAAAAACAGACAGGGAAAGCAGCACTCAACACAACCAGCCGAGCACAGAAATCAGAAACACCACAACACAAATACACTGAGCTATGGCCACGCCTGAACCAAAGAAACAATAAAACGTCCAGGTACCCGCCGAAAAATGCAGGATGATCCAATTTCACAAAGCAATTATAAAATAGCGGTTATTGCATGACCGTACTTTGGAAAACTAGGTAATCCGGCTGTTTTAGAGCAGGTACCTGGGATTTAACTTTGTCATTGTGTTATGTATGGTCATTGCTCCGTGTTTTTACATATTTTTACAAATTTATCATTTGAAAAGTATCTTAGCATACTTTATTCATACTTTGGAATGCTTCTTTGTATAATAACAAACACTATTATTTATTACCCAGATCTTTTTTAAAGAAGAATCCAGATATATAAACATCATTTCTAGAGTTTTTCTCGTTAAGTACAAAAAGAGCGAGTTAATTATTTCATTCCTACCAGGCTTTTATTGTGTCAAATAAATTTGTCGACGAACAAAACATTATGTTTGTGGATTAATATCTAATGCAGCTAATTAAAGAAGAAAGAAGAAATAAACATATTTTGGCCATGCATGCTTGTCAGACAATTATAGTTTTATTTTTATGTTATTTCCAGATTGTTTTTAATTAATCATTGTTGAACAATTTCATAAACCAGTGTTTTGTCAATTCCTATTATATTGAACAGACATAATTCGATTTTCGGATATGAGAGAGTGGTCGCTCTCATGACATACTACGCTAAGATCTACCAAACTTTAATGTCTTCCGTGCGTGTATAGATACATTAAGTATTGTTGTTTTGTCCTTAAAACTGGGCATGGAGACTTTTAAGTTGTATTTTGCCGATTTAAAATCAGACCTTTAACTGCTATATATCACTCTCTAGACTTCATTTCTGACGTTATCCCTCAGCGAGAGTGTTAGGTCTTGATTATATCATGTAAGATCAGTTTTAACACGAACATAAAACTTACATACTGTCTAAGCGTGAACTGATGGAATAAACGATATAACGAAATATCTTGCTACTTTTATCATGGTTACCAATTGTATGTCGATTTAAGTGGTGGTAATGACTTAAAGCCAACATAAAGCGAAAATATTCGATGGATTGATGTATAAACTAGCATTGTTTTATCATATTTAATACTAGTAGTTCTAAATGCGATGCTTATGCCTCGTGTATACATAGCACCTGTACACAATGCGAATATTGGTCTTCGTACAAGATCGACGGACAAAACATGAGACCTGCCTACGAGTTTACTACAGAAATTTGGATTTGTAAAGACGATTTGTTCCTTACTAGCAATATTCTAAACAAGGTAATAAAAAAAAAACCTAGATATTGTATAGCGGGTATATTTCACGGTGTCCAATTTTCGCGTTAATTGGATCCTTTTGAATTCACGGTGTCTTGATTTCGCGCTAACGGCCTTGACCGCGAAATTAAAACCTTGTTGGTAAACATGGAAGGGGCGGTAATCGTTAGAGTACGAGTATAATAGTCACTACTGATCCCGGGGTTGTGGGTTCGAATCCCGGGCTGACCAACTAAAATTACTGATAGTCTTTCGGATGAGACTTTAAACCGAGGTCCCATGTATGGGTGCTATATATAGTCTAAACTAAAGTCTTCTGGAGGCTTCATCCATAAGGATTATCCGGTGGTGAGGATAAAGAAACGCAATAAACCAAACATGCTGATCATTAACTGCTAACATAACAAAAGATACATGTAGATCTTTTAACAAACAAATAATTATTTCGGCAAACAAACACGTTCCGCAAACAAAACTGTTATTAAAATTGAACAAGTGTGATGAAACGGCTTACAATTCAAACCTTGAAACGATATTGATATGCATGCATAAAGATTTAACACGTTCTTTACATTTATATCCAAGTTCTAATCATAGTTTATACATGTCGTAGTCTGTTTATTATTATCGTATTTTAGAGAAGCTACACAGTCTGTCGTTTTGTACGTCTTGCAAAGTAATGTTGGAGGATTATTTATTAAGTTCCTTGATGCATTGTCTCCCTTTGTAAATTTTATATATTTTTGGTGATTATTTTGCGGGGTCTAGATTTCGCGCATTCGATGTTGACGAATATAGCGAAATTAAACCCGCGCGAAATATACCCGCTATACAGTAATTCAAACTAATAATACGGACCCCTGAAAAGTGGTGCGCTTTTTAAGTCCGAACGTGTATTAGATTGTTTTGTTATGCATTTGATCACATACATGCCGTGATCATCACGGAACAAAATCATTGATATTGTGTAATTAAGCTTAAAAGTTTGTGTCATTACCAATATTACGGCTCAAGAACGTTCATTTAATATTGATAATTGTTTCGTTGTTTTGACTCGGCCACTATAGCAATGTGACTCAAACAAACCGTCATTCGTTGTCTTTTAGATAAACATTTCTTACGATCGATACAAAAACGCCTTACTTTAAGTCTCTTTTTAGAAATGTCCTGACGCATCCAATGTAGCTCTCCTTCAGACAAAAACCTGACAACTCGCTCGTAATATGAACAGTAAGAGGAAGCCAAAGCAAATGAGCACATTATTTATCTTGACTTTATTCAATGACTGACGCTGGTTTTAGTTTTATTCTTTTAAGATAAAGCTTGTAAAAACGTTCACGTTTATAAAACTAGATGCTAAATTTTATCCATTTTTCACTTTTTAACTATCAAATTAAGAGTTGGTGAAATCTTAGATAAGTAAAAGTCTTTTTAAATGGATGCCACGTAAGTTACCGTTTAGAATGCGTAATAAAACTATGAAAACATAACTCAAGTCAACTGTGTGTACTCTCATAGATTCTGATAACAACAAATCGCATGATAAATAGCGATGGTGTAATACTTTGTAAATATTCATCCATCGATGGTGCCAATGTTCTTGCTATGGCATCCAAAGCTCCATGATGCAGTATTTTTACATATCGCCAATTTTGTGACTTTTCATTTTACAGTGACGTTCGTTATTTCGTTCCATTTTTATCATTCAATGAGATTATAAGCTAGAATATTCCGGAAGACATTCAACGAGTATCCACAACTAAAGGTTGAACCAGATCCGTATTCTAATAGTCGAGAAAGCATGACAAATACAGGTATTGCGTTGGGAGTGTGCGTAAGTGTTGTTTACAATAATGGGCAAGGTAGGAATGGGGCGGGAAATAACATTACATATTTCTAGATGCATGTTGCTCCAACGGTGTGACTCCGGCGACCAAACAAGGCATCACCGCGTAATGACCTAATTTAAAAAGTTGCTCTCCCAGCAGAAGGGGCAACCCGCAAAAATAAAAGAGGGGAATATTATTAAGAATTCAATAGTCTGGTGAGAGAATTTCATCAATGGTTGTGGAGTTGATTCAACCCTTCACAACACAGACCAACAATGATATACAGAAGTTATTCAACCACCGCTAGGAACCCTTTCTGTTACGTTTTGTTCTTAAATTATTTGGAAAGGGTAATTCGGAACACTGTTCATAACAGCTCCATTTTGTTTGTAACTTGTTAGAACTGGAACACTCGGGACATTGTTCCAACACCCGCTTCGAACACAACATGGAATGTTATAAAGATTTGGTCACTTCTACGAATAGACAAATTATATGCACTTAGACAGCTCACTGCAAAACAAGGGGTAATAAGAAAGTTTATGTATATACCATATGAAAGAATAATCATTTGTGTGAAAGATAATAACAGGTGTGTGGTTCAAGGTGTAAAAAGTGTGTACACGTCGCTTTTTAAAAATACTGTATATTCAGATGCTTACACCCGTGTACCTTTCTCTGTGCACTAACTATTGCTTATATTGTCTCAAGTAGTTTGTTCAGAACATTGATATGTGTCATGACATGTATAAACACGATACCATGTGAATAATTGTAGAGTTTGGGTTGGTACATGTAAGAGGTGTTATGTAGTATTGGGGCCTAGCGAGTGGGAGGGGGTAACATGACGGATGCCTGGGAATTCAAATTGTTTACGCCTGGTAAATGGTTTTACTTGACACCTTCTGATTTAAGCAACGTAAGCTGGTAAACTGTGCTCAGAATACACTTTCAATTGTTTTAAATATTAAAGAGTATTTGTGCAATTAAAAATTTATTTGACTGCAATTTAACCAAGACCAAAAGGATATATCTACTATTGTTTTAAATTATATCCTTTTATTGCAGTACTAGAAAATGTCCACTAGTACTTGTCCTCTCAATCAGACGAAATCTTACAACTCGCCGAAAATATGGACTGTGAAATGAAGCAATATATAATTTTATCAAAATATCTTATTTTATTTCCTCTGACAACAGGCTTCCAACGGTTCTATTATCTGTCAACGGTGATTCTATTTCTCCCGTGTATTTTGGTTTGAATCAATCCAATTCTTGTAATGAATCAGACAATGGAACCACTTAGCATAGCAGACACATCTTGAAATATTCTATACATCTTATTATCATTTAAATCACATAGGCAACATGACTGATTCATATTCTCATATATTTTGTCTTAAATGTCTTCTCAATATCACAGCAATGTCACATATATTGAATTGATACTTTACAAACAAAATGTACAAGTATATCTTAAAATGATTTTGGTACTAAGGATGGGGAATTTTCCTGCAACCGAAAATGGATTATCTGGACAAATCACATTTCCAAAGAATGACATTCCGGGATCGCGTTAACAAAATTACAATTATTCTTAGGCTAAAATTTCGCAATACTTCGACTTACTATTCTATCAGCTGCCCTTTATGGCGTTATTTGCATTATGTTCTATGTAAATTGAAAGTGAATCAATTCAAGTTATTCTTCCATGAATATTGTAATCTGCTCTTCGACAGGGGAGGGTTAGTATGACAGACAAATCTTAACGTCCAAACATAATTGTATTAGATATATACATATATCAATACACATACGACTTAAAAGAAGCACAAGCCGCTGCCAATTAAGTTAATGTTTATAACATTAAGTAAAATTATGATAACATACCGAAAACCTTCTTCGAAAGTATACACAATCACAATGATTCTGATATCAACAAGATGTATAAATAGCGAGAGCGAAATATTGTACCGGCATATCATCAGTAGTAGTAATCTTCAAGACAAACCAATGTCTTCTCAACACCTATGAGAATAGTTTAGATGATGTGCCATGAGGCATGTTTATAAGCTTTGTATTTCTTATCGTGAATAATACATCAATACAACGTATCCATGAATGTAATCAGAGGTGTTGAAGATGTAATCTCTCAAGGGGGATTATGTTCTCAGCAAGGCGCGTGATTTTAATAGACTGGTATTCATTAAGGCTAAGTAATACGAACTTCATGAATATAGAGTTGAAATTAAGCTTATAGTACGTGTGAACATTTATGATAGAAACATAGCATATGGTAAGGACATTGAACTCGTACCAGGAAAGACATCAGTTGTATATATATGATAAGCGATTCAATTGGCTCTTACATATCTGAAAGCTGCATTACAAGTTCCTTCTTATGAGCATATAAGTCCAAAAACATTACATAAGTAAAGAGTAGGTTTTAGACTGTTTTTTCTTGATTTCTTTAAAATAATGAGTTTGCACTTACGACCTTCTCATTGTAAGCCAGCGCTATATTGACCAACCTTCGTATATGGACAAATTGTAATACACGCACAAAACTGCCGTTAATATGAGTGGAAATAACAACCCAACCTTTGAAATGTCTATGTTTGCAAATTGTTAGCAGAGTTGAGCTAGTGCATATATTCTCATCTCCACACAATACAACATAAAATATAATCTGACTGATTCATTGGAGACACTTGGAAACAGACATCTCCGCCAACCATTATCTCTCAGTCAGACGAAATCTTACAACTCGATCGTAATATTGACTGTTATAGGAAGCAATATATACTGAGCGTCAAAAGTTTCGCAAACGAATTAAAAATTAAAAATCTTTAGATTGTTAACTAGGAAAAACGTTTTACTAACACTGTATATTGGTGTGCCCATAGTATTCATGTTGAACCCATTTCCGATGGTGTCACTAACGCTTGAATGATAACACCATCACAAATGGTAAAACATCTATTCAAGCGCGCATAATAACGGGTTTTCATTTTCGACTAATTTTTTACTTCCTATTTACTTGCAACATGACTGTGATAAGAAATACACAAATAGTTAGTCAACTTAGTTAGCAATGTACGCATTATTTGATGGCAAACTTCGATAATTGGGAACATAATCGTGTATATAGGAGTCTAATGGCTGGCGTTTCACTACAAATATTCTGGTCGGATAAAATTGGCATGTCTCTATCATAATTAGACAGTTGTATCATATCCAATAGGCGGGCCGTGTATATGACGTATTACGTGACAACAGGTCAAGGGTCAATGTCGCTGACCTAGACAGGTAATGCTGCTATAATGTTAGCACGAAATCAACGGCATTGTTTGAGCGTAATTATAGTCCAACCGACATTAGAATTTATGGGAGACTTCCTTTTATTTTGCGTTTTATGACCAGCGCGCTGTTTCTTAAAACCTGACATTTCGTACAGTGTTTATTACGACTTCCACAATTGTCTATGGTCAAAGGGAGAATATTTTGTACAATAATCAATTAAAATTACCTCCCTTCCACTACAAAAACGTAATGAAACGTTTATGCTCACAATTGTCAATTTTTGCCATCAAATTAAGCGTAAATTGCAAACTAATTTGACTTACTATTTGTGTATTTCGTATCACAGACATGTATCAAGTAAATTGGTAGTGGAAAATAACATGAAAAGCCCTTATTTTGCACGCTTGAATAGACGTTTTAACATTTGTGATGGTGTGATCATTCAAGCGTAACGGACGCCAACGGAAATGGGTTCAACATGAACACTATGT
Source organism: Spisula subtruncata (assembly GCA_963678985.1). NCBI lineage: Eukaryota > Metazoa > Mollusca > Bivalvia > Venerida > Mactridae > Spisula > Spisula subtruncata. The sequence goes on along the minus strand of OY787666.1, from coordinate 15,016,854 downwards.
GAACATAAATGGACAGTGTTAGTAAAAAGTTCTTTCGTGTTAACAATTAAAAAAAAAAAATTTAATTCGTTTGCGAAACTTTTGACGCTCAGTATATAAATAAAGAAAATTTAATTTCCTCTGATAACAAATTTTCAATTAATATATAACATGTAGCTCTGCTAATGGGTTTTTGTCATTTTGATTTTTGATTTCAAATCAAAAATGTAAGACAGGGAAGGTAGCACTCAATCTAACCAGTCGAGCACAGAAATCAGAAACACCATGACACACCTATACTAAGCAATGTCCACATATAAGCCAAAGAAAAAAAAGAAAACAGTCCAAGTATGTAGGTATATGGAGCGGTGGCCTAGAGGTAGGGCGCGTGCTTCGGGATAGAGATGTCCCGGGTTCAACCCTCCACTTGACCACTGGTCAGTTTCCCTGACCAAGACCCACATGCTCCACTCCATTAAGGTATAAATATGATGGCAGTGTCAATTCCTGGGCGCCAAAGATCGATGTTTGCTGTCACACCCACAGGAGAGAAACGTAGGTTTCCATTGGTAGCCCAATAACTAGGGAAAAACAAATGGTGTTTGAGTGGCGTAACAGCTGAAAAGAGCCCGACAAGTCCGACAAAAATGCAGAATGACCCAATTTCACAAAGACATTTTAGAATAGCGGTTAATGTATGACATCCAATAAAACACAGCGAAGACCGGGCCAAGTTCCCCAAGGCCCCGCTGCACGGCGACCCAACCGCACAAACCCATGCCAAAAAAGTGACCGAATGAGGTACCAACCAACCAATCCTAACATTGCAATGTATCAGACAATGGGAAAACTTACATATAACAAAACAGGCGAATCTCAAACAGATTGAAGCAATATATTACCACGTATATCGCCACGACAGCCTGGCTGTATCGTTATACTACGAAATCTATTGGAAACGGCAAAATTTAATAACGTATTCACTAGAAACCAGAATTTTAACCTTTTAATTAAATATTGCCTAAAATCCCAAATATCGACTTATCTCAGCTAGGTGATTCATTTATTGATTTTAGTGAAATTGTATGTCGACTTTCTAGCATTAACAATAAAACTTGCTGTGAACAATACCACACAACTGTTAGAAACTAATACACGTAGTTCTTTTCACTTAAAAACTACGTCTAAGAAAATATGAACAAGAAATTCGCAATGAAACTTTTAAGTTCTAAAAAATCGTAATAAAAACAATAATATGGTATAATTCCGGAGAGCAGTCGGTGTTACTTATTACAGGTTTATTCTGTTTTTATGGTAAACAACTGCATTTGATATTGGAGATCAAGAGAAAATATATACTAAACATGCCCACTTTTTACAACACATCAGGGCGATACTAAGCCGATACTCTACCACATGACAATTGCGTAATTCGATTTCCGTCAACGATATGTTTCCCAGTTTTATTAACTGTTTTTGTTTATAAATTTACTTTTTTTGTTTCCTCTTTCTTTTGAGATTTAACATGACAGTCCAATCGATAGTAGTTCAGTTGTTTAGACAATCGCAACGATTGCCAACGTCAATTTTGAGTTTTGGCTTTTACAAGAAACATTTACGATGGATATAAAACAAACAAATATATCACTACAGCTTCGAAGCTTTTAACACGTTTTGTAAAAGAATCATTCAACATTAGCCTAACGATACCACTTGAACATTCATACTATAAACAAGTAATACAAATCGGTCAGCCGAGCAAAGAAAACATGGCAAAAACACAGACCACAAGTTTTTAAAGGTACAATGACCAGCATTCACCTGAATTAGAGTCCCACATTTTCTACTTTCATCTAAAACCTCGAACTCAAACCGTACTTTGGAAAACAAGGCAATCCAGCTCTTATACAACGGGGACCTGGGATTTATGTTTTTGATTATGGACATAGTGACGTGTTATTGTGTTAGCTTGTGAATATTTTGATGTTAAGTTGGGTGCTGCCTTGTCTGTCCGATTTTCTCATATGTTTTTGAGATATTTGCTATTACCAATTCTTCAAATTTTATCATGGATAAGTATGATGTGTATATTTAATTCGGTACGTTTGAATGCTTCTTTGTGTAAAAACAAACGCTATGGTTTATTATCCTGATGTTTTTCTTAAAGATGAATTCCATCCATACAAACGTCATCTACGGAGTTTTTCTGTTTTCGTGCAAATGTTCACCAATAGAGCGGGTCCCGCGAGTTCAGTTAATTTACGATCGCGAGCTATTTCATTTCTACCATGCTTTTATTGTGTCAAATTAATTTGTCGAAAAAACATTGCACTATATTTGTTCGTGTCACACAGATGAGTGAATTGATTATAGCAAATACAATAAGAACGGTTTTATACGAAACCAATTTCTATACTGCACGTTTGTCTGAATATGGAAGTTGTATTTTGCCGTCATTTCCAGATAGTTATTTAAGCATTTATCATTGTTTATATGTATGCGAAACCAATGTTGTTCCAATCTACTCTTGACTATCAAATCCAAGATGAAGTCTCCGTTTGAGTACTTGGCATTAAAATACACTAAAGTAGTATTTAGTGTTGTTTTGTTAAGGCAACTGGTATGTTTCCACTTATTGTATTAAGACGATTTAAGACGCGTTCTATAACTTCAATTAATTACACTCGACGCCTCATTTCTGACATGATCCATCACAGAGAGTATTTCAATAACTGTCTTTATACATTTGTAATACCCTGTACAATCAGCATTAACATGCACATATAAATGACAAGCAGTCCAGACTAAAATTGATCATATTAACGATTTAACAAAAGGTCTTAAAAGTTATCACGGTTTCATTTGAAATCATATTTAACAGTTTAGATAAGGAACAAAAACAAAGTCGTATCATCATCTTACATTATACAATATAATATGATAATCTGCAATGAGAATGCTTGGCAATAGACATCTTCACAATGCGTTATCTCTCATTTAGACGCAATCTTGCAATAAGATATTGATATGGACAGTAAAGAGGGAGCTATACATATGAAAAATTCAAATCCTATTTCCTCTGTCGACACATTACAATGATCAATTTTGATAAATCCCACAATTGCAATGTATCAGACAACGGACGCTTTTAACAAAGCAAACACGTCTCAAATAGTTGCAAACGAGATATGACCACGTATAACGCCTTGATAACATGTCTGTATCGTACAGTTACAAAATCTATCGAGAATGAAGAATTGAATTAGGTATGTACCGACACTATAGAAATCTTGTAATTTGAAATTGCCTTCAACCCCAAATATCGATCTATTTCAGCTAGGTATAAACAGATATTTCATCTCCGACTATTGATTTGAGTGACATTGTATTTCTACTTTTTAGCTTTAACAATGACGCTTGTTGTGAACAATAATAATAATTATAATAATAATAATAATAATAACGACTTTATTTATTGTGGATTACATATTTGACAATTAATATCAATTTTCAATAAGGTCCACTGAAAAGAAGAAACAAAATAACATTATAAACAAATAACAATAAATAAACCCCCTCCCTAACATAGGCATATATAAATAAAACATAGTGTATGTAGTGAATTGCAAATGATAGTGTTTTTGTTTTGTTGATAGGCTGTAAAATATTAAATATCACATGACCATAACAGTGGTATCGCGCATAGGTTTGCTAAGTGGAGATACTATAAGCCAGTTTGAAAATTTGTTTTTGAGGTATTTTGACTTAAAAGTGTTTAATGTATTGGCTTTTCTGTCCACACGATTGTTAGAATTAACATTTCTTTTCAATTTTAAACCAAATCTTAGAACAAAATGAACAAAGAATTCGTAATAAAACCTTATCAGTCCAAACAATCGTGCCAAAATAATAAAGTTGTATAATTCCAGATTGAAGTCTGTGGTTAAAAGCATACAATACAAATGTATTATAATGTTTTAGTCCGGTAATAAATTGTTTACGGTTGCATTTTATATTCGAGATCAACGGAACTAAGCAGATTCGCTTGACATGTATATATTTCTAACACATCCGGACAATACGAATCCGATTCTCTACCGCGTGCCAATCCCGTATTTCTATTTCCTTCAACGATATGTTTCCCACAATTCTTTTAGCTGTTTTTTGTTTATAATGCTTTTGTCCTCTTTTATTTTGAGTTTTAACATGTCAGTCCAATCGATGGTAGTTCAGTTGTTTAGAGAATCGCTACAAATGTCAACGTCAATTATGAGGGTTGGCTTTTACAAGAATCATTTACGATGAATACAAAACAAACAATTATATCATATCAGTGTTGAAGCTTTTACAACGTTCTGTCAAGCATCATTCAACACGATCCTAACAATTCTACTCTAAAAGGAAATTGAACATTCATATAAAAAGGTATTAAAAATCTGGCAAGCAAGCAAAGAAAACATAAAAACATCACAGACCACAATTTTCTAACGGTGTACAATTGCAAACACACAAATGAGCGAGAAAATGAAGTCGAAGTACCAGCTTTCCTTGTTTCATATAAATCATCGAACTCAAACCGTACTTTGAAAACAAAGTAATCCAGCTCTTTTACAGTGGTAACTTGGGATTTAACATTAATTTTTTCATTATGTTATGTATGGGCATTGCTCCGTGTAATTTTGTAAGGTTATGTTGTCAATGTTTTGAAGTTAAGATGAGTGCTGCATTGCCTGTCCGATTTCCTCATATGTTTATGAGATATTTGTTTTTACCAATTCTTCCAAATTGATCATTTATTAGTATGATTAGCATATTTCAATCGGTACTTTTGAATGCTACTTTATATAATAAAAACACTATGATTTATTACACTGATGTTTTTTTCTTAAAGACGAACCCAGACATATAAACACCATCTCTTGAGTTCTCATTATCTGCAAATTTTTACCATATAAAGCGGGTCCCGGGAGTTCGGTTAATTTACGATCGCGAGTTTTTTCATTCCTACCAGGCTTTTATTGTGTCAACATAATTTGACGAATAAATAACGAAAAGGATTTGTCTATTAATATTAAATGCAGCTAATAAATGAAGAACCGATTGATATAAATCCTCTTTTGGTCCTGCATGCTTGTCTGTCAATTATAGTTTGATTCGGATGTTCTTCGAGGTTGTTTTCAATTAATCATTGTTTAACAATTTCATTAACCAGTGTATTGTAAATTTGTTCTTGTCTATGGTACATGTATTATATGATAATATCAAATTACACGTCAGAAGTGTAGCGGTGACAGTTAAAGACTTGTACACCGGCAAAACGATTTGATAATAACTGACCAGGGTTGGTTTTAAAAAAGTACCACAATGAAATACCAAAAAAAAACACGTCACTTTCTTCTCAATGACAATTTCAATCAAAAGGCATAGACCGTAATACGATTTACATAATTAGAAACTAATTAACTAACAGTTACTATGGGGATGGTATTAAAATGCTCATAAAATACAATACGTAGAAAATCAGATACTTAAGCTGCAAATAGTTTTGTTGTAAAAGTGCATTTGTATGCGAGTTTTTAGATGACACCGAACAGACATACTTGGATTTTCAGATATGAGAAAGTGGTTGCTTTCGTGACATACCATGTTAAGAACAACCAAATAAATGTCTTCCATGCGAGTGTAGATACATTTAATTTTATTGCTATTTCCTCCAAATTGGGCATAGTTACTTCTAAGTCTTATTTGGCAAATTTAAAATAAGACCTTTAACTGCTATATATAACTCTCTACACTTAATTTCTGACATAATTCCTCAGCGAGAGTGTTTTACGACGCGTGACATCACGTGATAAGTCGTGACATTACTATTTATACGGTGCAATTCGCAACAAATGTTGTTGGTAATATGAACAGTCAGAGGAAGCAGTTAGCATCAAATCAGTTTAATTTTATTACCGTTGACGACACGTTTTCAATGGTTCTTTTAGCTGTCCTAAGTGACGTACTTTTCTTTATTACTTTTTTAAATTGAATTTGAATTTATTTTATTCTACTATCAATACTGTTAGGTGCTATGCAACGGAAATTGATTAGCATAGCAGACACATATGAACATATCTCTGCAAGATAAACATCAACACGTAAACAACTTAGACACCATGGTACATGTAGCGAGAATATAGATATTGACACCCATAGAATTACTTTTCTAATTACAGATTCTAAATCTGTCCTTGAAATTATATGATATGTACTTTAAGGAAACTAAGCACGTGTCAAATAAACAAACGCTTTACTTTTACTTCGTACCGACGACAGGTGCAGAATATATAATGCTTCTTTAAAAATATGTATAAGAATAGATAATCTATTTTATCAATTGTTCACAACAATCTAATGAAGCTCCCATTGGTAATCCGTCAAATAGTTTGTAAAAATTTCATAGAATAGAAGTACAAACTGCTGCCTTTAGAACATGTAATACAATCCGATAAATAGAGGAAAGTCCATTTTTTACATATATACACAATCATACATATTCGGAAGGCAACCAATTGCATGACAAAATTAGCGAAAGCGGAATTTTGTATCGGTATATCATCGGTGGTGCTTATCTGCAAGATAAACGAATGTACATACGAGAATATGTTAGGAGTGTTTATGAGCTTTGTACGCCTTAAGTCGTGAATAATACATCAATACAAAGTAGCCATGAATACAATCAGAGGACTTAAAGATAGCATTTCTCAAGGGAGATGGTGTCCTTAGCAAGGCGCGTGATTTCGATAGAGTGGTATACATTAAGCAATAAGAATATGTGACAAGCTCCATGAATATTTAGTGGTAAGATAATTAATCGTACGTGTGAGAAATATAATAGTAACATAGCATGTGATAAGGACATCAAGTTCGCACCAGAGTTTCATTACGGTTCAAAACAAATTTGACAACTGGATATTCATCCAACAGTTACACATATTTGACTGCAGTTAATTTGGATGGAAATAGCAGCCAAACATTCAAAGTGTCTGCGTTTGTAGAAGTTTACTGAGTTTAACATAGTGCACGTATACTCCCATCATCACAGACAACATAATCTTCTAGAGTCATTTCGGACACTTGGAAACAGACATCTCCACCAACCATTATCTCTCAATCAGACGAAATCTTACAACTCGATTATAATATGGAAAGCAAGTTGAAGCTTAACTAATAAAAAAAGATCTGATTTTATTTCCCTTTACGGCAAGTTTTCAAAGGTTCTATATGCTGTCCAGTGTAATGTTATTTATTTTGTATTACAATGTGAATCAATCCCACCATTATATAGAGTAGCAGACAATGTAAACATTTAACATAGCAGACAAACCTTAAACATTGACAAGAATGTTTTTTACGTATATTGGATAGATAGCATTGCTATATCGTCCATTAAGGAAATCTATTGAGAACAGCAAAATTGTAATACGTATATATAGACTTTTATTATAATCTTACAATTTAATATTGCCTAAAATGCAGCTAACAACTGATAAATAAACAATGACGCGTCTTTAGTTGCTTGGGTACGTTGGATCATGAATAATACTAGACTAACAAGGTTTCACAAGATACAATTACAGGAATAACTCTAGCATTACCGTAGGGAGTTTGTCTCATCAGAAAGATATGTGAGGTAGATAAAAAGCTTGAATAAATCCCAGCTTATCGCAATCCGATAAATGACCTGCGAATTTTTTACTATCCGACGTCTACGTCTCACTGACTTTTTCTGTAGCATCTTAGTATGTGTGCACCCGGGCATTTTGTCCGCACCATGACTTTGTCTTGCAATGACCATTTTTCTTATAACTGACAAGAATATTAAACGCCATGAGATGAAGTGTCCTTGGTAAACCCGTAATGCCCTCTTCCTAGGCAATTATCGTCACGTAACAAAGTCATCCATTGTGCAGGAAATAGATTTGTGAAGTAACCTGTTTTACAATTTGTACTGCGAAAATATAACGTATTTGAATTTATTTTGATATATCTGTCGTTGGTTTGGCTCAGCAATTATAGCAAACGTTACAAAGAATTTGCCATACGTTGTCTTTGATGTCAACATTTCTTTAACTCATCAATAAAATGTGTTTTCTTGAGTCATTTAAGACATGTTAATTTCCGAAGAACACTTTGGATCCTATGGGTCTGTCCCATCGGACTAAACCTGACAAACCCGTTTTGTATGACAAATATAGTGAATGATATAGTTTATCTTCGTTGGTCATAATCCTCTGGATATAAAACGAATGTCTACCCAGCATTCTAAAGAATATTTCAGATGGTGTGTCCGGAAGGGTGTTTTAGGAGCTTTATACGCTTTAAATCGCGAGTAATACCTCTTTTCGCAGAATTAATGAATGCAATCACAGGACTTAAATATATAATGTCTCAAGAGGAATGGTATCCTAAGCAACGAGCATGCTTTCAATGGACCTATATATTCGAACATTAAGCAATACGAATATGTGACAAACTTCATGAACATTTATTGGACTATAAGCTTATCGTGCGTGTTAACAATTATAATGAACACCGAGCATGTGAATGGGAAATCGTAATGAGGTTTCATTCTGGTATATAAGCAGTAGAACATTTAGTTTTAGTCGAAAACAAATGGCCATTTAAGCACACATATCATATAGAACTGATAAGCAAGTCCATTTCCTGACATATTACGTACACTTCAATACATGTGTTGGAAATGAGAAATGAGAGAAAAAATAAAGTAAGCCAATGGAGTCATTTGGCAATTGGTTAACGACACGTTATCGACAGTGCTACTACACATGTAGCTGGCCTTTATGAAGTTATTTTCATAATTTTCTTTTTAAATTCAAATTGGATCAGTTCAATTCACCATCAATATGATCGTCTGCTATACGACGTGAAAATGTAAGTATGACAGATTTATCTTAACATATTTGTACCTGATATATAGACCCTTTCAATTAAGCGATAATCGTATGTACAGAGTTACCTCCCGTAAACCGAATGTGACGTAAAGCGAGGGCTCTACAAATTAACGACACTATACACGCAGTAGCGAAGAGATTATTTAGTCGCTTTTTTCGTTAATTGCATGTTTTGTAGCTGATGTTTTTTTTCAATAAAGATGTTTATAATGTACTAACAATATATGTATAATATGTTACATGTTTTGGATGTGGAGGAAACGTGTGATTTGTCGGATTTTTGTCCATCAACAATGGTCAATTATCGGGCGTTAATTTCCAAAAAGATGTGTAGTTGTATTAATGTTGTTTTGTAATTCGGTTGATTGTCATGCACATTTCGTACATTTAATTGAGGGTTAGTGTTAGATACAGTGTATATTAAAATTTTGTACTTTGATAAATGTATATTTTGCCGGGAATATAAAGCGCAAGTATTTTCACCTGGTTCTTTCAATACTACACCATTACACCTAGTTAACTCTGGATCATTGCTATGTCTCATTTCTTTTTACCAATACAATTCACAAGTTATGTGTTGTTTATTATAGATTGCAATAAAACAAAGACATAATTATTTATGCCTTTGAATAAAACTACACGTATATTAGAGCAACAACGATTTATTGGAATGTCCTATCTGGTTAAATACGTGCCATTTCATATACAACTGCTCTTCAAACTAACATCACAATTAACAATATTTTGTTTTTAATATAAGAATTATCAATCTTAATTCACAAAAAGTGACATAAACTGCAATTCGAGTGATGGGAAAAACATACCAAATTAAAGTGAGACAGTTACTTCAGAAGTTAAGGTGCTATAAAACCCTAATGCATCAATAAAATCTTGTCAGATGATAAGGTGCTAAAACCCTAACGCATAAATAAAATCTAGGTCAATATTATGATGTATAAATATATAATGATTTACAATAAACAGCATAACTCCCCTAATATCAAGATAAGCCACCAAAAACATACTCTAAATTAGTTTCACAGCAGGGTACTAATATACAACCAATCAGTACTATGTTGTCACCCACCATCTGTCATCTTAATATACATGTATGTATATTGATCAGTGTTTTACTTTAAATGATTAACATTGATTGACACTTTTAAATCAACGTTTTGGTTACTTTTATAAAAAAAGTATAAATTATATTTATCCAAACCACGGAGGTCTCTCTAATTCCGTGTCCGAACAAAAAGTGTAAATTAATGGACATGCACCTGTATGACTTGTGCTACAATGCTGATTTTGATGTTTCAAATATATTTTATAGCAATATTTTTTACACGTAGACACCATTTAAAATAAATTAAGCACTTTTCTCATTTACTTGTATATGAATTTCAAATGTACAAGGTTTAATGATGGAAGAGTAAGATTTGGAACAGACTACATCGTATTGCCAAACAATTAATTTAGTTTTACCTACTTATAACACAATTTTGTGTAGAATTGATTCTGATTTTAAGTTATTCGTCGTGTGAACTTTTCCGGTGATTCCTTACTTTCTTTGATTGCAGTAAACAACACAACAATGTACTCGTGTTAACACTTAATAACAAGTAAGAACATGCGGACATGTAAAATCGTGCCGCCCGGATTTTAGTACAAACTATCTAGAAAGAAATTTTCTCCTGTGTAAATTAACGTTTTAATTTTTGCCTGGATAGTCGTACTTTTGATATAGCTAATATTTTATACTTTTATGGTGTGTGATGAATTATCAAAATACACAATTTCTTTATGCTAGTATAAATGTAAGTCAGGTTTCAATGAGTGGATTGTGCGCGCGTGATGCATGGTATTTAGGTTCAAAAAGCATGGCTCTCCTTTTAAAACTTTAATAATATCTTTTCTGCAATATAATTGCTGGAAAGCTTAGTCTACACAGTTTTTAAAACTGCAATTAATAAACATTATGAGCAAGTCAAATGCCAATTGTTGAGTATTGAATTCAGTTCTTTATTTTTACATATTCTCGCCTTTGAAATTTTTGTTCCGAAAACATGGCTTTTTATGTTTTATTATTGAAAATACATTAACAAAAGTTACATTATTAAAAAGTCTATATGATCTTGTTTTCGTAAGTGTTCATCTTTTAAAATCGACAGAGTAAAACGTGATTTACAGCGGTTTAAAGTTTACACCTTTTTTATTTCCTTTACACGCTAACGGTAATCGGCTCGTGTATTCGCTTTGAGCCCTCGTATGACGTCATCAAAGGGAGACAATTTAATTACAGTCTTAATGGTCGATTGCAGTGAGTTATCGTTACTTACTAGGGGGCGCCACTTGTCCCGGTCCATCAGATTCGGATTACTTCGATCTTTATCGCAAGACTACTGAAAGCAAATTTACTTCCGCATTCTAAAATTTAATTAAAACTACTTAAAATGCCGTCAACTTGTTGTTCTGTGCCTGGATGTCATGAACGAGGAGGTCACGAATATCCAAGGGATCATATATTAAAGGCGAAATGGGTTCAGGCCGTTCGTCGCCTCGACGAGAATACGTTGAAAATGTGGACGCCAACAAAATCATCTGTCGTTTGCAAGAAACACTTCTCACCAGATGACTATATGAAGACGACTAAAACTGGTATGTCAGTCTTATAGACACATGTACAAAATGCTATAAACTAATCATAATCTCCGTGATCGTTGAATTCTGATTCGAAAACGAAAGTTGAAAACAACCGACCTATATATCCGACCCACTATACTAGAGTGGGTGGGGTAATGATTTCAGAATTCTCTTCCAAGCATGATTTAACTACTTGCACGCGGATCTTTATTATTTTAAATACATAAAATAAATATTTATATTTATGCTTTAGCTTAAATGATGAATCTAAATTATAAACAAAATATGTGATGTAAAATACAGGTTCATAGTCTATTTTATCCAATCAAATTAGAGAAGGCGGAGCTTCGACGCGAGCTTGCAGTTGTTTGTTGATTCAAGCATGTCAGTAGACCTCCTGTGATGCTTGATTATCGGTAATTGACTCGGATTATCTGACTATCGATTGTTTATTGCAATATGCCCGGAAGGCCACATATTTTAGTTACAGGATTTTCCAATATTCTTAAAGTCATACTTTTTTATAGTTCGGGCCAATTTGATTTATTTCGGGCCGAAATCGTTTTTTTCGGGCCATTGGCCCGATTGGCCCTCGACAGCGCGGGCCCTGATATATTCTATTTATTAATTATAAAGTATACAAATGACCTGTGTCCTCCATAATGTTGTTGAGATCTTCCACTACATGCACCAGGTTGTCTTGTCACGCTTGTCCTTTATTATAACGCATATATTAGACTTCTAGACAGCCGGCTTTTATAACACCGAATATACAGACCATTTGAATTGTAAAATGTCAGTAATTTTTACAAGACCGAAGGAATTTTTACCATACATGTCAGGTGGTCAATCTGTCTGTAAATTCTTCCGCACACCTCAGGATTTCAAACCAGCTCCTCTTTAGTACGATGAGAAACACTAAATAGCATTTCTGATATGACCAAGTGCCCTGACCGAGAATCGAACCAGGGACCTCTCAATCAGGAGTTTGGTGTCTTATCCAAATGAACACCATGTAACCACTCGGCCATATTTCGTTACACTGCACTGACTTGATATTTGGTCAAGCATTTGTATTTAATTATTCATCAGTCAGTTGCCACCACCCCCAACACTGGGGATGGGCAATGCTTAGCCGGGAAAATACCAGATATTTTACTATCAGCTGTCCCCCAAAAGTAAACCTACATGCCCATCCTTTGGGTGGGGGCCACGGATGCAACTGACCGATGTGTTATAACAAAACGTGAAAATTAACCATTAATGTCCATTTATTTATGATTTTCATTATTTCAGGAGTACAACCCAGGAATGGAAGGCTACTTGCTACAGCTGTGCCGAGTATTTTTCCTTGGACAAGAACAGCAACCGAGACTGCTAACAGTAGACAAGAAAGGATACAAAGGAGAGAGTTTAAAAAATCTGAGCAAGATACCGCCTGCAAAGAAGACTTGGAGAGAAGCTTCAGTGAAAATGTCGGTTGTACCGAGGAGATAATAGAAGATGATATTTTAATTGCGACTCCTTTCTTTGAAGATGAAATTACTGTACGAAACATAACGACACAAACTACTGAAACACCAATCCAGAAATTTTGTACCAACAACGATCTTATTCATTTTTATACAGGCCTTGAATCGTACACTAAATTTATGTTTGTGTTAAACTCATTGGGACCAGCAGCATACTGTTTGCGTTACATATATTTTCAGGTATCAGACATATCAATTGAAAACCAGCTGTTTATGACATCAATGAAGTTAAGGCGATATTCCACAGACTTTGAGTTATCTACCTTCTTTTCCGTTTCTCAATCCAGTGTTAAGAATATTGTTTATACATGGATTATTTTTATGTCAAAACAGTGGAGGGAAGTTAATATTTGGCCAAGTCGTGAGCTTGTGCAGTATTTCATGCCAACAGACTTTAAACTTAAATTTCCTAAGACAAGAATCATTATTGATGGAACTGAATGCCCAATAAAAAAACCCAAAGCACCCAGAGCACAGCAGTCAACGTATTCCACCTACAAGAACAGAAACACTATTAAAATTCTAGTTGGTTCTACACCTGGTGGATTAGTCAACTATGTGTCCCAATCATACGGTGGATCCACTAGTGACAGACAGATTGTTGAACGCTGTAAAATTGTTAGTGCCTGTGAACCTGGTGATAGTGTAATGGCGGATAAGGGATTTAATGTGCAGGATTTATTTGCTACAGCAAATGTGCAGGTTAACATCCCAACATTTTTCAAGAAGAAAAACCGAATGTCTGGGAAAATAGTGATTAATGACCGTAAAATTTCAAGTAAAAGAGTTCATATTGAACGAATTATTGGGTTAGGGAAAACATACAGAATTCTTACATGTCCTTTAACAGGCACAGAAACAAAATTATCTTCTCATATAACATTTATTTGTTTTATGTTGTGTAATTTTAAGACATGTATTATTCCAAAACATGCTTAAAGGCGCATGCCTAATGATATGATTAGTAGTGAATACAGTACAACCTCTGTAGAGTAACTCCCATTGGTGCTTCAAAAATTGGTCGTTGTTAAGAGGTTGTTGTTTTACAGAGGTAAATTAAAATGTTGTTATTCAGAGGGTTTTCTTTCTACACAGGTCGCTCTGGAGAGGTGGTACTGTTTTTGCTATTTTTCACGGATTGAAAGAGTAGATTTCTTTTTTATTAATTGTTCGGAATCTGTTAAATCTGACCAGTATTGATAAAAAGTTATAATATAATCAGTATTGCTAGTAACCATTTATTACACAAGAGGTTGAATTTTAAAAAGAAAAAGTATAGCACTTTCATTTGTTTTTATTAAATTATTGAGTGCATTTGACATAATAATTCAATGTTGAATAACCTTTATTAAATTCATATACAAAATATATGTGTATAATTCTGAAATAAATGTATTAAGTACTGAAAATACTATATCCGTCATACAGCTTCTGGTGTTGTTGGGTATCTGAGAGAAGGAAGCACATCATACCATATAGTAAAGCTTGTAGAATTTGACAAGATCCTGACCTTTATGCATGAATACATTACTAGGTTCTTTCTTTGAATTATGAATTTCGGCAAGCAAATCTTTAAATATTGGTATTTCGAATTTGTGTTTGTATAACATATCGAGCATCTACTAAATGAAGACAAGATATCGACTCTTAACATATGCTGATTAAAAGGTCAGGATCATGTTAAACTTGCCAAGCCATTAGAGGTTACATAAACTCTGTCAACAGATGTATAAAGTTCTTATGTTCTGTAGATAATTTATTTTGATGCAAATTAAAATGCAATACAGTATATTCGAGTCAGTATTATTATATACACATAATAATCAGTATGACTTGTAAAAATGCTTCTCAACAAGAACAGACTTGAAATTGTTATTGAAGAAATCTGTCAACTGACTGACCATTTTTGATATAAAATGGTCATTTCTTTGAATATCAAAATATTTAATGTCCTTAACCTTGAGGTTATCTGCTGTACAAATGATAAGTGTACATGTTTCTGCGCCAGTACACAGAAGCTGGCCTTGTATCTGATAATAGTAGTTATGATTTATATCCAGGGAATACTTTCCACTGTCATCACAATTTAAATAAGGTACAGTGACAGCAGATATGGGTTTGTCTCTTGAAGAATAAGGGCATTTAACTTCAACAACACGAGTTGGATCAATCATTCCATCCGGTGTAGAAGCTAAGAAGGGATACTGTTTCGCAACAACCAATCCACAACAATGTACTGTCTTGCCGGTATCTTCCATGAACTTTGAAATGGCAACCGATTCATGTTTGCGCCCATGTTCTAAGGGAGCAGCTTTAATTTCTCTCATTTCAAGTAACGATCTTGCAAGTTGATTTTTGTCTGTCCGGTCGGTTGACTTGCAGATTTTACCAAACATTGATGATGGTAGACGCTTCGATCGCTCTTCTCTCCATAATTTATTTGCACTTTGACCCAATGTTTTTTTTTCAATGTCAATCACTGCTTTTGCACTAATTATCGTAACAGATATTTTTTCTAGAAAATTTTTTTCTGGAGAAAGTTTCAAATAGTCATGATCTAATGCTACTGCTTTAGTGTTTGCCGGCTCAAACGTTTGAAAAATTGGCATTTTAGAAATACCGGGAAAATTTAAACATGCATTTCTAAAATGATCTTGATAATTCACGGCATTTCTAAACTGCTCTGGTCGTGGATCAAAGTCAATGTTGGTTAACACAGCACCTGGCATAACTAACGCATCTGCTTTTATTGGACTTCCAATAAATTTTTTACATTTATGAAAACTTTGCAGTTTTTGAGTACACGTTTCTTCAGTTTTTATTGTCATTTTCTTCGAAAACATTACTGCACCGTACAGCACCGTGGACACATGTTTGCAGTGTGCTTGTGGTCCCATTCCAGCAGCACATTCACACTGAGCCTCTTTAACTGACCCATCTGACACAAGTGAAATATCAACTGTGAACGACACACCCTTCTTCATTTCTGCATGACAGCTGGATCTTATGAAAACACAATCATCTATTTGTGACATCCGGAAATACCTTAGAAACTTTTCATTATACAGCCTCCGAATACGCTCATCCAGACTTTTATCATGCTGGGCCAGATACGTCTGCACATTGCTGATCTCTGTTTTTGGAAATTTTGAGTCCGAGTTGACATCCGCGTATGTAGTGGCATCTGGTACTGTCATGTTATATTCGGGTTCTAACGACTCTATTTTACCAAAGTTTTGATTTCTCTCGTAAGATATTAACCTGCAAATAAAAAAGAAAAAAATATTATCTTTGAAACATAGAACCGGTAAATATCGGAGCCCTCGTAAATATACCCCATCCGCTAACTGCCAGTTATTTTTTGAGGTGACGCAAAATAAATTTGTCATAATTCACCGAAAAAAATTATATAGATAAGAAAACCTATCCTTTTGTTTATATAAATTTACATGAAATATATCACAGGATAATACAGTGCAAGTTAAAAAGATCAGCATTACGTCGGCGACACAAAATTCATTTTCCCAAGCATCGCATAAATGTCAACATAGCAGCGGCGGCCATTTTTGATAAATACGCATTTTTTGTCAGGGAAGTTCCTGGTTTTTGTTGGCATCGGGCATTGAATATTTTTTATTCTACTAGATTCCTTTTAAATACAAACGTCTGAGTGATTTGATAAAGGAATCAATGCATTATTCAACAAAATAAAACAAAATAAAACGTCTAGACCGTTTAGTCGGTAATAGGTCTACTATCCGATAAAGATCGCCGATGCCAGTATATTTTGGTAAATTTACCTACCTTTCTACAAGTTCATTCTTGCGCCCAGAAAGTCGTGCGCCCCTCTTTTTTAATTCTGCCTTTAATTGTGGCAGCGTAAATGATCCGAACTTTGATTCCATGGTTTATTATTGACACGTCTTTGTTGATGTTTTCTAAGAATATTACAAGGATGCTGATGGACCGGGAGTAGTGGCGCCACCTTGAGGATGGCAGGGGAAGATAACCAACTATTATCTGCCATTGAAAGGGTGTATATCAACGCTCAAATGGCTTCTACAACACGAGTAAAGACTGTGACTATTGAATTACTTCTACCTAATATCCAGTTAAATTACAGATTGTGCAACATTTCTTGTAGATTTTTAAATGACATTTACTTCTAGACATGTTGAAGATGACACAATGACATTTCTTCAAGACATGTTAGCACAAGTCTATCAAAAAGACAATGCTTCATTTTGTGCATTGTGCGTCCCGCGTTCATTCTAGTAATATACAATACACCTGGATCACGTTAACATTAAAATAAGAGTTTGTGAAGTGCCGAAAAAATTTAAACTGGTTCCATGTAAGTAATCATTTTGTATGAAAAAATAGAGTAGTCGGATTATTGTTATCTTCGCTGGTGCTAATCTTTTAGATATAGAGCGGATGTCTACTCAGTACATACGAGAATATTGAGACGATGTGTCCTAAAGGGTGTCTTAGAAGCTTTGTACGTCTTAAAGAGTGAATAATACATCAATACGAAGTATCCATGAATGCAATCAGGGGACTAAAAGATAACATTTCTCAAGAGGAATTGTGCCTCGACAAAACCAGTGATTTCAGTGGATTCTATATTGTACATTAAGCAGCACGAATATGTGACAAACGTGAAATGAATATTAAGTGGAAAGTAAGCTTATCGCAAACGTGAACATTTATAATGGACGCCATGTATTTCATCAGGACATCGTTAACTGTACGAAGGTTTCATATCACTTCAAAAACAATAGAACATTGAGGGTTTTTTTCGGAAAGATTGGTCGTTTGAAGACATATATTACATTATAGATTTGATAAGAGATTTCATTATCTGACATGTACATTTTAATATAATAATGATATATGAGAAGAAAAAGGTAAGCCAATTAATAGAACCATTTGGCAACAGAATAACTTCCGTTACATGTAATTGACATTATACCAGAGAAGAGATCGCTCCACCTGCTTGTATATCGAAGGGTTCTTGGTGAAGCTTTTCAAGTTAATTCATACGACCACGTGATAACAATTAACCGTTAAAATGATTATGACAATATCTAAAGATAAAATAGATATACACAAGCTAGTTTACTATATTTATCGAATCCTGGAACATTCATTTAATTTACCAGGCAACAATCGTATTTTTATAATTATGTGTAATTATATTGATTATTATATTGCTACAATGGAATTCGAACCCGTACTGGTACACATCATCCACTGGAATAACGAACGCATTATACCACTGGCTTATGGCAAAGACCTACACAAGGTTTCACAAATAACTAGTACCTACGTACATACATAACTCTACACGAGAAACAGGTTGATATAAAAAACGTGTCTATGCCATGTCAGTTATATCGAATGTGTATTCATTCAAGATTGTGATAGTTTTACCAGGCTATAACCGCTCCTTTAGTATGCCATATTTATCAGTAAACTCTAATATGTTTCTGTGTATAATAAAGAGTATGCATTCAAAGCCACGGAAGTCTTACTTCATTCTAACAGTTCGATGACTTCTTCTCAATCCTAGTAAATGAGGGAAATTTATATCTATAAGGTCAAGCAGTCCAGACACGACATAAAGATAAAAACTCACACTTTCTTCACATGAAGAAGAGTTTATTTCATTGACATGGTATTGTGTTATACCCATTGAATAATTATTCAAAGAAACACACACTGCCATACTGGACACAAAGGACAATATCTTGTTTATTGGACCATCGTTATGTTTATCAAAATCAACTGATAAAAATGTAACAGAACTGTTTAGAAGCTGCAAACACCAACCGTATGTAATTAAAACAAATGGTTTCGGACTCAAAAAATGTATTTTGCTATTTAATGCAGATGGATTCAAATTAGATATACGATTGCATTGCATTGAAATTTGCATTTCCTTGTAATAATGTAAAGATAACATTGATATACCAGAACATATTTTATAGGCTACTCATCGAATCCGTAAACATTCATTCAATTCAACAGGCAATAATCTTAAGTACATTCTGTATTTCTTACTATGTGTACATATATTGATTACTAGTATTATATTGCTATAATAGTGGGATTCGAACCCGTACTACACGGCAAAATCGTCCAGCAATGCGAAGAACGATCAATCCCGCACAAGGTTATACAAGTAATTCGCATCAATATGCCTACATTACACCACAGGTTGATATAAAAAAAAACGTTTCCATACCATGTCAATTAAAGTTTATCTGCCTCCAGTCACCTTTGCTACTTAAACATATCGTTGGCTTATAATGAGAAAGTCGTATGTGGAAAATCGAAATTTGGAGAAAACAAGAGCAAATCGTCAGAACATTGCCACTTACTTATGCTAAGATAAGCTGTTTTAACTACCTGCCAACTTCCGATTTTCATTAAAGTAGGCGCATAAGAAGAACCTTGTGATGCTGATAATGAATATGCATAAGTCTTATACGTAAGGTATACAGTAGGACGTACGACCATTTCACTCTAAGCCAGCGATATATACTTTTGTCATATCAAATGGTAGTTCAATCACAAACACTCGTACGACATTTAATATAGTACGAATGGATGGCAAAATAAGACATCGTTTAAAATGTCTGTGTTTATAACAGGTTCCTGAGTTTTGACCGGCGACACTTGGAAACAGACATACCCACCAACCATTATCTCTCAATCAGATGAAATCTTACAACTAGATTATAATATGGAAAGAAAGAGGAAGCTTTACAAATGAAAAATATCTGACTTTATTTCCTTTGACGGCAGGTTTTCAACAGTTCTGTTAGCTGTCCAAGGTAATGTAATTTATTGTGTATTATGAAGTGAACCAATCCCACCATTGTATACTATAGCAGACAATGGAAGCATTTGACAAAGAAACGAACCTTAAATATTGACAAGACAGTTAGTTTACGTATATCGCCTAGACAACATGTCTGTATCGTTGAGCTACGAAATCTGTTGTGAACGGCGATATTGAATTACGTTTATACAGACTTTTATTGAAATCTTAAAATTTAATATTAACTAAAATTCAACTATCAACTGATGTGAGCTAGGTGCTAGCTGGAAAGTCATCTCCCACTATTGATGCCGGTGACATTTTATTTCGCGCCCGAGTGTTAACAAGGGCTCTTGGTCTGAATAATTCAAGTATATCTGTTTTCACATCACATCTAATAACAAACATCGAAAACGAATTCGTAATCTTAAGCGTTCTGAAAAGAAGTGTCAAAAATCAAATACTCCTACAAGTCCTGAAAGCAGAAAATATTTCTGTTTCCGCCAACGACATGTTTTCAACAGCTGTTCATGATTATAATATTAATGCTTCGTCTGTTTATTATAAGGTCAAATATGTCGGTGCAATTGATAGTGGCTTGGTACTTTCGATAATTGATGCATCAACAAGTCACAACAAATGTCAATGTTATTTCTGGGTTTTAGCTTATACAAGTCATTTTTATTATTTAAAAAACAGTAGTATGATTACAGTTTTGAGGCCATTACTACGTTATGTGGGGAATCATTTAACACGACAAATAAGAACACTCCTCAAGGCAACTGAACAATAATATGCAAACCACGAACCGTAAAAGAAATATCTGATACGACAGTGAATATCAGCGCAGTGAACAAACAAAGTAAGTGTGTCGATTATGAATGTTTGAATACTTGAAATGCTACAATTTAAAGAATTTGTCAAAGAATAATCACGAATAAACTAACTCTTTTATCAGTATAATCTCCTTTAAATCTACAAACATAACACATTGACAGCATCGTCGTACTAACCAAGTGCAGCCACCAACTACAACGAAATGAACAGTAGTTTAAGCTGTTGGTATATAATTAGTAAGTTTATGATAAATCGTTATCTTTAACGAAACCGTTTGTAACATTTTTCTATTCGTTTTAAAATTGCTTGCATTGAAATCACACCTAATCGTACCTGCTTTACCATAGAACGTACAGTATATCATTTCAGTGCGTTATAACATGAACCATTCAACACTTGTAAGTTGTCTCAGGATTTCACCAGAGGAATAAACAATAGCATTACCCAACGTAGCCTCATCAGGAAGATACGTGGACTGGATGAAAAATATAATAACTCCAAGCTGATCCCGATCCGATTGTTGACCAGCGCACTATTGGACTAATCGATCGGATGAAATATAAGACGGGCATCGCCCGGTCAACTGGTCATAGTCGTATAATCAAGATCAGAATCACTTTGATGATGTCACGATGATGTTTAAATAGCGAATTGAACCAGAAGCCTTACCTTTTCGAGATGGACCGTTACCATAATTCCTATTAATCTATGTTTCCCTATTTAATGTTTGAAAAATTCTTTGTGTAATAACGAACGATGAGATTTATTATTCTGGTGCTTTTTAAGAAGACGATCCTAGACATATAAACAACATCTCTGGAGGCTTTTCGTTAATTGTTCATTACCACCAGGCTTTTATTGTGTCAAATCTATTTGCCGAATGAACAACGCACTGTAATTGTTCATTTCACGCAGATGAATAAATTGATATCAAATACAGCTAATAGAAGACGAACTGATTAATAAAAAAAATCTTACTGCACTGCATGTTTGTCTGACTGTGGTAGTTTTATTACGGGGTTATTTCGCAGTTATTAATCGAGCGTTAATCATGGTTTAACTGTTTCCTAGTGTATTTGTAAATGTATTTAACTGTAAACCGGTGTCATTCTAATATGTTCGAATCTATGATATCAAATCTAAGAGGAAGTTGGAAGTATCCAAATTGGTGTATTTAGGGTATCAGACTGGCCAAGCTCTTTTCAACTTGCAATCACAGCCGATTTTATCATTGATATAGACTTCTTGAAATCGAAACAAATTTTGTTTGTAAAAATTGTATTTTTCTATAAAGGTAGATTTGTTCTAAAATAGAACAAAAAGTGAGTATCGATATCTTATCTCATCTTATCAAGTACTTGCATGACAAATTTTCCAGATGGCCGTCCTCGAAGCGTTTTTTTTTATCAGGGAAAGTTAAAATTAAAAGTGTAAACAATGCATTTTACGATATAAAGTTAATTTAAGGTTTACATTCATCGCCTGAAATTGTTTTTGTAAACCAACAGCCTATTATAGATGCTTGTTATGTATAAAGTGGGGATGGCAACGAGTACTAAAATCAGTACTTGTGTGCTCGGTTATTCTTCCGATCGAGTACTCGAGTACTCGCAAAGCAATAAATGTCCATGCTATTTGGGAAATATAAATGTTGTAAGTTGCAAACGTGCGTGTTCGACTTCGAATAAAACAGCGCGTTTGCTTGTCCGTTTTGATCAGTTGTTAATCAAATCTAGATCGGTAGAAGAACTATGAAACAATAACATTAATAAAAGCGTATAACAAAAAAAACAACAATACGGTTTGAAATCAATAGAACTTTTAATCAATAACGCTAGAAAATCAAATAAAAACAATAATCAACTAAGGAGAACTACTATTATCAACCGGTGACATAATATTTACAAAGCGTGACCAATTCACAGAATAATCGTTCGCCGAGAACGATTTAAATTTAAAGTAATCTTTTTTTTATTTCTAAATCGAGTGTCACCCCCAATAAAACATGGATGACAATTCCTCGGGTTGATGACAATGAAAGAACACCTAGCTACGTTTCATAAACTAACTAACAGACGATGATTGACAGGTCTGTGTTTTGATTACGCTTGCAATTAGCGACATCGTGGCGGCGATTAAGGATTGTGATGACACGTTGTTAATTGTAATTTTAGTTGACCAGATAACACTTAGACACCCTCTGTATTACACGGGATTAACTTTTTTCTCGAATACTGATTTTACTATTCAATAATCGGACGGTTGAACGAGTACTCGTTGCCATCCCTCCTAGTATAAAACCGTTTTTTGAAAAATGAATTGCACAACTGTGACAGGCCCGTGAATTTCTGTACAAATGGACCTTGAAAGAAAAATGTAAATTTTACAAAAAAGTTTTTTTATTTTTTTATTTTTGTTATCAATGATACAGCATTCCATATACTTATTGGTTGGATGAGTTTGAAATAGTAGTTCTCTCTTAACTTGAATGATTCATGAAGGCAATAAAAGGACATGATTAAAGGGGGGGTGCGTGCAGAAAAGTGCTAATTTTCAATGGGCTTGTATACATTAAGCAATACGAATATGTCACAAAACTTCATGGATATTTATTGGAATGTAAGCTTATCGTGCCTGTAAACATTATAATGGATACCAAGCATGTGAATCGTACCGAGGTATCATACGGCCATTTAAGCACATAAATAATATAGATTTGATAAGCAAGTCCATTGCCTGACATATTACGTACATTTCAATACATGTGTTGGAAAAGAGAAATGAGGAAAGTAAGCCAATGGAGTCTATTGAAAATTGGTAAACGGTAATCGTCAGTGCTACTAGCTGCCCTTTATGAAGTAATTTCCA
Source organism: Spisula subtruncata (assembly GCA_963678985.1). Lineage (NCBI taxonomy): Eukaryota > Metazoa > Mollusca > Bivalvia > Venerida > Mactridae > Spisula > Spisula subtruncata. The sequence goes on along the minus strand of OY787666.1, from coordinate 14,993,209 downwards.
TGATTTTCGTTTTAAATTCAAATTGAATCAGTTCAATTCATCATAGATATTGTAGCCTGCTATACGACAGATAAAGGTAAGCATCGCAGAAAAATCTTAATACATAATTGTACCTGATATATATCAACGCATAAATGGTTTGAACGAGAATAAAGAGCATCAGGGTGAAAATCGAAAGGTGAAAATGTATCGTAGATGTTAAAATGACATCTACTTTTAGGAATTTTAGCACATATCTATTAAACAGTCAATGCTTTATTTTGTGCAAAGTACCTATTGAGTTCATTATAGTTATAGGCAATAAAACTGGAGCACATTAACACAAATAATAGAGTTTGAAAATTCTCCCAGATTTGAAACAGGTGATAAGTTATTAACCGTTTTGTATGACAGCATTAGCGAAGGCGGAATGTTTTTATCTTCGTTGATGCCAATCTTCAAGATATAAAACGGATGTCTACTCGGCACATACGTGCATATTGAGATAATGTGTCCTAAAGGGTGTCTTACAAGCTTTTTACGTCTTAAAGAGTGAATAATACATCAATACGAAGGATCCATGAATGCAATCAGGGGACTAAAAGATAACATTTCTCAAGAGGAATTGTGCCTCGACAAAACCAGAGATTTCAAAAGATTTCTATTTTCGTACATTTAGCAATACGAATATGTGACACACTTCATGAATATTAAGTAGAAAGTAAGCTTTTCGTACGTGTGAAAAATGTAAATTAGACACCAAGAATTGCAAAAGCACTTAATCAGTATCATTTTGATGATGCCATGAAGATTTTGAAATTGTAAATCAAACCCGAAGCCTCACTTTCCCGAGATTATTACCTTTGTCATTCCTGTCAATTTATCATAAGTATGATACATGTGTTTCCTCTTTAAGGTTTGAATGTTTCGTTGTGTAATAACGACTGATATGATTTATTAATCTCACTGGTGTTTTCCTGAGAAGAAGAAATCAGACATATAAACATCATCTCTTCCCTTGTTCATTTCACACCGAAAAGAGAAGTTCCCGGGGTTCAGTTAATTTACAAACGTGAGTTATTTCATTTCTACCAGGCTTTTATTATGTCAAATTAATTTGCCGAAAAAACAACGCTCAGTAATTGTTTCTTTCACGCAGATGAATAAATTGATATTAAAATGGAGCGTACAACTTATACAAAAAGAACTGATTAATACAAAACCTCGTAATGAACTGCATGTTTGTTTGACTGTGACAGTTTTATTTCCAGGTTATTTCGAAGTTGTTATTCAAGAATTTATCACTGTGTCCCTGGTTCCTAAATCGGTGTCGTTCAAATTTGTAAGTGTCTATGATACAAAATCGGAGATGAAAGTAGACAATTTGATGTCAGAGACTGTTTAGCTAGTTTAAACTTGTTTGGCGATTACTGAACTAGACTGTCTGGTATTCACAAAGTACATTAGCGAAATTAGTTTTGCGTCGGATATTAACCGCAAACTACTGAAGAGTTACAAATATTATCAAGTAATCAAAATGTTCTTAACATTTATATATATGTTAATTACTTGTACGTATATTCAAGTTAATAATCTTGATTATCACTTTAAGCTTATAAACACAGAACAGGGATTTCTTAAAGATACATTGTAAACACCATCCCAGCGTGCAAACGGATTTGACATTTCTCATCAACAATTGCAGTTGTAAGGTACTAACAGCTATTCCATTTACTGATTTAGAAACTAATTATAGCACACAAAACATGTAATACACCATAATGAACGGGGCAGGTATAATGTGCTCATAAAATGCTTATAAACTGAACCGGTTTGTTTAGAATACCAGCTATTTTATCCGCAAAAAGTCTTAAGCTAAAAGTACGTTGGTATTTCTTTTTTTGAAGACAAAACAGCCCTACGTAAATAAAGGGATTTTGAGATATGAGAAAGTGGTTGCTTTTGTGACATACAATGTTAAGAACAACCAAAATAATGGCTTACGTTCGAGTGTCTGGCATTTAAGATACATTAAAATAGTATTGCTGGTTTTATCAAGGAAACGTGTCTTGGTCTCTTCTTATTTTAGTTGGTCGATATAACAACCGTACTACAACTTATAAGAATCAGTCTCAAGACCTATTTTCTGACATAATCCATAACAGAGAGTGTAAGAATTATAGTCTTGATAATATCTTGTACGATCAGTTTTAACACGTACACACAAAATGTCAAACTATTAAGGCGTAAATTGTTGAATTTACGATATAACAAATCTCGGTTTCCCCCTGTATGCTGGTTTATAATTTAGATCACATTTAACCTTATACACTAATCTCATTTAACCTTAAATACTAAGAACTACATTGAATTTCACATACGCCAAGCTGAACTATCTACTCATCAGACAAGACATTACTTAAGTTTTATCTTTTTACTGTGGTTAGACTAAAGTAAAAAAGGAGGAGGATCCAGAGTATTTTTCGTAAAAGAAACCCGAATAAGGTGTATACAATGTACGTCACTGAATATCATTGGTAAATATTGATCATGGTTTGCACATTTGAAAGTCAAATCATGCCATTCTAATTACAAACTCTTTAAAAGAAGCAAATCAGGACAATAAGAGTCAACGTCCTTTGAAAGAATATACATGTTCGAGAATCTGGATTCTTTGTCTACATTCTATTTGTTCAAAACACTTGTAAATAAATAATTTATATTATAAGTATGAGTTTAAGAGGCTTGGCCCATTTCTATCTTTACTACACAACAGACGTTTGTCTAGATAGTCTTTGCTTGTTTACTTTAAGAAATGGATTGACAACGCGTCCATAGAGTCCTATATAAGTCTGGATTCCGAGGAAGACTTTGCACTTAGATTCGACCGAGTGGTACATACGAGCTGTACATATGCATTGTCATTGCTTTGACATATCATTAAAAAGTCGATTACACCATTTTTGCTATAGATCCACTGGCTTAATACACTTCATGCACGTTATTAAAGCCGAACGTACGTTGTATTGATTGTTTACCATATATCATTTGGATGAACTACGTGATTTCGATTATAAATGACCCTAAACTTATTTAAAATTCCAAGTTGATGTATTGTCAGTTGTTCACCAAATATGTTTTTATTTGTTTATATTTAAACTGCTACATGTACAAGTATTCAAACAGGTACAGAGGTTTCCAAATCAGTATAAGTAATGATTATACCTCAGATGAAATTTCAGAAAGTAAAAACTATGTCATTATTAATATCGTCATCAGTACTATTATCTACGAAACCATTATCGCCTAAAATTTTACCCAGGACTGAACAATAACTTTTTTTCATTTTTACTATCTACCATCCCTGCCGACACTAATTGAACAATAATTATATTATACTAACTTCCTGTCCATTTTATCTGACTAAACTTTTTCAAATGAACCTAAAAAGTACAATAGGGCCTTCACATTTTGAATACAATAGAACAATAGTCTCTTACAATAAAAATAGAAATGGTAGGGGTACCTTATATCCCCATGGGGTAAGTATACATACAGGAAGGGGTTTGGAGAGTGATTAAAAGAAATTTGAAGAACTTACTTTTAATTCAACTGAAGATAAATTTGTGTAGCCTAGTGATTTCACATTCCAATAAAACAAATAAATGTAATATTACTCACAACCATCCGTTCTTTTTCAGTTGCACAACAAATTATCTACATGTAGACAAAAACTTCACGTTAAGTTCACACTACTTAATTAGTACTTAGATAAATTGTACAATTTTGTTTTGATTATATTAAGTCAATATAAAAATCCGCAGTGCAAACGTCAATCAGCTTATATATTCAATGCTTTCTCATTGCGTAATGCGTCTGTATTGTATTGGAAAGCTGTTTTCTTGCTACCAAACCTTGGAAAGTCCCATATATCATTGCATCGCCTCATTCGATCATTTCCTATAGCCAGTGTTTATTTCATTCATCATTGAACCTTAACATGGTAGAATGCGCTCTAATACATACATATATCCGACAATTTGTCGTCGACAAAGCGTTATTGCAGACACATCAGTTATACTGAACTTATTAAAGAATTTGGCAGCCACTGATTCTATAGTTCCGGTTGCTTCTGCTTATTCACAACAAATATATACAGAGGTTATTGCAGTGTCTATCATACGGGGTGCACTGAATGAGTTACACTAAATCCTGAGAAATCCTATACATCGCTTTTCTCTTATTAAATGCAGTTTAGAAATTTTATATGAAAAGTCAAAAATATATGTTAAATGTGTTCTCTTTCCTTTATTTTTACATGTTAGCTTTTCTGGCCAAAGTATCTTAGCACTACTTTCTTTCGCTGTTATTAAGGTATCAATTGGACGGCGTCGCATATACTTTAGGTAGCGCAATATCATTGTTTAATTACACTAGATCTTGTGTTTAACACTCCATCGTTATAATACATGTGACACAAATAGAAAAGTACGTAACATATGAGCCACGTGCCAGCATATGAACAGAACCCATGGAGTAACGCTGAAAAACACTAATTAATCAAACACCACATTAAGATATTTAGGGGAACGAAAAGACTAAGACATACACAGGAATCAACGACAATCATCGAAGCGGCTTTTGGTCATGGCATATATGTTCACATCCCATCGTGGAAAGTAATTTTTTGCCTTACTGTGTAAAGTTACCCACCGCTAAGAATGCAGTTCGTTGCAAAATTAAGGACCGTAACCTTTATCCTGAGTCATATCCATTACTTCATCAATGGGCACCAGAACGAATTACAAGTGCATGACAAAAAATACTTGAAATGTTAGTTTTTACCAATTTAATTATGTTAGGTTAAAATTCTATGTTCAGGATGATTACATATTCTCCCAATTTAATCACTCTCGACACAATCTTCGCTTCCTGGGGCCTTATTCACCAACGTTATAAGTCTTAAATTCAGACTTAGACTTTATTTTACCAAATGTTCTATTTGCTCTCATGTTGTTATAAATGTACCGATTTTAATATAAATTGGTATACATGTTCAGTGGGTAACAACGAATAGTCCAATAAAATTGTTCATTGTTAAATCTGATTTCCAAGAAATGCCAGTGATTATGAATAATGACAATTTTAAGTCTAAGTCTGAGTTTTATACTTACAAGGATGGTGAATACGGCCCCTGGTGTACGATGGTAAAAATGAAGCGGTTTCCTCTTGCTTGTAAAAGGAGGCACAAATTTGCTGTGCTTCTTTTGTCTGTCAAACCCATTACAAGGCAATCGACCAAATGAAATCGCTTTGTGTAATCTGATTATAATACTGTTTCCTACAGAATGCAATAGTGCTGTCTCCGACAGTATACATGATCTAATAATGAAATACAACAGTAATTTCATTTCCATCACATGCCTTCGTGTTATTTACATAATTTATGTCTTGTCTTAATACGTACAAGCACGTATGCTATGGAAATATCATCTCTTGAAAGAAGTGGTCCTTTCGCCCTTGGCAAATCTTGTAGTATTACGTAGACCTTAAATGGAAATATATTTTAATGGGTAACTGTAAACATTAGATTGAACAGAACAACTAATAAGTCATTGTCAATGACATTATTTATTTGCCACTATTTGGATATTTTACTTTCTATTGCAATAGTTGATATCCAGAACTCCGTACAAGATGGTTTTCCCTTTCATTTACGTGTAGGTACAAACAACTCTGGCCTAGTGAAACAGGTTTCGAATTCATATGCAAATACAACTGACCCAAAGTCTATTGTCTAGATATGAATAGTCAAGTGACACAATGATTATAACGGTAAAATATATTCGTACCTACAGATAAGTGGAGATCCGGAGTAAGACTATCGTCTGGCTAGCTATTAGAATGAGAATGTATGGCTTTGCTAAACGGTGTTATATTAAATTATTATGTCATTGATTGACATAAAACACATACTTGGCATAGAAAGGAATGTTTCTGACTAATGGTTAAAAATATTTGGCTGAACTGTCTTATATAAAAACAATATAGCTCCTCGCTACAGTTGAACTCAAAGTGGAACATTCACCACCTTGTCACATTGTTATATTATTGCCTTAGTTCCCTTAGCATGTTAGTCATATGTGACGCATAGGAATGAGTGAAAAACTGTAAAATCAAATATTTACGTGTAAGATGCTCCACAAACTTAGATATATCATAATCATGATCATGACGCTGGAAATTTTTCTTCTCGTCATTTTTTAAAGTTTTTCGTCAGCAACAGTAACTGAAAATAATGTTACTCGTCAATTTAGGACCGGAAACGCTCGAAAGAAATCTACTTCAATAAGAACAATATCCCTATGATTGAAAGGAAATTTTGTAGAAACAAATTGGATTGGCTGACAGGAAAAACGCACAAAATGACATATTGCAGAATAGTTCTTATAATTCTGTCAACGAAAATTCATAAACAAAACCAACCACAATACGTGCGTATTAAATTATCCACTATTTTATGACACATTTGACATGTTTATGTTCTATATCAGAAGACTGCTTTTTTGCTAAAATTGGTCACGGAATAAAATATGACATGTCTTTTCTTAAAATCTTCTCAGTCCAAATATAATATTCTTTCCATAAGTTATCAATAATAGAAAGCCATCTACATAAAAGTATTCATGTTTTAACAACACGACTAAAAGTCCAATTGTTAGACCCTGTAATCACCTTGGGCGTCTTTATTTAAACGATATGAAAGTAGATCATTTAACTTTTATATAGCTTAAACTAAGACATTCAGTGCTTTATTGCTGAACTTTACTGAAATTAGTAACACCACAACACAACTACACTAAGCAATGATTAAAAGTCCAAGTCCCCGCCACAAAAAATCAGGATAACCAAATTTTACAAATAAATTACAAAACAGCGGTGATAACAAGAGACCTTATGAAACGCAGTCAATACCCGACCGTGTAGTTTAAGCCGTTACGATAGTAAATGAGACAAATCAACAAACATATAGCACAATGAGTCATAACTCGACAGAAACAGCAGAACTTAAAGGGTACAAAGAGAACACACACAATTGCGAAGTTCAATCATCAAAACATTTTGAAATTAACAATGGACAAATAATAGAAGCACGACGCCCTACCTCAACTACCTGAGTTGCGTCAATCAGTCAAACATTACCGGAGTGATAAGACTATAACGAATCATAAACACGCATCGCAAGATATAGTCTTATAGCAGAGCCCAATATTAAATATACACAAGTCATTCCCAAACAATGTAATAGTATAGGACCAGTGTTTGTTCAGCATGATAGTGACACGGGTCAAATAGACGAGTATAGAGTTTTGTCGACCTTTGATTTACAATTAGAGTTTGATATTTATTTTGTTGATGGTTTAAAGATTACAAACTCTATCATGCCTAGCCTGATTGACACACGGACCTAGTGGGTATAGCAAGTATGCACATTTTTTTTGTTTTATGTAAATTTCATGAACTTGAAAAAACAAACCTGCTGTTATTGTTTCTTTTTCCGCTTTCAGAGCTTTTCTATCTCCCAAGTGCTAAATCTTATTTTGTAACTCTTTACCGAAAAAAATATGATTGTTTAAAAAATAAAATAAAAATGTACCGTTGTACTTAGTTATCGATTTGATGATTTCTAGCATTAATAAAAAGAACAAACTCGCGGTCTGGTGCCTTAATAGTTACATCATCGTCAGCGCCAATAATACAAAGGGTAACAATGGCCTTTCAGTGCATTTAATCAGGTTACGTGCATATAACAACACGGTGCCTGCTTTACTAGCTCATTTGAAACATTTTTGGTGCCATGAAAGTAGTTTCAAATTTTAGTACCTCGTGGCCTGTTAAAGAGAATCGTAATGCCCTTGTTTTCGAGGCGGCAATCAAAATATGCAACAAAATGTTTTGTAAATTTTAAGTGCATTGCTGCACATTCCATTATACAAAATGAACTCAATCAACTAAGTAAACATAGCCATAGAGATTTGAAATTTTAAGTTGCATTAAATGGCATTGTGTTTAGAGTTACACATGGCCTCACAGTGGTGACAAATGAAATTATCTAGATAAAGCTCAATAGAGACATCTTGTATCACAACATAGACTTCAATAGGAAAATCATTTATATCTAATATGTCAATTTGAGAAACGGGAGTGGTCTTCAGTTTGTGCACCAACGAGAAACATGCTAATGACATAACCCAACATACACAAAAGGAGCAGTATTAAATACAGTTGTATTGCTAGCTTTGTATTAAATTGGTCCCAGTCAAAATGAACAACGTGATGATAGTTAATATACTGAGCAAAACAGCTAACCGAACACTTTTTAAATTTGAATATTTCAGTATCCTGTAAGTTTACAAACTTAAAATTTTGCATGGTTATTTCAATATAGATTGTGCACCTTATGCAGCTTACCACATGACAATACATGCCAAAATCACTCATCCATAACGAAAAAGCTTCAAATCACATTTTTGCATGTTGTGATCGATTGCTCTCGAATTCCACGAGTTTTGTGTGTATGTTGTGTAGCATTGGTGTTTGTAAGTCGGAAAAACAAAATATTATGTCAAAAACATGGCGCATTTATCAAAGGTAGGCCGCAGAAAAGCGGCAATTACGCTCCCTGGAGAGTATCAATCAGACAGATCAGTTTTACACAGATTTAAATTATCACAAACATTATTTCCTTTTATTTCACGTGTGTGTGAATACCAATGCACATAAAATTACCTAAAACAGTATATTGGGAATCACAGGAGCAAAGAAAACTAGCAAATTCAAGTTGGACAACTCTTGCATTATTTTACATCTTTTTAAGTTCATTTACTACATTTTCCCATATAATTGTATTGTCATGCATAAGTGAAACACGTTGACTTTAAAAAATAATAAATATTAGCCCTGAGGGCTTTCTTGCATGTGTTTGAAAAAACGTGTTTTTCTCTTCATTCAGTATATAGGACACTTTTGAAGTGCGTTCATCAGGTGTTCGACAAATTGTAAATGCAGCTATATGCCCGCTTTGGTAATAAAGATTGTTTTTAGTGTTTATTCTGATAACGAAAACAAAAATAAATATTAAAATACAGAGAATAAAACGAAAATTAAGTCAATGATTACCCTCATTTATCCACACAAAAGATATTAGACCAAATTACCTCCCCTTGACCATTGAATATTAAAATCATAATTTTGAAAAATTAAAAAATCCATGTTTTTGTGACCAAATCGCATGATATCGAGTTTGACTATTTGTTTTATTGATTTGGCGATTAGTCTTTTTAAAATGTGTATGGAATAAACCTAAAATCTTTTATTATTTAACCCTTATTCATGAATTTCAATTTTATACGTCTGGTTCTGTTATTTCATGGTTCTGTGAACTTCCGTTACGCATTTTTGAAAATAAAACAACTTAAATCGCACCTCAAGATCGTAAATAACAAGTACTCAAATTTTCGTGCAATAATAATAATAAATAAAAAAGTTGTACGGTAAAAACCGCTGCTCATTCATAAAATATGCTAATTGTACATTTTGTGAATTTCATTTTAATGGGTCATGTCATTAAATACATATTTTGATGATGATGCAAATTAAATATTTTGACGAAATTTTACCACCAGCCTTCTAATGCTTGGATTATACTTCAGGCTAAGTTTCAGACAATTCCTATCGATAGTTCTATAAATATTCATAAAAAACATAAGCGTTCGGTTAGCTGTTTTGCTTAGTATACTCATTTCAGTTATTGCAAAATATGACACATGTGTTTAATACCTTATGCCTATGGAGTATTCAAATGTCCCTACGTAACATACCTTGACTTGCATCAGTGATATTTCAAGTCCGTTTAATTAATGTTTAATATATCAAAGATTTGAAGAACATACAGGTATTATTAAAATGCAAGAATAGTTTCACTTATTTAGACGCGTTCAGACAAAACAGCATGAAACAAAAACATACAAATGAAACGTAATTTTCTAGAGCAAATTTCTGTTCAGTGAATACTATCACTCAATTTATGTGATTTGATAACATATAATCCACAGAAAGTTGAACATTGTCAAGCAAAACGTCAATTCTGATAAAGCGTGTTTCTCAAACATAATTTTGGCAATAAGCATACTTGTTGTCGCTCTGTCTCACATATTGGAACGGGTACAGAATATTATAGGTCAAGCATATGTCGAAATGAAATTACCAAAATTGTATATAATCTAAAGGGAAATGCCGATAACAACTATATAACTTCGAAAGTTGGATTCAGTTTTTTTTCCTGTTTGCCTTGAGTGCTTCGTCTTCAACAGTGTGTCATTTACGGCTGTTAGAAACTTTTAGCCTTACCAGTTTTTCGATGTTTATAAATCAGTATTTTTGCATGCACATGTATATATGGTCCAAAATGTTGACAAACGTACATATTTATTATCATATATGTCGAAAAATATATTTGCAGTGGATAAAGAAATACTATTACACGTCTAGTGTACACCATTCTTTCCTTGTCATTTGTCATCTTGGTCAAAGGTATCATACTCGTTCATTGCTCCCAAACATATTGCAAATCTGTCTAAAATAGGTCAAATCACGACAACGTTTATATATCATTTTTGTTTTCGAATAAGTTTGGACCAGTTAACACACCTGTAGAGCACAGGTGCTCTTGGTTATGTAATTACCAAACGAACATAAACTGGAAACGTATGTTACCTACGAGGACGTGAGAATTATTGCGTTTTACAACCTTTCTGTAAGTAAGTATGAAGTTGTCTTTTCATAACTTGTATTGCACCATATAATAGCGTTTAGGCATTTAGATACTATGGTGTCGCAAGTGCATGTCTTTTATTCCCTCTTTGGTCCACCACCTCTGACTTCGAGGGAGTAATGACAGTATTGCATTGCTAGATATTCAGCATAAAAGCGTCAGCAGGGTTTTCTCCCTCATACCCTTGTTTTGCAAACAATCATATTATTAATGTACAATCGACTTAGTGAGAATCATAGTAATGCTAAAAAAGTCTTCATAACCAAAGTGAGTATCAAGTTTGATAATTTTCTCTGTTATGTTTGCATGTTTATCTATCATAACACTCTGTTTTTTATTAATTTAATAGTACCGCAAGTGTTCAATTGAAATAGTTGTTTTTTATGAAATTGCATAACACCGTATAACGGTTAGTGAACATACAATAATGCTTATCTAGAATTACAAATTAAGCAGACAATGACAGAAACTACTCAAATAACTTACCCAATACCTCATTCAAAGAGCATAGAAAAAAGAATAAAATTTGACTTTCACCTACATAAAAAGTAACATTAGTTGAGAAATACCATGGAAACATCATACTTTATTTTAGTTTCGCATTATGAATACCACAATTATTATTAAAACCGTGTGACTGGAGGAACCATTTTATTATTCGTTTAAGAATATGTGTATTTGAAAGAAACATCATATCTTGTTAGATGGCTACTATTGTAAACCAAGAAACGTTTGTGGATACTAACTGTCGTGTTATGCCGATCGTCGGAGTATTCGCGACTGCAAAGTTTCGAGTTTTTAAATCATCCGCGAACTCCGCGAAAGTTGCATTTATTATGTTTAGTATGCACAATGTCCACTCGGAAAATCAATGATACTGTAGTTTTATCACACAACGTATGTGTTTTTATCATAACAATCTACCACGAACATTGCTCGTTTGGCGTAACATGAATACTATGACAACGTTTTGTATGATCATTATCAATAACAAAGGAACTGTTGATACCAGTATATAGAGCATATGTAGCTATGCATATGGGACAAACTTCATTAAAATGTTAGTGTTGATTAAAAAGCTGGAAAAAAATCCTGTTATTCTTATTTATGCTAATCATTTGTCCCTTTGACAATTTAAACTACCGCAAACTGAATCATTCATTTGTTTAAAGAATCATATCATGTATGTTCAATGACCATGTAATGATACAACCACTGTGTAAGCTACTTGTTGGAATAACATTACCTATCGTTGTATAATATATTCATTTCAAACCATATTGATGATGCGAGTTCCTCCGCCAACAACTTTCTACCTTTAAGGAAGTTTCCTTAATCTGATAGAACAATTAATTGATTTGTCTCCAATGCTTTTATCAGAGACGTAGATATAGATGTGGCTTCTCCATATATAGACCACGTTAGACAAGTTGACATTTGTTTCATCTTTTGTAGACACAGTGCAGTCTGAACAGATATGATTTGGTCGCATACGCGTAATGGTAGTGCTGTCACAAGCATTATTCTAAGGTAATATATATGTATATTGATAAAACATGTGTACTTTATTCGTCGAAATGCATTGTATACATTTTCAAAGTTATATTAAGGCCTGTCTGCAATTTCTGTTTGTCATTTGTTTAACATAAACGTGTTAAATATCGTCTTCGCCAACACAAATACTTTCTTTTATGTGGATATCGATATTGTACTTGAAGACATTTGTATTTTTAATCATTGTCATGCTGGATTCCCAGCAGGCTTATCAGTAGCCAGTGCTTAATTGTTGTGCATTGTACTGGAGATAAAAATCTCATCTGATCTGATGTGCCAGTGACTCTGTTTAGAACCTAATTAATGGAATTAATTATCAAAATACCTATATAATCTAATAATTATGTAATTAATATAAAATAAGCAGCATATTGATATAATTTTGATAAGTATTGATAAGTATTAGTATTCACATGTAATACTAGTCAGCAATATGTCAGTTTGATATGAAATATTTTCATGCAATTAATATAACTAATGAAAAATTTCATCGTTTATTGATCAATATAAATCTCAGAATTAAATATTTAAACTACAATTGTTTGAATATAATGCAATACGATTTTCAATAATAATTTTCTAAATTCCATTGTAAGTATTAAATACAGACTTTAACTGTTTATTATGCACACCGTCCACTAGGAAAATCAATGATACTGTAGTTTCTCACACAACGTATGTGTTTTTATCATACATTGCATTTACAATTATACACTCAACATATACTTGCTTTGACGTATTTATTTCCTTATTCAATTATGCCATTGTACATTGTAAGTCGCTTCAATCTTCAATTGGATGAATTTTATCATTCATACCTACCCCATTTCTTTGTCAACAGACATATCCTATTGGCATGGACGACTTTATATAAGCGGAATTTCGTGGAAAAGCACCGCATCAGCTATAATTTGCTCCATAATACCCTCATCATCACTAGTGTTACTGTCACTACCATCAGTCAAGTTATTTTGCACCGATATTTGCTTTAAAACATTGTGTGCATTCATTTTGTCAAGGAATTTCAAGGAATTTCCAAAAAATATTATTCATTTCATTGACTCTAGAGTTTAACGTCGTTGATTGGTAGGTAGTTTTGTGAAAGTAGCTCAGTATGTTTCTATTAAATGAATTAGAATAACGACTTGATTTATAGTGGATAACATATTTGGTTCTAGAGCAATTTTCAATATGGTCCACATTAACATGAAATATATACAGAAATATACAAAACCACATATATGCACAAAACAATAATTACATCAATGAATAATTGAATTTACTTAAGTTATTGTTTTCATATCCTAAATCGGATGTTTATGTGTATAATAATTGAATTTGCAAGTAATAGTTTTCATATCCTAAATCAGATGTTTTAGTGTATAATAATTTAATTTGCAAGTAGTAGTTTTCATACCCTACATCAGGTGTTTAGGTGTTTAATAATAATTGAATTTGCAAGTAGTAGTTTTCATATCCTAAATAAGATGTTTAGGTGTGTAATAATTGAATTATAGTAAAATGTTATTCATAAATCATTACGCGTAAGTCAACACAACGCTTTGATCAGGAATACCCACTGGCGCGACTCACAGTCACAATCCGCACCGGTGGAAGGTATCGTGTAGCGCGACTAAAGTCGCGATCAGCACGATAAGGGTTAAGATAAATGATAGACACTTAATTATTTCTTCAGCAAAATATTCTTAATCGTCTCGCAGATAAAAACGTTACTAATATATGAGCTATCAGGGACAATTTAGTCAGACGCTTCAGCACCGCAGACTGTAATGATAAAAGTGACTGTTATACTAGAGTCATTCTATATATAATGCGAACTACCTATTATGTCTCGTAGAAGCGAATATAGCATATACTAGTATATTGCCAGATTATCATGAAAAGTAATTATACTGACAGACTGTGAAGTGATATCCTCAGCTTAGAATGCAGTTCGCTAAGGTTCGAAATATTTACCGTAATTCATATCACTAACTTACCGATGAACACCAGTACTGTTTGCTACGCAATTGAATAATAAGTACATACAATAAAATAATAGAAATATTAGTTTTTGCTAACATAATTATTTAGGTAAATCGTCCATTATTAGGTTGATTATATATTCTCCATCTAAATCACTCTCGACACAAGCTTCATGATGTACTAGCTTATAAATTGAAGCCGTTTCCTCTTTCTTGTACACGGTGCCAAATTGCTATTCTACTTTTGTCTGTAAAACGCATTACAAGACAATCGACCAAATTGGATCGCTTTGTCTAATCCGATTATTAATATGTTCTTTGTGGAATGCAATAGCTCTGTCTTGGGCAGTATTCACGACTTAATTAGTGAATAACGATAGTAACATCGTTTCCAACACCTGCTCAAGAATGATATGTCTAAAAATGTATGTTTCGGAAATATAGTTTACCTTTCTCATTTCGCGCTTGACGCCTTTGCTGCTAATACATCACACACAAAATAATCCATCTTGTAATTATATTATTTACGTAGACCTTCGTTGGTATTTTTTTAACATGTCATTTTGGTGCGAGGTATAACCTTGAACGTGCGATAAAAATCTTCAAGTTCACAATCACTAATAAGTCCTGGTCAGAGCCATTATCAATTTGCCGCTGTTTTGATGTTTTAATTCTATTACAATTGAAAAACTGATCATGTATGGCTTTGCTAAGTGGTGAAATTCGCAAATCGTATGAAAAGTAGTACATAATTCCTAGTATTTATTGCGTTAAAGTAGGAAGGTATTTTCAATGTGAATTCAGTGAAATTGCAAACATTCAGTTCGAACCTAAATTAAATATTTCGAGTTTGTCAAAAAGGCAAACTAATCAAATGGTTTTAAAAAAGCACAAGAGAAGATGATTATGGTATAAAAGTTACACTTCTTTCTTAGTTTCTTCACATCGAAATTGGTAAGGAAGTTTTAAAATGAATAATTTACGTTTAAGATGCTCCACGACCTTAGATACATCACATGCACATGACGATTGTAATTTTCTAGTCATTGTGTAAAGATTTTTGACAACAACATTTACTGAAAAAACGCTTGAAATGATCGAATAATTTCGATTTCTGTCAACAAGACAAATCTTTCTATGAAAAAGGGTAATTTTATGTAGAAAACAAACGGTATGAGTGACAGGAAAGACGCAAAAGGTGACATACTGTAGAATATTTCTCATTACTTAGTCAACGAAAATTCATAAAGAAAACTACATTTTGCTAAAATGGTCATGGAAACAAAATAGTTTTTTTAATGTCTTAAAGATCTCTCCTTCAGATGTCGGTGATAAATGACATAACATGACATCACAACAAACCCATTCCAATTTTAATATATGTATTTCATTAATACTTAATTTTATAAAGTCGTTTAAAAACAGTACTTTTAGAATAAATGTTCTTGAAACACAACTGGAAGTAGGAAAGTTCAATTTTATGCTCCTGTAATAACATTGGGCGTCATTCAAGGTCTCATTGCTGAACCGACATTAAGCGATTCTTTGCGGGTACGCATGGCGGACGACGTATGCCTGTACGGACCGCGGAGACATATACGAAATTAAATCACACCACTCAGTAACATACCCATAACTATTTTAAATTTTATTTAGTGGCATTATGTTTAAATTTACGCATGGCCTCACAGTTGTCACGACATAATTTAAGTGACACTATCTAGATAAAGCTATACGGAGATATCATGTATTACAACATATATGTAGCACGTTGACTGGCTTCAATAGGAAAGTCATTTATATTTATGCCAATTCGAGAAATGGGAGGGGTCTTTAGCATGTGCATAAACCAGAAACATGCTAATGACAAATCAAAAGGAAAAAGTCACCACTGAAGGGGTGCAACATAGCTCGAAATACACAAAAGGAACAATATTGCAAACAGTTGTATTGCTAGCTTTGTATTAAAGAGGTCCCAGTCAAAATAAATAACGTGGTTAGAGTTGCTGTTCATTTCATTTAGTGCAAAATATGACACATGTAATTAATGCATTATGCATTTGGGTTATAACAATGTCCCATAGTAACATACTTTGACTTGCATATGTGATATCGCAAGTGTGTTTAATGTTTAATTTAACCAAACAATACGAAAATCCCTGTTTTATTGATCGTTACTATTAAAATGCAGGAATAACATCACTTGTCTATACTAAGCAAAACAGCTAACCGAACGCTTATGTTTTTTATGAATATTTATAGAACTATCGATAGGAATTGTCTGAAACTTAGCCTGAAGTATAATCCAAGCATTAGAAGGCTGGTGGTAAAATTTCGTCAAAATATTTAATTTGCATCATCATCAAAATATGTATTTAATGACATGACCCATTAAAATGAAATTCACAAAATGTACAATTAGCATATTTTATGAATGAGCAGCGGTTTTTACCGTACAACTTTTTTATTTATTATTATTATTGCACGAAAATTTGAGTACTTGTTATTTACGATCTTGAGGTGCGATTTAAGTTGTTTTATTTTCAAAAATGCGTAACGGAAGTTCACAGAACCATGAAATAACAGAACCAGACGTATAAAATTGAAATTCATGAATAAGGGTTAAATAATAAAAGATTTTAGGTTTATTCCATACACATTTTAAAAAGACTAATCGCCAAATCAATAAAACAAATAGTCAAACTCGATATCATGCGATTTGGTCACAAAAACATGGATTTTTTAATTTTTCAAAATTATGATTTTAATATTCAATGGTCAAGGGGAGGTAATTTGGTCTAATATCTTTTGTGTGGATAAATGAGGGTAATCATTGACTTAATTTTCGTTTTATTCTCTGTATTTTAATATTTATTTTTGTTTTCGTTATCAGAATAAACACTAAAAACAATCTTTATTACCAAAGCGGGCATATAGCTGCATTTACAATTTGTCGAACACCTGATGAACGCACTTCAAAAGTGTCCTATATACTGAATGAAGAGAAAAACACGTTTTTTCAAACACATGCAAGAAAGCCCTCAGGGCTAATATTTATTATTTTTTAAAGTCAACGTGTTTCACTTATGCATGACAATACAATTATATGGGAAAATGTAGTAAATGAACTTAAAAAGATGTAAAATAATGCAAGAGTTGTCCAACTTGAATTTGCTAGTTTTCTTTGCTCCTGTGATTCCCAATATACTGTTTTAGGTAATTTTATGTGCATTGGTATTCACACACACGTGAAATAAAAGGAAATAATGTTTGTGATAATTTAAATCTGTGTAAAACTGATCTGTCTGATTGATACTCTCCAGGGAGCGTAATTGCCGCTTTTCTGCGGCCTACCTTTGATAAATGCGCCATGTTTTTGACATAATATTTTGTTTTTCCGACTTACAAACACCAATGCTACACAACATACACACAAAACTCGTGGAATTCGAGAGCAATCGATCACAACATGCAAAAATGTGATTTGAAGCTTTTTCGTTATGGATGAGTGATTTTGGCATGTATTGTCATGTGGTAAGCTGCATAAGGTGCACAATCTATATTGAAATAACCATGCAAAATTTTAAGTTTGTAAACTTACAGGATACTGAAATATTCAAATTTAAAAAGTGTTCGGTTAGCTGTTTTGCTCAGTATAGAAGTATATGCACACCAAACAGCATGGCACAAAAATACAGTTACAAGCCAATTTTCAAGAGCAAATCTGAATTCAGTGAGTATTATCACTGCTCAATTTATGTAAATCCATTAAAAGTTGAACATTAACAAGATTATTTCTAATCTGATAAAGCGTGTTTCTCAAACTTTATTTAAGCAATTAACATAATTGTTGTCGCTCTGTCTCACGTATTGGAACGAGTACACATTATTATACGAGGTCAATCATAGGTCGATATAAAAAGACCAAAAGTGTGTATAATCTAAAGGGCAATGCCGTTAACTACTATGTAACTTCGAAAGTTGGATTCACTTTTGTTTGTGTTTATCGTGAGTTCGTCGTCTTCAACATATGTCATTACCAGTTCGTCGATTTTTATAAATCAGTATTTCTGCATGAACAGGTATATCTGGTCCAAAGTGTTGAAATCTTACATAAGTTTTATTATACATTTCGATACATCTACTTGCTGTGGATGAAGAAATGACATCTGGCGTACACCATCCTTCCCTGGCCATTCGTCATCTGGGTCACAAGTGTCAAGCACGATCATTGCACCCACACATACAAGTATTGCAACTCTGTCTAAAATATGTCAAATTATGATTAAATTGGTAATACATTTCTGCATACTAATATTTTGGAACCAATTAACACGCGTGTAGAACACAAGCGATTGCAAAAAGATAACAAACATATGAGGACATGATAATTATGAAGTTATGCTACATTTCTGTGACTAAGTATGTAGTTGTGATATTAGTATTTTCTATAACACTATACTTTTATGTTTTGGGATAAGATTGGACACTACAGAAAGCCAGCAACGCCATATCACAACGAATTTGGAAAGGTTATAAATGCTGAGCGCAACTATTTTGAATTGCTTTTGAAGTAAACATCTAATATCGACCAAGCATTTAGATACAATAATGTCGCAAGTTCAAGTCGTTCATTCCCCTCGGGTCCACCGCCCCTGACTTCGAGGGAATTATGACAGTAATAACATCGCTAGACATTCAGCATAAAAGAGTAAGATTGTTTTTCTCTCTCATAGCCTTGTTATGGCAACCAATCTTATTATATAAGTATAATCGCCTTTGAGGGAATCACACTAATGCAGACAGAGTCTTCATAACCCTGGTGAGTATCAAGTTTTATCATTTTCTCTGTTAGGTTCGCATGTTGATCTTTCATAAACTTCTGTTGTTTCTTAATTTAATAGCATCATTGTCGTTCAATTGGCTTAGTTGTTGTTTTTATGAAATTGTATAACACCGTACATCGGTAAATGAACATGACACAATGCTTTTTTAGAATTACAACAAATTAAGCAGACAATAACATAATATAATCAAACATCTAACCAAACTAAAATAAATAAACTCATAAAAGGGCATTGGACAGAGAATAAAATTCTGCCTTCACCTTGGTGAATAGTTTGGATCAAATATAACATATTAGTGGAGACATTCATTGGAGACATCATAATTTCGTTTGACATGTTCTTTCGCATTGCGAGAAGCTAAATTATAATTATTATGATTCTGATTCAAGACCGTATAACAGGAGGCAACATTTTATTATTTTCAATCAGTAGATGTGGGCTTTGAAAGAAACAGTACGTCGTATTAGATGGCTGCCACTGTGTACCAAGATACTTTCGCGGATACTAATTTTCGTGTTTTGCCCATCGTACGAGTATCCGCGACTACATCATGATTTCGTGTTTACAATCATCCGCGAATTCGGCGAAAACTTAGTTGCAGGATGACACACTCATAATAATATATTGATAATATA
The DNA here is from genome assembly GCA_963678985.1 of Spisula subtruncata. NCBI lineage: Eukaryota > Metazoa > Mollusca > Bivalvia > Venerida > Mactridae > Spisula > Spisula subtruncata. The sequence goes on along the minus strand of OY787666.1, from coordinate 14,973,375 downwards.
TATTCATGTTATTTTGTTTATAGCGATGAGCTACATATATGGTTAAGCTAAATAAACTGTTTTTTTCGGAGTTTTTTTCATAACAAACCACGAACATTGCTCGTTTGGTATGTTATTACATCTTAATAACACCTTGCGATAATCCTTTGTCCCTTTGACAATTTAAATTATCACAACGGCATCATTCCTGCATTAAACGTACCTTATTATTTCTTTTCAATGACCATGTAATGATGCAACAACTGTGATTCAAGTAAGCTATTTGTTGGAATAACATAATTACGTATATTTGTACATATATTTGTATTTATACTGAGCGTCAAAAGTTTCGCAAACGAATTAAAAATTCAAATTTTTTAGATTATTAACTAAGAAAAACTTTGAACTAACACTGTCTATTGGTGTGTCCATAGTGTTCATGTTGAAACGCATTTCCGATGGCGTCCGTCACGCTTGAATGATCACACCTTCACACATGGTCAAACATCTATTTAAGCGCGCATAATTAGGGGTTTTTATTTTCGACTATTTTTTTACTTCCAAATTACTTGCAACATGACTGTGATAAGAAATACACAAATAGTTAGTCAACTTAGTAAGCAATGTACGCATAATTTGATAGCAAAATTCGATATTTGTGAACATAATCGTGTATATTGGAGCCTAGAGGCTGGCTTTTCACTAAAAATATTTTGTGTCGGATAAAATTGACATGTCTCTATCATAATAACACAGTTGTATCATATTCAACAGATGGACCGTGTATATGACGTACCACGTGACAATAGGTCAAGGGTCAATGCCGCTGACCTAGACAGGTAATGCTGCTATTATGTTAGCACGAAACTCAACGGCATTGTTTGAGCGTAATCGTAGTCCAATCGACATTAGAATTCATGGGCAACTTCCTTTTATTGTGCGTTTTTATGACCAGTGCGCTGTTTTTAAAATCTGACATTTCGCACAGTGTCTATTACGACTTCCACAAAGGGAGATTATTTTGTACAATAATCGATTAGAATTACCTCCATTCCACAATAAAAACGTAATAAAACGTTTATGTTCACAATTGTCAATTTTTGCCATCAAATTAAGCGTAAATTGCAAACTAATTTCACTAACTATTTGTGTATTTCGTATCACAGACATGTATTTAGTAAATTGGAAGTGGAAAATAAGTCGAACATAAAAAGCCCTTATTTTGCGCGCTTGAATAGACGTTTTACCATTTGTGATGATGTGATCATTCAAGCGTAACGGAGGCAAACGGAAAGAGGTTCAACATGAACACTATGTGTACACAAATGGACAGTGTTAGTAAAAAGTTTTTTCGAGTTAACAATTTAGAAACAAAGATTTTTAATACGTTTGCGAAACGTTTGACGCTCAGTATATATGTTATTATCAAGTCATATTCCACCATGAACAACTTTCTACTATCTTTGATGTTTTCTTAATAGGATAGAAAAATTAATGGAACTGTCTCCATTGCTTTTATCAGAGACGTAGATATAGATGAGGCTTCTCCTTTCATAGACCACGTTAGACAAGATGACCTTTTGTTTCAAATTCTATGGACTCAGTGTACTCTGATCATATATCATTTGGTCGACACACAAACTTAAGTCTTTGTTAATAAATGTTGAAAAATATATATTTTATTTGTGGCCGTACATTGTATCTATTTTCAAAAGCAAAACAAATAAACGAATAGTGTACGAAAATTCCAGCAAAATATGAATCACTGTAAATGGCACAATCATGCAGCTATATTTTTTATATAAAATTTATAAGCTTTTTCAGGTTGTCAACTGAAGATAAGTTAACAACATTGTGGTGTATAAATGTACGTAAGTAGTGCAATGAATGTGAATGTATACGGGTTAGTCAGCATTACACGATTGAATGAATGTATCATTTGAAATCCTTATCAACTCAATTGCATATTGCATATGGTATAACTTGTATCAACAAAGGCAAATACTGACCTTATCTACGTCAAGCAACAGACACGAGATTTTCAGAATAAAATGTTTTATTCGGTATTTATCCGTATAAGCGTCAATATCATATAAGATATGTTCTTTTTACTTGTCTCAATTTGTACAATCATATTTGTCTGATGTCTGCTGAACAACACATTTCTAGGAAATAAAAAAGTCAGAGATCGAGACAGATTCTTTGACACTAACAAGAAGAATATGTAACGAAACTCGAAAAAAGCTGAACAGTTTTGCAAACCACAATTTAGGAAGACTGAAAACACAATTATAGCTTGGTAATTGCAACATAACAGGTTGTCAATTACTTGTTAAGCTTCCATATAATGTCAACTTGTTCTTTAAAGGGCCGAAGTATCACGTTTGCCAACATTGACATTCTGTCTAGAAAATAATCTGAAGTCAATTGTAGCGATTTGTATCTAATTCTGCTTAAGCAAATGGCGTCAGTGAGTTTTTATTTAATTAAACCTCTTAATGGCTTTGTCTGCGACTAATCGTGTTTGGTAATTCGATATTGGTTATTTCAGCAAAGCATTTCATCTTTTTGAAGTTCTGTTTTTCTCTTCAATAATTAACATATCGAATTTGAAAAGTCTATGACGCAGGTTTATTTATCGGGGAAAATATGTTGCAAAACTTCCATTTGCCATTCTCATAGCCTATTGTTACAATGTAGCAACCAACAAGACATACACTCGTATTTCCTGTTATTTTCAGAATAGACTTTTATCATCCCTAAACATCAAGCACGGAATAATAGATAGCGGCGGAAATTGTTAAAGCACGAATATTATCATTCCGTTGTGGGTTGCATAACAGACAATTAAATCATGACCAAAGGAAATATATTTCAGGCTAGTATTGGTACATTCCTTTCAGGTTAGGTATTCTAATATGCCTCCACCTCAACCGATCCAAAAGGGACCAAATATCCTGGACCCCGCATTAAGGTTGGCAAAGTCTGCTCAACGTAAAAAAAAGACAAAATAATTCGCGGTGGACTGTGACGTCAGAAAAAATAGATCGAAGTTGTGTCAAAACTAATATTGTCGACAAACTAAACACGCACAACTACGGAATAAATGTAAATTGTGTGGTTCAATCAATAATGCAGCCATAGGAGACAAGACACGAGAGATTCTAAAAATGTGTTTATTTACTGCGAAGATCTAGGTAAAAGCCACACAGAAAAATAAATGGTGTTCGTCCACAATACGACTTGAGGAGACCCCAACACCGAAATGTCACTTGGTATGAATATTGACAGGCACCTTCTGTAACATGAAAAAAACACACATACATATTACACAATTTCGAAACCATCAGCGTTCTCCGAGAATTACAACAAGGATGTTTGTTTACAGTATTCATTTTAGTGATTTCATAGTTGGACACCTTCATGTTAAGTGGACGTGTAATTCTTTAATGATAATGAATCAAATGAGCAGGGTTTCTATGTTCTTTATTTTCATAATGAACTATAAGGATATTGTTGTTACCGAAAATGTGATATTTCCCTTTCATTTGGTCTTCATATGCATATTTTGTAACGCTGAAACAGACGCGTATTTAATACAATCAAGCCGTTAGGAAATTAGCTTGCATCATGTTATGTAGCCTATAAAAATGTCAACGATTACTCCCTGGACGCATTATTCCAATGACAACATCACAATCGAATAATAATTTCCCATGCGTAGCATTCTGAATGAAAATGTGAAATGGTCGTGGATACCACGAAGAATTGGTAATTATACAACGTGCATAAATTTATAATAATTAAATCAATTTTAAAAGGCGGTTTATAGGAAGTGTGTTTTTGTTGAACAATACATGAAGTCGTCAAGCATTCCTAACCTTTTTTTATAATAATTGAGAATTTGTTCAACAACAACACGTATTTGTAGAATTATTATTATATTTTAACCTTTGTTTTAGTAATTTTGTATTTAATTATCAGCCAGTTTATGTAAGATCGTCAACACGATATGTAATAATGTGTATAAACACTGACCCAGAAGGCGAAAATGGCAGGGTAGCGCTCTTTCAAATGCACCACTTGGTAGGCTAGTTCAGGGGTTTAAAAATCATCGCCCTAACGGTTAGTTATAACACTGAACTAATAAACTAGAACATCGCACTATTGAGTATTTCAAAAATGTAGAAATAAAAACATAAACACAGAATATTCATGTCCTAACCATCGACGCGCCTAATTAATTTATACAGTCAATCCTTGCGAAGACGGATAATTATTAAACTCATAATAATATATAGATTGTATCACTACAATAATTCAGACAGTTTTAAGATGATGGTGCGAATTAATATCAAATATCTGATAGCATAGAAAGAACATGGTTTGTTTCTCTGGTCACCAGTCACAAAGTGATTGACCTCTGGATTTGTTTATTAAAAAAGTGTAATGTCGAGCATTTGCGATCAAGTGCCCGTCTTACATGTAGGTAGACAAACAACAATATTGACGTCATATCAGGAGACTTTCTATATACAAATGTTAGTGATCGCAAATTAGGCCTTCCTAGAGGTTAACTTCACCCAACCAGAGCAAGCAACTTGTTCGAATAACATTCTTGTTTTTGTCCACTTATTCCAATAAATGTTGCCTTTCCTATCGGATTGGTTATTCTTTTAAGAACAATGCGATTTTGACCGATACATATTTTACAAAAAAATCCTGATGATTTACACACCATAAAATGCATTCCAGTATTTCATTTTTTCGTATAATGAAAAATGAAGTTTGGTTTTCTTTGCAAGTGGTTAAAGCCCAAAATACTTAAAAAAAATTATCATAATTAGATTTTCCTTTAGTCCTCCAAAAGGTTTTATAATGTCGTAATGAGCCTAAAGTAATTAAAATTGAAAGTGGCTTACCAGTCTTATAAATACAAAGTAGTTGATGGGCTTATGTCATGAAAAGATATTTACAACAAAACCGTAGTTTTTCATAATAATGTTCAAGCATGACTCGGGTTCAATAGGCATAACTACGAGTATTTGGAAGGCGATCAATTCCGTACGACTGCTGTTTAACGTGTATAAGGTTTCAATGAGATGATTTCACGATGTTTTCTCATTATCGTATGAATCCGGGTTTTTTTTGTAATTCCATTTGTCTTTATTCCAAACACAGCAGTTCATAATCACGCGTGCTTTATGAAAATATCGTTGATATTTATGATACGGATTAGTGCGTTTCCTAATTATGAAATAAATACCACCGGCCTTCAGCCGGCAGAAACATTGAATTCGATAGAATTGCTCCGCGCCTAATGTGCATGCCAAGTGTTCTTGCCGATGCATCCACATCGGTAAAACTTGAACATGTCCAGTTATACATTTGATAATACTCATGGTCCATTGCCTACTACTAAAATGTTTGACCAGAGATAACATTTAATCACTATGAAGCTAATTGCTGTCTTAAGAGTTTACATTGCGCGTGCTGCTAACGACCAGTACGCTAGAAAACAACAAGTCATCATCCTTTTCCTACATTTGTAATAACTAATTCGATTATGATTATATCACCAGGTATTTCTATCGGCATTATCACTGTTTAAAAAATGTCATTATCTTGTTTACCACCCCATTAGATAGTATTTATGAAATCTAGTTCAAGACGGACCGGAGAAACAAACTATAAACATACCACTTGTAGAAATAGATGTGTTTATCATATTAGAATGTCACGTTGGTGAGTTTTGAAATAATATGTATTGTTTTGTATGTAATGTTTAGTTCTTTCACGTCAAACAGCAATGTATCTTCAAACTATGCTTTATTTTTATTTCTCCACGAACTAGGAAAATCAATAAATGAATTCGTTTAAAGTACTTCAGGCTTGACATTTTCTTCGTTCTGTTGGGCAATTTTTAACACAACTACTTTTATGCACGGAAGGCAAACTGTTATTAGTACGCTAATAGGGACATTGTCTGTTACACGTTTATGATCATGCTAAACTTAACGTAAATAGATAAATCTCGTCCTACGCCGAGTTCCAAAAGTCCATGTATAGAGACATGTCTATTTAATTCGAAACAATGTATTTTATGTGAAACACCAACCTCTAGCGTCTTATTTATACGAGTACATTCACCATTATCCATTTTGCAATCAAATTAAGCGTACATTTCTACCTAATTTGACTACCTGATTGTGTATTTTGTAACACAGACAAGTTGCAAGTATATTGAAAGTTAAAAAGTCGAAAATGAAAAACCAAAACTATGCATGCTTGAATAGACGTTTCACCATTTGTAATTGAGTGATCATTCAAGCACGAGGAACCCCAACGGAAATAGGTTCAACATAAACACTAAGGGTACGCTAATGAATAGTGTTTGTAAAAAGTTTAACTTTAGCTCACTATTCAAAAAAAATATTAAGATGTAGAACCTTTGGAATTTCATATACTAATTTGGCAAAGCCGGCTACCAGTCATCTATCAAATAATGTGAGTTTTTAAACACTATAACGTATACGTAGCCGAATACCTTTGAACGAGTATGGTCGGTTTTTGTAGTTGAAGCTTGTTGAAGTTACCGAGTTCTGGAAGTACCCTCAGTATCTAAAGTATCTTATCAAAATGATACCACTACTCGTACAAGAAACAGTTGTAGTTCATGTTGTTGGAAAATGTAGATAAAATGTTCTCCAGGGATGTACGCAAATAATGACTTTTATTCGTGGCTTTTTCATTCATTTGAAATGGAATGCAGTCTACACGCATACAACGCGATCATATCATGTTTGTATCAAAGTCGTTTGATAAGCAATAGATATTGTACCTGCCATCTGGTATAATAACCCTGGACATGATTTACAGACTCGTCTGGTAATCTGTCCATCCATATAACGTAATAAAGGTATGTTCATTTTTATTCACGCTATCGAGACTGACATTTTATCACTGTCTATTATTAACCTTGAAAAACGTCTTAATTTAAAACACATTGTTTCAAAAAGAGCGTAGTACAATGTATGTCCGGAGAACACATATAGTCATTTTTAAGTTCTTGTAGGGTTCGGTGTTCCTATTGCCCTAGTTGTTAAGTCGAATACTGTCGACAAGGTTAGAATAAGTTTGCAAGGAAGGAACTAATAATTTAATGAATATTGTTAATTATTTAAGAAATATTTTTCCGGTCGATATCATTCTAGTGTGTATGAATATTGAGACGATAATAGTTAAAAATTATTATAGACTATAAGCAATACTGATTATTTGGTTGATACATATATCTAATATTATTTTGTCCTATACAAAATGATTGCGGTATTTGTATATTATATTTCCGTTTAAATATTGAAATGCGAGTAAAATATCAAAGTCGAAATGAGAACAGAGATCGCTCCACCTTTTTTTTGGCGAAGGCGTTCACAGAATACATTGGACCATGTGATTATAATTCACCGTTATAATTTATTCCAGGGTCATTGATTGACAACTATAATGTCATTTAGCAAACAGGAATAAAACTCAATAAGAGGAAATAAGTGGGTATTTTTGTCATACTGAAGTAACATGCTGCCATTCACTTCAAACAACATATAATAATTTCTTATCCTAAGAGATTCTTGATCAACTTGAACATAACCATTGTATGAAATGTATACAATATATCAAATCGACTGCTTTTGAATCGAACGAAAAATTGGGTCAAATTGCCTGGTTGCATCATTGGCATGGTTTCAATAAAAAATATGTACCAAAGAAGATGCCTCCCTCGTGTATCAAGTGATCGCGTTATAAAAGTGATTATTATTAGTCGTATAATGGAAACAACACTAAACTTTAACAGAATACATAAAAACACGACATGGTTCCCTTCATACAAATGGGTGAGACAAATAACATAAAGCTGAAATGCAAAGCCTCATTTGTCAAATAGTTGAAAGATCAAGTTTCGGGATATAACAGAAAAAAAACACAGAGACACCAGATTACATGCAATATATTTGCCACCGTTCGCACCGACATATACATAACAGCTTTGGTGTCAAGAGTTACTTTAATCTACATATTGCTATGCATGCAGGACCCATACACATTTCGTCATCTATATAGGAATTAATAAAATCACTACATCTGGTACAAAGTCGAAATCAACGATATACCGTGTATCGTAGTTATCTCCCGTATCGTGAACAACATTGACAAACGGTGCTTAATTCGATGCAAGTAAACACGCAAAGCTCATTTAATAATACCGTATCAAGACACCAGTATACTTGTGTTGACATCATTCCAACGGATATTGACTTTATCATAGTTAACGTCGTAGGGAACATTGCTATGAATCGATCTTCAATTTCCGGTATTTGTCAGGAAAAAGATAATTAGATCGCATCAGCAAATAGGATAAATAACGTACAGCTGTAAGCAGCTCCAGTCAGAATTAGTTCCATTATGCATGAATGGAGTAAATCTTTCCGACAAGCAAGCATTTCAATGTATTACAATAATCATAGAGTAAACTACACCCCCACTCACTAATGGTCCATTAAGCATCAATGCCAATAGTGACTCTCTGTGACAATACGTTGTAATGATATTAAAAGTATTTGAATAACCATTAATTAGGATGTAAATCAAACAAACAAACAAACAACTGTCAAACATTTATAAGAATTCTAAAGGCAAAGAGGCTCCGTATTTAAAACAATAACGTTTTTATGTGTTTTTGCAATTGTGATAGGTGTCGTATGCAATCTTAGGCTAATCATAACATCCACTTGACATTATTATGCTCGAGACAACCAGCAATGCCATCACGTGCTAAATATTAAAATGCAGTCAGTGACAAAAGCTTTTATGGTTGAATTGTATCGTGACCTGTCCAAATACATAATGTGAAATTATAAGCGTACTTGCAGCGTAAATACTGGTATTCGTCGGACTTGCACAAATATGCCAAGAGTTAACAAAGAGTTGGGATTTGACATGGAACGCAAAATTGACTTACACATGTACTGTCAAGTATGTATTTGCGAAACACAATCTCTCTTATTCCATTACCCAACCACCAAAGAAAAGTGCTTTTAATGCATTACATAACGAGTTAATAGTAATCATTTTGCATAGTATTATGTAAATTCTAAAATATGTTATTTCATTCTAATATTTGAATTAAATTCGAATGTTTACTGTCCTTACTTTTTGTACGTTATTAGTATTTTTCGAAAACGTTTGAAGAGAAAATAAATCAAATTCAACACAATTGATATCAGGGTGAATGTTGATTAAACTAATATATAATGTCAATAACAATACATGCAAGACAATTGAAACAATTGTTTCTACATTGTTTCATTGAATTGATAAATATCTTTTTTGTTGGACGTGCTGGTAAAAGTGTTAAGGTAATAAGGCGTCCTCAAACTCTAGCACATTAAACAGTAGGTTCTTACATCACTGCGTAGGTACGCATTTAGATGCACATATCATATCTTCATAAAGGCATAATACATTCTGATTACTATAACTACCATTTAATATTTAAATTAGAATTATTATCAATTATGTGCATACAAGGAAACTGTTTGAAAACGTTTTAGATCAATACTACATGCTCGTTTCGCCTTACAATATGCGCTGTAATTGCTAATTACCAACAATAACGATGCCCCTTTGAGATTTAACTAAACTACTTTGATCCGATTGAATACAAGGAAGACGTTAAACATAAGTCACAAAGATTGTGAAATACCGAGACAACTAACAATTGTGCAATTTACATAAGACGGAATTAATCAATGGTATACCGAAACTTCACTCGATGTGAAGAAAATCTTTACTGGAGAATCACGCGAATGAAATCATAGGCGCCAATATATGATCAATGGATTATTTCCCATTGAAAGCGTATAATTATAACGTGGTTGAAAGCTTTTCGAGACAAGTCATGAATATTACAACAAATAGTTGAAACATTTAAATTTACAAGATCATATTTCCAACTTAAAAATATGTATTTTATCACCTCTTGGAACAGCGATTGAAAGTTGTACTTTATACAAGAAATTCTATTATGTGTTTATTTCGCTATATTTTCCATAAAATTAAGATATTGCTTATCATAAAAAAACATAATTTAATGGAATAACAGTGTGAATTGCACAACTTAGGAGTAGACAATAAAGGAAATGAAACACTCTTGTAAACTACGCCAACTTGTCATTTAAAGAAATCAAGTATTTCTTGAATTTCATTGTTATATTTAATAAACGTTTCATAGAATTAATATGATAACAACAATATTGATTAAATAAAGTTGCTGAGTTGCAGAGTGCAAAACTGTTTTAATGTTTTATTGCAACGAAATAACTGGCATTTATTAAATTTAATCGCGGAGTAATTTCATTGTCATCAAACACTTTTGTCATCCGCCATTGTGAATTCATGTCACGCTGCCGGGAATTTCCAATCATTATCACGTCGTAGACTTATTTTTTCCATGTAGCCAAACTGTTTAGTATGGGGAAATACTCGTACTGACAGTTAAAAAACGGCAATCGACGTGTAGAGTGACTTTATCATGTGTTTTGACGTCATCACAACATCAGATTTCTTGGACGACATGTTGATTTATTTTGACGAGATGCGATTTAGAATATCAAACTGCATTTACATGCAGTAGATTCTATATGCTCCGATAAACTGTAGGGTTGTCTTTATTGCTTATATTTGAATTGTTCAAAGCTCGTTCAGATTTTCAGATTCGCCTTTAAATACGGAACAATAAATTTCATTCTGAGACCTTGGCATGTCGGAACTGAACTTCAGAAGAAACCTTCTTCCAACTCATCCAATAAATTGAAGTTTATAAGAAGGATCTATTCTCTTAAGTTTCTAAAGGCCCTTCTAGGAAAGCAAATACAACAGTGCTTCTTTTATATTTTTATATTTTTCGTTTACTGAACTTTTTTTTTTTTTTTTTTTTCGTTTTCAACGAAACAGTTACCTGTAAATGAGGCTCGAATAAATGCCAAAAATGCTTCAAATCGAAAGCCATTGATATCGGATTCAGCAAAATACTCCATTTTAGACAGCTGTCAAGTAGCAGACATAATCAAGGAGATGAATATGTAATTAAACAAACAATACAGAGAGGTAATTTATATTTTCAATGAAGAAACAGTGGATTATCAAAATGGTATTTTTCACTGTTATTAGTCATTGTTATGTTCACTGAAAATCACCATAATCCACTGAAAGCACATAATAAAGAATTGTACCATCTTGTGCAGACTTTGGTTCAAAACCACTGTCTTGATATTTTCATCAAGAATATAATATAAATGGACACTTTATGTGATTAAACTTATACGATACTGTATTATTGTAATATGCATATACAAAAGTTCATAGTCGTTAAATAAGAATAGATTTATATTATGAAAGTATTTTGTATACTGCTGTTATTGGATATGCATATGTCCTTAGGAACGTATTCAATATAAACTAAAAAAATATTATACAAAGTGTATTATTAAAAAGTTTATAGTAATGTGTAATTGAACTGTTCAATTGTGAATTGACAATATTATAGTATGTACATTGATGTAGTGTTTATGAAGTAGATTATGCTATGAATATACATGTGGCTATCTAAATGGACACTTTATGTGATTAAACTTATACGATGCGGTATTATTGTACTACATGTATGCATATACAAAAGTTCATAGTCGATTTTGTAAATGTTCTTAAATAAGAACAGTTTTATATTATGAAAGCATTTTGTATACTGCTGTTATTGGATAAGCATATGTACTTAGGAACGTATTCAGTATAGACTAAAAAAATATTATACAAAGTGTATCATTTAAAAAGTTTATAGCAATGTGTAATTGTACTGTTCAATTGTGAATAGCCAATACTATGGCAGGTACATTGATGTAGCGTGTATGAAGTAGATTATGCTATGAATATGCATACATGTTCATGAGCGGGTTACCAACTCTGCTCATGCATGTATGGACTTAATGAATTTTGCTATGATGTAGTGTTCGTAAATGTTCTATAAAGAGAGACTTGGTTAGATGACAGACACGATTGCGAGTTTGCTTTTTTCAGAGTGTTTATGACTACTACATGTATGTATAGCCCTGTTATTATTGCTTTGGGTACTTTTCCATAAGATAATGGATTTGGTTAATATTTTGTTACACACTGTCATACTGGATATACTATTCAGATATGAATATCATTTTCTACTATCACTTTCTTGCACCATCCCTCATAGAGATACCATTGTATTTACCATTTGTTTCAAACTCACTTCGATGACAATAATAAATTCTTCTATCGTCTCTATTCAGTATTTCAAACGCACTTCGATGACAATAATAAATTCTTCTATCGTCTCTATTCAGTATCACACTGTTTACCGCCTAACAACTAAACATATTACCAATGAATGACGTAACCATATGTAGTTTTAATGTTAAAGGTCTAGCATCAAAACAGAAGCGTACCCAAGTTTTTGAATGGTTAAAACAGAAAAGATTCTCAATATGTCTCCTACAAGAAATACACTGCTTAGAAAATGAATACATGGATTGGCAAAAAATGTGGGGAAATAAAATATTTTTAAGTGGTGATAGTAGTAATAGCAAAGGGGTAGGGATTTTTATAAACACCAAACAAGAATTTAAAATTATAGAACATAAAGAGTATATAAAAGGTCGACTACAACACCTTAAGATAGAAATCATGGGTAATCAATTAGTAATAATAAACATATATGGTCCAAATCAGATGATGTAAATTTTTATACCAGTGTGCAAAATATAGTGCAAGATTACAATGATCATTCACTAATTTTAGGAGGCGATTTCAATGCTGTTCTTAACTACAAACTAGATAAACTAAATGGTCGAAATGATACAAACAAAAAATGCTCTGATAAGATTAATAATATATTAGAAAACAATGACTTACACGATGTTTGGAGAAATAATAACCCTGACAATCGTACCTTTACATGGCACTCAAATACGAGTCCTCCTATCTTTTGTAGATTAGACTATTTCTTAGTATCAGCTAGCCTATTAAACTCTATTAAAACGGCTAACATTTCAGTAGGATTCAAATCAGATCACTCTCTTGTTCATATTTGCATAAATTCATCAAAAATAGAACGAGGTCCAGGCTCTTTCAAAATAAATAATTCCATTCTTGACAATACAAAATATCAAGAAATAATACGCAAATCTATTACACAAATTGCAGAAATAAATAAAGAAGCGAATCCAAACGTGTTATGGGAAGTAATAAAAGGAAGAATAAGAGATGAATCAATTAAATTTTCAAGTAAACTTAAAAAAGAACAAAACCTAGAAGAAAAAAGGGTCGAAATCAACATTAAAACACTAGAACATGATATAACAATCAATCCAAATGACGAAGAAAAGCTACAAAAACTCAAACAAGAAAAAAATAACTTCAATTCTATACAAGAAAACAAAATAAAAGGCATACTATTAAGGGCTAGAGCTGAATGGATAGAAGGTGCCGAAAAAAATACCAAATATTTCTCAAATCTAGAAAAGAAAAGGGCAGAAGAAAAATCTATCAAACATTTATTCGTGAAAGACAAACTAATAACAGAGCAAAAACATATTATGTCAAGTACGGCTAAATTTTACGAGCAATTATATAAAAAAGACAACTATATACGTAATAATGATACATTTTTCGAAACCAATGGACATACTATAACCAACGAACAAAAACAACAATGTGAAGGGGAAATAAGCGAAGATGAAGCTTTCACGGCATTAAAAGAAATGAACAACAATTAAAGTCCTGGGTCAGATGGCATTTCTGCCGAATTTTTTAAATTATTTTGGAATGACATTAAAGAGCACTATATACAATCGATAAATTACGTTAATCCCAAAAAAGGACAAAAACTTAACAAACTTGAATAACTGGCGCCCTATATCTTTACTTAATATAGACTATAAAATAGCATCCAAAACAATAGCCAATCGAATTAAAAAATCATTACCACATTTAATAAGTGAAGATCAAACAGGTTTCGTAAAAGGTAGATATATTGGTGAAAACGTAAGATTAATCCAAGAAATAATTGAAAAGATGCAGGAAAACCATGAACCTGGTATAATATTCTTTGCAGATTTTCAAAAAGCCTTTGATAGCGTTGATCATAACTTTATATTCAAATGCCTCAAATATTTTAATTTTGGTGAACAATTAATAAAATGGGTATCGTTGTTCTATAAAGATGCAAAACCATGTGTCACGAACAATGGTCATTGCTCAAACTTTTTTGACATCAAGAAGGGGGTACGTCAAGGATGTCCTCTTTCTCCATATTTATTTATAATATGTATCGAAATATTGTCTAGACGAATCAACACATGTGAAAATTTAAAGGGTGTTACTATATATAATAAAGAAATGAAACAAACATTATTTGCGGACGATGCCAGCTTCTTCATCAATGGTGAAAAGAAGTCGTTTGAAAAACTAATAGAAATTCTAGGAGAATTCTCGTTAATATCAGGTCTAAAACTAAATAAAAATAAATGCACAGCACTTAGAATAGGTTCGTTAATACACAGTGATTTGGAATATTGCAAGAAAGACAACTTTGTATGGACATCAGACTCTGCTAATACACTAGGCGTTGTCTTCACTAACAACATCACAAGAATGCACGACCTAAATCTGACCCCCAAAATTGACGCGTTCTGTCATTGCCTACAAAACTGGAAAAAGTGGAACTTATCACTAATAGGCAAAATAAATGTTTTGAAAACATTTGCACTCCCAAAACTTATATACCCACTCACAGTACTACATAAGCCAAATATAGACATTATAAAGAACATTGAAAAACTCATGTTTGACTTTCTATGGAATGGTAAACCAGATAAAATATCAAGAAACACAATTATACAAGACTATAAAAATGCAGGTTTAAAAATGGTGGATATTCATTCTTTTATTGATGGACTAAAAATAAGCTGGATAAAACGATTAGAAAATGATAAAGCCAATAACTGGCAGCATATATATGAACAAGAATTAGCCATTTATGGTGGAAAATTATTTTTTAAATGCAACATGACAGAAAAAGATGTAAAATTGTTAAATATAAAATCAAAATTCCTCAAAGACATAATGTTATCATGGAGTAAGATAAATTTTAAATCAGAACACAAACAAATATCAAAACAAATCATTTGGAATAATAGCTCAATTAAACTAGATAGAAATACCACATTCTTCTTTGAAGATTGGTATGACAAAGGGATACTCTTTATAGAGCACATTTATGATTACAGATCTTCAAACTTCTATAGTTTCGAAGATTTGATACAGCTGTACGATATACAAATTGGTGATTTTACTAAATACCATAGTCTCGTACAAAACATACCAGCAGAATGGAAACAAACTTTATCTACCGAACCTATGTCATATAATCCACCAGAGTATCTAATCGATAAAATAAAAGATAAAAGAAAAATCAATAAAATTGCATATAACATTTTGATTGAAACCAAACAAAATAATCCTATTAAGCAAATTCATAAATGGAATCATGAAATAGGACACGATAACATGAAATGGGAGAATATCTTTTTAACTCCTTTATTATGTACTGTTGACACAAAACTCCGAGAATTCCAATACAAATACTTAATGAGAACTATCCCAAACAACTCGTATTTACTAAAGTACAAACTAGTTCCGTCTACCCTATGTGATTTCTGTTCTATGTTTCCAGACAGCAACATACATATGTTCTGGGAATGTCATGTCATACAAGCCTTTTGAGGAAATATTTATAATTTTTTAAAAGTGTATGTTCCATCTATTAATACTTTTAGCTATTTAGATATATCATTCTGCACAGTACAGAGTAATGATCCACAAAAAAGCTGTCTAATAAATTACATAATACTTCTTACAAAATATTTCATTTTTAAATCAAAATGCACACTAACTAGTCCAACAATAGAACCTTTTAAAGAATACCTGATACATAGAATAAAAATAGAGAAAACAATATCAGAAACAAAGAATCAAAGTGAAATGTTTGAGAATAAATGGAGTGATTTATAATATTATTAAATTAAGAAAACACAAATATGTTTTATTGAAGAGATGGTGCACATTCTACTTTTATGTCTCTCTCTTTCTCCCCTCTCTCTCTCTCTCTCTTTCTCTCACCCTCTCTCTCTCTCGAAAAATAATTTATAAATCCATTTATTGTTATACTATTAGTTAATATGTTTATAATGTATGGCATAAATGTAAATGTATTTATAAATGAATAAAATTGAAAGGACAAAACCTTAAAAAAAAAAAAAGAATATAATACGGACTATGTTGTCCAATATGATAATATACATTATACAAATATTGTATTTATGAGAAGACCACCCGTTTTAAATTATTGGTAACGGAAACAACATATTCTTTTGTGACAAGGAAAATACAATACAGATAACAAAAAATGAATTATTGCCAGGTTTAGTCTGGGAGACGTGCAAAAAGACTAAGAAAGGAGAACATAAAGGATATATAATGTTTGTTTTTATGCAACATGTGTCTACAATATCATATGTGGAATAAAACTAATTTGTGTCACATATTTTTTTAAGTATGTGTTGTTTTTCAATATTTTGGCAAAACTTTCTTTTTTGTTGCCATGGCAACAGTTTAATTCTATTTTTCAAAAAAAATGTTTTTCAAAAACATTTGAATAACCATTTCCATAAAGTTGGAGACATGAAAGCAATATTGGCTCCCCTGACCCTACATCTTCATAATTGACACATACACTAATTTTGTAGATCTTCCACCAAAAAAGCAATTAGTTGTCTTATTAAAACCTCCATAAAATCGGCGACTTGAGATATTCGTCCATTTTTTTCAATTCTATATCTGTAAGATAGTGTTCTTTCCAGAATAATAAAAAGTGAAAATGGCCAATTTTTGCCATAAGCCCCCTTTTATCAGGCGCAGTCACATATATACATGTACATTTTTACACCACAAGACAACTGTAACTAATGCAACAATCTGAATAATGTCAAAGTAATTGAAGACAAGTTGTCTAATCATGAGATCAGCCTTTTTGCTTTATTCATACCAAGTTCCATTATAAAACTTATCCCTAGACGTATTTGTTTATTATACATAACCTTATCTTATCAAAGAAACTCATTACAATTGATGCCTTGCGGAAACATAAAACAAAATTGCAAATTGTTTTTCGTACAAACTGTACTTCCGCATCTGAAAATTGTTGCTTATATTAGGGAAAATTATATGAACACTATCTTCATAAGGGTTAATCAGAAGAAAACAATATTTTCCATTATGCATTTCATGACACACATTTCTTTAGGCTGAGTCTCCATTACACGGAAATTAAATTTCCATTGATTTTGCGATTGTTGTAATATTATTTCACAGCCAGGCTGTAAGTGTTATAATACAGAAGTTAACCTCAGGGGAAACGCTGGTGATTATTTTTTCTGTAGTAAAACATGGGTACATGTACCAATAAAACACATATAGGGGACTTCAGCGTTTGATCTTAGCATTATAGTACTGCGTCATAGTATTTATACGTTTGAAACATTTATTGACTTTTGCACTTGTACGTGGTGTCGGTACAAGGTTTAACTAAATAATTCACAGATACATTACCAGTATATCTTGTAAATGTACACATACCTAAACATATATAAACATCTACAATAAGGACTTTACATGCTGCCATATGTCTCAAGAACGTAATAAATTTTGTTTACCAATGTAGACCTGGCAGATCTGTACATCTACCGACTTATTCTAAAAGCTTTTGTAACGAAGAAGCAATAAGTAAACGAAATAGCTTAAATTAAACATTAACTATGCATATTGACGCATTTGTGGAAGCTGGTCAGTGAACTTTGATTATAAGACAGTTAAGCAAATACACCACACTACTGGTAGGATGCACTGCATGCATATAACACAAACGGTGTGCCAATTTCTAATTTTCCGATTTGTGAATCTACTGTTGAAACTGTCACATAATATATGAAGTACGTATGCTGACTTTCTAGTTCAGTTACAACAATATGAAAACTGTACAAACATCCGATGTTGCCTTCAAAACACGATCCCATGCTTCTATGTTATATAATATGCTCATGTATTTCGATATATAAACATCGTCTTTGTAAGCTGTCATATAATTATGAGCTGATATTTGTACAGATACCATAAATCAACTGGGATAAAATCATAGATGACAGGTCCATAAATTTGGCTCGACAAATAGCGAAGACAATTGAAGTTTTATTATTCCAACGATTTGAAGGTTTTCTACGTAATTGGTATTTTTTATGTTGTCATAAAGTTGAATATAATACGTATCAGTGGTATTTATGGAATTCTGATATTATTCATAACATCATTACCGTATGTTTCTTTATTCAGATTTTTACGCCGAAAAAAGAAACAGAAAGACTCAAAAGCAAAATCGGAAAAAAATTTCCCGGTCAAAATGAGAATAAGATGATGAAACAGAGTTAAAACTGCGGCTTCAGAAATTGCATACATTGTTGGTCAGCAGGAGAATTCTGCCTTTGTGCCTTTAAAATTCATGTAATGCATCACTCATCTACAAACGTTAATATCAGAAAGCATGTAATAAAGAATACGACCTAAAAGAGGAAATCTGTATTCAGTGAGTATAGTCAATGTTATAATTATGTAAATTCAATTACATTATCAATAGAAAGTTGAACATTATCCAGGAAAACATCAAATTTGATAAAGTGGGTTTCACAAACTAAATTTTAGCAATTAACATATTTGTTATGATGGATATTTTTACTGTTTTTGACATGGCGCTTTTATGCAAATTAAATATTAACTTAGATGACCAATACTTAAATGATTAGAACAAATTTAGTATCGTTAGATTGCATTTTTAAAGCTGAATTCAAATATGTCATTTAAATCTTAGTACCTTTGAAATAATTACAATTTTCTACAATTTAATAGGTTTTTACATTTTCATTTAAGAATCATAAATTTGGTCACATGACAAACTCTATACAGTAGTATGCCCTGTGGCTAATGTACATACTTAAGTCTTTAATTTCCTCTGGTCTAATTATGCCATCATGGGTAGGTGATATATTGCACTTATCTATGTGTATAATGCTGATGGCTAATTATGACATATCCTGTTTTATAATTACCCAATCTTCATATAAATCTTCATTTCCTGAATGACAATGAAATATCAATATGACATGTTTACCGCCATTAAAAGATTATAACACCTTATCGAAAGGAATCATCAGATGTGATAAGCAGCCACCTTGAGGCTTGTAAAGTCCTATATAAACTAGCCAAAACACTCTAAGAATATCATAATCTATTATGGATGTGAATAAATAAACTAGTTGGACTTTACTTTAAGCTTGTCTCATCTGTTATTTCCAGGTATGTGAATTTACTATTTTTATACTTTATTATTTTAATTTAATGATGGACTATGTACCTTTAAACATTGTTTATGTCAGAATGTTAATTGTTTATTCAACATTCAATTGTATATGTTTGTATGATTTCTTCATACTTAGTATTCTAACTTTACCTTTAATTTGAATACTACATTTGAATTTAACTATTGATATGTATCTTATATGTGATTGAACTTTAATAGGTAACTTATACTTAAATTGAGCTTTGTGTATATTATTCTACTAAGTACCGTTCAAATGATTATTTGTACCTCTCACTAGCCAAGCGTAATTCCCCTAAATTTGCTTAACTGCTATATGTTATTTGAACTGTACTTACATTAGAATATTTGCATATTAGGTTTTGTACTATTTGTTATTATTCTAAAATGTCTTGTATTTCATTAATTAATATTTAATGAATTTGAATGAATATCATAATCTATTCTGGATGTGAATAAATAAACTAGTTGGACTTTACTTTAAGCTTGTCTCATCTGTTATTTCCAGCGAGCCCCGCAAATAAAGGTCGAGGTCAATTTATGCTACGTCATAGCGCGTCATAAATTAGTGTGTTCGTGGGCCTTATAAAATATTTATTGTCGCTCTGTCTCAAACACGAATTCGCATTATTTTAGGTATAAAAGTCCTAATATGACGCACTAACTAATATACAATGTAACCACAGAACGTCGAATATGAACATGTATATCTTAATTTATGTCTTATTCGAACTGCTGGTACATATTTGTTTGTGTGTATCGTGAACTAAATGTCTAGTATGATTGTCAGTCAACCTTACTAGTTCTTCATGACATATAAATCAATACTTCTGTATGATCAGCTCTGTTTGGGCCAAAGTTATGCCATACTTACATTAGTTTTAACACATATTTCTGTCAATTTATTTGGAGTGGACAAAGACATGAGTTAACTGACTGGTGTACAATATCACTTCCTGGACATTCATCATCTTGGGCACATGTGGAAGACACGTTTGTTGTTCCGAAACATATTGCAAATACGTCTAAAATGTTTCAAAATATGACTAAATTAATAAATCTATCAACATGTATATATCAATTTCCTAGCTTTTTTATTATATTTTGGGACCAATCAACACGAATTGCGCGCACCTGGGATCGTGGTTATGTACAGAATAACACCAAGTAGAAGATCGGGGAACGTATGTTACAAACGAGGACATGTTTATTCTGTCGTTTTACAACACCTCATAGAATAATGCTAAAGTTGTCAGTTACGTGACTTTTATAGCATCATTATACTATATACTGTAAGCCCATAACTTATTTCGCGCGATTTAATTTCGCAAAATTCGCAATTGATAGATATGCCCAAAATTAACTACATTGTATCCGTGAAAGTGTTCAAAACATCAATATGAACTTCGTGGAAGACTTAAAAACGCGAAACTGTGTAGTCGTGAATATGCCAGCGATGAGCAAAAAACAAAAGTTAATATTCGCGAAAGTAATTTGATATACAAAACTCATTTAGAGAATTTGAGAAATTCTTCCAATTGGCTTAGAAATGCTTTTAAATCACAACGAATTAGAAAAAGTTGTTGTTGGTGTATAAGGACTTTTATTAAAAGTGTCTCTTTAAATTAACCGATTACTAATTAGGACAATAGGACAGTCGTGGAAAACATAGCAATGTTGAGCCGATATCGGCAACATGACTGACTATCGGTGGACGAGTCCGCTGTACATCATAACACTTCTACGAGCTTTAAAAGTGGTTCTCAACGCTAACCTTTTTACATTCATAGTTTGTTTATACGTCTTGTTGTTTTCAATACTCACTCAACTACCTCATATACTTTGCAAACGAATATTTTTTAATACAATGTGTTATAGGCCACTTTTTCAAACATTGTATATGCTAATTGGAATGCACATTTCTAAACGAGGCATTATTGTAAAATTCGTGCAGTGTATGACATATTGTCATGGACAAGATGAAAACATCCTCCCATGGCAATAAGCATATTCTTGTACACCGTAATCTAGTTCGACATTTGGCTTCCGGATATATATAACATTGAGCCGCAAAACGTCGTATATCTTCATAGTAATAACAAATCAATGCAGTTTTGATTATAGTTTTTTCACCCACTTTGGTTACAAATTAAGCATTTAATCAATTTGAATGCCATGTTAAATTCAATAAGTTGTATATTTGACTTTGTGTCGCGTTATTGTGGTATTGGATAATGCGTAATTTCTGTTTTACGCCCTCGATTGTTTCAGTCACGTGCGGCTTTCCACGTCCGATTTTTCATCATCTTTTTATTAGACACATCCAACTATATACAGAGCATTGTCCCGTGTTATCGCTAGAACATCTTTGCCATCGTAAAACACATGACGGATAGGAAGGGCAATAAACATGTTGTGAAATATCATGAGGTCAATAAACCGAGAGTGTAGAGCATAAAGGTGCATGTACGTTCATACCTGACAATAGATGTCAAACGCTCGAACAGTGACAAATGGAATCAGTAAACTTTGATTTTAAAGTGACTGTCAACTAAAGATATAAATAGTTTGCTCCTGCACATAATGCACAGTCATATGTATTTAATAAATTGAACAGGTGTTTGTAGAATTCAGACTGAAACATTCAATGCACACATTTGATGAAATAATTTACAAATATTTACATTATTTCATTTTCTGCAAAGGACCAATGAAAATGCTACGAGTATTATAGATAGATATAGTATCGCAGGTGAAAAGTAAAAGAGAAAATATAACCATACATATAAAGCGACATCCAAATAACTTTGCATATTTTGTTGAAGCAGTGTGGTTTCTATTGTATTGATAAAGCGTTATACGCTGATTGTACCCTTCTAGAAAACTTACATTAAATATAAAAATGAGACTCGAGACATATTTGATTTCTTTCATATGAAAATTTGTCGTGGTTTACAATTTAAAGCTTTTCATATTATTTAATGTAACGTTTATTGTAAATCTACTCCTATATTTGGTTGTTCACACCTTTATTCCATTAAAGGCCAGTCTAATGACGTTTTAATCTGATATACAATGTATTTAAATTTTATAGAAATGAAGCGAAATAAACATATATTATTAGCTATTTTGGTATGAAGTTTCGATGTAAAATCTTCAACAGTCGTTCCAAGAGGTGATAAAATATAATAACACTTAATATGGATATATGATCATGTAAATTATCAGTGCAAGTGTTTTCAACTTTTTTGTCATATTGCCGACTAGTCTCAGAAAACCTTTCAACTAATACTTATACCTTCTTCAATAGAAAATATCGCATTGAGCTTATATTGGCGCCTGTGATTCTCCGGCTAAGTTACGTCTACAAACGTTGCAGAACGTCATTTGAATTATAGTAACACAGTCGTATGTAAATTGCTAAATTAAGTTTGCGCAATACTGTTCTCTCGGTATATCACAATCATTTGTGAATCACATTTGTCGTCATCAAATTTTGTCAAAGTATTCAATCAGTTCAAATCAGCTACCTACTTTCTCAAAGGTGCATCGCTTTTGTTGATATTGTCCCATTAAAGCGCATTTTGTAATACGTGATGAACGTGTAGCAATTGATCTAAAACTTTGCAAACATAGTGTCGATACTCATTGCAATCACAAAATGCATACACATGTATTTGCTTTGGTATGAAGTAATAGTAATTGTAATAAGACTGGCATATGCCTTATTTATTTTTGATCAATGCGTCAACAGGCTCATCCACGTAGTAAAGACTTCTACCAACACCAATGCGTGAAACGCACGATTTAATTTAAGAATTTTCTATTTTGTTAACTGCAGCTTGTAGACGCCTTATAGCTCTAACATCGTTTGCCAGCACGTCCTACTAAAATCAAATCCAATCACAGAATCTATGCAATATGGTAGGAACAATTGCGTCACATATTTATTTAATCAATCGCGGAATCATTTGCTCAACATTCGCACGGAAATCAATTGTCTTGAATTTGATTTATTTTCTCTTCAAATATGTCTTGAAATATAAATAACGTACAAAATATAAGAAATGTACGAAAAATGTTAACATTCGAATTTAAATGAAATTAAATATATTTGATTAAGATGAATTAAAAGTAAATGCTGGGCAAATTCATTTAAATGAATATAAAGCAAGTTTGTTAAATATACACAAGTTTATGTTCGATGTGATGGTTTTAAATAAATGTAACCATGTACACAACACAGTGTAGTAGAATATATTGTATATACTATTCAGAATTTCACCTCAAACTTTAGTATGTAAATCATTTAAGTTTCTGGTTGGCGTTTACGTAACATATACATGCAATGTATTTCCTGATAATAATGAACTAATACAACGTGAAAGGAATTTGTCATGTATACAGACTATTGCAACTCCCTCCCCGACATTCGAGTTTTATACGGTGTAGGACTATTACTATCCACACATACAATAATATCGTACACGGAATAATAGAGAAAGAAGTTGTTTCATCTTCATGGTTGAACATACCAGACAATTCAACCATGACTATAAAAGTAATATAAGGTTACTATTGCCACATTGCCCTTCTTGTAGCAACTCTTACATTTGAACGGATACATAGAGAGAATTAAAAGCCCGACCCTGTCCTGCCCGGCCAGGCCCGGTCATGACCTGATCAACCAACTCCCTAAGACATCAACTTACATTACGCGTGAAAAGTTTAGTTTGCTCATCTCCTATGGTTTGAGGAATTACATGTTCCTGAAATTCCTGGAATTTTCAGATATCGGCAGCTTAATTGTAAAAGCTTTTAAATGAATGTGAAATTGTTACGAAATGGCCTGAAAATGTCATAGGTTTCATTTGTCCGGTTTCCTGTTGAGAATGAAACTAATCTGGAACATTCATATATGGTTTTATTTAAATACAATGAAACAGGAATGTTGTGGTGGTGGTACTTAAACTTGTTTAATATATTTTTAATAGGGACGCCATGAATTATCCTATTTTTAAAATTCCGAAATTCATAAGTCAAACAAGTACATACATGTAAACAAAAAGGAAAGTTAAATGCTTGTAAAATATTTGCGACGATCGTGGTGGGAATAACATTCACTGAAAAGGGATGACAGTTCTAAATAAACTTTAAGAAACGCAATTAACAAATACTAATTTCCCAGTTCAAATTTTGATGAATGTTTCCTTTTACTACATTTATATTTCAAGTTTGTGAGAAATAGTTCGTATCTTCAATACTATAATGTAAAAGGCACTAGTTGTATTTTAATTTCATGGTAACGTGAGAAAAACTGCTAAAACGAAGACAAATTCAGTGCATGTTTGATTTTCGACAATACGAACATGTGAACCCATGTTCACTACTTGATACTGTTCATAAGTTTGTATGTGCATGTCAGTGGCATCAACGTCATCAACCACAATGAGGGCGACTCTTTTTTCGAATGATTACCGAGATTTTTACATTTTAATCAATATGGTAACGACAATTAAAAGTGAGACCCGTCTTGTTGCTATATGGTTTCTATGAACATGCTTTGTATAAGCATCACCAACAACCACGGAGTTCTGATGCTACCAGTTCAAGTATGCATATGGGATAGATTCTATTAAATTGTATGTATCGTGTAAAAACTAAGAAACGTCCTATTCTTTCTGGAACACCCCTTGTATTGAAAACGGCGCTTAATTAGATGCAAGCAAACACGCAACGTTCATTCAAGACTGCCGTATTGGGACATCCATATGTTTGAGTGAACATTATGCTCACGGACATTGACACTATCATAGTTTATATCGAAGGCAACATTGATATCACGCGATCTTCAATTTCCGGTATTAGTCTGGAAAGAGATATTCAGCAAAAAGGATATATAACGTACAACTTAAATCAGCTCCAGTCAGAATTAGTTCCATTATGCATGAATGGAGTTGATCTTTCCGCCAAGCAAGCATTTCAATGTATTACAACAATCATAGAGTACGCTAAACCCTCACTCACTAATGATTCAGTAAGCATCAATGCCAATAGTGACGTGATAATACGTTGTTATAATATTAAAAGTATTTGAAGAACCATTAATCAGGAGGTAAACCAAACAAACAAACAAACAACTGTCATACATTTATTATAATTCTAAAGGCAACGACGCTACGCATTCAAAATAACAACGTTTTTACTTCATCTTGGAATTGTAATATGTGTCGTTTGCAATATTATACTAATCATAACATTCAATTAACATTATTATGCTCGAGACAACCAGCAATAACATCGCGTGCAAAATATTGAAATGCAGTCAGTGGCAAAAGTTTTTATGGTTGAATTGTATCGTGACCTGTTAAAATAAATTATGTGAAATGTATGCTTAAATACTGGAATTCGTCGGACGTCGATAAATATTCCTTCTTTTGTTATTGTCAACCAGTCAGGGATGAACAATGGATTGGGTTTTGACATGGAATGCAAAATTGACTTACTGCCAAGCATGTGTTTGCGAAACACATTGAGTTTTTTTTTATTCTCTCTTATTCTATTATCAAACCATCATATAATTGTGTTTTTAACGCGTTATATAAAAGGTTTATAGTACTCATTTTACACAGCGTTAAGTAACACCATTCATTCTAATATTTCATTTCAATTCGAATGTTTTCTGTCCTTACTCGTTGTAAGTTATAAGTATTTTAGAAACATTTGAAGAGAAAATAAATCAAATTCAAGACAATTATCTTCAGTGTGAATGTTGATTACAATAGAATCTTATGCAAATAACAAAACCTGCATAAGACAATTGAGAGAATTGTTTCTTCATTGTTTCATTAAATTGTTAATAAAATAAGTTTTTGTTGGACGTGCTGGCAACCCGAGTTAGTGTCATAAGGTCTTCAAACTCTAGTACACTAAACATTTTTGTTTTAAATTACTACGTAGGTACGCGTTCAGACATACCTATCATATCTTCATAAAAGCTTTACATTTTATTACTATAGCTACCATTTTTATAACATTTAAATAAGAATAATTATCGATTATGTGCACACAAGGGAACTATGTTTGCAAATGTTTTAGATCAATGTTTCATGTTCATTCCGTCTTGCAATATGCGCTGTAATTGCTCATTATCAACAATAACGATGCGCCTTTGAGAAATTAACTAAACTGATTTGATCCGATTGAATAGCAGGAAGACGACACACATAATTCACAAATGATTGTGAAATACCGAAACAATGTTATTGGGCTAACTTAATTTTGCAATTTACATAAGACGGAGTTATTCAATTGGCACCCCAAAACTTCACTCGATGTGAAGAACATCTTAACTGGAGAATCGCGCAAGTGCAATCTAAGTCGCCAATATAAGCTCAATGGGTTATTTTCTATTGAAAGCGTATTATTATTACGTGGTTGAAAGCTTTTCGAGACAAGTCGGGAATATGACAACAAATAAATGAAACACTTAAATGTAAAAGATCATATTTCGATCTCAAGTGTTTTTTATTATATCATCTCTTGGAACGGCGATTGAAAGTTGTACTTCATACAAGAAATGCTATCATGTGTTTATTTTGCTATATTCTCCATAATATTAAGATATTGCTTATCAGAATAAAACACCATCTAATGGAATAAAATAGTGAATTGACCAATTCAGGAGTAGACTAACAATAATCGTGACAATAAAAGAAATGAAACACTCTTGTAAACTACGCCAAATTGTCATTTTAAAGATATTTTTGTATTTAATAAACGTCTCATAGAATTAATAGCGTAGCGCAGGCTTTTAAAAATACCCAGACCGGTAATACGGGTAACGTGCGTATCTTCGTTGAGTCTGAGCAGGTACTAATGCTTTCAAAAAAAGTTATTTCCGGTCAAAAATTCCAGGCAGTTTTCCGAGGAGAATGGTCCTTGGAATATAAAAAATAGTAAGCTGTAAACGGTTGAGCCTATCGTTCTTTTTCAATTAGTTATCATTTTCAAAAAAAAAAATGTAATAAATAAAACAAATTATTTTTAAAAAACAAAGGGAAGTTAGAAATACGCTATACTCCCCGTGACCGTGGACCGTGTCACTAGCCAATTCATTGCAAGCGTTTGCGAGATTTCCATGCGCCCATTGCACATGGAAGATGTTTAAAGAATCACCAACAATAAAGGTGATATTTCATTTAAATAGCCGATTTATCATGACAGTACTCGATCTCCGAGGAAATTGGTCTTTAAAAGACATTTTTACGTTGTTTTACAATGATAGCAACACTCGTAAGTAGGCTACAATTCGTTCCAAGTCAACAACTGAACAATGCAAATCAACAATTATATGTCTCAATGTATACACTCAATCGCTTTAAAAACGCACCACATATGAAGTATCGGTTTTATTGATGAAAACGTCAAGCTATGGTTATTTATTTTCGGATTTATAATCCTCAGTCTACACACAACGAGTTGTGTGATTTTCATACCATTATTACGAGTTTAAAATAAATTATGATAAAGATAACACAGTGACCCATGAAAGTGAAAGTCACAATTTCAAAAGCAATTATATGAGCCCACTATGTACGTGGTTTCTCCTCCTAAAGAATAAAATTAATTACTTAATAAGATAGAATTATGTTCGACGTGATGTTTCTAACCATCCAAGCAAAGCTTAACTTGAATTATAAATGGAATGTGGCTTTGGCTGTCTGGCCAATACCATACAACCCAGTGCGGTCCAGATATTCGCATTATGTGAACCTAAGATGGTTTCAAGCCTTATTTAAACTTGAAATCTTGGTTATGAGCATCAGACTGTCAGGATATTTCCCGTGGCACCTTAATGGCACCTATATAGCACCTCAAATCAACACTATGAAGGAGCTTGAAGACAAAATGTTGGGACATTCGGCTCTAAACGGGATAAAAATCGTTAAAAAATGTACTAAAATTATTTTCCGTTTTATTGACAATTATGAAAAGAATAGTTATGAAAATGCAACAATGTACTTTTGGCTTGTTTACTGACACCCGACAGTCTTTTGACACTGTGTGCAGCCATGCGGAACCAATAACAGTGACACAACCTGTGTTGTGTTTACTCATAGCTCGGGCTCAATACCTTTGATTTGTTTCATCCAGGTCGGTCTTTGACTGTGTCATTCGCTAGGAATCGATGTTCTAAGCCCACAATCGTTGTGTTGAGGGAGCTGAACCGCCATGCTAAGGCATCGATGCCCTTTTCAGTTGCCAGCGAAGGCACAATCATCCGAACAAAATATTCAAAATATTCCCAGCATAAAAATACCATTAGCAAATACTGTTTCTGTTGTTTTTTCAATGTGTTAACCAACAGCGTACATTTTAAAGTCAATATTGACCACATAGGTTTACGCGATCGAGCTGCACATGCAAAACAAGCGAAACATGCAAAATCAAAAAACGTTCTTTGGGCGGGGTATTCGGAATGAAAACAAAATCGGTTTCTTAAATTAGGTCAAGCTTATGAACTGAACAAACCCTGTTAACTATTAATTTTAGCAAAAAATGATTTTTGACAAATTTTAATTATTTTCAATAGTGGTGCGTTTTTAAAGCGGTTGAGTGTAGCTTGTCAAAGCAATGTTTATGAGATTATTTTGTTACTGTCAGTGTGTATAAGACTTATGTACCAGTTAGTTTCATCCACAGCACCCCAGCCCCGGGGGAAGGGCGCTCTGGAATTTTGAGTTGTCAAAATCAACAGCCCTTCTACGGCCAGCGGGGGAAGCTGATGGTAAAATCCCCCGCATTTCCCCTGACATCTACCGGTAAATACTGTCTTTAGGCTATTGGTTTTCGCAGAATAAATCCTAAATTTCCCCTGCCTTGCGGGGGAAGCTGGGTGGTAAAAACATGGCTGTCTTCATGGCTATCCGCCATGGATCCTCGTGGTCGGGGGAACTGGGGATGCAACTGACTGGTGCATTAATTATTTGTGGTGGACAAACTTGTATACTAGGAGGGTCCATACGTTGTCGCTTATGTAATATCTTCGATTTTCCAAGCGGATAAGGACGAAAGACAAACATTGGAGGCTGTAAATTATCTATATTCGGAATATAAATAAACCATCTTATAGTAGGCCTACAAAACTACAGTACAGTACAACAAGGTACGTCTTTGATTTTATTGAATTGGAATCAAATTATGACAATTTGATTGATTGAGTTTTGTAATGTATAAAGATTACAATTCACAATGATTGCATGCATTTGTTATCTCCCTTGGATAATGCATAGCAACTGGGCCCGTGTTTATATCTACAAATATAGCCTAGCGGTTATCTAATATTTATTAAATACCCATATAGGCAATGCCTTAGTTCATATTATTATAACTACAATGTTGATTAAATATAGTTGCAGAGTTGTTTGGGTGTACCGTACTGGTTATATTTTTTTCTCATTCATGCTTCGTCTATACGTATATGGAATGAGCTACAAAATTACATTACATTTCTTCCTTTTGGAAATTGTTACAATATTAAATTGTTCAATTTATTCGATTATTGGGGTGGTCTGATTGTTTTTAACGTACAAACAAAACGTGACTGTGTGCTTAAGCGGGAGCAAAACATTTTAATCACATAAATCACGGCGTGGAAGTGTAATGGAGCCCATTTCATAAAAACGATATTACACTACTCATTAATAGCATAACTAAGCAAATGAGGAGGGCTAATCTCTATTTTTATGTATTCATACGCGCTGTCAAAATAATAAACAAATATTGCCGACCGTGATTTTATCGTCAGCGGTACAGGTCAGATCAATAGACAAGGCGAATCTGAAAATCTCAACGAGAATTTATAAAGACAATTCAATTAAAATATAATAAATAAACACAAACCTACATTTATTTATTGAACATGGCATAGGCTAACACTTCCTGCAAAATTTAATGCATTTTGAGTTTCAAAATCGCATCTCTTTAAAATTCATCAATCTCTTTCCGGAAATTCGAAGTAGTGATGACGACAAAACATAAACATGACATCACAATGTCCGTGGCGTTTCCCGTTTTTTAGAACGAGTATGGTTCCCTTACCAAAATTAATTTCAAGACTGGATAGGGCCTACTAAAAAAGGTCCGTGTCGTTATTACTGTCAAATATACCCGCCTCGGCTCATCTTCGTTTTCAACATTGAATTAAATGTAATTGAAATACAGTCATACTATTTTTAGTTGTATTTATTTTTTTAATTTTAACTGGCTTATTTTGTTTATGTGATAAAAAGAAACTTACATTCGTGTCTTCCCAAATTTAATTTATTAAACTTGTTGGATAAAAGAAATAAAATACTCGACAGAGCCTCGTATTTTATCACTTTTATCCAACTCGTTTAATCAAGTCAATATGAAAAGTCACTCATGTAAGATCCCCAATGTTTGCTTATGTATGTTAAATCTATTTAATACTTTTTGGCTCTGTATTCTACTTTCGTCTAACATACACGTACGTCAATAAATACCCTATACACTCCGTATGTCGACCCCATGATATATTGCAGCATCTTATCCTCCATGCACTTTATGTTCTGTGATTGTTACAAAGATGCTCTCCTGATAACACGATGAACAGTGGTATGTCAATTATATGAGCATAAGAAAAAAGATAATGGAAAATTAAATTAAGAAGGCAGCACCGAGAGAAACAAGCACAACCATGAGGCCCATCGCTCAATACACAGCATAACGAATACTGATCACATTGCACTTGGCGTTCAAGATTTGATTATATGCCGAATTTGTAATAACAGTCTGTGACAAAAGCCATAAGCGAAACTGCATTTATTACGTTACATGAAGTTTTGCGGATCGTAATGTTATATTTAGCCGCTAGCCAAATGTCCATCTCGATTACGGTGTACAAAAATAAACCAAACATACTAGTATCCAGTAGTACTGTTTTGCCGTGTACTAAATCTTAACAGCATGTCATCGATAAAGGATCTTACATGAGTGTATCTTAACATTGCATTTATTGAACGAGCTGGATAGAAACGATCAAATACGAGGCTCTGTCGAGTATTTTATAAATTTTATCCAACGAGTTTTATCAATTCCTTATGGAAAGACACGAATGTAAGATTCTTTTTTTTTCATATAAACAAAATAAGCCCTGCAAATGTGCTAAAGGTAGACAGGCTTCCCCTATAGAAGAGAAATAAAGTCAGTGAGTAATGCGGTTCATCAAGAATTTAAAACGGACTATGTTGTCCAATATGATAATATACATATGCAACTATTGTATTTATGAGAAGACCACCTCGTATTAAATAATTTGTTACGGAAACAACATATTCAATTGTGACAAGGAAAATACAATACAGATAAAAAATGAATTATTTCCAGTGTTATTCATGGAGACGTACAATAAGACTAATAAAGGAGAAGATATAGGATATAATATTAAAGTGTTTGTTTTTATGCAACATGTGTCTACAATATCATATATATGTATTTATTTTCGGTTTACATGGCTAATTACAGAGATGATTGGAAATCGTCAGTGCGTATTATATACGCACGGAGGATTAGCTAGTTGTAGTGACTGGTGGTCACTTGATGTACAGATAACGCGTAAGATGGGTCGATAGCGTTGATGGTCGTAATCTTTAACAAATAACAGAATTATATGTACATAAATGTAAAAAAAATGGACAAAATTGAAGCCATTGTAGAAGAACTACTTGATTGCAACTCGACGCGTGCATGGCGGGATAACGACGTCACGCAAAACATTTGAGGTATATAGTGGAGTATTTCCATCATTTAAGCTATTCGAAGCATGAAATAAATAGAATATTAGTATTTTACCGTGTATGATCGTTTGATAATTCACGTCGTGAGCAGCTGACTTATATTTTCACTCGTGGCTACGCCACTCGTGAAAATATTACACCAGCTGCTCACTCGGTAAATTATCAGACGATCATACACGTCAAGGTACAAATATCATCTATATAACTTGTATAATAATAATACTTGAAAACTTTTTTAAAGCGCTTTAAATAACAAGTCTCTAAAGCGCTTTAAACGCGAAAGTCAGCTAGTTGACAGTTCATTTAAAGTCTAAAAAATCACTTAATTCACTGATGTGCAATTTTAAAGAGGTGTGTACATACCGTTCAGATACAGATACATTTCTAGTAGTAGGGGAAAATTTTCGAAATTTTGTTACCTGAGTGACAATGGAAAGATACTTTCAGATATGTAAGCATATGGCTTAGTGATGATAAAAATGATGGGAGCAGCACTGAGGTTCATGTATAAAGCACTTAAATCAGCGTTTCCATGGCAACCATGTGGCTACATATTTGTATTTCTCACTATCTACGATAATACCTAATATCTTATTAACGATTAAACATATTTTAATGAAACATGGTATGTGACCGCACAATATCCCAGCAATTATGAAATTATATAACTCAATTGCAAACACTTGATGTCAAGGTCACAGTCAGAGGTCAAAGGTCAAATTTTGACAATTTCCCGAATATTTTAGACATTTTTCTTGTCTAGCATCTGGAATTCTTTATGTGCAAAAATGGTCCAGAGCGTTTCTTGGTTTATTTGTGTAGAGGAGTGTGTGAAGTTTGATTTCAGCATGTATGGACAGCTGGCATCACGCCGGTTACCATGGAAACCAAAATGGCGTCCATATTTCCCGTCATGTTTTAGCACACACCCCATCTTTATCTAACCATTTGTACTAAATATGAACACTTCTATGCAAATGAATTTGTACAATAGTTAAATCACATATATAGTGCTCCAAAATGTTTTCTGTGTCAAGGTTATAAAATTTCAGGGTCAAGGTCATTTGAAGGTCAAAAGGCAAAAAATGTGTAAAAAATGTGTTTTACCCCCAAAAAGTTATCTGTTATAGGCACAATTATGGCAAAAATAATTTTGATGTACGCCATCACAATGTGGCATCACTTAGTCGCATAACAAAATTTATTTTATGGTCATGAGTTGAAAAATGATAAAATTAGAAGGAATTCGCTAACCCTACCATAATTGAAAATTTTCATAATTCTGCGATTATCATGACATAACTATATGCGTTGCATTTGATATCATCGGGTTTATATGTGTAAATAGCGCATACATGTCCAAGTAAGAGCAACCTTATTACAAACTGATGTCAAGGCCGGCGTTCAAATTAATCTGTCTACCAAGGTCATGTAGGTCAAGGTCATTACAAGGTGAAAATTCAAGAAAATAGTTCAAGTCACGTTTTTACGTTGAAAAAAATCTTTAGTTGATTTTGCTTCAGCGAGTACCATTTCCTTCTATTATACATGTCTTTGTTTATTCGTGTAGAAGGGGTGTCTAAGGTTTAAATCCTGGAGAGAGTAAGGTTAATTATCATGGAAACCAAGATGGCGGCCTATGTAACAACCATTTTATGAGCCAATTACAAGTCAAAATCTCATGAGTGTTACCAATAAGTAGACAATACTTATTATATTAAACAAGTACATGTATTGCCATTAATAAACATATGCAGACCTCCGACATGAATTTTTTACCAAGGTCAAATGATGGAAGTCAATGTCATTTAGAGGTCAAAACTTTAAAACATGTTTAAGTCAGTATTTTACCTAAAATAATTTTAATTAAATTGCATGTTTTTTTACCACAATTGTGATACAGAATGTCATGTTTAATTGCAATGTTTACTCGAGCAAAAATGCATATCTTTGTCATATAAATGGTGTGAACTTGGAAATCTAACATAGCGTCCAAAATGGCGTTATACGAGGGACGTTTCAAAAGTTCCAGGAAAAGTGCTCTATAATGTTTATCGTATGTTCAAATTACTTTAAACTTTGCATCAACATAGAACCCTTTATTATACATGTTTTGCCATGAATCAAATGATTGAGGGTGTGTCGTACAAAATGGCACTGCTGCCATAGTAACGTCAGTAATGGCTACCCGGGGCAAATTTGACGTCACGTCGTAGAAATCGTCAAACTAACCAACTTTTTGACTCCAACCAAACAGCTACCAATTAACTACAGCATAAAATTACTTCGTGGAACATTTGCGAAGGGATGTTTAACATAGTTTTGATCAATTTTTGCCATAGTTTAAATATTCCCACTGTTGTGTTCAGGTTTATTTGTTGTCGTATTAGACTCGCCCGTCAGATGTCAGTTAATCATTGGAATTTTACCAGTTTTTGTCTTTTGGCAGGTAAATTATGACTTGAAACTGTAGATTTTATAACCACAACCTGTTAAGAGCGTTGTGTGTCTCTGGGTAGAATATATAAATAATATGAGCGCTTCCAGACTGTCAGTGGTACTGCTGCAGATGATCAAAGGAAGGTACGGCCAGTTGTGAAACAGACACAAGACGTTGCCTCGGACGTTTCTGCTTGATTTTGTGACACTTTCGAATGCTTTGCATAGGGACCCTGGAAGAAAGTATCTTGAACCGAGGCACTTTTTTAGAATATAAAGCATTGTTGTTATTGTAGCAGGTGTATTTTTGTGTGCCATTTGACTGACTGAGTGAGATTTAGTCAGAACATGTTAATAAGGTATGGTCAGAGATACCGTTGCCCCGGGTAGCCATTGTTGACGTTACTATGGCAGCCGTGCCAATTGGTACGACACATCCTCATTCGTTTGATTCATCGTAGACTATGTATTAAGAATTGTTCTATTGAAATGCAAAGTTTGAAGTAATTTGACCATAAGATGAATATTATAGAGCACTTTTCCTGAAACTTTTGAAACGCCCTACGTAAATCAATAATAAACGTTCATTTCTATGTTACAATGTGACATTTAGATAATGTTTATATATGGATGTAGTGACACATATTTGCAGGAATATTGATTTGATAATGTGTATCAAACAGGCATACAGCAGTGACCACTTTGAGGTCACAGACCACTTGTCATTTCAAAATCGCATTGGATGATAAGCTGAGCATGTGATATTTCCTCCCTTCCTTTCATGTTGCAACATATTATATTAAATTTAGGGTTTGACGTGTTTAAAATGTGAAAAATACACGTATTTTCATACTACAAGGTCAGTTTTTAATTTGAAAACTTTGCAACAAACGGCATTTATAGGCATGTTCATGTTGATCAAGATCGATTTCTTGAGTTGATGCGTCCGTATCTTAAATTCTTAGTTTTCAAGTTTAACAGTTTTAATTCTAATGGAATAAAATAAATCTTTGAATAAACATTAACTTTATATTGTACTTTTTACAGACAAACATTGGCCACTCAAGGTCTTGGTCATTTCAAGGTCAAACAACAAAATATTTGATCCTTTCGGCGCAAATCATCATATTGTAATTCATTGTACTGTGTATTATGATGAAGATGTGCTATTGTACGTTCAGAGAGTAAATTCTTTCATAAGAAGTTATAGGACGAAGGGCCCTGTGTATTTGTAGTCTTTAACGACATGTCTGGTAAGGATGTGGGTAACCATTAGGTTTCGGGATGACTGCACTCATAGGAGATGGTTACTTAATATGGTATAGTATTGCTGTAAATAGGGATGGTGGATACAAAGACATGAAATGGGCTGGCTGGATACAGAGGTTGTTTGTTACAAACAGGGTCTGGGTGGGTTGCAAATGGAAGTGGTGGGTTCCAAACATGGTCATTGATAGATGTAATTAGAGATGGCGGGAACTAAAATGGTCTAGGAAGGCTCTACCTAGAGGTTGTGGGTCCCAAACATGCCATGTTAGGGGTGTACATGCCTACATGGCGATGGTGGATATCAAACATGGTCTGGTATGGCTGCACTTGGATGTGACTGGTACCAAGCATAGTCTAGCAAGGCTGAAATAGAGGTATTGGGTACAAAACATGGTCTTAAATGACTACACTTGGAGATGATGGGTACCAAACATGGTCTTAAATGACTACACTTGGAGATACTTCAACGCCCTTTTAAACAACGACTGGTCAGTCTACACCCATAAAAGTGTTTGTCAAGTTCATTGCTGTGTGGTTATATGCTGCGTTCACTATTATCTCAACTGCCTGATAAATCCTAGGTATGCACTAAGTGAGGGACCCACCAGTGTGAAAAGCTGTCATCAATAGTACTATGAGATTCTCGCCAGAGTAGGGAACTTTCATCTTTAGTAATTTGTGATAAACAACGGTGTAGGAAACTTTCACCCCTAGTACTTTGTGATACTCACCGGTGTAGGGAACTATCATCCCTAGTATTTTCCCCAGTGTATGGAACTTTGATCCTAAGTGGTATTTTGGGACATGCCATGTAGGGAAAAGTCATAGATCTACATTCTATCATTTGAGAAAACGAGGCAACCTGAATTATGGGGGACTCACAGGCATTATCTCTAAAACGATGCTCATAACTGGATATGCGTGCAAGTATGCGGGTGTCTGTGTGCAAAACGCACGTGATACATAGAAATATGTACGTGGACGGTCAGTATGGCCTTCGTACGTTTTTCTGAGCACTCAGACACATGCTACGCTCTTGCAATATGTGTGCCTTCTACTGTCAACTACAACGCACATGATCAGTACGAACATGTACTGTCTCCTTACACAATAACTTGACAATTGTCAGGCGAGTGTACAATGTGCGCACGTTGTAGTCATGTGCAACGTACTTGTCAAGTGTGCAACGCACGATTCACACAGTTTTTCTATTACAGTCAGGAAAAGCTTTGCATGTAACGAGCATCGACGTACTTCATTCGTACTTCCTTCCTTTTCGAAAAAAACGTAGTGGCCACAGCCTTGCAAAAACACGCTCGTCGGGTTGTGGCCAGGCCATTAGAATGACTCAAGACTTTTCGAAGTAGTCACCAACCGCCCTAAGGGCTATGATGTGGGCAGCAGTCAAAGTAGGGACTTGGAAGGACTAATGACTGTATAAAATAGCAAACTAAGGTCAGTATTATGAACAGAAAAAGAGGGGTGACCAAAAAAGTAACTCTTGCAGCAACTACTTTTGCATTCAATGCTAATTTGACTGAACTATAAATTTTATTTTATAAACATGAGTGAAGATGATGACAGCAGTATTGGAAACCATATTTTCAGTTGCCATGGTTACAATAAGTATTTTCTATCAAAGAATCAAGGTATATTCGTTTTGTTTTTGTTAAAGTAATCAAATCAACATAAAATATACTATTTATTCCTGTATTATTCTACTTGATTGTGCTCTTACTTACAATGCAAATTACGAAATTCCAAAATTGACAGTTGACCTCTAATACAGGGTGTTTCATAATATATGTTACCATTACAAACTAATACCATGAGAAAATACGTGATCTCATCTGATATATTTATATAACAATGGTAAGCCAGCATTGTACCATTTTATTCAGTATATAACATGACAATGTTACTGTCAATGCAAGATAGGAATTAAGAATTCCCCCAAAAAGTCATTTTTTCGATAAAAGTCAAAATGACGTCGATATTTAATCTGTTTCCCAAGTTGAATAATATGTTATTTTAAAGTATTGCATGATATAACCAGTTAAATTATACCTATGTGAAAG
This sequence comes from Spisula subtruncata, assembly GCA_963678985.1. Classification (NCBI taxonomy): domain Eukaryota; kingdom Metazoa; phylum Mollusca; class Bivalvia; order Venerida; family Mactridae; genus Spisula; species Spisula subtruncata. The sequence goes on along the minus strand of OY787666.1, from coordinate 14,935,219 downwards.
TTTCATCCATTTGTGATAATCTAACCACTTATGAGTGATACAGTTGTTATGGTTACCAGTTGCTAGGCGACGCAAGAATCTAACGCAAAACGCTACGTTCTCGCTTTAATTAATACAAAGAACCGATAACCGACTTGCTGATCTTTGGTTGTTTCTCTTTCAAAATCATGTTTTTAAAGTCATCAATTGCTTTTAATGGCAGTATTGTAGACTCAATACGACTCTTTGTGAATTTATCACGTCTACTTGGAAAAAATATTCGTCTAAAGCCAGTCACCTGTTTATTTGGCTAAAAGTGAGAATTATCTGTGTGGTTAAGTTCTTTCGTTGCCTAGCAACTAGAAACCAAAACTAACTGTACCACTCACTTATCTGAACTTGTTGTATAGTATCTAAACTTTGTAATCGATATATTACGTGGGTAATAAACAGTGTTATATCGTTCAATACTTTACAAGCTATGCTATCAATTTGGGATAAAAAATCATTTTGAACGTCATTTTATCAATTATCAAAAAGTGACATTTTGCAAGTATCTTATTTTCTGGATTGCTATGATAGCAAAATTGTCATGTTATATACCGAATAAAATGGTGAAATGTTGGCTTTACAATGGTATATGAAGATATCAGAAAAGATCAAGCATGTTCTCATGGCATTAATTTGTAATGTAGTCAGATATTATGAAACACCCTGTATGACATTGACATCAATGTTAACAGAGGAGCAAATTTTTACAAATATTGTAACAAGTACATATTTGCTAATATTCAACTTCATCATTTCAAATGATTAATAACCAAATTCAAATCATGTCATCTTTGGAACATGTTTCATTACTATCAACTTTACCCCTACGGTCCTACCCCTGATGAGAAAAGTATAGAGTAGATATGAGCAATGTTGATAAAATACTTATTTATATATGTACTATTAGAATGACAACTTTATATTAGAAAACTTAAAAATTCAAATTACGGATGCAGTTACCTAAGAATACCTTCTCAGTCAACGTGTACACGCATAGTAGTGTCAGACTTAGTATTTTGAATTGAAAACTGAACTAATAATCAAAGAATATATGTGTACAAATTATTTTATCACATTTAATGCCAACTTAAATACAAAACATTTGCTGAAATAAGAATGTTAGAGAGGAAATATCTATTTTTCAGCTATTTTTCATAGTTTAACCTTGGAATGGCATTGACCTTGACCTTTAAGTGGTCAGTACAGCATGGCCAATTAATGTACATCATCAAATGAATAATATCCAGGCTAATACCTGTCAGTTAATACATAAATAAAAATCACATTAGATAATATACTATCAGGTGTATTCGTAAATTATGGCGGCCATCTTGGACGCCATCTTGGATTACGCAAAACGCTATATTGTCCCACGAAAGGCTCCCGCCTTTTTTGAATCAGCAGACCTTCCCGAACATTTTGGTATATAACACCTCTTGTTGCCTTTCATGACAGACCCCCTTGATTTTTTAGCCAAATTGTCACCCGACCATGAGGAAATTGTAACTTTTGGGCCGAAATAGGAAAATTTCACAAAGTATTCCAATATTTAATTGAAATGTGCATAAATTACAGCACACTCCAACTTTCCTAATAGTTAAATAAAGCAAACTGTTTTCTGTACGGTATAGTGTCTCAAATATGTATATTAAGTAAAATATTGATGCTTTTCGTAGATTTTAAGAAATTCGTACCCCACCCACTTTTATAGTGTATTGTCAATATTTAAGTACTTTATTTTGTACATTTGTTAGTATTTGTAATTCCCCAACTATATAGCATATACTTAACACAAGAATTGTTATAAATGTGGTAAGAATAATCATGGGTGGTTAAAAATCTTACCCCTACTCCTACTTTTTGCCTCAATTTGATGATAAATATGATGAAAAACAACTTAATAACGTTCCATGTTCACAATTATCCACCAAACTCACCTAATATGATAAGAACAACATACCATGCACTGTTAAAATGACTAATTCCCATAAGAAATGTCATTTCTAATGTCCCAGTGGCTATATATAGGCAAACGCTGATATTTTCGTTTTTTGGTGGCCATCTTGGACGCCATCTTGGATTTCTCTAAGCATGCCTATTTGTCAGTGCTGCTCCCATCCTTAAAAGGTCAAGTAAGGTGTTGAGTGTGTGTATGTAAAATATTGAGTCATTGTCATTCCGGTAACAAAATCGGCCAAAATTGGACATATTTTCCCCTACTATAGGGTAGTATTCTCTAAGCATCTTAGTGGACAATAATATGTTTGTTATGTTGTGCTGATATACGACGTACTTAAGGAATATTTTTGTCTTAAGACAATACTAAGTTTGCTACTAAGAAGCCTTTTTAATACCAGCCATGGAAGAAATTTGATAAGGATAGGCAATGATAATTTAGCATTGATTATATTTTTCGACGGAAAATGATTTTTGTCAGTTCTGATGAACTCATTTTGGCCAAAATATTAAATATTGAAAAAAAAGTATCTATCAAGTTACATGTTCTCCTGTTAGAAAAAAACTAATTACATTTAAATGCAGTTTTTAATTTATTTGAATACTTCTTATAGTTCTTACAATTCATGTTTAACATAGAAATCCAAATAGGCATGATACATTTGTGTTGTGACAATTACCTTCCCGGTCCCATCTGTTACTAGACTGAACACCTGGTGTCAATGTCGTTATTCATAAGTTAAACATACTTTAACAGTCGAATATTCAACACAATACGATACATGTAACTGTGAAACTACTTACTGGAGTATAAACTGTCTTATGATGCGGTGTTTCTGATTTCTAGGTTGAGTGCTAACTTTCCTGTCTGATTTCCCCATACCTTTTTTCTTATAATGTCAATCACTGATTCAAACAAGAAATTGTTAATCCATTATCTATCCAAATATTTGGTACATCATAGTTCTTAAAAATTAAGTCAAGCAGCAGGTTAGAAAATGAAATTGTGTTCATATAGACATTTTATGAGTGGCAAAGATTTGAATGATGTCAAAATCATTTAAGACACGTAGTCTTATCATGAGATCAGCCTTTTTGCTATATTCATATCCAGTTTCATTAAAAAACTTATCCCTAGACGTATTTGTTTATGATACATAACCTTATCTCATCAAATAAACCCATTACAATAAATGCCTTGCGGAAACATAAAACAAAATGCAAATTGTTTCTCGTACAAACTGTACTTCCGCATCTGAAAATTGTTGCTTAGGGCAAATTACATGAACCCTATCTTCGTAAGGGTTAATCAGAAGAAAACTATCTATTCCATTATGTATTACATCACAACAATTTCTTTAGGCTGAGTCTTCGTTACATGGAAATTAAATTTCCATTGATTTTGCGATTCATGTAATGCATTATTTCACACCCAGGTTGTAATTGTTATATGTACCGAAGTAAACCTCCGGGGAAATGCTTGCGATTATTTATTATGTAGTAAAACATTGGTACCAATAAAACACCCATTGGGGACAGCAAACGTTTGTTCTAAGCATGAAGTACTGCATCTTAGTATTGATACCTTAGAAAAATGTATGGACTTTTGTACTTTACGTGATGTCGGTACATTGTTTAACTAAATTATTCACGGATACGTAGTAAATGTACACATAAAAATATTATACACAGATCCATCGCCAGAATATCTTGCAAATGTACACTGAAAAATCTATAAACATCTCCAATAAGGACTTTACATGCTACCATATGTCTCGGAAACGCAAATTTTGTTTACATAACATAACATAAGTTTATTTGGCATAATACATAATATATACATACATAGCCAGAACAGTACAAATATAGCAATAATGAGAAGAATGCAATATACAAAGTATACAAAGTTTACAAAGTTTGAAGTTTCAAAACATGATTGAATAAACGTTTTACAAAATGTAGATCTGACGGATCTGTAGATCTACCGACCTATTCCAAAAGCTAATGTAACAAAGCAGAAATAAGTAAACGAACTAGCTTTAACAAACATTAACTATGTATATTGACGCATTCGAAGACGCTGGTCAGTGACAAACAAAACGAAAAATGAAACTGCTGATAGGATGCACTTTATGCATATAAGACAAACGATGTTCACGTTATTAATTTTCCGATTTGTGGATCTAGTGCTGCATATGTCGTATAATATATGAAGTATCATGCATGCTGACATTTTAGTTCAGTTACAGCAATATACAAACTGTACAGACCTCAGACGGAATGCACAGATAAACGGTTGATTGCGGTTACTGCAGTGCCTTCAAAATACGGTCCCATGTTTCCATGTTATACAGTATGCTAATGTATTTTAATATATAAAATTAGATATTAAGTGATATTTCCACAGATACCATCAATCAACCGGGATAAAAGCGTCGGTGACAGGTCCATTAATTTATTTCGATAAATAAAAAGACAATAGCAGTTTTATTTTTCCGACAATTTGAAGGCTGTCTATGTTATTTGTAATTTTATATTGACATTGTCATAAGGTTGAATTTAATCCGTTTCAGTGTTGTTTATTGAATCTTGAAAATGCTCATAACATCATTCCCGAGTGTTTTTATTTAGATTTTTACACCGAAAAGGAAGCGATAGTAAATAATCGGATTGATAAACCGAAAGACTAAAAATGAAAGACCGATCAAAAAGAACTGAATAGAATTTACTAGCAGCTGTGTGTTAAATTGTCCAAGTCAAAATGGGAATAAGATAATGAAACAGAGTTAAAAATGCTGCTTCAGAAATTGCATACATTGTTGGTCATCTGGCGAATAGTGCTTTAAAAATTCATATAAAGCATCACTCATCTACAAACGTTAATATCAGAAAGCATTTAATGAAGAATACGACCTTAAAGAGGAAACCTGTGTTCAGTGAGAATTGTCATCGTTGAAACTATGTGAATTCAATTACATTATCCATAGAAAGTTGAGCATTATTCAGGAAAACATCAAATTTGATAAAGCTTGTTTCACAAACTTAATTTTAGCAATCAACATATTTATTGTCGCTCTGTCTCACACATGAATTCGCATTATTAGAGGTAAAAAGTCCAAAAATGGCGCATTAACTAATATACAATGTAACTATAGATCGTCGAATATGAACATGTATATCTTTATTTAAGTCTTATTCGAATGTCTGATACACTTTTGTGTCTGCAAGAACAGGTCTGTTTGGTCCAAAGTTACACCAAGCTTACATTATTTTTAACACATATGTTTCTGTCAACCTATTTGGAGTGGACGAAGAAATGAGTTAACTGACTGGTGTACACCATCACTTACTGGACATTCCCCATCTTGAACACAGGTGATGAACACGTTTGTTGCTCCAAAACATATTGCAAATATGTCTAAAATGTGTTATTACTAAATCAATAAATCTATCAACATGTATATCAATTTCCTCGCTTTTTAAAGATATTTTGGAAACAATCAACACGGTTGAAACGCACCTGGGATCTTGGTTATGTACAAAATAACATCAACTAGAAGATCGGGGAAAGAATGTTACAAACGAAGACATGTTTATCATGTCATTTTATAACACCTCTGAGACTAATGCTAGAGTTGTCAGTTACATGAACGTAACTCCTCATATAGCATCATTATACTAATATATAGACATGTATATATAATGTATACTTGAAGAATGTTTTTATGTTATCAATAACAATGCAGTATTATACAACTCATAAATATGGCATTGAGCCACAAACCCTCGTATACCGTTGTGGTAATAAGTGCAGCTTTGCGTTAGGCTTTTGTTGCAGACTGTCGTTACAAATTTGGAATTTAATTCATTACAATCAGTTTTCTTTCGGTTGTGCGTTTTGGCATTGTGTCGCATGATTGTGTCTGTTCTAACTTCGTTTTCTTGCCTTCGGTAGGTTTAGTTGACTTCGGCATTCTCTGTCCAATTTTTCATATTAATGTTTTTAGGCATATACTTTATAAAGAACATTGTCCTTTGTGTTAGCGCGAAGGATAAGACAGGCGAAATTATATGACAAATATTTACATTATTTCATTTTCTATAAAGAAACAATGAAAATGTTATTATGTATAGACTATAACAAGTACAGTTGTATATGTATAAAGGAAAAGTAAATGAGAAAATGTAACCAGTAAGATACATCCAAATAACATTGCATGTTTGTTAAATCGGTATGGGTGTTATCATATTGTGTTGATAAAGCGGTATACGATGATTGAACCCTTATAGAAAACTTACATTAAAAATAAAAATGAGACTCGAGACATATTTGATTTCTTTAATATGACGATTTGGCGTGGGTTCAAAAGTTGTTCATATTGTTTAATGTCATGTTACTTTAGTAAAGCATAAAAGCTGTCTGAATCCTTCTATTGAAATGAGATTCAATAGATATTTGATTTCTTTAATATGCCAATTTAGCGTGGTTAACAAATGTTGTTCATATTGTTTAATGTCATGTTTATTGTAAGTCAATTCCTTTGTTGGGCAATTCACACTTTTATTCCATAAAAGGCCAATCTGATGACGTTTTCTTCTGATATACAATATCTTACTTTTATGGAATTATAGCGAAATAAACATATAATAGCCATTTTTGGTATAAGGTTTCAATGTACAACGTTCAACCGCCGTTCCAAGAGGTGATAAAATACAGTAACACTTACTGTGGAAATACGATCGAGTAAATTTAAGTGTTTTTAATTTGTGTCATATTTCCGTCTTGCCTCGGAAAAGCTTTCAACTAGTAATTATACGTCTTCAATACACAATATCTCATTGGGCTTATATTGGCGCCATGTGATTCTACGGCCAAGATACGTCTACAAATCCATACAATGTTGCAGAATGTCTATTGAATTCTAAACAACACAATCTTATGTAAATTGCTAAATTACGTTTGCGCAAATCACGTGAATTCGTCTAGTATTAAAAACGAATAATGATGGCCAAAATGCATAATTATACCCAGAATGTTGTAAGTACGAGATACGTAAATACGATAGGTATCCACGTAGATTCTAGTTAAGACTTCTTTAGAAAAGTACAACTTTAAGTATAGCACGATCATATTCAAGAATTTACTAGTTTGTGTTCCAGAATTGCAGACGCCTTATTTTGCCAGCACGTTCTGTTAAAAATCTACACTCACAAATTCAACGAAATATGGTAGGAAAATTTGCATAAGTTATTTATTTAATCCATCACAGAATCATTTGCTCAACATTTGCGCTGAAATCATTTGTCTTGAAATTGATTTACTTTCTCTTTAAATATGTCTTCAAATGCTTATAACGTGCAAAGAGAAAGGACTGTAAACATTCGATTTCAATTGCAATGATCTATATAAATTCAATATGTTTGGATTAACATAATTCTGTTTAAAAAGGTATGAGAAAATCCGACAGTGAAGGTAGCACTCAACCTAACAAGCCGAGCACATAAATCAGAAACACCACAACACAACTACCCTGAGCAATGTCTACACAAATATATGCCAAAACGGCGATCAAACGAGGCACAACAGCTCCGGTGCGTGACCTAGTTTAAAACAATAAGGACAGTGACCTAATGCTATGCGACCTTGAGAGGCGCAACTACGACTCGACCTGGTTTAAAATAGTTGACAAGGCAGTAATGGGATGAGAAATAATATTACATATTCCTAGCAACTACACTGAGCAATGACCACACAGCACAGAAGCCGAAGAAACAATTAAAAATCCAAGTCCCCGCCGCAAAAAAATGCAGGATGACCCAGTTTCACAAAGAAATTATATAATAGCGGTTATTGCATGAGTCTGAATGAAACGCAGCCAATACTCGACCAAGTTCCCCAAGGCCCCACTGCACGGAAACCCAACCGCACAAGCCCGTGCTACAACGGTGACTAAATGAGGCATAACCACCACTGACCTAGTTAAAACACCAAGGACAGTGACCTAACGTTTAACCGTCTTAAAGAGGCACTTTTGCGACTTAACCTATTTGCAATAATGGAAAAAAACAGGGCGAAAATATATATGCCAAAAACGTTTATCATAGTGACCAAACAGCACAGTGACCTAATTAAAAAAGAATCTCATCCAGCATCTCCGCAAGATACAACTGATGAAGCGTAAAGTGTTTTTATAATGTACAAGTACGAGTATATATAGTTTTACGATATACCATAGTTATGAGGTGGTACCATGTACATACAACCTTGAAGCCTGGTATATAATAATAAGAATAATTAGAAAAGAATGGACTCAGAGAGAAAGAGTTTCGCACAAATACTTGCTTTGCAGTAAGTCAATTTTGAATGACATGTAAAACCCAATTCATCGCACATTCCTTAAGCTTGTCTATAACAATAGAAGGGATATTTTTCCCCGCCCGATGAATGGTCTTTACTTTGCAATAACGTGTACACTTCACATGATTTATTTGAACAGAACACGATACAATTTAATAATAAGCTCTTTTACCACTGAATGTATTTAAATATTCAGCACAATATGTCATTGGTGGTCGGCAAAATAATGAGTTGGATAACGTCACCTGTTACAATTGCATTAAAAGTCACACAATGTAACGTTATTGTTTTGAATGCGGAATGCTTTTAGAAATATTTTGAATGTTTGTTTGAAGTTTGTTTAACCTACTGATAAATTAGTTGTACTAGTTAACGGACAGAGTGGTATTACCAATCATTCAGTCTAGCATTCGAAATATGTGACTAAACGCTTAGAAGAGCAGTCAGTTGTATTTTAAATGATGGAGCGAAAAACAAAATTGATTAAAACCATACACTAAAAAAAGAATATGATGCCGTACGTTTCAACAATTTTGCGTTTAAATGATTCTAAAGTGCACTGTCGAAAGACATATCAAGCACATTAAGGATGTTCTAGCGGTTTGGCTTCCGTTTTCAGAATATGTTGAAATACACAGATGGTAAAGAAATCTAATCTGACACAAATGATGTTGTAAAAAACACAAGGTCATCAAACACGTTTTTCGAGTAATCAGCCCTGTTTGAAGTGTACATTTGTATGTGAACCATTTACCCCCACCCACTAATTTCGTAATGTAATATTCCTTCAGATCAAAAACTGTGATTTTGATTAGAATAGTCTAATTTACTTGCGTTTAAATGATCAAATCTGTTATATATGACTTAACTTTAGATACTTTTGACACATGTTTATAAGATACACAATGTACTATGGAAAATGACACTAAACCGTTCCAGCAACCTTAAGGTATCTTGATTTCTTGTCCAGTATGCACTCTGTATAACTCGGACAATTAAATCTCATTTATATGTAATTCTTCGCATGTCTGTTTGGGGTGATTACTTCCAGGGGATCTAATGGTGTATATGAAAATCAAGGATACACTTTCATTGGTTTAGATTCATTCAGTTTTGAAAACCCTCATATGTAGCAATTAATAAAAACAGTTTAATGTCATGATTGTGTTAGCTACCAAACATTCAAACTTAACATTTCCAAACACTAATTTTATTTCAGTTAAACGTATTGACGAGGATCATAGGGATTCGTTATTTATCTAACTAATGCTTATTTGTTCTGTGTGGGTGTTTCTCACTCTACGAATTTGAATACAACTTGCCTGGCTGTCAGTACGTTTTACTCCATTTACGCATAATGGAACACATTCTGACTACATTGCTTAGAGTTGTACGTCATGTATCATGTTTACTGATGTGATTTAATTATCTTGTTCCGGACAAACACCGGAAATTGAAAATCGAGTCATCTAAATGTTGCCTACGAATGTAAACTGTGATAGTGTCAATGTCCGTTAGCATACTGTCCACAAAAGGGTATTGGTTTCTCGATAAGGCAGTTTCAAATGAGCTTTTTGTGTTTACTTGCAAGGAATTAAGCACCATTTGTCAATATTTTTTCACTGTTTCCTTCAGTTAATAATTACAAGAAAGCCACCGATGCAAAGCTGAATAGGCTTCGTAAGTAAATATTACTTCGTTTGATACCATGGTTTAAATGAAAATGCACCGATACCTAAAGCTATTAATCCAAGTCGTCACCAGTTATTTTGTCGCGTATATTAACATGTGCGATAATGTGTAGATGACTACGTACAATATACAATTATTATATACACTGCTCAAAATAATTAAAGGAACTCTTTGCTAATTTTGTTAATATTTAAAGTCAAGGAAACGACTTAGTGCTACAATTCAAATATTAATCATTTCTGTGAACTATTTTTAAATTCCGTGTGGTTTCTAGGTTGTTAATTGGGCTCTTGTCCGTTATTTTGTTGTGCTACCCTTTTTTGGCTATGCTCGCTGTTTTCTGTGTTACATTTCAAAAACGCTAACATTAGCAAGGTTTTTCTTACGTTTAGTGATGTTATGCTAGCTAAAGTTGTGAGAAAGCATTTACGTGTCATAAGCGTTTCTGGGATGGAGCAAGTGATACAAGTGGGGTGCGACTAACAAAAGTCGACAGAAGAATCTTTTGAACGTGTTATACAGGAATTGCAAAATTGATGTAACGTTAATCGAATATGGATAACTTAGCTCTATTAAGGTAGAAAGTGCTTGAAATTTTTAGTTCGATGTCGTTAATTGGCACCCCTCGTGTTGTAGATACCCATGTCAACGATAAGAAAGTTCGATAACTTTACTAAAAATGCATGCCCGCGTTTTGAAACCACAGGGGAAAGCCACTTTATTTTTATTATTGGTGCATTGTGTTAGTTCGAATTTGGATTTGTAACGTTTTGGGTAAGTGGTTGTTTGGAGAATGTACGGATATCTTTCGGTTAAGAGGAGGGTGTTAAAGGGATTTACGGTACAGGTAAAATACCCTTCGAATTTTTATGACCATTTTTGTCTGTACTCATAGACCTGGAGACATTCATATACGGAGTAAAACAAGCACAACCCCCTTCTAGAATAGTTTCCGGTATATTATATGCATTTGAATTTAAATTGTCTTCAAACCAAACAGCAAGCATGGAAACAATATGCATACTGTTTATATCTTAAACTGTAAAAGTAAACCTTTTGACAATGCTGTTGCGAAACGTGAATACTGTTACCACACCTCGGTGTTGTAATGTTATTACTGTAACCACTCATTCTTGCGGTAATGGTCGGCGAACGATAGTGTTTATGAACACGGTTAATATGTATGTGTGTCTCTTGTTACAGAAGGTGCCAGTCTATATACAAATTTCGGTTTTGGTCGCTGGTGCGACTGATAGCATTTGTAGCTGTGGTGTACCTATATTGTGTAACATCTTTATAACTGAAACAAGTTACAGCACTACTCATTGAGTCGCAATATAGTTATAATATACAGTAATTCTAACGAGTTTGTAAAATCAACCCGAATGCAAACAATTTCATGCATATAGTTTTCTCAGAAGATCGTATATACGTAAGTATTGCACACTGCATCAGTCTTTATTTTAGCAGCTTTTATCACGGAGCCAAAAAATTAAAATTCAAATGCCAACATAAAATTAATAGTATCGAATATACCAACTATTTCTCACAAACTTGTGCAGATCTGGCAGTTTTTGTGTCTGTGATGCATTAGTTATTAAAGTAGCCAGATTCAATATGTAAATAGATGAAGAGAAACATAAAATACCATAGACCGGATGTTTTTGTTCTCAACCTACCAGAATCAAATTATCAAACTGCATTAATCACAGACAAATAACCATTTGCTATCGAGATCACAGAGATTGCTTCTTTGCCTGATGCCAGTTCATTAAAATGCAAATGTAAGTTTATTAATCGTTTGTACGAGTCATTCGGGTTTCCCTACCTAACTAACCAATGATCACCTCTTATCAACGTGTAAGACACCGTGTTATATAATTCAAGGAGTACGAGCGACAACCTTGTTCTTTCCGAACAGATCAGTTAGGTCCTTAGCATGTCACTAAAATGTATGAGGAAACCAGACACGGGAGACAGCACTCAAACAAACTCAGCCACCGTCTCCGCAGGATACAACTGATGATAAAAGGGGGTGTTGGACATTAAAAAGAGGGCAGAGAAAATTAACTTCCAAGGACACGTGGAAACAATAATACACCGAAGCTGCACAGTACCGTTAAAGAGGGATATGGACACTGCTCAACAGAGACAACTATAATAGAATATAACTTGAAGACAGCAGGTAAACAACTAACACAAACCCGAAATCCCACCCGTTTGCCGCTTCAGTCAGTCAAACTACTCGGGGCAAGAATCAAGTGACAAGACTAGAACAAGGGACAACACGCATATCAATGACACAATTTACATGTGTACTATTGAAAGATTCGAGGCAGCCTTATGCTGGACAGCGAAATGGCAACAGAACATGTGCAATAATAATTACAATAACGGAAAGGAGGGCACTTAGGCAAACAATGTTTCTAAAGTTTTCTATTTTTATTATAAAGTTTCGAATTTCACTAGCACATGGATATTTGCAAGTCTATAAAATGTAATATCAACGTACGCATTATAGGAAAATCAAAATATTATTATTTTAAAGATACAATTACAGATTTTGGTAAGTTAATCCAGCAGTAAAACAGCCATTTCTTGACGAATTTCATATGCATTTCACATTTGATTACTAAATATATCTCCAATCGGAAAATAGAAATGAAGAAATAACATCAAATTATATATTATGGTTTCCATTTTGTATAATTCGAACATTTTACTCTTTAATGGTTTAGTGTATTACGCTGATGTTTCTATCATGTAAATTGAAGAGAAACTGAGAATAGAAATACTTTATTCATTTTCTGTTAGAGTCACCAAATGTGATTACGTTGTTGTATTTGTTTCGTCCAATAGGATAGAAATATTGCAAACATGCTACTCCTTATTTTTACATCTACGAGTAATTTTTGCAATTCAATATTTGGGTATTGTGTATGACAATTTGTAACTCAATTGTATATATGAACTTCGTGACAAACGTGTTCAACCACATACTGCAAATTGAAAAGGGAAGGCAGCACTTAACGGGAAGGGCCGTGTACAGAAAACAGAACAAAAACACCAACAAAAATCACACGATACAATGCCCTACACATATGTAATGAACAAGAAAATGAAAACTTAACTGCGGAAAGCCAAATGCCTCAGCCGACAAAACACCAAAAGCCCAAGTCGCACTGTCAAAACGCCGTAAGCTTAAGCCTCAGTCGTCAAAAGCGAATCATAAATCGAACAAAGACCATCTGTACGACACCCTTGTGAGGTCTTCAAACTTTGCTTATACGAGCATATTACCAGTGCTTAAGTTATACGTTTACATCGCAATTAAAGCTATTATAGCGAGTTAAATTAGAAGCGATGACGTTGTGTTTGTTTTGCTAGAAAGGATGGCAATCTTCGCATACGGGATACCTCGGACGTTTAGCGAACGACTCGAAATTAGCAGGAAGCTTAACAAATAATTGATATCCTGATATTCTGCGATAACCACGAAGTAATAATGCTTTCTGTCCTCCTAAATTGTGAAATACAAAATCGTTGGTGTTTTTCATGAATGTTTTTAATTCTTAATCCTTTACATGTTATTTGCACTCTTAAAGAGAATCGCTTTTGTCATTTCTGTCTTCAGAAAAAATGTTTCAGTGCCTTAAATAATTCAGGCAACTCATTAAATTACATCAAATACATAGTTAAGCTATATACGTCTGGTGAAGTGTGTATCTACGAGACACCTAAGTAGATCCTGTCGGAAAAAGACTGAACTTAACATCCAACATTTATTTTGAAGTACTGTATAGCGGGTATATTTCGCGGGGGCTAAATTTTCGCTATATTCGCGGTCAACATCAAATGCACGAAATATAAACCCCGCTAAATAATAACCAAAAATATACAATTTTTACAAAGGGAGAAAATAAATCAAGAAACTTCCCAATGTTAAATCAAGAAATAACCCAACATTACTGTGCAAGACGTACAAAATGACACATTGTATCGCTTCGACTACGACATGTATAAACTATGAATAGAAATTGGATATTTATAAAGAATGTGTTTAAATCTCTTTGCATGCATATAAATATCGTTTGAAGGTTTGAATTTAAAGCCGTTTCATCATACTTGTTCAATTTTAGTAACAGTTTTGTTTGCGGATCGTGTAAATGTTTGCCGAAATAATTATCTGTTTGAAAATAGATCTACATATTTTTCTTACATTAGCAGTTAATGACCAGTATGTTTGGTTTATTGCGTTTCTTTATCCTCGCCATCGGATAATGCTTATGGGCGAGGCCTCCAGAAGACTTTTAGTAAATTTAGTTTTTAGGGGATAGTGCATAATACAGAAGATGCCCCAATTCCAGAAGCAATCCTGGTTCTTTTTGCATGCCATATGTTTAGCACCCATACATGGACCTCGGTTTAAAGTCCCATTCGAAAGACTATCAGTCATTTTAGTTCGTCAGCCCGGGATTTGAACCCACAACTCCGAGATAAGTAGTGACAATAACACTCGTACTCTAATGTTTACCTCCCCTACCATGTTTACAACACAATGTTTTAATCAAGACACCGTGAATTCAAAAGGATCCAATTAACGCGAAAATTGGACATCGTGACATATACCCGCTATACAGTACTACTGATTTCAACGAAAAGGAAAATATTAATTCTGGCGAAGACGCCATTTGAGGATTATGTAAAACATATGACAAACAGAAAGAGCAGACTATATAATGTATTTGTAAATTTATACTATAGACAAATTTAAGTGTATTTTAGTTTTGATATCGTATATATAATATATATTAACAAAGACTAATGCCTGTGTCAGAATACCATTATGCGACCAAATCATATCTGAACAGGTTTCACTCTGTCAAGATAATTTTAAACAAAAGGTTAACTTGTCTAACACGGCCTATATGATATATGGAGAAGCCACATCTATATACTTCCTCTTTATCTACGTGTCTGGTAAAAGCATTGGCGACATGTCTATCATTTCTTCAATACAGAAACTAGACAGATATATGTTAGGGAACTCGACCCATCAATATGGCTTGAAAGTGTGCACGTTCTTACAAAAATAGACAATTTCTTTCTATCAAATTGTACAACAAACTGAAAGCTTACTAGAAATAATTTTGATAAATATAGTGTTAGCTTTACGTACTAGTATTACAACAAATCAATTCACACGTTTTTATTTAGATCGTAAAAAAATCTTCTCCTAGCCTAATTTGAAGTATTTACGTTGCTAGATAAAGAAAAACATTTGAAAACTATTTCTTATCTACATGTCTATAATGCATGTATTTATTATAAGTTTAGTTTGAAATCGGAGGTGTGATGTTCCACAGCTGACTTTTCCAACGTGAACGACTCTTTAAAGAAGGATATGACGTTTCTTTCAAGCCATTCAAATTTAAGAAATAGTATTTTTTTACCAAAAGGTATAATTATCATAATCTTCATAACTATCATTTTGTTATCATTTGTGAAAATTAATTCGAAACTAACATATAAGTACTAGTATGGTGTCTCTATGAAGGGTATCAACTAATATAATATTTGATCCAAACTCTTTACGCAGGTGAAAGTCAAATATTTTTGGTTTATTTATATTACTTGGTCAGTTGTACGATATTTCATCAATCTGTCTGCCAGTGGTTAGTTTGTTACATAATTAAGCGCTATGTTGTGTTCAGTAACTGTTATACATTTGCAAATGTTAGTTTCGAATTAATGTTCCAAATTAAAAACAAAATAATGATTATGAAGATTATGATAATATCTTTTGGACAAAATGTGTGTTATATTTCATAGGTGCCGCTTTATAATTTCTCCTTAATGTCTGATTTCTCTTACAACATTTCATGCAAACAACTACTAAGCCAATTTAAGGCGGACGAGTGAGATCAAATGCAACAACGATATAGTTTTATGAATGATCAACACGCGAACCTTACATTGAAAATACGTTAGTGGCGAATTTGATACTTACTAGTGGTTTGATGATCCTGCTCGTATGTGTGTGATTCGGACTCCTAAGATTATACTCATATGAGATTGTTCTAATATTTTACAATGTTAATTACTTGTAATCGCCATGCGGATATGCGAGCGAAAATCCAGCTTTCCCTTTAATTAAACTGAATGTCTGCCAATGAGATTACTGGCATCGTTTGTTCCCCTAGAAGTCAGACGTTATTGACCAATCAGACAGAATAAACCGAAATAGACTGTGCTTACAACTGTCTTATTGTCCACGTGCGTAATCGAATTATTTATTTGAAGGTGAGCCTTTAATAAAAAAAAAACATAATTTAGCCTTATACCATTAACAACTTATTCATATTCGTTGTGAAAAGACAACTTGCAGTTTCTTATCCAACTGAAAGCATTCATCGAATTCTGGAAGCATATAATTAAATGTTTTACGACGTATGCTACTTTGGTATTTGCTATGCATGATATAGTAATTGAATATACTTTCACGATTACATGTAGTTTCAGTGAGGTTGAAGAACGACATATGATAACTATTATCGATAGTGTCAAATTAAAATGCCGAATAATCAAAATGCCATTTTTTATCATTGGTTATTCCTGTTTATTATTTTCCCGCCCTTTATTACGCCTTATCTGGGGTAAATAAGCTAATAAGAGACCTTCAAATCATCACAAAAAGAAAATGCCGAATAACTGTTAGTTTATATTTGGGGCAAAGAAAAGAACAATACATTTATTATTTGATACCTATTCAATAAGATGTTTTGCGTATGAAATATATAATTTAGTTCTTTATTCAATGATTTGTGAAGGAGTTTTAGTTTACGTGAAAAAAACTGTTTTTTGCCTCTCCTGAAAAGTGGGTTTTCGTCATACGGCATTTTGATTTGACACCATCGTTATGTACTCCTGCGTTACATACTTTTTTTCTAGTATTCTGTCATTTTGTTCCTATCCAAGATCACAGGTGCCTTACAAGCGTGTTAATTGGTCCCGGGCTATGATTAAAAAACGAGGAAACAAATATAAGCATAATATATTTATTAAGTTGTAAAATGACATATTTTAGACAGATTTTCGATATGTTTGGGAGCAATAAACCTGGCTGACACCTGCTTTGTCAAGATGAGGAATTATCAGGAAGTGATGTGTAGAAAAACTGAAAATATCAACTGTCACTTTCTTCAAAACGGCACACTCACGATACACACAAACAAAAGTGAATCTCAGACATTCGACGTTATGTAGTTGTTAGAGACATTGCTCTTTGGTTTATGATTAGGTTTTGGGACTTTTATATCGCCGTTTGATTGACTTATATTAAAGCGCACTCGCCCCAATATGTGAGACAGAGCGACAACAAATTATGTTGATTTATAAAATTAAGTTTGCTCAACACGCATTATTCAATTTGAACATTTCCTGGATAGTGTTCAAAATTCTATGGATTATGTGTAATTGATTTACATAAATTGTGCATTGACAACATTCGCTGAATACAGATTTACTCTCACAAATTGAGTTTTGTTTGTTTGTGTTGCGTGCAGTTTGAAGTTAACGCTTGTAGACGAGTGATACTATTCTTGCATTTTAATAGAGCCGACCTTCAGATGACCACCAATGCGAACTCTTTGTACAGTTTTGTATCCTTGTCTCATTGTCATTTTGACCGAGACTATTCCAGACACAGCTGATTTTTGAATACAGTTCTTTTTATCGGTCTTCCTTTTTTATCCGTTCTGTTTCTGTTCAGTCCTGCTTTCTCTATCAATTCATCTTCTTTCTTTTCGAATTTCTCTTCCGCTTAAATGTCAAAATATACGAAACGTGTTTCTGCATTCTTTAACAGAACCTTTTGACTACTACTCCCTTAAAAGACACGAATGCAAAGCATGGCGTTTTATTGTCAGACAAAAATACTATACAATATGTCTCGTTTAAACTTTCTTGAGATAATTATACTTTTTCATTAATCCTTTTCTTGTCGTAGCTTCAAAGTTAAACCAACGTTAATACAAATTATCGTGCGTTTGCATTCTGGAAAACACATTATTTGTACAATTTAAGTATGAATGTTACGTGACTTCCCGCACGGAATCTTTGTAGTTTTATCCAAATATGGTCAGCCCAATCCCTAATTACACGCATGTTATTCTACTAAATTCTAGTACAATGCGAAAGGTTGGCATAGTTTAATAGGGTATATCCGAAGACATGTATAGTTGGATGTTTTGACTTTCTAAACCAACTGATCAGATTACGTCATGAAGCTCGGTTTCTTTTCGGTACGTTGAAAATTAACAACCCTTATTCGACTGTTATGTTATGAACAATACCAAGATTTCACTCGATTCCACTGGAACGGATCAAATTCAACTTTACGACAACACCAATATAAAATTACAAATAACATCGACAGCCTTCAAATCGTCTGAAAAATAAATTGCCTTCGTTATTTGTCAAATCAATTTAATGGACGCTTTTATCCCATTTGATTTATTGTATCTGTAGAAATATCAGCTAATATATGACTGCTTACGTGGACGATGTTTAATCTTTCAAATATGCACACGTGTTTTGAATGAACTGCAATATCCCAATACACCGCTTCTCGGATTCGTCGAATATCTGTACCGTTTCATCTTGCTAACAGGGCTGATACCAACGTCCACAACTCAATACATCATACAACAATTTCGACAATACGTACAGGTAGTAATAAGTCCAAAATATAACAAATGGACATATCACTTGTATTGTATACATAAAGTACATCCTAACACCAATGCGGTCAATTTGTCGGAATTCTCTTATTTCTTAGGTTGCAGAACGTTCTTTTCAAATTATACGTAGTTAATGCTACTTTGTTTATATAATGCTATTTCATTTAATTAATGTTATTTCGTTACATTGGCTTTTAGAATCAGAAGAGACTATGAAGTCAAAAATGTATGAGAAAATCCGACAGGGAAGGTAGCACTCAACCCAACCAGCCGACCAAAGAAATCAGAAACATCACAACACAACTACCCTGAGCAATGCCCATACAAAGACAAAGAAACAATAAAAAATCCAAGTCCCCGCCAAAAAATTGCAGGATGACCAAAGGCGACCAAATGAGGCACAACAAGCCGGGGCGTGGCCTAGTTTAAAACGCTTAGGACAGTGACCTAACGTTATGCGACCTAAAGAGGCGCAACTAGGACTTGACCTAGTTTAAAATAATGGGCAATATGGAATGGGGTGGGAAATAACATTACATATTTCTATTAACTACACTGAGCAATGCCCACACATAAGCAGGAGAAACAATCAAAATCCCCGCCGAAAATTGCAGGATGACCCAGTTTCAAACAAAGAAATTATATAATAGCGGTTATTGCATGAGACTTCCCCCAAGGCCCCGCTGCACGGCGACCCAACCGCACAAACCCGTGCCAAAACGGTGACCAAATGAGGAACAACCAATAAACATTTGTATGCAAACTTTACAGCGTTGTTGAGCCATATTGCTGTATGATAAAACAAATTTTCGCATACTTTTATACTTTCTATTTTAAGTTTGCAAGATATACTGGAAACGTATCTGTGAATTATTTAGTTAAACAGTGTATTGACACCTCGTAAAAATCGAATATCCGTATATAGTTCAAACGTAGAAATACTAAAACCAAGTAAAATTAACAACAACATACAAGCCTAAGTTTCCATGAGTGTTTTTGCTGATGGAGAATTAGTCTACTCTATTTAGTTTACCAATGTTCCATGATATCGTTAAATCCTATTTTAGAACATTGAACTGCATCCCGTGAGACATTAATTTGACAAATTCCCACTAGAAATTAGTTACAATAAACGAGAAGGTTTATTTTCTGACTAATGTCATCATTTATAAGTTTTTGTGCATATGTGGCAATTTTCTCTCTGGTTTAGTTGGAGAAATGTTTCGAAGTTCAGTGTGACATGAATGTCTGCAATTCTATCAAATGTAACTTCAACGTATATCTTATAGGAAAATCAAAATATTATTTTTTACAGATTTTGGAAATTTCAGCTTGCAGTTAAAACAATCATTTCTTGATAAAGTTCTTATTTGTTTCACATATGATTTCTAAATATTTCTCGAATGTGAAAATTGAAGTATGAAGTAATGAATATTGTTTATTAACATTCCTTAGTTGCATTACGTCAGGAGAGTATCGTTTCAGTCATTTTTGTTTTATGCGAAATATTTTAGCGTCGTAAATAACTAGTCGCAACTGACATAGTTACTAATATCTCAGATAGCTCGTAAAACTATATGAATACGTCTGGCGAGGCTCGTATTTGTGAGACGCCTAAGTAGACCTTGTAGGAAAAAGACGGAATTTGATATCTAATATGTCTTTTTAAATACTACCGATTTCAATGAAAAGGAAAGTATTTATTGGCAATGACGCCATTTAATAAGGATTATATAAAACAAATAAAAAACCGAAATAGCAGACAAATATGTATTTTGAAAATATATACTTCGAAAAATATATTATATACAAATGTTAGTTTAGTTTTGTTTCGATATCGTATATATATATATCAACAAAGACTAATGGACTGCCATTTTGCGACCTGATCATATCTAACTGGCTTCAATCTTTTCTCAGATTTTTACACAAAAATCACCTTGTCTAACACGGCCTATATATGGAGAGGCCACACACATTTGCATAAACTCGTATAATGACTTTATCTACGTGTCTGGTAAAAGCCTTGGCGACAAGTCTATTATTTTTCTGTAAGATTATAACAAACAGTAACTAAAATATTGTCTGTTGAGGAACTGCCTCATCAATATGGCTTAAAAGCAAGTACATACATACAAAAAGAGACTTTCTTTCTATAAAATCGTACCGCAAACAGAAAGCTTTCTTGAAAACATTACGATACATTTTGTGTTAGCTATACAAAAATGCACTTATTTAAGTCAATCTATTGACATTCTAATTGCCGCCATTTCTCTTTTATGAAAGTTTTATTTATTTTCTTTTCTTCGCAAAGACTAATATTTAAGTCTCTGCGTTTTCGTCAGTACGTACGGTCCATATGAGCACTACGCCTTATCCATTAGTGGACTTATAAAGAAAACATTCACAATTAGATCCTAATCTATATATTTAGTATTTATATTCTTACATGATTGCTAGTACTATGACATTGTTAGTTACACAAAAATAATGTAAGATTTCACAGCCGACTAACGAGACACTATCTACGCTGATGGGACGTTTTGATCACAAACCATAAAACCTTTAGAAATTTTAAAAAAAAGTTTTCACCAAAAGCTATTGTCAGCAATAGCATAATTAATTTTAATTATTTCGAAGCATTACGTATCTAAGTAATGTATCAACAAATGTTATATTTGATTCAACCTCTTCACGTTTAGGTGAAAGTCAAATGTGTTTGTTTATTTATATTACTTGGTTAGTTGTACGATATTTCATCAATCTGCCAGGTTAGTTTGTTTTATAATTAAGCTATGTTGTGTTCAATCACTGTTGTACATTTGCTATAAGGTGTTTATATTTCATATGTGCCGCTTAATAATATCACCGTATTGTCTGATTTCATTTAACCAATTACATAAAAACAACAACTAAGCCAACTTTAAGGCGGATGAGTGACATCAAATGCAAGAGCAATATAGTTTTATGAATGATCAACACGCGAACTTTACATTGAAAATACGTAAGTAGCGAATTCGATACTCACTTGCATTTTGAAGACCCTGCTCGTATTTGTGTGTGGTTTGGGATTCAAATGAGATGGTTTCCATGAAAAGGTTTTGAATTTTGCAATGTAAAATTACTTTTATTCATCACCATGTGGGTAAGAGAGAAAAGCCATATTTCTCTTAAATTAAACTATATGTCTCGCAAGAGACTTATTGACATCATTGTCCTTACCTTCGGAAGTATTTGACCATTCTGGCTGAGTACATCGAATGTCACTGTACAAACAACTGTCTCTTATCCACATGCGTAATCGAATTATCTATTTAAATGGGAGCTTTCTAAATCTACATACATTTTGTAATTTAGGCTTACACCATAAACAACTTATCCACGTGCGTTGTGATATGACATTGCTTGCTTTTGGTAATTTCTAATCCAAGTGGAAGCATTTATCGAATTCTCGAAGCATACAATTTTATTGTACATGTATATGTTTTACGGTGTTAAATAATTTAATATAATGACAACTTCACTGTTAGTATCAGTAAGTTTGTTGTTCTAACGACATTATTATCATATTCTTGTGCGTTACATACTTTACTTACTTTTCATTTTATCCTAGCAAAGTTCGCAAGTGCCTTACAGGCGTATTAATTGGTTCCGAATTATGATAAAAAATACGTGGAAATGAAAATATGCATAATATATCGAACAATGACATATTTAAGACATATTTTTAAGATGTTTCGGAGAAATAAACGTAGCTGGCACCTGTGTCAAGATGAGAAATGACCAGGAAGAGATGTGCAGAAAAACTGAAAATGTTAAATGACACTTTTTTCACGATACACATAAACAAAAGTGGATCTCAGACATGCGACGTTATGTAGTTTTAAGCGGCATTGCTCTTTAGTTTATACACAGTCTTTGGAATTTTTATATCGACCTATTTTTGACCTATAGCAATGTTTACCGTCCAATATGTGAGGCAGAGCGACAACAAATACTGTTGATTGCTAAAATTAAGTTTGCTCAACACGCTTCATCCAATTTAATGTTTTCCTGGATAATGTTCAACTTTCTATGGATTATATGTAATTGAATTTACATCAATTGAGCAATGATAATACACACTGAATACAAATTTGCACTAAAACGTCTAGTATTATTGGGGTTTTTTTTGTTTCTAACATGCTGTTAGAGAATAACGCTGGTAGACGAGTGATGTTAAAACTTGTATATTAATAGAGCTGACCAGATGACCAATGATACATGGATTTTCAGAAAGCAGCTTAAACTCTTTGTATCCTCATCTCATTCTCATTTTAACTGGGAAAATTCCACACAATGCTGGTAGTTTGTATACAGTTCCTTTTGACCAGTATCCCTTATTGAGCCTTTCTGTTTATTGTTCAGATGTACATTCTCTATGAATCCGATGCTCTATTTCCTCTTTTCTCTTTAGCGTAAAGTTTTGAATAGTAAACATGTTTTACTCGTTACAATGGCACGAGTTCAATAAGTATTTGCTTTTATTGATAGACAAGAATGTAAAACAATATTCTTGTTTCAACTTTACCAAGTTAATCTCAGTTTCTCGTTTATCGAAATAAAAGCAACATGAATACAAAATGTATATGTGTTTGCAATCAGCCAAATACCTTATATGTACAATTTTAAGATGTGTGTTACGTGACTCAAACACGGAATCATTGTAGTGTCATCTATACATAATTAACCCATACTGTTGATTCAATAAATACGTCATAACACATGTAATTCTCCTGAAATGGACATTGTTTTAATGATGTTTTAGGATTTGTTTGACTATAATGTTGCCTACTGAACCGAATGATCAAGTTATGTCATGCAGCGCGGTTTCTTTTCGGTAGGTCCCTGATTCGTGATGTTATGAGCATTGTCAGGATTACATAATCACCACTGGCACGGATTAAATTCGTCTTTACGACAACATCAATATAAAATTACAAATGGCATCGACATTCTTCAAATCGTCGGAAAAATAAAATTGCCACTGTCTTTGTTATTTGTCGGACCAAATTAATGGACCTGTCACCGACGCTTTTATCCCAGATGATTTATGATATCTGTAGAAATATCAGCTATTTTGTGACTGCTTACAACGAGGATGAGTAAATATCAAGTTCATGAGCGCATTATCTAACATGCAAACATGTATTGTAAGAACTTCAGTCATCCCAATACACCGCTCCTAGGTTCTGTCGGAGGTCTGTACCGTTTTTATATAAACAAATCGCTGCGATGTCCACGATGCTAACGATTCCTCCACCCTTCCCCACAATCATCACGATTAGATTCCACGACGACCTCCTACGATCCCCTACGCTCGCCACCATACTTCTCAATCGTGGCCATCGTGGGCATCGTGGCCGACTGTAAAAGCAGCATAAGAGGACTGAAATAAACGTACACGATGCATTACATCATGCAACATTTGCGGCAATATGAACAAATAGTAATAAGTCCCAAAATTTACAAATGGACCTATCCTTTTTCTTGTATGCATAAAATACGAGTACATCATACCACCAATGCGGTCAATTTGTCGGGATTCTCTTTGTTCTTAGGTCACAGACCAGCCTTTACAAATTATACATCAATATGCTTCTTTGTACAGTTAATGTTATTTCATTTTGTTAATGATATTTCGTTGCATTGGCTTTTAGAATCAGTAGAGACTATGCTGTCACCTCTACATTTTGTATGTATACTTTACAGCGTTGTTGAGCCATATTGCTGCATGATAAAACCCATTTTCGTATACTTTTATATACTTTCCATTGTAAGTTTGCGAGATATACTTGCAATGCAACTCTAAATCTTTTAATTAAACAGTGTATTGACGCCTAGTTAAAAGCCACAATCCGCATATACGTAGTTCAAACGTAGAAATACGGTGTCGCACGCGATTTTTATTTTTCAAAAAAAACGAAATCTTTTTTTTTAGCTTATTCATTTTTGCACAGGAGTTACACTTGCAACTTTTTATAGGACATTAGTACATTGATCATGGGCGTAGGAGCGTCTTCAACATTGGGGGGGCCAAACATTTGGCAACTTGGGGTAAAATTTTTTTTTGCTCGCTACGCTCGCAAAGTAACTTCCTTATCTCTATTAGTCAACACGCAATATTTGCACAAAACTATTCGAGACACAACCTGTACTCTTAAACATCCAAAACACTCCTATATCTATATACTAACTGTGAGTTTATGGTTCTGTGGTCATTTGTTTAAGTAATTACGTCGTAACTGGAAGTTAATCCAATCCGTTCAAGTATACACGGGTCCGGGGGCCTTAGCCCTCTGGAAATTTTTCTAAACTACGGATCAATCTAGTGCATTCTAGGCGCTCTGAGATACCTTATTTGGCATTCAAAAAGAACCTTTATACAGTGAATTTAAGTTCTTACCAAAACACACAATTAAGTGCTTGCATAAAATTTAAATTGCTAGATTTTGAGATTGAAGCTTAAGCTAAAAACGTTTCAAAGGCTTTATATATAATTGATAATGTCCCAAAGTCATATAGGAGGGTTGGGGGACGTTAAGAGTACTGTGCATTTTTGAAACAAAGGGTGATGACGTATTTGAATATAAGGAAGTTATTTTGCGAGCGAAGCGAGCAAAAAAAATTGGATACGTTTTTACCAAGAACGAAGGCAAATTGCCTATAACGAGATATATTAGGTCGTAAATTATAATTTTTCGTCTGAATTATTGGGGGGGGCAAACGATATGTTGGCCCCCCCTGTCCAGACATTGGGGGGGCCTGGCCCCCCTGCCCCCCCCCCTGCTCCTACGCCCATGTTGATACTCTGTCGCAGGATACATAAAGAAATTCTTTTGCAATAAGTTCGACCGCTTTATGTTCGTTGACTAGCCTATGGGTGTTTTATTTGTAACCATGTTTCACTATTGCATAATAAATAATGGTAACTTTTTTCTGAGGTTAACTTAATTGAGAGTTGGTACGCTGATAAGATTTTGTAAGTTGACCTATAGGCGGTTTATATAAGAGCTATAGGGCGACGGTGAAATAATATTAGATATATCGGATAATGAATGGAAAATTCAATTTGCTGGTAATGGAGACTTAACATTTTTCTTCTGCTCTACACTTACGAAAATACTGCCCATGTATTTTGCCCTAAAGGTGCACTTTTCGGATATGATTTCAAATACAATTTTGTACCGGAAACGATTGGATAATTTTTTTTGGTTCCCGACAGGCAATATTGTAAGCTGTTAAATTTATAAAATAAGATTAGGTTTCATAAACGAACAGGTCTAGGGACAAGTTTTAATGATGAATAAATGACTTAATATGAGTGAGTTACTAGCCTATACAAGGTATATTATTCAACTGAATCAGATGTTTTGTGAACTTGATTAACTACTGATGTATCCGAATGATGCAAAAAGGTAACTAAGCTAAAGTAAAATAAAATAAATAGTATATTTTATGACTTGCCAATAGAATTTTTTCCGACTCACCTCCAATAAAACCAATTGATATTTGCACTGTTGTAAATGTTAGCCAAATCAAATCGGTTTATTTAGAATGCATGAACTCACTGTACTTCGAGTTCCAAGGATTACATTACTGGGACAAAATAATTTCTAGATTAGCGGAACGTGTTCAAGTTTAAATGACGTCGGTGCCATTTTAGACGATGCAAACAATTTGTGAATAGAAAAATAATTGCAAGGGCTGTAATAGCTCTAATCTACTAATGATCCTAAATAGCACAACTGGATTGGCGGGATTTACGTACAAAAATAATGTTGATGTGTAGATTTGTTAACTTGTAAAAAGTAATTTGCAACACATCTTTCAGAAACTACTTGTCAATGAGTACAGTAACACCATTTTATGTTGAAGAAAACTTGCTCGTCTGGATTGTTTTCCTTTGTTTAAAAATATTTAGGGAAAGCAGAACATAAATAATATATTATTATAAAAATGTATGAGAAAATCCTACACGGAAGGTAGCACTCAACCTAACCAGCCGAGCACAGAAATCAGAAACACCGCAACACAACTGCCCTGAGCAATGCCCACACCAACTCATGCCAAAACGGCGACTAAATGAGGCACAACAACGCCGGGGCGTGCCCTAGTTTAAAACACTTAGGACAGTGACCTAACGTTATGAGACCTAAAGAGGCATAACTACGACTTGACCTAGTTTAAAATAATGGGCAAGGTAGGAATGTGGTGGGAAATAATATTACATATTCATAGCAACTACACTGAGCCATGTCCACACATGAGCCGAAGAAACAAGTAGTTAGCTCCTCTGTCTTTTATAGGCCGTATACTAAGTATGAACGATGGTCTGCAAGTTCAAGAAGTGATTTTATGTTGATACATCGTGTAGTAAAACTGTTGAGGTAAGGGTACATGGACACATGAACAGACGACGGAAGAAGGATGGTTACAAAAGTTGACTTTAACATTTAGTTTTGAAATGCGAATGAAAACGTCAGAGCATTGTTTGGTTTTCATACACATGCATGTAGTGTTGTGCTTTGTTTTTATATCCTTGAAAGTAGGACCATCCTTGAAAGTAGGATGTTAATTCCACAACACCACACTACTTAAAAATTAAGTCAGTTATCATGACGACAACGTCTGTAGAATTAAATTCGTCAGAGTTTTATTTGTACCACTGTTCGATTTTAAAGCTATTTCCGGTTTATCAAATCAGGAGTGAAGAGAAATGGATGTGCTGGCAATATTAAAATAATCTAATTTTGAAATGATCTAGATGGGATATTTTGTCTCAAAGGGTTAAGATGTTTGTAATATTGTAAAACCCACTACGAGGAAATTGTAAAAAAAACCTGGCCTATTAAATAGATTAATATTGAATTGTAATTATATTTCAAATGATAATCACATTATCAAAGTGTTTTTGTTAACACCACAAGATGAAATAATTTGCAGACAGTAAGGTCGGTTTCGGGCAAAAACTGTGAACTTTTTTAAATATATCCAGAGGCATAGATAGTCATCGTCCTCAGCATATGCATCAATAATGGCTCGTTTAACCAATTCAAAGAATAAAACACGAAATCTTGTTTAAAAATAACTTTTGAGTATTGTGGTGTACTACGATAAATACCGAGTGGAAATTCCTCACCGATTCAAATCCGACGAAGCAAGTTGTTCTAAACAGTATACAGAATATGTCGTAGGATATGCATATTTCTTTATGAGAAAGTCTACGACAAAGCATAGTAACAGGGAAATCTTACTATGTGTCACTTCAATTAATGTTGGCACCAACGCAATATCGTATGATTTCTTTCACTTTTGAAAAGGACAGTATAATTGATGATCGTCGCCACTTCAACATTATAAATTTACAGTTTGCTGAGATGTGAATACTTACAATGTCAATTTTCACTTATCGCCATTCTTAGTACTCTGATGCTCGATAGAAGAAATCATATTTCATGGGTTTCGTTTGACCTTCACTAAAAGTCTTGTCCCCGGTAATATCACAAAATTTATAATTTGGCCTCGATGTTCCTTTGAATTTATTTGTTTCTCTGAAATCTCCCAGCACTCAAACATTTGCCTCGATATTCTATCGGAAAAGTTTGTTTTACTACACATATACTTCTAATATGTATTAAATTCTAAACTGGTAAAATCCAGGGGCCTTATTCACCAACGTTGTAAGTCTCAAACTCAGACTTAAGACTTAAAATTGACAAGATTTAACATCACTGCCATTTCTTTGCTATAAGATTTAACCAAGTGAAATTGTATCTGATTATTTGATGTTACCCACTGAGCATGTTTACTCATTTATATCAAAATCGGTACATTTGTAACATCATGAGAGCGAATATAACATTTGACAATTTAAAGTCTAAGTCTGAATTTTAGACTTACAACCTTGGTGAATAAGGCCTCAGTACAAAAGAATTAGAATGAGCCTTGAAAACAAGCCATAGTCAAAGAAACCCATGATCTCGTGTTGACAATTTAATGGATTAGTT
Organism: Spisula subtruncata; assembly: GCA_963678985.1. Taxonomy (NCBI): domain Eukaryota; kingdom Metazoa; phylum Mollusca; class Bivalvia; order Venerida; family Mactridae; genus Spisula; species Spisula subtruncata. The sequence goes on along the minus strand of OY787666.1, from coordinate 14,906,393 downwards.
TTCAAGATCAGGCTTAAGACCAAAATTGTTGTATTTTGAATACAGAAAGTACGTGTGTTCATGAAAAGATCGTTAAATTTCTATACAGCATTTATCAAACAATACTGCCTTTATGTCATGCAAATTGAATAATTACCGGTCCGGTGAGAGCAGAACGGAAATTGTTGCCGAGCTTTCATGATTGCTGAAAAAATGTTTAACTATTGACGAAAATAGCAGTATAACAACACTAACATTAAACAATATTAGACGTTGAGGAAATTTATGGTAATTAGTTATTACACCGAATCTTTGAAATCAATCTTATCATGGACATCCACTTTGAAACAATCGTTAGATACGAGGTCATTAACTGGACTATTTCACTTTAAAGGTGCTAATTACTCAGGCCTGTGTTATAAAAGAGAAAAAAATACTATTACAGCAAATCTATAAATACAATTGTCTCACTATCGTTATTAACTATTCTGATTATAACTAATAACCAAATGAATGATTGTTCAACGCCATGCCAAGTAAATATTTTAAAAACAAATAGTTAAATACTTGTATTTTGAAGAAACAAATTATGCTATTTGAGGAAATTAAAAAATCGCTTTACTTCTAGAAAAAACTGTCGATATGACCAATTCCGATGGTAATTGACACATTAGATGCTTCTGTTGATGCATATTTTTTATTTGTATAGGTCTTAGAACTACTAAGCCAGCACATTGTTAGATCTACTATCAAATGAAAATTGTATTTTTTTGTTTGTTTTTTTCATTTGTTTTTTTCATTTGAGGTCACTTTCGGGTGACCCCGTTTATTTTCAATTATGGAACATTTATCACAAAATATATAACATACATGTATTTCAATACCATTTTATCTCCTGCTGTCCATTATATCACGAATTAAGAAACAAATATAGTATAAATATATCATTCCCATCATTACAAAAATTTGGTAGATTGCTTTCAAGTCAGAAAAATAGGACCATAAGAAATATAGCAAAATTTATACACCATTCATTACTTTTAAGACAAGAAAAGCTTAACATTTTACCTGCTTCTTAAATATTAAATTTTGTGTGTAACTTGTATGTTTGATTTGATAAATTGTGTTTTGTTATTTTGCATGCTTTGTGTTTATATTTATGTATGTGTGACCTTGTATATATGTTTTGTTAATGGTCAAAGGCATTGCATAAATGCCGATTTGCTAATAAACTTGAACTTGAATATAATATCATTTTGCTAATAAATGCATCATTTAAACTATTTTACAATCTACATGTTTTGTCCCACTTATTTGAGTAGTTTGAGGAAATCGAAACAAAAAACATGGGAGTTTTCAAAAATGTTTTTATCATAAAAAGGGGAGGGGGCGTTGACCGAACCATTTATGAAGTAATAAATATTTTTGATAAGAGTGTAGAAATAATATGTCATAGGAATCTTTTCCATTCTTGTTTAAAAAAGATAAGTTTTCCTTTTTTTAAAAGCAATTTGTTTTTCTAGTTTAATTCTATTTGCTACATACTTTTTTAATCCATCGATACTCGGTATTATTTCAACTTGTTTCATTTTGAAGAGAATTTGCATAAAATGATAACTAAGTTTAACGCAGTGTTTGTTATACATCGTTCTTGAATTCCAAGAAATACATTTTGACGGTTGGACTGTATTTCAAATTGTTTTGTTTTTAGAAAGTTACTCGATCTATTCCAGATGTTTTGTGTTACATGACATTCACAAAAAGGTGTTCTATTGTTTCATCTTGCATATTGCAGAAATCGCATAATCTTGAGTGAGTTAGTTGGCAGTTATACAGATATGTGTTGGTTGGTGTTAACCTCATTAAAAATTTATATTGAAAATCCTTATGATGGAGTAAATTGTTGATTTAAAAGGTATTAAAAATATGTTTTTCCAGTTTTAATTGTTTTTTATACTGATGTTGTTAGTCCATTTCCTTTTTGCTTTTATTGTTTCTTCTTCTTTGCTTTGAATTTGTATGTTGTAAAGTAATTTATTTGCATGCTTTATATTTTCCATTTTCTCCCTCAAAGTGGCATCTCTTATTTCTGTTATCATTTCTTGTTTTATATGATCTATACTTGCGGCATTTATAGCACGAATAATCTTGTGATAAATCAGGAAATGTTGCAATGGAATATCATATAGAAAGTATGTCTTGCCTCTTCAGAAGAGTATATTTTTTTGGTTCTAAAGTCATATAGTTGTTCCACATATATGATACCTTTGTCAAACCATTCTTTTAAAAATATTGGTTTGTTATCAACCTTGATCTTTGAATTGTTCCATATCCATATCATATGATTGTTAATACGTAAATTGTTTTTATAGTTCAGATTTGGATATTAAACCACGATGTGAGAATGTTGTGTAGGAATATTTTTGCTAAACATTTTATTTATTTCTTTGGTTGTTAGGTTACAATCAAAAATAAAATTTCCTCCGTAACGTTCTAATTGTTGTTCGAAGAATATTTTCCAGGATCCGTTGTTATCTTTGTCAATTAGTCTTTTTTACCCAACACGACTTTTAAATTATTGAGTTTAAGAATGCATATATATCTGTCAATTTTGAGTGATCAATATATTCGAGGACTTTTCATCTAGAAATTTCATATTGGCAGCAAGGCTCACAGCCATTTAACATCATTCGGAGTTAGATGTCTCCGACCGAATGCACTTATAAAATTATTTGATTCATACAAGGGGTCCGTGACGTTGGACGTCATGCGACGTCATTCCAAGCGTCACCGTCGGAGCAGCACATAGCTCCTTTCTGGACTCATACTCGGTCCCATGTATGAGACTGGTTTTCTTTTACTACTGAAATAAGTAGTTAATAGTCAATTCTGGAATGTGAGGTGGAATAAAAAGAGTGCGACGGTGCGTGCTTCACCATGGTTACAAAAAGTGACGTCATCAAGTTAATAATGGTGTTATCATAAAGTAAATTAAACAAATCGCGAGATAATTGATTGATCTTCACCAACTTGTATTTTTATAACTCTAGTTCAAATATGTCAAAATTGAGAAGGAAAGTCCTCGAATATATTCATCACCCCTCGTATATAGTGTTTTTTTAATGTTCACAAAAATGTTTATAAAATTCTGCTGTTAGACCATCTGAACCTGGACTTATGTCATTTTTCTTTTCGTCAAGAGCAAGTTTGCATTCATGCTCATTTAATAATCCTTCACATTGATCAGACTCTGTTTTACTTAATTTGGTATTAGTGGAATCGAAGAAATTTATTTCTGGGTCCTCATTTTCCTTTATATCATATAATCTTTCATAGAATATTTTGGTCTCTTCGAGTATATCCTCATACTATCATTAAGTTGTAGTCTTTGTATATTCTTTCTTTCTGCATGTCTTTTTTCTAAGTTTGTAAAGTGTTTGGTATTGTTTTCGTTCATTTCAATTTCTACAGCTTTTGATCTTAGCAATATTCCTTTGATTTCATTTTCATAAAGGATATGCAGTTTGTTTTTCTTATCTGCTAGTTCGCGTGTATGTTGAAGTGGAGTTTGTGTGATTAACATAGTTGTTTCTAGAGTTTGAATTTCGTTTTGCAAGTTATTTTCTTCCTCAACTTCTTTTTTCCTTTTTCTTGATGCAAATTTAATTGTTTTATTTCTTATACATAGTGCTTTTAATCATATCCCATATCATATCCCCTTTCTGGTTTTGTTTCCTTATTGTAATTGACTGCGTTATTAATGCTTTCTATTATATTTGTTGAATATTCATCGTCCATTTTTGTTATTTATTAACGTGTTCACATAGTCTACATATTATTTGATCAAATAAACCTGGATACTTGTAACGAATCCAAGCCTAACAGTTATCGTTATTTATTTGCTCAGATAATAACGTGAATACTGTGTGAGATATCTAAGTTAGCAAGTGTCATTCAGTAGCATGTTGTATGGCTTTTATTACTTCCCTTCGTTTAAAATTAGATATAAGTACATTACATCTATTTTTTCCTTTTTCAAAATATATATTACATAATAAAATGGAAGTCTTTTATTTACTGCCAAATGAAATCTTTGTATATTATTGAAATTAAGGTTATTTGTTAATCCCTACATTCCCTATTTACTTGAGATTTATATATTTCAGTTAATTCAAATCAATCCGTTCGATCCTAGGCCGCTGGCCTAATACCAAAGACTGGTTATTTATAACCAATGAGAAAATATTTTCTAGGCGTTACATGCACATGTGCTTTGCTGCGCCTACTATAGTTCAATTTTGAACCCTGAGCTATGACCCTTCAGACGAATCTATTTGGGCGGGTAACCCCTGATTTATTGATTTACATAGTCATGATTTAAAGATACTTATTTGTTATACATATCGGAATAGTCAATCCCGCATCAACCTTTATAGGCGATTGGATTAAACTTTATAAGTGCAGTCACGGCTCGAACTATAACCAAAGAACTGAGCGTCAATTAAAGTTTACGAAGAAAATAATAAGAACTTTTCATGTACTTTTGTATCAGTACTCTTATCTAATAGTATGTATTTAACCTAAAATATGTTGTCGCACACACATGCGTATACCGATTAACTGTGCTGTATTATGTATTGTTATCAACCCATAAACTGTCCACGGTCATGGAGTTTAGTTGTCCTGTTTGCATCGAGAAAATATTTATGTAAGAATAGTTTACTTTCATTTTGACAAATACGCAGCAATCCTTTGGTTATAATTTAATAATATCTACATACTTATTTCCTATTAATAAAGACACCAAAGTGTAAATGTAGCTACACGATCAACACAGGTTAAGGTTTTCATTATTTTATTAAGTATACAATCCGGTAGTTTTAGTCACTTATTTATATTATTGCCTGTATTCTAAGCCAGCGATATATAGACTACTATTACATTGTATTAGAAGTCCTTCAAGATATTCCGTTAACATTTACCAAATGTATGCAAAATTCATCATCTTATCGCAAGTCATGCAGTTGGTCATTTCTACGTCGCTACGCTTAACTAAACAATTCAACAAAAGGACGAACCCACGAAATTGTTTCTCCTTTTAAGGTTTCTCTTCCCTGTGTGAAAGCTTAAACCTTTTGGGTCTAATGAGCATCGGGGTTAAAAGTGCTTGCACTACAAACACTTTTGTAGTTAAATGAGCTCAAGTTTTAGTTGAATGAACTTGTGCTTGCCTAGTACATGTACTTTGTTAAAAATCGCTTTGGGTTGAATGAGTTTGTGCTTGCAAGGTACTTACATCGCTCTGGGTTGAATGAGCTTCTGCTTGCATAGTACTGAAATCGCTTTGGGTTGAATGAGCTCGCGCTTGCATAGTACTTAAATCGCTTTGGGTTGAATGAGCTCGCCCTTGCATAGTACTTAAATCGCTTTGGGTTGAATAAGCTCGTGCTTGCATAGTACTTAAATCGCTTTGGGTTGAATGAGCTCGTGCTTGCATAGTACTTAAATCTCTTTGGGTTGAATGAGCTTGTGCTTGCAGGGTACTTAAATTTCTTTGGGTTGAATGAGCTTGTGCTTGCAGAGTACTTAAATCGCTTTGGGTTAAATGAGCATGTGCTTGCATAGTACTTAAATCGCTTTGGGTTGAATGAGCATGTGCTTGCAGAGTACTTAAATCGCTTTGGCTTGAATGAGCCTGTGCTTGCATAGTACTTAAATCGCTTTGGTTTGAATGAGCTTGTGCTTGCATAGTACTTAAATCGCTTTGGGTCGAATGAGCTTGTGCTTGCATAGTACTTAAATCGCTTTGGTTTGAATGAGCCTGTGCTTGCATAGTACCTAAATCGCTTTGGGTTGAATGAGCATGTGCTTGTAGAGTACTTAAATCGTTTTTGGTTCGCTTTGGGTTAAATGAGCATGTACTTGCAAAGTACTTAAATTGCTTTGGGCTGCATGAGCATGTACGTGCAAAGTACTTAAATCGATTTGGGCTGAATGAGATTGGGTTAAACAAGCCCTACGATACGTAAGTCACTTTAATCTACCTAATGACAAATTTAAAGTCGCAAGACTACGCAATTTAAACAAATATACGAAAGCAGAAAAACATATGATATAATAAAGTGATACGTATATTCCTTTTAACATTGATTATGAGTTACAACATTACAATCTTTCATCCATTTATTTTGGATGCAAATAATTCATTTACGAGTTAATAAACCTGTCAGAGAAAAATGTGACCTCTTGTAATATCTATTTGTTTACTAGCTACGAGACCCGTCCATTATTCCTACTACAACGAATATGGCATCAAAATAATTGATCTCCAAGATTCGCGTTATTTATAATGGCGAAGTTTAATTTCCGGTGTCAAAGAAATGCTTGAGAATACAATATTGAGAATATTTGAATACTGATTTATATGAATGTGTCTGCAATTCTGCAAGAAAAAAAACATCAACACCTTTGAGGAACTGAGATAAGTAAAGATTGTGCGGCTTTCATTTAGTTCATTAAGTTATGAAATTCCATTGTCTAGTAAGTGCGTATATTCTTTAAAGGAATCGTCAATTATTTTTCGAGACATTGTGTTCTGTTAGAAGTTAAAGTATACAGTTTTACATAAACGATGGCTGTCTTGAATAATGGAGAATCTTTATTCCAAATTCACAGACGATTCTTATAATATAGCGTTTCTTGATTTATGTCAGATACATGAATGGCAGCATCATCACCTTTGTAATCAAAGCCGCTACTTGTCAGTAGTCCATATTAATAAGTCTAGGGACAATTGAATTGAAGCACCAATACAGTTTTCTTTGCAGTACATATAGGGGTATTTAAAGTCAATGAGCACATTAGATATTGTTGTAGTAAGCAAAGACATATTGAACTAGTAGCTTTAAAAGGTCTTTGTTTCAAGTCTATTACTGGTGGCTATACATTGAGTTATGTTCAGGTGTTGTGTTTCCCATTGATGGAGGTAGTCGAAGCGCCGGGTTTTTCTTCAATTTGAAAGCACTTTAAATAGGAAGATAATTACCAGTACATACATTATAGAAGAGGTCATTGTTGTTTGCTCGAAACTCACTCAACTACATGTATAACAGTTTGGTCGGTTTTGGGCGACAACTGTGACCTTTCGCAAAACAAAATATTAAGTGACCTTGATAGTTCTCCTTCTCGGCTTGAGCGCCGATGGTGTCGCGTTAAAATCGGACAAATAATAAAATACTTAGGGTTGTTTAATTTGTGCAATTTTTGATACGAGTGACATCTAATGGTGGCTCACACATATGTTAAAATTCAAACTCAAAGCCAGAATAGTATAAAACATACTTAGAATTGAAAACAATAATTTGTGTTGACTTTTTTGCTTGCGTTTTTAGCAAAAGCTACGTCACATACCACGTGGTGTGTCAACATTGAGACCTATGCACCAGTCAGTTGCATTCACGGCCCCCACCCCGGTGATGGGATTATACCTTTTGGGTTGTCGAACCCCGCCCTTCCATGGCCCTACGGGGGAAAGCTGATGGTAATATGTCCTGTATTTCCCCGGCCACTGACAACTAAATATTGTCTCCGGGGTATGTTCGGAGACAAATTCCCATCCTGGTTGCAAGTGGCTGGTGCACGACAATAATATGATTTCTGGTTAACTATATATATAAATGGAAGCCGCACAACTTTTATTTGTCTTAGTACCACATTGGTGTTGACGGGGTTTTTTTTCTTGTAGAATATTGCAGACATTCGAATAAATATATACTCAATATAGTGTTCTTACAGCATTTCGTTGACACCTGAAATTAAACTTCGCCATTATAAATAATGCGAGCCTTCGAGACCAATTATTTAGGTGCCATATTCGTTGTAGTCGGAATAATGGACGAGTCTCGTACATAAAGCCAAGCAGCTACTAAACAGTTGTAAATGCAATAAGGTGTTAAGGGAGGTCTCATTTTTCTCCGACGGGACTTATTAACTCGTAAATGAAACATTTGCATGCCAAATAAATGGAAGGTTGTAATAATGCAACCCATAATCATTGTTAATAGGAATATCAGTCTGCCATTAATATTTCTTATTCGTATATGTCATCAGGTGAGCATACTTTCGATGTTTGACAAAGTGTAGATTAGAGTGACCTGCCGTTAATGACTGCTATTTTTGTACTTAAATACAACTTACGATTTCCCACTAAACACTTAATATGAAGACTGTATTTGTCGAACTCCAGACAAATGTGTGGTAAAAATCAGAAGTGCACCATGCGTAACTAAACACTACTTTTCGACTAATAGGCCAAATGTCAACACCAAATGTGCTGTCGGCACTGTCGATGCCATAAGTTATACTTACTTCCCTATTCAAAAGAATAGCAGGGACTACTTAGAGGTTAATACACGACATAGCCGGGTGGGAAGGCGATAATCGGCCCGGAAAATTAATAATCGCCGCGAATGATTATTCATGCCGGGCCGATTATCAACTTCCGACCAGGCTCTAAAGTGTATTAAAGTCTTTAATTCAATTGTTCGATTTGTAAATTCAATGAAAGTAACAATTACTCATGCTAAGTTCAATTCGTAGAGATCTAAAGTACATTTATACTGAAGATATGATTAAAAATTCTCAGAATTGTCAAAGAAATTGTACCACTGTGTAACATAACGTCATTTTGACTACAACGTGACGTTATGTTAAGTTGGGTAGCGTAACGTTCGATTACGATAATGAGATTTCGGACCGGGTGGATAGGCGATAATCATTCACGTGGTTGTCATAATCGGCCTGAAATAGGCTAATTTTCTTACTATATAGTTACAAGTGTATTTAAGTTAACTTATTTATTGTGTTCCATTCAAGTGCATGTTCCTCGACCATCAACCCTATCGTAACGATTTGTTTACACAGCCATGAAGAGGTGTATCAATATCTACAACATTAATTTCTCTAGATGCAAAAAGTATTTTTAGAAGAATAAAAAAGAAGTATTTCTTTTCACGTGGGCCCTTATTCACCAACATAGTAAGACTGCAATTCCAACTAAGAATTAAAGTTGACAACATTTATTTTTATTGTCTGTCCTCCTTAGAAATCAGTGGGTATAAATAAACCATGTTTTTGAGGCGTGATGGAATGTCACATTTTTCAGTCATGGTATGTGAATATACCTAGTTTAACACCTAATCCTTTGGGCAATGGATTGGTTACTCTCATTGATCACATAATAATTATATTGCTTAGTTCCTAATGCATACCCTATACCTATACCCTTTGAGGGCAAATAAACCACCCTGCATAAATTAGTCACGGCTCAAAAAACATGGTTTATCTATAGTGAAGTTTTTGTTTTAATTATATTTCAGGAGAAAAATACTCTGATTGAACGAGAATGTCATTTCTTTGCCATAGGAGTAAACCATGTGAAATTTATCTGATTATGTGTTGTTAACATTGAACAAGTATACCAATTTTTATATAAACATTGCGTGCAACACCCACGTATGAACTAGTCAATAAGGACGATGTGGTTATGCTTGAGACGTTTTGGTAAATGAGGCAATAATTAGCAATTGGTTGCATTTTAGGTTTTTGCATTGTATCCTAATGGATAATAGATAGCTGTCTTCGGTTATGTCTTAAATACATGGGGTCCCCCCTGCCCCCCCCCCCCCCCCCTGCTCCTACGCCCATGAAATAACACGAATGGCTGTACCCGGTTGTGATCGGTACTTCAAACTTCATGTTAACTACAGTGTAGTTTCCGGTTGGGAGTTCGTTGACCGGATACGCTTGTCGATCGGTATTTGACATTACGTGTCGTGTGACACTATGGCCAGGAATGGTCATTCCGAAGAGTTGCACTTACCCTTTTGGTCAGAAATGGTTGCAACCTATTTATGACATGGCGTGGCAGTATCTCTTCTGTGTCGTAGAGGATTATTTGACGGTTCACACTTTTTGTGTTTTGAGACATCAACGTGCGTGTAAAAATGCACTATATTTAGTAATCTGGAGATCTTGTTGCTGTATAGAGCCATCCCTTGTGTGACGTTTTGCAAATGTTGTGATGAATATAGCAGATTAGCGTAATACACGTGGGGCCATAAATTGTAATACTTGCTTAATTACAATACAGTGTAACACATTACAATAGCTTCTCAACACGAACATTGGTGTAATTTTGCTATCACAATAATAGAGGATGAGTTTACATGATTTGACGTTAATGCTTTTGAAGCATGTTGTCTGTTGATTTACAGCAAGGTCATGTGATCATGTAGGCGCAGTTTCTAAAGGTATAAATGGATAGTTATATAACTATATGTATGATTATATTCACGTATAGAAACATTTCAGTCAATCTGATTAAAATCAAATCCTCAAATCCGCTACGCTATGACGCTTGCCGTATGGAAGATCGAGTACTTAAGTCAGATTGCATTTCCGCAGGACGAAACCATGCATATGCAAATCACCATCCAGTAGCCTATTAGCCGAATAAACAATACAAACTAATTACTGACCAATAACTCGCTGGATGTCACTTTGCATAACAAATGCCCTGATATGTAAACATGAAATTAGCCTACAGTAGTATGTGTACACATGTGTATTACGTCATTATGGAACACATACGTCTCTTCAAGGTTTCCTAAAATAACATAACATTTATATGTGCTGTTGTAAAACTTTATTCGTGCATCGTTTAATAAGTCATTCATCAGTTTGATCAGTTAATGTATATAAGAATAAAACCATGGATGATGTCGATATGGTTCAAATTCTACGTTTCACTTTTTCTAGTGTTGAGTCAGCAATTGAAGTATCCTCCATGTCGGGATATGGTTACCATGCATTATATCAACAGCTTGCAACAACGTTCATCAGCTAAGCACACATGTTGATCTGTAACTATAAAATCATTATAAGTAAATATTCAACTCAGGGAGCTAAACGGGTGTTACTATGTATAAAAACTATATTTTTTAAAGGACATTAACATGCGTACCCTAGATATACTCTTTTTCATATAATCACAATGTTAACTTCGTTATATTGGCCCAAATACTACATTTATTTGTAGATACTGACATACAACTCAAATGACACCAAAGCCATACAACAGAAGCGGCAGCACCCATCACGGCAGTCACAAACACAAGAAACAGACTCATGACAAATCCACCGTAACCCGAAATTTGGTATATACAGGATATGTATTTAGTTTGGATGAAAACTGTTTATTTTTCATCGTGTTGCATGATTGAAAATATTAAATGTGATATCATTACAATTTGCGATATTTACCGTATTCTAGCATAACAAACTATTATTCTATTTATTTTATGATAATCTAGTGACACCGGTAACAAGATTGATACTATTTATGCCAAATTACCCATGGCTTTACATGCCAATAAATACACTATTTTATTCACATTTTCAATTCATAATTAGCCATTATGAAATTATGCTGGCTATGTGAAAAGAACAAGAATGTTGCTTCAACATAATACCAATAACCATGTGAGCAATTATATTTAGAAGAAAAAAAATATGCACAAAAGATGTTTCCGTTCCGTTATAAAACAGTTACGGACATTTTAGAGTGAGATTGGGGATAAAATGAAAGTTGTCCACGTGGGATAGAGCTTATATGATATCACTCATTTTGACGAGTGATCGCCAGTGAAAGAACTCAAAATGTAATCAGTTACCATCAAATAAATATTGTTGTATACTTACTTCTAACTATCATCACCCCAGTTGTTGTTCCAATCATTATTCCAATCATTATCATTATCTCCCCAGCCTCCATAACCATATCCTCCATAGCCACCACCGCCTCGTCTTCCGAAGCCACCGAATCCATAACCTCGGCGACCGTAACCACTTCCATATCGACTGTAATCGCTATATCCACTTCCCCAACTCCTGCCTCTTGCGTAACCACTATTCCCGCCCCAATATCCTCCTTGCCGTCCGTAACCTCCGCCATACCACCATGGTGATCCACCTCCTCCCCAGTAGTAACGTGGATAGTAGAATCTCGGGAAATAGATGGTGGCACTAACCACTGATAGGACGATGGCAAAGATAAGGAGGACCTTCATGGTTGAACTGTGTACCTACACCAATAAATACAAGAAACCATTCACGCAGAGCATACAATAGCGCGGCACAATTGAAAATACAATAGTAGGATGATGATCCTTTGCGCCGCGCTATAAAACAAATGTGTTTTATGACAATTATATTCGACATTCTATTGCAATTACCAATAACACGATAACACATTAAGTCCTATATGCACCAGTTATTCTGTTTTGTATTTAGCCCACATGACAATATACTCAGTTATAGGAGTCACAGGCCGATGAATAATTGTACTCCTTATCAATAAGAGAAGGATGATAACAATAATGCTCGTTGATAACATAAAAATTGATCGATAATTGATCTCATTGTTTCGAACCCTTGCAAATAATTAATTACTACTTGTATTTAGGGATGCTTTCAGTGGCATTAGTATATCGGCGGCTTAGAATGAGAAGGTCGTAAGTACAAAATCATTAATTTGAGAAAAAAGAAAAAACTGTCAGAAAATTACCCTTTACTTAAAACAAGCTGTTCTACTTTAGTTTGGTCAACATGACAAGTTCCGATTTTCACGCGTATAGACTCCTAAGAAGCGCATTGTGATGCTAAATTGAAATAGTACGTATGCGTACCTTCTCATTCAAAGCAACTATATTAACACATTCAACTTACTGGGACTAATCTATAGTTGTTATTAGTTTCCCTTTTCACTAAAATTAATCTGTCCACAAAGTGTCATTTATTTGATTGCTGTATTTATCATTCGTTTGTGAGATGTGCTAAGTACAGTCATCCACATATTTAGTTTGAACAAAACAAATTATATCCTTTCAACGTCGTAAGGGGGTCATTCGGGAGTTCGTGGACAAAAACAAATTAACGCAGAGTCTGACCATTTTGAAATTTAGTACAAAGCTAAATATATATTTATCAAAAGCAAAATTTTAATAATCCAATCTCATCCTAACTACAAAATGTTCACGGAATTGTGACGGTTTTATAGAACTTTCAGAACAAATATCGTAATACTAATTAAAAGAATAAAATGCTGAAAAAGTCAGCAGTATAATAGATCTACTATTCAGACTTTGCCTGGTTTTATCACAGGTTACAATATCATTGAAAAAGAAATAATAAAAAAATGTTTTCTCGAAATTAGGCTCATATCCGGTAGACAAATATTACAATTTTGATATTAAAACTATTGAAAATAAAAAATACTAAATGAAACAACTGAAAACTATAATACAAATTCACGACTTACCTTAGGGAACGCACACAAAACAGTACAATAATTGCGTAATAAAGCGCTGCTTAAATAACGACTACCTTCTCCTAGTTTGTATGCGACGCAAAGTTCTTATGAACATCTTACTCCGTGAGTAATGAGGCACAGGGCAACAAGGCCAAATAATCATCAAATTATAGAATGAACTTGTCACTAATTTTGATTCATTTGTGTAAGACAATAATGGCGGTCATGAACTTCACCTAATGCCACAAATTGCATAATATATTTACATTTCTCGTTAACATTAATTATGACCTGAATTGATTATAAAAAATATAATTACATGAGCATGCGTTTGTATTTTTATGTGACAACTTTTAACATTTAATGATGTATCACAGTACGTATTGACAACGATTGTATACTATATCCTAAAAGCATAAAAACACTTATCAAAATCGATAATAAAAGACCATATGGAGTAATGCAAAATAATAATAGCTTAAACTTATATTCATTAAAACGAAATAAAATGTATTCACGAACAGGTTCATGTTTAAGAGGATAATACGGGGGTGTCCAAAAAGAAAGTATACAGTTTCAGTGCATTTTAATAACATCTTAACGTTTTGCTATCGCAAAGAAATACAGCACATAGTTAGTCAAAAGATGAAATTTTTATCTGGCATCAGTTTAAAACTTGTAACTTGGATACTTTTTTTAAAAATGTAAATTTTCTAAAATTACCGTATTCTGTCCGTGGCGTCATTTTGACGTTATTTACGACGTTTTCGCAGTTTCTGTATTTCTGGTGTTTCTTGTCTTGCATGCATTCTTGGAAAATTTGCATTCTATTTCACAAATGTCTAAACTGAAATTATATATATGATGTGTCTCACGAGCATGGACATGTTTGTTGGCTTTTAATAGGCTATTCACTTGCGATTTCGACAACAAAATAGAAAGAAGTAAACCCATTGTGTTACATTGTGTACTTGCCTTTGTTAAGCAAGTTCTTTCGGAACTCCGCAGCGAATCCTTTGTTTGGAATGTGGTATTGTTCATGCAAGTGGAGCCAGAGTCACACATGGCAATACACGGTGTTGGGTGAATTACAAGAAACATTTGGTGTCAAAATAATTTCTAGAAAATTCCGATGCTCAGCGGAATGGCCCGCCCACAGCCCGGGTGTTAATACATGTGGATTTTTTTCTTTTGGGCTATCCGAGATCGCTTATGTACAATCAAATGCGAATATACACAAGTTTTCTTCTGATCAACATCAAAATGAACTTTAAGAAGAGCAGTTTGTAGAAATCTGTGTTAATGTAACCAACACTTTTAAAGAATGGGTGCAAATCGTGAAACATGCGACAGACAGAAATTGTGAAAACGTCGTAAATTACGTCAAAATGACGTCACGGTCACAATAAGGTATTTTTTGGAAATTAACATTTTAAAAAAATTATTCAAGTTACAATTTTCAAACTGGTACCAGAAAAAACTTACATCTTTTTTCTAACCATGTGTAAAATTTCTTTGCGATAGCAGAACATTAAGAGTTGATTAAAATACCCCGAAACTGTATACTTTCTTTTTGGACACCCTGTACATACCATTTATCGACCAATGAGCCACAGTCCAGTATTTGATCCACCGCGAAAAGATGTATTGTCGTTCATTGACCAACGTCAGTGCACAACCGAATTTGGTTGTTGTTTTTTGAAGAATAAAATGAAAAAGGCAACACAATGTCCCAAGAAAAATAAATGCTTGAAGACATTTTGATATCGCTTCATGTCAAATACCAACTCTCTGGTTTATTTGGAGTATTTACGATTTTACATAACATTTAAAACAAAGATAATACGAACATGCGGATCAACCGAATGAATCATCAGTGGAAGGCGTGAACTCGGCCCCTCCTAAAAGACCAGATGAACGTTACGGTTATTACCCATTTGCCACCGATAACCAACTGTATTTATGAAGGCACAAGACAAGCAATCGGAGAGGCTTTAGAAAACACCATTACTTATCCTACGATTGGAATTAAGGATACATACCATTTATTTTCTACTTGGTAAAATAAACTAGTATGTATCTACTTGTAATTGAAATTCAGGTTCAGTCTCATTTTATTATCTTAGATTACAAATACGACTTATAGTTTATAACTTGACATACCATGTGTTGTCATGTATGAGAAGTCGGTTTTACCATACCTAGAAATCTTAGCAAATTTGCTATCGTGTAACACTACTTCTCAGTTCCGTCAGAGAATTGTTCTGTTTTCATATGTCTCTGGCGGAACTGAAAACCGACGTAACGCTCTGACGGAACTCAGGATACATGACATTTGAGTTCCGTCCGAACGTTACATCAGTTTCAAGTTCCGTCAGAGACATTTGAAAACAGAACAATTCTCTGACGGAACTGAAAAGTAGTGTAACACGATTCATACCGTGTGTTGTCTGTTGGCAAAATTGTCCCTCCCGTGGTTGATAGAGTTCGTTGATTAGCCGTGATGGCGGCAATCAGTCAATGTGATCGGTCAGTTTTCGTCGATTTAGAGTTTTTTAACTCCTCAAAAGAAGACACTCAATGCAATATTGGTGCACCCTGACAACGCCCTATATTCGACTTGTTCTACGCGCAATCGAGGCGCAATATCACAATATTTTAACTTGTAATATGTAAAAAGCAATTTCCATTGGTCTTGTTGACAATATGACACCAACGCATATTATACATTATTTTGTCACTAAGTAATTTACATGTCGGTGGCTTAGATTGAGAAGGTCGTAAGTACAAAATCAATATTTTGAGATATTTAGTCTTTACTTATGGAAAACCAAGCTTTTACAACTTCATTGTGGTCAACATGACAAGTTCCGAAGCTCATAAAATGCGTCTACATATGATGCAGATTTCAATAGGTATCAATCTATCTTATAGTAGTTACGACCTTCTCATTCTAAGCCAGCGATGTATATAGATGTGCTTTCTAAATGATTAACCTAAATGTAAATATATATATATATGCATGATTATAGTACATGCACTATGATCATTACACCGGCTATATGAATACTTTAAACATCATTGGTTTAGCGAGGTGAAATGTCAACTAATTAAATTGACAGCATCAAATCGCAGGAAATTCATAATGTTAATTACTAATAACTATTAAACAGCTCATTCGAAAACAATTTATAGTTATGCATTTCAGGCACAGTATAAATAAGCTGTTGTCACATATGAATTTTATGTTAACATAATTGTATTACATTAACAGTGGCAAGTTTTAAGTGGCCTACAATGCCTCAATGAATACTTAATTACGAATCTGGCTCATTAGAGAATAAATGGGCGGGCGTCAATGCTTGACTGTGGCGCTTTTCTCTGCCCATATATGTTGTAACTTAAACTTTTTCTGTCATATACTGTATTTATGTTTTGATTCTGTATTGCCTCTTTTCATTCAGTATATGACTTCTCGAACTTATACTGTGTATAAAAGTTCGCGGCTTTAATCAATAAAGCCCAATTTCAATTTCAATCTGTGTCGTTCTTATTACAACATACTAGCTACACCAGTCACCATCACCACAAGGATTATAAATGATTTTTATACTGGTATAAAATGTTTTATAACAGAAAGTGGTGAACCTACATGTATATACTAATTGTCACTGACTAGCCGCCGTGTTTACCGTATTGGTTTATCGACTACACTCCGTGAATTTGTATCACGCCAGTGGAGCGTGTCTTTGACCGCACATGCGCGCGCATGCGCATCATACTTAACACGGTCACTTGCGTGATCTCCAAAAATCGTAGAAGACATTTTTATCAGGCATCGCTGTTATATTTTCGAATAACCTCCACCTCCCTTCCTCCTTCCACTTTGTCGGCTAGTCAGTGTCCTTATCATTCAGGGCGGCGCTTTTCTCTGCCCATATATGTTGTAACTTAAACTTTTTCTGTCATATACTGTATTTATGTTTTGATTCTGTATTGCCTCTTTTCATTCAGTATATGACTTCTCGAACTTATACTGTGTATAAAAGTTCGCGGCTTTAATCAATAAAGCCCAATTTCAATTTCAATCTGTGTCGTTCTTATTACAACATACTAGCTACACCAGTCACCATCACCACAAGGATTATAAAATATTTGAACTGCTGTCAATAATTATCGCTAACGTCATTAAAGAAACACAGCATGTATATGTTCCTCTCATCGTGTAACGATACCATTGCTTCAAACAACCTTAATGTGTTTGTATACAAGCCAATGGTCGAAACATATTGTTTATTTGATATTGACGGGTTTTTTAAACAAGAAATCCATTACGTCAGTCAAATTATGTAGAGCCATTGCATGTTGACAAAAAGATATACCTAAACCGAACATAGATGAGGCCAAACACATGAGTCGTACAAATTTCAATTGCCATTTGACATCCAGTTGACCTTTGGTGTACATGTATGTAAAAGGAGTTTACCCATGACATTCCATCTCATGGAGGATAACATTCATGTAAAAATAAGCTAGATTGAGCAATGCATGTAGTAGACATGGTCCGATCAAACTCAAATTCGACCATAATTATCTCCAATTTTAGGTTTAACCTTTGAGATACGAGAAAGAAACCAGGAATTTGCTCATTGGTCATGACATTCATTCTCGTTGAGGTTAATATGCATGTCAAACATAAGCCGGGTTTGTCAAGGCATACCATAGTTGTGTGGTCCGGTCACACTTCAATGCGACCGTTGACCTTGACCTTTGGGACAGGAACATGCGGTTCGCTCATGACATTCATTTTCGTTGAGGTTAACATACATTTCAAGCATAAGCTAGCTTTTTCAATGCATGTCATAGTTGTGTGGTCCGGTCACACTTCAATTCGACCGTTGACCTTGACCTTGGAGACAGGAACATGTGGTTTGTTCATGACACTCGTTCTCCTGATTGAAGTTAACTTGCATCCCTAGCATAAGCCAGATCGGCCAATGCAAGGGCCCGCACAACCATCAATTGGACTTCCATTTATGACCTTAACCTTTGATATAGGAATAGTGAGGTATGTGCATGGAGATTAACATTCATACAGAGTCATGTTTTTTCACTGGAATATCACAATCCATACTTATATATATTGTTTCTGTTCAGCACCTTTTTGTTATTGAATATTATAGTTAAAATACACACTTCTTTTTCCGAGAGATTTGTCTATATGTTCCAATCTCCAGTCTGTTGTGTCCTTTATGCAGATCATACGCCGACAAGCGTCCACACCCTATCTATACCGACCATTAAGTTTAAGTGTCTGTTTCCGGCGATAGTGTAACGTTATAATTATGAGTGCTCTCATTATAAGCCAAACGGACGAGCAAATGTATCAATTCTGACGCATGGATGAACAGGGCATAAATAATGTACTTCCGCCAACAGCTGGGATAACAAGATCAACCGCATTTTGTACCATGTGTCTGGGAGTGGGTCCGTTGTTCTGAGGATTACAGTTAATGCTCATTTAAATAAAAAACATGCAGTTAAATAATGACAACACTGTGTCAACTTTGATGCTGTGCATTTAAAAGGCAACAGGGTGAAGATAAATGCACAAAAGAAAGTGCATGTATAATATCCTCCACAAACAATGTTTGGCATCTTTAAAATATGTCCAACAATAAAATAAAAAACGTTTTTATGAAATGTAGAATCTGATCGATGATTGATTAAGGTGAGGTGTTGTTATACTCCAGTAAGTGAAGGAAACACATTAAATATGTGCATAAAATTAAGAACTGGAATCTTTAATGTCGAATAAAGTGCCTGTTAAACATTCTACTTCGTAAACAAATTGCGCATTAAATTAATCCGAACAACCGATATTTTATTATACCTCAGTTAAGTTTTATCAATAAATAATAAATGAAATTTTAATTAATCAGAAATAAATTGTAGACGAAATTAGCCGTAAAGAATATTTCTGTACAAATATCTAAACATAATACGCATGTAGCTTCCGTAGATACCTACACAATCTTAAAATTATATGGTCGTGAAAGCGGGGTGCATATAATATATATTTCAAACTAGAACCAAATCATATTTACTATCACCAAATCGCGAGTC
This sequence comes from Spisula subtruncata, assembly GCA_963678985.1. Lineage (NCBI taxonomy): Eukaryota > Metazoa > Mollusca > Bivalvia > Venerida > Mactridae > Spisula > Spisula subtruncata. The sequence goes on along the minus strand of OY787666.1, from coordinate 14,886,919 downwards.
CTCAACAAGACAAATTAGTCAATTACGTTGTCAGTACAATAACTCGATCATTAATTAATCAGTGCCGTACTGTATTAAATGTATATTAAATAATAAATTAACATAAAACTATTACAAATAATTTAGTTGAAATAGAATATGCAATTTGGTGTACGTCTTGAGAATAAAATCATGATTAACTTTACACGTGTATCATGACGTTGTATAACTCCAATGCCATGTTTTACATAAGTTCATGACCGCCTGTCAAAACCGTCACATGCAATTGGATTATGGTGTTGAATAAATTTTGGGTTGTATTTTTTAAATGGAAGAATAGTTTGAAAGATAGATATGAAGTGAATAATGGCATGCAAGAGGGAAATACTGGCCTAAATCGCTCATCTCACGGGGAAATACTGGCCTAAATCGCTCATCTCACGGGGAAATACTGGCCTAAATTGCTCATCTCACACCGGACTGTGAACGAGACAATGAATTTATAATATACGTGTTATATTATGTTCGTGACTTATTCCTTACACGAATAGTCATCGATTGGCGTTTATCTTTTTAAAGAAAATACAATTAAGTATTATATATGTATGCCCATGCGTATCTTCCTTTGAGTTTATCCGTCCAACAAGCATTTGACATTTTAACTTTCCCGAGTCATCAATTGAACTACCTAATGAAACCTAAATTCAAGTCTCCTTGTAGTGTGTGTGTGTGTGTGTGTGGTAACAAACATTGAAGTGTGGCGCCCAGGATTAGACACTGCCCTCACAGGTACCAATTTTCACCTTGGTTAAGTGGAGCATGTGGGTTATTCTTGCTCAGAGAAATTAACCAGAGGTCCAGACGATGGTTGGACCTGTGACATTTCAATCTAGAATGGCACATCCTACCTTTAGGCCACCGCTCCCTAGACAAGTAACCAGTGTAAATATATAACCCAATCGCCCGGTGCCCCTCTGGACCCATACATGATGATCGGATATACAGAGGTCAAATTTGAAACATTTCCATAATAGAAAACAATGTATTCACAAGTCCTTTGTAAAAATTAACCTTTAAACCTGATTCACTAGATCTAGTATGTTTGCATAAGGAAAATTAATTCACATACATATTGTATCATGTTAAGTTAAATATTGATTACCTTGTATGAATATTTTCATCGAAATCAATTGATCACTGTCAGTAAACTCAACATTATTTGCAAGAGTAATTTGATGGAGGAGAAAACTTGAGAGACAAATATTGCAAAAACACTCGTAGTTCAAAGTTGCATCAACCGGGGCTTTAGTTTACCTGCAATTTTTCTTCAAAAAAGGTTGTAGAGTTTATCCGATGGTTATTGTCCAATTCCAACAGAACTTCTATGTATGTTTTGTCCATACCTATAAACTTCGGCAAGTTTTCCTTCATACTTTCACAGATGACTGTGACAACCTTAACACATAGATTTTATGATGGAATAAATTTGCAGTGGAATGACTTTTATCAGTATTATTGTCCTACGTTCGTTTTTTTTGCAACGGTGTTATTGAAAAGCAAAATCTTAACTTGTTCATAAATTGAACAATAATCTAATCTGGTTTCATGAATCATAAACATTTAAAGTGTTGTGGTGTATATATTAAAAGGTGTGAAGGTGTTAACTTACATATAAACCATCAATACATTGACCATATTCAATATTAAGTTAGATTCATAAAACTACATCTAATGTTAGATTCATGAAAAAGTTAGATTTTGCTTTTCAGTAACACTTTTTTCGAGTGTAGCTTTTACTTTAGATCACATGCCTAGGTTCTTCTATTGAATCAGAAATTTGTGATCTTGACCTAATATAATTGTTGTATAGTGAACAACTTCAAATTTGAACCAAATTTGCACAGATAACTGTATCATTGAAAGAGTAGACAAAAAAAAAGTTGTAAAATTTATATTTTATCAATGAGAACCTAAATTTTGAGAAAAACAAATTTTCCATTTTTTTTTAAATTTCATTTTTTTAAATTTCTTTTTCAATGATACTGTAGCCTGTGCTATTTTGTGTTCCAAATTGACATTTCACATGTGATGTACTTTAACAGCTTGCTTAGTTTCGTGTCTTGGGGAGTTTCCTTGTGGTTCTTATTTTATTTCAGTTGATCGGAGGCAGCAGACCACCATCAACTGCCACAATTGATTGATGTGCTATTTTGTGACATTTCAGTTGCCTGTCCCGTAGGATTTTATTCAGTTTTTTTTTGTCAAAAATTAAAGATGTAATACTTTGTTAAAGGTGGCTGCAGCCAGCTACTCATTTCTCTCTCAAACAAAACAGACTGATTAACCTCATTGTTTTTCAATCATCACAAATATCTCAAACACAAGAAATAGAAGTTTCAACTTTATTTATTTTAAGTTTACTAAAACACATGTGCAACATAACTTGCAAGTTTTATTTATAGAGACATAAACTGGTAACAAAAGAGCAGTCTATACAAGTAACTGCTGTACTTACTGAAATTATTGCAGTTAGTAGACCAGCCTCCCAATGCAGTCGTGTCATTGGTCAATTTCAAACTCTAAATTCAAATTCAACCAATCACATGCTTAAGATTGCAGACTAGTTTCTAAACTCACATTCAAATGTACAGATATGCCTGTTCTACTTGATACGTAAGGCTCGAGTAATACAAGTTTACTATCAATGTAATTGTAAGTGGCTAGAGACACAGCCCCGTATCTGTAGAGTATCTTTAGCCTAAGATTATAAAAACACGGCTCTAGCCACTTACATTGTAATTATACAGTTACAAAATGCAGCTTGATCTGAATACAGCATGTAGTGGTAGAGTATTTTCACAAACAGCCGGAAGTTTGATCAGCTGATTGCATCATCAGTAACTCTGTACTGTAATAATACAAGAGGATCCTGAAATGTTAAAATAAAGGACCAGAACAATGGATGAGAATGAATTGAACAAATAGGAGAGAAATGACAAACTATGAACAGACAAACATTATCAATATATGTGATTGAATGAGATAAATGACCCCTGATACTGCTTGACACAGTGACCTAGCGCTAGATGTCTAAATCATAATTATATGCACATCTGCATGTCCTAGCAGCATTCAAAAGCAGTATTACAGACACAATCATAAGTAAAAATATCAAAAGACAATAACTCCCTAAAATATTATCTATTGAGTGCATATGATATTCAAATTTTCCTTTGGTACTGATGAGACTTTGTTGAAATCCAACTAATAATAACATAAAAATACACAGAAAACATTTGTAAGTGATGAAGACAAAAGGCAATAACTCCAATAAAAAATTATCCAACAAACATCAGCGGGTTATATGTACAACTAAACTTGATACTGATCAGTCATACCAAGTTTCATTTCTTTCTGAACAACAATTTCCCCTCGTAATGAAACTTGGTGACGGGAGACTCTTGTTCAAAACGTTTGGGAACAGGTTTCTTGAAATACTTACCTCCTCAGCAAAATATCGAGTCTGGACATTTTCTAGAGTACAAGTACGGTCATCTACCTCATCTCCACAACAGTATATAGATACCTATATCAACACAATACAAATCAATACAATAGCTCCTAAACACATATGTCCCCATGGCAGCCATATGTTGAAAATGGTAAAGGTCACTGTGACCTTCACCATTTTCAACATTGCCAAAATCAATAGGGGTCATCTACTGCTGCTGGCGAACCTCCATGTAAAGTTTGAAGTTCTATGGCAGAGCGTTCTTGAGTTATTGAATGGGAACTATTTTGTTCTACCTACAGATTGACTGACAAGTGCAAAGCAATATTCCCCCTGGGGCATAATCAATACAATAACATAGACCAATAGTTCAAAGAATGTGTCATTTAAGTGCTATTTCTGTATACATGTACAAAAGCATGTATGTAATGTCATGAAAGAAATCACATTTTGATTTGATTGACACAGGCATATATTGAGAGAATGGCTATGTCTTAGCAAGATGGCCAAGTTCTCTTTAGTGCAGTAGTAGAAGAAAACTAGAGCTATAACAGGAGTGATGAATTATACCCCGCAGCACCGCCTTGACACAGGAATATTATTTAAAATTATAGTCTAAACAACACATTTGATGGAAATCTGCTGCTATACAGATGGAAAAACACCATGATTGAAATTTCATGACTTTGTACCAAGCAATTTTAAAATCCAGTAAGAAATGACAAAGTTGAAGAGCGGACACAATTTCCACGACTATATAACCTTTGACCTGTAAGTATGACCTTGACCTTTGAGATAGGGACCTGGGTCTTGCGCATGACACACCGTCTTGATGTGGTGAACACTTGTACCAAGCAATTTTAAAATCCAGTAAGAAATGACAAAGTTACAGAGCGGACACGATTTCCATGACTATATAACCTTTGACCTGTAAGTGTGACCTTGACCTTTGAGATAGGGACCTGGGTCTTGCGCACGACACACTGTCTTGGTGTGGGAAACATTTGTACCAAGCAATTTTAAAATCCAGTAAGAAATGACAAAGTTACAGAGCGGACACTATTTGCATGACTATATAACTTTTGACCTGTAAGTGTGACCTTGACCTTTGAGGTAGGGACCTGAGTCTTGCGCATGACACACCGTCTTGATGTGGTGAACATTTGTACCAGGCAATTTTAAAATCCTGTAAGAAATGACAAAGTTACAGAGCGGACACGATTTGCATGACTATATAACCGTTGACCTCTAAGTGTGACCTTGACCTTTGAGATAGGGACCTGAGTCTTGTGCATGACACACCGTCTTGATGTGGTGAACATTTGTACCAAGCAATTTTAAAATCCAGTAAGAAATGACAAAGTTACAGAGCAGACACGATTTGCATGACTATATAACCTTTGACCTGTAAGTGTGACCTTGACCTTTGAGGTAGGGACCTGGGTCTTGCGCATGATACACCGTCTTGATGTGGTGAACATTTGTACCAAGCAATTTTAAAATCCAGTAAGAAATGACAAAATTACAGAGCGGACACGATTTGCATGACTATGTAACCTTTGACCTCTAAGTGTGACCTTTGAGAAAGGGACCTGGGTCTTGCGCATGACACACCGTCTTGATGTGGTGAACATTTGTACCAAGCAATTTTAAAATCCAGTATGAAATGACCAAGTTACAGAGCTGACACGATGCTAACGGACAGACAGACCAAATGACCGACAGACTGACAGACCAACATGGTGACTCCAGTATACCCCCTTCAAACTTTGTTTGCGGGGGTATAACAAGAAGCAGTCATAGACAGCAATATCCCTCACCAAAGAATAGATAATCAACAAAGGGTCATAACTCAGACAAAAAAAGCTGAACCATAAAATCCTAAAATATGCCCTGCAGCTCCTCATAGTAGTTGATCTATTAGAAATGTAGAAGTTGCACACAGAAGCTTGGACAGATGGACGGACGGACGGACGGATGGACTGACTGACAGAATGAGGCTACCATTACCATATCCCTTCACCTCAATGGGAGATAACCATGGAGAAACTCAGAATGTTCTTAAAGACCACAGAAGTACTATACCTGTTTGTCATCATGTAGAGATAGTTTAGTTTTGAGGAATGAACAAACATTCTCTATAGTTGCCCTGGCTACAACACGTACAAATCTCTTCTCTAGCTCAACATCGTCTGCTTCTGATTTACTTTGGTAGAAAATTAGAATTTGAGCATTTTTAAACAGGGGCATCAAAATATGAACTAATTTTTTAAATCAAAGGGCCATAGTTGATCACAACAAAAACTAGAAATGTGTCCATGGGACACAAATGTGTCCATGGGACACGGGTGCCCTCATTATAGCGCATATTATTGAAATGGGGAAAGAGCGGAGATTTTTTTCGTATATGGGGTATTTTGGGTTATAACTAGTAAAAGTAGCAAAGGGCCATTACTCTAGTAAAAAATTACCTAGGAAAATTTTCTTCTTTCACAGTCAACTTCACATTGGTGTTGATTATCAGTTGAAGTTTGAAGAAATTACACCCAATGGGTAATGAGGAGTTCAACTAACAAGTTTGAGTTACAGCACCATTGACATATGCCCCAACGAGCCAAAGTCAGTATTTTTTTACTATACAAACATTTCTTTAAGTTTATTAAAATCATGCATACTCTCCTTATTAATAGAACATTATTGATTTGGATAACAATAGAAATGATAGAATGGATAAGATAAATTAAGTGCAACCTCTCAAGAGCATCCCTCTGCAAAGCAACAACCTCTGTTCAACAACACCTAAAAAATTCCCTTTCTTTAAAGTAATATTTACTCTAAATTTAATGTCAGCAGAGCGACAACCTCTATGCAATGGCAATATTTGTAGCTCCCAAAGAGTGTTGCTCTACAGAGGATGTACTGTATAATACTTACGATTCAGATTCGAGTAATATAGAGACAAGTTGAGGTGGAGGTATGATGATGTCAGGTTTGGGTGTGGCTGGTGGTGATTCTTCTCTCTCGACAGGAGGGTCTGGAATTTCTGTAAAAAACAAGAGATGTTTATAAAACATGTATGCCCCACGGTAGCCTAAAATAGTTGAAACAGTGTCCTTGACCATTGACCTACTGACCTCAAAATCAATGATCCATCTACTGTTGCAGGCCAACCTCCATGTAAAGCTATACGTTCCAAGGGCAAAGCATTCTTAAGTTATTGAAAGGAAACCATTTGGTCTAAAAATGGTAAAGGTCACCACTGTCCTACTGACCTCAACATCAATACTGATCTACTGCTGCTGCTGACCAACATCTATGTAAAATTTGAAGATCCTAAACAAGTGTTTGTTGTTGTTGAAAAGGAAATCATTTGGTTTATCGACAAACCTACTGACTGACAACAATGTGCAAAGCAATAAACTCTCTCATCAAAGATAGGGGGCATAATTAAAATCTATCATACAATAAAATGCTATACGTTATAACAAGAGATGTTTGTCGAACAAGTATGCCCCATGGCAGCTCAATACTGTAAACCAAGAAATTGCAAACTAACATGACATCATTTCAAACATTCACCTGCATGCATTTGTAGGCTCACACTGTTCTCATAAAAATTGAAGTTTCATAAGAATGTAAAAAATTGTGAAAAATGATAGATAGCCTTTAGGGCCCACGATACGGGATCGACAGGTCCCGGGTTCAACCCCCGTCTGGACCACTGGTTAATTTCTGTGATCAAGAACAATCCACATGATCCACTCCACCAAGGTGTAAATTGGTACCTATGAGGACATGTGTCTATTCCTGGGTGCCACAGATCAATGTTGGCAGCCACACCCACAGCAGAGACATAGTCTCCCCAGGGAAACACAAGCATAGGTTTCCAAAGGTAACCTAATGACCAGGGGAATTTAAGATGTCAAAGGGTGCTTGAGTGGCTAAACAGCTGAAAAGAGCCCTGGAAAATTGGTAACTTAATCTTTTTTAAGTAAATGCTGCAGGCTGTTTGTATTTATAGCAAAGGGGAGTAACTGTTACATGGACTTGCTCATGATTGACAGAGGTATGCAGCAGTTACCTTGTGGAGGTGGTTCCAATATCTCAGGGTGAGCAGCATAGAAGTCCTTCATATTCTGGAACTCAGCTGTTTGGAAGAAAAAATGCATGTACAAGGTAATAAACAGTTAGTGTACATCTTTCTCCCGATACAGTGTTATAACATAAGCTTTTAACTCATCAAGACATGCCAAAATAATAGACATGCATTGATACTGATCTTAGAATAGAAAAAAACATGTTGACATCCAATTTAATATTATAATATTGCTTATATGTCATGGTTTAAAACTCTGCAAATGTCACAACATCATAATATCTAAATAATTTAAAACAGCTCACAATTATCAAATGAAACAAATTATGGTTTAACAGAAGTTCATTTTGTAGGACATTGATAACAAATGTCAAAGAATAGAGGTATTTGACTGGTACAGTTACGAAGTTATATGAGTTTTAAGTTAGGTATACATGTGTGTTAATATTACAATGGTCAGATATTTCGAAATGACTTACTTTCAGCCACTTTTGGTAACATCTTGTATACAATATCTTGAATCATTCTATCCAACCTAGAAAATAAATAAACATTAACAAAGAGTTGTTTGACCCCAGGGTCTAATGGAGGCCAAAAACTGACATACTAAGCAACCACAAAAGTTCTTCAGAAATAAATCAGATGAGGACAAGAGAAAAAAAATCAGATAATTCAGTCAGACAATTCAGTTTGTGATTTACTGAAAGGCTATGCAGTGACACCTTCAAAAATCAGATTACATGGATCATTATGAAAGATAATTTGTAAAACTAATGTAAACTTAATATGGAGTATTTATTCAGGTTTAACACTCAACAATTGTTCAATTTTATACAGCAGCCAATTCATCTACCCAGTTTTCCTAGACCACATCTAAACCAGTACTAAGTACTATTAACTTCTCCCCACATGAAGGAAAATCAACTGACGCTGTTGTCAAACCAACTTGAATGTGTATGACCAGCAGCAAACTGAAAATCGAAGCCAGATCGCAGGCTACAATTCTAGCGCACTAACTACTAGATGATGGCTACATGTACTGTAAAATCATTTTCGTTGGGGATTAAATTTCGTGGATTTCGCGGTTCACCTTCGCCCACGAAATTAAATCCCATCGAACAATAATTTTGACCCTTATATGTATTGCCTGAAATTCGAAATCCATGAATTAACGTCCCATCGAAATGGACTTTTTTACCAAAACCACAAAATTTTGCTCCATTGAAATTAATTGATTTTACAGTAAAAGGTATGAGACTCACCTAATATGGACAAATGGATCCGTTGGATGTATGAGTATATTACATACTGGACAATGTAAACTCACTTCCATACAATGTCGAACTATACAATTCTTACAAACTGTAAATACAATTCCATACATGAATTACACAACTTAAATAATACAAGTGAATATAGAACATGGGTAGCAAAACAAGGAGATTGACTATACAAATTATATTGAAAATAGTACATATTCATGCATAACTTAGCCCACGATAATGACAAAGGTGGGAAAATTTGGTGTATTCCACAAAGGTAGATCAAGTGGATGTGCATGATTTATCAGAGATGTTTTAGTACATAACTGACCATATCTGTTTTATTAAAAAATTTAGTAATTAGCTACAGTTGACCAAACTGAATTATGTTTCAACAGGAAAACCAAGCTTACCAATTGTTAACATTGTTAGGAGCATTTTAATATATTAAAGTGTATAGAGCTATATTCTAACACGCATTTAATGTCAAAATAATTACTTGTATCGTTTTTAGTATGATACTAGACTAACTTAATTTCAACTTAAAAATTTGGATGGGTTCCGTGTACTTTGATTCAATCGTCGAAAAATAGACGATTCTTATAATTTTATAGAGTGTTCTAGAACACTTTTGTGCGAAAATGGACAGTTCACATATCCAATAAATCACAGAGAGAGTTTCTGTAACAACTGAAGCGAAATATGACCTAAGCATAAATGTTTTTCAGTTTTTGATTTTTTTTAAAAAAATATCGTCCGATATGGTTCTATACACTTTAAGAGGTACAGTAATGACATAGAAAATTTGGATTATTCTTTGTTTTTGTGATATTATGCACAAATCAATATTTTAACTTGAATCAAAATATCCAAGTTTTCCCTTAAGATGCTTTGTGACTTTCAGACTAATAACATCTAAGATTGAATCTCTGACAGACAAAATGTAATATTAGCTTCACTGACAAGTCAACAACAATAATACCAAGCATAGCCTTTTGATTGCCTCTGTAGCTCAGTGGTTAGCGTGCTTGGTGGCACGGGTTAAAATCTGGGTGGAGGCACTCATACTATATGACAGCCATTTTTCAGCAGAATGCTGTCTGGCAAGTATAGGCTATGCTTCACATTTTTTTGTTTTAGTAACATAACAACATTAATAGGAGATAAGACATAAAATGATACTTACATGTATGCATGCATTCCGTAATGGTAGAAGCCTCGTACAAATATCCTTTACACAAACCACATGTCAAATATTGATTTAAATCTGTGATCTGAAATTTCAATGGTTGGTCAAGAGACAAGTTTTGCGGTAGTTCAAGATCCTTCAACCATTTTTTGGTGGCCACTTTGCATTTTTCCAGTTTTTCACGAGTTTTCTCCGACAATTGACCCGATGGTACACTCTCTTTCTTCACTGTTGATTTATTCAAAGTTTGTTTGCGTCCTGGCTTACGTCGAACCTCTTTTGGTTCTTCTTCTAGAACAGGGGTTTCACACTGACTGGAATATGAATGGAAATATCCATTAACTAAGTTAACTGCCTGAATGCTTATTTTGAAGTTGTATGGCAATACTGTAAAATCATTTAATTTCGTTGGTTTTGGTAAAAAAGACAATTTCGTTGGGACTTGAATTCTTGGATTTTGCATTTCAGGTAATAAAACAAGGGTCAAAATTAATGTTCATTGGGATTAAAGTTTGTGGTTGAGGTGAACCATGAAATCCACGAAATTTAATCCCACACGAAAATTAATGATTTTACAGTACTTGGATTTCAGATAATAAAGCCTTTGGTAAGTGAAACAAAAATATTAAGTGTATCATCATGCAAGGGGAATATTTATAGTGATTACAGACTAGATAATTGGGATCTCAATGCCACAATGTTCAACGTTATAAAATATAATGCAGCAAGTTATTAAATTTGTACAAATTCTACAGCATCCTTTAATCATAAGTACACAGGTCGCACTGGAGCAATATCTTCAATCCTGAAAATAACCTGGGGGTTTGGGACAGCGTGAAGGAGCAGCGCCACAACAGTCAGGGGTCAGCCGAAATGGATTTTAAGCCTTTTCAGGACCTTCAGAAATGCATTTTTACATTATTTAAAGTAACATGAAAATACAATCACACAATATACCTGGTATAGTTATCTTGAGTAACAGATTCATCATGGTCACTTTCAGCATCTGTTGATAAGTATTCAATAGAATCCGACTGTCCACTTGTATCGGATTCCTCCCCAGACTGATACGGTGTTACCTCATTACTAGGTACATAGTGTGGATCATTTGCTGTTAGATAACGGTATAGTTCACTTTTACGTAGCTCTCTCGCTTTCTGAAATAAACAACAAACAGCAATACTGTAAACCTAGAAATTATTTCGCGCGATTTAAGTTCGCGGTGTTCGCGGTTAGTAAAAATCCGCGAAAGTAAATACCCGCGAACATGTCCAGGACAAGAAAAACGCGAAAGTTTCTCGTTTTTTGAAGGAAATTCATCATTTGGTACGACGTTTATAAGACCGTATTATAAGTGCTATTTTGTCAAAATATGGAATGTTAATGTATGTACTATTTTTAAATAAAGTCTTTTATCATCACGGTACAATAATGATAACACTTTTAAAAGCAAATCTTGAAAACGTGATTAACAATACACTCAATATATGAACATGCATGTAAAAAGCGCTGATTATTACCGGGTATGTCATAATACCAAATGACTGATAGTGTCAATAAAACTGTGAAAACATTTCCAGCGTAGTTTGCAATTTGTGTAAAAATACAATAGGTATCTACATCTACATCAAAAAGAGTTTGAGAGGGTTTAAATAAGGTGAGAACTATATTTAAGAAGCAATTATATACGAACCGAGCAATGTATGTGACAGGTTATAATATCAATAATTTTGTCACTATGCGACTTAGTGTTCGCGGGAGACTTAAAAACGCGAAAGTTTGTAGCCGCGAATATGCCGACAATCGGCAAAACGCGAAAGTTTCTAGCCGCAAAAGTTTCTAGGTTTACAGTACTTCAATCCCCAAATCAAAGAAATGTCTGTTAATGAGTAATAAACCCTGTTTGGTGTCGTTTTTCAACAATGTTTTGAGTAACAACTCACGAACTGTCAGTGGACCTGACAGATAACCAGTTTTCTGGGAATTAATCAACAGCCAGTACGAAATTGCTCTTTTGCAAGAAATTGACATCTTCCCGATGTAAGTATAAATGTATACATTGGTACATGTACCGTGTATGAATGAGTAGTTAAAACTGGTAGGGGCCTAAAATAAAAGTAACTATAACATGTACCTCATCATTGTTAGCCACACCATTGCTTTCATCTCCATTATTAGTGTCCGGGTCCTTACGTAGGAAGTCAAACAGATCTTCATCATCAGGGACGTCTATAACTTGAATTTGCACATTTGGAAATTTCCCAGCGCCGGTTTCTTCACTATGTATATGACCTTTGTCCTCCTGTTGGTCTACTTCATTATCACCCATAGCAACATCCATAGAGGTTTCTGCTACACGATCAGCAACATTGTCTTCAGAAGATTCATCTTCCTTAGCCTCAGAGGTTTCAACTGCCTTATTGTCAGAGGTTTCTTCTGCCTTAACCTCAGAGGTTTTGTCTTCCTTAACTTCAGAGTTTTCGACTTCATTTTCTTTAGAAGTTTCAACTCTCTTAACATCAGATGTTTCCACTACCTTATTGTCAGAGATTTCGACTATCATACTGTCAGAAGTTTTGACAACTTTAACATCAGAGGTTTTCACTACCTTGCCATCAGAACTTTCTTCTGCTTTAACTTTCGATGGTTCAACTACTGAAAAACATTCATCCAGGTCCATTGGTTGTTCATTATCCTTGTTCTTTGTAATATTTATAGCAGATCTTCCGGTGTAGTCTATAAATGTATCCAGAGTAGGATCAGACTTTTCTAACCCTCTCACAACACTGGACATCTGTTGTGACAGTGTCACACTGCTCATTGCTGTCAAATCATCGTCCTCGCCTTCCATTATTTGACCTGTCAGTTTAAAAGTCTTTAGCTATTTGGTATGTAAATATCTTTTCTTGTCTTGCTGAAGTTACTGTTACATGGTGGATGTGGATTGAACTTCTAAAGTTTAACGGCTTCACTGTAAAAACAAAAATAATTTAATAAACAAATGAAATGTTAAAATCGATCTAAATAAAATGTAGAATATTACAGAAAATGGACAATCCCAAACTCTGATGAAATAAATGATCTATTCATGATAGTTAACTGAAAATTTGTTTGAGTATTAAGGTAACTTCTCCAGCTGAAATTGAACCCATCAGTGTGTAACCGTGTCAGTAAAGAATTTGATTTTTCAAGTCTGCAACAGCATTTTTTACAAAATTTGTTATACAAATTATACACATTATAATGAACTTCTAAAGTTCAACGGCTTCGCTGTAAAAACAAAAATAATTTAATAAACAAATGAAATGTTAAAATAGATCTAAATAAAATGTAGAATATTACAGAAAATGGACAATCCCAAACTCTGATAAAATAAATGATCTATTCATGATAGCCTTAACTAAAAATTTGTTTGAGTATTAAGGTAACTTGCCCTGTTGAAATTGAACCCATCAGTGTGTAACCGTGTCAGTAAAGAATTTGATTTTTCATGTCTGTAACAGCATTTTTTACAGGTTACAAACCACTAAATGCCTCTGCGAACCAAAATAGGATACACTCAAATAGTCCCTAAATAAACTTGTGATTGTGTTTAAATGGTAGTATGCTTTGACAAGGTGGAACTGGAATCATCTAATTGGGTTTACAGGCTTTGTATACATGTATGTGATGTATTGAAACTGTTTTATTTTACATATTTTGAGATTTTGGCCAAAATACCAAAGCGAAAGTAGGGTAGGGTAAAACCCGGATTTGGTCGGTCCGCGCGCCTGTAAAAATATGTTCACCGCGTTGGACGGACAAAATTTTTCTTATATGATACGTGACCCCCTGCTTTTTTTTTATGTATTTTCTTAAAGCTGGTAGCCCCTTCTTTTCATTGATATATGTCTGCCACCTGGCCATAGACTTTAACATGTATCAACCTGGGACTGACTATTGTAACTTTACATTGAGCTAAAGAACAAATTTATTTAGTGGTTTGTGACCTACAAAAATTGTTATATGTACATTTATGAAATTGATTTAAAAAAAAGAAGAAATATTTTATAAAAAAATGTTTTATCTACAATTGAAATTCATCATTTTTTGTGTCAAAATCCTGTAAAAGGTACTCACTTGAATTCAATATAAAACACATTGTTGTGTTTTCCAATCTATTATCCAGGTGATAGACTATTCCACTATTCAATTTAATTAATGACATGCACATATCGCATCAAAACGTTTGGTCCTTTTATTACCAAATTTGTAAAATAACATTTACACATAGCTGATTATTTTAAGTGTGTAATTATTGGTTTTCTAACACGTAGACACGAAAGATGACCGTCTAAATTCAATAGAATTGACCGTGACTTGTTTGACAGCAACCTAATCCCTTTAGTAGAAAAGTTCTACACACATGTCATCATCAAATGTTTAAAAAAATCAGATTTTTAAGTTGTACATGGTTAAATATTCAGTGATGATAGATAAAATATGATTCATATACAATAATTCTATAGTCTATCACCCCAATAAAAGATTGGAGAACATAGCAATGTGATTTATATTGAATTTGAGCAAAGACCTAAGGTCTTTGATTTGAGTGAGTACCTTTTTCAGGATGTTGACACAAAAATTGCCAATTTTCAATGTGTAATAAAACACTTTTTTTACAAACTGCATTTTTATCTCTTCATACAAATATTCATTGTAGATGTAAATATTTCAATGTAGCATAATGATTTCTGCTGAAAATTATATTGCAGGCTTGAAAAATCAAATTGTTTTCCGACACAATTACACACTGGTGACTTCAATAACAGCTCAGCAAATTACCTTAAATTATTAATTTAGTTTTTTTGAGAGTTTTTTGGTCCAGCTTCTCGCGTTGATCCAATAATGTCCCAAGTTGGGCCATACTGTATTGAACAAGGGTACTGTAGACAAACTTGGCAGACAAAGAAATATTATCTGATTATATAATGCTGCCTACAATGCCTATCAAGTACTAATACAGTAACGGTCCACTCACTGCAGGCTAGTTATATGCTTACAAACATGGGGAAAGTATAAAACATGGCGCCCCTCTAGATTTTAGTACAAAAAGAAGGGAAAACATGGCGCCCCCTATTAACTTTTTTGTTTCTGATTGGATATTTTATTTATTTATATCATATTAAAGCTAACGCTATGTAGTTTTAGAATATGATATTAATTATTAAAATCCGTTTTGTTTTGATGCACTTATTACTGGTTAAAAATGGGTCAAAAATGAAAAAAAATATCATAGAATTTTGTGTTCGGAAAACATGGCGCCCCCTCTTAACTTTTTTATTTCAAAATATATTTTTTATAAATTTACACTGTTGAAAAGCTATAGCTCTCTAGTTTTTAAAACTGTAACTATAACTGAAATTGAATTAGTAAAACGTTTTTTATCGCATGTTAAATTCGACTCATGTTTTTATTCTTTTACCGTGCGTAAAATTTGGTTCGGAAAACATGGCCCCCCTATTTATATTTTTTATTAGTCAACATGTAATTTTCATGAATACATGGCTGACAAGATTACGTTCTCTAGTTTTTATAAATGTAAAGATATTTAAAATTGATGCAGAAAAACAGGATTTATGACGAGTTAAAGTAGACGCATTTTTTCTTTCTTTTTTTACGCGCCCGATAATCGGCTTTTGTGATATCGCATAAACAGTACAGTAACGTTGATATAAACTTTAACTATCAAGAAAGCATTATGTGTAAAATGTTAATGTATCAAATTGCAATATTGATATAAAAAACGGCTATTGGTTTTTATGCGAGAGTAGTTGAATATAATCGAATTAAGATGATATATAAGGTGTTTATAACAAAGGAAACTATTACAACCACGTAGATCTATCTTAATTAAAATAAATATGCTTGTCAGAACATAAATTCGCGGGTTATTTAGCATAGGCAATACATTTCATGATTGTCGAGCTAAAATATCGTCGATATTGTTCATCGAACATGACAATTGGTGAAATGTAATTTCTTGGAATTCAATAATTACCATATTATATTACCCAATGATGTATATCAAAATCTAAATTTACGTCCATGTATTACCTTAATTATGTCCGAGTATTATATAAAGTATTGCTAGTCACAACTTATAGGTGATATATACAAAGGTAAAACTAAGAGATTGTCGTTAATACGTTGTAAAATACGTTTTTAAAATAATGCTAAATCATTTGTTATTACGAAACTTGAAATTTGTAAATAGGCACTAATGCGCTGATTAAAAAACAATGTTAATAACTCGTTTATCACACCGGTCAGGCCGTAGATGAACTGATTAACAACAGTCTCTTGGGTGTTAGTAAAGTTATGAATATCATTGTATTGTATACAACAGTTACTGTTTAGTAATCATAGTTTAGAAAACGGAATGCCTTTAGTCTTGATAATGAATAACAAGTTTAATGAGCACGTCCATGTGTAATTACACTTAATTCACCCCATTACCGTTTAATTGCCCGAACAATGTTGGTAAAAAATTTGTGAACAGCAATGCATTATTGAATTAAGCCTAAAACCGACACTTTCTTTCTAAATGTGATTTGCGACACGATAATGTTCACAAACTTTAGTTCATAAAAATAATTTTTAAAGGGAGGTTAATTGAAAGAATTTGTTTTCGTTGTCACATAATTGTATGATTAAAAACCAGTACATGGACCGTATATATTGAATTGTTATATAGCTTCCTGACCAGTCCGATTAAAATTTTTATTTTATTTATTTTTTCATATATATTATATATAGCTGTCACCATCATTTTGTTCTTCACGTGCTTCTAGATTTAATTTGAAAATCAAAAAGCCCTTGTCTTGACGTTAATACACAAAGTTAACGGTCAATGACATGTAAGGATATGCTCAAGTGATTGGTTGTGAATGCATGCCATTAATTGTTAAACCAATTATACAATCATCGGATAATCCTGTTACCGGTAGCTGATTGTTTGTTTATTGCATAAGTGTGACACTTGATAACATAGCGATTTAATGAATTTATTATACAATAGTGTCCTATAATTATTTTATTTAAGAATAGCGTTATACTGTGATGTATAGGATTTGTAAATTATATATTTATTTGCGATATACAAAGTTGAAAGATGAGACTGAAATAAAGAACAGAACAGAACAGAACAGAAGTTTATTGGATTTGTGCGTTCAGCACCTCATCACATACAAACAGTTTATACAAAATAACATATATACATATATACATGATCACATATAACAAAATTTCGCAGATGGCAGATATTATAAATATTTGTTAGTATAGGAGAATGGACAATTATGACAATATTAATAATTGATTTACAAATTTACAACATAAGTGTTACTGGTTTTCATTTTGAATTTCTGACCGTTTTCGGTATGCATAAAACATATACTTACATAGGTTTATAAGGATAGTTTTAGTTGTGATGTTAAGCAATTCTAAACATTTAAACATGCTAGGATTTTTGTAATAATAACGTTTAATGTATTTTCGTCTATATTCTGAGTAACATGGGCATATTAAAAGAAAATGAAACTCGTCTTCAATGTTTTCTCTATCGCAAAAAGTGCATAATCTTTCATTTCTATTTAACCTGTTTCTACTATATCTTCCGGTTTCAATAAGTAAGTTATGAGCTGAAATAAAGAAATAACTAATATGACCAAAATCCTATGTTCTGTTCCTATAAATTAAAAATTAGCTTTCATGGTTTTGTTAGCAATAAATAATGAAATACCGATTATAATTGACAGCTGCATATTGTTTTATCATATTGCTTCAAACCGAAGACCTTAATTACAATAATTTTATTGAGGTCTTTGTTCAAACGTGTTTGTTGATAGAGAGAACAGCTATTGAAATTTTGTGTACTAATTAAAAATAATATTTTAAATTATATTAAATTATATTGCCAATTGAAGCAGATTATCCGAAATAACTAAAAGCATGATTCAGTGTCATAACAAATATCACAAAATCAAGCGGTTCCATAAAATAGTGTGAACTTCAGTAGCAAGCATTTTGTATACTTTCGGTTCATAATAAATATATTAATATTGGGATGGTTGTTAGACAATGAGCTGTAACATAATTTAGACGAATTTCCAAGTACTACCTTAACGTGACTGAATAAATATCTCTAAAATATATTCATGATGTCAAACACGGGTTGCATTAATACCCTCTCTTCATATGCATATATTTTCAATGTTTTATACTTGCGCGTTTTTGTAAAGTTTAATATTTGTGTACCAATTACACCTTTTTTATAGACGTGCAATGGACACGAGAAAAAAATGAAGTGTTAATGTACTTTATCACGTGAAACAGACGTAGACCCTACGTGTACAGTCACAGTAATTATCTATACATGCGTGATTAAATGTTTGAATTGTGAGTCTCATTTTTATTGTAACCTCATGACTGCTATTTTTTCTATGATAGAAGAAACCGACATGAGACATTAGTTGTAGTTCTTGGCTAGTTTTAGAGCCTTAATTTAAAGGCACTTTCCCTTCCAAAATAACCTCCATTTTTCCAAAAGTCATAGTGTTTCCTTCCATTGGCTGCTTTTAAGTCAAAACAGTAGATTTTTAGACCGACAAAGGTCCTTGCTACTTCAGTTGGGTATAATCAGTAGAAAAGCCAAATATGAACAACTTAATACAGAGATTCAATAATAATTCCCAATTTGTCGGACTATTTTTTTCAAATATAAAGGCACAGGTAGTTTTTTTCTCAAGAAAAATAATTCTTAATTGAATCAAATTTCGCTAATAAGACATATTAATTATTATAAGATTCGATATACATTGGTATTAAGAAGCAGTTTCTACTCAACTGGTCTCATTAGCGGGATTTCACTGAATTGCTATTTTTTTAATCATTTAATAATTATAATAAGTAAGTAAGTAATTTTATAAGTAGTATCTATATTGTATTTTACATAAACATCACACATATTCTTTCTTAGTCTAATACTAACAACTTATATCAAATGAACAGTCCAACACACGCATTATAACTAATTTTCAATGTACTGTACTGTTTATGCCATATCACAAAAGCCGATTATCGGGCGCGTGAAAAAAAAGAAAACATGCGTCGACTTTAACTCGTCATAAATCCTGTTTTTCTGCATCAATTTTAAATATCTTTACATTTATAAAAACTAGAGAACGTAATCTTGTCAGCCATGTATTCATGAAAATTATATGTTGACTAATAAAAAATATAAATAGGGGGGCCATGTTTTCCGAACCAAATTTTACGCACGATAAAAAAATAAAAACATGAGTCAAATTTAACATGCGATAAAAAACGTTTTACTAATTCAATTTCAGTTATAGTTACAGTTTTAAAAACTAGAGAGCTATAGCTTTTCAACAGTGTAAATTTATAAAAAATATATTTTGAAATAAAAAAGTTAAGAGGGGGCGCCATGTTTTCCGAACACAAAATTCTATGATATTTTTTTTTCATTTTTGACCCATTTTTAACCAGTAATAAGTGCATCAAAACAAAACGGATTTTAATAATTAATATCATATTCTAAAACTACATAGCGTTAGCTTTAATATGATATAAATAAATGAAATATCCAACCAGAAATAAAAAAGTTAATAGGGGGCGCCATGTTTTCCCTTCTTTTTGTACTAAAATCTAGAGGGGCGCCATGTTTTATACCTGCCCACAAACATGCTTGTGAACATGTAAACAGGTAAACTCGTGCAAATCTGCAAAAAGAACTGAAAAGCTAGCATTGCTTTTTGATTTCATTTTAGTTTTACTGACACTGTTTTACTAAAACTTTTAGACTACTAGTAAAATTGTTGTGAAAGTGCAAAGACGTCCAACAAGAAACAGGTCGAATAAATAAATACACGTAAAGCATATTGCAGTACGATAAACACCACTACCACAATAAACTCAAGTAAAACAATACCAGCCTTCTACACAAAACAGGGCAAATATCTCACAAGATGCACGAGAAACGCAACGTTCGTGCTTTCGTTTTGGAGTGACTCTTCAAAAAGGAGGAAGCGTTTCGGAAAATTATTTGCAGTTATCTCCCTTTTGTAACTTTATCCAATTTAGTTAACTCCCATTTTGATTAATTTTCATGCGAGGTGGTGATGAACATAATCAAAGATGGCACGGAAAATACAGAAATCTACTTATTCAATGATATGCACTTGGCTGATGTTACTTCATGTTTGCAAAGGTGAGTAAAATCATGTCACAGCAACTGCTTATAATTCGGACGTGCAAAAATTGGATAACGTGTTACAGCACAGCATTGTTCGAACGAAATATAGTTTTTCTGGTTTGTAGTTGTGACAAATCAACTAACAAAGTAGATGTGGGGCAATCTGCTAGGAGATTTTTCAATTTCTGACCTTTATCTCCATTGCATAGATGTGGAGAATTACTGTGGTTTCGTCAAATCCCGGTTCGTCAACAACAACAACAAAAAAATCAAAGCGCCGATGTCACTAGAAGAACAGGGATTGTTCCTGTCGTTAGAAAAAAAAAATTCCGGTCACAAAGCATATGAGGGCATATGCCACCCCAACGCCATATGTATGTTCCAGCATCTAGTTAATACATTATTACCTCCAGTACTGCCTATACAACTCACAGTATTTAAATGTTGAGTGTTTATCACTGACCGGATGGTAACCTAGCTTACGTAACATAATACAGTCGCTGTTTCGATATATTTACCAAGCTTCCTGCAATAAAGTGCTAAGTTATCATGCAACATTATAAACACTGTCTCGGCTAAAGATTAGGCGATAAAGTCCGAAGTCATCCCGCGGAATGCGCAATTGGACCTATTTTTAGCTCGCAATCATATCCAGTGTATTTTTAACGCTTATACTGACCAGGAAGCAAAGCTCCCTGTTCAATGAAGTTATAGTATAAACAAAAACCCGGTTCGTCAAAGTGATAATATAAAGTGATTCACACCATCCATGTAATTACTCTGTGTGCGTTTGTCATAGTATGATAAACATGCAACGGCCAAACAAAACTGATAAACCAAATGATAATTATCATTTAATTAAGTTAAAATTGTAATAACTGTTAAATTAAAACACACCAACAATTGCACGATTTTCACACAATATTACAAATAAATCAATCGCCAACCCCATACAATACAACCAAATATTATAAAAAGCGCCAGTACATAACTCGTATGTATACAATTATTGATGTACTAGGATCCGCAGTTGGATCATAAGCGGTCCGTGGTTGTAACTTACCACTTGCGTTCTGTTATAGTTATCTCCCTTGTATTGTTTCATGGATGTTCGAATCGTTTGATCTTTGCCAATTAAAATTAGTTCAATCCATTCGTCTTGTACCATTTGTTCACTGGCGTGGTGGCAGCGGCGTTAACGAATCTACGGGTGACCCGATAATAAGTGAGAAAAGGTGCGTGGAAAAGACGAGGCAGCCAGAGGAACTGCACAAAAAGGTTGAACAATGGCTCAGATAAGAGCGCCAAAACAATGGTGCTTATCAAAAAACGAATCAATAACATCTTTCGAAGCATGGAGACAGAATTTACTGTATACTTTGTCTTTGGATAAGAATTTCGCTTCATTTTTGGTTGATGGAGTTTCATGGCACAAAAAGACAACGACCACCCCTCTTCGTGGTTTCACTAATGACGGCGATGAAGTTGAAAATGGTCGTACTGCAGCCCAGAAAGTAGCACAGTTGGAGCTCATGTTAGGTCAGATTGCTAACTACTGTCCCGTCATATCAAGAAATACTATAGTTAAAAACTCAGTAAGCATCAACGGTATTTGGCAGTCCATAAGGCTCCATTTTGGTTTTCAATCGACTGGTGGACACTTCTTAGACTTCGATAATATAAAATTAGAACCAAACGAGCGTCCCGAGGACCTTTACCAACGCTTATCAAGCTTCGTTGATGACAATATGCTCAATGGAGGTGGATCCATAAGCCACCATGGCGAGGTTCCAGACCAAGATGAAGAGGCCACACCCACTGTTGAAAATTTTGTAATTCTTACCTGGTTACGTTTGGTTGACCCTCATTTACCGGCTATTGTTAAGCAAAAATATGCTACGGAACTCCGCTCTAGAACACTAGCATCATTAAAACCAGAAATTTCATTAGCTATTCCTAGTTTATTAGATGAGATTCACACACTTGCTGAGGCCAAAGTGTTACGTTCTACATTCAAACGACCTTCAAATGTTTCAAATCGACCGATTCAACGAACCCCATCGTGCCCTCTGTGCAAACAAGCGGGTAGAGCTAGCCACCAGCATTTTCTCAGTAAATGTAAGTTCTTACCAGAAGATGATAAAAAATACTTAAACCACTCTGGTAAAGTGAGACTTTCTACCTTCACTGAATCTGATGAAAATAATAAAGAGCAAACCGATGATGAAAATTTTGCTGAAGAGACGGATACTCCCTACAATTCCCTGGTCCACTCCACAAGGCGCGTTTGTACAAAACAGTCACCTGTTCTTAAAGCATTCTATAGACAATACCCATTATGCTTAACCCTTGATAGTGGAGCTGAAATCAGCATGATAAAGCAATCGGTTGCGGAACTTATCGGTGCACCGGTGAAACGTACTAACCAAAGTGCTTTACAGGCTGATGGCATGACACCTCTAAATGTTGTTGGTGAGACTCATATAACTGTGGTGAGAGGAAAGTGTCAACTTTTACTGGAAGCACTTGTAGTTCATGACATTGATGTTGATGTCCTTGCGGGAATTCCATTTATGACAACAAATGATATTTCTATTAGACCCGCAAAACGTGAAATAACCATTGGTGACTCTGATTCTTTGTCATATGGCGTTATTAAGTCAGATAAATCCAGCAACTCTGTTCGACGTACACAAGCTTTCGTTCTTCGCGCCAGCTCTTCTACATCTGTCGTGTGGCCTGGATCATTTGTTGAGTTATGTTTACCACCAGAACTTGACATTGGACCTGAGGAAGTCGTCGCTGTTGAACCAAAGTGCGAGAGTAATTGTGATAAATGGATTAGACCGCAAGTTCTTGACGTTGTTGGTAGGTGTATCAGGATAACAAACGATACAAATGAACCGCACAAAATACTGAAACATGAACATGTTGGCTTCGTTAGAAGTACAATACCCTTAAGTGGATGTACACAGGAAGGTCCTAGTCAACTCAAGGACCCCACACCTATCTCAGTTCGCTCTAGCAAGACAATCTTACCACACTCAGAGTGCATATCTATTGACCCAGATAATATTATGTCTGAAGAATATTGTACAAAGTTTAAAACCTTGGTCGAGAAATATGATGACGTGTTTTCACCTGACATTACAGGGTACAATGGTGCTGCAGGCAAGTTTGAATCAGTAATCAACATGGGCCCAGTCCAACCACCACAGAGAAAAGGGCGGGTCCCTCAATATGCCAAAGACAAATTGGTAGAGCTTCAGTCAAAATTCGATGAGCTAGAAAAGAAAGGAGTCTTTAGCCGCCCTGAGGACCTTGGCATAACCGTAGAGTATATTAATCCCTCCTTTTTGGTGAAAAAGCCTAATGGTGGTTACAGACTAGTGACTGTATTCTCAGACGTTGGGCGATATAGTAAACCACAACCAAGTTTAATGCCAGATTGTGATTCTACTTTACGATCAATTGGTCAATGGAAATATGTAATTAAATCTGACTTAACTAGTGCATTCTATCAGATACCCCTATCCAAACAGTCTATGAAATACTGCGGTGTCGCGACACCATTTCGTGGTGTAAGGGTGTATACCCGTTGTGCCATGGGTATGCCAGGATCAGAAACCGCACTTGAGGAGATGATGTGCCGCGTAATCGGAGACTTTGTTCAAGAGGGGTGTGTATCCAAACTTGCAGACGATTTGTATTGCGGTGCTAACACTCTTGATGATCTACTTGAAAACTGGGAACGAGTTCTTGCTGCATTGTTGAATTGTGGTCTGCGCCTTTCACCTTCCAAAACAGTTATTTGCCCACAATCCACTACTATCCTTGGTTGGATTTGGTCTTCTGGCATGCTCTCTGCTAGTCCTCATCGCATAGCTACATTATCGACATGTCCTCCTCCAGACACGATTAAAGGATTACGTTCATTTATCGGAGCTTATAAAGTTCTTAGTAGAGTGGTACCAAATCTATCTTGTTACATTAATCCGCTAGAAGAGTTAACTGCTGGTAAACAATCTAATGAAAAGATTACGTGGACTGATTCTTTCATGAAGATATTTAAAGTTGCTCAAGACGCTCTTCATCACCATAAGTCTATAGTGATCCCAAGACCATCAGATCATTTTGGATCATTACAGATGGATCCGTAACAAAACGAGGTCTTGGCGCAACCTTATACGTGATGAGAAACAACAAATTGCTACTAGCTGGGTTCTTCAGTGCTAAGCTCCGCAAACATCAGGTGACGTGGCTTCCATGTGAAATCGAGGCTCTAGGTATAGCATCTGCTGTCAAACATTTTAGTCCATATATCATACAGTCTACAGCTAGAGTTTGTGTACTTACCGACAGTAAACCTTGTGTCCAAGCCACAGAGAAGTTATGTTGTGGGGAATTTTCAGCTAGCCCTCGAGTGACAACATTCCTATCCATCATTAGCCGTTACCAAGTTAGTGTAAGGCATCTTGCTGGGAAAGCCAATGTACCGTCCGACTTCGCTAGCAGAAATGCTCCTTGTTGTAATCAACCAAATTGTCAGATTTGTACTTTTATCCTCTGCACAGAAGAGTCGGTTGTTCGTAGTGTGCGTATTGACGATATCATCAAAGGGGCTTCGCGTATTCCATTTGCGACTAGATCAGCATGGCTACAAATACAATCAGAGTGCGCAGATCTTAGGCGTACTCATGCCCATTTAAAACAAGGAACTCGACCTTCCAAAAAACTCACAAAAATCAAAGATGTAAAACGCTATCTGCAAGTAGCATCAATTGCCAAAGACAATCTTTTAGTAGTCAAACGCAATGACCCATTGTTACCACCTGCTGAACTCATTATAGTGCCGTGTTCTGTCTTAGATGGACTTGTCAGTGCGTTACATTTAAAGCTCGATCATCCTTCTAGACACCAACTCGAACTCGTAATCAAGCGACACTTTTACGCTTTAGACTTAAATAGAACTGTCGAACGTGTTACTACACAGTGTCACATGTGCTCTTCATTACAAACATTACCTAGCTATTCTACACAACAATCATGCGAGGATCCCCCAGACGTTATTGGTATATCGTTTGCTGCTGACATTTTAAAACGTAATCGTCAGTTGATTTTAGTTGTGCGAGAAACTGTCACATCATATACTAAGGCGTGCATTGTACCTGATGAGAAAAGAGACACATTAAGAGACGGGTTAACATGTTTATGTGCTGAACTACTGCCATTAGATGGCCCACCCGCCGTTATTCGCGTAGATCCAGCACCTGGTTTTGTTTCACTCCATTCAGATGTCACGTTGAATCAGTTGAATATTGTTATCGATGTCGGCCGAACAAAAAATGTTAACAAAAACCCAGTTGCGGAAAGAGCTGTTCAAGAGTTAGAAAGTGAACTCTTGAGGTATGAACCTGGTGGTGGCCCGGTTACAAATGTAGGTCTCGCGGTTGTGATTTCACGATTAAATTCTCGTCTTCGCAAATCTGGATTATCATCTCGTGAACTTTGGACTCAGCGATCTCAATTCACGCATGAACAACTGCCAGTATCAGATCCCGAAGTGATTCTCCAACAACACGAGTCTCGGTTATCCAACCATATTCATAGTGAACGGTCGAAGACAAAATCCAAGACTATCAACAGGCGGTTTGAAGAAATCTGTGTTGGTGACCTAGTGTATCTGTGTTCTGATAAAAGCAAGCTTAGTGCTCGAAGTAGATATTTAGTGGTTTCGTGCGACAATGAGTGGTGCTATGTAAAGAAATTCATAGGATGTCAGTTAAGAGCCACCTCTTATAAAGTGAAACGTGCCGAGTGTTATCGAGTTCCTAGTGATAAAATGTATTTTGAGTGTCAGTCTATGATTTCCTCACCAGACAGTGACTCTGAAGATGAGTGTCAATTATCGGCTTCAAACAAGCCTCCAGAACCAGCGACAATACCAACAACACTGACCCTGCCCGGTTGTGATCATGATCGGGATAATTCGATTCCTATTGTCATCGGGGAACCGGTGGAACCTATCCCTGTACCAGACACTTTTCAAACACATCAACCAGAGAACAGTGTTACTAACTTTTCTAACAATAGCGATGTTAGACCTCAACGTGCTAGAAAACAACCTTCATACTTGTCTGACTATGAGCTTAGCTAACATGTTTGTATTTGTTTGTAATGCCAGTGACTATTATCTGATCATAACAAAAATTTGACTCACCGTATATAGACACATCTTTATGTGACTTCAAATTTTGTGAACGTTTGACCCACAGTATATAGACACTTCTTTATTTGACTTCAAATAATGTGGAAGTTTTCATTTAATCGATAGCTGTTTTGATATGATAGTCATTCATAACATGATTTACATGCATACACATTTCTGTATATATAGAAAGTTAATGTTTAGACTAAGTACTGTCTTAGTAAGTGCAACTGAGTATTTTGAGATTTGAATTAAGGTTTCATGTTTATTGTTAACTTGTGGTACTTGTTTAAAGTTCTTATTATTTCTTATTGTTGTTTCTATAATAACCTTAACACACCAATGACATGTGCACTTTGCGCTGTAATGAATATGTGTATGAATTGGTAATTAGTACCTTTGAGTAGTTATGAAACTTTCTATAAGGTATTGTCATATGTAAGGAACATTATGATATGTATTATACAGTTCTGTACTTGAGTCAATTTAGTTATTCGTTTATAATAGAGAAAGGAGAGGTTACGCCAGTACATAACTCGTATGTATACAATTATTGATGTACTAGGATCCGCAGTTGGATCATAAGCGGTCCGTGGTTGTAACTTACCACTTGCGTTCTGTTATAGTTATCTCCCTTGTATTGTTTCATGGATGTTCGAATCGTTTGATCTTTGCCAATTAAAATTAGTTCAATCCATTCGTCTTGTACCATTTGTTCACTGGCGAAGGAGTTTGTTCACACTTCTATGTATATCAACTCAAATCCCTCTATAATTCAATTTGACGAAACCACAACCTATTTTGTACTGAAAGTTAAGTTTGACGAACTGGAGATTTGACGAACCCACTGTCACCCGATGTGGATACTTAAGTCGAGATTGTTTGACTTGTATTAATACGTCATGCAATTAGGTGCCCTACGAGCATTAACCAGATTTTGAAAGTCTGAAAGTTGACGGGTATGCTTGTAGCCATGTTGAAAATTATTGTGACTATATTTTACATCATTCTTTACAACATTTAAGGTATTTTTCATGAAGAATTTGGGAATGTGCTAAGACAAGAGTTGGTTACAGTAAAACAAACAGACTCTGATGTGCACAAAGTGATTGAGGTTAGTATGGAATCTAGGAATATTATAGTGATATTATTGTCATATTAAGTGCTAGTAGGTGCCATATGAAACTACTGGTGCAGTGGTAGTGTGGTGCACGTTGAACCACAAACTACAGTCCCACACTATTCACTGTACAACATTTCTAAATTTTGATACGGTTTGCGGCATGAGATTATGTTATTATCCAAATATTATTCTGACCTGTCACCATGAAAACATCCTGTAGCCTACTGATTACCAGCGTATGTGAGCATTTTGTTACCCTCCTATAGATATGATACCAGATATCATTTTAACCATATAATACATTTAGTTCACACTTATATGTCTATAGAATCAAATACTTATTCTATTTGTCAGATGAAACATTCACTTGGTCATTGAAGTTAGCTTTTCAATGGTACACTCAGGGACAAAAGAAATGCAAAACATATATAATGGTATTTTTCAAAGTTATTATTTATTCAAATTCACTGAAATTTTACACAATAATTGGTAAAAAATTTATAAGGCGTCCTTTAAAAATTCAATTATTTCTGTGATTGAATAATATTTTTACATAGGTTTAATTCTAACAGTCCAACATTGCAAAAGTCACATATTTGTCATATTCATTATCTGGTGTAAGCACTACGTCAACGAATGCACTTTAAACATATACGCCTTATCCATGATATAATATTTGTGATGTATAGTTGTGGGATAATGTTTCACTAACAAACAAAGGCCTGTAAAGCCAAGAAAAATATAGACGAAGTTTCAAATCATCGTTAATAAAAATTGATTGTTTATTACCTACCAATTGCGACATACATGCATGTTAATAATTTCAATTATTGGGAAAATGCGCTAGGAAAAACATGCATATGTTAATGATAGATGAGTTTAGTCAGTGTTTATGATACTGCTGTTAAACTATCGTTTATTGGCTAAACATAAACGACTTTGACCTGTATCGCTGTCGTCTTTAATGTAAAATGAAAAAAAAATTAATCAAAATGAACTTTGATATTTTGAGAAAGGAAATTTATTTTTTCAAATAAGTTGTCTTTTTGCCTACCCATGGGTCACTATGTTTCCTAGCAGTTTTTTCTGGCTGGTTGGGCGCGGTTCCTGTGATATAACATGTGCATGGTCCAATCTTGTCGCCGAGTGGTTATCCTTGGTCTCCCAGTGTGTTTGTAGTCCTTAACCGTTCCAGAATCCCGGTATCATTCATGTCGCCTTGCAATGATTGAAGGGTGGTAATGAAATTGCCCGACAACATCAAAAGGGCTCGAACCCATTTGGAGCAGTCCGACTGCTTCGGACCGTGTGTGTTCAGGCAAACATGACATGTCTAAACTTCTTTTATATGTTTTTATTCGATGAGTTTTCATAAGTGTTATGAATACCCTGTCATTCGGCAATAGAAATATTCCGCTTTACGATTTCGCACATGCTCCCTGTGCAAAAAATGTGTTTTACACTAAACTGGTAAAACCTGATTCAAAACGCATTTAAGTGTGTAGAAAAGTGATAAGATGTCATAGTTGTAACCCATGTATCATTTACATTGAATAGTCATGTCGCATTTATTTAGGAAATTATGATCCCCGAAAAAGTTTTGCGTTTCTTTTGTCCCTGAGTGTACCTGCCTTTGAAGTAACCTTAATCAAGTTCTATGCTAAAAGTAGCTTGCCCGAACTGAAAATTAGCATAAAATTACTCACCATGGCCTTCAGGTGAATGCTAAAATGGTGACTCACTGTTTATTCTATCTTTATTTGATTGTTTTAGCATGCAAAACTGTACGTGTTGAAGAGACAGCCATGGAGTCTGCCATCATCTAAAGGCTTAAAACCACCTGAAGTTCTTTTTCTGAGAAAAATGGTATGTGACCAAAGTACACAAATACTACTTGTTTCTAGTTTATATGAATTATAATTTGTTCGTACAATCTAATCATTTGTTTTATTTACAACACATCTTAATTGACAATAATTCATAATACTTTAAAGTTTTTAATAAAAAAAATTTAACATTGACTCAAAAAATTTTTTCTAAAAGTACCAGATTCTATTTTTAGCTCACGGTCACGTGACTAAAAGTACCGGATTTTTATACTTCGATCAAATATTCTGTAAAATATGTACCCTGATGAAGGCTTTGTAAAATCCGAAACCTTGGTCTTAATTAAATAAGGATAACCTTATCCTGTGTTGATCATGTAGCTGCATTTACACTTCAGTGTTTTTATTGATAATTTAATACTGATGTGCGGACATTAGGGGTGTAACGGTTCGCTCACCTCACGATATGATACGTACCGTCAATTTTTCTAACGGTTCGGTATATTTCGGTATGATACATTATTCTCTAACAGCTGCTTAAATATTTCAATTTTAAAGTAATAATGAATTTGTTGTTTCTATAACAGCAACTATTATGCGCCTTTCAACTATTTTAAGTGAATTTAGACAATATGAAGCATATCTCAATACAATTAGAATGACTGATACATGTTTATTATACATAATCAGAAGGCTGTCAGGTGTTTTCGTTGTCTGAATATGATTTTGCTCATAAAAAAGCTTATACCGAACCGTACCGAAATTTAAAAGTCTTGATTGTGAACCGTGTGGGACTAAGGTCCGCGGTATTTCGTATACCGCGGAATACCTTTACAGCCCTAGCGGACATACGCCTTTCCGTCAATTTGGCACATATATCCGTGATACTTTAAATTACCTTGCCCCAAAGAAATGATTAAAACTTTATACTTATCTCATTTATAAAGAAATATTTCTAGCAGTTTAGATTAAAGAAGCAAAATAATGCAGTACAAGCATTGCTGAACTTAAGAGCTAGGTACATAATGTATTGCAGTATATTGGTGTAGACTTTAGACTTACCATGACACTCAAACTCCAACATAATTATAATAAAAGCCGCTGTCTTTTCTTATTTCAGACTTTGATTTACACCTACGATAACGTGGAGCCGTTTTATTATGACGATATTGTCAGAGATAAGATGGGACATCAGCATGGAGTAACAAGTTTTTTAACGCTCGGAAACACTTATAAATTCCTGTTGTCATGGAGACGAAAGAACATACAATATTCTCATAACTTCACTGTGTCGGAATATCCAATTAATCATTTAAATATTTATATGCATACATATTTTGTACAAAACTTGAATGCATCGACTGTTGACAAGTCAAATAATGTTCAGTTTCTTTTACCTAAGACAGGGAGTAGCTTTTTTAAATATGTTAGTGAAAATAGTGAAGAAATCCGACAATATTCATACCTGAGCGATGACCTTGATCCTGATTATGAAAGTGCCGATACAAATTCAAATCAATTGTTTGACTCAAGTGGAAATAAGATTGGTATGGTAGAAAATGGGGTAAACGTTGATGATAAAGACATCGGCATTGATTCATTTACTATTATGACATATAATATTTGGAATTTCAACTCACGATCAACCAAGTATGGTGGCTATACAGAAAGAATGCATCGTCTTAAAAAGGTAACTTATATTAGTTATCAAACATTATTTATATATTATACTATTTGTTTATTGTTATGATATAAAAATGTTGTAAAACGTTTCAAGCCAAACACTGATACATATCTAATATTGTGATATCAAATGCTGTAGCATGAGTTCGATTGACTGGATTAGGCTGCGATACATTTGTGGTCGAACTTAGCTATACAATCAAAATGGCTATTCTTAATTAATGTGTACATGTTTCTCTTCTGAGATTAAAAATTCAATAATCGAAGACCCTCTCACAAAATGTTTACCTGTTGTACAGGCTAATCCATTAAGTTGGGTAATGTATAGCATAATTATTGGTAATTTCAGTTTCATTAAGTAGCGTTACTATTTTCAGACTATACTTCAAGCGGACCCAGATATTATAGCTCTTCAGGAAGTGAGGTATGAAGAATTAAAAGGGGAAGATTTGGGGCCAAATCAAATGCACATATTATCTGAATGGTTCCCACAATATCAGGTGAGACTCAATCATACTTGGTGTCAGGTTTAATTCCACTCATGACTTATCATGCGATAATATCTATGGTGTAAAGGGTTACAGCAAGAAATTTTGTATCTATGAAGTTAAGCCAAGGGGGACCATAACTGGAAGGGCGAACTTGCATAGTGAACTTTACTGACAAAAATATTAATTTCAATGTTCAATTGTTTAATACCACTGGAATAAAGTGATTGCCCCTTCCATCTGTTGTTCGTCCGATAATGTTAACCATAATTTTCAAATTGTTGAGACTCAAATATTTTTGAAGTCCTACCAGACATTCCTTTCAAAATTGGCAAACTTGTTTACCATTGTTACAATGCCATGTAATGATATCCAACTTTTCAGCAGAAGTGTGGTCTTAGCTAGTTATTGTGGATAAGGCTTCAAATGGGATTTATTTAAAGTGTATAGAGCTATATTGGACGATTTTTTTAAAAAAAGTTTCAAAAACTGAAAAACAATTATTCTTTCATATCCATTAGATCATCTTTCGCTTCAGTTTTAACAGACACTCTCTGTGATTTATTGGACATGCAAACTGTCCATTTTCATACGAAAGTGTTCTACAAAACCCTATGAAATTATAAGAATCGTCTATTATCGAAGATTGAATCTAAGCACACGGAACCCATCCAACATTTTAATTTGCAATTAAGTTGTTTAGTGTCATACATAAAAATGATGCAAGTAATTATTTTGACATTAAATGACTGTTAGAATATAGCTCTATACACTTTAATATTTTATTAAAAGCAGTATTGCTTATACTATAACAATACTTTGATTGTGTGATTTATTTGATCATTTATGATTGTTTAATCCAGTATGTGTACCAGCCAGCACAGATGCAGCCTAATACACTTCATGATGGTCGAACAGAGGAAGGTGTGGCTATAATGTCCAAATTTCCTATAGTGTCCCATGATTGTGTTATGTTATTTATGTAAGTACATGATTATATAGTGCTCCCCTGTATTAAATAAAACACCTGTCTTTTACATACCGTCAAACCTGTGTTAGAGTTCACCTTACTTAACAATCACCTGATTTTTAACATTCAAATCTGTTATACTATAAACCTTGATTAAAGAACCACATGTCTTAAGCATAGGTCCCACTGAGCGCTTTTGACCATGGTGACATACTCCTGATGGAAAAAAATGAGGTTTGGGAGGCTTCATGAGCAGGATCCTCCGGTCTAGGAAAAGTTTCATGGAAGGCATGAAACATTTATTGACATCGCAAGTACAGCGGGAAATTTCAATGCGCATATTGAATTTTAATTCGAAGTCACCGAATGAGGCCTAGGCTTTGGTTAACTATGTCATTCAGTCCATAATCAGCCATTACAATTGTACTATGCTCATTATTTATTTGCATACTAATAAAAAAAATGCACAATTTTGTGGACTCCCATTATCTCAAAAGTTTCTTCAAAGGGGGTGGGGTGCTTATTTCTTTTGATCTGTATGAGGAAATATGCCTGTACTCCTTAACCATTTGTCTGATTTCAATGAAATACGCCCGTTGAAAAATGGGACGTATTATGTGAACACCCTTGGCGGGCGGGCGTGCGGGCGGGCGGCGGCGTCCAAAATTTGTCTGTACTCTAACTCAAACAGTTTTTGTCCGATCGTCTTCAAACTTGCTGACAATGCTTATTGGTGTAATATCTAGGCCAAGTTCGATTATAGGTCAAATCGGTGCAGGCCTTCTTGGGTTATGGTCCTTCTTTTACCAAAAAAATGTGAAATTGGCCTTGTCTGTACTCTAGCTCATTCAGTTTTCATCCGATCGTCTTCAAACTTGCTGACAATGCTTATTGGTGTAATATCTAGGCCAAGTTCGATTATAGGCCAAATCGGTGCAGGCCTTCTTGGGTTATGGTCCTTCTTTTACCAAAAAAATGTGAAATTGGCCTTGTCTGTACTCTAGCTCATTCAGTTTTCATCCGATCGTCTTCAAACTTGCTGACAATGCTTGAGGGTGTAATATCTAGATCAAGTTCGATTATAGGCCAAATCGGTGCAGGCCTTCTTGGGTTATGGTCCTTCTTTTACCCAAAAAAATGTGAAATTGGCCTTGTCTGTACTCTAGCTCAAACAGTTTTCATCTGATCATCGTTAAACTTGCTGACAATGCTTATGGGTGTAATATCTAGGCCAAGTTCGATTATAGGCCAAATCGGTGCAGGCCTTCTTGGGTTATGGTCCTTCTTTTACCAAAAAAATGTGAAATTGGCCTTGTCTGTACTCTAGCTCATTCAGTTTTCATCCGATCATCTTCAAACTTGCTGACAATGCTTGAGGGTGTAATATCTAGATCAAGTTCGATTATAGGCCAAATCGGTGCAGGCCTTCTTGGGTTATGGTCCTTCTTTTACCCAAAAAAATGTGAAATTGGCCTTGTCTGTACTCTAGCTCAAACAGTTTTCATCCGATCATCTTCAAACTTGCTGACAATGCTTATTGGTGTAATATCTAGGCCAAGTTCGATTATAGGCCAAATCGGTGCAGGCCTTCTTGGGTTATGGTCCTTCTTTTACCAAAAAAATGTGAAATTGGCCTTGTCTGTACTCAAACTCAAACAGTTTTCATCCGATCATCTTCAAACTTGCTGACAATGCTTATGGGTGTAATATGTAGGCCAAGGTCGATTATAGGCCAAATAGGTGCAGGCCTTCTTGGGTTATGGTCCTTCTTTTACCAAAATAAATGTGAAATTGGCCTTGTCTGTACTCTAGCTCAAACAATTTTCATCCGATCGTCTTCAAACTTGCTGACGATGCTCATGGGTGTAATATCTAGGCCAAGATAAGTTTAAAGATGATTGTTCAAAAATGTTTTGACATAATATGGGCTTTTATTTCATAATCAATATTTTTTTCACTAGCACAACCAAGACGGGCGTATTTTGTGACATTTTGGCATCTTGTTACCCATTATGTGGAATTTTAGGTTGAACATTTTTTTGCCAGAGTATGAAG
Source organism: Spisula subtruncata (assembly GCA_963678985.1). Taxonomy (NCBI): domain Eukaryota; kingdom Metazoa; phylum Mollusca; class Bivalvia; order Venerida; family Mactridae; genus Spisula; species Spisula subtruncata. The sequence goes on along the minus strand of OY787666.1, from coordinate 14,852,274 downwards.
GGCCTTTATGGGAGAAGTATGGTTTTGTTTCAAAACTTGTGTCTCATGAATTACTAATTAATAATGAGGATTTTTTAATATTTTCTCAGAAATCGAAGTAACAGTGCAGATACCCACCAGAGGGTGTTGTTAGATGTTGAAGTTTTTATACCATCCATTGGAAAAGTATGTTTTCAAAATTTGTGTTTGTAAACTTTTAAGACAATCATGGTACATGTCAAATCTTCCAGGATTGGTTCATCAAATCAGGTTTACAATTCACTGCCATAAAAGCCGAAAAAAAGTTTCGAGAAATTAAGTAAAAATTATTTGTGAAAGAGCATCTGCAGGTACCCTTTTAAAAGGTATTCAGTTTTTAAAAAAAAAAACATATAAAATGTTGGGTTCTTTAAATGCCGATGAACATTTTTTAAGGATCACTGCATTTTTGGTTCTAGTTAGGACACTGGAAAAACCAATTGTTTATGCATTATATAGATGTTGTTGTTGTTTCCAGTTGAATGTTTTAACAACGCATCTGTCTTTAAGTCATGAAGCAAGGGAGCAGTCAGTTGTACAATTATGGAACCATGTTAAATCTCTCCGGGGACCAGCTATTATACTTGGTGACTTCAATGCAGAACCTATGGAGAAAGCTATGATGTATGTAGATCTATTTATTATACACCAGTTTTAAGGGTTTTTTCTACATGGACATGCCAAATACTGTAGAGTCATTTAATTTTGATAGGACAAAATTTCGTGGTTTTGGTAAAAAAGACCATTTGGATGGGACGTTAGTTCGTGCAATTTGCGTTTCAGGTAATAAATACTAGGGTCAAAAGTATTGTTCGATGGGATTTAATTGGCGAAACCACAAAATCCATGAAATTAAATACCATACAAAAATTAATGATTTTACAGTAGAAGATGAAAATATTTGTCATATTTGGGTCTGCGGTTTTTATACGCCCGTTGAAAAACGGGATGTATTATGTGAACACCCTTGGCTAGCGGGCGGGCGGGCGGGAGGGCGTGCGGCGGTGTCCAGTAATTTGTCTGTACTCAAACAATTTTTGTCCGATCGTCTTCAAACTTGGTGACAATGCTTATGGGTGTAATATCTAGGCCAAGTTAGATTATAGGCCAAATAGGTGCAGACCTTCTTGGGTTATAGTCCTTCTTTTACCAAAAAAATGTGAAATTGGCCTTGTCTGTACTCTTACTCAAATAGTTTTCATCAGATCGTCTTCAAACTTGCTGACAATGCTTATGGGTGTAATATCTAGGCCAAGTTCAATTATAGGCCATATCGGTGCAGGCCTTCTTTGGTTATGGTCCTTCTTTTACCAAAAAAATGTGAAATGGGCCTTGTCTGTATTCCTACTCAAATAGTTTTCATCTGATTGTCTTCAAACTTGCTGACAATGCTTATGGGTGTAATATCTTGGTCAATTTCAATTAAAGGCCAACTCGGTGCAGGCCTTCTTGGGTTATGGTCCTTCTTTTACCAAACAAATGTGAAATTGGCCTTGTCTGTACTCTAACTCAAACAGTTTTCTTCCGGTCGTCTTCAAACTTGCTGACAATGCTTATGAGTGTATTATCTAGGCCAAGTTAGATTATAGGCCAAATCTTTGCAGGCCTTTTTGGGTTATGGTAATTCTTTTACCCAAAAAATGTGAAATTGGCCTTGTCTGTACTCTTACTCAAACAGTTTTCTCCTAAGTCAAACAGTTTTCGTCCAATCTTCTTCAAACTTGGTGATTATATATAGTTTGTGATTATAAAGATTAGTTTAAAGATGACTGTTTAAAAATGTTTTGACATAATATGGGGTTTATTTCATAATCAATATTTTTTGTCACTAGCACCACCAAGACGGGCGTATTTTGTGACATTTTGGCATCTTGTTTAGCTATGTGACAGGTGAGCTTTTGTGATCACTCTTTGTCTGTCATCAGTCGTCTGTCAACAATTTGCTTGTATACACTCTAGAGGCAACAGTATTGATCCAATCTTCATGAAACTTGGTCAGAATGTTGTTCTTCATAAAATTTAGGCCAAGTTTGAAACTGGGTCATGTGGGGTCAAAAACTAGGCCATTAGGTCAAATCTTAGAAAAACCTTGTGTACAATCTAGATGTCACCAATTTGATACAATCTTCATGCAACTTAGTCAGAATGTTGTTCTCCACAAAATCTAGGCCAAGTTTGAAACTGAGTCAAACGGGTTCAAAAACTATGTCACTAGGACAAATCTTAGAAAAACCTTATGCACACTCTAGTGGTCATCGTTTTCATCCAATCTTCATGAAACTTGGTTAAAATATTGTTCTCCATAAAATATAGGCTAACTTCGAACCTGGGTCATGTGAGGTGAAAAACTAGGTCTTTAGGTCAAATCTTAGAAAAACCTTCTGTTCACTCCAGAGGTGACAATGAAATTAATAAGACTAAGTTTTGATTTATTCTTCATGAAACTTGGTCAGAATGTAAGTTGTATTGATACCAAGACCAATGTGCAACAGGTGAGCAACACAGGGCCCTCTTGTATGTCATATGTTATGCTTAGAATAGTGTTTATGCAATGTTTATTTGCTTTACTTTTAGGTATATGATTGGAAAAGAGCATTTACATAAGGCAAGTCAGTCAGAACTTATTGATGTTTGGGCGAGTTTAAAGGATCAGAACCAAGACGGCTTTACATTCAATGCTTTGGAAAGAAATCTTACAAAGAGGGTAAGAAATTGTTGATTTTTTACCTCAGAAATACTGTCAGCCCTGTCCATCAAGACCATCAGCCTTCTATTGATCAAACAAAAATTTATCTTTTTAACAGGTGTTCTTCTTTACTCCTACCTCAGCACAGCGTTTTGCTCAACTGTATAATGTGTTAACTTGTTATAGAGAAATAGTAGTAGTTATATGTATGATACATTTTAGTCCCTATATGTCATGTAAAATGCCCAGCAATTATGACCATAAGAAAGAAGGAGCTACATTTATCAATACCTGCATTTTGAAAGATTAACATCCCTAAAAAATGAAATTTGCATTCCAAAAACTATATAAGTTTCAATTTTGATACAACTTTGTAAAATTTGATAATGTGTAACACCATTTGTTTGGACAAACTTTTATTTGTTTGATCTGGACATGTATCTGTTTGGACTTTTATCTTTACCAACATGATCTTTTTTGAAGTATGGACTTAACACCTCCACTAACATTCTATTCCAGATTGATTATATGTTCTTCAAACCCTGGGAGGATTGTTGTTTGATATATTCCTGTTCTGTGATAGATGATAGCACCAGAGGGTATGTATGTGAATTATTTGTACTTATTGGTATATATATACAAACAAGACAATGTAGCCATACACCTCTAAATAAAATTTAGTTTGATCTGTTTATAACAGTTACTGTGTTACTCAGCGATGTAGTCTGTGATGTAGTCTGTAAACCGGTATAATCAAGTAACAACTTGCATGTTTGTCCTATTGCCCATAGGAATAACAATTTTCTTTTGTCATGCATTGTAGAATTTGATTAGGCAATATCCTGCTTGAATTATGCCTTCTAATGCTTTGCCATTTTTGATCTGTCTATTCCATCAGTAGACCTCATTTACAAATATAGAACATATTGTCCTAATCGGTCTGTGATTGATAAATACCAAAGATCTAAAAGTACAGTCAGAATGCATGCATCTACAGTCTTCAGGGATGCCAATTTTCCGGATAAATTTGGAATCCCGGATTTACATATCCTGAAAGAGACATTATTTCTGACCAAAATAAAAGTTGATTTTTTTCCTGATATTAAGCTCCGTTGATACCCCTGAGTCTTTATGCTATGTTAATGAACGATATTGTTCAGCTGGACAAAGGTCACAATGGTCATGAAAATGATGACTGTTTGGCTGCTAGTAGGTGCTAGAAAGGCTAGGCTAGGCTAGAAGTGTTTTACTAGCATATTGTTTTATTTATTTCAGGATTCGTGCAGCATCAGACCATATACCTGTGATGGCAACTTTCTCCAAGAGACAAACACATTCCAGTGGAGTAAAACCAAACAACAGAAGATAGCAAGAAGTATTTTTAAATAACAACCAATATTTTTTTGCAGTCCAGAAGTGTATTTATGCTTGTCATTTATTTATATAGTTCACAAATGTTCTATATTGAAAGCTTAATACTCATTTGATTGTAAAACTTATGTAAATTTTCAGCTTTAAAGCAAAGACTGGTAATTTAGGTTTTTATTTTAAAGTAACTGTATCTAATACTCGTCACAAAACTATTGTGCTGTTATTTGCTGGTTAAAGCTCTGCAGTCAACTCTTGTTATCTCGAAATCGCATATATAAGTATGTCGAAGTTTTTTTTAAGTCATGATTTTTCAACTCTTTGTCTTTATGAAATGTGGCCACCAAGTTTTTATTTTTTTTTATTTTTACAAAGTTCTAATTAACAAATTTGCACCTAAACTCTTTTGTTCAACTAACGTGTGCCAAATGTTTTCATACCTCACATGAAACAAATCTTTGATTTACTGAATATGTCTTACACAGATTCGAGATGCGACCAAATACTTATACCGGTAATACACTTAGATGACTAAGAAAATAGGAATATCTGAACATGATAAACTCCTTTTGTAAACCATCTCATGACTTAGACCAGTGCTAAAACAAAGAAAAAGTGGTTCTGAAACTTATTTTGATTTTCAAAAAATTTATTTTGTATTCTGCCTTAACGTTACTTTGTTCAGCCCGCAAAGAATGAAGAATAGTAACACACTGTTCTTCATTCTCGAAATGGTAAGATAAATGGCGTGCCATTAACGCCCCTCTCTCCTGATCAAATGTCATACCGACATTTGGTTCCTTACAAACAAAATGAATACATGCATATGAATAAAATCGATAAAAATTGTCAGCATACAAAATGTACACAATCATTTCATGACATAAGAATAATATCCAAGATGAACAAAAATACAACATACAAAACATACCTTGAAATAATTATACATATATAATGATAATAATGTAATAATAAAATAATAAACAAAATCAGAATCCAAAGTCTTTAAAATCACCATTACAATTTGATTTTTGATGAATATATATGCAAAAGACTATCTGATCTCTCACAATCTCTGGCATTCTTTTATTAAAGATTTCAAATCCATAAGATAATTTTCAAACGATTCTCCGTCAGTCTGGATTCTTGATCTGAAGACATATCTGGAGTATATTTTGTTTGCTTTTGGCTCACAGTTCTTCGCAAAGTTTGCATAATATGACTGGAGATGTTTGGTTTCTTCATTGGTTAATTTCCAAGTGGAATATACACTTATGCCACAGTCTCCTTCCCGCAGCATTTTTCTTCCTGTCTTTTTCTTCAGAGGGTCGCCAAACGTGAACTCACAATATGTCTTAAACCCCTTCCATGACTCTGCCAAGTCTCTAGTGTTTCAATCCATTTTAGGCGTTTTATTCCATCTTTTTGTTTAAATGTACGCTTTTAAACTGGGTTGGACTGTTCATGTGAATTATATATTGTAAATAATAAAGAAAAAGTCATAGTTATATTTCTAACTACATGTTTTTATATAACACTAATGTAGATGCACATAGCAAGATGAGCATTTGAGTTGCATGAAAGGCTTCGCATGTCTGTTGACTACGACAATAGCATTGCAGACATACTGATATCCTCGTTTGTGTCCAACGTCTGCCACATGGATTTTTTAATATATTATCAGTTTGGCTTAGGAACAGTTCTGATATTTCATCTGTGATATCTTGTATCAATGCTTTCAGATCAGCCCTTGAAACTGATTTCTTTTTTACCACTTAATTAGATGAGTTGTTTGATGGTGTTGCCTGACTAGTAGATGGACCAGGCTGAATGTTTTCTTTGTCAAGGTGATTGAAAGTTATTTTCATGCATTTCTTGCAGACATCATTTTTGCTATTCATAGTAATAACTTTTTGACATAATATGTATCTAACAATCCTTTTCCGGTTTCCATGGGGATCTTTCACTCGCACTTACTGGTGGAAGCGAGTCACAATTACTGATTTGGTAACCTTTAACCCAAAGAACATCATTCTTTAGTACTGTAACAACTGTTAAAAATGCGTTATACTTCCATTGATGAGTTCAAATGGTTGGATATATACTAAGCAACTTTTCTAAGTGCACACTTATATTTTTGAAGATAATTTTGTCAAACTCTCTTGTAGTCAAATGAAATTTGGAGATAACTTGCGTGTGTTATAAGGTTTGTAGAATTGAACAACAAAAAGTCGAGTTTGATTTAAATGTATGGCATGAACACGCATATAACATAAGAACAAAAGAAAGTAAAATTCGCAAATAGGGATTTTGATATGTTGGTTGACCACCATGTAGTCGGGCGTTTCTATAGACAGTCAAGGACGCGAGTTAGAAGCATTGCTGAACGAAAAGACTCATTGAACTTTACCATCTGAACTCAAAGTTGACGTTCGATTACGGCGTAGAGCGATTTTACGTCATAACGCAACAATAACGTAACAATAAATATTAAACGCTCTCGCAATCAGCATAATACGACAAGCAAACTATACGTTTACCTTGAATTAAGCAACCATAGACATTTACACATTGAAAATCAACCAGACGTGGATGCTAAGATAATTATTCTTGATTTTCGACACAAAATGTTACGTACTGACGTCACTTAATATTTTCTGACATCACTTGACGCATAACTGTGATAACAAAATCATTTTAAAACTGTTATTCATACACGATGAGTCATTGTACATAAAGTGATGGTATCTGAATACACTCAAGGGATATATAAACGCGTGGCGTCAAAAAAGCATGAACTGCACGTCAATCTCGTGACGAACAAAACCCCGTGACTTACGACCAATTCGTTACGTGGATTATTTTGAATTCGTTGTTCTAACTTCACATACGAAATTTTTCTACTTCGCTGTATATAATAAAAAAGTTATGGATAAATGAAAATGAGGACTTAGAAAAGTTGTTAAGTATATACAAACTAGCTAATTGAATGTCCTTTTTGTTAAAAAAGAGTGTCTAAAGTCTGGTGTTAATTTTAAATATGACAAGTTTGTCATATGGGTTGTCATTCATGTATAATCCAGTTATTATTTTGTAAGTGAAAGAACTTTCATTTTCTTCCTCTACAACACAATTGTCTGGTAACTGAATGTCCGATAGTGTTTTGAATGTTGTTTCTTATTCCAAGAGATGAGGATTGATCTTAATACCTTTATGTATTGTTATTAATAATGTTGCAGTTGTCTTTCATATCTTCAGGACATTACTAAAACCTTGAGTAACATACTAGTAGCCAAAAAGCAAACTGCTTCCACCTATCACCGCCTCTTTCATACTTGTTTCGTACCGTACTTCTTGATAGGATCATCTTGTGAGAGTTGGATACTATCTTTCCCTACCTTGAACACGATTGGAACATCCCCTACAATATTAATCTTCACTTCCCATGGTGCACCAATCATTCTTGTGAGAGTTGGATATTATCTTTCCCTACCTTGACCACAATTGGAACATCCCCTCCAATATTAATCTTCACTTCCCATGGTGCACCAATCATTGCATACTGATCTTGAATATCGCTGATACTTGTTAGTGGAACTAAAATATAAAGATATGTCTATTATAGCATATGGCTCACCCCACTTTCCTGATAGGATCATCTTGTGAGAGTTGGATATTATCTTTCCCTACCTTGACCACAATTGGAACATCCCCTCCAATATTAATCTTCACTTCCCATGGTGCACCAATCATTGCATACTGATCTTGAATATCGCTGATGCTTGTTAGTGGAACTAAAATATAAAGATATGTCTATTATAGCATATGGCTCACCCCACTTTCCTCGTCTCTCTTCTTCTAACCAAAACGCCTCTGGGCAGTCACTACTCATTAGTAGTTCAACATTGGCAGAACAAATCTTAGGTAATGAATACCTGTCAAATGTTTCTATTTGCCTATATCCTTGTCTATAAGAAGAGACTGCACGGATATAGGTCAAATTTCCCCCGTTTTTTATTAGCCAATCAAAGTGTTTCTATTGTTCATCCTCAAATAATTTACCATTTGTAATACCTAGGATATTGTCGTCTAATTAGTTATTTTAAAGTTAAAATATCACAATTGTTCTACTAAACCGTATATATAAGACTTAACCATATTTATATGATATTCATTATTATTATTAGCCATATGTCACTGCCAGTACAGGTGTACATACATAACAATCTTGAAAATATACTATACATACCAACTTCATTTAGAATTTTATAATTGATTTTCTTATTGGTCTCTTATAGTTCATACTCCGGTAACAATACTTATTGGTGTCTATATGCACTTACATATACAGATCAATACTCTGTGTATCAATGTTTCTTGACAGTTAATCAACTTTAGTTCAGTAACTCTTCACCACACCCATTCAATGGCCTTTAAAGTTGTACTGGTGATTTCCAGGACGGCATAAAGCTTTTTCAGATGTTTCTTGAAAAGGTTTAATAGTGTGGGTATTCCTGTCCTTTTTCCCAGAAGTGCAACTTATACGTCATAGGTAATGATGACCTGCTCATTTTAAAGTTGAAACTTGGGCGCCATAGAATAACTTGTTCAGCTGTTGGCTCTAGTGCTCGAAAGCTAACTGAGCAAGTGAACTTTTTACCATTTGTACGGACTGAAACGGCACTTTCATTTCATGATTTTCTAACATTTCTGTTTGATTTGTTACTACGTTTTCGAATGTTATTGGAACAAATTTGCTATCTGATGTGGTGTTAAGTTGACCATTTCCATCAAAGATTTTCAGGCAGAAGAATGAGATATTGAACAATTCTTCATTTTTCAGCTGTTTCAAAATTTCCTCTGACCAAATGACAAGTTTCAATGCTTTAGTATTGTCAGCAGTTATGACTGTGGACACAGTCCTTGGTTCAAACGTCGTCTTTATTGGTTTCTTGCTTTCCAAACACCAACGTTTTTGACATTGACTGTGGCCTAAAATATAGAGAAGTTTAGATATTCCACATACATATGATGATTGTTTCTTTGTTCCTTTGAAAAGGTTTGTCCCACTAAACCTTAGACTCTTATATACTAATGGAAGTTGATGAGCTATTCTTTCTTCATAATTTAGGAATATTAAACTTTCTTTTAATATTTTCATTGCATCTATGCAATATAAAATCAGAAGTAACCATTGTCATGACATTGAATCAAATAATTTAAGCGTAATCTACTTTCACTTACCCTTTACTCAATGTTTGTCTCAAAGTTGCAAATAGACTTACAGCAATCCAAAGGATTCCTACTAAATTTTAATAATTCTGGTTTTGGCCAACCATGCATGTGCTGTACATTTTGACTAGATGTAAAACTGTCATAAAGTTTAACATGGTCTCTCACAACATTACACTTTCTAGCATAGTCATGTACTTTGTTGTTGCTACATATTTTGTCCACTTCCGCTAATGACCCACGGCTAGCGTTGTTGTCCTCTTTCATCTCAAACTCCGAATGCTCAAGCTCGTGTCTTGCAGCATGAAGTTCGAGCTTTCGCTGCAGTTCTTCAGACTTTCGTCCCCAGTCCTGGCGTTTCCGTATTTGTTTAAGTTGCAATTCCGACCTTTGTTTGCTAGATGCCGCAGATTTGCGCGAGGTAACGAAACTTCTCTTTTCTTGAACAGTTTCTTGGTGACAAAAACTAAGATTATTACCTACCATATGAACACACCATGCACGTAATCTCTGCTCCGTCAGAATTCGGTGGACAGGGACGAGATCCACATCCAGTCTCCACCAGATAACCCCCCCCCCATTTTTGTTAGCATGTCCGTTAGGTGTTGTTTCGGGTTCTTTGTCCATACAAACATATTCTGATGCTGATTTGTGTGCATAGTGTACTGACATCAGGTATCCCGAATACTCAATGGTAAAATTATTGTAGCATTTGTTCCGTCCTGGGATCATCATTGTAGTGCTCTGCGGAACACTGCACACCGTCCAGGACATGTCTTGATCGTACAGATGGTTGAAAAAAGGGTGGTCTGCTTCCTGGTACTCGCTCCCAAATAATCTGCCTACACTTTGCATACCGTCATCCATCTCATCAAACAGTGGATCCGTTGGCAAACACAGTCTGTTTGCTCCACTCCCGGAATGTGTATGGGAGCTCCCAGCTGCGTAAACATCATATATAAGCTTAGCACCTTCCGGGCAACTTCTAAGTCCCCATCGGATGTAAGAACTGGCTACTGGGTCTTTCTTGTTCATGTCTTTTAACTGATTTACATAGTCTGATAAAAAAATATACACTCTAAAGTGAATGTGCTTGAAATATTGACTTCGCTGGACTTGTTATGTCCTTGGTATTGACAGGTGTATTCATAAATGAACATATTGATGTTACGGCCACTGGCCCCTTGTGGTGTATTTACGATCCACGAAATTCTCCTCTTGTAGTGAGCACTCGCTTTTAATTTACTATAACTCCTCTTGTAGTGAGCACTCGCTTTTAATTTACTATAAGAGCGATTCAAGAATAATAAGTATTAAGTGTCGGCTTGTAATTCCAATATTAGGAACCTCATGACTTCTTCATATCTTTGGTAGTGTTGCATAATGTGGAAGGTAGCATACTTCTTGATACGATCAATTTGAGAGAGTTTGATACTATCCTTCTCTACTCTACAGCTGTTTGTATACCTTCTTGGATACCGTTGGGAAATCAAAATTTCCTCTGACCAAATGACAAGTTTCAAAGCTTTTATATTGTCAGCAATTATGACTGTTGACACGGTCCTTGGTCCAAACGTCGTCTTTATTGGTTTCATGCTTTCCAAACACCAACGCTTTTGACTTTGATTGTGGCCTAAAATATAGAGAAGTTTAGGTAAGACCCATACATGTGATGAGGTTGTCTTTGTTCCTTTTAAACGGGTTGTCCCACTGAACCTCAGAATCTTATATACTCATGGAAGTTGATGAGCTATTTTCTCTACATATTTTCGGAATATTAAACTTTCTTTGAATATTTTGATTGTATCTATGCAATATAAAATCAGAAGTAACCATTGTCATTACATTGGCAAACTTGAATCAAATAATTTAAGCGTAATCTACTTTCACTTACCCTTTGCTCAACGTTTGTCTCAAAGTTGCAAATAAACTTACAGCAACCCAAAGGATTCCTACTTAATTTTAATAATTCTGGTTTTGACCAACCATGCATGTACTGTACATTTTGACTTGATGTAAAACTGTCATAAAGTTTAACATGGTCTCTCACAACATTACACTTTGTAGCATAGTCATGTACTTTGTTGTTGCTAGATATTTTGTCCACGTCCACTAATGACCCACGGCTAGCGTTGTTGTCCTCTTTCATATCAAACTCCGAATGCTCAAGCTCGTGTCTTGCAGCATGAAGTTCGAGCTTTCGCTGCAGTTCTTCACACTTTCGTCCCCAGTCCTGGCGTTTCCGTATTTGTTAAAGTTGCAATTCTGACCTTTGTTTGCTAGATGCCGCAGATTTGCGTGAGGTATCGAAACTTCTCTTTTCTTGAACAGTTTCTTGGTGACAAAAACTAAGCTTATTACCGACCATATGAACGCACCATGCACGTAATCTCTGCTCAGCATGTCCGTTAGGTATTGTTTCGGGTTCTTTGTCCATACAAACATATTCTGATGCTGATTTGTGTGCATAGTGTGCTGACATCAGGTATCCCGAATACTCAAAGGTAAAATTATTGTAGCATTCGTTCCGCCCTGGGATCATCATTGTAGTGCTCCGCGGAACACTGCACAACGCACAGGACATGTCTTGATCGTACAGATGGTTGAGAAAAGGGTAGTCTGCTACCTGGTACTCGCTCCCAAATAATCCGCCTATGCTTTGCATACCGTCATCCTTCTCCTCAAACAGTGGATCCGTTGGCAAACACAGTCTATTTGCTCCACTCCCGGAATGTGTATGGGAGCTCCCAGCTGCGTAACCATCATAGATAAATTTAGCTTCTTCAGGGCAACTTCTACGTCCCCATTGTATGTAAGAACGGGCTACTTAGTCTTTCTTCTTCACATACGATCATCTTGTGAGAGTTGGATACTATCCTTCTTTACCTTGACCGCAACAGGAATATCTCCACCTATATCAATCGTCACTCCCCATGATTCACCAATCATTGCATACAAACACAGCTGTTTGTATACCTTCTTGGATACCGTTGGGAAATGCCACCCATACGACTTGGGCTATAGGGTACTGGTTCTTCGCCCACAGAATTTCAATAAACCAAAGTCTTCCATGTGGACAACACCAATACATCCCACTCGGTAATTACGTAAGGGTTTCTTTTCCTCACCAGATACTCGGTATCTGTTGCCATACATCTTTCTGCCATGATGGCCCTGTGTTTGGGCAAACCGGTGATATGCCTCTCTACATCATCTTGTTTGTCCCAGTAAATCGTGTACTTTGTTAATAATTTTCACGTTATAGAGTATCGCCTATCCGCCCGTTCCGCAATCTCATAATCGTAATCGGCCCGCTGAACGGGCGCTCGTTACATTATCCACGTCAACATGACGTCACGTTGGTATCAAAATGACGTCACGTTGGAGCTAAAATGATGCATGTCCAATAAATCACAGAGAGAGTTTCTGTTAAAACTGAAGTGAAAAATGGTCTAATGGATATGAAAGCATAATTGTTTTTCAGTTTTTTTTAAACTATTAGAAAAATTATCTTTCGATATAGCTCTATACGCTTTAAAGGGTGTCATGATTTGAAGATCATTGACCAATGTAGGAACACATGGACAATGATGTGAATTTATTGTGAAACTTGGCTTGCCATCCCTAAATTAACATTGATTTTTGTGAATGTTTTTGTTTCTAAATACTTTAACAAAATTGATTTGAAATGGACAACCGGAAAAGCGCAAACATAGCAACCTGTCAATTTTTTTACAAAGTACCGGTATGGGCTGACTACTTCGTAAACATGTAAACGTTGTGGGTCGACAATTGTGTAGTGTGTTGCGATGTCGTTGATGAAGCTTCTATGTTTCTGCTCACTGGCGTATGCCGTTGTTTGCTGATAACTGTAACTACCAACTGTTTACTATAACTGCTATTCGAATATATTCAAGTAATGTCCAAATGAACACAATGGTCCAAAATGGTTTTTGACGTTTATTTCAGTCTATAACAATTAATCTATATATGATATCGACAAAGTGCGTTCAGTACTCTAAAAACATTTAATTAAACACTTCCAGTAATTTGACACAAAGTCATATACTGAGTTATTTTATTTTAAAAAGTCAATTAATTTATTTCATTACGCAAAGTAATAAAGTTTCTGCTATTTCCAAATGCTCGTCATATAATCCATACATAACTGAACATGAATGTTTAACATGTGTTTACAAAAAGCTCAGACAGCTATTTCGCAAGCTTTTAATTCTAAAACATTAATATGTTCAGTCTGTTCGCTTGAAGTCCATAGTCATAGTTCGTAAATTGTCCGTTGCATCAACGCCCCAATCATATGTAGGGATGCGTCAGTATAAATAATATTATCTGGTTTTCCAATTGAAATGCACCTAAAACTGTCATTTATATTATTCTTCCACCATTGAAGAAGTTCGCAAGATGGTCGTGGAACACTCATTAACCGATCGAAGTTCCCTTTATTTGTAAAACGTTCCTAAATAATTGAGCGTGCGTCACACCTGGCTCGGCTGCATTTAATTTTCCGATTATTCGTGCGAATAACCTTATTGTTACCACACGTTTACTGATTATCTCGAGACATCTGGTAATGATATCTGCACACCGCCCCGGAGTCAAGCGAATAGTCATTGATACCAAACATAAAATAAATCCTAGATAAATTAACCTTTAACATGGGGAAAGAACGGATTTGCCTATATTAACCGTTAAACCTAAGCTGTCCATCAGTTGAACTGTTTCTTGGACACTGTGTATATAGGAGTCTTTAGTCATGCCCATTAAACACGAATTGTCAATGAAATATACGCTTAAATGACCTTGAGATCTCAAGAAGGCTTCATTAATTTTGTCCACACTCTTGGACTGCATGAATACCCCATGACAAATGCAGTAAAATGATACTTTTTCCCTTCAAAGAAAAACCTCAGATAATTTCTATCTTGTTCTCATTGAGTAATATGCGTCTGCGAGGTCAATTGAGGCTAAAAACAATTTATCCTCATCATCGTAATAGCAAATTGTAATGACTCTATTGATGTGAATTTTAACAAAATTTCGTTGAAGTATTTTATATTTAAAATAATACGTACACGTCCGTCTTTATTGGGTTGAAAGAAAATATTTGAAATGAATTCTTTATCTGTGTCTTTAGGCGCCGTTTCAATTATTCCGTTTTCTAGAAATCTTTGTAACTCTATGAATAGTTTTTGCTTTTCCTTCTGTTTAAACGGTATTGGTGTAGGTACGTGGAATTGCTCTCGTATATTGCCTACTTCGATTTGGCATCCCTTAATAGTGTTAATTAAAGTTCCCATTTGTCACTCGTTAGTGTTTCCCATACACTAAGACATTCAGCTGTTTTGCCGGCTTTTAAATTTGTTATTGTATTAGTTTAACGTGTATATTGTTACCGACCTGAAGGGGGTAGTTTCCTGATGATGTGTTGTATCTCTTCCGGTTGTTGTTTGGTGATTTGTTGATCCCCCTCCTACGCATCTGGGCAGAATGCTGGAGATCAATAGCCTTGCTTTACTTAACTTTCTTATTAGCGTAATCATATTGTTAAATTCACTCAGTATTTCTGGTACTTTTAAAGAATTAACGTGGTTGGTTCCAACATGTAATATTATGACATCTGTATTTAAAATATGTGGTTGTCTGGATAACTTGGTGCCCAACCTCGAAATATTGGCCCCAGGAAATGGATGTTCACTGGCTCCCCTTATACCTTGAACATGTTTGGTTATAGAATCGCTAACAATCGCCACTTTCACATCTGGAATTAGAATTATCTATTACTTTGTTATGAAACATAGACTTTACAAATTTTACTTAATCATTCCATGTTAATTCTAAATAAGATTTGTATGCGTCAGACTTCCGATCTCCAAGTAATTGAATGTATTCGGGTTGTAATTCTGCCTGGAATGCCAGTGTAGCAAACCCCCCCACCTAAAGGAATGTGTTGAAAATTCGTTTGGGTTTAACCCTAAACTTGCTATGCATTGTCTTACTTTTTTCAGAAACATATGATAATAAATGATGGACCCATAGGGTAATGTGAAAAATTCTGGCCCTGATCTATTAATTTTCAATTGATTCATTTTCTCAAATGCTATAACTGAATAGTTTTAGGCCAGTTAAAATGTACTAAAATATAATCCCTTAAATACTGACACTGTCTATATGTAAAAATTTCCATGAGATTGAAAAAAACACATTACCTCAATTTCAGTCGTTATAAGTGGACTTTTACCTCTCCTAACATTCCAAAGACGACATTTTTTCCCTGCTGTACCATATTGTTTTGATGCCTTGTCTCCAAGACTGAAGAATAATTTTGACGACCTGTTTCGGAATTCCTTGACTCTGCATGTGTCTCCTGATAACATCACACCGACAATCTTCATCCTCTTCACCAGTGGATGTAACTCTCCATTGTGTTTATGTGTTAGTAGGTCTACATGACGTGGCAACCTAACAGGTAAAGATATCAACAATTCCATTACTAATGGAAACCAAAATTGAGATCACCGACCATCCCAGGCTTAATTTTTGAGCATACGATCCTGAAGGCCCAATGATCTGTTCATGTTCATAGTGGACTTCTTGAAGATCTCGGCCAATTAACATTTGTATAGAAATGTTTTCTTCCACATGTGGAATCTGATTAACAATTCTACTCAGATGATGGTACTTCCCGACAACCTCTGATGTAGGAATTTCTTCTTTATTATCAGGAACCTCGTTGCATTCAGTAAGACTAGGCAAATCATGCTTATTTCCATTTAGACCTTCGATAACAAACCCAACTCCCTTTCTTTCACACGTTGTCATAATTCTACTGCACGTGTGTAATGAATATGTGGTGTCATGTATCAATGAACAGTCAAAACAACTTAGAACAAGCTAAAGACCGATTACTTTGTTCATCAATGATGGCGTAAATGTTCTTCTTCTTCAATGGGTTGCTTTTATGAAAGACCTTCACTTTCACTATTTTAGCACACAATTTGCTTAGTGAAGAATCTCCACAGATCTCAGCACATTTACAATTGATTTTGTCATCAGCTGGTAACTTTTCATTTTTAATAAATTTCTGCACTGGTTTTAGTTAGTGCTTAAACAGATGTAATGCTGTAACATGTTTCTTGGTTCCACATTCTTCATATGAAATGTCAACTTTACAACCCTGATCATATGCTGATCAGAACCACAACATCTAAGACAGATTTATTGTCCTTCAAATATTGACCACGATCTTCAATTAGCATTTTTTGGGGTCAAAAACTAGATCACAAGGTCAAATCTAAGGAAAACCTTGTGTTCACTCCAGAGGTAACCGTTTTGATCCAATCTTCATGAAACTTAGTCAGAATGTTGTTCTCTATAAAATCTAGGCCAAGTTCAAAACTGGGTCATGTGGAATCAAAAACTAAGTAAATTGGTCAAATCTTAGAAAAACCTTGTGTTCACTCACCGTGTTGATAATCTTCTTGAAACTTGGTCAGAATGTTGTTTTCCATGCAATCTAGGCCATGTATGAATCTTGGCAATGTGGAGTCAAGAACTAGATTACTAGGTCAAACCTGAGGAAAAAACTTGTGCTCACTCTAGAGACCCCTGTTTTGATCCAATCATCATGAATATGGTCAGAATGTAAGTTGTACTGAAACCTAGACCAATAGTCCTAGAGCCCTTTGGGCCCTCTTGTTTTCCTGTAGTAATGGTATATCAGCCTTATATTCCTTATCCTCACGTTCGGACTTAGCAATGGTTATTGCCCTTTCTTCCCGTAACAATGCCTGCTTCTTTCTAAGTTTAATTTCTTCTTCTAGAACCCTCATACGAGCCTTAGCTCCTTCTAATTTACCTCTTGCAACTAGTGACCCCTTGCTGCCCACACTTGATTGTGAACTACTTGCCTTAGATTTATGGAAATGATGTGATTGATTATCCATGTCTAGTTTTCTACTGTCCAAGGTATTTAGAACACTATTTACTTGTTTGTCTCTTTGTCTTCCCTTGACGATTGAATACTGTCTTCTGAACAAGTCCTATCGAGCAATTCATGAAATTGGTTGAATTTTATTCTAAATTCACCATTATTAAAACACACAGCTTATTCATGTGACTTAAGTTCTCTAGCTTTCGCCTCAAATGAAATTGTTTTATCTAATTCATTTTTGACCACTGACCATGAATGTTCTATTTCTGTTGTGTCGAGATACACTTTGGATTGGAAATCTTTGTGACCTTTAACTGCTAGAGTTCTAATTCTTCTCTGTTCTTCGCCCAAAGACATCTGATTGACATGATAGACTTGAATGCGGACTTCTTACTAGTGTGCCCTTTGGACTAGCACATAGATAACGAAGAAAACGTCAGGTTCCTTAGACTTTATTTCAGCGTAAGAACTACAATAAGAAAGTATGAAAATTGACCATGAAAAACTATTCTTTCTAGAAAACATTATTGTAACAAGAGAGATCTTTAAAAAAAGTCATTATAGCCAGAAAAGATAGAATACAATATAAAAAGGTACGTATCTGTGAAAGATTTAAGTGAAATTACTTGAAAAACATATCATATGATACTGCAAGATATAAGTATACACCTCACCTGAATAAGAACAGTAGGGCACTTGGTTGCAAAACTCAAATGAGAACATATAAATCACTGGAAAATACAGAGCACAATAAACCTACGCCATAACTCTCCATAATCTTCTAGTTCAACTAATCATCTAATAGTAATACACACAACTGTTTCCATCACTGTAAACAACAAATATTAGCAATATAGCAAACACGAAAACATAGCATTAAGTCAACAACAACAATGCTCCTTAGCACAAAACTTCTCTTAAAAAATATACGAACCGACGTATACACAATTTAGTGGTGAGATACCTAAATGTATTCCTGGAATTTACTGGTTTTAACTTTTAACATCAAACAACTGCAAATACATCTGTCTGCAGCAATCTTACACCACACATACTTCTTTTTGATTCCTGGTTATTACAAATCAGTGACATTATACCAAAGAATTTGTCTTTTAAGATTACAAGAAAAATATTATCTTAGGATCGATGAAAATAGGTTTTTGTTTATTTATTTAATCACTTCAAAGCGAAGCTGTCCACACTATATATGAGTGATAGACAGGACAAGAAAATTTGAGAAGATGTCAGATGGCTGATGGTCACAATTGCTCACTGTCACGCCAAGAACATGACTGTGCTGATGTTAGTTAAGTAAATCGAAATAATATATGCATACCTTCAACTTCTTTACTGCATATCATTTTATCAAATTTGTCCCAATGTACTAGGGTATTTAAGATCCAGTGATGAATTTTTCAACGTCAATTTTCCCAACTTCCCAAAAATTTGCAGCTACTTGCGGATACACCTGCTCTATGTACTCCTGTGAAATAAAATGGAAATATATATATATATAAATTATATAATTAATTAAAAATATTACACACCATACTGTCAAGGAAGTAACCACCTGCTATTTTTCTTTTGTAGATAAAAGTTTGCTACAAAAATTACTGTTTTACTGTTAATAAATAATCATGAAAAACCTCTATTCTTGAACAGTTTCTTGGTGACAAAAACTAAGAATTTTACAGACCATATGAGCACACCACGCAGGTAATATCTGAATATGGTGGACAGGGAAGAGAGCCACATGCAGTCTCCACCAGATAAAAGCAACGCCCCATTTTTGTTAGCATGTCCGTTATGTGTTATTTCCATGGTTCACCAATCATTGCATACAAATACAGCTGTTTGTATACCTTCTTGGATACCGTCGGAAACAGCTTGTTCGCCACAGAATTCCAATGAACCAGACTCTCTGATGTTGACAGCACCACTACATCCCTCTCAGTTATTACATAAGGGTTTCTGTTCCTCACCAGATACTTTATATCTATAGCCATACCTCTCTCCGCGATGGGAAAACCAGTAATATGTTTCATTACATCCTCTTCTTTAAATACCACGAACAAACACCACTTGCAATAAAACGACACTGCATCCAAGCATACATGCTTCTTTATGTAATGATTCAATACCCTGTATATTGCCTCTTTAAAGAGATACTCAATAAAATGAACCTATAATAGGAAATGGATCAAATTTGGTATATATTTCATTGAACCCTTTATCAATTCAAAAATGAAAAGAAAATATAGGGTCACCATGTTTATTTTTTTGTAAACATGTTTCATAATATGTATGTTTCGGCCAAATACGCTAAGAATAAAAGGCAGCAAGTCAAATCAGTGTCAAGTCACAATCATATTTATTTAGCATGAACTTTGTAAGCTGTACATGATAGATCTTTTCAAATATCAAATCAACAACATGAGAATAACTAAAAAAAATAGCAATTAATACAAAGTAAATAAGTATGTAAAAAATATATATATTACACATTTTTTATCTTTTACGGCTAAATGAATTTTTTTTTTTAAAAAAATACCACTTGATGAAAACTAGCAATAAGAAATGGTTGAAATTTTACCTATATCAAGTGCAAACACTGTTCATTAAGAAAATATATAAAAATATGGGGTCACCATGCAATTTAATTTTTTAAATGTTTTTTGTGTCACAAGTGAGAGCTAAAAAAAGGAAACTTCTAAAAAAACCATGTTTTATGAACGAAAAATGTTATATTACAATTTGTACAGTAGATTCACATGTATGCAATACTTTATTTAGTGCTATCATTTCTGTAACACGTACTATATAAACATAATATACAGGTAACTTTCAATGAAATATTCTTTTCCAATATTTTCTTATTTGTTGCGATATGCGGTCATGTGACAGGCAAATCCCCACAACTTTTTCACTTGGTAGCCGACTAAGTCCTGCAGAACTACTTAACTCAGAAGTATATTCAATATAAGTGAAGCAAAACCCTGATGAGGCAATTCAGTCAATTTCATTGTTGTCAATTATGTTACATAAACTATACTTGAATGCGAACAGTTACTTTTCAAGGAAATAGCTTTGAATTTTGTCCAATATTTTCTTATTTGCGGTGACACGCGGAGCACCACAACTATTGTCACTCAGTAACTGACGAAGTCCTGCAACACCACTTCGTTTAAATGTATATTCGAGGTGAATCAAGGACAACCCTGATGAGGCAATCTTTGTTGTAGTTTGTTTTGAAAGCACTTTGGTGTTTATTAGGCATTGCAGGGTTGCAACCTTTTGGAAGTTGATTCCTGGTGTGTATGGTTATCAAATCCCCAGGCAGTCGAAAAGATACACTTGGTTATCAGTTAAGTACATGGATCTGAATGCCTGAATAACTGTTCAAGGCTAATCACATCATCAAGAGCATTGTGATCACTGTATTGTAAGTCCATGATGTGGTTCAGAAGAAATTCCTGGCTATGTTTTTCTGCGTCTGGAAATATCTGTCGAAATATTGATAGAGTATCCACACCTCCTCGACACACTTATCGAGGCCAACCTTTTTCATTCCTCAAATTATTCGAATTATTTGAAGTTATGCCCCACTAAAATTAGTATTTCCAATTTCTCTCAACCACACTAAGGATTCCTGAAACGCGTCCTTCATTGGTAATGTTGTTACTTGTGATCCATTCAAAAATAGCACTCCACCTTGAGATGTCAGTCCAGTCACCTTTGAAGCACCAGGTGATATGGGTTTTGTAGGTATTATATAGGCATTGAATGTTTTCTGTTGATGACCAGCAGCAACCTTTAATATATCACAGTCTTTATGAAGTGACCCTGATTCTATATCACAGAACACAAGATTTGATATGGATTGTAAGGGTTCAGGGACAGGTTGTTTCCTTTGAGCGGGTATTGATGGATCCTTGTTTAGTGTCGTGTCAATTGCTGTCTGATACATTTTTCCTTCCTTTTTTCTTTGTAGCTAACTCAGTGTGGGGAATCACGTGACTAAAATGGTACGCAGCACTATGAAATAGATCGCGAAAATCGGGATATTTGGATAGTTTTTCGATTCTTGGTAAGTACTCCTTGATTATGTTTACTAGTTATATAGTGCAGGCTATGCGAAATTTAACGCGCTTTCTAATGGTACACGTGTCATTCCTGTACTCTCTCTGGTTTCTGAGATACCTTCGAGGTTTTGAGGCGAACCAGGGACATATTTTGCCAATATTTTTAGATAAATTACACAAAAACCGTGTTTAATGGGAATATATTAGACCATGTTCAGGTGTCAGTACTTTATTGTATTCGGAAAAGAGTTTTTGTTGAAAACCAGTTACTCTTTCATACTTTATTGGTATTTTAATGCGTTATTTTGCTAAAAATGACAATTTATTGAAATGGTACACTCCACGGAACAACAATGTTGTGATACAAACCACGGATCATTTTAAACTTGTATTTTAGAGCAAGTAACTTTTTTTCTCCATCATCGTTTTTTGTTTAGTATATTTTATTATGCTTATTTTTAGTTGCCTAATAATAGTTTTCATCTATTCTTTTACAGAAATAACAGGATCAAAGAAACATGGTGCAGAGAGAATTGGAATCGAAACTGATCTGAATCAATTGAAGGAACTAGAATGAGTCGTGTTATAGTACAAAATATAAAAAATGTTACGATTTTGTATTCTATATTGACCAATTCATCAAATTAAAGGATTTTTCCAAAAATGTAAACGTTGTCATTTCGATCAGAACAGATAAACCTTATTTGAGCTTTTAAATCTTTTTTTAAATGCGACACTGATATAAGTTGTCCTTTACCAGGATAATATTTCATTTGTATACAATGTATATGGTCTTGAAAATCAACATAATGTCGACATTTTGGGTAAAAATGTCTAAGATCGGGCAAGTATTAATGAACTTATATCGATACCAAGTCATTAATTCTTTAAATGAATGCCACAGGGTGTATCGGTTAATTAAAACATATAATGGACTTTCAATTCTAAATTATGTAAAATAGGTAGCATATCAAGGGTCTGCAACACCACTGCAACAAAACAAGGCGATGCGACTTCTTCGAATTTCGCATAATGCTGTTTCATGCTAATTAATGTGTGACTTTCATTTTCTGGAGTTATGTCTTTGTTGCGCAGTATTTTTTTAAACACGTATTTGTCGACTTTTATTACTTACCCTCTCCAGTAGCTCAGTGGATGCGTTGCCCGGTGACACTGGCTCAAATCCGAGTGGAGGCAATCGCATGCATGTCATATTTTAGCAGAAAGGTAACGGACAAGTGCTCGACATTTTTGCTACCAAAACAATTAATTCATTTTTATCTGTGTCATATGAATTTAAAAACTAATTTTGGCTTCCTTTTAAAAAATAAACTCCACTCCCACTATCGAGTTTTTAAATCGTTAGGCCAGAGACCCGTGAGTTGTACATTGTTTCTGACACCATTTGCTCTGTCATACATTGAAGAGTTGTTCATAATGTTCTACTTCAGTATTAAATTTGTCTTCGACTAGATTTATTTGTGATGTTACATTATCAACTGTTTTAAATGTATACTAATATAATAAATGCTATCGAAGAATCATTTTGATTTTGTCAATATGAATGTTTGTTTTCTGGTTAATATCTTTGTGAGTATTTCGACATTGAACTATATTTTCGACAGCCATTTTAATGCGATTACACAGCAGATACATTAACTATTAGTTCGTTGATACTTGTTCAGATGGGCATTGTATACCTTTATGTACGCTCATAATCACAAATGAAGAGAGAAAAAAACATTACATCGCCATTTTTTCTTTTTTCTTATCGAATTAGATAGTGCATCAAATCAGCTATCTAATAAGGAAGAGCGATGGTCGATTATATAAGTACAACATGTCAATGAAGTAAATGGACAACAAACTATTATAGATGGGTGTTGCATTTAATAATAAAATCAAAACAGCACAGTGATTGTGGAAAAAAAATAAAATACACAATTGCAATGAAATAACACTAAAATCACATGTAAATTACCGTCCTGCATGGATTAATGTAAAATTATATTGGATTCCATTCCCGTCCAACTATACAATCTTCAAACTACACGAATAAAAGCTATGTCTCTGCTTGATTAGATAGTACATTGCACTGTTTTAAGATTCATTCCACATTCGTTCTTGTGATAGTTTGTCTAAATTTTCTTTTATTTTAGTTGGCCCGTGACGTGTTCCCTTCATTCGTCTTAGCCTAGCTTCTCGACAACGTCTTGCTGTAACTTCTGTATAAGAATAAAGGAAACCTAATTAAACAATTGAAAACAATTGTAATTAATCAGTATTCTGACCCAAGGTTCCAAAATGCGGACCAAATTTTGTTCTAAAATGTACAGGACTGGTTTAAAACTGATCCGTGGTTAGTATCACAAATATGTTATTCCGTGGAGAGTATCATTTCAATAATTTGACATTTTTACAAGAAATCCCTTAAAATCACCAATAAAGGACGTTATCAGGCACTGTATTTCAACGAGAAGCCTTTTCCGAATATAATAAAGCACATGCAACTGACCGTGGCATAATAAATTGCCTTTAAATACAGTTTTTTGTGTAGTTTATACACAGTAATGTAGACTTGTTGACAAAATATTCCACTGGTTCGCATTAAAACCTCGAAGGTATCTCAGAAACCAGAGAGAGTACAGGAATGACACGTGTACCATTAGAAAGCGCGTTAAATTTCGCATAGCCTGCACTATATAACTAGTAAACATAATCAAGGAGTACTTACCAAGAATCGAAAAACTATCCAAATATCCCGATTTTCGCGATCTATTTCATAGTGCTGCGTACCATTTTAGTCACGTGATTCCCCACACTGTAACTAGAAGTTTTCTTCCAAGCTTATTTTTTATTTTTCTTAGTTTATTATGTCTTTCATTAATATATTTTCTCTGTCGTTTTCTCTGGGTATCCCTCCGCTCGGCCTCGATACACTCTTCCTTGTGATAAACCCAATTTCTTGTTGATCCTTGTTATATAATTTTATTATGTATTCCCTAATTTTTTTGGGCCACAGCACACCCCACAAGGGACTTCAAATTTCCTGTCGCTGAAAAATGTTACCTTTTTGGAGCTTTTGTTGCCAACATGTTGTTAAAAGATTCACCAGATAAAACAACGCCCCATTCTTTTTAGCTTGTCCGTTATGTGTTGTTTCGGGTACTTTGTCCATACAAACATACTATGATGCAGATTTGTGTGCATAGTGTGCTGACATCAGGTAAACTTATTGTAGCATTTGTTCAATCATGGTATCATCATTGTAGTGCTCCGCGGAACGCTGCATACGGCACAGGACATGTCTTGGTCGTGCAGATGGTTGAGAAAAGGGTGGTCTGCTTCCTGGTACTCGCTCCCAAATAATCTGCCTACACTGCATACTGTCATCCTTCTCCTCAAACAATGGATCCGTTGGCAAACACAGTCTATTTGCTCCACTCCCGGAATGTGTATGGGAGCTCCCAGCTGCGTAACCATCATAGATAAACTTAGCTTCTTCAGGGCAACTTCTATGTCCCCATTGTATGTAAGAACGGGCTACTGGGTCTTTCTTCTTCATATCTTCTAACTGATTCACATACGATCATCTTGTGAGAGTTTGATACTATCCTTCTTTACTTTGACCGCATCAGGAATATCTCCACCAATATCAATCGTCACTCCCCATGATTCACCAATCATTGCATACAAACACAGCTGTTTGTATACCTTCTTGGATACCGTCGGGAAATGTCACCCATACGACTTGGGCTATAGCGTACTGGTTCTTTGCCCACATAATTCCTTTAAATTAAAGTCTTCGATGTGGACAACACCACTACATTCCACTCGGTAATTACGTAAGGGTTTCTTTTCCTCACCAGATACTCGATATCTGTTGCCATACATCTTTCCGCCATGGTGGCCCTGTGTTTGGGAAAACCGGTGATATGCCTCTCTAAATCATCTTGTTTGAATGCCACAAACAAACACCACTTGAAATAAAACATCACTGCGTCCAAGCTCACATGCTTCTTGGTGTAATGATTTTATACCCTGTATTTTGCCTCTTTAAAGTGTATATGGCTATATTTTAACAGTCACTTAATGTCAAAATAATTACTTGCATCGTTTTTAGTATGGTACTAGACTACCTTAATTGCAAATCAAAACTTTGGATGGGTTCTGTGTCCTTTAAATCAATCGTCGAAACATAGACGATTGTTATAATTTCATAGGGTGTTCTAGAACACTTTCGTATGAAAATGGACAGTTCGCATGTCGAACAAATCACAGAGAGAGTTTCTGTTAAAACTGAAGCGAAAAATGATCTAATGGATATGAAAGCGTAATCGTTTTTCAGTTTTTAAACTTTTAAAAAAATATCATCCGAT
The DNA here is from genome assembly GCA_963678985.1 of Spisula subtruncata. NCBI lineage: Eukaryota > Metazoa > Mollusca > Bivalvia > Venerida > Mactridae > Spisula > Spisula subtruncata. The sequence continues at coordinate 14,826,558 of OY787666.1, read as the reverse complement.
ATAGCTCTACACACTTTAACAGACATTGTATATCAATGATTCATTCATAAAATCGAAAACAATATTTACGTTCCTCTTGTCATGAAGTTACACTCCTACTGAACTTTTTAATATCACATTCTCACTGAAATCAATGCCCTACACATTGAAGTCTTAGTTTCCGAAGTATCCAAATTGAATCTTTTTGTCAAACATTGATTAATACATTTTACAGTTGGATTAACTAAATTAACAGATCTCCTATCACAAAACAACAGCTATCTTTTGATGACTGGCGCATACTCACAGTGTCCGTGTTTATTTTTTCCCTCTGTCAAATGATAATGGCGGTAATTTTTTCCTGACAACCCCTGCTCACTGAGTGGTATCACGAAAGCACTCAACACCATCTTCTTAAACTGGTGACAGTACGTTGGTTTGTGGGGATGTTTTAATATTGTCGGAAAGGTGAAGGGTAATAACAGCCTGTATTACCTTCAGTAGATAGAGTCTCTGCTTCTCGCATTCTCTCTTTCTGACCTTCGCTCATCTGTCTGTCTACTCGTACTGTTTCTGCTTTCCATTATAACCTTTCTCTGAAGCTTATTATATCAAAAACTGAAATATGTCCAACAATTATGTAGTAGAAATAGTTTTGGAAACATTTAGTTTTGTGTTGATTCAATCCGGATTACTGATTATTTCGTAGCATCTTTTCATACAGACTTTCTTCTATAAAGTTTTCCTAGCAGACCGGTTAGATGTAGCTGTTCTAAGAAGCATATGTGACTGGAGGTGATAACGCGTCTTTCCAGTGTGGCCATACTATCTTCTAACTGAACTGTCTTCAGAGTTCAAAATTCCTTACAGTTGACTAACTCCACCAACTTCAGAAAAGGACGTTCACGCAAGTGTAAATGTCACTAAACGGAGGTTTACTGGTGTGAGAACTTCACTTCTGAAAAAATTAGAATGCAGGATTTTGCTTACTTTAGAATAATTATTACATTTTCTTTGACTTCGGTAAGGTTTGTGTTACAAACCCGACAACCACCTGTGGATGATTGGTGCTGCCTTCTTTCCCTCTCTTTTTTCTTAAATATTTACTTCATGTCTTGCCATTTCTTTTTTATCTCCCACTGCGTGTGCAGCATACAACTTCGGGCATTAACACTGTAAGTAAATTCTACCCATGAATGATTAATGAAAATAATGCACCAGTCAATAGATTGGACAGAAAGAACAGGGGAGTTTTACTCCAATTGCTTTTCTACCCCAGGGTAAATCCCTGCTCCCTGATGACGATACAATGAATACATCAACCAGTTGCTCCCACTATAGCATAGCTATAGTTTCCGCCTTATGGTTTGAATTAAAATGCCTGCACTCGCAAATCTTTTAAGGGATAATCAGAAAGGTAACAAGAGGGCCCAAAGGGCCCTAGGTCGCTCACCTGTCATAGCCAGGACTGAAGTGAGGGTTGAAAAATGGTAGGGGACTAATAGTGACTTAAAAGAATAACAGTCATTTATAAATTAATTTGGGATCTGAAAATTAAATCTTGGAAGGACTCCAAGATCCATCGTTTTAAAAATCATCGACCCTGAAAGGTCACAGAAAATTTGGTATAGTTCACAATGATGAATTGACAGATGAATCGTCTGTATTATTTATACAACAACATTCAAGACACAATGAACGAAATAAAAATTCACCTTGCTAAATTTGAACTTTATTAAATCTAAATACCTCATACAGGGTTCCCACAACTTTTCCCTGACAACAGAGCAGTTGACTCTTTAGGGTGGTTGGGCTACACAGCTGTGCCTCGACTGGTACTCTTATGAACTTTATATGGAATCCAATATGTAGTGTTGTGCTTCAGTAACACGTGTAAATTCTCATTTGTAGTTGAAAGCCAGTAATCAAGAATTATAACTATTTTCCCCCCTTTAACATTTTATGTTTTTCTTAAATTTTCGTTATTTGCAAAAATCTGAAGATTGTGTATGTGGAAATCAAATTATTTCTGTTAAAACCATCAAATTGAATCAAAAATAGAACTCAGCAACGTAGTTTTGGAGCTTGCCAAAAATACGAGAAAGCACAACAGTACGAGAATAAGAAATATCATTACCAACAATTTGAAGCGCGCAGAGTTTTTATCTGTTCGTGGATCGACTGCATGAGAAAACATTATTTATCTCTTGAACAGTATATAGTCTCTACACTACCTACATACAGTAAGGAGGAAATAGCATAATCAATTTGAAAATATGATAATAAATCTGAAGTGATTTATCATCAGCTAAAGCGACGCCATGTTTGATGTAAACATCAAATTATTTCTGTTACAAACGCGTTGATTGGTGGAATCAGAAATTACGGACCAATGAATACGCGTAATGCATTTACCGAATACACAAACATAAAAAAGTTTGTCCGAATAATAATAAAAATATCAAACCTGCCGAAAAATGTTCGTGAAAATCATAATGAAATAAAATTATGAAAGGAACTAATTTTATATAAAAAATTCTTTAAAACATCGTCAACAGCCTATGAGTCATGACCGATAACCTGATATGCCAGTCCAGTAGTGCGCATGTCCAAAGTCATGTGATCGATAAAAAATCACAACACGAAATCGAAACTGAAACCGAATCAAGTAAATGAATTAAATGTGATAAAGTTTGAAGACAAATTAAGCATTTTAATATTGTTGTGCACATAATTTATACCGCCGACACGATAAGGTTTTAAGACAACAATGGCCTCAAGAGGATATCGATCCTATGTTGACAAGATTCGCCTTCATTAGGCCTGCAACTTAGACAGATAAGCTGTAAAGCGCAGCGAAACATCAATTGCTTGAATATTTGTAGGAATAAAGTATGACGATATCAAATAATTAATATACCCACCCTTTGATTGATCAAACTGCCAAGAAAACGAAACCACAAACTCACCAAAAACTTACGAAACGCACCAACTCAGCATCGCTAACTTGCACGAAACCATCAAAATACCTCGTCGCACTTGTCTTCGACTGTTTCACGGGACTTGAAGAGTGGATGTATCCTTTAAGGCCAGATTCAGACAGATCGCGATCGCCATCAAACTTACGTTTTGCCATGATTGTAGAAGATAATGTTTTCGGTTTTCGAACTAGCAGCCTCGTTGTGACATCTAGCGGGAAATATTTAATGAGCTGGGTTTTATTTTCAGGAAGAAAACCGAGGAGTACGAAACTAGCAGCCTCGTTTTGACGAGAACATGTTATTGTTTACAAAATGCTAGCCTCGATTTGATAACAGCGGGAAAATTATACTGGTTCCACGTTATCTTTGGTACCCTGCTCCAATAGATAAAAATAGAATCGGCATACCCTTCCGGTAAAAACGAAAGTAGCCGACTTTACCTAAAATTAAAAAAAAAAATTTGGAAACAATATTTTCCTTAATTTAACGTTACAAATACATTTTTTACCCCAGATGACACAAAATCGAACTTGACCTAGATTTTGTTGACATGATCATAGTGACAAAGTTTCAATAAAATTAAGTAGAAATCGTAACTACACAAGTTTGTTCTATAATTTGACCTATAATTTCAACTAAATATTTTTGGAAAAATATTTTCTTCATATAACTGTACAAATACATGCTATAAAAACTAAACAATACCTAAACACTTAAAAAAAAAAAATAAAAAAAAAAAAATTTTGGTTCCAGTGGGGTTTGAACCCACTACCCTCAGGAAAATGTCAATTGACATTGTGAGTTTTAGAATTGACAGTGTCACCTTGTTTTTTTATCCTAGATGACCGAAAATCACACTATACATAGATTTTGTTGACATGATCATTGTGACCAAATTTCTTAAAGATTAATAAAATATTATGACCTCCAGTGACTATACAAGGTTTTTCTAATACTTGACCTAGTAGCCTAGTTTTTGACCTCAGATGACCCAATATCGAACTTGACCTAGATTTTGTTAAGATGATCATTGTGACCAAGTTTCATAAAGATTAGGCCAAAATTGTGACCGCTAGAGAGGACACAACCCAATTGTTGACTGACGGACGGACGGACAGACGGACGGACAGACGGACGGACGGACGACGGACGAAGAGTGATCACAAAAGCTCACTCTGTCACTTTGTGACAGGTGAGCTAAAAACACGGGATATGTAACGTTCTCCCTTTCCTTACCCACTGTTTAGGGGCTGTGGTTTCAAACTGCTGGTGCATAACATGACTATAATCGAGCATTGCTATTACGAAAAGTAATCTTACACACCCAGACAACTGTCCTGAAATACAGAGTAAGAATTTCATTCTATTTTTTTCTTTTTTTCTGTATTTCAATGTGCAGAGAGCTGCTGAGTTAAAATATTTCACAACATGACCAATATGTCCATCATTTTACAACATAATTTCATCACATGAAACTGCTACATGTTATATATCCTGTCTTTCTCGCCATGCCATTTCCTTACAGCATCATTGAAGTCAAATTAAGGCAACTCAGGTCCCTGCATGGAAATAGACAAAAATGTGTTAAAAGCTTTCCTACTCAGTGATGCACTGTGTGTTGTTTTCACTCTCTTCAGGTTGCTAAACCCACTTTCAAAGCCAGAAAATAAAATTATGTTAAAGAAAAAAAAAGTTGTACTTAAGAAACATAATTTATTTGGTTTTGATTTCGCTGAGGTATGGCAAAACAGTTTTAAAAAAATATTTAACGTTTATACACACCAGCTGTGTAGAAGTAGTTCAACTGTAGCCAATTTGCTCAGATTTGGGCGAGACTCGATCAAGTTACCAACTACCCACTCCAATGTGCTAACGGTGTGCATATGGGCCATCTCTGTTGTTTTAAGGGTAGATTTCACCTGGTTCCATTCAACCACCGCCCTGTCTTCATCAAGGGAGTAGTGTGTTGAAAGACTCTGAAATAAATAACAGAAGTCCTATAACTAAGTATTGAAAAAGTTATTATTAACCATAAAAATACATTTATTCCTTCTTCAAACAATACTAGTTTTCACAAGTGAACATGTAATTGCTTTATTAAAATACCTTACAGAGTATTTAGTCTGGTTCTCGTCAAAGTATGCGTATCAACATCGTAGGTGACCTTAGTATTGCCTATTTTACCGATTCGGGGTGCCACTGCTAGAAGAACTTCTACTATGAATGATTGTTTGTTGACCATTTCTGATATTAATTTTGTTCTATCAAAACTCTTGAGATCATTACATTGTTTCTGACACAGAGCACTAGACCTTGTGGCACATTCTCCCGCTTCTAACTCCATGTCAAATAACCTCAATGTACGAATTTCTGAAGCAACCGATGAGCAGCACATAATAGCTCTTGTTATCTCTCGAGAACTCCTAGAACCTACAAATTAGACCAGGACAATCAGGTTAAAACAAACTCAGCACCACAATTGAGCAATACTTTAACATACTGAACATTAGATTTAACTGATATATACAACCCTGTTCTTGTCTGGTTTGAAAGCAACATTTTGTTGCGCTTTTTCAATGGAATGTCCCCGGGCCCATTTTTCAAAACATCCCAAAAAGTCATTTTCTAACCATGAACGCCTGGAGTCATTCACATATGTGTATGGGTTTAATCTAGCATTGCATTTCATTTGTCCTTCAAATTTGTGTCTTACGTTCCAGCAGTCAAAAAATTGGTTCATCAAATCAATGATTTGGCATCTGAATCTGACATCACTTTAGCTGCCGGGTTCACCTTCATTACACTAACTGCTGTCAGATGTATATGGGAATTTGTTAATTTGGACAGGGAGTGTACATGTTTGACTCACAATAATTTTCATAAAGTCTCACTATGTGACGCCAACTTATTAGTTTTCCATTCTTCCACAAATGACGAGATTGCTTATTCCAAAAACTATGGCTTTAACAGTTTCTGGAGATTTTTAAGAGATGTGGTACATCAGAAATGAAGAATATTTTCCTTGACGAATCATGGGGATTTTTATGCCCCCGTATCGATAGATCGGGAGGCATATAGTAATGCACCTGTCCGTCCGTCCGTCTGTCTGTCCGTCCTTCCGTCCGTCCGTCCGTTCGTCCGTCCGTCCGCCCTGGTTAACCCAAATTGACCGTTTCTTCTAGCATTAATATGGCTTGCTACAAAGCTTTCAAACTTGCATGGATGTTGTATATGAACACTCTCCACGCGCCTGTATCACCTGACTCCATTTTGACCTTCACCTTGACCTAATTTTGGACTTAGACTTATCTCCCCTTTAGTATTTTCACAATAACATTTTGTCTGGAGCGTATCTTCAAAACTATTTAACATATTGACTTGAAATATGATATATAAATAGATGGTAACTTGGAGAAGTGCATTGACAAAGAACCATAACTCTGTCTGTCTTAAATTTTGAATGATCTCCCCTTTCGTGTTTTTATAGTCAAATTTTGCTCTGAGTATATCTTCAAAACTATTTAACATATTGACTTGAAACTTGGAATATAAAAAGAAGGCAATTTGGAGAAGTGCAATGACCAAGCAATATAACTCTGTCTGTCTTAAACTTTTAATTATCTCCCCTTTAGTATTTTCAGAATAAACTTTTGACCGGAGTGTATCTTCAAAATTGTTTAAGATATTGCCTTAAAACTTGATATATAAATAGATGGTAGCTTGTAGAAGTGCATGGACCAAGAACCATAACTCTGTCTGTCTTACATTTTGAATTATCTCCCCTTCAATATTTTCATGATAATTGTTTGTCTGGAGCGTATCTTCAAAAGTATTTAAAATATTGACTTGAAACTTGGTATATGAATTGATGGCAACTTGGAGAAGTGCATTGACAAAGAACCATAACACCTGTATCACCAGATCACACATGAAGTGGATCAAGGCACTGCTTTCAAATGTGGCATATTCGTTTACCATCATAAGTCCCTTATAGTTCAAAGCCATGTAACACTATCAAACATTTTAACTGAATAATGGCCCCTGATTGACTTACAGCTTTTTATGGACATGGCTTCCACGGGGGCATAAGCGTTTATTGAACGCAGTCTTGTTAGTGATGTGGTACCATCTTCCTTGTGTGAGTTAAAAAGCTTCCTGTTAGGCGATGCCCCGTCACAGGTTGTACATAAGACCCATAAACCAAGCATACGTTCTATGTAATACATTGCCTTCCACACTATTGGGTAAAGAAAAGCTACTTCTGAGGCAACCGATGAGCAGCACATAATAGCTCTTGTTGTCTCTCGAGAGCTCATAGAACCTACAAATTTGACAAAGGACGGGTTTTTATGTTACAGAACTAAATAAATAGAATCTAAAAAGTGACCGTAACATCATTCTTTCTTTCAGAATAATGTTTTTTTTTCTTTTTCCAGTGGTAAGCTTGCATAACTATCATTAATGACTGGTCTTAGAAACATGGCTCTAACTTAAATTTAACACACCATTTCTACTGTAATGTGGGAAGTTGTTGTTAATATCTATAGCACATGCTTCCCAATATTGTTGACGCGTTCCTCCTATGGGTGTTGATTCGATATAGGATTTTAAGTAAGACTTTTCTGCCTCATTCCATGGAACTTGAATCTTTTTTCGAGAGAGAGGTTTGATTACTTTTTCAGGTTGTTTCAGTGTTTTTCAGTTGGAGTTAAATGGTCTCTTTTCCTTTTGGTGCTCTTAGTGGCTAACTAGAAGTTTCTTAGAAGCTTATTTCATTTTTTCTTAGTTTATTACGTCTTTCATTAATATATTTTCTCTGTCGTTTTCTCTGGGTATCCCTCCGCTCGGCCTCGGTACACTCTTTCTGGTGATAAACCGACTTTCTTGTTGATCTTTGTAAATGTATGCCCTAAGTTTTTTTGGGCCACATCACAACCCTCACGGGACCTCAAATTTCCTGTTGCTGAAAAATGTTACCTTTTTGGAGCTTTTGTTGCCACCATGTTGGTAAAAGATTCACCAGATAAAACAACGCCCCATTCTTTTTAGCATGTCCGTTATGTGTTGTTTCGGGTACTTTGTCCATACAAACATACTATGATGCAGATTTGTGTGCATAGTGTGCTGACATCAGGTAAAATTCTTGTAGCATTTGTTCCGTCCTGGGATCATCATTGTAGTGCTCCGCGGATCACTGCATACCGCCCAGGGCATGTCTTGGTAGTGCAGATGGTTGAGGAAAGGGTGGTCTGCTTCCTGGTACTCACTCCCAAATAATCTGCCTATGCTTTCCATACCGTCATCCTTCTGCTCAAACAGTGGATCCGTTGGCAAACAATGTCTGTTTACTCCACTCCCGGAATGTGTATGGGAGCTCCCAGCTGCGTAACCATCATAGATAAACTTAGATTCTTCAGGGCAACTTCTACGTCCCCATTGTATGTAAGAACGGGCTACTTGGTCTTTTTTCATCATATCTTCTAACTGATTCACATACGATCATCTTGAGAGAGTTTGATACTATCCTTCTTTACCGCGACCTCAACAGGAATATCTCCACCAATATAAATCGTCACTCCCCTGATTCACCAATCATTGCATACAAACACAGCTGTTTGTATACCTTCTTGGATACCGTCGGGAAATGTCACCCTTACGACTTGGGCTATAGGGTACTGGTTCTTCGCCCACAGAATTTCAATAAACCCAAGTCTTCGAAGTGGACAACACCAATACATCCCACTCGGTAATTACGTAAAGGGTTCTTTTCCTCACCAAATACTCGGTATTTGTTGCCATACATCTTTCCGCCATGGTGGCCCTGTGTTTGGGAAAACCTGTGATATGACTCTCTAAATCATCTTGTTTGAATGCCACAAACAAACACCACTTGAAATAAAACAGCACTGCGTTCAAGCTCACATGTTTCTTGATGTAATGATTTAATACCCTGTATTTTGCCTCTTTAAAGTGTATATAGCTATATTTTAACAGTCACTTAATGTCAAAATAATTACTTGCATCGTTTTTAGTTTGGTACTAGACTACCTTAATTGCAAATTAAAACTTTGGATGGGTTCTGTGTTCTTTGATGATTCAATCGTCGAAACATAGACGATTGTTATAATTTCATAGGGTGTTCTAGAACACGTTCGTATGAAAATGGACAAAGCACAGAGAGAGTTTCTGTTAAAACTGAAGCGAAAAATGATCTAATTGATATGAAAGCGTAATCGTTTTTCAGTTTTTAAACTTTTAAAAAAATATCATCCGATATAGCTCTACACACTTTAACAGACATTGCATATCAATGATTCATTCATAAAATCGAAAACAATATTTACGTTCCTCTTGTCATGAAGTTACACTCCTACTGAACTTTTTAATATCACATTCTCACTGAAATCAGTGCCCTACACATTGACGTCTTAGTTTCCAAAGTATCCAAATTGAATCTTTATGTCAAACATTGATTAATACATTTTACAGTTGGATTAACTAAATTAACAGATCTCCTATCACAAAACAAGAGCTATCTTTTGATGACTGACGCATACTGTGTCCGTGTTTATTTTTTCCCTCTGTCAAATGATAATGGCGGTAATTTTTTCCTGACAACCCCTGCTCACTGAGTGCCTTCCTGGTATCCAGAAAGCACTCAACACCATCTTCTTAAACGGGTGACAGTACGTTAGTTTGTGAGGATGTTTTAATATTGTCGGAAAGGTGGAGGGTAATAACAGCCTGTATTATCTGCAGTAGATAGAGTCTAAAAAGCTTCCTGTTTGGCGATGCCCCGTCACAGGTTGTTCATAAGACCCATAAACCAAGCATACGTTCTATGTAATACATTGCCTTCCACACTATGGGGTAAAGAAAATCTGCTTCTGAGGCATCCGATGAGCAGCACATAATAGCTCTTGTTATCTCTCGAGAGCTCATAGTACCTACAAATTAGACAAGGACGGGGTTGAAATATTGATTGAAATTTCACCTTGATTTCAGTGAGATTTCGCTAAAATCCCAGTGAAATATCACTGAAAGAAAGGGGCAAAATAACAGTAACATCTCAGTGAAATCTCAGTGAAATTTCACAGAAATCTCAGCAAAATTTCACCAAATTCCAGTGAGATTTCATTAAAATTTCACTGAAAGAAAGGGGCAAAATACCATCAAGATCTCAGTGAAATCCCATCGAAATTTCACAAAAATCTCACTGAAATTTCACAAAAATCTCACAAAGTTTCAGTGAAAAAAAGTAGTAAAAAATAAAGTGGAATTTCACCTAGATATAAAGTTAACAGCTGAAATTTTACAGAGATCTCATGTTTCAGTGAATTTGTAGACAAGGACGAAAGAGTTGCACCATGTTGAACAAGCTGTTTTAGGTCTTAATTTCTAAAACTGAGAAAATACAACAACTGTTTCCAATTGTTTTTATGATGTTGTTTTTTATTTCCTTCACTGTTTGTATTTATTGTTCCTTATTCCCCGTATCTTATTGTTCAACTTTGGCACAATAACATCCTGCCATATCTTTTCCTTTTCTTCGTCTGATGAAGTTGTTTCGAATGAGTTGAACAGTTCACCTGTAAAAATAAATAAGAGTTTTGGGTTGTCAACTAGAAAAGGGAGGATACTGTGATCTTAGCTGAAAATGTACAATAGATGGAACATGTCTGGATCAGCATGAAAAGAGCTCCGGCTAATAAGACCACCCCATCCTTTAGGAAGATGCAATTTGGAATGCCACCATGTGTTTCACATCTACCTGTATTAGAGATTGAATATATGTTTGTTTAAATATTTGATGTGCATGTTATTTCTATTTTGCAAGCTCAGCCCACAAGAAAAAAGGGGATATATAGTGAATCTGTTTAAAGATGATCTCAGATTCACCTGAGCAAAGCACACATACAATATGCTCAGGGACAACACTTCAGCCTTCCAGTGGTTTTATCTTTAGAACACATATTTCAACAGAAAATACCATTAAAGCAGAGATGTGTTTATTGATCAGCCTAGCACAGAGAATGACAATACCCAATTTGGATATAGCCCATTTTCTGTTTTGCATGAACTCAGTTCGACATGGTGCATTTTAAGATAATGTGATCCTCCTCTGATCTGTGGCTAATTTAAAACGGATTAATTCATCTATCTTCCTTGTGGGTTGAATATTAAGAAACTTTTCAGAGTTGGATTTATGGAGGAATTCCATTTTGAAACACAATTCACTAAACAAAAATGTTTAAGACTTGTACAAGTTTTAACTGTTTAAACTTACTTCTTAAGGCCTTCCTTTTATTTTCATCAAGGGCTGTTTTGCCTTTGCCCTCTCCATAAAGAGTAAGCGAGTTCTTGCACTCTTCTGGAGTGACAAGAAACTCAATTATGTTGAGGGCAAACTTTGTAATGTCCTTTGAACATGCCCTTGATCTCACCAGATGTTCTCTAAGTACCTTTATACCATACAGGCTGTCACCAAGATATACCAGAGCTGAAATAATATATAAGTAATTGAAACGTTTACAGGATATGTAAAAAAGAATGTGTAATCATATATATATCCTAAGCCATTTATACTTTTAAGCATTAATCTAGTTAAGGACCTATCCAAATTTTTTAGCAAAGGATCATTATTTAAATATATTTGTAGAGAACCTCATATAGATGATGCCACATATACCTACCAAACATAATCTCATAAAGATTCCTTATGTAGCATCATCAGAAGAGATATCTCTTGCTGTCATGATGTCAAATTTCTCAATGATTGGTTTGTCTGAAAACCGACTCTCTAAATTCCCAATATGTTTACCAAGGAAAGGGCGATATATGTGAAGTTTTAGTAAATCGCTAATCAATGTTTTCATTCTGACTCAATGTACAAACTTTTTTTAAAAGATGATATGTTTTTGTATGCACACCGTCCCTTTCTTTTGTTTTGGTTGATTTCGATGTGTTCCATTTGCTAACACCTGAGCTTGACATTGGCTCAGTTCATAAGTGTATGCAATGTCCAATTTGTCCATGCACCTTTCTAATGTGAGGTCCATTATAAGTTTTTCTCGATGTCGATGTCACATCAAACACGATTTAGTCTGTGACATCCTGTTGTATCCCGGCAGCGTAATCATCCGCTTTAATTAGAGTTTTTAACTCTTTTACAAAATGTTCAAACGGTTCCTCGTCTTTTTGCCTTTGAACACATACCGTTTGAAGATAACGGTTCTCTTTGGTTTACAATACTCTTCTAACCGCTCATAGTAAAACTGTAGCTTCTTCTTTTCAACATTGCTCATACCCCTTGTACATATTCAAGACTAATGTTTCACCATGTTTGGTAAACTTCTTCCTCTGCCTCCTACCCAGATCAATAAATTGTTCACATTTTGTTCTTCTGTATATATCACTTAGAGGTCATTGAAGATTAATTAACGTGTGATTTAAACTTCTGCTATCTGTCAGGCAAGTTGGTGCTGTTCCAGTGTATTTGTGTTCATTGATTGCTTTCATTTATGTTTCAAATGTAAACACATTTAATCCAATATATCAAATTTACTTAGTTTAATTAAAAAATATCCTTTCGTTAAATCTGATAAAATCATGTCATCAAACCCGCTACGCTGGCTTTGATATGTGTACTTATTTCTAAATACTCAGGATAGGTCTCTAAATTCATGTATGTCTCAATTGGTAGACTAGTACAGGAGCAACATTTATCAGCACATACTCGTAATTCACAACAATTATAAATATGTTTTATAACATATTGTTCATTTGTGAAATTGTTTTAAGAGAGTTTTCCGCCTACAGTCAGTGCATTTTATGATATGTTTTACATCAACATTCACACGACCAAACGGGTATATGTTACAGAGTACAATGCAAACTGACTGTGTTGCATTTCTTCCACATCGGCTATTTTCTTGCATCAAGTCAACAATGTCCTTTGGAGGACCATAAAGAATTAATGTGTTGCATGATCTCACATCCACACCCAAACCCAGGTCAGATGTAGCAACAACAATTCTGAGATTTGAATTTCATAAAAAAAATCAATTTATGTTTAAATTTTTAACAATTGATTCTTTCTTTTCAGCAGATGTTTCATAATGATACATTTCGATTAGATCTTCTTCGCACTGAATTTCACTGGAAAAATAATGATAAATTTTGGATACGTCTTGAATAGAATTACAATAAATTAGGGGTTCTTGGAAAGCCAACTTTCATTTCTGAAACATTATCTACAAGTCCAAATAAAGGTTTCTCAATTTCTGTTGGAATAAGTTTACCACATTTGTATCAACAGTATTGTCTAATCCTATATACCGTGACGCAAATCCCTACAAATTCGAGATAACGAGAGTTGACTTTCTATGAGTCTAGATCTGTGAACTTGGCATAACTGACACAAGTACACAATTTAATGGTTGTGAGACTGCGTTCTTTTTGTACGGACCATGCAACTACCCTCTTATAACTCGGCGAATTTGACATGATCTTGACCTTTATGCGTGAATATATTACAAGGTTCAATTGTGCAATATCGGTATTTCAATTTTTTGTTTGTATTGCATCTAGAGTGTCTTCGTATTAGGCCCGACTATGAAAACATACAACTGAGGCTATAAATATAGATAATATGCCGACTGTTCAATTATGCAAATTAAAAGGTCAGGATCGTGTCAAATCCGTGATGTAAAAAGAGTGAGTATATATTGGTTTATTATTATTTATTTGCAATATTTATTTTTATTAATTGTTAATATGTGGGCTTATGAACAAAATTAAAATATTTAAAAATTGACATGTGTTTATATTATTTAATACATTGTTATAATTTTTTCTACTGTTATCTGTTACAATATCATGCCCTTCGATTCATTAGCTCACCTGTCACATAGTGACAATGTGAGCTTTTTGTTTGGTTCTTTGATCCCATCTCACACGTAAATTCAGCAAAATTTCTTGGAACTCTAAGGTGATCCTTTTTGCTGACATTCCATTCTTACAAAGCAAAACAAACTAGAAAGTATATATAGCTTTATTGATGTGCGCACATGGTAACAATTAGTACAATTATATCAACAAAAACACAATGTGTTGAAACAATTGAAAAGCCACCAAAACATTCACTCAGTTTTCATGACAGTGTACTTAATCTAGTTAAATGTGTTCTTTGTTGTTGTGTTTGTATATACGGTAATGTACAAACCAACGAATGCAAATAAAAACAACATAATATGAGTGTTTGATATCATTATGCATTGGAATTGAATTAAAGCATTGCACTTTGTTGTTGCTGTTGTGTTCGGTAATAGATTTATGTTCAGAAGAATTTCTGTTCGGTATTTAGCTATACCCCTTCACATTGGGACAAGTCATTTAGAAACTTTTAGGAGTGGTTATAATAAACTTATTTAAGTGAATATTTATCAAAAAAATGGATTCGTGCAAAAAATGTTCGTAGTAATATTTTTTTAACTGTTGATTACATGTTTTTGTATCATTTTTGTGCATTTTAGTGAAAGTTTCTTCATATTTTCTTCAAAACTATTTCTCCCCAAATTGATCGGCATCTCTATGAAGGAATCGCGGCTTCCTAATGATTGTTCGAAAATTGTGAAATTTACTACACTGGAGCAGTAATTCTGATGTTTAATGCATATTAATCATTACTGCGAGGCTCAACTTCTGTATGCTCCAACCAAAGAAGTAATAATGTTCTGTCCAATTCAACGTCTCCACGTTACTGCATGTTCTTTATGGTAAACGAGTATAACCAACAATCAGAATTTGCAACAGACTTTTTTGTCGCATTCAGTCACGTCTGGATGTAAATGACGTCTCCAGTTTGAAACGTGTCAATAGAAACGTTGATTTGTTCGTGAAATCGGTTCAAATATCATATTCATATATGTTTGCATGGATTAAAAACTCAAAAACAGACAATACATTAATAAAATCTTACCCGTCTTATTGACATGCCAGTCTCCAGCATTACTATTGCACGTGCGCGCTCTTCGTGCGACATTCGCGCCATATCTTACAAATATGTTTGTGGCTTTTATATGTGTCGGTTGAATGTTTATCATTTACGAAGTCATTTTAATAAATTCGCACATATTTGAGGTTTGATCTGGTCATTTCCACGAGGATCTGGATTTTTATGTATCTGAGTTGAAGAAAATCACCTCATTATGACGTCCGAAAAGTTCTATTGGTTATAGACGATCATGCCCCTGATTTAATTAAGGTCTAAAGGTGTGTACTTAGAACATTCGTCAAGTGTACGCTGTGTCATATCTAACTGTACACATAAATTAATGTAGTGTCTGTTTGCATATATATATAGTTTGTCATTTTGCAGGTTTTTGCTTTTGTTGGAGATAATACGTTGCTCGTTTATGCAGGTACACACGTGCATAATTTTATAATGTACCTGAATGAAACTTGACCCAAAGCGATATAACTGCAACACTTGAATTAGATAAAAAGTGCAACTTGATAGTTAGCCTACATAAATCCTACCTCATTTGTACTGGTAATAGACGGCCTATTTTCCTATAGGACGTGCATATTAAGATTGCCATTAGTGTTTTCAACAGCATAGACGGTTTGACTCGAAAATAAGGTAGGTTACGTTTTGTCTAATGCATTCCACGTAATTTGTTCCTAAAGGTATGTGTAATTATACCGAAGCAATAGTTTACATTGCTGCATGCTGTTTGTTTGTTTGCTTTTATGAGGAAGTTTGGAGAAGTCAAATACATGTGTAGTTACCATTTTGTTGCAAACGAAAAAGCTATCGGTATAAATTAGTGCTTTATTTTCTGTTGCATTACAAGAAACGTGGTAAGCAAACTGCATGCTGTAAACTACTCAACGAAAATTGCGCAAACATTCAACCAAGTCTTTGCTGAGAATGTCTTAGTATAAATGTAGCATTAACTAAGGTACTGCCTATAATGGGGATTTATCCATAAAAGGTTACAGCATTTGGTGAATGGGGTAATATTGCGTCAGCTCTCATACATTGTGTCTTCCAGGTACACAAGACGATGTCTCCGTTTTCGCTGAATAGTATAAATCTGCTTCTTGTGGCGATCGTCTCCATATTAATCGCTAGAAGTTATATCAGACCTTATATGGAAAGAATTGCAAGTCACAGAGAGATACTTTCAGACACGGTAGATGATGAATATGATTACATCATTGTTGGTGGTGGAACGGCAGGTTCGGTTGTTGCTGGCAGACTTGCCGAGGACAAATCTAACAAAATATTGTTACTGGAGGCTGGTGGGTTTTATGATGAAAATCCAGCGTTGCATTCTGTGGTCGAATGGTTCCTCCTCCGTTACACAGAACTGGAGTGGCATTACTTTACAACACCACAGACACATGCCAACTTGGGACTGAAGGAGAAAAGATCGTACATGCCTCGAGGACGCGTCTTGGGTGGCACAGGCATGATAAACGCACTTGTATATGCACGAGGAAATCCATTGGATTTTGACGAATGGGAATCCATGGGATGTACAGGTTGGGGGTATCAGGAGGTGTTGCCATATTTTCTCAAATCGGAGGACATGCAAATAGATCGGCTTAAATCCTCGAAATATCATAATGTTGGCGGACCGATAGCTGTATCAGAAAGTGTACCCTCCCCTTTACACCATCAACTTGTCCAAGCAGCCAAAGAACTGGGATACAAGACAACGGATTGTAATGGGGCGACTCAACAAGGTTTCAGTCCAGCGTCTTCACTGATACGGAACGGTTACCGTGATTCGACGTCTTTAGCGTATCTTGGACGTCGTGGGAAACAATACAACCTTGACATTATCATCAACTCATTTGTAACAAAAGTACAAATCGAAGATAATAAGGCAACTGGGGTTTATTACATTAGGAATGGTGTGAAAACTTTTGTTAAAGCTAGAAAGGAGATAATTCTGTCAGCAGGGGCCATAAATACACCACAGCTTCTCATGTTGTCTGGTATTGGTCCGAAAGATCATCTAGAAGACATGAAAATTCCAGTGGTGGCGGAATTACCTGTCGGCCATAATCTACAGGACCATGTCTATGTCGTAATGTACAATAACGTTAACCAGACTGTAGCCTTGACACCTGATCAAATGTTTGGGATATGGCCTCGTTTGCAACGCGAGCTGTTCGGCACCGGACCGCTTGTGAAGTCAGTGGTAGAAGTTGGTGCATTCCTCTCTCTGGATGAATATACGGATTCAGGACGCACCGATATACAGTTTGCAGTTGGTAGCGTACCCTTTCTTCCTGATAATTTGAAAGGCTCGGTAACAGACGAAATAACCAGTAAGATTGGAAAGGATTGTTTATCTCCTCTTTTAGTCATTAATCGACCTAAAAGTAGAGGAATATTAAGATTGCACACCAACGATCCTTTCGACCATCCATTGATAGACCCTCGTTATTTAACACACGACGAAGATGTTGTAAATCTTACAAAAGGTATAAGAATCTGGGAGAAATTTATGCAGACACCGACAATGAAATCACTCGGGATCGACTTGAATCAGATGAAATTATCGTTCTGCTCAAAGTACGAGTACCGTTCTGATAAATACTGGGAATGTTTTGTGCGTCACCTAGCAACATCGTTTTATCACATTTGTGGTACATGTAAAATGGGATCAGTCGATGACCCAAGTGCTGCGTTGGATCCCGAGTTACGTGTTAAAGGTATCAAGGGACTTCGTGTTGCGGATGCTTCAGCGTTTCCAACAATTATCAGTGGGAATACAAACGCTCCGGTCATAATGCTTGCAGAAAAAGCCGCTGACATGATCAGAGGTCATAAGTAGTACTTGCTGTTAAATATGAACATGGCCGGTTTTATATATTCTTTGTACACCAAAGTAAATACAAATATAGTCATGTTTATCATGTAGCTATCCAGGCACTTACACGTGGTTAGAAGGTGCTTGTGTATCACAATGCCGTGAGAATCCATATCGTGCATGCATGACAATCTCAATGCAGAGTTGCACACGGTTGTTGAGCGCAGGTTAACATATATTTTTTTAAAAGAAATGTATTTTTGAATTGGGTATTATGTGCACATTTAATCAGATATGAGAAGGTCGTAAAAACAAAATGAGTTTTCTGATAAACATGAGAAAAAAAGTGTTTGAAAATTACAATTTACTGATTGAAAAACAAGCTATTCAACTTCAGTTTGGCCAACATGACAAGTTCCGATTTTCATGGAAATAGGCTCATAAGAAGCGCCATATGGTGCAGATGTTAAATATGTATCAGTCTTATAAAACTTACGACCTTCTCATTCTAAGCCAATGATTTGTCTATGAAAGGGCCGTGGTGGTTCATAATTTTGTATACGATACATAATATTTTGTTGTGTAATTGCAAACGGTCAATTTACTTTAAACTCAATCCCTGTAACTTATAGCAATTTGTGGCTGCATGGGTGTTAAACAAATCTTTAAAACGTTGTTGCTGTTTTCATTTGCTGTTTATTATTTATTTCTAGCTCCTTAAATACTAGTAAACAAAATATGTTAGAATTTTCTTCTTTTCGCTCGTATTTGATTAATAGTTACCCAAGATAATGTTTTACATGCAAAAGTGTCTATAGAACGGCTTGTCTTTTATTCTTTTCCTTTGTCATTAACAGTTGTTACTATGTACGTATTAGATACAGTACTAGTTTTCGTTCAAAAGTGTCTTCTTACAAGCGTTATTGTACAGTTTCGGAAGGACAAACAACATAATTGTCCGAGGCGAAGCCGAGGATAATTTGTTGTTCGTCCTTCCGAAACTGTACAATAACACTCGTAAGAAGACACTTTTGAGCGATAACAAGTTCTGTATCTGACTTATACTCTGACAAAAAGCAAAATGATCCCCAGAGAGACCATGGTTATCCAAAAGTTCCTTGCACAATCCTCGAACAGAGCATCATTCGCAGCATAGAAAATATAGTTCTAATGTAAAAATGTGCTTGGCCTATAATGTACCAAAGGGATTAAGTTAACTGTCCAAAAATGTCCATTCATAGGTTTAATTAGCTTGTGATTAAAATTCACACAAGTGTCAATGTGTTTATACACCTTATAAGTGCTTATAAGACACTTGCATCTAGTTTTCTTCATTCATTGTGTAAATGGTCAAAGGCATTTCACATGCCGATTATACCAATAAAACTGTAAAACTGTAAAACTGTACTGTAACTGTAAAACTGATAAAGGACTTAGTGCACAAAGGTAGAAATTTATGCATCTTATTTTCACAATTGTCATATTTCTATGAAAATATTGGTATTGTTTTATTTCTAATACACAACAAGGTTATATTCGTACTGCCCATGTTGACGCTCACAGTCATATTAATATATAGAATAAAGTTCACCTGATAGACAATTATAGTAACTATTTGTATTCTGTATATATTCAGGTTTCTTGTACATGTAATTAATTGCACAATGAATTTTTACAGCTAAATCTTAAATTCGCTTAAATTGTTACAAATACTTTAAAAAATACTGTAAAAGCACTGCTTTTCTTGGGAATAATAAGAAAATAAATTTTGCTTGGTATGAATATTTTGTAACTTTGCTTCAATTGCTATAATTAATTTCTACTTTTCTTGGTCATTACAAGAATATAAATTTTGCTCCCCATTTTGCCGTTTACAAACCAATAAACAATTTCTCTAAAATTTGTTCTGGCCTAAATAAATCAAGAATGTTGGAATTCATGATTTAATTATCTACACTATTGATTCGAGTAAAAGCCACTAATAAGATGGTATTTTTTTTACAGTAGTACAGTCTAATATTGCACTATCTTTGGGTGGACTTACAATTTTCTAGCTACATGTTTTTGACGAGTAAAAATAATTAAATTTCAATGTGACAAAATTTGTGGATTTGGTGAAAAAGACCATTTCGTGGAAAGTTCAATGTAATTTAAAGGATTTTCGTGGTTGAAATCATCCACAAAATTAACGAAATTAAATGGCCCTCTAATATTATTGATTTTACAGTATGTCATTTATTTAACTGTTCATGTAGTTATAAGCGGATTTGTCATGATTGACCAATTATTTTCTGAGTAAATGTTTTGTACAAACAACTTTCTTACAAATCAAAAAGTGTACACTTACGAAAATAATGTACACTTTATCAATGGAGTCACAGGGCGTATCGGAGTATAATTGTATTTAAATTGTATGAAAATATATACTGCATATTATTTGCGATGTAAATATGCTTAAACTAAAATGTCATGATCATTATACGTATTATTACCTACTATCAAATAAACTAACACTATCAGACAGTCATTTGTTTTAATGTTACCTATTCACTTATAATATCTTAAGAAGAAAATTCTACCAATTTATGAAACAACCTCGTATTTCTATAATCGGCCTGATCCAAAGAATCCAAAGTGTCATCATATCACGGCACTTTGCTGTGTCTATTGAGTAAAATCCACATGAATACGCTGAAATTCATACTAAACAGTAGTAAATCCACAGTTCCATAGACCGATGTTCCTGTGTTTGATTATCTAGCGTATGAGTATTATTTACAAAAAAAACCTAATGTTGATAGCTCTATATAACGTCAATATCCTTTCGACCAGCGAATGAAATGTTTCTTTGACGTCATTTTATTAAGTTTGTAACTAGTAAACACATGGTCGTCGTTGAGTGTTTTTAAAAATCGTCACTACAGTTCGGTCGTTTTCTCACGTTTCGCTTGTTGGTCGTCTTTAATGGCGTCAAACTTAGGTGAATCTTTCTTGCACCCAATCGTCTTCAGTATGGCGCCACGTATTCTGTCAGACATGAAGTAAAACGGTAGTTTAAAACATGAGCAAAAATGAGAGATACAAACGGTTGCCATGGTGAATGAGGCACTTAGAGGAATGTCGTAATAATAGTAAGTCCAGATGATGCTTCGTATGACGTAAGGTATCCAGCAAGCGAAGTAAACCGCGGATATTAATGCGTACATGTGTGCCTCACGAAGATCAGCTCGCGATAGAGTGTAAATCTTCTTTTGTCCACGTCCATTTGTTTTCTTTTTCATGACGTAATCACGTGACAATCCACCGACGTCATCATCTTTGCTCTTCTCTTCGTCTGAAGAATTAAAATCGTCATCGTCACTTTGGAAGCCATCACCGTCCACCTCCTTTGTGTCTTTAACTTTTGGTTTTACTGACTTTGCACCGGCGCCTTGAAATTTGGCGTATTGCATCTTCAATCTGTCTGCGTATGAATCTCCAACTGCTTTCAAATTTTCTTCCAATGTGATTGGTCCGTTCCCAACTCGGCGCCTTTTGAGCATTATCACTCTGATCATGATGGCGACATATAGACCGATAATCACCAGCATTGGTATCCAAAAATGCATCGAGAATGTGAAGTTCAAATGAGATTCAGATTTTTCATAGTCCACTGCGCATTGATATTGATCAGAAAAATAGTTCGCTTCACCAAATCCCCATAATGCAAAGGTTGCAATACCTCCATCGAAAACGTATAAGGCGAGTAGGAATATTAAAACCACAAAGTCAAACACGATTTCTTGGTGTTTCGAAGGTTTAAAAATCCACAGAAAACGTTCAAACATCAGCGCCATTAGGGTATGTGCAGTAATTATGTTGCAAAACATCATGATGTAAACTTGCTGCTTACACAACCCTGTGGAAAGTGCGCCGTCCTCAGATATGAACCATTCTCCGTTCATAGCAGATAATAACGTGTACAATGTCCATGCCAGTGCTGCTATGACGTCAATGAACGCGAGATGAAGAAGGAACATGCTGATTGGTGCAGATCGTGGCGTACGTAGTCGCTTCCGGCGGATGAATACAACCAGGAAGAAAATGTTGAACACTAGAACCAGCAGGATTGCCAGGCCCAGCACAACAGTTGGTATTATATCGCCAGCCATTCTTCTTCGTCATCCACGGACAACCAAACTGAAAGTATGACAAAAGTGGAATATCAATAAACGCATGATTTATAGAACAATCTGAAAATAAATATATAAATACTTATGTTGTTATATACAATGCAACGTCTATGTATGCGTTATTGCAATTGCCAGAAATCGACTCGATTATTTAAATACCCTAAATGTTCTAGTGATGATACGATACCAATGGTCCATCAACTGCTAGCATTGATTATAGTCTGCAGGGGTAAAGGTACTCCTAGAGTTTGCGAAGCTGGTAAAACAATAACAAACAGGTAGCTGAGTTGAAAATGGGCTTTTATTAAAGCCGTAAAACATATAAACACATAAAACAACTTCCTTAAGCTATTAATGAAGAAACCCATATTTTGCTAGCTTCGTTATTTCACATTCCAATGTTTATTATGCAAATTGAGCGATTTTGTTAATTATTTAGTTAAGCAATTAGCGTTTAAGTGAAATGACAGAATATTCTAATTTTACGACTGTATTTCGATATTTTCTACCTTAAAGGTCATACAGTCATAATCAATACTAAGTATTGGTTTTGTCATAAATACATTATTGTGGTATAGTCACCCAAGTATTATTGCGGACACAAATATCCACGACTTTTAATTACTACGTTACTATGGCGTGTATACAGAATCAAATATGAAACTAAGACATGCTCAAACATATTTTGAAAAATAGATAGAAGGGAAAATCGTAAAATGTTTTTACTTTTTAATTTGGTTTAAACTATGTTTATTCAAACTGACAATTCGAAATTATATCACAAACTACAGTTTTTATTTCCTATTTTTTTCATACATTCAATATGATATATTCTTTTTCTTTAATTAATAAGTGAAACTGGGAATGTCAAACGTTGTTTTTTGTGATTTAATTTCTTAGGCCTGTGGAATTACAAACTTAGAAGTAAAATGATAATGAACAATATGACATGTCCGGTAGGCAGCACTCGACTAAAACAGTCGACTTTGAGCACCAATATGTTGCTTATATTTGTAAACCATGTCGTTGATCCTGTTGTCAATACAACTCAAAGGAAACAGCGCTGTACGAACCTAGCACAAAAAGGAACACACATAGAGAAACATTTCAGCCACAAAAGCAAACATGTACACGGCGTCGGTTGTGGGTTAGGAACATGTTTACTAGTTGGTATGCAGCTGTAGTCAGTTAGGTTCATTTCTGGTTGGTATTTGGTAATACAGGATGGGACACGAAGGTCAAAATATACATGCGTGATAAGGTATGCCTCATAAGGCCCATGCTTTACCCTTAAAATAGAGGTGACACATTCAAGAATATGCAACCGCTATAATTCTACTTGTGTATTTGTTTCAGTACCACTTAAATCATTTTTTACACGATGAATCCTCAAAATAAAACGGACTATGTAGACCTTATGTAGCCAATTTATTTTTCAATTCAAACACGATATTAAAGTCAAACTATTTGCTCCAAACTGATCTTCAAATTACCAAATTTTGTCCATTGAAACGACGGATTTACCTCTAGTTTCATGTAATTAAATGTAGTAACGATTTGTATGTGAAGCACACACGCCATTCCTTGAATAGTATGTACTTTATTGAATTATATATGGATAGTACAGCTGTTACTTAAATAAGCTACTAAAAGGCGCTTTGTCCTTCTACTAATGTTCTTCGATGTGCTTAAGTTTGAACCTAATTTGACAATTCCAAACTCCAATATTGCCTATATAGTATGTACTTAATAATTACATCAAAGAACATAATTAAGTCATATTTGAGATAAGTAAAATATTGCCTTTATACATCACTGTTTTATTGTCATTAAATTCAAAATCCGTTGATTCTATGATTACTTATTTTCCTTTTGAGCAATCAAAAAAGCTGAACATATTTTATGTGTTTTAATTATTCCATTTAGATTTATCCGAACTTGACTGTATCAACATGGTTTAATGTTTTAAATTAAAACTCCTTTAAATATAACATTATAATTATTTTTTTGTTTTATTAAAAAAAACTGAATATAACAAAACATAACTTACCAATATTGATCACGATACCTGCGCCTTATTCATAAACACGTCCACACATTAGTTATCGGGTAAACTAAATTGTCAACAGTTTGGCTAAAATTCAATACTTCAAAGTGTAGGCCACAAACGGACTTTAAATCCTTATGTTAACAGAAAACTCCGATCTACCGACCTCGCTCTTCCAAAGAATTTTGTAATCTAGTTTATAAATAATTTACATGGTCACAATAGGGAAGGACTTTAAACGTCGACGTTCCAATCATTTTATATATTGAATTTCAATCAACATGTTTCAAACAGAATGTATTGCTACTTTTTGACACCGTATTTATACCTTGTTTGTAACATGGTTACACCACAGTCAATCGGATTAGATCGGAGAGTGATTAAAATAAATATGGTAATGAAATGTGAAGTACATGTATTAAATAGTACGATATACGTAAATCGAGTGGGAAGCTCCAATTTAATGATAAGTTTTATGTCGACGGGATAGATATTTTAAACTTGTTTTAATATAAATTTCGTATCATCGCAAGTACAAGATTTATAGTGTTCTGTGTTTGAACAAGTATTAGTTTAAATATTCGTGCATTCGTATGTGTTAAAATATAAGTGGTAATATATGTTGTAGTCCTCTACATAAGCGGCCCTCTGTGGAGCAAAAACCTCCATATAACAACACCTTTAAAATCCCTAAGGTACTTTACTATAACATTAAAAAATTATACGAGACTTACCATTGTAATTCTATGAGCACAACAATATGTGGGAGACAAAATGTCGTATTAGAATTTCCCTCTGCATGGCAACATTCTCTAAACAACAACCAATATGTGCGGCTGCCATAGGGGATTGCTCTACAGAGGTTGTACTGCATCTGGTTTAACCGTATCCCGTTGCTGAAAAGATGTTTTCTCTAGAGGAGGTGAAGCTTGTTAGTACATTCTGATTACAGGTAAATGTACCAGGGCTGGTTGATTTAGAGAGGGTCGCTCAAGACTAGTGAGCTGTATATTAATATACGAGTTAATAAATATAATTATACCGCAACAAATTTTCAAAACGGATATTGAATAAGCAGCTACGTCCAATAATTTAACATGGACTAGGTACTATACATCTTAATTTTACAAATAACGTTATATATCGCTGGCTTAGAATGAGAATGTCTACTCACCACTTACGACCTTATATGCATACATGTATTTCTTCATCATAAGGCGCTTCTTGTGAACCTATTTTCATGAAAATCCGAAATTGTCATGATGTTGACCAAATTGAAGTGGAAAAAGTTTGCTTAATCATAAGTAAAGAGTGATTTTCAAACAGTATTTTCTTGTTTTATCAAATATTGATTTTGTAGTTACGACTTTCTTATTCAAAGCCAGCGTGCTATACATACAAACGTGATTGGGTAGACAATTTATATCAACTTAGGTGTATTAGATATACAAACTCCAACGCAATGATGTTCCTTGCCGCTAAATTCAAAAGGTAATTTCAAAGCACCCGGAAAGGCTCGTCTCCAAATACATTTTACATACGATGTATTATCCAGAATAAACTGGACTGGTGCAATAGTTTTAACATGTGCATGTGTTTGGACTGAAACATAGCATGACCACATTTTTGTCCGTTACTATTGCCACCTTCTCACATAACTGGGATCAGGGATATCTAATTCCATAACAAGTAAAATGGTAACCAACTTACATAAATATACGCTTATAGAAATTTGCGCGACTTCGTGATACAGCGTTTTATTTACTCACACTAAGTATCTTAAACATTATTAAGCTAGGGTCTTGTAAGACAGCTTTCGTTTATTCTTGTAAAAATAGTCATTTTTATTAGTTTATGATACTGGTCTCTTGTAATTCTAGTCAGAAGGACCAAATATGTAAGTTGTTTATATGATGGTGTTTGCATAATTGTAAATGTGACTGAGACAGAAACAAACAATTTATATTTACGAGGTACAATTCAGTGTATGTGTATGACGTATTTGAGATGTTTCATAATAGATACTAGATAAATACTAGTAGTAGGTTGGACCTCCCACTGACCCCTTCTATGGACAAATTTTAGACCCGCACGTGAATATTTATCAACCTTTACTAATTGCAGAATAAGCAACCATTACACAATTTTACAGAGTTGTGCAATTCCATCTTAACGCTTACACTAGCAGTTTTTCAATCGATCAAGCTGTCATTTCTATCTTTAGGTATATTGTGATAAATATAGAGGTTCCAATTGTCGATATAGGTTTACATATTTACCACTAAGCTAAGCGGGTACCAAACTGATTGTTATAAATACAGCCGTAAAAATGGATATGTTTCATATTAGGTGCATTTATATACTGTAGAACGTCGCACTACTGGCGGCGTTTTATTGATAGTGCTCCTTTTGTCCGCCGCTTACTTCGTACATTATGTTTGACAACTCTACTAGAAGTTACACAAGGTCTTGCTCTCTTTGCAGGGCAAGACCTTAGGGGTTTAAGGATCCTTTCACAGCAACCGGGTAATGACGTATACCCACCAAATGTGATTTTAGACGACTGTGTCTAAATCATGGTCTACCGGTCCTGAGACTGTCTCTAAAGCGGTTGCGCCGTCTTTCTTGTCTGAGGAAGCTTAGCATGGAGACAGTTAAGGGGCTAGGTGGACCCCCAGGGAAACACTCTTAGGGACCTTTTTGGTGTTTTTAAACCGGGTCTCATTTGTGTCGTTCTCTGGGGGATTTATATCGTCAAATTGAACACAGGATGCTTGGATAGGACAATCATCATGTAGAATTGGAAGGATTCTTAGAAAAGTAGGATTAGCTACTACTAGTAATATCACTACTTACTTATAAACCGTATAACGCAGGGTCGGATATTGCAGGATTTGAATAACAATTTCTCAAAGTTTGATTACATTGTATCTGTCCCATAAACTACAATCTCGCATATTGCGCATGTAGTAAATTTGAAAAATAAATCTTTTAAAAACGATGTAGGGAGCAAAGCATGTATAACAAATTGTTAAACACTGTTTTAGAGTGCTAGACTGTGACATGGACCATACGAGTTCGGTTCCTTGGTAGGTAAGATTATTTTATTGCAATATATTGCCATCAGTCAAATTGAATGAATGAATTATGGTCGCGTTAATTACTAGTATGTCACGGTGTAGATACTTATGTAACGGTGGTGGTCATTTATGCCATAACTATATCAACGTTATTGACATTCGATACGTATTTGTATGTTTGTGTGTTGAGAGAGTATTACGCGAAAAAAGGAAAAGAACCATTCCTTTGGCTTGAAATTATAATACTATTCGTACTAGTACATGTCTTTTTACATTTAACTTCAACATTCATATGTCTGATTCGCGATGGTTGTACTTGAGTTAAAATGATTTAACTTATTAGTCACTACAACAGTAAACTCGTCATTCCAACGACGACTGGTGGTTTCTTAAATATATGTTGGCCTTTGCAATTCATATCGACAGGGCAAAGGGTGTAATTCAATCTGTTTCCAAAATCCAAAGAGAATGAAGCCCCACCAACATTGCCCGTAGTAACAACAGAAGGGATCCAGTAGCGAACAGCTCAAGTCGTAAGCAATGCCATACACCAGATAGTTTTCAGGCCTCAGTCCAAATGACGGGTTTATATTGCTGAACATGCATACATCCAAATGCTCTTGTAGAGTGTCACCCATTGACAGATGTTAGTCTCTCTGTTTAAAGTAGTGTTCAAATCCTTTTGATGATCTTTCGACCAATACTCTTAACAAAATATTTATTACCAGTCCTTATGTAACAAGAGGCGCCAAATAAAATTTCGCATGGGAAAGAACGACGACTAGTAAATCGTGAATATTTCAGGGTTGTTTCCCTTGTACTAGTATATGTGCACGAATATTAGGTCATGGTTACAAGGACTGTATATATAATCGCAGTAAGATTACACACGATATTTATCATGCATATGTTTTCATTATCAAGTACACATACACACTATGTTAAGTTTGCAAAACTGGTATCTGTCATTCAACTGCTGTGAGTACATGAACAAACATTTGTGTTGTTTCGTGAAAGGGTCTTAGCATGGTATGATAAGCTACTACTAGTAATATCAATACTATATTACTTATATATCGTAAAACTCTGGATCGGCTATTGTACATGTAACTAAATCGGAAAAAGTAAGTAACATTTTCGTTCCTAGCATTCAATATTGCTTAAAAATCTAAACTTTATAAAACTTCATACACAAGTATTTTCAACTTTTCATTAATGATTGTGTCTCAGACAATTGGAAGAAGTTATGTACTGGGCTCGTGGAGCAAATGTATGGTACGCAAGGAGAAGACACGCGTAAAATGATTTAGATACAATAATTACATCAAGCTTGAATTAATCACATGGGAATTTACTCTAGGACCGACACTCGAACTACTAAACAAGAGGGCACAAAGAGCCCTAGGTAGCTAGTCTTGGTAGAGGACCATTATAGATGATGCTGCATATTCAAATAGCAAAGCTCTAGACATTGACATTGTAGTTTCAGACAATATGTTTTATTTATAATATGTTCCCTATACAAGTCTATGTAAAAATGGTGACCCTCTGGCGAAGCCAATTTTTCACCACAGGGCCATAATTTGAACAATTTTGGTAGAGGACCACGAGTTGATGATATATACCAAGTATCAAAGCCCTGGAGACAAGAAGATTTTTAAGTTCGTATTTTAAAACCCCTTTTAGGGCCTCATGGCCTTCTAAATCATTAGAACGGAACCATTTATACAACTTTGGTAGAGGTCCACCAAAGGAACATTCCTGCAAAGTTTTAGCAAATTTGGCCGATTGGTTAAGGAAAAGTAGTCATTTGAAGAACTTGTTGACGGACGGACCACGGACACATCTAGGTGACAGGTGAGCCAAAACACTACATTATCTTGACCAATTCCTATGCAACAATTCAAACATTATTTACGACCCTTGACTTTTTAGGACATTTTGACATCTACAATGAGGACTTGTGGCTCTTTAAGTTGCATTCTCTTGCGCCCAGTAACCGTCTACTCGTTTGCCAATAAGATTTTTGTTGACAACTAAGTTTCATTCTTCCAGGTTGAAATGCCGAATGTTACATTGGTAGTTCTTGTGGCGATCGTGTCGATATTAATCGCTAGAAGTTATATCCGCCCCTATATGGAAAGAATTGCAAGTCACAGAGAGATACTTTCAGACACGGTAGATGATGAATATGATTACATTATTGTTGGTGGTGGAACGGCAGGTTCTGTTGTTGCTGGCAGACTTGCAGAGGACAAATCTAACAAAGTATTGTTACTGGAGGCAGGTGGATTTTATGATGAAAATCCAGCATACCAGTAGAACGTTGCACTATTGGCGGCGTTTTATTGATAGTGCTCCTTTTGTCCGCCGCTTACTTCGTACATTATGTTTGACAACTCTACTAGAAGTTACACAAGGTCTTGCTCTCTTTGCAGAGCAAGACCTTAGGGATTTAAGGATCCTTTCACAGCAACCGGGTAATGACGTATACCCACCAAATGTGATTTTAGACGACTTTGTCTAAATCATGGTCTACCGGTCCCGAGACTGTCTCTAAAGCGGTTGCGCCGTCTTTCTTGACTGAGGAAGCTTAGCATGGAGGCAGTTAAGGGGCTAGGTGGACCCCCAGGGAAACACTCTTAGGGACCTTTTTGGTGTTTTTAAACCGGGTCTTATTTGTGTCGTTCTCTGGGGGATTTATATCGTCAAATGAGAACACAGGATGCTTGGATAGGATATTCATCATGTACGTAGAATTGGAAGGATTCTAAGAAAGGTAGGACTAGCTACTACTAGTAATATCACTACTTACTTATATACCGTATAACGCATGGTCAGATATTGCAGGATTTGAACCACAATTTCTCAAAGTTTGATTACATTGTAACTGTCCCATAAACTACAATCTCGCATATTGTGACTGTAGTAAATTTTAAAATAAATCTTTTAAAAACGATGTAGGGAGCAAAGTACGTATAACAAATTGCCAAACACTGTTTTAGAGTGCTAGACTGTGACATGGACCATACGAGTTCGGTTCCTTGGTAGGTAAGATTATTTCATTGCGATATATTGGCATCAGTCAAATTGAATGAATGAATTATGGCGGCGTTAATTACTAGAATGTCACCGTGTAGATACTAATGTAACGGTGGTGGTCATTTATGCCATAACTATATCAACGTTATTGACATTCGATACGTATTTGTATGTTTGTGTGTTAATAGAGTATTATGCGAAAAAAAGGAAAAGAACCATTCCTTTGGCTTGAAATTATAATACTTTTCGTACTAGTACATGTCTTTTCACATTTAACTTCTACATTCATATATGTCTGACTCGCGATGGCTGGACTTGAGTTAAAATTATTTAACTTATTAGTTACTACAACAGTAAAATCGTCATTCCAATGACGACTGGTGGTTTCTTAAATATTAGTTGGCCTTTGCAGTTCATATCGACAGGGAAAAGGGTGTATTCAATCTGTTTCCAAAATCCAAAGAGAATGAAGCCCCCACAAACATTGCCCGTAGTAACAACAGAAGGGATCCAGTAGCCAACAGCTCAAGTCGTAAGCAATGCCATACACCAGATAGTTTTCAGGCCTCAGTCCAAACGACTGGTTTATATTGCTGAACATGCATACATCCAAATGCTCTTGTAGATTGCCACCAGTTGACAGATGTTAGTCTCTCTGTTTAAAGTAGTGTTCATATTCATTTCATGATCTTTCGACCAATACTCTAAACAAAATATTTATTACCAGTCCTTATGTAACAAGAGGGCCCAAATAAAAGTTCGCATGGGAAAGAACAAGGACTAGTAAATCGTGAATATATCAGTGTTGTTTCCCTTGCACTAGTATATGTGCACGAATATTAGGTCATGGTTACAAAGGACTGTATATATAATCGCAGTAAGATTACACACGATATTTATCATGCATATGTTTTCATTATCAAGTACACATACACACTATGTTAAGTTTGCAAAACTGGTATCAGTCATTCAACTGCTGTGAGTTCATGAACAAATATTTTGTGTTGTTTCGTGACCGAGTCTTAGCATTGTATGATTAGCTACTACCAGTAATATCACTACTGTAAAACTCTGGATCGGCTATTGCAACTTAATCGGAAAAAGTAAGTAACATTTTCGTTCCTAGCATTCAATATTGCTTCAAAATCAAAACTTTATAAGACTTCATACACATGTATTTTCATCAACTCATTAATGATTTTCTCAAACAATTTGAAGAAGTTATGTACTGGGCTCGTGGAGCAAATGTATGGTACGCAAGGAGCGGACACGCATAAAATGATTTACATACATCAAGCTTGAATTAATCACTTGGGATTTTACTCTAGGACCATCACTCTAACTACTAAACAAGAGGACCCAAAGAGCCCAAATGTAGCTAGTCCTGGTAGAGGGCCATTATAGATGATGCTGCATATTCAAATAGCAAAGCTCTAGAAATTGACTTGTAGTTTCAGACAATATTTTTTATTTATAATATGTTCCCTATACAAGTTTATGTAAAAATGGTGACCCTCTGGCGAAGCCAATTTTTCACCACAGGGCCATAATTTGAACAATCTTGGTAGAGGACCACGAGTTGATGATATACACCAAGTATCAAAGCACTGGGCCTTGTGCTTTCAGACAAGAAGATTTTTAAGTTCGTATTTTAAAAACCCCTTTTAGGGCCTAATGGCATTCTAAATCATCAGAACGGAACTATCTATACAACTTTGGTAGAGGTCCACCCAAGGAACATTCCTGCAAAGTTTTAGCAAATTTGGCCGAGTGGTTAAGGAATAGTAGTCATTTGAAGAACTTGTTGACGGACGGACGACGGACACAGAGTGATTACAAAAGCTCACCTTGTCACTAGGTGACAGGTGAGCTAAAACACTACATTATCTTGACCAATTCCTATACAACAATTCAAACATTATTCACGACCCTTGACTTGATAGGACATTTTGACATCTAAAATGATGACTTGTGGCTCTTTTAGTTGCATTCTCTTGCGCCCAGTAACCGTCTACTCGCTTGCCAATAAGATTTTTGTTGACAACTAAGATTTATTCTTCCAGGTTGTAATGCCGAATGTTACATTGGTAATTCTTGTGGCGATCGTGTCGATATTAATCGCTAGAAGTTATATCAGACCCTATATGGAAAGAATTGCAAGTCACAGAGAGATACTTTCTGACACGGTAGATGATGAATATGATTACATCATTGTTGGTGGTGGAACAGCAGGTTCGGTTGTTGCTGGCAGACTTACAGAGGACAAATCTAACAAAGTATTGTTATTGGAGGCAGGTGGATTTTATGATGAAAACCCAGCATACCATTCCATAGGAGAATGGCATCTCCTTCGTACGATAGAAGATTCGTGGTCTTACTATACAGTACCACAAACTCATTCCAGCCTTGGTATGCAAGAACAAAGATCGTTCTGGCCACGAGGTCGTGTTTTGGGTGGCACAGGAATGATAAATGCGATGCAATATACACGAGGAAATCGATTGGATTATGACGGCTGGGAATCCATGGGATGCACAGGTTGGGGATATAAAGATGTGCTGCCATATTTTCTTAAATCGGAAGATGTGCAAATTGATCATCTTAAATCGTCGAAATACCACAGTGTAGGCGGACCTTTAGCTGTAGGTGAGAATTCCCACACCAGTTTGCATAATACATTCTTACAGGCAGCCAAAGAACTAGGCTATGATATAACTGATTATAATGGTGAGACACAACAAGGTTTCAGTCCGTTATCTGTGCTTGTACGGGATGGTTTTCGCGAATCGACGTCTTTAGCTTATCTTGGACGTCGTGGGAAACAATACAACCTTGACATTGTCATTAAATCATATGTAACGAAAGTACAAATCGACGATAATAAGGCAACTGGAGTTTATTACATCAGAAATGGTAAGAAACATTTTGTTAGAGCTAGGAAGGAGATAATTCTATCGACCGGTACCGTAAATACACCACAGCTTCTCATGCTGTCTGGTATTGGTCCGAAAGATCATCTAGAAGACATGAACATTCCAGTGGTAGCGGACTTGCCCGTAGGTGACAATTTACAAGACCATTTGGACGTATGCATGTTCAGTAACATAAACCAGTCACTTGGTCTGACACCAGAAAAACTATCAGGTATATGGCCTCGTTTGCAACGTGAACTGTTCGCTTCTGGACCCCTTGTAACCAACGGAAATGGTGGCGGTGCATTCTTTTCTTTGGATAAAGAAAACAGTACTGGAGCAACCGATATACAGTTCATACTCACTAGCTTACTATTTTATCCCATGGATATGAACTGGAACGACGAAATAGTACAAGAAATAAGCAGTCGATTTGGGAAAGACGGTTTTACTGTTGTTTTAGCTAATACTCGCCCTAAGAGCAGAGGCACGTTGAGATTGCAAAGTAATGACCCTTTCGATCCTCCTTTGTTAGACCCTCGTTATCTTACTGATACTGAAGACGTTAAAGATTTAATAGGCGGTATTAGAATTTGGGAGAAATTTGTTCAGACACCGACGATGAAATCACTTGGGGTAGACATAAATCAGATGAAATTATCATTTTGTTCCAAATACGAGTTCCGTACTGATGAATACTGGGAATGTTTTGTACGACATCTCGCATCAACTGTATACCATGTTAGTGGTACGTGTAAAATGGGATCAGTCGATGACCAAAGTGCCGTGTTAGATCCTGAGTTACGTGTTAAAGGTATCAAGGGACTTCGTGTGGTAGATGCTTCAGTGTTTCCTACAATACCGAGTGGAAATACAAATGCTCCCGTCGTAATGGTCGCAGAAAAGGCTGCAGACATGATTAGAGATGATAATATTGACTCTAAATCCAAACTATCAACTAAAGAAAGAAGAGGAGCCAGTGTGTCCTAGGTCGCCTGTCATAACAGCGCAAACATGCCTGGTCGCCATGTGGTTCTAACTAACCATACACAATTTCTGACTAAGAGTAAAGAAAACGTAGACTGTAGTGCAAATACAAGGTGTTCATATTGTGTGAACAAGTTTACTTGTTATTTACATCAGATGATCCATATCAATATTGGAACTCAGGGCTTTCGTTTGACTCTTGAAACTGCATTTTGACTCTTGAATTTGACAACAAAAGTGCCAATTTTGACTCTTGAAAACTTAAGCTGAAGAGTCAAATTGTCTATAGTTTAAAATACAACATTTCTTGCAATATTTTGACGACTCTTCACTTTTGGAGTCTAGTGAAAGCCCTGAAACTACAGTACGTATGGACAAACACTCTTACCAATTTTCATGAAGATCCAAATTGAACGAAAAATTCAGCATCTGTTGTATACACATACTTTTTAAATTTTTTGATATTGCTACCTAATTTTTTACCCCTAATGACCCAAAGTCATTCTGATGCAATGCGAATGGCGACAGAAAATCTAACCATATTTTGTCACTAGTGTGTGTTGTTTGTTTTGTTATAGAATATCCTAAATAGGGAATCACAATAATGTATGTTGATGGATCATTCTTTAGTCTCAAGATACAATGTCATAAAGTCATAACTATATATACTATCAAGCTAGCTATACTGTTAAGTATTATGGGTGTACCATAACACTTGAAAGACTGTTTGATCTAACTTTAAGGGGTGTCAATAGAGCCAAAATTATAATCAGTAAAATCACATGCGGTCACATATTTTTGCCAAATAAGAGGTCTTCAACCACATTGTTTCCATGTTTAACGCAGTTTTTATTAAGAAATTCCTTCAATACAGACTAAATTGACCATAACTTTGCCATTTCTGAAAATATTTTCTTTAATAACTTTTATTTCAATCAGGATTCACGACTCTTTCTGGACGTGTAAATCCGCAATTCTGGATGTGTAAATCCTCAATTCTGGATGTGTAAATCCGCAATCCTGGATGTGTAAATCCGCAATTCTGGATGTGTAAATCCGCAATTCTGGATGATGTGTAAATCTGGAATTCTGGATGTGTAAATCCGAAATTCTGGATGTGTAAATCTGGAATTCTGGATGTGTAAATCCGAAATTCCAGATTAGTCAGAAAGATTGACACCCCTTAAATTTTAGTACAAAGTACAAAGGTTTTTTTACAACATTGGTTATTAGCGATTTACATATACTCACTTCAATGATAGCTATAGTCATACACTATATTCACATACACAAAGTCACAACATATTCTTTGATTATTCCATTTTATTCTTCCAGGATTCATTTCCCTATAATTTTTATCAAAAACTTATTTACTTGTTCATGCTACGAAAACATGCATTATAAAACATAGTTTAAATTTCTTTCACTATAATTTTGATAAAAAAACCTTTTTGGTCGTACAAGCTTAAAAAACATGCTTTATAAAACAGAGTATATAAATTTCTTTCCATAAAAAGCAATTAAACCAGTGCAACACAAGCACATATTGAAAGCGACATTTCAACTATTTGAGAAAAGAGAAATTAGAATTGTGTCGAAGTAGAAAGAAGAGCTGTCGCCATTTGGCAGACTAATATAACATGACTGCATAGGACCATAATTCCTTCTTTAATGCGCTTCTACATGTTAAAGTTGTTCACATGTGAAAGTATGAAGTATAAATCCTGCAAAAACTATAGGAGTTGTGCTCACAAGTCTACGGACAAACGGACAGACAGACAGACAGACAAGCTGAAAACAGTATACTCCCTTACAAATTGTCCATCATGTTTTGGAAGAGGTCATAGTAACTGTATGTGTTCAGCACCAGAAAATTCTTAAACATGCACATGAATTTGAATTCTATAAGATCTATAAATTGTGCTGAAGGTACATCTATGCTAAAATCATACACTATTGACAATATACCAGTAAATGAACTCTGACAAGTCATGTTTTCCCAAACTTGAAGTCGTTTTTAAAAAGAATGATCCAAAATTTAAAGGTGATCTCAAATTCAAGTCTTTGAAATTGAAAAAGAAATATAGCTTGGCGAATTTGACGCAACCTGACCTTTTGATAAGCATAATTTAACTGTCTATATATTGTCTGTATTTATAACCTCTGTTGTATGTTTTCATATTCGGCGAGTATCATGAAGATGCTCGAGATCTAATACATACACAAATTTAAAATTCCGATATTGCACAATTTGTTTGTGGAAATGGATATATTCAAAGCAAGAATCTTGTAATATATTCTAGTATAAAACTAAGGGTCAAGTCAAATTCGTCAAGCTATACATATACACAAAATGACTAGACTGTTGGCTTATACTTCTAACTACATGCTGTCCAACAATTCAGCAACACATTGATCAACGTTCATACCACATTTCACAAGAACATCTCTAACTTTTAATTTGTCAGTACCCGGTAACACAGACAATACCAGATTCACTTGATCAGACATACAGTCAGCAGTTAAAGATGAGTCTATGTGACGAAAAACTCCGGCAGAATGTCCACTACCAACACTGGCATCCATGTGACTAGAAGTTAGTTCATTCTTGAACTGGGTATCATATTCTTCACCCGGGTCATGTTTAAGATTCTCATACTTATCATATGTGTCAAATCCAATATCAGGTAAGCTGTCATTACTACTATCACTAATAGTGTCCACCCTCACACAATTTCTGTTGCTTGCACTACACGAAACAGGTCCGAGATCAATGTACCTTGATCTAGGTCTGGAATCAGTGTACCTTGAACTAGGTCCGGAATCAGTGCATCTTGAACTAGGTCCAGAATCGTTGCATCTTGATCTAGGTCCGGAATCAGTGCACCATGAACTAGGTCCAGAATCAGTGCATCTTGAACTAGGTCCAGAATCAGTGCACCTTGAACTAGGTCCGGAATCAGTGCACCTTGAACTAGGTTCAGAATCAGAGTGTTTAGACAAAAGGTTTTCTGATTCAACTTCAAATTCTTCTAATTGACAAGATGTTATTTCAAAATCGTCATTTTCTTCTCCATCATTAGTTTCAGATTCTTCCTCTAAATGTCTAGTGTCATTATCTGATGTTATTTTAATAGAATCATTGTCACTGTCTGGAAAAAGATCTTTGTCCGAATCATACTCGTCCATTTTATCGGAATGCCTCGAATCGGGAACTTCACATTTTTTCTCGGTTGCAAGTTCAACAGTATCACTATCATAGTTAATGTCATCTTTACCATACATAACAAGATTTTCTGTTGCATCCAATTCAGAACTATATCCTTCTTTCAAATAGTTATTTGATGTTGATGCCGACACCTTACCCATTCGTGGAGTCACATTTTTTCTACCTTTACAAGTTTGCTTATTTTCATCACTATGAAAAGTCGGGTCTGACTTATCGGTTTCGAATTTCCCTTTTGACTTTCCTCTTCTTTTTCCTCTTACAATTTTAGCTGGCGTATCTTTGGCTGGTGTAACATTATATTGTATGCATTCTTCTGATGGTACAAAATTGTCCAGCATAGTTTTTACCTTTTTGTAACTTGAAACGTTTTTATCACATCTCCTAGGCAAACATTGTCTAACATTATCGGAACTAGGTTCAAATGAAAATGTATTTTTGCTGTGTTTTCGTTTCCCTATATTTGTAGAAATACAAGCTGTTGAAGCATTTGAATTGTCAGAGTTTGAAGGAAATCGACCATTTGAAAACATGCTAGTATTTATCTTAGAATCACGGCACACTTTTTCATGAGACAACACTTTTTCATGAGACGACACTTTTTCTACAATGGCGTCATCAGACTCTTTGAACACATTATCTGAAGTCTCTAATTTATAATTGGGAGGATCAATATTTTCTGAAGAATCTTTCCATCTACTACATGTACTTGTAGGTGTTACACCTGGTGGCTTCTTTCTATTACTAGTAATTCTAGGTCTATACTCATTTACATCTCGACCATGATTTTTATCCCTGAATTTAGTACTGTATACAGATCCACCTTCTGTACAATGATACTGCATCATGGGAAGATAATCTGACGTATCTGATATACCACTATCGTTTAATGCACTATTTTCACTATAGACACCATGTGACTCTTTTCTAGATCTCTCGAGAACAAGCGCTAACTCTTCATCATTATCAACATCAATCACAGAGCTAACAGTGTTTTGGATACCCTTACTGTCTTCATTTGCAAGATCAATAACTTTGTCAGACTTTCGAAGGTCAAGTTTTGACCTTTCTAATACTATTCTCATTTCTTCATCAAATGGCAGATTAGCAAGATCATTTCCAGGGTCAGTTGTCCGTATTTCAATGGTATCTTCGACTCCGTTATATTGATCAGTGGGAACAGTTGGCACTATTTTAGACCTTTTATTTTCAGGATCTGTACCGGTTCTTATGTCCATCCCCTCTGGTGCTTTCTTGGATTCTGTCAAATCTTCTTGTAGTAGACCATCAAATTCCCCTTTCTCTAGTCTAAAATAAAAGTTTCTGTTCTTTAATATCATGCACAACAAATAAGTCACGATCAAGTCAATGGAGTACTTACATGTCAAATGACTATAGGATAATTGTTACACACTCTGAGATGGTTTGACTTATTTGAAAAACCCTCTCACAGAACATTCTTTTGGAGAAGTGAAATTGTTGGTTAATTTTGTGACTCAGATAAAAAAATATGAGCTCATTATTATATCAAAATTTTATGGATTTACTAACCAGCTAGCAACATACTTATGAGATTGATAAATCATGTTTAGAGCATTTTGCGGTCAACCATTCCATTAATTCAGTTAAAACCTGTCACATAATAAATTGTAATGCTTTTACAGAATACAGTTGATATATTTGATTCCAGTAGCATGCCCAAAAAGTAAGAGTATGTAGGTCGAAAAATGTTGCATAATTGAGAAAAACTACCCTGAGGTAGTAAATACAACATGCAGTAAAACAGAATTAGATTGGTTTCAATCATCATAAAAACAACTAATTCAAAGGGCATGGTGAGATACTGATAGCAAACAGTTTTTACAACTTTAAGTTAAGAAACTTTACCTGTCCTTCAGCTCATTGGTAAATGAAGCTAACAACACAGCAGTGACTTCTAGACTTGGAGTCTCCTTTATTAATAGGTCAGGATGATGCTTCAAATCTTCAATCACCGACTGAAAACATGTGACAAAATTAAAGTGTGATAATCCAGAAGTTTATTCAATAAAAAATCACAGTGACATTTACAGACGTTCTTCCTGAAAAAATGGGATATGATAGAGGATCTAATTTGTATTATCAAATAATGGGTGAGTATCGACTTTATCACTTCATGATGAGATATCGATTGTATTCAATTAAAACAAATGACCTGTAATTATCTTTTCCTGATCAAATCAGAAATTTCTTTTAACACAAACCATATTTAATATGTATTCTCAAAAAAGAAAGTTTGAAAATTG
This sequence comes from Spisula subtruncata, assembly GCA_963678985.1. Lineage (NCBI taxonomy): Eukaryota > Metazoa > Mollusca > Bivalvia > Venerida > Mactridae > Spisula > Spisula subtruncata. The sequence continues at coordinate 14,787,016 of OY787666.1, read as the reverse complement.
CATGCAAAATTATATCAAATATCAATTCTAAACTACCAGTCTTTAGAATTATAGCAGAATATGGAGGTTTGGTATTTTGTGAATACTTGAAACTCATCGACTCGATCCTTCTCATCGACTCAAGTCCTAATTGTTTTGGTCAAATATGCACAAATGCGGAGATGGTTCTTTTCCAAAATATGTTAAAATCTGATGGAAGTCTTATTTCTGTCACAACAGCAAAACAAATGTGAATGAAAACAATTTGTAATCGTTCTATGATCACTAATAGCAATCCATTTTGGTCAGCATCAACGCCTGAGCTTTTTACCATGGGGTTCTGTTGTTGATGATTTATTTGTCAACAGACTCGTTTACATTGATAAAAGTCGGTGAAAATCATCTAAAATCATTAAACTTTAATTTACAACTGTGTTTTGTGAAAATCGTTCAGTCTTTGTGTTAAATAGAGGCTGACCAATCAGAGGGCTCAAGTCGATGAGAAAGTTTCAGAATGACGTAGGCACTTGACTGGTACTTGCTTTATAGCAAATATTTTACAATATAACTTTTTGATGGCAAAACTTTTTTGATTTCATAAAGTTAAGTAATTTCTCAGTCAGTAAAAATAAAATTGGTTAAAGAGTAAACTGTAGGAAGTGTGCATGCAAGGCTTTAAATACCTTGACTTGTGTTAGAGTTGGATAACCACACTTTTTGATCCCCTGGCAACCATCGGAGCATTTAACAACAAATTCTTCAGGTTTTCTCTCCAGGATGTAATGTATTGCAGACTCCACCCCTTTCTTAGCAAACTCCGCCTTCCACACTGCCATGTTATTCACTTGTGACCAGAATCTACCATCTTTCAAAGTATGAGCTATATCATCTGAGAAAACAAAATATAGTGATTCACCACCAGTAAATTGAAGTATTATACAATAAAACTATGAAACAATTACTGTAAACCAATTCTTTCCCATTTTGCCGAAAGTCAGTATATTTGCGAATACAAATTTTCAAGTGTAGCGCGATGTTCAGATTAATGTTTTGAACACTTTCACGGCTACTTAATTTTGTGAATTTCTACCACTTGCAAACTCTGCAAAAATTAAAAAGCATAAAATAATTTCTTGGTTTACAGTAGACAATGTAAAAGATAAAATAAAAGACAGCATTTCCATCCAGGTTATGGGTTTGAATCACATTTTGGAGGCATTATTGAGATCTAATCTTCACAATTCAAAAAATACATTTAACTGATTCGTAACTCTGAAAGCACTTATTTAGGGATTGCCAATGTTTTGTATGCTGTAAATAGTAAGCATTGTCAAAGTTATTGATAAGTGAAATATTTTATGACTCAGAAATGGTTTGAGCTTTCAAAAATATGCACAAGAGTCCAACAATATTGCCTGGGTAACACATAAAATTTGAATATTCAAAAACGAATAAACTAATGTCAAAAATATTAACCAGCTCGCTTTCTTTCCACCATGCATGGTAGTACTATCTCCCGTCCAGCATTTCTCCATACCCAACTGTAGTCACCAACCTTCAGATGTTTGATCTCATAATAAACTCCTTTACTATCCAACAATCTACACAACTGCAGTAAATATAAACAAAACATTGTGCTAGATACAAAATGAATTATATAGGGTCTTGTTCAAAATACAACAGTTGTCACAAGAACACATTTCCAGTTAAACAGATTGTTATGGTACACTGAATGCATACTACTTCATGCATGGTATAAAATCTATATAGAGGCTTGAATCAAATATAAACCAATTTTTTAGTAAGGCTGATAAACATTGGCAGAATCCGATGCATTACAATTTTCTGTTCATACTAATTATTGAAACATGTTCCAAAAAGCCCACAACTTTACCCCCTCCTGCTCTCCATAAAAACAATGGTTATAATACAATAGTAGTATTTACCTCACCCAGTCCATATTTCTCACCTCCCATCTCACGTCTATCAATCAACATCACCAATCTATAAAACAATAAAACAACAATCATCACTGTATCATAGACATTTTTTTATCGTTTCATAGTTGATTGTCAATTTCATTGCATGTACTACATTTTACTAAAATACTGTCTAAGTTACATTATTTGAACTTCCAAAACTGTTCCTCAAGGCTAAATTTTGACCTACAAACAATAATCACAAACATATCAAGTTGAAAATAAACAAGAATAAGAACAATATAACAAACTGTATAATCAGAAGAAGGCCTTGATCAGAGTGTGGGATGAAGTAATGTAGCACAGGGCTCATAAACAAGGGAGTATGAATTTGGAGTTCGAATATCTGGTTAAACAGTTCAGTAACAGCTTATGCCCCAGTGGAACCCTTACCCATAACAAATAGCTAAGTCATTCAGGGGCCATAATTCTGTTGAAGTGTTTGATAGTGTTACATGGCTTTGATAATATAACATGTTTATGATGGTAAACAAGTATACCCAGTTAGAAAGTAATGCATGGATTGACTTAAAAATATTGAGTTTCAACATTTTGAAATGAACGAACAAACTGACAGGACAATCACTATATGCCTCCTGCATCAGTAGATACGGAAGCAGAAAAAGCTTCTAAATAATTTCTGTGTTTGTCATTTTTTTTTATCAGAAATACTCTATTGACAGGGAAAATTCTTTATTATTTTAGACTAGTAAAGGATAATGAATAACATAGTTTATACCCATCTCGTCCCGTATCAGCTGTGTACAAAGAATCGTCTATGACAATTTTCTGTTCTCTGTCAGTTCCCTCCCTTGAAGAGTCTGGTTTATTGATTGTCTCCCTTGATGTGGTCGGTATGTTCGTATTGAATGTGTCATCAAACAGTTGATTATTGATACCAGTAATGGATGATATGTCTGGTAACTGAGGTAAGAAGTCAGTATATGATACTGGCACTGGTACATTACAAGGTGGTGGTGCGACTGTGGATGTTAGACCGACCCTTACTGAAATACAAAGAATAGCATGCCCCTTAATGTAACATAGTTAATGATTTCTTTACAAAAATTGTGTGTAAAGAATAAAACATACATTACAATAACCTTCAATAGTTACCAAATAATTTTATTGATGTTAGCTAGTAGTGGGAGCGACACTTAAATTCCAGAAGCAAATTGTAAACTTACATCATATTTTTTAGAAATCATCATCTGCAAAAGGGTCAGAAAGTTATATATGACCCAGAAAATTTGCCCTAAAGGTAACTGGAAAACACTGAGAAACCTAGAAAACAATATCTGACAGTAACATGTCACAAAACCAATACCCAAACCAGTTATCAGTTATTAAAAATTCATATTCCTTTCATCTGAATTAAGTCAGCCAATTCAAAAACTGCTGACAAGCTTGTGAGTGCTTCAAGAAATTGCCTCCTTAACATTAAATGGATCCCAGTAATGGCCTACAAAAACCTAGACTCTGGCCCCAATCTCATGAAGCATCTCAAGAAGAAATTGAGATTTTGCTCAAACAATAACCTGAATTTGAGAAAAATTTCAAGTTAAAGCTCTTGAAATTTTACTGTAATAAAATTAAAATAATGTTTCGGTTTGTGATGTTACATTTTTACTTTGAGCACAGCCTTCTATAGAAAATAGCATCAAGCTCAAGCCTAATGCCAATATTTGAGAACTATGGCGTACATTCAGGGTCAATTTAAGTTAGGGCAGCCCTAACCTAGTTAGGGCAGCCCTAACCTCAGCCCTAACCAGGTTAGGGCAGCCCTAACCTGGTTAGACCAGCCCTAACTTCAGCCCTAACCTGGTAAGGGCAGCCCTAACTTCAGCCCTAACCTGGTTAGGGCAGCCCTAACTTCAGCCCTAACCTGGTTAGGGCAGCCCTAACCAGGCCTAACTCGAGGTTAGGGCAGGTCTTACTTATTTATGACCCTCTTGTACGCTTAAATACAAAGTTTGACTAAAAGTCAGGGCTGAAGTTAGGGCTGCCCTAACCAGGTTAGGGCTGAGGTTAGGGCTGCCATAATCAGGTTAGGGCTGAAGTTAGGGCTGGTCTAACCTTAGGTTTTGGATTTTGCTTGTTGAATATTTGACCAATCAGCGACTTTGTTTAAAAACCAAAGCACTGAAAGTACTGATGTGTGGCGAACTGATGTCATTTTGACCATTCAAATAAAGGCTGCACCAACATGCTGTGTCAGAGTTCTGATAAGCCCAGACTCACTCGAATGTTTGTGCTGCTCTCAAGACACCAAGCGTCGGTGTCAAGATGAGTGACTGGGTAGTCTCCATACAACTGATGAACTGGGAATTAAAACACAACAAACGAGATGCCCCCCCCCACCCGCTATGGAAACAGGACTAGGTAGAAATATGTTGGGAAAATTAAATAAAGGGAGGTAATTAATAAGATAGAACCAGATTTCAATAGAAGGAAAATATAAGAAAATGATATCAATGGTAATATCATGACTTTTTTTTGGTTGAATGAAATAATTCAAGAACGGAACCAGATAGAATTATGGTTTCATGTCACAGCACTTCTCTAAGATGCCATATACATATATATTTAAAGTCGATCAATTGAATTTAGGTGGACAAGTGGTCCAGTGGTAAGGGCTATTGACTACTGATATGATTATAATGAAGGTTGTCCGTTCTCCCGCCGGATCAAGAGCAGAAATGTTTTTCGGAGTAACATAACTAAACTTACGAACAGACTTTCGGACCATACTCAGCGTAAATTCTATAGAATTCTGTCCTATGTTAATAAAATCGTATTTAAAACAGGTCAATTATATATTTTGGAATATTCTACAAGTTATTTTTTGAAAATCTGACGATTATTTATGTATTGGTTATTATTTAAATATTTGCGTATTCTGTTCCGAAATATGAACTCGCGCTAATCAGCGGGTGATATTTATTATAGCTATATTATGTTGTATTTAGCATATTTTTATGCACCAGTCAGTGTGCGACCATGGTCCCATCCCAGGTGATGGGCAGTGGATAGCTGATAGTTTTCAAATACATTATTTCTTATTAAATCCATATCAAGAAGAATGTATTTAACTTCTAAATTCTGAGTATCAAAGTTGTAAACCCTTTTTTATACCAGTAAATTTTATGACCCTAAATTCCTTACTTCTGCAGCTGTCTCCAAATCAACTAACAAGAATCTGATATACAACCCATTCAATTAAAAATAGTTTTAACGGTCTATTTCCTGTCTCATGGTGTGTTCAATCCCTTGTAAAAACATAGATCCCTGTGTTACATGACCCCCAACTGTCCCAAAACAAGTTACTAACGACCTACCAATATACAACCCCTTGAAGTTTACCAGATTGTATGGTCAATTTTCTGCCTCATGCAGCTTCAATAATTGATTACAAATTTCTTGTCAAAATATAGATCTAGCTAGGATTATGTAATGTTACATAATAAGGAGGGGCTAATTAAAAAATGCATAGATAATATTGCACAACGTGGCTTGTGGGAGGAGCTAATTAGATATGCATTAATGGGCTTTATAACTGCACATTAAGTGGGAGGAGCTTATTAATTATTTATAATTATTGAAGTATGTTTGCCCAAAGACCTGTAATTTAGGTCTTTGGTTAAGAATTTGGTTTGCCCAACGTGTATATAATAATAACGGCCTATTAATCCAATTACCGTTAACTTTTCAATTCGAAACCTTGTGAAAATATATTACCGCTTTAAAAGGCATATTAGTTCGCATGTTGCGCGTTTAAACTCGCCGTAGAGTGTTTATTAAATGAGATCTATATGAAAGTCGCACATCTTAATGAAACTGAACGTATCGTCTTTAAAATAGCTTTTAGTTGTTAATGTTACTTGGAAAGTAAAAATATAATTGGTGATTTACGACACCAGGTTGTTGCTAAAAATCGCGCAATTCATGAATAGAAAATGTAAGTGCTCGCTTTTTAACTCGTCAGCATTAGTTCATTTATTTTATAACCGCAAATTAAATTAGTATAAGTGATCTTTAATATGTCATAGTATTGACAATTTCTTTTAATCCGAAAATACTTTACTGAATTCTCGTTTATTGCTTAATTATTCTTTCTCAATTCAAATCCTAAATAGCGTTACGTGTTGAAATTAGCCGCCATGAATAGCACAATTAGTTCGCACGATGCGCGTTTAACTCGCTGTCGTGTGCTTATTAATTGAGACCGATATAAATGTTGCACATTTGCTTGAAGTTGAAAGTTTCCTCTTTTCAGTGAGGTATTATTTGTTTATGTAAATTCGAAAACAAAATTGTTATTGACGATTTAAAACCTCACGTAGTTCCGAAAATTTGCGCAATTCGTGAATAGAAAATCTAGGGACTCGCTATTTAACTCGCCAATGTGAATTCATATTATTTTATAATTTAAATTTAATTTGATATTAATAAATGGAAATATCTCATGGTATTGACAAAATTTATTTTGTCAAAATCCGATAGTAATTGACGGAACTGTAATTAATTGAATACTGCGTGACAGTACTGTTCTAAACCAGAGATCTATCTAAACTAAACACGCACGCTAATCAAGTTAATGTATCGATCGTCTGCTAGCAGATAGATAGACTGTATATACTGTCCTCTTCCCACCACCAGTGATAACATGTTGCTTCTATTTATAGCATCAATGTTTGTAAACAACATAATTAGGTCATCGTCTACAAATGTTCAGCGGCGGAGTGATTTTAATAGACACATTTCAGTTCATCCGTGTTCCACCAGAAATCTATTGGCTGAATAAACAATACAAACTAGTCACTGACCAATAGATCGTTGTATATCAATTTGCATATGAATGCCCCGATATGTAAACATGAAACCGTGGGATTACTTTGTCAACCTTCTTGACGGTCCTTGGCGGTTCGCAGGCCTTTGATAGTAGGAATATAGTCCATGCGGAATGATTTGCTATATAATTAAATATCCTCAAAAATAAAAGTCTGATATAATTGTTGGTCTTAATATTAATAAATGTTGGTAATGTAAACAAATCGGGTTCAATGATACGTGTAACCTGTGTAGCATGCTTGTAATATTGTTCAAATCATAGAACTATTTATTGGTGTAGGCATAAAGGCGTTAACTTCATAGTATATATAAAGGTGAAAGATTGAAAGATAGTTATTACATTGTGTGGCTTATCGCCACACAATTAGTCATGATATACATGCTAATATTTTTCCTTCCGTATTTCACCAGTTTGATCGGGTTTGACCAGAAGTTAGGGCAGGTCTAACCAGGTTAGGGCTGAAGTTAGGGCTGCCCTAACCTGATCTTATTTAAGACCCTTAAAGACCTGGATTTTGGCACTGGGCCAACCAATTTTGGTCATAGTTTTCTCAGCATGTGGTTACTGATTTTTAAGATATCTGACCATATTGTACCCTATTACATAATATTATGCAACATTGCACAGCATCTTAATTAGTTTACAAGAGGCCCTAGTATTAGATAAGAGACAACAAGAGTTCCCTTTATGACAGGAAGTTATAAAATATCTGTAGGCCTATAGTAAAACTAAATTGTGTTGCTTGAAAACGACTGTCGTGTGATTAGACACAAATGCATGCAAATTAATGCACAATTATAAGTGTTTAAAAAATCTGAACATATATAACGTATATACTGGTAGCTGTATGCCTCATGATTAACATTTCTTAATAATGTATTCAATGAAATGAGTGAATTGATATTATTCATAAGACATAAAAATGTTATTTTTGATGTTGGTTTTGTTTTGATGTTTTGAATTAAATTTTTTTTATTTATTAACTAGATCTATGAGTATTATGTTATCTTATATTCATAAAAAAGGTATATTCACAGACATACAATCAGAATTGATATTGTGTACCTCTTAGTTTTATTTGTATCTGGTTTGTGTGTGTATTTATTTAAATAACTCTTAGGGAATATTAATAACTGAAATAGTAAATATTTTGACAAATAGTTTTTACACACTTAAACCAGATGGAAACAAAAATCAAAGAAATATATCTACTAAAAAAATTAAACAAACACACAATGTAACACATATTTTCAAGGGTACATATTACAGTAGCACATTATTGATTATCAGTAGTTATATGGGCCTCTGATCCCTTACACTGACCAGTTACAGTGTTTGATGACCCCAGATAATCACTGATAGTGATCTCATGCTGGCACAATGCTGGCATCATGCTGATCCCTCTATAAAGTTCTGGACCAGAAGCAAAGAAGGAAGAATGTAGGGCTTTAATGTACGTCACAGCTTGATATCAGCAGGTGGTAAATATGATTGCTAATCTAAGGCCATAAAACACTGAAACTGGTCACTATCATCAGTCAATGTAATTGATAAGAGATCACTATCGTTGTATATCTAGGGTCATAAAACACGACAACTGGTCAGGGATCAGTAATCTACTTAATTCCAATAATATTTTACTGTATTACATTTTTATATATAAACATTAGAAAGCATCGGTTATATTATGCTTTTGTTTTAATTTGTACATTTTAATTTGTAACAGAAGATTTAGATTCTTGATCTGTTTATTAAATAGTGCAGCCACTGCTTCTATATGGTGTTGTTTCAGCTTGATGTCGGTACAGTATATTATTTTAACAGTATTTCACACTATTATGTAATATTGCACAGCCTGTTAGTTAGTATATCGTTTTATGGCGCGCCCCTATGTGATTGCCACAGCATGAGGTGTAATATCATTGTAAATTCGCTTGTACGGTTATGATAAGATTTAAATCTTTGTCATGTGGCAATATTGGTTAAATCATTGCCGATTCTAATTAAGTCTTAATATGTACCCTATACTTACCATTTGAGAGCAAATCAACCTGCCTGCATAAATTAATCACGGCTACAAAACATGGTTTATCTATACTAAATGTGTATCTAGTGTCCGTGAAATAAACAATACACCGGTAAAATGCCCTTTACACATTTTTGTCGCATTTCCCGCAATTAAAACTAATAAAACCCGAATTTAATATACTTATCAATAATCTTAATACACAAATTAAACAAACGCATAATATAACCGATACTTTCTATTGTATACATACATTTTTAGAATACGTTTGGAATTCAGTAGAGTACTGATCTCTGACCAGTTTTATGACCCTAGATATACAATGATAGTGATGTCCTGTTGAACAGATGCTGTGTTTTATGACCCTAGATAAACAATGATAGGCATCTCCTGCTGCTATCATGCTGCGGCGAACATTTAGGGTCTTTAATAAGATCATATCTAACCTGGTTAGGGCAGCCCTAACTTCAGCCCTAACCAGGTTAGGGCAGCCCTAACTTCAGCCCTAACTTAGTAAGACCTGTCCTAACTTATGGTCAAACCTTTGACCAAACGTTTCAAGCTTACCCGTATATAACGGCGATTTTGATTGGATTGAGTTTTTCGCGTGACTGGTTCGAGTTAAAGTCGATATATCCGATAAGTTAGGGCTGGTTAGGGCAGGTCTAACTTAAATCAGGTATAACTTCACGCGTACGGAGAGGGTCTAAAATACCATCTTAAGTTAGGGCTGCCCTTACCTGGTTAGGGCTGAGGTTAGGGCTGCCCTAACCTGGTTAGGGCTGAGGTTAGGGCTGCCCTAACCTGGTTAGGGCTGAAGTTAGGGCTGCCCTAACCAGGTTAGGGCTGGTTAGGGCTGAGGTTAGGGCTGCCCTAACCAGGTTAGGGCTGCCCTAACTTAAATTGACCCTAAATGTACGCCATAGAGAACATATTTTACTCAGATTGAGATGCTTCGAGAGATTGAGGCATAATCTGTCTGGTGAAAATCCTCCATTCCATGGACTGCATGGAATCCAAGTCCTGAGCTACTGTTATACTATGGAACGTACCTCGAAGGTGTAGAGCTGCAGTTTTGCCCAAGGGAAGTAGTTGTAGTACTGGAGATTTCTTTAAACTTCTCCTTCGAATATATCCACGTTTGATCACGACTTCTAACCTCCACCATGCTTTACAGAACTCTGTACAACCAAAATCAACATATCAATATCAGCAATCTCTATATTGTAGGTCCAACAAGTTTAACAAAACATTTCCATTGATTCAAGTTACAAAACCAACATATTCATACTAACTATATTACATAAGCAACATATTCATACTAAATATATTACAAAACCAACATATTCATACTAAATATATTACAAAACCAACATACTCATACTAAATATATAAGCATTCTACATTGGAAGGCAGCCATTGAAAATGACAACAAAGGAAATGATAATAAGATCATTACAAGCATTTGGCTTTTCAACTGGTCCTTTCACATTATACTTTGTATCATTCTCACTCAATGAGGCTAATAGCTGAATAGAGTATTTATGATATGTAAGCATATTTGTCAGGGGTAGACAACTATTTACTAATTTGGTCACTGGTCCAACAGTAAAGAAGTGTTCAATTTTTAAATGAAATAGATACTGGTCCTCAAAGACTTTCACGGGTCCTGCAAAACTTTCACTTGTAGTTCTTGATTATCACTGGTCTTGGGTCAGCGGACAAGTGTTAGTGCCGAGCCCTGCTTTGTCTCATATTATGTTACATAACTCAAATAAACCAAAGTCTCAGAAATAAAATCAATGAATTGGCAATTTAAGCCTCACGATTCAAGATCCAGAAGCATGAGCCCTTCCTTATTTGCCACCGCTCCCCACAGTATCAAGTAATCCAAATTTACAGTTTTACAGGTTTATTAGTATAATCTGCATATATGAAATGCCTTTGACCAAATGTACAAGAAAAGCAACAATGAAATAACCTACCATTGAGCCCATCAGTAAATGGTTCCTCGGTAAGTCTCTCAGCTCGTCTCCGTACATTCGCTTCTGATACCAATACATCTTTATCGGGCCTGGAACAATAAGCCAATATAAAGGGGATACTAGTCTAGTACTTGAGATAATGGTTGTAATGAATATGGTATTGAATATGTGCATCTGCAGCTCAGTGGTCAGAGCCCTTGACGTCTGATCTTGTGACCTGGGTTCAAATCTGGGATATATATGCCTGTCATATTTCATCAGAAACTGACTGGCAAATAAAGGCTATGCTCGGCATTATTTTCACAAGCAAGAAGAGTTCTTGAGAAACTAGAACACCAAAACAAGATGGCCCAATATCGCTCACCTGATAAACATCAAACCCTGCACAGTTTTCACCCAAGGGAATAATTTGAACATCTTGGTAGAAAACCACAAGATGATGCTACATACCAATTATCAAAACTCTAGGCAGTGTAGTTTTAGGTAAGAAGATTTTAATATGTTTTCCCTATATAAGTCTATGTAAAACGATTTTGACCCCAGGGGCATAATTTGAAAAATCTTGGTAGAGGACCACTAGATGATGCTACATACCAAATACCAAAGCTCTATATATACAGTGTAGTTTTAGATAAGAAGATTTTTATATGTTTTCCCTATATAAGTCTATGTAAAACGGTGACCCCGGGGTGGGGCCAATTTTGACCCCAGGGGCATTATTTGGCAATCTTGGTAGGGGACCACTAGATGATGCTAATACCAAATACCAAAGCTCTATATATACAGTGTAGTTCTAGATAAGAAATTTTTTATGTGTTTTCCTTATATAAGTCTATGTAAAACGGTGACCCCAGGGTGGGGCCAATTTTGACCCCAGGGGCATTATTTGAGCAATCTTGGTAGGGGACCACTAGATGATGTTTCATACCAAATATCAAAGCTCTAGGCATTGTAGTTTTTGACAAGAAGATTTTTATATGTTTTCCCTATACAAGTCTTTGTAAAAGGGTGACCCTGGGGCGGGCCAATTATGACCCCAGGTGTATAATTTGAACAATCTTGTTAGGGGACCACTAGATTATGCTACATACAAAAAATCAAAGCTCTAGGCATTGAAGATTTAGACAAGAAGTTTTTTATATGTTTTCCCTATATAAGTCTATGTAAAATGGTGAGCCCCAGGGCCGGGCCAATTTTGACCCGATGGGAATAATTTTAACAATCATTGTTGAGCACCTCTAGCTGATTCTACATACCAAATATGAAAGCCCTTGGCCAAGGTGTTTCGGAGAAGAAGATTTTTTAAGGTTTCCCTTTATAAGTCTATGTAAAACTAAGGGCCCCCGGGGCGGTGCCAATTTTGACCCCAGTGACATAATTTTAACAATCTTTGTAGAGGACCTCAAGGTGATGCTACATACCAAATATGAAAGCTCTAGGCCTTACGGTTTCAGAGAAGAAGATTTTTGAAGTTTCCTTTTTGAAGATCTATTTTTAGCCCGTGTGACCTAGTTATGGGACCGACCAGAATTTTTTTAACAACTTTGGTAGAGGTCCACCGGAGGAACATTCCTGTAAAGTTCGATCAAATTTGGCCAAGCGGTTTAGGAGGAGAAGTCGTTTGAAGAAATTGTTGACGGACGCACGACACACGACGGACATCTCGGTATAACAAAACCTCACCATGACCACTTTGTGGTCAGGTGAGCTAAAAACAGACTGACAAACTGTACAATGCAACAAACACCCTCATTACAGACAAGGGGGGACCTTTACTAAAACTGGCACTCTCATCCAATTGCTCATCAGCTATAATAAAGAGCAAAAACAGTAATGTTTCGAGCTAATCATTATGTATTAGCTAAATGTTAATTTAATTGTTGCCAATATGATTTTTGATAAAATCTAGAACCAAATTGGTGAATAAATGTCTCCGTAAAGCATTACCAGTCTAAACAGTCAGAACAAATGAGTTGAACAGGTTTATACTTTGTACAGAAATAAACTTACTTGTGTCCATTGTGTAAGATCTCTTCAGTAGCATCCAATAAACCAACCAGTATTCCAGCAGCACTGCTAACAAACCGACCTCCCAGTGGTTTTATAGTACTGAATGACTTCTCTGACTCTAGTTTACTCAAACGTGAGCAAGTCTCACCACCAATCTATAACAGTAAAAACTGAATTCATAATTTGTATTTGATTGATGGTGAAAGAATACGGTATATGAATCATCCGAAACGAATGGTCTTGTATTTTTTTAACTTTCATGTAAGCAAACCAATCAAAAACAAACAAGGTATCTTGAGAATAGATAACATGTCTATGTTAACCCTACAGGAAACAAACTTTGATCAAAAGCAAAATCTACACTACAGTACCCCTTCAAGTTTGCGGGCTTGTTTCACAGATTTGACAGGGTCCTCTGACAGCTCAAGGGAGACAATTGCTCTCGAAGTGCATTCTGCAGCCGATTTCAGATAATGTCTGCTACGCTGATTATCCTCATGACTGATGAGACCACGCATAAACAGGTACCTCTGAAAAATATTATGCAACTCAAAATTTCATCACATAAATTTAGCCTCAGGGATGAATGTAAAATACAGTACTTTGCACAAAACATTGCCGTTTGTAACTTGACCACATTATTTTAGGATGGATTTTTTTACATACACCTACTGGCAAGCTCCATATCTTTAAAGAGTACTCAAAAATATGTAAATCTAGTTCTTGAAATTTAACCTAAACCAAGCTACGTTCGTCTCTGAACTGTAGAGCTAATTTGTTTATTTCTAAAACGAAGTCATGTGGGTGTTATGGGCCTATATAGGAGTCACTTCATCACACATTTTTAAGCCTAACAGGTCCTATAATCCGGACAACGTGATGTTACGTTTTTAATATACATTTTATTTCTAAATGATAATATCTTTAAAAGGAACAAACTCAAGAATTCAATATACATAACTTTTAGGGGTTATCTCCTTTGAACCTTGAAAAAGTCTATTTCAACTTTGTCATAGCAAAATAAAAAAAACCTATGCTTTTTGTAGTAGGCATTTTGGATACAAATTGACATCGTATGCCATTTTGAACCTCGGCAAGTATTTATTAAAGCAATATTTTCGTAGTTAAACTGGGAACAAACAATTCATCGGCTTACCTCTTAATTTAGCACAAGGGCCGTAGATAACATTTCAGGCCGTTCAGTAATATTGCGCATGTGCAGTGAAGATATTTTTTACTTCCCCTCATGTAAACAAGCTTCTTGAGTGCAGACAAAAATAAATTCGGCTTTTCTTGTTAAATATTTAAGTTAAATCATTGTAACTCCATAGTATTGTCAAAAACCAAGCGTCTAAATGATGGACAACGGATGATTAAAATCATTGCCCGCAATAAAGCGTTTTTGAGACTGTCCATATTTACAAGTGATCCAGATTTAAAGGGCGCTGGCCAGTTTACAATATAGTCATAACAATAGTAGTATGAGACTGAGTAAAAGAACACAAAGCTGACAGAAAGTTACGTCTTTCTAACAGTTTAAAGTTTCTCTTTAATCATAATGTCAAAAAACTATGTGAAAATTTAAGTGATATTTTTAAACAAATCAATATCAATTATACATTATTAGTTATGACAGTGACAGTCTCAAGTTCAATAATATAATTGGAAGTACGAAAATCATTCGTCCGAATATCTCAGACCGAATCGACTCTGTCCGAATCATATTGTCGTAAGAAACACAATTTATGGGGCTTCTCGTTCCATTGTGTGAAGGAAGAGCAATACAATACCGTTCGTATATAAAACTTCAATAAATAAAGATAAAGTTTGGCTCATAAAACAACAAATGTTGAAAATAAACGCTCGTTTTACCAAATCAGTGTCCGTCCGAATACCCGCCATTTTTACATCAACATTGGATTATGATAAAATCCAGGTCGTCCGTGCCGGCTGTTTCTTTGGACCTCAACGTATTTGTATACATCAGGCATTTTTTTATACATGCATGTACAAAATGTATACGATGGTGTTTTGCTTCGTCTCTTAAATGATAATATAGAAGAAATAAATAATTACAGTAAAAATGTGCTTTTTTATTTCTGTTTTAAGTTAATTTTGACAGCCACGGTCGGAAGTCACCTTGAAAGGGGCAACTTTTCTTAGTACATGTATGCCAAAGATTTAGGTTTTTTATGTATACAAATAAGATAAGATATTTTTATTTTCCAATTTTTGGGCCCACATATGGACATACAATTTTGAAATGTACATGGCCTAAAGTTCGAAATATGTATTCACAAATAACTAATTCTTATACTACTCAAAGACCTGTAATTTATGTCTTTGTACTACTAAACAACACTAATAACTACAAATAAGAACATATAGAGCAATAAACAAATAAATGTTAAAATCAGAAGCAGTCTACATCATCCAGCATATATTAATAGACAATCATAAAATAAAATAAACTGTGTTTAGAAATTAATGAATGGGGGAATTAAAATGACTAGCTCACGTCTTATTGCAACAGGAGGTATATCAATATCCAGTAATTCTAATTTTAAATTTACAATCTATCATGTGTGTGCAATACTATTTCTTTTCTGAAGGCAATCAGATATATAGTTTGACAGATATATTATAACATTTTCATTTGACATTATCAAAATAAATATAATTTTATCACTAAGGCCAGGGATTCTATATATATATAGAAGATCCTGCTAAGGCCGACAAAATTGATCATTTTTGTATCCATACGTTTATACAATAGCTGTCTCTCTGTATTATAAAATGAACATGATGTAATAAAATGAATCTCATCTTTAACTTCATTTAAGCTACAAAAATCACATAATCTTTCATTTGCCGCTAATTTCTTATTGTCATGTTTAAGATATCTCCCAGTTTCAATTCTGAGTTTGTGTCTACTGATTCGAAGCTTTGTATAACATTTTCTAATATCTCTATTTTTTAAAATATCTAGATAAGTTTCCTTTACTGTATTAGTTTTAATCATGGCATATGTTCTTAATTTGCCTGTTTCATTTTTACAACTGGTCAACATGCTATCGGTGAGTAGCTTTTTATACATGTCTATGAGCTGTTTATTTTTTAACAATACTGTATATATAAAATCTTCTTATATTCATCCACAGTACTAATTTCGAGATGTTGAACAAACAGGGTTTCTTATATTCATGCAACGTATTGTTCTCCATAAATGCACACTCTTTAATAATGTATCTGCACCCAAAGACCTAAATTACACAGATTGGAAACATGTACCAACTCTCACGATATCTCGTGGCAGGTCTCTGAAATCTCGCGAAATCTCGTCCATTTTTAATACCTTATATCTCCAGTTCTAATATACTTACGAAAATAATAATAAGTCTATGCAATAGATTTATTATTCAGCTTTCAAATGATACCTCATTAATTGAAATAGGTCAAGGAATAAAACAATAGACCCCGAAGAGCCAGACCTACTCTCATTTTCATCAAATTTATCAGAAAATACGTGATTTGCCTCATGCAAATCCTAATTTTCTGTATTTTATGAAAGATAGACAAAAATAAGTTACTTCATGTAGAAAAAGATACATTGCCCATTAAAATTGAATGACTAAAACAAGTTTTATGCACAATAACTGAATCTGCTGCCTGTTATTTTGCGTCTTCTCTAAATTTTCAGTGGAGTGTCCAATCTGTGTAATTTAGGTCTTTGCTGCACCTAAGGATATCAATCTACTAAACTATTTTACACATAAGTACATGGAATCTACCAAATTTTCCATTTATAAATGGCATCATGTGCGTTATCTTGATTACAAAAAAACATGCATTTCAGACATCAATAAAATCAGAAACTTGTGACTGAACTTCATCTGATTCTAAAACTGAGAATATATAAACCATAAGTATACACACTGCAGTAATCTAACATAGATGCAGGAATATCAATTCCTTAATACCAACAAGTAATTATTACAAGTCATATCTATCCCACGCACAAATTATCTCACACAACGACTAGAAATTCACAGCAAAATATAAATCTAGAGATGAGCTGGTTGGAAACCAAGAGGTAGTATCTCGTGTATTGGTGCCGGGCATATATTCGTATATTCGAAATGACCTAGAGAAACGCATCCGGATTCCTTGTATCTCGCCTTTATATTTTAATTTGCGACAATTTCCCAGTATGTGCCCTGCAAATTATTAGGAACAAAAGGAAAATACGAACACTCGCGACAATTTTAGCTATTTCATTTTATTCAACTGGTAATCTGCTTATCAAACCCGAATAACGTTTTTAAATTAAACATGAAAACTAAAAAAAAATGAATACTTACTGGACGCTGGTTTCCCTCTGGTTTTGTTTCTTAACAACATCCCTTAATTAAACTATACGCGTGAGTATAGTTCTAAATTTTGAACGACAGTGCCGTGCAAACAAATAATTTCTATGTCCATCCACTATTTACTGGCTATTAGCTGTTGTTTACTTTATATATTGTATATACTCAACAGATACCAATTAAGTCAAGTGCTCAGGATCGAATCTTTCGATAAGCCCGTAATCCGCTAAAAGTATTTACTATAGTACTTAAGCTACTGAAGGATATACATGAATAGTAATTTGTATTGAACATATTGATAATGTCATCGTAACATTGCTTTCCTTTCTTAGAAATAATCTGTTAAACAGACGGTTAAATTTGGTTTTATATTATATTACACTGTTGATAAAACTTTGCACAAATTGCACAAATCTGTAGATTGACCTTGGCATTAACATTGACGTTGTTATGTAGAATGTTTGTATTGATATTGTGATCATGGGTCATCTTTGACTTAATTCACAATTTTATACAGTGTCATATATAGAAAAAAATAAATATATATATTTTTGATGTATCGAATAAATTTTGAAAACTTTGAAAACTATATACTTTATATGTATGATACACAAAGGTAATTACGGCTCATTGGCCAGATCCTATTTACAGTTGTTGCGTTTGTTGATGATAATTTATAACAGACGAGCGAATACTACAGATATACGCAAACATAATCAACCAACCACAAGTGCTTCGGTTACAGACTTAGGTGGTATACCATCTCCGGTCCAGGAGCACAAACTTTCCGCGTTCCCAACACTGTGTCAAAAATTGGCGCGTCGAAAGATACTGATCGACATTTGCCGTACCATCAAGTGTCATTAACTCCGATGTGGTCGTAAACTTAGGATCAAGTAACCGCCACATACATGTTGGGATCTCTGTAAAATGATGCAAATGTATAGTACGGAGAAATTGACCTGATCCTGCTCTTTCTTCATGATTATATTGCAAGGTTCTTGTGTTGAATATGATTATAATTACATGCACTAGTATTCAAGAGAAGACAACAGCATATGAAGGTGAGTGGGAAAGGGATTCGACACGACTAAAATCGACCACTATATACTATGTACTAGACTGGGATCAATTGGGTCCACTCCAAAAAAAAATGCTTTCCAAAGTCATGATCAGTGCGACAATTATGAGATGGTGCTGAGGAGGTGCCTGTCATGTGTTGATTTTTTAATGCAAGTCATATTTCGACGTAAGTTTTCCAATTAATGTACCATAAGAAAATGAAGCAATTAATAAACAGGAAATGTTTTGATTTTTGGTGAAAGATCAAGTATTTTATTTCACTCGTGATCAACAACAACGTGATCACGCCCCTCGTGAAAATATTGATTTCTGTAACTCGGTGAAATAAAATTCGACCTTACACCAAAATCAACAAATATCCGCTACATGTATAATGGGACATTTACAAATTGTATCGATCGTTCTACTCGGGTCTTTCCGTGATGAATTTTGAATATGATTCGTGTTAGAATCGTCCGAGGTGGGCCGATTGTAATTGCACGTAACTAATCGTAAAAGCTCGGCCATTTCCGTTTGTCTCCGGTAAATACATTCCATTGGATAAAAACCGAGGTGATCAGAATGTGTATGTAACGTCACCATAATTTGTGACGTCCATGACGTCATTTTTAACGTCAGATTTATTTTCAGACTTCTATTTTTCTTCATATCATGGCATGCCTCTAAGTTGGACTATTTTTGAAAAGGTATACACAGTACTCTACACAATCCTACAAAAATGTGAATATGTGAAATTTTGACACCAGATTGGAAAACCACCAGCAAAGCTCAAATTATTTCACTCTTTCTTCCGTGTAATTAGATCTAGTCTAAATGTGCAGGGCCAACTTTGGGGCATTATCGCAAATTTTAGAGACAGATATTAATTGAAAAATAAAATTTACAAGGATGTTAACAACCTTAAAAGTGTTGACATAAGTCGTAAGAACTTGTTTCACGATCAATCTGAAATAAATCCATTAGTAGGCCTATTATTACAATATAACGTCCCGGGTTCCGAATACGGGGTTTTAACCACGCGCGAAAACGAAAACATGTCGAAGGAGAAAAGGAAATACGAAATTAGTTTAAAAGACATTGAAGACGAAAAGAAACTGGTAGAAGTTGCGACAATCGGTGATTATGACGAGGCAAAGTGTCTTCTGGAGCGGGGAGTTTCCCCTGACACGACAGAGTACAACAGACAGCTGTTTTATCAATCTGAAAATTACGTGACACCATTACACATCGTTACTCGACATAATTTCCCTCAAATGGTCAACTTGTTCATAACAAATGGAGGTATGATTGGTTCTGTTTGCCATTTTAAATCGATTAGCAGTAACAAAATGTGAATTCAAGCGTAATTTCTGTCCGAAAATGCAATTTTACTTTTCTCTACTGTACCAGTAGTCGGATAGCCAATTATTTCGGATAAAATTTCTTAAATTGTCTCCTTCTTCGTTACAGCAGTGTGTTTAACATGGTTATAGTTTAGAATAGGATTCTAGTATATTGTACCGTTAACTTTAGGTAATATTTTCCACATGACATTGCATTATTCTTAGTGTAAAACAGGCTGTCAAAGTGACACAAAGTGTGTAGCCCGTTGCCTTACCAGTGCACCAATCAGTTGCATCCAAGGTCAACAACATCCAAGAATGGGCAGTAGATAGAAAAATGTTTTGAATTTTTTATCCGAACCAATAAGTACCTTGGGGACAATGTTTAGTTCTCAGTAAGATTACTGTCAATGTTGATATTTGTTATCGCTTCCAGCTGATGTAACTGCAATGGATAGATTTGATGTGACTCCTCTACATTCTGCAGCAGAATTAGGTCATGAAGAATGTTTGAAGTTGTTGATGGATGCAGGAGCTGACTGTAACACAAGCACCAAGTACTCCAAACACGGATCATATACAGGTAGCGCCTCAAATCATCAAATGAGATATTGTTTGTTACCCATACCAGGACAAACCCAAAGACCACCTCGACAAAAACTAGTTTATTGCCTAAGGCTATTCTGAAATGATTTATTAATTTCATATTTGTATATAATTAGTTTTGGGACCCGAATGCCGTTAATTTTAACTATCTTGTTACTTACATCAAGGCCGTTGTGATTTCTGGCTCTAGGTTTATGAAGAAAACTTTAAAAACTGTAGCAATATGCATTTATATTATTTGTTATATATTTCTTCTACTTATAAAATTACCTGCAATATGTTGATGATTTAAAAAAAAGGATTTCCTCTACCTTAACCTACTGATACAGAATCTACCTGGATCATAGGAGGATTATAAAAGTTTGACCTGGACTGATACATTAGCACAGCTTCTTCACACTGTAGCATTGAACCAGTTTTTGCCTTAGTCTTGTTATTCTGTCGTAGCAAAATCACTGACTGCAAACCAAGTCTTTATTTTTGGCCTGGTGAATTTGGCTCAGGTTTTGTGAGTGTTTATATCTATCCAACGTAAAATAAATCATCTTGTATCTTTTCAGAAATTGTCTTGTTTATTTATTTCAGCTGTACCTCATCCAGGTGGAACAACCCCGCTTCATCTAGCTGCTGTCAATAATCACATAGAATGTGTTAAATTGTTGATATGGAACGGAGCTGATTATAATGCTGTTGATGAAATGTGTCGTACCAGTATGTATCTAGCAGCACAGCAAGGCTATGGAGAATGTGTGCTGGCACATCTAGATAATGCTATCTGGAAGGATATTCTGTCTCTACCAGAGAAACGAACAGGTAATTAAAGTTTCAAGCAGTCTACAAAATAGGGTACTAATTCCGCTGTCCGGTACAAATAATTGTTGATTCGGGCAAGTAACTTGTGCCTCTATATGCATAGCGTATATAGGAAAACTATTCAGTTTTACCGATTCAGGCAAGAAGTTTAAAATCTTAAATTCACAGACTGACTAAGTACTGTGCATTTACCCCTCTATCATTAATTAGCAAACCTGCTGTTACACTTGGCGCCACATCATATTGGCATTTGACCCCCTTAGGTATCCATTCATACATTTGAACAAAATGGAACATGCTGCAGACAGGGATTAAACCTGTGAGTGTGACCTAGTGCCATACCTCTAGGCCACCTTTCTCCACTCTTATAGACTTAAGTTCTTCTATAAGAACATTGGATGCCGATAAGATGCATATATGAGAGGAGCATTCTGGTTGAACTTTGTAGGTCTATCAGTCTTTTCTAGCTAATATTTGGTTTAGTTTAACGTGTTTATTCTGGATGTATACCAGGAGAAAGCCTTATTGGTCCTTAAGATAAGAGTGTGTAGCATTAAAGTTTTCATAAATTGCCATGTTTTCTGATAACAAAAGCCAAAGTTAAATAATGACAATTTGAAAGAGGCCAATGTCTTTGAAGAGAACCTACAGTTAATTACATGTATATAAAAAAGTTAATTAGGTTTACAATATTGGCATTCAAACCAATTTTCCTATGCGCAAACATCAATTGGCAAGAATTAGTGTACCAGTAGGCTGGTCTTCTTGTAATATCAAGCCTGGTAATTTGCAATCGTTCTCTAACCTGAAAATCAGTGTAACTGAATTTTCAATATGAACAAAGAAGGAAAATTCAGGATTCAAAAAGCTGAAATCAGGCACAAATCTGAAAAATACTGAGTCTGGAAACTGCAAAATCATAAATTTTTGTGGGGGTTACCGGTAAATTTCGTGGTTCACCTTCTACCACAAAATCAAATCCCATTGAACAATAATTTTGACCCTTGTATTTATTACCTGCAATACAAAATGGTCTTTTTTACATAAACCACAATCTCGTCCGAATGAAATGAAATGATTTTGCAGTACCAAGTCTGAATATCTTCTTATTTTTCTTTAACAAATCTAGGTAACACACCATTACATGAATGTGTTATGAAGAATATGTTAGACTGTGTACTCAAATTGTTGGAACGTGGCTCAGATGTTAACCACTTAAATCAGGCAGGATTCTCTCCCCTACATCTAGCTACCCGGTCTGGTGAAAACTTCAGCATGGAAATCGTAGAAGCCCTCATAACTAAAGGATATAATACTGACGTGAATCTACCTGAGGGAACTCGTATGTATACCATGTTTTTAGCCTTTACTATACACTAGGGATGGCAACGAGTACTCGAGTACTCGTTAAAACGTCCGATTATCGAATAGTAAAATCAGATTTCGAGTTCTCGAAAACAAATGTTAATCCTTTGTAATACAGAAGGTGTCCAAGCGTTATCTGGTCAACTAAAATTACAATTAACAACGTGTCATCAATCCTTAATTGCCGCCACGATGTTGCTAATTGCAAGCGTGATCAAAACACAGACCTATCAATCATCGTCTGGTAGTTAGTTTCTGACACGTAGCTGGGAGTTCTTTCGATGACATCAACCCGAGTAATTGTTATCAATTTTTAATTGGCAGTTATTGTTTATTGGGGTTGACAATCGATAAAGAAAATCAAAGCGCTGATAGCGCTACGAATACAGGGTTTTAAGGCTTCCAATATGAAGGATAAAATTGAAAGAAATAACTTAAGGTATATGTAACATGTTGTTATTTTAATTTTACAGATTCTTTTACACCTCTACATTACGCATGTTTCCATGAACGTCCACACCAGGAGCGACGCCCGGAGGTAGCCGAGTTGTTACTAGCATACGGAGCGGACTATAACATCAGAAATAAAAATGGTGACTCAGTGATTGTGAATGAATTAAAGGGTCGCCATAGAGACACCACCATTCTCAGTGCAATAGCCAAGTGTATGGCACATATTCCTACGTTAGACGATTTAGGACTAGCAGGTTTTCAGCTACGTGTAGCCAACCCTTTAATGTATCCCCCACCCCCTCAGCAGCCCCTTTTTCACGGGGTCATGCAGCAGGAAGAGCAAGACTATAGACAACATCATTTAAATATGGCACGGTTGTGGACAGAAAATCGAGAAGCGAAATTTAACTGGTATAAAGAAATGTTAAAACAGCCGAGAAGCCTACAGCATTACTGTAGGTTTGTGGTACGGACTTCAATGGGACCGAAAAGACTACGGAGAATTTCTCACCTTCCTATTCCTAAACCTATGAAAGAATTTTTACTACTGGAGCATAATGAGTTTAGATGAATTGTGGATTGGTTCATTTGGCAAAAAATCAAGTTCAATTAAATAGTGCGACCTGGCCCAAGCTTGGTGTATCAAGCCGAATAAGGGTTTAGATAAATGGTGCAACCTGGCCCAATCTTGGTGTATCAAGCCAAATAAGGGTTTAGATAAATTGTGCTACATTGCCCAAGATTGGTTTATCAAGCCAAATAAGGGTTTAGATAAATTGTGCTACCTGCCCAAGCTTGGTGTATCAAGCCAAATAAGGTTTAGATAAATAGTGCTACATTGCAGCCATTGCCCATGATGCTTGGTGTATCAAGCCAAATAAGAGTTTAGATAAATTGTGCTACCTGCCCAAGCTTGGTGTATCAAGCCAAATAAGGTTTAGATAAATAGTGCTACATTGCGGCCATTGCCCATACTTTGTGCATCAAGCCAAAAATGAGTTTGGATGAGTTGTGCTACCTTGCCCACAGCTTAGGGAAATATAGGTCTTAATAGGACACTTCCACCTCGCAAAATTAGTAAAATGTAGTGCTGACAAATTGTGCAATAAATATGAAAAAATCAAAGTTTGCATGAAATAAATATTTGAAACCTGTTCCCAAATTGAAAATGATATGATTTCTTAAAAATATTTTAAGTTGGTTCAATCTTAAGTTAGTTCATTTTAGTAATTAATTTGTCTCCCGTCAGGCGAACAAGGTTGATACCAGACATGACAGGAGCATGAAACGATGAATTTATAGAGTAAAGGGTTTATCAAAGTAATAGATCATGTCTGTGTTATTTGTCTTATTATGAACCTATATGTTTTAATCTTGTATAATATTGTTAAAGAATTTATTACCCTATAGGTTGTCTCACTTCTTTACCTATTTTATAATTACCTCCCTTTGTTATGCTATTCATATTTAGAAGTTACTTCCCTTTGTTTCCTCCCTTTGTTAACTCATAAACAAAGGATGCAATCAGGACCCCTCACACGTAACTAACGCAACAATCTCTCGGGATCACCCCGTGGGGGTCTCCATTATTCAAACAATTCTTAAACACACTGATTTGACATCTTGGGACATGATACAAATATACACTTGGCTTAGCATAATAATACTATATTTATGTTCTTTTTAACATCTTAGCGTACATCTGCTGGAGATGTTGTGGTCTATTTTCTTGTAAACCGCTTCACGCATGTGAGTAACCGCATCACAGTGGAAAATGTCAATGCTGCCTACACTATGTACATCTGAGGGAGCTTCCTGATTCATTGCAGAAAGACCCCAGTAGTTACAAATGTATGATTGCAAAGGATGGTAAATAAGGGAGACAATCTTCATTGATTAAATTACAACTATTGCAAATTATTTGTTGATCTTTATTACATGTTAGTTATTGCACATTATATATATATATTGATAGTTACTAGTATGTTGTTTTCCATGCTTCACAAAAATCACCCCTCATCTAATCATGAATAAAATCATCTACTGTTATAATGTACCGCTATTGTATCTTCTTATCCCCCTGGGCTTTGAACAGCAGGGTACTGTTTTATCTTGAAAAGCTTTTACGTTAAAAGTAAACTTATGCTCAAATTTGAATTTTACATAATTCTTCTGCTCCTACAAATTCAGGTAAAGCAATATGTATGTAATATCAATAGTTAATTAATTCAGTTAATGATTTCAGACATGATCATTCTCCCATTTGTAGATGAAATAGCATTATTAGGAATATAAATTTGAGCCTAAGTTGAAAATTTTCCTAAATTCTGTGATAAAGCAGTATCCTGAACTCACATCTTTCTTTCTTCCATGTAATTTGCAGGGCCCACTCTGGGGCATTATCGCAAATGTTTTAGAGACAGAGGTGAGATACAAGGAATCCGGGTGCGATACCCTAGCTCGTTTCGAATAGATTTCTTGGTTTTTTAACGTGCCCGGTGTAAAGACTACCCCTGGGTTACCAACCAGGATCATCTCTAGTTGGATGGGAAACACTAAATAGCGTTTCTAAAATGACCAAGTGTCCTGGCTGAGAATCGAACCCTGGACCTCTCGATCAGGAGTCGAGCGTCCTGCCACTCGACCACGATCTAGTTGTAATGGAAAACTGTCCAGTTTTTCAGGCCCCTACCTGTTTTCAACTGGATGGGACTATAGGTTTGCCCCCGTCAGTCAGTCTGTCTGTCAAGAAAATCTGGATCCTACCATAACTCAAACAGTTTTCAAGCTAGATTTATGATACTTGGTATGTGGATAGGGACCAATAAGGAGATGATGCACATATAATTATTTTTTTATTCATACAAGAATTGTGGTTACCATGGCAACAGAAACATTGACAAACTGGAAACCAGAAAGGGGCTTATGTATTGCTTGCAATTTTTAATTAATTGTTCATTATAATATTAATTTACATCATGCAGCTGTTGGTTCCTCTGTATTATTTGCAAGTGTAAGATCTTCAAATTGGGCCACTGTTGCTGCTAGTATGTAAATAAATGTTTGCTGATTTACAACCATCTGTTAATCGAATCCTATATTATACCTCCACTGGTTTTAAAGGGTATTTAAAGCTGCATTACAAATCAACATCAAAGGTCACTGTACTCCTAAAATAGTGATAGTGTACCTATTACACTGCCATGTGGATATACTGGATAGTGTACCTATTACACTGCCATGTGGTGATACTGGATTGTGTACCTATTACATTGCCATGTGGTGATACTGGATAGTGTACCTATTACACTGCCATGTGGTGATACTGGATTGTGTACCTATTACACTGCCATGTGGTGATACTGGATAGTGTACCTATTACACGGCCATGTGGTAGGTGATACTGGATTGTGTACCTATTACACTGCCATGTGGTGATACTGGATTGTGTACCTATTACACTGCCGTATGGTGATACTGGATTGTGCACCTATTACAATGCCATGTGGTGATACTGGATTGTGTACCTATTACACTGCCATGTGGTGATACTGGATTGTGTACCTATTACAATGCCATGTGGTGATACTGGATAGTGTACCTATTACACGGCCATGTGGTAGGTGATACTGGATTGTGTACCTATTACACTGCCATGTGGTGATACTGGATTGTGTACCTATTACACTGCCGTATGGTGATACTGGATTGTGCACCTATTACAATGCCATGTGGTGATACTGGATTGTGTACCTATTACACTGCCATGTGGTGATACTGGATTGTGTACCTATTACAATGCCATGTGGTGATACTGGATAGTGTACCTATTACACGGCCATGTGGTAGGTGATACTGGATTGTGTACCTATTACACTGCCATGCTGTGATACTGGATTGTGTACCTATTACACTGCCATGTGGTGATACTGGATTGTGTACCTATTACACTGCCATGTGGTTATACTGGATTGTGTACCTATTACACTGCCATGTGGTGATACTGGATTGTGTACCTATTACAATGCCATGTGGTGATACTGGATTGTGTACCTATAACACTGCCATGTGGTGATACTGGATTGCGTACCTATTACACTGCCATGTGGTGATACTGGATTGTGTACCTATTACAATGCCATGTGGTGATACTGGATTGTGTACCTATTACACTGCCATGTGGTGATACTGGATTGTGCACCTATTACACTGCCATGTGGTGATACTGGATAGTGTACCTTTTACACTTCCATGTGGTGATACTGGATTGTGTACCTATTACACTGGTGATACTGGATTGTGCACCTATTACACTGCCATGTGGTGATACTGGATAGTGTACCTATTACACTGCCATGTGGTCATACTGGATTGTGTACCTATAACACTGCCATGTGGTAGTACTGGAGTGTGTACCTTTAACACTGTCATGTGGTGATACTGGATTGTGTACCTATTACACTGCCATGTGGTCATACTGGATTGTGTACCTATTACATTGCCATGTCGTGATACTGGATTGTGTACCTATTACACTGCCATGTGGTCATACTGGATTGTGTACCTATTACATTGCCATGTGGTAGGTGATACTGGATTGTGTACCTATTACACTGCCATGTGGTGATACTGGATTGTGTACCTATTACACAGTCATGTGGTGATACTGTATTGTGAACCTATTACACTGCCATGTGGTGATACTGGAGTGTGTACCTATTACACTGGTGATACTGGATTGTGCACCTATTACACTGCCGTATGGTGATACTGGATTGTGTACCTATTACACTGCCATGTGGTGATACTGGATTGTGTACCTATTACACAGTCATGTGGTGATACTGTATTGTGTACCTATTACACTGCCATGTGGTGATACTGGATCGTGTACCTATTACACTGGTGATACTGGATTGTGCACCTATTACACTGCCGTATGGTGATACTGGATTGTGTACCTATTATATTGCCATGTGGTGATACTGGATTGTGTACCTATTACACAGCCATGTGGTGATACTGGATTGTGTACCTATTACAATGCCATGTGGTGATACTGGATTGTGTACCTATTACACTGCCATGTGGTGATACTGGATAGTGTACCTATTATATTGCCATGTGGTGATACTGGATTGTGTACCTATAACACTGCCATGTGGTGATACTGGATTGTGTACCTATTACACTGTCATGTGGTGATACTGGATTGTGTACCTATTACACTGCCATGTGGTGATACTGGATTGTGTACCTTTTACACTTCCATGTGGTGATACTGGATAGTGTACCTATTACACTGCCGTATGGTGATACTGGATAGTGTACCTATTACACTGCTATGTGGTGATACTAGATTGTGTACCTATTACACTGCCATGTGGTCATACTGGATTGTGTACCTATTACATTGCCATGTGGTAGGTGATACTGGATTGTGTACCTATTACACTGCCATGTGGTTATACTGGATTGTGTACCTATTACACTGCCACGTGGTGATACGGGATCGTGTACCTATTACACTGCCACGTGGTGATACGGGATCGTGTACCTATTACACTGCCACGTGGTGATACTGGATCGTGTACCTATTACACAGCCATGTGGTGATACTGGATTGTGTACCTATTACACAGCCATGTGGTGATACTGGATTGTGTACCTATTACACTGCCATGTGGTGATACTGGATTGTGTACCTATTACACTGCCATGTGGTGATACTGGATTGTGTACCTATTACACTGCCATGCGATGATATTTGATTGTGTATGAGGGTCATTCAATATATTTGTAGACAATCGTTCTCATTTTATTATATTTGTGTTTAAATAATAATTTCTTATATCATTATAAAAATTTATCTATTACCTATCGTAGATACAAATTTATCTTTAATTATGCAACACAGTAGCATGTCAGCACCCGTTGTATTGCCATAGTAACGCGCTACCACCCCGACCGACGTAACGTACCCTTTTCACTAGTTAAACTAGTAATGAATCGCGAATTAATTCATTTACATTCCCATTTGTTTGCCAGATTATTGCAAGATATTATCATAGTATTAGATGAAATTATTAAGTTGTTTAGACGTTTAAGTTTGAATTGAGAAGTATTTGATCTACGCCTGTCACGTTTTCATTTACGTCAAAATGCGGGTGCATTTACGAAAGGAAATTAATGCAACTATTAAATTGTGCACTTGTCTTCGAAATACACAACAAAAACACATAAGCTGCTCATGAGATCAAACGGAGAACATGCAGTATTCAGTGTCCCCATGTTTTAGTGACAAAATCACATTTCTAAAAAGCAGCATGGTATTAAAAATGATAGAGGGATCGAACGAAATTGGCAAACGTAGGGACGTTTGCACGTGTGGTTTGAGGAAACGCCAGTCAAAATTTGCGAGGCGTTTCAATTTAGCATAAAAACATTAAGTCCAGCTTAATACTTAACTTTAAATACATAAAATGTTGTAGTAGATCTATATAATAATATATAACTTCAATATTTGTGTTCAATTCCATATTAATTACACAATTCAATTTTGGGTTTACCATTTGAAAAATAGCAAAACGTCAATAACGTGGCTGACGTCAGAATTTATTTGCGTTGTGTGGTGGTTGCGGTAAGGTGATAGTTTTGTTTTATTCATGTTTTCTTTAAAAATACGTCGATTTATGCAATATTTTTTGCACTTATGTCCGAAAGTCTGTATTTAAGTGTGATATAATTAGTAATTATCTGTGTCAATGTGTATTAAAATGACGAGTCCAGTCCACGAATTTATTGAATGACCCTTGTACCTATTACACTGCCATGTGGTGATACTGGATTGTGCACCTATTACACTGCCATGTGGTGATACTGGATTGTGTACCTATTACACTGCCATGTGGTGATACTGGAGTGTGTACCTATTACACGGCCATGTGGTGATACTGGATTGTGCACCTATTACACTGGTGATACTGGATTGTGTACCTATTACACAGCCATGTGGTGATACTGGATAGTGTACCTATTACACTGCCATGTGGTGATACTGGAGTGTGTACCTATTACACAGCCATGTGGTGATACTGGAGTGTGTACCTATTACACTGCCGTGTGGTGATACTGGATTGTGCACCTATTACACTGGTGATACTGGATTGTGTACCTATTACACAGCCATGTGAATATACTGGATTGTGTACCTATTACACAGCCATGTGGTGATACTGGATTGTGTACCTATTACACTGCCATGTGGTGATACTGGATTGTGTACCTATTACACTGCCATGTGGTGGTACTGGATTGTGTACCTATTACACTGCCATGTGGTGATACTGGATTGTGTACCTATTACACTGCCATGTGGTGGTACTGGATTGTGTACCTATTACACTGCCATGTGGTGGGTGATACTGGATTGTGTACCTATTACACTGCCATGTGGTGATACTGGATTGTGTACCTATTACACTGCCATGTGGTGGTACTGGATTGTGTACCTATAACACTGCCATGTGGTGATACTGGATTGTGTACCTATTACACTACCATGTGGTGATACTGGATTGTGTACCTATTACACGGCCATGTGGTGATACTGGAGTGTGTACCTATTACACTGGTGATACTGGATTGTGCACCTATTACACTGCCATGTGGTGATACTGGATTGTGTACCTATTACACTGCCATGTGGTGATACTGGAGTGTGTACCTATTACACTGCCATGTGGTGGGTGATACTGGATTGTGTACCTATTACACTGCCATGTGGTGATACTGGATTGTGTACCTATTACACTGCCATGTGGTGGTACTGGATTGTGTACCTATAACACTGCCATGTGGTGATACTGGATTGTGTACCTATTACACAACCATGTGGTGATACTGGATTGTGTACCTATTACACGGCCATGTGGTGATACTGGAGTGTGTACCTATTACACTGGTGATACTGGATTGTGCACCTATTACACTGCCATGTGGTGATACTGGATTGTGTACCTATTACACTGCCATGTGGTGATACTGGATTGTGTACCTATTACACTGCCACGTGGTGATACTAGATTGTGTACCTATTACACAGCCATGTGGTGATACTGGAGTGTGTACCTATTACACTGCCATGTGGTGATACTGGAGTGTGTACCTATTACACTGCCTTGTGGTGATACTGGATTGTGTACCTATTACACTGCCACGTGGTGATACTGGAGTGTGTACCTATTACACAGCCATGTGAATATACTGGATTGTGTACCTATTACACAGCCATGTGGTGATACTGGATTGTGTACCTATTACACAGCCATATGGTGATACTGGAGTGTGTACCTATTACACAGCCATGTGGATATACTGGATTGTGTACCTATTACACATCCATGTGGTGATACTGGATTGTGTACCTATTACACAGCCATGTGGTGATACTGGAGTGTGTACCTATTACACTGCCATGTGGTGATACTGGAGTGTGTACCTATTACACAGCCATGTGGTGATACTGGATTGTGTACCTATTACACGGCCATGTGGTGATACTGGATTGTGTACCTATAACACTGCCATGTGGTGATACTGGATTGTGTACCTATTACACGGCCATGTGGTGATACTGGATTGTGTACCTATAACACTGCCATGTGGTGATACTGGATTGTGTACCTATAACACTGCCATGTGGTGATACTGGAGTGTGTACCTATTACACTGCCATGTGGTGATACTGGATTGTGTACCTATTACACTTCCATGTGGTGATACTGGATTGTGTACCTATTACACAGCCATGTGGATATACTGGATTGTGTACCTATTACACGGCCATGTGGTGATACTGGATTGTGTACCTATTACACTTCCATATGGTGATACTGGAGTGTGTACCTATTACACAGCCATGTGGATATACTGGATTGTGTACCTATTACACGGCCATGTGGTGATACTGGATTGTGTACCTATTACACTGCCATGTGGTGATACTGGAGTGTGTACCTATTACACTGCCATGTGGTGATACTGGATTGTGTACCTATTACACTTCCATGTGGTGATACTGGATTGTGTACCTATTACACTGCCATGTGGTGGGTGATACTGGATTGTGTACCTATTACACTGCCATGTGGTGATACTGGATTGTGTACCTATTACACTGCCATGTGGTGGTACTGGATTGTGTACCTATAACACTGCCATGTGGTGATACTGGATTGTGTACCTATTACACAACCATGTGGTGATACTGGATTGTGTACCTATTACACGGCCATGTGGTGATACTGGAGTGTGTACCTATTACACTGGTGATACTGGATTGTGCACCTATTACACTGCCATGTGGTGATACTGGATTGTGTACCTATTACACTGCCATGTGGTGATACTGGATTGTGTACCTATTACACTGCCACGTGGTGATACTAGATTGTGTACCTATTACACAGCCATGTGGTGATACTGGAGTGTGTACCTATTACACTGCCATGTGGTGATACTGGAGTGTGTACCTATTACACTGCCTTGTGGTGATACTGGATTGTGTACCTATTACACTGCCACGTGGTGATACTGGAGTGTGTACCTATTACACAGCCATGTGAATATACTGGATTGTGTACCTATTACACAGCCATGTGGTGATACTGGAGTGTGTACCTATTACACTGCCATGTGGTGATACTGGAGTGTGTACCTATTACACAGCCATGTGGTGATACTGGATTGTGTACCTATTACACGGCCATGTGGTGATACTGGATTGTGTACCTATAACACTGCCATGTGGTGATACTGGATTGTGTACCTATTACACGGCCATGTGGTGATACTGGATTGTGTACCTATAACACTGCCATGTGGTGATACTGGATTGTGTACCTATAACACTGCCATGTGGTGATACTGGAGTGTGTACCTATTACACTGCCATGTGGTGATACTGGATTGTGTACCTATTACACTTCCATGTGGTGATACTGGATTGTGTACCTATTACACAGCCATGTGGATATACTGGATTGTGTACCTATTACACGGCCATGTGGTGATACTGGATTGTGTACCTATTACACTTCCATATGGTGATACTGGAGTGTGTACCTATTACACAGCCATGTGGATATACTGGATTGTGTACCTATTACACGGCCATGTGGTGATACTGGATTGTGTACCTATTACACTGCCATGTGGTGATACTGGAGTGTGTACCTATTACACTGCCATGTGGTGATACTGGATTGTGTACCTATTACACTTCCATGTGGTGATACTGGATTGTGTACCTATTACACAGCCATGTGGATATACTGGATTGTGTACCTATTACACGGCCATGTGGTGATACTGGATTGTGTACCTATTACACTTCCATATGGTGATACTGGAGTGTGTACCTATTACACAGCCATGTGGATATACTGGATTGTGTACCTATTACACGGCCATGTGGTGATACTGGATTGTGTACCTATTACACTGCCATGTGGTGATACTGGATTGTGTACCTATTACACTGCCATGTGGTGATACTGGATTGTGTACCTATTACACTGCCATGTGGTGATACTGGATTGTGTACCTATTACAATGCCATGTGGTGATACTGCATTGTGTACCTATTACACTTCCATGTGGTGATACTGGATTGTGTACCTATTACACTGCCATGTGGTGATACTGGATAGTGTACCTATTACACAGCCATGTGGTGATACTGGATTGTGTACCTATTACAATGCCATGTGGTGATACTGGATTGTGTACCTATTACACTTCCATGTTGGTGATACTGGGCACAAGGAATGAAACATTCACATTGATGATTATCCCTACTGGGTTTGGGCAGGGATCTAAGTATATTGAATTTTTACCAGATTTTTCAACAAAATTAAATTGGCAACTTCGGCGGGTGGCTGTCCACCAGTTAGCTTCTAATTGATAACTGAGTTTGGAATGCGATATCATGATGAAAATTTCTGTGTATGTAGCTTATATGAAACCCCTGCTTTGGATTGAAAGTGGGGACTCGGTGAGTTCAAGGTCACCATTACTAAAATTAGAGAAAAAAACGTCTGCTTGCTTATGCTTGGTTGCCATGAAAATCTTGATTTTGCAGTATTGCCACGTCTTGTTATTTATAGAACAGCTCCTGGTGTGGAGACAAAGTTCTATTATTACAATTTATACAACAAGCATATGCAATAATAGTTTTTATTAACTTGGTATCAAAATATATTAACATTGATCATCTCAAATCATGAGTTACAAACAAGCACTTTGAAATATTGTTGCAGGAATGTAAACACATGTACATATAATATATCACATATGTATGTAATGAGGTGAATTTGACATGATCCTGACCTTTATTTACATAATTTAACAGCTGATATCTTGTCAACATTATATCCTGGTTGCATGTTTCCATAACCAGACAGTTTTTCAAAGATGCACAATGTGTAATATAAACACAAATATAAAATATCTATATTGCATGATTTGCTTGTGAAAATTGATATATTCAAAGCAAAAACCTTGACATATATTCATGCATAAAGGTCAGGACCATGTCAAATTCTCCAAGCTATAACAATTTAATTTTCACTGAACTGTAACTGTAATAAATAATAATATTTTATGAAACTAAATGCCAATGAATTTTGGCCATAAATCAACAGAAAAGTTACAACCATAATCAATTATAGCCACATGTTCGGTTGAAGTAACATGATCAATGGAAGTAACATGATCAATGGAAGTAACATGATCAATGGAGGTCACATACATGATCAGTAGAAGTCACATGATCAGTAGAAGTCACATGATCAGATGAAGTTACATGATCAATGGAAGTCACATGATCAATGGAGGTCGCATGACCAATGGAAGTCACATGATCAATGGAAGTCATATGATCAATGGAGGACACATGACCAATGGAAGTCACATTATCTACACATGGAATGAAAACTACTACATGTACTGGTAAACTCTAACAATATTTCACGTAGAATGAAATAGTGATCAACAAATCTACTATCCTAAACAATAATTGGCACTTACTACAATAAGGCAGACTGGGTCTAGTTTACGTAATTATCCACCTATCACAGGATGGAACCAGACCACAAATAAGATACCAGTCAACACTTCAATGGGAGACAACTTTGGTAACTATGCACAATTTATGAAATTATCTCCCTTTAACTACTTTTTATACACAGGACCTAGACTATGATTAAGGTACCACTCACACTTCAAGGAAGACAACTCATGATATTATTCTCTCATTTTATAAAATTATCTCCCTTGGGAGTCTTAGCTCGGAAATAATCAGAGCCTAAAGCTTACAAACAAAATAAGGTTATTGCAGAAATTAGGCTACCACCATAATCTGGTTGAAACGGAAGGTAATTTTGTGTATAAAAGATAATTGGCGAGAAATTTAATCCCAATTTTTAGCAGATGAAATTAAATAAAGAGGCAACAACAAAAAGTAAACTTTAGCTCTCACCTATGGATTGTTCTAAAGAGAATAAGACGATGGCAGCAGGTGGATGGTTACCGTCATTCAGGATTAATTCATTCTGGTTTTATGTAAATAATTCACTGGCTTAGAATGAGAAGGTCGTAACTACAAAATCAATATTTTGAGAAAACAAGAAAAACTGTCTGACAATCACTCTTTACTTATATTAAAACAAGCTTTTTCAACTTCAGTTTGGTCAACATGACAAGTTTGGATTTTCATGAAAATAGGCTCATAAGAAGCGCCTTATGGTGCAGATTTCAAATATGCATTAGTCTTATAAGGTCATAAGTGGCACTTACAACCTTTTCATTCTAAGCCAGCGAAATGTGGATGTACAACAATCAAAATAAATATCAAATACAATGTAATACAACATACTGGTATGGTTGTAACATGCGGTAGATTACTCAACAAATAGATAGGAAGAAAATAAGTACAATATTGTTGTTGCACAAAAGGAGCACAGCACAATTGCAAATTATTCTTTTTGTATGTTAACCCTTCACTCCATAAACAAACATACTGAATTTATATAAAGATTCCGAATTATTGGAAGATAATTGGTGATGGGCATTGGAAAGTGTACGAGTATATTTATCTATCGAGTGAAACATATCTAAACAATAATACACACTTTTGCATAGATATTGTGTTGCCATAGCAACAAAGATCACAACATCCATTGAAAATCAATCTTTTTATATGTAAAATTGGAAACAACAAGGTTCACAAACGTATTCACTTGTTTGTATTTAATGCCAACTCGTACAATAAAAATATAAAAGCTTGGTCTAGATTTCATGGAGAACAACATTCTGATAAAGTTTCATGAAGATTGGATTGAAACTGTGACCTCTGGAGTGAATACAAGGTTATTCTAAGATTTGACAGTGACCTAGTTTTTGACCCCATATGACCCAGTTTTGAACTTGACCTATTTTTCATGCAGAACAACATTCTGACCAAGTTTCATGAATATTGGATCAAAACGGTGACCTCTGGAGTGTACACAAGGCTTTTCTAACATTTGACCTAGTGACCTAGTTTTTGACCCCACATGACCCAGTTTCAACCTTGGCCTAGATTTTACAGAGAACAACATTCTTACCAAGTTTCGTGAAAATTGGATCAAATTGGTGACATCTAGAGTGAACACTAGGTTTTTCTAAGATTTGACCTAGTGTCTTAGTTTTTGACCCCACATGACACAGTTTCAAACTTGGCCCAGATTTCACGGCGTACAACATTCTGACCAAGTTTCATGCAGATTAGATCAAAATGGTGACATCTAGAGTGAACACGAGGTTTTACTAAGATTTGACCTTGTAACCTAGTTTTTGACTCCACATGACCCAGTTTCGAACTTGGCCTAGATTTCATGGAGAAAAACATTCTGACCAAGTCTCATGAAGATTGGATCGAAACAGTAACCTCTGGAGTATATACAAGGTTTTTCTAAGATTTGACCTAGTGACCTAGTTTTGACCCTACAGTTTCGAACTTGGCCTAGATTTCATTTCAGAGGTTGAGTTCAGATATTTCAACAGTTACATCGGAATGTTCTGAAGACAACTAAACAGTTGAACGTGAAGCAACACTATCAGTATGGAATAAAGGGTTAAAGTGTTGATATTCACAATGATATGTAAAGTGGGTAAATCAGATATCTGTTGCAATACTATTCTATGCACCAAAGTTATATTTTCTCAATATATTGCACAAAAAATGTTCACACACATACAACTGTGTACATGCACTACTATTTAAAAAAAAATTGCAGATCAAGCAACATATATTTTGTAGTAAATCAATAAGCATTATAATAAATTATATGCAGTACAACCTCTGTACAGCAAGACCCTTCGGGAGCTGCAAATATTGGCCATTGTACAGATGCTCTTACTCTCACAGGTATCTGAATCGTTGAGAACGAAAAAAAAAATGTTTTTGAAAATTTATACAAAGAAAGAAAAATATAAATTTTCAACAATTTTTTTCTTTTCGTTTTCAACGATACAGTTACGTGTGTAACTCTACAGCTGTCAGCTTACGGAACTTTTGAAGGTTGTTACAGAGGGTCACTCCAGAGAGGTTGTACTGTAGTCTACATATTAATCTCATAATATTCAAGGGCCATAACTCTGTTATGGACTATGACAAATATATGGTATCTTATACCCAATCAGAAAATCTCACAATTTGTTCAGGTAAAGTCTATAACTGAATTCCTGTATAGTCCAAAGATATTAGCCTGTTCCTTACCTTTTTCATCACAAATGCATATACTTCAGCTAGCAAATCATGCAGTCTCAGTTCTTAAGTTTTATGTTTGTTGTACAGCTTAGTATTTCTATGCCCCAGGAACGTTGACCTACTGACATCCAAATCCATAGGGATCATTTAACATTGTTGGCCAATCCCCGTTTTTGGGAGGCCCTAGAGTCAAATGTTCTTGAACTGAGCTATTGAGCAGAAACCATTTGGTTTACCTAATATGTACAAAGCAATGTGGCTCATCCACAAAGATTGGGGTGCATATACATAGTAGTCAATTGTTGAATTATAGTAACGGAGTTTCAGAGGATCGGGTTAATATCTGCAGACTATATCAGATACAAATGGAGGTGGAATGAGTTTCAGAGGATCGCGTTAATATCTGCAGACTATATCAGATACAAATAGAGGTGGAATGTTTTAAGTGTATCACAGCATACAAATGTACATATAAATATTACATATTAATCAAAAAGCATACATTTAAATACGTACTACAGGTAATCAAAATGGCTAGCTTGCCATGATCTGTTTGAACTTATATTCACAACATAGGAGAAATTTATTAGTCTTTTTGTATATTGAATCATAATGCTATTGCTTTGAGCAGATAATTCCAGCACCTTTTCAGAAATTATCTCCCTTTTTACAAGATCTCCCTATTTATGTGTGAGATTTATTTTTCATAGTATGCATATACATATGCAAAATGTCCACATTGGTAACTTTGGTTTAAATGATATTTTTAACAGAAAAAAAAGAAAATTCAAGCATTACACCATCCATCCTATTACCAAGCCATTTTAAGGTATAGAATTATTTAATATAAATATTTTTTAGTAAAATTTACAAGTACATTACCTGGTACAAAATGAAGTTTTGTTGAGTGAATACTTTTATGTAAAAGCCTACTTGCAACTTAACGAGTAAATTTACAACCGGTTGAACCGATGCGTGCCTGAAAATATAGTTTAACTGTTTTTGTTTTTACTTTTATACTAGACGGGATACAATTTGTCCTAGATTTGGAGAACTTGTAAAAAGAGAAGATAACCTCCAGACCTGCGTTTCAAACAGTTTGAAGTAAAACTGCCAAGCTAGCAGTTTTAAACTGCACACATAAACCTGGAAACGTAATTTAAAACAGGATACCCTCAACACAGCACCATACGTCAGAACCCTTTACACAGCACCATATGTAGGGACCCTCTCGTAAAGTCCCACAGTTTTAGACGGGTGGTATTTTCTAGCATAGCAACCAAATCCTATTGCCAGTAGTATAAATATTGCAAAGAGTACGGTGAGAGAAGAGAAAGCTGTTGTAGAGATATATTGTGCGGGTCCTATATCTGGTATAGTGTTACTGGAGTTTAACATATATCCCAACGTCCAGCCTATATCTGTACCATTGATCTGTAACATAAATAGAATATTCAAAACAAGGTCCAATGTGTTATAGCTTGAATTTGACATGAACCTGCCCTTTTGATTAGCATGATTTAACGGTCAATATGTTGCCTGTATTTATGACCTTGGTTGTATGTTATCATAGATGGGGAGTATCACAACCACGCTCAAGATGTAATACAAACACAAATTTGAAATAACGATATTGCACGATTTGCTTGTTATATATTCATGCATAAAGGTCAGGTTCATGTCAAATTCACCGAGCTATACCTGTACACAATACAAAACATGCAGCAGGTAATCAACAAAAGAAAATAGCTGATGCCTCACAAAAATTGTTTAATTTTGGTAACATGCCCCAGACAAATTGGGTATGAGGGTTAAATAAAATGGGGGTGGCAGGTTACCAGAAACAGATGTTTTATAAGCCTTAAAATATCTCAATCATCTTACCATTTTTTTTAATGAAACCAAAACTGGTTTGCTCCGAACATATTCTTGATCAGAAGTAGATAAAAGAATCTTTACAAAGGATGATGGCATGAAAGGTCGACCTAAAAGAAGGGGTGGCCTTAATACCAATGCAAGTAGAATTTCTCTAACTATTTTTTTCGTAAATTGTCTCCTAAATGGGTTCTAGCAATATGTTTTTCAATATAGAAGCAAAATTCTGCTTACCTTTTTAACAAAATCCAAATTATTCCATGTGATTTCGTCAAATTTATAAGCTTTCACCAGTAGTGTTTGTATAAAATGTCCCTCAAAACAGTACCATGCAAGCAAAGTCCCATTGTTGCCTGCTGGCATCTTGGAAACCTGAAATAACAAGGTGCATATTGAAAGGTAAATAAGACTATGCACTATCATCACTTTTCTTCAATTTGTGCGCTTTGGGGTTTTATATTTTCACTTTCTTTCATCGCTGCTCATTGGTTTTTACACATAAATTCTACATACCAGTCATTATGATATAACCTTTTATTCCATAGACCTCCATTTATCTACTGATGAGATACAAATCGAATTGTGTACACCATTTCCATACAAGCCATTGAAATTAATTGACAGATACTGCTGGAGCGCATAAGGGTTGAACTTGGATGGCTGTAATTTTATTTTTATATTCTTGGTGGATTAACTTTCATTAGTTTTGCGGATGAACCTGGTTGCAATATAAAATCCCTTTGAACAAATTACCAAAAGAATACGTATAAACTGGGTTTTTTCTCAATATTTTAAATTAATGAATAAAAGAAACTGCCAAAAGTATGATTTTACTAAAATCTGCAAAATGGAGTACCCATGATTTTACAGCATCAATTTAAGGCTCAAGTTGGGCAAGTTGCAGAGTTGTCAAACTTCCTGATTAATCAGGAATTCCAGATTAATAGAGTGCTATGATTTCTGATCAAAATATTAAGTTATTTGATGAAATTATCTTGAGCAATGAGCAATGGCAAGTTTATTGTCAATTTAGTCTGTTTTAAAAGAGTTCTTAATACAAACTGAGTCAAGTATGGAAACAATGTGGTTGAAGGTCTGCCGCCTCTTGTTTGGCAAAAATGGTTAGCCGCAAATGATTTTTCTGATTTTTAATTTAGCTCCGTTGACACCCCTGAAGTTGACTGCCATGAGTAGGCATACTTACCTCCTCCCAGGATGCATTGCACAAAGTAGATAACTTTTGTGTAAACTCATTTAAACTATGTTTCTTCGCTGTCAGATTTAAGAAGTCCATTTCGTAAAAGAAACTGGAAAATGCCTGCAATAAATATATCAACGTTATAGCAGGATAAACTTTGTACTTTATTCAAACCTACTTAATTTTTTTCGGGAGAAGCATTGTACATTTATATAATATTATTAATTTCTAACTACGGACTCTTAAAAGGGTACAACAAAATCTGCCACCATATTTTTAAGTTAGGAATGGTAGGTTTTAAATGTTGGTGATGTCATTATGACAGCTGATACAGCAACAGCTGGTTTGCCATTAAAACATAACATTTCTCTCCATAAGTAATGTGTTTATGCACCAGTCATTTGCCACCATCTGCCCCCAGCTCGCAAACTTGGGGATGGGCGGTGGATAGCTTGGAAAATGGCCGTATTTTTACCTTCCAGCTAACCCTGCACTGCCAGGGATATGTGGGGGATTTTGCCTCCAAACTCATTACCAAGGGTACAATATTGAGTTGTAAGGGGCTTGAAAAAAATACCTGATGCTCTACCACTAGGTATAATAAATAATGCACAACATATACAGGGTACTTACATAGAAATCTTGGACTACAGGAACATGAGGTTGATATGTTCCATTAAATGAACACGGTGAGACCGGACAGGGTGCGGTGAAATTGAACAATTTGTCCACGGAAGTAACACATTCTGCCTCGTCTCCGGTACCAATAAATGTATAATTGTCAACCTAAAAATCAATAAATATATAATTGTCAACCTAAAAATCAATAAATGTATAATGGTCAATCTAAAAATCAATAAATGTATAATTGTCAACCTAAAAATCAATAAATGTATAATGGTCAATCTAAAAATCAATAAATGTATAATTGTCAACCTAAAAATCAATAAATGTATAATGTTCAATCTAAAAATCAATAAATGTATAATTGTCAACCTAAAAATCAATACATACATAATTGTCAACCTAAAATCAATAAATGTATAATTGTCAACCTAAAAATCAATAAATGTATAATTGTCAACCTAAAAATCAATAAAAAATGTATCATTTTCAACCTGAAAATCAATAAATGTATCAGTTTCAACCTGCAAATATGAATATAGAAAGTAATGACAGGTTACCTCCCTTAGTCTGAGAAATAAACAAGTCAATCATATCAGAGTGGCAAACAAAAACAGTTTATACTGTAAAATTATTAATTTTCGTAGAGGATTCAATTTCGTGGATTTGGTGTTTCACCTCAACCTTGAAATTCCTACAAATAATAATTTTGACCCTTTTATTATATAACCTGAAATGCTAAATCAACAAATTATAATACCCAATTGACATGGTCTTTTTTACAAAAACAACAAAATTTCATCCCATCAAAATAAATGATTTTACAGTCGTAGATTTGGTAAATATAGTACTCACAGCATCTTTATCTTGAGGGTTATACATCAACTGGTTTGTAAATGTTTTTACACACGGAGCTTCGAAGATGTCTGTAGCCGATATTTCTTTATTATAACCTCGAGGTCCACATGGGTTGGTTATATTTGTCATATTAAAGCCTTGATCCTGCAAAACATGTGAACATAAACTTTCTATGTATATATACAGAGGCCATAACGTTCGCTACATTTATACAGAGGTCATAATACTATGTACTCAAGGTAAAACTATTGAGTTCCACATCTCAGAAAATTTTCAATAACAATTCAGTCTTAGTTAAGTTCATTCAGGTTTAATGCATTTCTCGACAATATTTCAGTTACAATCAGATGTTAAAGAATCCACCCAACACTTTTGTCCAGATATGAATATTCAAATGACACAAGGATTATAACGGTAAAAATCTATTTGTACCTACACATTAGTGGAGATCCGGAGTAGGTCTATTGAATGATTTTACAGTAATAACAAATCCGACAAGGAATGCAGCACTCAACTAAAGCAGCAAAGCATGAAAGACACAAAAATAATTCACAAACCTGTATTAGACTAGCTTGGTATCTTCGTATTGCTTCATTTATACCATAACATAGATAACTATGTGTGTAAACTGAATAATTTTGACCATATAAAACAAGGTCTTCTTTGTAATCGGCTGGTATTTCTGTATGCTGGGGTGTGTAGAAAGTAATCTGTGTCGAAGCTCCGCCCATATCTAAAGCACCAATAGTGTCTTGACCAGAAAATTTTATTTCGTCTAAAAACATATTTGGAGGCTGAAATGAACAAGATACATGTAGCAATGAATGAGGAAGTGTTGAGAACATCGAGTCATCAAACAAGGCCTACATCACTACAAAAACTTATTTCTAGGAAATTTGTTTTCACACGACTACAGGTGCACATCTTTACAGGATAAAAATTGCAGCAATGCTTTTTGCAAGGTTATGAACATGATAAATGTACTGGTAAATGACCATAAAGGCCAATTTATTGCTAGATCATCACCTCAATTTATTATTTTTTGACAAAATATTTTAGTTCAATTTGGACAGATTTCAGATTTACCTCCTTGAGCCATATTAGTTTTAAAGAAATTATTAAGGCAATGGTGCAATGAAACATATGGGTCGAAAGATGTTGATGTTCAATAAACACACAGTGCAACCTCTGTAGAGCAACACGTTTGGGAGCTACAAATATTGGCAACACATTTTGGAGCTGCAAATATTGGCTATTGTTTAGAGGTTGTTCCTCTACAGAGGTTAAATTTATAGTAATTATAGGTGAAGTTTGTAATATGTTGTGATAGAGAGGTTGTTGTTCTACAAAGGGTCACTCTGCAGAGGTTATACTATATTTAGAGTGCTCTTTTTTTCCTTTAAAAATGAATTATGCCTAGCATAGCCTTTATTTCTACTGAAACATGGCCGGCATATATATGTACCTCCACCCGGATTTGAACCCGGGTGGACAGATGAAAACGGCAAGCGCACTAACCACTGAGCTACAGAGGCACAGTGTTCAAACATACTCACCATTCCAGCTAGCTTATTAGAGATGTAGTTTGCAGTTATCCAACCAAACGTCCCCTCTTCCTGACCCGTGAGTATACGAGCTTGTGTGTCCGGAGACGTAAAACTAAATGCTGAAGCCTGCAGTACATCTCGTATGTTGAAAAATATCTCATCCGCAGTGTCGTGATCCACCTCGCTGTAAAAATAGAAACATAGAGCTGTATTAACATTTTAAAATTATTAGTAGTATTTCACTATGCAAAAGGCACGCATTTACCTATTCAGA
Source organism: Spisula subtruncata (assembly GCA_963678985.1). Lineage (NCBI taxonomy): Eukaryota > Metazoa > Mollusca > Bivalvia > Venerida > Mactridae > Spisula > Spisula subtruncata. The sequence goes on along the minus strand of OY787666.1, from coordinate 14,742,988 downwards.
ATTGTAGCCAAAAATTACATCTTGTACGTTAAAAAATATCTCATCAGCAGTGTCTGGATTCACTTGGCTGTAGAAAAATCAACGTAAGACTTAACACGGTATAAATTACTCTAAAAGTATTTATTTCCAAGTTAACTAATTTCAAAGACTTTCGTAAAAATGATCATATTATATAGTGGTTTTAAAAAGAAAGACAATTGAACAATTGAATGGGAAATGCTTGTTCCATATTTTGGAGGTAAATAAATCATGAGTGATTCTGAGGTTATATCAAGTTAATTCATGAAATCACACCATGGCTATGGTCCAGTGCGCTGGATTAGTACGGTGGTGATCCTGGTTGGATTCCAGGTCGAGGGAGATCAAAATCTTCCACGAACATTTGACAACAGAGTTGAGGCCATGATGAATGTTTGATGGACTTACTCTAGCATCCTCATGCCCGCTGTAGCACCCAGAAACACCGGTGTTTTGTCACGTATTTCTACCGGAACAATATGTCTCACTTCATCAAGACATCTCTTCAGTGGATCCCTCACATCAGAGGGGTTCTGTACATATGAATTAATACCACCACCTACAACATGTGAAATGAATTAGTATCCTTCCAAGGATAGCCCACACTATTATTAATCCAGAATTGTTACAAATTTGAATGTGTCCACTACAAAATTTAAGACATTTTCCAAGTCTTCAAAGGACAAATCGGGAACCGCTGTATTCTTTTGTTGTATTTACTTGATTTTTTGCAGCTGATTTTATCTCTGATTCTTTTCCTCTCTTTATTTTTTTACTGAAGAGGGCCATAATTCTGGCAAAATCATCGCAGCGTGAATTCTACAAAATTTTACATGCTGGGGGTTTTCATGTGTCAAAGATTGAAGCAAATCCTGCGAAAACTGTAGGAGAAGTTGCCTCCACAAGAATCATGGACAGATGGACAGACAGACAAGCTGAAAACGGTATACCCCCTTACAACATATGTTGTGCCGGTGTAATTATGGATAAACCTGACCTACCTTGTACCCTACACTCATGTACCTGTCTTGCCTCAGCAGTATGGTCTAGCTTTTCACCGTTCCATTTATATACATATAACGTTGTATGAGACGAGCCTGCATCTAGTACTACCCCATACTGTAAGGAGGATACAATATTTTATTATAATACTTTATCTATAGAGGCAACACAGTTGGACATGTCCAGTCTTCCATCTTTGTTATACTATTAATCATTTAATTTTGATGGGACGAAATTTCGTGGTTTTGGTAAAAAAGACCATTTCGATGGGATGTTAATTTGCGGATTTTGCATTTCAGGTAATAAATACAAGGGTCAAATTTGTTGTTTGATGGAATTTATTTCGTGGTTGATTTTGAACCACGAAATCTACTCAATTTAACCCCCCACAAAAATTAATGATTTAACTTTAATTATAGAAGCAACACAGTTGGACATGTCCAGTCTTCCCTTTGTCTCTTTGTTATATACCGTAATGTAAAATGATAAATTTTTGTAGTGGATTAAATTTTTCGTGGATTTCGAGTTTCACTTTCAACCACGAACAAGTTTAATATTAATATATCAATTGACAACTTGTGATAGATTCCTTATACTTAGTATCATATGGCACTAAAAACGTCAAATATGCACAGTTTTATTGGAAAAACACACTCATGTAACATAGCTTTATACTGCACATGTTATGTATAAGATTATACGTACTCGCTATACTAACTTGTATACAAGGAAAGTCATGTGATATAACCATTACAAGACCTACCTGATACTGTGGTTGACCATTTCTAGTAAAGAGGAGGGTAACAGCTGTAAAGCCGACACCACCAATCAATAAACTGATTGCCGCCACAAACCACCAGCTGTTCCACGAACATGTGTTCTGCACATGACTATCTTCATCTAGAAAAAATCAAGTCAATCACTATTGTCAGAAAAACGGTCAATTCCAGAAATAAAATATATCAGAAAATTTTCGAAAAATTTTGCAACATTGGAAAAATCTAGTTTTTAATAGAATTATAATAGAATTGTGGCTTTGTATTTCCTGGATGTCTTGAAAAAACTATATGATAATTTTGAAAATAATTTCTCCAAAGAATTGTTTGTTAAACTGACATACAGACATTTTGACGAGAGAAATGTCATTTTTCATAAATTTATAATATGCTACTTTAATTGTGTTGTGACAGTTCTCTGTGCTCGACTGGTCAAGTTGAGTGCTGCCTTCCCTGTCCGATTTCCGATCTTTTTTATTAACATAAATTTGCGGAAGTATACAATTCTAACTAAAAATGTACTCATTTTCTAATTATAGACCATGGTACAATCATGCGTCTGTAAGAATATAGGCTATATGAGAGAACAGGATTTGTTACAATCAAAGCTATCAGATGAGTAGTTCTAAGTTTTGCTTATGGCAGTTGAGTAGATGGCCCGAAAAGATTGAACACTGAACAAGAAGTAATTCAACTTGTTGTTTGATTTGTGTTGATAAAGACAAGTTTTTAAGATGAAGCACTCCATTTCAGAAACAGGCAGCTTGATTCATGATGAACTAGCTCATGATATGGGCTATGGAAGATTCCAAAATTCAAATACATCAAGAAAGCATTTATAAGCGTTTGCATCAACTTGCAAAGTGCGCCAGACAGGAATTAGACAAATGTACAGTGCATTGAAGAACATTCTGAGAGCATTACTCAATTTTACTGACAAAACCAAAGTGTACAGTGTACCTTTCAACCTTGGTTTGTCAAAATACAACCCTAAGGAGTAAAAGGGGTCTTTAAAGTAGGTAATACCAAGACAGTTTCTAACTTACCATCATGTTCTATACGCTACACTTTTGTAATATATTACATGATACAGGTCATAAAAATAGATTTTAGCAAGTGAAGAACTGAACAGTTTCAAAGAAGCTAGACACAATGTCATGTTCCTAATATTTCAGCATCTGGAAGAACCATGCCTATACAGAACAAATACCTGATATTCACAGAAACTAGTTCTCTGCAACCTTGAATAAAAAGTACATATGGTTTAAATAGTAGAATGTTGTCCTATCATCATATAATTTCCAGATTTCCGGGGGACAGGGCTACAGGTTAAAGTATTCCAAATACTATATTAATGTGACAAATGACCTCTCTGGGTAAAACAAATCGGATGTGAAAATCAACAGTCACTACAGTTTCCCAGTTTTAGCAGTTTTGCCACACTTTCAAATTTGTGAAAGAAGTGATTAGATTGGTAGATGTAAGTTCACACCAACATGACCCCATACCAAGTGTCCTCAGATGGAAGTATTTAAACCTTTCGGTCAAGGATAACCCATTAAAGTGCAAGCACTTATTTCCAATGGGGTCCTGTGTTTCGCTGAAGGGACAGCATAATGGAAGAGACAGTAATGTGATACAAGGTATTTAGATGCGATGCCCTAGCTCTTTCCGAAGAGGCACCTTGGTTCTTTTGCATGCCTACAGTAGCCGCAGTATAGCACCTATACACGCTAGACTACCTCTGGGTTGCTAACCAGTTCATCTATAGTTGGGTGGGAAACACAGAAAAGCGTTTCAGAAATGATCAAATGCTCCGGCCGAGGATCGAACCCGGTACCTCTCGATCAGCAGTCAAGCAGGCTATCCGCTTGACCACAGTACCACCTCAGATCCCATATCTGTGTAAAGTAGTGAGGCATAATAAGGGTCAGACTTTAATGAGATTGTTGCAAGGCTTAAACTTGAAACCTAAACAAAAATTATTTTAATACAAAATACACTTCTGACCATTCTGAAAACTTTGCACAACTTAAATGAATATAAGATTTCAATCATTTTTTCATCTTGGACTCAGGTCCCTTACGATTGTCAGTGATTCAGGGGCCCGGCCTTGAAAGCTAAAGCAACTCACCTTCATTTGTAAGATACACAGTATCGTTATGTTTAATTCCACAATTTTTCAATGTTTGTGACCACTGCAGGACTCTTTCACGTTTATCCAGTAATGTATAACTTGTCCGTACAACTATGCCGTTTTCTTTGCACACTTTTCTAATAAGTCCAGCCACAGTATTCCGTTCCGGTGTAGCCACATTATATGTTGCAGGTTCACGGTCAGGTAATTTACAAATTACTTCCACTAAGATATCATCCATTTTCTGTCAATATAGAAATTTCACATCAATATATATCAAAGGTATTGGATCAAAGTTATGAAAACGGATGGCACATTGGCTGAGATGATAACGCACTTGACTACCAACCTGGAGTGAAGGTCTCTTGTTTGAACCCCTGCCAGGACATTCAAGCTTACCACCCAACTATGAATGAACTGGTTAGTAAACCAGAGGTTGTCTCAGGTATATCAGTGCTATACTCTGGACAGGCTAAAGAACCTATTAGTCTATTCAAAAAGAGCTAGGGTATTATAGAAGTGGGCTTTAACTTGACATCATATCAAGGTAGACGACTCTTGATCATTATTAGGCTTATTATAGTAACAGAGGGATGGACAGACTAAATTTTGTAACTGGGTTACTTAACTGAAATCGAAAGATTACACCTACACAAATTACAACCAAGCTTGGCTGCTGAAGCATCATAAAATAGCAACTGTCTACTAGGTCCTTTTGTGAATAAAACTTATTGGATATATATTTCATCAAACTACAGTCTACAGTAGGTTAAAACTTGACGTAACTTCACTCTTTGAAATTAAAGATTTATATTTTTAATCATAATATAAACAGTACAGCACCAGTCATTTGAAACCTGACGCCACAATCCTGGAGGAGGAATATACCTGGTTTTTAACTTTTCCATGTTTCGCACCATAATAGCAGAGAAGTATAGCTGGGTTTTTATTTCACTGATTAAGGGGGTAGGCATTTTGCTTGGTTATACCTTAGCAGGGCCTTAACTATCCAGACATAAAACATGCAAGATTATCGAGATCTGTTCAAGGGTCTAGCTAGTTCCTAGTTCAAGTATTTGCGGTAATGTTTTCTTCATTATCTACATGTTTCGTCGGATAGTTCTCAAAATTTCACTGGCGTTGTCTCTGTGTGCCTCATCATATCGAGTATGGCTACGGGCCTGCTTCTGCATGGTCCTGGGGCAGGAAATTTTACCCAGGGTGGGAAATAACAAAAGTAAAAATCCCCACCCTTCCACATGTTTAGGGTCAGGGTTTCAACTTACAGGTTCATAATTAAGAAATGTTAAGAAAGAAACAACATAATGGGCACAGTATTTAGTTCTGTACAGTACATTACATTTCTCGTCTCATTTTGCCTCTGGTGTGGAAAAGTTAGTGAGAAAAATAAATCAAACAATGACAACGTCAATCAAACCAATATTTCGGTAAACAGAATAATAATCAAACGGTATGTTCATTAACTTACCTGTTCTTCGTGACATAAAGTTAAATAAACATCAAAAATTGTAACAAAATCACCACTGGACTTTGACAAGCATCAACTTCCGTCAACAAATACTGGTTCTCTTCTCTCTAACCTGCCGCAAACTGCTGAGCGGATCATTATGAATGCAATTGGGTACCAGCTGTTTACAATTTCAATAAAATGCGTTTTTGCACAGTAAAGGCATCTAAAATTTAAAATATTGGGATATAATTATGTAGTTTTTAATGCACTTCATATTTAACTAGTGAAATTCTATATTTAGACGTTCAAGGAATAATTATTAACGAATTGTAATATTTTATGCTAATGAGACAGCAAGTGCCCTTTATATCGCGTGACGTCACTAATTAGTGTCTAAATATATCGTATTGTGGAGAGTACATGTATAATAAGAAAATAACAAATATAAAACCGAATTAAATATGCGATGGAGGAGGTAATGCTAAAGGTATAATATACTGATTTTATTATCATACAATTTTGCAATGTTTTAACTATTTACTTTCATTTTTTCATCGTCGAAAAACATTTAAACTGATGTAATTTATCGTCCAAAATGACCTACTTTACAGGCAGCAATTTATCTGTTATTTGTTGAGTGAATTTATACATGTTGTTATTGCATCGCTATCAAGCGGATTTTTCATTAACAAAAAATGGTTAAATTTCAGAAATTTGGACCCGCTAGTGGAAAACACGGTTCTTGCGTGTTCTTTAAGGGTTTTAAATACATTAAGAATGGAAAGAGGAAAATTATTACATTGGGACAATTTTTCTTCATGAAAATTTTGGACTCCATCCCCGTTTGCATTGGTGAGGTACAACTTATTTGGGAAGACAAAAATTCTGGCAGTGATTTGGTCAGCGTTCGTATATATTTTCTACCAGAATGCACGCCTGATGGAAGACAGCCAAAACATGGAGAGGTACAATTTTATTATTTAACATTTTCCTATTAAAAATCAATTAAATTTATTGCGTAATTCACACTTAAGCACTTGTTGCTTTTTAATGGTCAATTAGTATTTATATCAATCATATATCACAATATTTTCGTGTTATTTTTATTTCTTACCATAAAATGTCGCATAATGAGCGATTTAACCGATTCTTTTGTTGAATTATATAGAACGTCGACCGCCACGTTTGACAATATTATATCATTTTTACCTCTTTGGCCTTGGATTATATGTGATTTTATTTAAATAACGATTGTTTATGTCATTGAATGTATAATACATTTAGGTGGATACTTGATATATATATTTACTTATTGATTATAAACACATGCTTTCGTCTTATAGTGTCCTATTAGTAAATCGATTTTACACAATATATATTTGTTAGATGGTAAAGCGCTGATATGTAATCTGAAAACAATCGAATTCCTTCTCTTATGACTTTGTCCAATAAAATAATGCTGTAATTAAAATAATAATAAAGAAAAAAAGAAATGTTTGTTAATATTCTATTCTGTTATGTGCTGGATAGGTAAATTCTGGCAAGATCAATAACGAGCCGTAGAGTAGCTACAGATATTGCCTAGCCTGGCATCTCGGGCGCTTAAGGGGGCTCACGATGGGGATTTTCAATTATAACTAACTGATAATGTAACATGACTTGGTGTATTTATAACATATGGCGCTGGGGGATTTGCAAAGTGACTGTTAAGGATGTACATATCTCGTCTTGCAATCATGTCAAATATAGATTAGGCTGGCATTGGATAATGAATAAGTAATACATAAATGTCACTATTGCAATTAACTCATGTTAGATCTTCGTACATTTAATAAATAGTTAAAAAATATTTTTTGACATTTTATCGATTATTTAACAAAAACGTAATATTATATCAAAATGATGGCTTATACATTGCACTTAAACTATATACAATGTCCAAATCCTTATCAAATACAGATTTTAAATTCTTATTCACGTTATAAACTGAAATTTAATATTGATTTAATTGTTTTGAAGGTTTTATATATATGAGTAATTATTTTCATTACTTTTCAAATTTGTATGCGTTTCATTTATATTATATTTTAATGCATTATAAATTAAATGTATGTATACCTCAATTTGTTGTATTTTTATTAACTTATTTATATGTGTAGCATAATATGTAATATGTATTAAGATACCAAAAAATAAAATAAAGTTCGGGATAATATTGTTTAAAAAGGTTTTATTATATCACAAACTTAATTAATAGTAATTTCATTTACAAAGTTGTAAAACCATCTGTTTTTAATATGTTTACATTCGCAACTAACCTAGTTAACTTTGATATTTATCTGATTATTTGTAACAATACGTCTGCTCATGACAATATTCGAGATCGACATTATACATACACTTTGTTATATTACTTTACTACGTTAATGAATATTTTCAACTATCGTATACATGCGGTGTCATCTTACAGTTCCCCCTATGGCGCCTCTCACAATAAAAATGTACGCTCAGTGTGAAATGAAGATCGTGGTAATTATTTATCATTCATGTGTTTAAATGATTTCCCCTTTTGCGCCTCAGCTGCGCAATATTTAATCTACTGTTGTATTTGAACATTAAACCTAGATTCATTTCCCCCTTCGGTGGGCCCCATATGAAACATAAAACATTATTTCAGTTTTTCATATAGTTTTACACATAAAATAAAAATGTCCGGCCCTAAAAAAATTGAATCATATATTTTCATCACGTTGCTTAATATTTTGTGGCGCATACAATATTCATTGTTTATTGATTAATTTCCCCAGCCTGTCTTTTCTGTGGTATAACATTCATATCAATTTAGTGTCGGTAGTCGTTGATACATTTCTTGTCTGCTTGGTTACTTTTTGCTATGTCGAAGTTAATTAATTCATGTACATTAAACAAGCTCTTTCATTTTATAACATTATGTGAAATATACTAGACATATTATGGTACAGTAATGTTTTGCGTAAAGGGTTTTGTGATCTTGAAATAAATTTTTCTAGTTTTCTGATAAGAAAATGAAATGCATTTGATTTGTTATAAATAAGAAGTTATTATTAAGAACAACACACTCTCTCGAAAATATTAAATAAATATTTAAAAATTTCAATTAATGATGCATATTATATATATAAACGCGTAGTTCACTAGCTTTTCACTAGCTGTATTATATTGATCAACGAACGCGCTTAAAAGGTATAAAATATCTACATTTTCATTTCCCCTTGATGGTATTTATTTGAATTATACAGTTAATTATTACCACATTTTATTGCATGTACGCCGATAAATGAGGGAGATGGAGGGGTGGCTGTGCTGTAAATATAAACTTAATACACAGTGGTTCATCCGCTAAATATTTGTGTTGCATTGATATCTTCATAGACTATTCTTGATTACTTTTGACATATTTTATCACGTGGTCTATTTACCACAAAAAAATTGAGTTCCCGCTTATTGATTTATTACCCTTCCGCTCGCGCGTCGGTTTCGCGACTTTAAGAAACCGGATGTGCAATATCTGAGTTAATAGCCCAAAGCAAAGAAAGCAGCAAAAAGTCATTCTTCGACTCGTTTAAGCGGATTAATATTTTACAAAAAGTAAAAACATATGGACATCCGCCTAGCATACTGAATTCACCGAGTCAACAACCATATTGTCGTGTAGAACATTATACGATCAATGTATATAAACCTGTTTGTTTGACTTCGTTTTAAATAGATCGTTTATATACATTTACTGAATGACTGATAAAAGATTTTGCATCATGATTTAATCTTTTATGTGTGAAGTTTTCGTATGAAACAAAATTGCAATCTAGATTGACCTAAACAATAAAAAGATTGTAGTAGAGATTAATTTATTCGTGTAAAAGCCAGCATTTGGAAAGATAATTGTTTACCCTGTTTGATATAGACATTATAGAGTATTGACTGACATTAGAAAAGGTTGAACGCACTTTATACTTAAAATAATCTTTCAATTCAAGCAGATGAATAGATGATTAAGTATACTGGCATGAATTTCTTATTATCATATTTACATATTTAAGCACGTATGCCATTTATATAGAAAAACTTTAAACCTTTAATTGATTGATTCTCGAAATAATTTGCAACTTTGTGGCAAAGTGAGGTAAGAAACCAATAGTTAAACGTAATTTACAAAATACGTAATTAGCTTTATTCCTAATTGATAAGGCATAAAACTGTTAATTTTCTGTAACAAAGATAGGTCGTTGGATAGTGATTTTTTAAGGGGCATCATTTGGTCCAAACAACCCGATTTTGCCATCAATTTTATCATACAACTCCAAGCTCTATCATATCATTAATTGAAGAGATGCAACTAAATTAATAAGCTTGTCGTTTACAAATAAGAAAATCAAAAATTAATAGAATTGATTTTGTTGATGTCAATAATAAGGTTTCGGTAAGGAGGATCGGTAGAGTTACAGAAACAAACATATTTTTGGCCTAATTTAATGAAAGAATGGGGGGAATACATGCTGTTAATTTTGATGACTATCCGGCTCTACTATATCTTACTTTAATTATCATTTTGGAAAGTGGGTGTTGACATACTGAAAAGGGGCTGCTGTGCGCTGTATATTTTGTAATAATTTGGTAACGCATTTTAAAATCAAGAATAAAATGCCTCACTAAAATATAACAACCTGTACTGCACAAAGCGATTACTGCTGATATATAAAGCACATGTACAACTTTGATATCGGGTGTTGCTTTCAATAATTGTATGGTAATGTTTAGTTTGTTTACACATACACACATAGAGTTACACACATATACACACATGTATACGATAAATACATAATTGCCGACTATTATATGCTTCCTGTGAGTTCCTCGTCCTGACCCTGTGTGTTATATCTACGGTAAGAAGTTAAGAACCACACAGTTTCTGTAGAAACAGGCATACTGCATTAGCATTCTTAATATACACCGTTGAAACTGCTTAGTGGACTTAACATAATAGCAACAAGTGCTTAAAACTTAAGATTCATAAACGAGCGCTATAAGATTTGATAATATTTTTATAACTCTCAATAAAAGTGGCCATATATCAATAGTTAACTAGGTTTTACGTTAATGTGCAATGAACGCGTATGTTTGTATGATGTAGTAAATTAGACGTGAATTAATCAGACGGTATATATGTACGAGCTTTCTAGTATACCGAGGCATTTGTCAATTATAGTATACCTCTGTATAAATATCTCAAGATAAAATTATTAGAAACATATATTTATGAGTAGTATTTCATATTCGTCTGACGATCTTCCACAATTCCTATGTAATCAATAACGACTAATTAAGAGTCTGAGCTTTTTTCGGATGCGTGCAATGTTCGAGTAAAATATGCTTGGTGGAAATTAAGAGTTGATTCAATTCCATCGATTTCTATTCGCTTGTCTGATATTATGTAAATATGTATTGATTAGACAGCCTGTGTCTTTGTCTTCATTTGCTGTAAGATTTTAAGGCGATTACCTACGTTGTACATCATGTCACGACGTGAAATTTAAAAGTTAAACGTACAATTCTTCCTGCTCAGCTGATTGTAACGTAGACTGGTTCCCGTTCTGGAATATAAAAATAAAGTACTTTGAGACATTAGCGGACCATGGGACCAGTCTAATTAAATAACAAAATAAGATTAATTTAAATTGTTGATAATTTCGTTTGTCATTGGCTACATACATCTGGGTTTTTTTACAGGATTTCAGCTCTAGCACACGTGTTGTTTTTCTGCAATGATTTTGTTAACAGTTGTCATAAAATAAACGTAGATTTCTGTTTCGGAAGGATTGAAACATTTCTGATAAGAATCCTATTGATTAAGTATTGAATGCAAATTAATCTCGCCGATTATGTAAAATGTTTGAGTAAATCAATATTGATACTATTTTTAAACATCACGAGTGAATTCAAATAAGTTACTTGTTCACTTTTTATAAGGTCAAGTCAATATTTATTTCATATTAGATTCGCACTTATGAGGGCATTAACTGTGTTTAGGAAGTGTTCGGCTAAATAAAATAATGCGATCCACTACCGGTAGACATTTGCTTGTTCAATAGCATTATCTTATCAACGCACAGTACTGTATTATTTAAAGCACGTGTACCATTCGTAAGCTTGTAATTGGATAGTTTCTGGGTCCCTACTATGTAACCATGATGTGAGATAACACACATCTAATTCGTAATTATAGCGTGCTTATAATGACTTTCTGACTTCTACAATTATGCAAATTGTAATCAATAGGAGACATACGCATCAGGACAACTAAATCATTACTGGTCTCTATATAATAATTAAAACACTTCTAGATCTTATACTGATACACACAGTTGGGTGTATAATGATCTATAATTCCAGAACTAACCAGTTTATAACTGTATCAAGGCAACATTGAAAACACTGAAAACAACCCTCGAAAATGGTAACATAACATTGCAACACACACTGATACACAAATGTAAGCATTGTTTGTGTAAGTTTTTTAACACTTTTTGTAACATTTGCTTGTACATTATACAGTGTGTATAATGTTTTTAAATCTCAAAATGTGTTCATGTATGTTAAAGCTATAAGTTATGGCACAGTTAAATCAAAATGTATCACATGCTACATATTATTATATAATACGTGTACTAACGCACGTTCATGCTGTTAGTATCCTCAAACATGGTGCTAAAGGTAGCCTAGGGGTATAGATCAAATCCACGGAACGAAGTTCGCCCTTTACACAATTGTAAAAAAATAATGAGATGTCTACCACTTCTGTTGGAAGCAAGCGGAACACCTCTACTGCGATACATGTATACTTTGTATTAACCAGACACCCATCAGTATTGACTCAGGAGAAGCATGAAGTATGTTACTATTGTAGTATAAATTATTACAAGAAATACATGCAGATTAACCATGCTTTAAGTCTTAATTTGAGACCCAGACCAGTGCTTGTTTATTTTTTATGTAAAAAAACTCATTTCTATAGATTCATTAGCTATTGTAACATCATATTTCGAGTATAATACACATGATGCCTCATACGCATAGTTTAACTTTTATATGTGAAGTGTGAAGCATATACGAGTATGTTGTGCACGCGTCTTTAATAGGGAGCAATCATGGTCGTTTCTGAGATTAACTTTCTATCGACAGCTGATTACAAGATGTTAATTATATTGTGATGAATGAATATCACCAAGAATATTGACTTCTAGTACCACGTGACTACTGGCAATAGTCATGTGCTGAAGATACCACAGAAAGTCTTAAGAGTCATCGGAAAAAAAACTATCACCATGCATGTTCACAGTGGAGCTGGGTTTTCGTAACCGGATTCTCATTACAGTACACACATTGCCACTGTATGGAAGAAACAGTATAGCAGAGTCAAAACTTGCCAACAAAACAACTTTTCATAGAATAGTTAACACTCGTGCTATTCACAAATACAAAGATATGGACTTTGATAAGGATCTACATCCGTGTTTTAAGTTCTATTTAATTATGACATCATGTACTGGTTTTTAAGTCGGTTGCTTTAAATAACACATGCTTGATATTTTTTATTATCTTTTCAATAGACGATCTGACCAAGTGACTGTCTTGTAGTCATTTAAAGCTGTGGTACAGGATGCACTAGTCAATTAAATCACTGTCAATTGTATTTGATATTGAGCTAATAAAAACGTCACAAATTCACGCTCGCATCGGGTGTTCTCACTGTTATGTCTGTAGCAGTCACATGACGCTGCCTAGCTTTGTCGGTGACATGTACCTTATTTGGTCATATTGCAGGACTTGTTTATAATTTTATTGACCATTGTATGTTACGAAGTTTTCGAAACCTGGCCTAATTAGATATGATTTCAATTAATGACAATCGGACATACTGTAACCTGAAGTTCAACTCAAAGTTAGTCTAATTAATAATTAATTGATAACTTATAATTAGAATCCATAACATCATATAACTCAATTTTAGTTCATGCAGGAAAGATTTCAAACAAGAAATTTATTAATCAAGATACATGTTTGCATTTGCAAAGATCTGACGTCTGTATCAAATTAGTATTACTTTCTGAAACTAGTATAATATATTCAGAACAACAAATTCGAGATATCGATCTATTGTTTCAACTTTGAAAAAAATCCAATACATACATCGGCCCTATGATAGTTTCTACCATTGTGATGTAATCTCTATTATCGGGTTCAACGGACGACTGCCTTTGTTACACACGACTACTACAGCTGTCTATGTAGAGTCATAATGTAAGATAAACTGTGCATGATGTCGGGTGCACAGTGTGCCATCTTTGTCACGCGACTTTGGGTTGGCACGAGTTTTGTTCGCCACTTTTCGTTCCGATGAAGCGTTGGGTTCCATTAATGTCATTAGCGCTCTTTTGGCGTCTTTCTGCATTTCCCGAACTGCTGTCAATTTTAACTTACTGTGTTTTGCAAGTGTAGCGTGATTGTAGATGACTGAAAGAGGTTATATTACACATAATATCATCTTCTGCGTAGAAACCTTGCGAGTTCGAGCATGACTCGGCCTCTAAATCAAACATTGCACCCACGTGACCCATAGAAGTCACATGACAGGTTCAAGATGGCGGATGTGACATTTTTCAATTTTCATTTCCTGCTTTGATTTCATTGAGTTGCCAGCTTTTGGGAAGTACTATAGACATAAGCAAGACTTAGAAAGTAGAAATTAAACCGTGTTGGTTCGATTTAGGATAAAAAAGAGTCACATTCATTATAATAACGCAAACCACTTGCGACGTCAAATATTGGACGTGACGTCTCTACTTGCAAAGTGAAAGTAGAGCATAATGCAGATGGACTAATTAATTTACACTTGCTAATTTCAGTTTATGTATTCAATGTTATTTGAAGCGACTTTGAGGATAAATCTTAATCAGTCAATAAAGCTATTAAGGTCTTTGGTAATTTCTATAATTTCATGGATTCATGAAATAACAGTTATGCCCAGGGTTTTCACTAGGATTTCAAGTAGGCTTTTTGTACATTTGAGGAGGCCAATGTGCCTGAGCACTGATGATAGAAGGCATCTCAGTGTAAATAATGACAACCTAATGGCAATCCTGCTTATGGTATCCAGTACTCTTTTGATGCTGGATTATGAATCAAGACCTGCCATTGCTGTTTTAGTGACATAAGTACTGTATTCAATAACATACTATATTTATATACTTTCTCTGTCAGGATGAGGTGTTGGCATACTATGAGAAGATTGTCCTTAAGCTGTCGGACCTTGCTTCTATGTTGGTACATAACGTATCCTGGAGTGATGGAAGACGTGCATTTATCGCCGACCCTAAATCCAATCTGGGCTCGAATGATCCAGAGCTCAAAGGTCTGGCTGAAGCCTTTAAGATGAACAGTTTTGGTCTTGATAATCGAGATGTTGAAAAAGAAAAAGAAAACTCAGGTAAGACTGTGTAGTGATGTTCTGTACAGTAGCTATAAAGTAAGGCCCTGGAAAATATAGTTTGTTTCCAATAACATGCCAAAAAAGTGTCGACAGATCTATTGTAAATTCTAGATTTTCTTGCAATTTCCAAATTATTTTCAATTTAAATAGATAAAATTGCTACTGGCTAAAAAATTTAGGGTTACAGTGAATAAACTGGCTGTTTAGGACAGTTTGGGAACAAATTGTGTTTTTCGTTCGCCTTATAAAGGTGTCTATGAATATATTAAGGGGGTTGGTTTGAACTTTTTTAGTTACCAAACTTGATACACTGTACATAGTTAATATAATGACACAGTGTATTCAACTTGTACACACGCATATGTAGCATGTATTTCTCATAAACACATCAAATACATGTACGTATGGCTATAATGATTGCAATCTTCATGCTCTTAAAAGGACAGTGACCCCTTTTTTACTCGGTGTTAGCACATTATTAAGACATTTTGCTTATATTTATTGCTACTCCTTTCCTTGGTAGACTACACAACACTTGCGTGGGGCTAAATTTAGACAGTTTTATCAATTTGCAAACAGGATGATGTAAATTGTTAATTAAAATTTGTCTATCACCTTCTTATCGTATTGGCATAATGTTTATATTTTTAGAATAACTAATTATTTCAAAATAGAAGCAATAATTACTAGTTTAGCATACGTACAAAGAAGGTGATTATAAATCTGATATGTAACATTGCTCTCTGCTAAAAATAGCATCACATGGTAATTGTATTGTATCTATAGACAGATGAGTATTATAATGCTATAGTTCTTATTCTATGATGAATGTCTGAAAATTACCTAATCATAGTATACATGTATAATCAATTATATGTATAATATAATATGTATAATCATTTTACATTCATGTAATTCATATATGCATCCGTAGCTCAGTAGTAAGTGCGCTTGTGCCGTCTAATCTGGCCATCCAGGTTCAAATCCGGGTGGAGGCACATATAAATGCCAGCCATATTTCAGTAGAAATAAAGCAAATAAAGGCTATTCTCAGCATATTATTGCAGAACAAAATAGAACTTTAACAATCCCAGGCATATACATGCAACATGGATAGAAGAGGTGTATAATTGATACTGATATAAGATGCTAAATATTCCAAGCTGATAACCATGATACATATTGATAAAGTTGTTCTGATTCTTTTATTTATATATGATGTTAAAACTAGTCTGGGGAAATTTTAGTTACATTCATCAGTTTATTCCACTGCTCATAAAACTGACATGTGAAGAGTCAATTGTCAGGAAAAAAGTGTTTGTTATATATATTGCATAAAAAATGTACAAAACTTGTATCAGACTTGATTCAACAGACTACCTTCCCTAATATGCCCACTTCCAGGAAAATCATTATGATTGATAATCTAGAAAATCATATTGGCTAGCCTCGTTAATAAAGTTTTTCATTTTTTGTTTACAATTCTAAAGTAAATGGCTTATCTTGGTTGTACAGTTTAAACCACAAATACAATGTACTGTGTTATTGTTGAATTAGAAAATTTAGTGGGTAATTTATGTGATATTGAAGTATTAAAACACATATGAAATATGAATGTGTATTTCCCCCCTCGTTTTACTTGCAATTTGCAGCAAATACAGTTAAACCTCAATGTTGATTGCAACTTTTTGAAGTTTCAAAACTGGTCTTCTCATTGAACTGGTGTTGGAATATTGGGTTAAAATTTAAATACTGTACAATCATTAATATTCATGGGGTTCAATTTGTTTTGTTGATTTCATGGATAACCTCAACCACAAAATTAAATTTCCTCAATAATATTAAATAAAAATGATCTACTAATGTAATTATATTCTTTGACTTGACTTAATAGAAATTTATTAATAAATAAAAGGATTTAAAGTCAAGTTTAATAATATTGCATGTATCTGAATACAAAATGTGTTGTAAATAATTGTCAACACTATTCAACAAGTTATTTTTGAATGGGGAAAAAATCCTGCCTTGAGAAGTGGAGAAATTGTAAACACATGAGGCTTGTGATAGATAACATCAGATGTGGGGCTGTCTTTGTGTAAATGCCGAGCAGAGCGATGTAAATATTTATAATACAGTTTGCTAGATACTCCTTTCTGAGTGTGAACGGTATAAACAAGATATGGCTTAATCGTCTACCATAATCCTACTCTAAAGTACTTGGGGGTTTATTCTATTACCGGTAGTTACTTAAAAGTTTTTCTATCCATTTGTTTGATATTAATTTTAAAAGAAGAATGGTCATGATAATATATATGCTTTTATGCAATTTATAAATTTGCTGAATTTATGGTGTTATTAGTTTATTGTAATAGAAAGTGATTTCTATTATAAAGAGTAATTTTGATTAAGCTTTTATTTATGTATTTTTATAAAGTTAAATAATTTACAATTGTTTCCACAGCATGTTCGTAACGTTTCGTACCAGTCATTCTACCTTGAAAGCAGGGCAAGCTCACCTTAATACTAATGTTGGTAAAGATTACCAAATATTGATCAAGTTTACATTGATCACAAATGCTTTG
Organism: Spisula subtruncata; assembly: GCA_963678985.1. Taxonomy (NCBI): domain Eukaryota; kingdom Metazoa; phylum Mollusca; class Bivalvia; order Venerida; family Mactridae; genus Spisula; species Spisula subtruncata. The sequence continues at coordinate 14,725,476 of OY787666.1, read as the reverse complement.
TATTTTAATATTTTATTACCTTGACCCACTGTTATGATACTTTTTTATTGAAAAATGAACATTTCTGAAATTTGGATTATAGTCTCTGTATTTATTGATCAGTATTCATTTCTAGTGTGTATTACTATTAGTGAAAATGATACTCTCCTGAAGTGGGTTATCAATTACAAAATATGTCAGCATAGTTTTAATTCTTATGTTGTGTATGTATGTAATTTTAGCTAAATTACAGAAATAGACTCCTACTTCAATACTGTATCATAATACTGTATACATGACATCCGAACTCATCATAGATGTGGAACAAACATGCATTGAGTGTTTAGTTAAAAAGGAAGTTTTACATTAGTAACTTGTTAATGTAAGATTTGTAAATATATGTATATGTAAGGTTAGCCTGAAATAAATGTTTGGTTCTTATGTAAGGTTACACTGATATAAATTTGGTTTTGATGTAAGGTTAGACTGGTATAAATATTTGGTATTTATGTAAGGCTAGGCTGATATAAATATTTGGTTTAAAGGTTATTCCAAAAAGAAATGTTTCGTTTTTATGTGTGGTTGGAAGACTGTCTAGATGACTGAGCTTTAAATATGACCATTTCATAAAATGTTACAAATATATAATTTATACAATGATACTTTCAATTGGGAATTGGTCCTTTTGCATTTGGAATGGGTCAGTGTTCAGGACCTACAGAATGTGTAGGAAAAACCCTATTACACTGGTATGACTGCATAACTCCATCTAGGGGCTTTGGTTATAATTCTCATTCTCTCATTTTCACTACCACATCTTCATAATGTTTTTACTGTAAAATGATTTAATTCTGATGGGATAAAATTTTGTGGTTTTGGTAAAAAAGACCATATCGATGGGACGTTAATACATGGATTTTGCATTTCAGGAAATAAATTCAAGGGTCAATATTAATTTATTGTTCGAGGGGATTTGATATTGTGGTTAAAGATTAACTGCAAATTTTGAAAATCCACGAAATTTAATCCCCCGCAACAATTCATGATTTTACAGTAATTTGCATCTTCAGTATTCACAGTCTCTGCATATTCCAAGATTGTCTGGCTTTTATATTATCAAAACTAGAATTGTTCTGTGTTGATTGGAAAATATTTGTGATTAATATTCACACCGTGATTGATTGAAAGTTACAGGATTCCACGACATTAAGCTAGCTCATACGATCAATATTTGAAACATTGTAGCAACATAATTATTCATTAGTCTGGTTCTGTGCACGGAATTGCCTGATTGTGTCCCATTTTGATAGAAGACTGGTTCTAAGGTTTGGTTTTGTACCTGGTAACCTGGTGTGAAAAGGGCCACTTTATATGTGGCAGGGGCTGGTTTGAACGCAAAGTAATTTTGGGGCTGGTTGTTTTACCCTGAAATAACTGGGCTGGTAAAAAAAATAGTACCAATTGATAAAGGGGCTGTCGCTTTTTGCATATGTAAAAATGTTAAGTGAATAAGGTGATAGGGGTCATTTGCATTTAAATACAAAATGAGAGAAGGGCTGCTTTATAGTTGATTTTTGGTTTGTTTTACACACATTGATATAGGGTTGTGGAATGAAGTGTCTGGTTATTCATACTACTGTCGATTCAATGTGTAGCCTAATATACTAATGAGCGAACTGTCCCAGTCAAAAGAATAGCGGGGACTAAAGTTACACCCAGTTAAACCTAGATAAACATAATTTACCTGATAGATGAGCTTATGTTTATACCCGTTCTCATTTATTTATTTGATTTACCTTCGAACAAACTGAACTCAAAATGAACATTCTAATTGGTTGTATTGATCACATACTTTAACCCTAAGATAATTATGACTAAACAACAACAACAACAACATTTAAATTATGTTCAATCATCAATCATGCTGTATGGTCTAGATCTTCAATTGATTAGCAATCTTGTCAATATACTTACAAATCCAACTAAACTCTATATCTAATTTACTTCAAAATGTATTTTCTTAACATCAGTTAAATTGTCAGAGTTTCTAAGATTGTTGGACCAAAATACAGCCTGACTGTATATCTATTTCCCCACTTAGGAAATGAAACAGAGTACATTACACTACCTTCTACATTTCCTCTAAGTCTATGTATATTTCACCTGAATGAAGTCAGAGAAACTTGAATAACTTGACTAACCACTGATGTATGAGTATGGAATATTAATATACCCAGGGCCGTTATTTATAAAGCATCTTAAGTGAAAACTTAAAGATTTTGACTTAAGTTAAAATATTTAGCTGTCTATGATTTCACAAGAAATGAAAAATAGCTCATATTTTCTATATGAATACTGTAGCTCCTAACATAATGCTTCTAAACAATGTAAATATAAATAAGTGTTAATATTAGTTTTCCTGTGAAAAATTTGAGATTTTAAGAAAATTCTAAGTTTTCACTTAAGAAGCTTTATAAAAACTGGCACAGAACTTCATTTGTAAGGACAGCCCAATCGTTCTATTGTTTGGCCGTATTTTATTATTTAGCTCAGCTCATGTATTTTGTGAAAAATGAAATTTGATATATCTTGCTCTCTAAAGTTCACCCATGTGTTACAGTGTATAGCATTTAATACAGTTATCTTCAGTAGTAACGCTTTTAACATGTACATTAATACAATATCGCCTCTGTTATTAATAGCTCAAGATAAATTCTCGATTTGCAACATTTTCTAATAACATGTAAAAGTATACATGTTATTAAAAAATATAATATTGCATTAAAATTAACAGCTATATTTTTAAAAATAATAATTTTCACTTGCTGGTCATTTCAACATGATTATGATTTGCCTAAAATTATTAGCGTATTTTAACCTATTAAAGCTTTGCATGCTTAACTATGCAATATACATAGATCTACATGTATATAAGTCACTTTATTATGTTTTGCATAGCATAGCAAATTGCATTGTACATTTAGGCTACTTCATAATAATGCTCAATTTAATTTCCTTCTATATTATTTTTCAACTTATTATTGCCAGATATCAATGAGTCAGTGTTTAACTATTTACTCAAGTATTAAGATCTATTTTTGGATTCATGAACTTTACGAGGTACATAATTATTGTATCTTTATTCAGCTAACTACATACATGTATACATGTAATATACAAGTGGATAAATCAAATAGGAATATTATACAAATTAATTGTTACATATTTAGGGGTCTAAAATAAAATATTGATTATTTGCCCTCCTACCTACTGGTACCTACTCAGAGCCCCTTATTAAGTTATATTAAACCAGGATTATTTTTTATTAATTTTTTTTTGAAAAGTGGACAAAATTGACAAAAGTCATTCAATATTACTTCTTCAAGAAAAATAATTATCAAATTATGGGGGGAAATCTATCCCAGAATAATATTGCACGTTTAAAGCAGTCAAAGGGTCATCTACCAGGTCAAAGGGGATCCTCTAGTTTGATTAATATCAGGTTACAAATTGTGACAGCCAGTCATGTTGTCTAATAAATAAATAGGTAAATATGGGTTAAAACATTGATGGCGGCCATTTTGTATTGTGTATGAAGTTGAACATCATAGTTTATCAATGATAGGTTACTACTGTAAAAATCATTAACTTTTGTGGGGGATTAAATTTCATGGATTTCGTGGTTTACCTTCTACCACGAATCAAATCCCATCGAACAATAATTTTGACCTGTGTTTTTATTACACAAAAAGCAAAATCCACGTATTAACATCCCATCGAAATGGTCTTTTTTACCGAACCATGAAATTTTGTCCCATCAAAATTAAATGATTTTACAGTACCGGTATATCATAACTGCTGGTATCAGTAGATTGTTAACAGATGTTTGTTTCTCCTTTCATCTTCTTCCTTCTACAACAACAACAACAACAACAGTATATTCAGGTGTCAATATTGATTGTCTCATTGTTTATTGCTGGAGATATTCCGGTATTCTTGGCTAGTAATTAATTAAATGCATTTTCACTATATATGCAGCAATTTCACAATTAGTTTTCATCAGTTGTTTTCGAAATCACACACCTATTTGCATATTTTATTAATTTACGTAGATTGCCGTTTTGTTCAGCAGCTCATTAGCATAAAGTGGTTTTGATATTCAAATCAAATCCATTAATGAATAAAAAAATTAATGTGTTTATCTGGATATTGTTATAATTAATTATCCATGGCTCTGCATACATATGTAGTTGTTGCATGATTCTCGACTCAAGTACAAATATATTGACTGAACTTTCTTCCCTGATAAAAATTAAAATCAAACTATTCATTTAATTACATTTTGTTTATTTTCAACTTAACTATATTGATGTATATGTTCATAAGATTTATAAATTACTAAATTTTCTATTTCACTATCACAATGTTGTTGAAATCAATATTGTCTTCAATGGCGTTTAATCATCATTATGGATGAAATTTCCCTCCATTCCTGAAGAGTAGCAAGTTGTCTATAAGCTAATGGAATTCAGAAATCAATGATGAAATTTCAAGATAATTGATTATTAGTTAAACCTGTAAACTAATTGGTGTTCATTGTCAACTAGTATTTCTGAAAATTTAATTTTAATACATTTTTTTATTTTGTGTAAACACTAGTTGATTGTTTCTCTATTTTCAAGGTTATGTTTTGTCACCGTTTGTATCTTTTTTGTTCAAATTTTCAAACATTTTTGCAGTTTTTTTAAATGGTTACAGTAAATTTGATCCCATAATCTAAACTGTCATATTATATCAGAAAATCTAGTAGCTTTTGTTTTTGTTTCAACGGATGGAATATTTAGGAAAATAACATCTTAGAGGCCAAAATAACATCTTACAGGCCGTGTCAATGAGTCATGCCTGGTTACACTGTTTACTCTCTAGTTTGTGAAGATATGAATGGCAGGATTGTTTTAATTTTCACATAATAGCTTTTTTCTATCTTCCTGATTGAAGAGATTCTTTTAGTTTCCTCAATTTTGAAGAGTAGCAATGTTTTTATTTTCTTCCTCCTCATTGAAGAACTTAAATTTTAATTTGAATGTTTGTGTGAGCTGGGTTGCCTAGATGTGGTAGGGTGCACGCTTTGAGTCGAGTGGTTCCTGAATTTGAGCCCCATCTGCACCACTGCTATCTTTCTTTGAGCAAGAATAACCTGATAGACTGCTGTGGCTGCCATTGCTACAGAGTGTAACAGCTGACTTGCAACTGCATATTTTGCGGTAATGTTAAGAAATTTGAGCAGACGAATACAGGGTTAAAAGTTTTCAGTCTAAATACAGATTTCAGTATTTTTAGTAAAAAATGCACTATATAATTTATATGAAAATCATCTAGTTCAGTATATTGACAAGCAGTTTTCAGTATTTTTGAAAAAACTAATTCTTTTACTCGTGCAAATGTCTGAAAATAGAATTACATTTTCTTTCTTTGTGGCTGTTAAATAATTATTCAATAGTTTATGAATTCACCTTTCTGATCATTTCCTTAAAATTTGACAAAATCAGTCATCTCAAGTCAAGTTTAGAAACATGTCATATATAAGAATTATAGCTTTCATACATGTGTATGCCTTGCTCAGTGTTAATTTACCACATGAAATAAATATGGATATTACCTGAATTATAATTTTCGTTTTTGACGTTTACGACCGTGTCAGCTGCGTTTTTTTTGATGAGCATGAGAAATGATCAATTATAAATATATGTCTAGCGCTGTTACATTGTGTATTTGTGTGTAAGACCCTTGTTTTATGTGGCGATCATAAAACGTTCATTTATATATAATGATCTCACTGCTTAAAACCTGTGTTTAGTAGATTGTTATACAACTTAATTAAGGCTAAAATAAAATCAATGCTTTTTCAAGAGGCAAAAGCACTGACTCCACCGAGACCAATATTTTATGTTATGTTTTGACGGATATTGAATTGATTTGAAAAGATTTTTGCCCCAAAAAAGTTCACTTTAATAGTGATAAGTATGTATATTAAGTCCTTAGTGCAGATACTTAAAATAAGAAGTTGATGCATTATCTTGCTTTATTCACATAGACCTGGAGATTCAAACGATGGTAATACATTATAAAATACTAGTATTTAGCTGCTAATAGTTGCTTCAACATTTTAAATGAATTGTTAAAAAAGATGAAGTGCATGCAATATAACCTCTGTTTTAAGATAAATTATCTTCACAATTTCATACAATTTTTGTGTCTTGTCTTGATTTTCTATATAAAATATTAACATTATGTAATGTAAGCTAAACCACATTGCAATTTTCACTTAGGTTTCATTTCAATTCTGAAAATAATAACAAAACTGTAAAATTTTGAATATGATAATTTTGAAAATTGTGTAAAAAAACTCCATTGAAATAGATGAAAAACCCCATATGGTTTTATTGCTATGAATGTTGAAAGTGTCCAAATTGTTCATTTTTAAAAACCCAGGTATCTTTCCTACCTATAAGCTACCCACCTTGTCCAGCAATGTTAGTACAGTTACCAGAGCACCAATTTTTATTTGTGTGGGCCTCATTTAGAATAAATTAAAAGTTCATGTATTCAGGTATATAACTATATATACATCAAGTATGTAACTTTATCAGTATTTATGTCTATGACAAATGTCCCTATTTAACATATTATGTGACATTCAATATTATTATATCATTTTGATATTTTGCTATTCAGCAATAATTTTGATAATTATAAATTGAAATTCTACTCCATGGTTTTCAATACAATTAATGCATCTGTAGTATAAGTAACTACGTTTATTAACCCTTTATATTCAAATTAATTAATTCACCCCCCCCATATAATTTGATAATTATACATTGAAATTCCATTCCATAGTTTTCAATACCATAAATGCATCTGTATATGTAACTGCTTTTATTAACCCTTTATTTTCATATTAATTCATTCAGTTCCCCCCCAAACCCCCCCCCCCCCCCCGATAAGTTTACAGTTAGCGCTACCAGCCATCGTCATCCCCCATAAAATCGTATTTGATTATCTGTTTTCATTATACTTGCCTCTTGGCGAACTGCCAAATGTATATGGCCGAATGAGACATAAAATAAACATAAAGTTGTGTAAATACATCATTTTCATCAGTGAAATGTTTACTATACTTTTCTATGTTAAATTGATGCATTTTTTTTTTGTGTTTAATGAGATACATGAAACTTTGTTAATTTATCAACAACAGATTTTGTAACAAAGCTATTTTTTAATTTTCTAAATTAATATTAAAATAATTGTTATTTCTTATTTATAACAAAATTGTTTGAAAAAAATATGAACAGTTTTTCTTAAAAGATAACATTAATTTTTCAGAATTACTTAGCCAATATTTTTAAAATGAATTACACTATTTTAAAATTGATAGCATAATTATGTATTCTAATTTGATAAGAACAGTATTTTTAAAATGAATTAATTTTAAATCAGTATTTTAATTAATAATTACACTATTTCGAAACAAGTATCAAAATACCTAATGGTTTATCTAAAAAATTATAACAGAAGTATTTTAATTCTAAATCGATAAAAATTGTATTTCTGTGATTAATTTAATAGATTCTGACTTTTAAAAATCATCTATTAATTTGATCATATATATCTATTCCAAATCATGTCTATGTGTTATTATATGATTGAATACCCCCCCTGATAAACTACAATTTACGCATTTATTTGATACACCATTAAAACAAATCATATGATGTATATTATAACTCATTGTTTATAGTTTTATCTTTTCTATAAATAATCATTAACAATATGCCTTGCAATACTGTCAATTCAATAAGTGATACTAATGAGGGAACTTTCACATACAAAAGAATAGCGGGGGGGGGGGTATGTTAAGTCGGGTGTACCCAGTTAAACCTAGATAAACATATTTTACCTGACGGATGAGCTTATGTTTACAACCATTATCATTTAACTTTGAACAGACTGTATATATATCATTTTTTATAGTTATTATCTTTTCTATAAATAATCATGAACAATATGCCTCGTGATAGATTAACTATAGACTCTCAGCTACTGGTGTCTGTGTATTTGTTCAGTTTCAAGTTGTTAATGTATGACCTTGATTGTGTTATAATCAGGAGAATGGCATGTAACTCAAGTAGCTCGATATTAACACATATTTCAATTTTGTATTATATTTATTATCGGCCATTTCTTGTATTTACCACACTTGGCTGGGAAAGTGTATCAAGGGCTCAGTTGCAAAACTATTGTAACTCCATCAATTTATAAAGACATAAATCATTGTTTTGCGCTGATCCCTCAGTATATGAATACAAGTATTTGAATTTGTGGTTTTTCATAACTTCACAATGAAGACTAGTGTCTCTTTAAAAAATTTAGCTCTTCAGCACTTTTTTCCCTCCTGACTGAAGAGTACAATCCTCTTTCCTCCTTCCTGACTTAAGAGTCAATGTAGCTGTTACTCTTTTTAATTGAGATAGAAAACATTTTGAGATGAGACAATATTGGCATGGTATTGATTAATGTGCTTGGAAGCAAAATCTGTTTCATATAGATTTATATATAATCTTGTATCATCAACTTATGTTAGGCCAAAATAAATAAGTTACTAGGTTATATGTTGAATTTATCATTAAGGCCAATACTAAATAAATTACTAGGTTATATTCTCAGTGAATCAACAAGGTGTCAAAGTCCTAAATAACTTAATTCCTAGGTTTAATATTATGCTCAATGTATCATCAACTTATATGAAGCCAAAATAAATCAATTCATTGGTTAGATTAACTTATTTGAGGGCAAATTAAATAAATTCATAGGTTTATAAGTTTTATGTATAGCCGATGTAGTAATCAAAATTGGAGGAGATTTCAACAGTTTATTTATGATGGTCTTATTTCATGACATTGAAGTGTAGTTTACAATAAAGCTAGACATTTGACATTTAATGATAATACATACCACCTTAATATTGTTAGGCCATTTATAATATACTCTTCACTTCCACTTTTGGTGATTTTCAGATTTTTTATTTTATTAAAATGCTTTTGCTGATATTATTGATATACAGTTATCCATTAGCCATGTGCTGTTATGCTGGATGCAACTTCAATTTGCAAGAAAACATGCATATTTAAGGATGATTAATTTCTTTCCTGTTAAATTTTTATTTTTCAATATGATAAAAACCGTATAATATCCGATTGACGCCCCATGTTGTTACAGTGGAGGCTCATGAGGGGAAAAATGTGGAGAAATCTCGCATGTGTGGTATTTAGTTGATAATGAATTATAATACAGGCTTGTGTATTAAATTCTAGATCAAGAGGTTTCAGCTTTTCTATGAATTTATTATTTATAGGTGTATTTACATAATTGTGTCACTGATTTCATAATTTATCCATGAAGCAAAACTCGGAGAAAAATGATATAAATAATGTATAATATTGTGTGTATTATAATTAATATATATATGCTTGAATGATTATTACTGTCAATTCAATAAGTAATACTAATGAAGGAGCTATCCCATTCAAAAGAATAGCTGGGACTAATCTTAACTCAGTTGAACCTAGATAAACGTCATAATTTACCTGTCAGACGAGCTGATGTTTACAACTGTTATCATTTAACTTTGAATGGATTGTATATTATAATATTGCATATATCATAATAAATATGCTTGAATGATAGAGATATAAGTTTTGTGATGTATGATTACAGTTGTATTTTGTATCTGACGAAACAAATGTACTGATAATGAATTGAACAACATGTTACTGTTGTACCCCCCCCCCCTCGCGCTCGTAATTATAAAAAAAACCAATAGGTTTACATCATATCTCTTCAGAGGTATTTATCGGGGAAATTGTTAGGGAAATTGATGAACATGTGTCATGTATATGTACCGCTACTCTACTTTATAATATACACAGTGTATAAACGAAATCACTGTAGGATTTATCGGATTACTATAAAATTCAATTTGTTGCTATCTCAAGCACATGTAAAATCTGATCACTGTATGACTTATTGCTGCACTTTATAAATCAATGTGTATACCTTATTGCAATTGCGGGAAATTGACTTGTTTAAACACATTGATATATGCTGTTGTATATTGCATGGCTGCTCTGATTGTTAGTATATATTTTATTTTTAAGGGGGCAGTCAGGTCAGAATCCCTGTCAATATTAAGGCAAATGTTGATCAGAGAGGCTATTAAACGGGTGTCAATGAGAAGGGTTGGTATAAATAAAAGGGCTAAAACTCTAACGCGGTATTGGGACCTGTGCCACCTAAAGTTAACAGGTAAATCAGCTATAACAACATAAGGATATTGGAAAGGGATTATCTTTTCAATGTGTACCGTAACTTTAAATTTAGTGAGCAGGTGAAATAAACTTCTGCTGTCCCTAAATCGATGTAACGGTCAGTTATTTCTGTTTATATTGACATTGCATAATATTGCGTTAGAGTTATAGAATTGATGATGTAGATCAGACCCCTCCCACAGGGGCCCACAAGGATAACCCCATTTATTTTCCCTTCTATTGGTCTTTCAAGTAATATGATTTAATCATTGACAACTCCATTCTGACCTTACTACTGGGGGTCACCAGGGTCATGAATTACCTGTAATATTTTTGTGAAAAAAAAAACTTTCAACTTTAAGAAGTTTCTACTCAATACAAATAGTCAAATACTATAATTCTTTGTGGCTAAAGATTTATCAGGTTTAATCAGTATAATGGTAGAGGGATCTAATGTCTTTGTTTGGCTTATCTTAGGGGCTGATTAAATTAGGGGACAGTTAGGGGTTTGATATAAATATAACATCTGTCAATAAAACACATGTAGGGGATTAGTGTAAAGTTTAATGGTCCTTTTATTACTGCTAATTTATGTTAATTTCATTGCTATTTATGGCTTCGAGGAAGGCAATCTTTAAAAAATATAGTTGGTTTTCTGTCCTCTAAAAAATGTTTTTTTTATAATATTATTATGCTTAATGCTTTAGCGGCTTCTTAAATGTATCTCACTTCTGTTTCTTCATTGATTGTATGCCTGCCCTTGCCAGACACCGCGAATAATACTCCAAAAGAGGTGTTTGGCATTATAAATAGATAGAGATTGATAGAGATTGATAGAGATTGATAGAGATTGATAGAGATTACCCATCACACTATCAAATAATTTTCAATGATATATTTAGCCTGTAAAGAGCAATAGACCTACTCCGGATCTCCACTAATCTGTAGGTACAAATAAACTTTTACCGTTATAATCCTTTTGAGTCTTGAATATTCATATCTGGACAATAGAGTGGAGGTCAGTTGTGTTTGCATATGAATACAAAACCAGTCTAACTAGGCCAGATTTGTTTGTACCTACATGTGAATTAAGGGGAAAACCACCTTGCACAGAGTTCCGGATATCAACTATTACTTGCCGTCAAAGTCCATGGGTGATCTTTAAATACAGGTTTGTTTCAATATTTTATACACACTGTTTATGACAGGTAGCTGATTACTTCAGGTGTTTAAAACAGGTTTTAATATGAAAATATATCAATGCACTTAAAATAAATCGGTTGTTTAATTTAGGTGGTTGCTTAATTCAGAGGTTTTGAATATGAAAATGAATTATTGGACTTTAATAATTTGGTTGTTTAAGACAGATGGTTGTTTAATTGAATAAATTTGATGACCAGTACTAAGGGTTTACTGTATAATAATCAACTTTGTTTACAGTCAGGTATCTCTAAATGTTATCAATAATGTAAAACTTACCTTGACATGAAACAAGGGCTTGATACATGCAGATATTTATTATTAGCATTGAATTTACAATTTCTTATACATAAATTAACATAATTTATCCACAATAGCATATATAGTCCAACCTGTATTTGTATTGTGTAGTGACCTGAGGTGAAAAATACCACTTCAAAAGCCAGTAGTTTGTAACATTTCGATATCCTGTTTGGCCATTTCTCTGTTAAACAAACACCTCGTATCAAACATCCACCTGATAAAGAAAGGTTGCTCACTGGAGTAAGGTGAAGTTAATTTCTCAATTGAATCTTCAGAATTTCTTATTTCCAGTTCCTGGCACTATTAGGCAGAAGGGGTGGGTGACTGTTTTATTTCTGTGAAGTTGTTAACTTACAGTTTTGACTTTGTTTATTTGAAATTTATCTGTAAATTTTACATTGATTAATAAAATAGCTATATTTGTTTGGTTTCTGATGGATTGTAATAGTTATCTGCAATAAGCTCACTTTATACTATGAAATAAACTGCAACACTTTCATGCTTAATAATGAACTGCTACCCCTTCACACTGGTAACTGTATAAAAAAAAAATGATTTCAAGGATACAGTTACCATAGCCCCTTCATAAATGGAAATATACTGCAACCCTTGCTTGTTTGATAAAGAACTGCAACCCCTAGATGAATTATAGATTTGATCGTAATCAGCACTGGTAGCAGACCCTGGCAGGCCCTTTATACATTAAGCTTTTATCTGGTCCCTGTAACATCTGGGGCCAACATGATGTTCTAATTAATTGATGAATTAGGGATCAATACATGTATCACTGTCATACATAGCACTGATCAAAGACCTTAATTACATTTTTGGTCTTTGCACTGATATAAAAAGATATACCTACCTATCCTCTTGTTCCCTGTGGGACATAAGGTGGCCTTAAATAAGGTGGCTTTAAGGCCACGATAAAAAATAACAGGTAGTTTATTTCTCTTCTACATTATGACTGAACAACCTCTCCAGAATAGAATATGACTGTTAAAAGCAGGTGGGTGTTTACTACAGGATATAATGTATAAATATAAAAATCATAATCAACCGATTGGGATTTGATAACATTGATCAACTGCATAAAGACAGATGGTTGTTTTAGATGGTTGTTGCTATTTCTGAAGACAGACAGTTTCATAGTTGAGGTGGTTAAGGTGACCTTTAACAAAGGTTTGAGTATATCATGATTGGTCCTTGAACTTTTAATATTAAAGAGATTGGAAGTATGTTTACTTGAACTGTTATTCATGCATCTGATTATAAACATTTCAAATTAAGTTATGCACACAGTGTTAGCTGGTAAATATCAATGTTGATGGATGATTGTTTCATACACTCACACTAAATAATTTACAGTATGTCAGTCAGACCAAACAGAAGAAAATATTGGTTTTCTTGTCAGTCAGGCTAAACTGGAGAAAATATTGGGTTTTCTTGTATGTCAGGCCAAACTGGAGAAAATGTTGGTTTTCATACCAGTCAGGCCAAATTTTCATGTCAGTCAGGCCAAAAGAAGAAAATATTGGTTTCTTGTCAATCAGGCCAAATGAAGAAAATATTGGTTTCTTGTCTGTCAGGCCAAATGAAGATAATATTGGTTTCTTGTCAGTCAGGTCAAACTGGAGAAAATGTTTGTATTCATGTCAGTCAGGCAAAACTGGGATAATTTTTGCTTCATGTCAGTTTATAATTGTTTAATTTTATGCCCTGGCATCTACTGAATGTACATGGTAAAAAAGTTTGTTATGATGGAACATTAATTAAAGGATTTTGCATTTCACGTTCAACTATTGTTCTGTGGGATTAAATTTCGTGGTTGAGGTAGACCATGAAATCCACAAAATTTAATCCCCCATTAATGATTTTACAGTAATTTATCTATTGAAGAGTTATCTGTAATCAGGTCTAACTTGTTCCTCCACTTAGCATCTGGCTGTATTCTCATAGCTTGTTATGTGTATGTGATACATGGACACACTGGCTGTATTCTCATAGCTTGTTATGTGCACGTGATACATGAAAACACTGGCTGTATTCTCATAGCTTGTTATGTGTATGTGATACATGGACACACTGGCTGTATTCTCATAGCTTGTTATGTGCACGTGATACATGGACACACTGGCTGTATTCTCATAGCTTGTTATGTGTATGTGATACATGTATACACTGGCTGTATTCTCATAGCTTGTTATGTGTACGTGATACATGTACACACTGGCTGTATTCTCATAGCTTGTTATGTGCACGTGATACACATACACACTGGCTGTATTCTCATAGCTTGTTATGTGCATGTGATACATGGACACACTGGCTGTATTCTCATAGCTTGTTATGTGCATGTCATACATGTACACACTGGCTGTATTCTCATAGCTTGTTATGTGCATGTCATACATGGACACACTGGCTGTATTCTCATAGCTTGTTATGTGCATGTCATACATGTACACACTGGCTGTATTCTCATAGCTTGTTATGTGCATGTGATACATGTACACACTGGCTGTATTCTCATAGCTTGTTATGTGTATGTGATACATGTACACACTGGCTGTATTCTCATAGCTTGTTATGTGTACGTGATACATGTATGCACTGGCTGTATTCTCATAGCTTGTTATGTGTATGTGATACATGTATGCACTGGCTGTATTCTCATAGCTTGTTATGTGCATGTCATACATGGACACACTGGCTGTATTCTCATAGCTTGTTATGTGCATGTCATACATGTACACACTGGCTGTATTCTCATAGCTTGTTATGTGCATGTCATACATGTACACACTGGCTGTATTCTCATAACTTGTTACGTGCACGTGATACATGGACACACTGGCTGTATTCTCATAGCTTGTTATGTGAACGTGATACATGAACACACTGGCTGTATTCTCATAGCTTGTTATGTGTATGTGATACATGTACACACTGGCTGTATTCTCATAGCTTGTTATGTGAACGTGATACATGAACACACTGGCTGTATTCTCATAGCTTGTTATGTGTATGTGATACAGGTACACACTGGCTGTATTCTCATAGCTTGTTATGTGCATGTCATACATTTACACACTGGCTGTATTCTCATAACTTGTTACGTGCACGTGATACATGGACACACTGGCTGTATTCTCATAGCTTGTTATGTGTATGTGATACATGTACACACTGGCTGTATTCTCATAACTTGTTACGTGCACGTGATACATGGACACACTGGCTGTATTCTCATAGCTTGTTATGTGTATGTGATACATGGACACACTGGCTGTATTCTCATAGCTTGTTATGTGTACGTGATACATGTATGCACTGGCTGTATTCTCATAGCTTGTTATGTGTATATGATACATGTATGCACTGGCTGTATTCTCATAGCTTGTTATGTGCATGTCATACATGGACACACTGGCTGTATTCTCATAGCTTGTTATGTGCATGTCATACATGTACACACTGGCTGTATTCTCATAGCTTGTTATGTGCATGTCATACATGTACACACTGGCTGTATTCTCATAACTTGTTACGTGCACGTGATACATGGACACACTGGCTGTATTCTCATAGCTTGTTATGTGAACGTGATACATGAACACACTGGCTGTATTCTCATAGCTTGTTATGTGTATGTGATACATGGACACACTGGCTGTATTCTCATAGCTTGTTATGTGCACGTGATACATGTACACACTGGCTGTATTCTCATAGCTTGTTATGTGCACGTGATACATGTACACACTGGCTGTATTCTCATAGCTTGTTATGTGCACGTGATACATGGACACACTGGCTGTATTCTCATAGCTTGTTATGTGCACGTGATTCATGTACACACTGGCTGTATTCTCATAGCTTGTTATGTGCACGTGATACATGGACACACTGGCTGTATTCTCATAGCTTGTTATGTGTATGTGATACATGGACACACGGGCTGTATTCTCATAGCTTGTTACGTACACGTGATACATGGACACACTGGCTGTATTCTCATAGCTTGTTACGTGCACGTGATACATGGACACACTGGCTGTATTCTCATAGCTTGTTACGTGCACGTGATACATGGACACACTGGCTGTATTCTCATAGCTTGTTACGTGCACGTGATACATGGACACACTGGCTGTATTCTCATAGCTTGTTATGTGCACGTGATACATGGACACACTGGCTGTATTCTCATAGCTTGTTATGTGCACGTGATACATGGACACACTGGCTGTATTCTCATAGCTTGTTATGTGCACGTGATACATGGACACACTGGCTGTATTCTCATAGCTTGTTATGTGAACGTGATACATGAACACACTGGCTGTATTCTCATAGCTTGTTATGTGCACGTGATACACATACACACTGGCTGTATTCTCATAGCTTGTTATGTGCATGTGATACATGTACACACTGGCTGTATTCTCATAGCATGTTATGTGTATGTGATACACATACACACTGGCTGTATTCTCATAGCTTGTTATGTGCACGTGATACATGGACACACTGGCTGTATTCTCATAGCTTGTTATGTGTATGTGATACATGGACACACTGGCTGTATTCTCATAGCTTGTTATGTGCACGTGATACATGGACACACTGGCTGTATTCTCATAGCTTGTTATGTGAACGTGATACATGAACACACTGGCTGTATTCTCATAGCTTGTTACGTGCACGTGATACATGGACACACTGGCTGTATTCTCATAGCTTGTTATGTGCACGTGATACATGTACACACTGGCTGTATTCTCATAGCTTGTTATGTGAACGTCATACATGGACACACTGGCTGTATTCTCATAGCTTGTTATGTGCATGTCATACATGTACACACTGGCTGTATTCTCATAGCTTGTTATGTGTATGTGATACATGGACACACTGGCTGTATTCTCATAGCTTGTTATGTGTATGTGATACATGTACACACTGGCTGTATTCTTATAGCTTGTTATGTGCACGTCATACATGTACACACTGGCTGTATTCTCATAGCTTGTTATGTGCACGTCATACATGGACACACTGGCTGTATTCTCATAGCTTGTTATGTGAACGTCATACATGGACACACTGGCTGTATTCTCATAGCTTGTTATGTGCACGTGATACATGGACACACTGGCTGTATTCTCATAGCTTGTTACGTGTACGTGATACATGTACACACTGGCTGTATTCTCATAGCTTGTTATGTGCACATGATACACATACACACTGGCTGTATTCTCATAGCTTGTTATGTGTATGTCATACATGTACACACTGGCTGTATTCTCATAGCTTGTTATGTGTATGTGATACATGGACACACTGGCTGTATTCTCATAGCTTGTTATGTGCACGTGATACACATACACACTGGCTGTATTCTCATAGCTTGTTATGTGTATATGATACATGTATGCACTGGCTGTATTCTCATAGCTTGTTATGTGCACGTCATACATGTACACACTGGCTGTATTCTCATAGCTTGTTATGTGCACGTGATACATGGACACACTGGCTGTATTCTCATAGCTTGTTATGTGCATGTCATACATGTACACACTGGCTGTATTCTCAAAGCTTGTTATGTGCATGTGATACATGGACACACTGGCTGTATTCTCATAGCTTGTTATGTGCACGTGATACATGGACACACTGGCTGTATTCTCATAGCTTGTTACGTGCACGTGATACATGGACACACTGGCTGTATTCTCAAAGCTTGTTATGTGTATGTGATACATGTACACACTGGCTGTATTCTCATAGCTTGTTATGTGCACGTGATACATGGACACACTGGCTGTATTCTCATAGCTTGTTATGTGCACGTGATACATGGACACACTGGCTGTATTCTCATAGCTTGTTATGTGTACGTGATACATGTATGCACTAGCTGTATTCTCATAGCTTGTTATGTGTATGTGATACATGTACACACTGGCTGTATTCTCATAGCTTGTTATGTGCACGTCATACATGTACACACTGGCTGTATTCTCATAGCTTGTTATGTGCATGTCATACATGGACACACTGGCTGTATTCTCATAGCTTGTTATGTGCATGTGATACATGTACACACTGGCTGTATTCTCATAGCTTGTTATGTGCACGTGATACATGTACACACTGGCTGTATTCTCATAGCTTGTTATGTGCACGTGATACATGGACACACTGGCTGTATTCTCATAACTTGTTACGTGCACGTGATACATGGACACACTGGCTGTATTCTCATAGCTTGTTATGTGCACGTGATACATGTACACACTGGCTGTATTCTCATAGCTTGTTATGTGAACGTCATACATGGACACACTGGCTGTATTCTCATAGCTTGTTATGTGAACGTCATACATGGACACACTGGCTGTATTCTCATAGCTTGTTATGTGTATGTGATACATGGACACACTGGCTGTATTCTCATAGCTTGTTATGTGTATGTGATACATGTACACACTGGCTGTATTCTTATAGCTTGTTATGTGCACGTCATACATGTACACACTGGCTGTATTCTCATAGCTTGTTATGTGCACGTCATACATGGACACACTGGCTGTATTCTCATAGCTTGTTATGTGAACGTCATACATGGACACACTGGCTGTATTCTCATAGCTTGTTATGTGCACGTGATACATGGACACACTGGCTGTATTCTCATAGCTTGTTACGTGTACGTGATACATGTACACACTGGCTGTATTCTCATAGCTTGTTATGTGCACATGATACACATACACACTGGCTGTATTCTCATAGCTTGTTATGTGTATGTCATACATGTACACACTGGCTGTATTCTCATAGCTTGTTATGTGTATGTGATACATGGACACACTGGCTGTATTCTCATAGCTTGTTATGTGCACGTGATACACATACACACTGGCTGTATTCTCATAGCTTGTTATGTGCACGTCATACATGTACACACTGGCTGTATTCTCATAGCTTGTTATGTGCACGTCATACATGTACACACTGGCTGTATTCTCATAGCTTGTTATGTGCACGTGATACATGGACACACTGGCTGTATTCTCATAGCTTGTTATGTGCATGTCATACATGTACACACTGGCTGTATTCTCAAAGCTTGTTATGTGCATGTGATACATGGACACACTGGCTGTATTCTCATAGCTTGTTATGTGCACGTGATACATGGACACACTGGCTGTATTCTCATAGCTTGTAACGTGCACGTGATACATGGACACACTGGCTGTATTCTCAAAGCTTGTTATGTGTATGTGATACATGTACACACTGGCTGTATTCTCATAGCTTGTTATGTGCACGTGATACATGGACACACTGGCTGTATTCTCATAGCTTGTTATGTGCATGTGATACATGGACACACTGGCTGTATTCTCATAGCTCGTTATGTGCACGTCATACATGGACACACTGGTTTATTCTCATAGCTTGTTATGTGCACGTCATACATGTACACACTGGCTGTATTCTCATAGCTCGTTATGTGCACGTCAGACATGGACACACTGGTTTATTCTCATAGCTTGTTATGTGCACGTCATACATGTACACACTGGCTGTATTCTCATAGCTTGTTATGTGTATGTGATACATGTACACACTGGCTGTATTCTCATAGCTTGTTATGTGCATGTGATACATGTACACACTGGCTGTATTCTCATAGCTTGTTATGTGCACGTCATACATGTATACACCTGGGTACTATTAAACAATGTTGGGAGTGAAGGGATGTGTGCAAATGGCACCTGAAACAGACTTGTGCCTGGTTTTCAGGATTAGGCTTTATGCATCAGTAGAACCCCTGGTAGTGACAACACTGAACTATGACCTAGTATAGCTTGACTAGATTTAGTAGGCACTTATTAAACTTCGGAAGCGTGTATTATTTTCCGTAAGCGTAGTCGGAAATATTTGTTTATTTTTGCACCGACTTTGTCCGAAATATGCACGGAATATGTCCGGAGTGCCTGCTAAATCTGGTCAAGTAATACTGTCTATGTTGATATCAGTATTCAATGTGTCATATAAGTTTGCATATAGTATTAGAATACAATTAAATTTCCTTTTCTATTTCCGGCTGCAAGGAGTACTTCCTGCTTGTAAAACTGTAATGTGATACACTTGATTACAATCAGGCTTTGTAAACGTCATATGTTAAAATATGACATAATAACGATGCATTCTTATGATGCATGGATTCATTAATATACCCTGCTCCCATGTGTAAATAAAATTTGGTGAAAATGTTCAAAGTATTGGCCTATTTATGGTCATATACAATTTCATTGTCTAAATTTTTGAACTGAGCTTTGGTGTACAGGTGTGTGCTTATGACACTCAAAACAGTCTCCGTCTCTTCTGTACAGGATGGGGAATTATACAGTATTAGAACCCTTGAATTTAGTCCTTATTTAAAAGAGTTCCCACACTGTATAAAATCTGAATATTTTTTAGAAATTAACGAGTTTAAAAAATTTTAATTTATGAATTTGCAGTACAGGACACTATGTCTTCTTTCTGCGCTAACTCTTCCAGTCTCTTATTATAAAGTTTTTTTTCTATTTCTGAATAAATTTAAACACAATATCACAGAATCTGGTGACGCAAACTCGAGATTTACATATTTGCCCACAGATTTTCTATCCAGTTTCTTTGCAGAAATAATATTTGCATGTTATAACAAGCAATATTGATTAAAACATTGTTTTGTGAAAACAGTAGTTGAAAGATACGTTGATCAGGATAAATTAAACAACGAATGATCAATATATTGCAGTCAACAAAATGTTATGTATAAAACTATTCTATAATAATTGATTAATTATTTATTAATTATCAATTATCAATAAAGATTCAGAAGTGTAAATGTAGCTACACAATCAACGCAGGTTAAGGTTATCATTATTTTCTTAAATTCATTTATTAAATACAAATTAACCGGGTAGTTTTCAGACCTGTGCATAATTTCATGGTTATTGGATCCTGAGTTTTCCATCTTCATCTGTATTGAAAATAAGTTTCATGCTATTGATTTTAAAATGGGTTAATGCCTGCATAAAATACATGAACCCTTAATGTGTATATTTATAAATTAATGAATTATATACTATAATAATTATTCAATCTGTTATTTGTATTTCTCGATTGATCGCAGCGACTGTATAATCCTGTTGACTTGTGGGAATTGTATGTAGATTTTGTTCCAAGAAATATTATGATGACATTGATCATATGAGATTTCTCGTATTGATTTAACCACTGTCTGTTCCTGATTATGCTAATTTTGTTTTGAATTATTTCTAAAGATGTCCTTTTAACAGTCTTAAACCAGTCTATTCCTGATAATGTCAAATTCTGTTTAAATTATTTCAATAGAAGTTCTGAGTCCTAAACCAATAAAACCATTATATATCTGATTATGCTAATTCTGTTTTGAATAACTTTTATAGAAGTCATTTAGTCTTGGACCTGTCTACCCCTGATTATGTCAAATTCTGTTTTAAATTGTTTTCAATAGAAGTTCCAAGTCTTAGTCTTACAATATTTCGTAATTTTATGTAGGATTATAATCTTTTTATTTCAGCAAACTTCTGTTATGGTCATCCATATTAAATAACCACATGTTTTTAACAACTAATAGTTTTAATTTGGTTTATGAACATAGCAGCCAAACTGTGTTTAGCAATCACCTGAATTATGCAACCGCCTGTCTCAAGCAGTCTTAAAACAACCTGTTTTATCTGATAAGAGTTCAGTCAAACCTGTGGTAGTGGTCTACTGAATTAAGCACCCACATCATATGCCATATACAGTCTTCACGAAAAACTTTTCAAAGTACTAGCCAGTCGGGCTAACAACAAGGCAGAACTTGCTAGCCCGAGAAGAAATTTACTAGTCAGACCATTAAATTATTAAAATTATTTTAAATATTCACTAGACTTTCGGACTAGTCACCTAGAGACAATTACTAGCCCGACCCAGTTTTTACTAGCCTCGGGCTTCGAGCTAGTGGCCAAATTCGAAGACTGCATATATACAGTACAACCTCTGTAGAGCAATATCCTTTGGGAGCTGCAAATATTGGCCATTATACAGAGGTTAAATAAATAGTAAATAACAGCTTAGAGAAATGTTGGAGGTTTGAAGGTGTTGTTATAGAGAGGTTGTTGCTTCTCAGAGGGCCGCTCTGGCGGGTTGCACTGTATATCAAAATATTTTCCTTTAATAGATGAAATGTTTTCCATAAATAGACAAAAAATGTTTTCGTAATCATTAATATTGACATTTACCTGTATCCAGAATGTCTTGTAATTGTATATACTAGATTTTCAAGGTATACAAGTAAGTCTGGTTACAAACTACACATGTTAATTATACAATACTGCAAATTACTGTAAAATCATTTAATTTCTACGGGATGAAATTCTGTTGTTTTGGTAAATAAGACCACTTCGATGGGACACAAATTACTGAATAAAAAGTTTAACTGTTCTTTTGTATAGCGAAAAATTGGTACGGTAAATATCAAATTTCAAGACTTTCAAAAGAAAAATGGAAATAAATAATTCAATTGTAGGAAATAGATTTCAAGGTTGAATTACTTCATGGAAATTTCTCCCAAACTAATTACAGTGATTTTACTGTGTGATCTAAAACGTGTTTTTGTTGTTGCTGTTGTTGTTTTTATGTCAATGGAATGTCATCTATTTAGAGGAATTATAAGTGGCCCAATTTAATAAAGACCTTTATAACAGGGACATCCAAGTGACCCTTTTTATGATGACCCTTATAACGGGACATCCAAGTTTTTTTAAAGAGGGCTGCGATGATGTCTTGTTTATTGATAATACATAATCATATTGTCGCAGAAAATAGCACATGCCAGAGTTTGCTATAGATTTTCTGTCTTGGATGAATTTGATATATTATGGATACACACTCATAACACACTCTGTTCATGTGATTATCATAAATATGTAAATACAGTACAATCTTGGTTGAGCAGCACAAGTGCTTAGTGCAAAAATATGGTATGTGCCTCTATAAGTTTATGTAGTTACAATAGTTTTGGTTAGTGTGCTTGCCCTCTAATCTGGCGACCCGGATTCAAATCTGGGTGAGGGAACTCATGATATATACCTGCCAAATTTCAGCAGAAAGCTGACTGGCAAATAAAGGCTTTGCTTGGCAATAAAGGTTCAGGAACTATGTCAACTTTATACATAAAAGTACATAATCATGTACATAACCTAGATAATTTAATCTACTGGTTATTGGAAAATATTTATTAACTACCGGTAATTAGCACCTGTTACTCAATTTGCATTTAATAAAAATGTGGCAGCTTTTTGCATGGAAGATATGTCAAAAGTGTAGCCATGAAAAAAAGGCTAAGAGAACAGCCCCTTCAAAGTAAAATGAGAACAGTTATAAACATAAGCTCGTCCATCAGGTAAACTATGTTTATTAAGGTTTAACTGAGTTAATTGTAGTCTCTCGCTATTCTTTTGTTTGGGAAAGTTCCCTCATTAGTGTTAATTATTGAATTGATAGTAAATTGTAATTATAATAATAATATGCTCATTTTGTCTGTTTAGTTTATGTGTGTTTTGTCTGTACTACATTCAGTTTTTCTCTGCGAGATTTGACCAATGATTTCTGATTTCCAGGAAATAAATATTATAACCTGCAATACACGAGAAGTTTGGGTGCGATACCCAAGCTCTTTCTAAACAGACTTTTTGGTACTTAAACATGTCCAGTGTACAGCACTGATACAATGTCATGCAAACGTTTGAAAGGTTTTGGTCATCTCAATGAGAAAAATATTGTTAAAAAAAGTTGTGTAAAAGAAAAATGGTATTCAATATTTATAAAAAATAATTGTTTGAATTGCTGAAAAGGAAATGATCTTTCAATATTAAATTTATTTAAAAAAGCTTGGAGCGTTTCTCATTTGTAAAGCTAGCTGTTTTTGTAATTATCATAAATACATGTATTAAAAAGTGCAATAAAATTAATAAACTGCAGTAAATTTCCACCCTTAGGCTAAAATTATTATTTCCGTAGCATTTAAAAATTGTAAGCATGGTTGTACATTTTTACGTTTAAAGTTAACATTCAGCTGTTTTAGCTTTAACTTGAAATCTTCCAATAAGACGAAACATGTACTGTTCTATTCAGTTCTGATGTTAAGTAAAAAAAATTGCCAGCTTGATTAAGATTTATTTTCCTACATTCATGAAATTTGGAAAAAAGCTGCTTTCATCAATATATTCCGCATAGCCTTTATTTGCTTTATTTGATTCTAAAATATGACAGGCATATAATGTTCCTCCACCCAGATTTGAACCTGGTGTATTAGTCCAGTTTTTTGCTCGGAAAAATTAGAGGGGAAAAACTTGACTGCTACACCAGGTCGCCAGATTAGATGGCAAGTGCACTAACCACTGAGCTGCGGAGGCACATACACTACATGATGTTACATTCTAGAATCGATACATGTATATATTATAGATATTATTATGCAAATTCATGTATATTTGTGGTTAGTGGATATAATTTATTCATTATTAACTGTATTATACATTTTCCTGATTTGTTATTCATAAAACATTTCAAGTTGTATATACAAATGTTAAATAGAAGATAATAATACCTGCCACCTGCCCCTGAGAGCGAGACTGATGCAGCTAGTTGATAATTTATTAAACCAGTTAAGGTAGTATTGCATGCGACTCTTATTTGCTGTAAAATCATTTAATTTTAATAGGACAATAATTTGTGGTGGTTTTGGTGAAAAAGACCATTCTGAGGGTTGGTAATTTCAAGAATATCTTATCCACTGAGTCATATTATATTCAGAAATTATTAATTTTTGTGGATTTAGTTCCTGGTTGTAGTCATTCACAAAATCCTCGAAATTAAATCCCCCTCGAATATAAATGGTTTTACAGTATGTCATAAGCCCCTATGGGAGTATTCAAGTATCAAACCACCTTATGCTACAGATTTAAATTAGTAACACACTTTACACTAAATTTCTTAATAGTTCATAAAAAGGTTGAGCACTAAACTATGGTATCACTATCAATTTATCGACTCATGTACCATAGTTTTGCTCTTAGCTCTTGTAATATAAACCAAGATAAAGGCACACACTGTACACGGCCCCTGTCTGTGTAAATTTTAAAATCATATATGCCAGATTTATGTTGCTACAATGTTGATGTTATTTTTAATTCATTGAGACTTCATATAAATCTTTGCCATCGTGTGTACGCTTCATTTTAAATATAGACCATTTTCAAACGTCTATATTCATGAATTAGTATAAATTTGGTGAATTAAAGTAATTAAGAATTTTTTTTTGTGAATTATTATATCTTGTTATCTGTCAACTTCTTCGTATTTATATGTTAAGTACTTAAGAGTTACATTATCTCTCAAAAAGCAAAGGTTTAAAAAGTTTATTGAAATTACTGTATGTTAAATATTTGAATGTCTGTATTTTATCAAACAATGTCAAATTTTGTTGAAATATTTACTACAGTAACTCTCAGTTGTTCTCATTTTGTGTAATTTGATCCAGATTTTATGTAAATTGAATTGAAACTGGGCTGAATTTTTATACACCTTATTTTCCCTCAATAACCCGCCCAGCTAACATTTATTTCTTCAAAACTGGGTATATTGAATTTGCATTGAAACTGGTTTTGAATATTTACTGTGTGTTTAACAGGTATACCTTACAGTCACTACCTGAAACAATTCACTCATTGTTTTATTAATCTTGAAAAGTGGTTAAGTCAAAATCTATCTTATTGAGAGGGGGGATGTTTTATTGGTTGAAATATTTCAAGATTCAAATATCATAAAAAAAGCAACCCTAGAACTTGACATTTAAATAAATTTCAGATAATGTATATATATACAACTTTTATTTCTAGTACATTATATATACTTCTGAAGTTGTTAAAATTTTCTATGTTTTGTGTACAATAAAGGGTTCACATAATTATTTATCTGCTGTTTTATTGACGATAACAGTTTCATTTAAATAAATACCAGGGGTCAATTTTTTAAATAAAAATTAAAAAAAATTATGCAATGTTAATCAACTCAGCTGAATTGTTTGTATTACAACCAAATTCCAAGATTGTTACTTTCGATTTTTTCCCTGTCTCAGACTGTGCATTGATTTTAAAGAATACTGTTAATGACAAAAATCCTCTGACTTATTATTCCGATATAGAGCATTATTGGCACGGATAATTATTATTGGCAAGGGTAAATTTAAAAGAGATATCGCAGTTTGTGTTAAACAATATAATATGTAACTGCTACGTGTGTTTAGATGCATATTGGGATCTTGTATCGCCACTGCCACCAAGGTCGTTGATGAAAGTTTATGTATACTTTACTTTGTATTGAATATTCTTCCTACATAGTAGTAGTAGTAGACGGACACAAAAATCTGCTTTGCAATTTACTGATGAGTTTCGTGAATTATTGATATAGGGGGTAATATAATGTATCTTCATGTGACACTCCGATGTCTTGTACTCTGGGTTACATATAAAGGGAGGTAATTCATGCTGCTTGATGTTTTCTTCTGAAGGAGTAATGATAGAGTTACAGTTCTTGAATTCTTACAAAACACTTTTTGAGTTCAAAAACTTTGAGCAAAACACAATATGTACTTGGCCAATTTACAATACTTTTTCAGTCAGGCCTGGTAATTTTTACAGGCTTATACATGGCTTTCACTAGGCTCCAAAAGTGAAGAGTCAAAATGACTCCTGATTCTCAATTTTCAAGAGTCATCAAAAGATTTCAAGAACATTTGTTTTATAAGTATAGTAAATTTGACTTTTGGACTTGAATTTTCAGGAGTCAAAAAAAATTACTTTTGTCTAATCCAAGAGTCAAAATGCAGTTTCAAGAGTCAAATGAAAGCCCTGCTTATACCTGATTTCAGATTTTTAAATCCTGAATTTTTCTTCTTTGTCTTTATTGAAAAGTGGAATTTTGATGCCTCAGTAGAATCTCTGCCTTGAAGTTGTACCAAGTAGTATAGTATATATGAGCCGTTCTCCAGGAAAACCGGGCTTAATGACATTGTATTGTAATTATGCAATACGATTTAGAATAATGTCTAAAATGAGAAAAAACTTGTGTCCTTTGATTTCATATTTAAGTAATTGGACAATATAGTACTATCCTTTAGCTTCAAGTTTTCTTTAAAATTGTGTTAAAATTACTCCTGTCGTTGCTATGGTGATCGGTTTCTCAAAAGTACTCATATCAAGAAAAACAAGGGTTAAGTGGCTAAAAACACTGGCTATTTTCCCCTGTAAGCAATCACTCATAAATTTGACACGTTTTTTATTACAATAAGAATATGATTCTAAAATGTGCCACAATTTTAAAGATTTACGTCAAAAACTCATCAGATACTGGATCGTTGAAATGCTAGTTGACGTAACGTCATATTCGTCGATAATGATGTTTGTGACGTCACTCATAAAGTAGGCCGTAGTGGTTTGTTAAAAAAGTCTATAACTTTGTAAGTGTATGGAATACTTTGTTCAATTTTTTTAGAAACTGTTCACAAGTGTCTCCTCTTTCTAACCATATATTATCAAAATATTCACAATTTTGTCACTAAGCCGGTTTTCCTGGAGAACGGCTCATATGTATTTACTGTATTTTAAGCCAGGATTTTGTATGTTTTCAGATGGCAAGGATTTAATAGAGGATAACTCCCCGGATATTGTTGTGATGACCTACCCCAAGTATTGTCGGTATCGATGTATGATGAAACGTTTAGAGAACTGTGAAGATAAGTGGTTACGACATGCTGTCGTGTGCGCGCTTGGCGGCATCAGCGCTAAAATCAACAACAATAGGGTATACTTCTGTCGGGACATATTTGAGCATGGGGACCTGGATGATTTTGAGCTTCGATGTGATCATTTAGGTATGCCATTATTGTTATTCCCCTTTGAAGGTTTCAGATTAAGTTGTCCGCATCATGACACTTCACATTATTGACCAGATCTAGACCACAATTTATTGGGGCCTGATTAATGACTATAGAACAATTGGGCCTAGGATTTTCAACTTTCATAGGAAAGGTTGTCATCTACATTATTCTATTCAGTTTTTCTTCACAGCCAGAAATGATGAACCCCAACAGATACCATGGATGATTTAGCCTCTCCCATAGATTACTCCTATCAATTTTGAGGTTATTAGGTCAAAGGTCAAGGTCACCATGAGTTTTAAATGTATCTGGACAGAGATAGAATAGCTGTCTCCATGCTTTTCCTGGGAGATTTAGTAATTAAATAAATGTTGTTAAAAGGCTTTTCCATGTTTATAAAGAGTTATTGTACTAGTTAACCCACGTTCATATTGACAATGTAATAGAGAGAGTGCTTTTAACTTGAAAACCAATTTGCAATATTATGTCTCGGTGCTACCGTCTGCTGACTGCTCTGGAATGTAATTCTGCTGAATTATTAAAAGAGAAGCGCAAATACAATCCTGTGCACTTGAAAGTCTCATGCATATTGCAGTCCTGTTTGTATTTGATTTGTTGAGTGATTTCTGCCATTTGTTTTGTAATTAGGTCCTAAGATAATCAAATGTACGGCTGCTAACCAATGTAAGGACTAAATTCAAAAATATATTAAGAGATAATATGTTCTGGATGGATGTCACAAATTGTGTCCACACTTATTCTCTTGAACAATTATTAAGCATTATTGTGTAATATAGGTGTCAGGAATTTTTGGTTTAATGATTTGTGCACACATAAGTTACGGCCCTTTGTCGGAATCAAATATTTTGTCTCAAAACACCCTTCTAGTTATTATTATGTAAATAACTTGCTCAAAAAGTAATTGTATTTTGTATAGTATCTTTCTTGTTGCAATAACACATTATGCACTTGAATGCATGATTTGTGGTCTGCATTAGCCGATTAATTATGGAATATGGATGTATGGACTGTTCATAGATTCATAGAGAATATGACAGCATTGATTAACTGACAGTCTGCCAGTGATTGCAGGATGATGCCATTATATAGCTGATTAGCGTTATTGTTCATGTGTTTATTAATGTAGCGTTAGGTTAGCAATGGGCCGATCAATATATCGGTGGCTAATATAGTACAATGATATAATGATGCTGAATATGGAAATTGTTGCACGGGTATGATTTAAATTGGTTTGAAATTTATGTAATGTTTAGTTATGGTGTTATTGATATGAAATGTACATTTTCTGTAGCTAAATAGGTATTGGTTGTTGTTGTTTTGAAGAGGTGAGTAAACAGTAAACTGTAGTCATATGGTGACTCACTGCTTATAGTTTTACTAGACCTGTATGCCATAAAACAATTCCATTGTTTTCAAAATGGTTGACTGTTTCATTTTTGTGTGCTACAATTAGCAGTTAAAGCATATACGGTACATGTCAAGGAATATTTTTGTGAGTAAGCTTAATTCATGCTTTTGTTTAAGAGTATGATATCTATTGGAAGGAATGTTTTGTATGATGATTTCTCTTTAACGTAGACTTGTTCTCAGTTAACAGCTTTTAGTTAGAGGACAGATTGGTTACTGGTGATTTTTCATATTTAGACTGGTTAGTGGAACTTAAATTTTTGACTGGTTGCAGCTAATATCGTTATTCAACTGGTTAACAAAAATATCCATGCTTCATGTAGCTAGTAGAGTTTCCAAACAAACTGGTCAGCAGAATTTCCTAATATAGGCTAGTTTGCTAGTTTTATGTTACAATTATATTCATTTAGAAATGATTTTACTTTTCAGCTCCAAATCTGAAAGGTCGTCCCCGGAAACGTAAAGGATCACGGAGGGAAGGTGTGGACTCATCAGACGAGAGCAGTTGTTCATCAAGCTTCTCTTCACAGCCAGACTCTGCCTCAAATAAAGTCAGGGTATGCTCATCTTTCTTGTTTATATTGGGAGCCGTGGTGGGGGAGGGAGCTGTGGTGGGGGAGGGAGCCGTGGTGGGGGGAGGGAGCTGTGGTGGGGGGAGCTGTGGTGGGGGAGGGAGCTGTGGTGGGGGGGGGAGCTGTGGTGGGGGGAGGGAGCTGTGGTGGGGGGAGGGAGCTGTGGTGGGGGGGAGCTGTGGTGGGGGGAGGGAGCTGTGGTGGGGGGAGGGAGCTGTGGTGGGGGAGGGAGCTGTGGTGGGGGAGGGAGCCGTGGTGGGGGAGGGAGCTGTGGTGGGGGAGGGAGCTGTGGTGGGGGGAGGGAGCTGTGGTGGGGGAGGGAGCTGTGGTGGGGGAGGGAGCTGTGGTGGGGGGATTGGATCCCACTGATCTACCGATAGTAGTTCCAGAGGTGTCAATTTTCTGGATTTACTGATCCTGAAAGAGCCATGTTTTCTGGCAAAAATTAAAGTTATTTGATGAAAATATCTTGAGAAATGACAATTTTACGGTCATTTTAATCTGTTTTTAAGGAATTTCTTAACCAAAACTGAGTTTTAACATGAAAACAATGTGGTTGAAGGCCTCTGTATATGATTTTCCTGATTTTAAATTTGGCTCTGTTGACCCGTGAGATACCACAGTCTCATTATCCTGATACCGAGCCAACCAGTCCCCTAGCGACTAGGATCCTTTTACGGCAGCTATCTTTGCACCCTACACTGAATGCCTAGTAAGAGAGTTGCCATATTTAGTTCTATATCAGTGCCAAATTTTGAATTTGAATTCAGTTTTTCATGGTCTATGATTGGACCCCACAGCGTTCATTCCTGTTACCCATAATACTAATCCTTTATAGGTAAGGTGTCAATTAACAAGGTTTTACGATTTGAAAAAATCTTAAATTTCTGTCTCTGTCTACTTTTCTGTTAGAGATCGCTAAGAAACTTTTTCATATTCATGAGTTGATTTGAAACTGTGCTATTGAGGAGTTTGGATTAATTCCACAGAACGCTTGACAGTATTTAAAAGTCAGTCATTTCCCTTCATCAGATTGATAATTGACTAACTTTTTCATGTTTATGTAAGCTGTTAGCGAACGGATTTTAATCTTTAATATTTGTTCACCAGATGGCGCCACTTTATATAGACTGGTTTTAAATCTTGATGTTTACACAGACTGTGTCTATGTGATTTATTTGATTTCTCATCCCAGACTGGTTCTAAGAATATGTTTATTAATCTGACTACTCCAAAGTTGTTTTCCTCGTTTTAGACTGGCATTAAATATGATTGACTGGTTATGAGAACTTTAATTCAGACTGGACCAGTCTCCTTTTTATTACATGTTCAACACTGGTTCTATGTATTATTCATTCAGGCAAGCCAAATTTATTACAATTTCAGTTGGATCCAATTTCTAAGTATTTTGTTTTATTCGGACAGGCCCTATTCATGATTTTAACATTTTCAACTTTCAAACTTGATCTAAGAATTTAAAAGCAGACTGGAACTACATATTTTCAACTTCTGGACTGGTTTTAAGAATTTTTATTCAGACTGGACGTAATTTATGTTACATTTTCTCCTTGCAGACTGGTTCTAGGGCTACTCCACTGAGGAATGGTTTCAGAATAGATAAAACGAAAGTAAGCAAAGATGAACAAGAATTCTTGATAGATTTACACAAATATATGAAGAGTAGACACACACCTATAGGTAGAATTCCAAGTCTAGGATTTAAACAGAGTAAGTACAAATAATGAAGAAATTACGGTAAGCACAAAAGTCTTATAAATGTAATTGTTTTCCCGCCATTTTGATTTCTGATTCAAGACATGAAAAATGACTGGGTTATGGATCTTATGGATAAGTGTTCATTAGTAGATGACCATTTTGATCATACCAATAAAGAGTAAGGTCAATGGTTTCCAACCTATTCCAGTAACTTGAGAACAATTGCGCCAGTTGTCAATCAATACCTTTAAAATCAATTTTAACAGAAGATTATAATCACATGGTCCAATGAATTAACTTGAAAACATTCTCCAAGTAACCTTCAACAAACAATCAGATGGAGCGATCTCTGCTCTTGCATATAATGTTAATTGGGCCTTTGATCCTCATGCTTTGTTTAGAATTGCTTTATAAACATTGCAGTCAGTAGCTCAAAGACCAAAGTCTCATTTAACATCAGTTGTACTAAAGCAGGGATACAGACTACCAGTAGCCCACGGCCCCTAGATTTTGGGCTGGGCCCCTAGATTTTTCAAGAAATTCCCTAAATACACTTTACAATAATCAAAGAAAGTACTATGTTGGGCTACCAAGTTAAAAATGTCAGTCTTTATCCCTGCTAAAGTCTGTACCACATTTTCAGTCTTTGTCGCACCCATGCTCGATTCATTACATTATACTACTACATGCTGTCCGACTTAACATGTAGTAATGTAGTGTGGGTATCCGACGATGATTTTCAGTCAATCTATACCAACAGTATAATCTTATTTCTTTTTATTTTCAGTTGATTTATTCCAGTTTTATCAATATGCGGAAGATCTAGGTGGTTATGAACAGGTATTTATGCACCAGTCAATTGAAATAATTGAATCTTCCAATTTATTTTCCTGACCAACTTCAAGATTTGCTTTTTTTCCATCACCTTGATAAAATAGCAAATCTTGAAATTTGTCAGGAAAATTTGGCAAACGTCAAGGAAAAGTCAGTGTAAACAATAATTTGTTCAAGGTCTGAGTAATTGCAGCAAATTTTGAATTTGAATAAGTTTGATTTAAAGTTAATTGGCAATTGGCTTTATAGTGTCTATAGCATGTTACTATTGCATCTTAAAATGTGTAGCATTGACATGTTGACACATATCTGTATTATTTAGTAAATAAAATGCAATAATTCACCTTGAAATGCAACCTTCGGGTTCGAATTTGCATAACTTATTCATAACAATTTTTTGCATAATTTATCCATGAGATTTTTTTTGCATAATTTATTCATAGTTGTATTTCAATTTACTGTTTAGTATTTTATGCATTGCATGACACAAGAATATATTTGCAGATTTCAAACAAACGTATGTGGAAACATTTATATGATAAATTGGGCGGGAATCCAGGATTTACGAGTGCCGCTACTTGTACAAGGAGGCACTATGAGAAGTAGGTTCTATAACGTGATGAGGATTTTTGCGTTACAATCCTAGTTTTATTATTTTTTATCCAGTCCTTGTTTTTCTACCTGTCTTGAAACAACTGATTGAAATTTAATTGATAGGCTTCGTGATTGGAAATAATGCAATATTTGACTTTGAGATCCAAATTTGCATTATTTATTCAAAAATTATTGTTGCAATGAATTTCACATTATTTCACTGAAAATCTTTTTTTTTTAAAAGTTACTTTGAAGAGTGTGGTGCAAAAATGTATTGCTTAGATTCGGTAACATCAGTAACTGTTGCATTAGTTTTAAGGTCAAGGTCATAACAAGGTCAATCCCAGTTAACTTAGTTAGATTTCAATCAGTTGGTCATTGTTTTTTTCTACCTGTTGTAATGTTGTATTGCTGTTGTTTAAAGTCTTCTATTGTGTTGTGGGATTTATAGATTACGACTAAAAGATTGTGGAAAAACGTTTATGATGCTCTGGGCGGGAATCCCGGGAGTACAAGTGCCGCCACCTACACAAGGCGGCATTATGAAAAGTAGGTCACGCGACAATTGCATGCTGCATCAAACGAGTCGAAGGGTCAGCACAATAAGCATGAATGATTGCAAACACACATTATGCACGAAGCCTTTCTGTATATGTATGAGAATGAAACATTTATTTGGTTACGGTTGATTCATGTACAAACATAATAATGAACTATGCATGCCTGCTTGATTGTAAATTTTATACCTACGGTCATATGGAACAATGTTCTTCTACTTTACACATGTTGTAAACACAATGCGACAGAAATGTACCAGCTTTTCAGTCCCCAGTATTGTTACACATGTATTACCAGGGCTGTGTCCGAGGACAAAAAAGCACCAAAGCAAATATTTTCTAGAGTCTACATGTATTTGGGGCATTTTTACTTACAAAAATGCTTATTTTGGTAATTTCTCAAATTTTCATCGAGGCAAATGCCTGAATGTGGCTATGGGCCTGATCATATAAAATACCCACTTAGTAATATACAATGTTTATATTAGTGATGGAAGAAAAATATAAATGAATAATATTAACGCTATTGCATGATTTCGCATAAGATATCCAAAATTAATATAATACATTGTCAATGCCTTGTTCTAAACCCTTTATGTTTTAATTTGTGTTTACTCATATATTAACCAATGTATCTACTTGTATCATATAATTATAAAATCTTTGGCTTAATTGTGAATGTCTATTCATTGCATATAGTAAGCTTGTACAATATAATATATATTCCCGCTTATGCAAATTTATATACATGTACATTAACATATAATTATCAGCTTATACTTTATGATATATGCGTAGCCTAAATATGTATACATGTACTCACATAATCTTTTACTCCATAGAAATGCAAAAAACCTGCCACAATTTTTTTCTTCATTGCCAAGCTAAAATTTAGAATAATAATTATTTTTGGTCTTAAATAAAAGGGAAACTGATTTTTGCTGATCGATAACTATCTCTGTATAACATCTAAATTCAACTTATAATTTAGTCAGTGTATTTGTAAAACATAGCCTAGCAGTTATCCAATATTTAGTAAAACCCCATTTAGGCGGTGCCTTAGGTCATTTTAATTAGGATGAAAGGCAGACAGTCCAATTAGTATCATTAAAATATCTTATCAAGGGAGATTTTTCTTCCTCATGTGGAGAAGTTGGCAGTTGTTTGTGGAAGACTAAGTTAGTACTGGTTGATAATTATTGCCCAGAAAGCTGTTAAGGTTAACTGACTGCCATACTGCTATACTAGGAACTGAAACATGAATTCCAGGAAACCTTGTCAGGTCAACTTAATGTTGTATAAGACTGAAACATTTCGTAAAACATATAATTTTTATATATGGTACACATTTTAAACAATCACTAACACTATCTCACTAACATAACTTCAACTTTGATATACATTGTGTTTTGAAATTTATTTCATGTACTAAAATCAAATCCATGTTGTTTGTCACCTGAATTTTACAACCACCTGTCTTGGGTAGTCAAAATTATTATGAAATGCAAAGTTACCGTATTTTATTTAGATACACCTGTGTTGAACAGCCACTTGTTTTAAGCAGTCATATTTGATGTATCCATAAAGTTTCTTCTAAAGAAAGGTTATACGGTTTAGAGTATCATTGAAATCTTGATAATCTTTAAATATCAGCTCATAATTATTTATCCAGTACTACCTCTCCAGAGCAGCCCTTGGTAGAGCAACAACCTCTCTATAACAACATCCTCAAACAACTTCTCTAAAACTGCATTTATCATATATTTAACCTCTGTTTAAGCAACAATCTCTAAATGACTGCCTATATTTGTAATTCCCATAGGGTAGCTCTGCAGAGATTTTACTGTATCATAATGAGGTCATACATATTATACAGTGGTGAAACTTTTGCTTGATAACAGGCTAATACATGTACATCACATAAGAATATTTGTATTTTTTGATAATTTTGTTAATTTCTTGGACTCCATTAACATTACATTAAAGGGACTCAACTCCAGTTGGTAAATTGCATTTTTTTTCAACACTTTTTTACTTGACCAACCTAATACATCTATATAAGAGATTAAAACTATAAAACATGTTTTTATCATCAGAATGGAGTTTAGCCCCTTTAAAACCTCTATAATATGACTGACTATGCATGGAACACTTAATAAATGGCCTTTTAATTGAGGTGGTCTTATATTAAGAATGAGCAAATAAAATTAAAATTTGCCTTAGAAAATTATGTCCTTATTTTTTAGGGTGGTCCTTTGAAGTTATGTAGAATTTAAACACAGACATTTTTAAGAGTCTGGTTGTCGTAGCAACAAATTCTGGTTACCATGATTACGAAATTTTGTATTTTTACAGACTTTTATTACCGTATGAACGTTACAAGATGGGAGAGGATACTGGTCCGTTACCTCACAGAAAGAAAAAGATAAGTCGTATGAATGACGACTACTCCCTACTGGAGGAGGTGAAAATGTCTCGTCAGCTAAGCAACCCAGAAAACAAGGTAGGTAACTCTGTGCTGTTTTTATCAAACACTAATTGTCTCCCTTATATCAGTTAAAGTACCTTGTTAAAACTTGTGAAATTTGTGAAAACACATCTAACACTAAACACTGTTTCCCAGCTAGGTTTATTAAATTTTCTTATTTTATGTTGGTAGTTTGGGTAGGTTGCAATAACAAGATTATGCATGTCTAAATATATTTTGATTGAGACAAAATTTATGGTTGCCAGGGCAACAAAAACATAGAAAATAAAGTTATGTGTCGAAGTGGGACTTTTGTATTGCTTTCAAATGACATCACTCCACCTGCTTGTTTGATGAAGGTTGATTGGCGAAGGATTACAAGGTAATCCATTTGACCATGTGATTAGAATTTACTGTTAAAATTGATTTTAAGGGCATTGATTGACAACTGGCATAATGTCAATTCTTAATAACTTGTTTACTTCAGTCTGTGGAGCACACAAAGCCTGAGGAGAAATGTGACAATAAACAGATAGTTAACGGTAAATCTGACATGCTACATCACAAAGAGAAGGTCGACATGAAGGATCGAGCATTGATCATAAAACAAGAGATCGAAAAAATGAAAATGAGAAAGGTAAACTAGTATTAGTAATTTAGTATTACTATTTTATTTACTGTAAAATCACTAAGTCTTGTTGAAGATTTACTTTCCTTGATTTCGGGGATGAACTAAATTGCAAGATCAAATCCCCTCGAAAGTAATTAATTAGAATTGAAAAGGACTTTGGATTGCTACTTCAAATGGCCAGGGCGTATTGCTGAAATTGTTATCAATTTAAAAATTGTCTTCATTTCTTTATTAGTGCATAAATAGGGATATACTTAGTAATGTGTGATTGGTACTTTCACTAATCATTGTTACATTTAAGGACGCCGCAAACCAACGACGGCTTATATTGAATAAAACTAAAACAAAACCAAAAATAATTGGAACAAACGAGAAAAAGAAATCGTATGACGAGGGTAGGAAATTACGCTGGGCAGAGAAGGTGAGCCATGCTACCATGGTAACCCAGATTGATCATTGTACAGCAGCTTATTGTCTGTGTTTGGTCTGCAGTACGCTTTAAATACATCCTTTGCTTAATTTCTCGCTAGAATCATCCATGCATTTGTTCAACACATCGCATTTCATTCGGCACATTCCATTCATCTCGTCCATCAATTCAATATTCCGTCTATATCATTTCATTCATTCAATCAATCATTCAGTCATTCATTTGTTGGTTCGTTCATTCATTAATTTATTCAATCATTCGGTCGTTCATTCATTGCATTACATTTATTTCATCACATCCAGTCATCTTATGAATTGCATTCCAACCAATGCCTGCATCTTTTTCATCCAATGTATCGGATTCATTTATCCACCGTATTTATTCATGGAATCAAATAATTAATCATCCAGCCCATTTCTTTTCTCATATTGCATTTATCCATCTCGTCCATTGCATTTATAATATTCTTGTCACCTTAATGCATCACATTTTATCCGTCCATCCCTTCCTCCACACACCGTTAGTCCATCCCATCTATTTCATGCATGCATGAATAGTTTTCATTACATTCAATTTCAAACTTTTCTTATTTGGTGTTGTTTGGTCATTTTCCTTATTTTTCGCTTGTTTTCAATCTATTTAAATCTGGTTTTGTTGACTAGCCAAATGATGAATGGTCTGGGGGGGGGGGTACTATGCTGGCTTTGAATTGAACAGAAAGGGAAAGTTTTTACCTTCTTTTACATGTGCTTGGGGAATTTTAAAAATCCCTGAACAATAACTTGAATAAGTTTGTTAATTCAGCTGGGTCAACCGTCTACACCCTCGTATGAGCAAATGATTGCTTGCCTAACTGTAGTATAAACTGTTGATACATATAGGGGTCCTACAGATTTAAATAATCAGGAAGACCAGATTAAAGAACAAGAAAGAAACTTTACTACATTGAATAAAAGTTATTTTATGACATGTTTTGAAAAATTGATAAAGTTATGTTCATTTAAAAATTGATAAACCAAAACAAGAGATTTGATGCATGAATGTGTTCTAATGGCATCCAAAACAGATCTGCATCTTATTTTCACGATCAGGCAATTTCTGGTTCAGTAGGACCCCTCTTTATGTTGTAGGTCTTGTGTAATTTGTTATGTGTCCTTATCATGAATCACTTATTACTGTGTTAACCCTTCAATTTAGGGGTCCTTCGTCAACTAAAAGGAACCTTTAAATAAGGGGTCCTTTGTCATATATTTGACCCTTTAATTTAGGGCTCCTTGATCAATATTCGACCCTTTAATCTAGGGGTCCTTCATCAGTTACGTATTTGACCCTTTATTTTAGGGGTCCTTTGTCAACTATTTACAAAATACCAGTATGTAGATGTGGTATACAATATAACTTGCCTCAGATTGATAGATAAGAGGAAATACAAAGTAAAGGGTTAACTCAGTAATTGATTCATTGCTTTTGTTGTTTTATATAACCGGAACTAGAATATATATCGGAATATAATTTCTGTAAAATCATTAAATATTCGAGGATTTAATTTCGTAGACATTGTGGATGATTTCAACCAGGAAATTAAATCCCCGCCAATAGTATTAATTTCTATAGTATATGACTTAGTTGATAAGATATCCTTGAACTAATATCCCCACGAAATGGTATTTTTCACAAATCCACAATTTTTGTCCCATTGAAATGAAATGATTTTACTGTATATAGTCATTCGACAATTCTTGAAATTTGACTTTGCTGCTATGGACAGAATGAACTTTTGTGAAGATATTTGATGAACTATTGACTATGCAATGAGCATTTGAAATTTCATTAACTGGAGTTTAGCAATTGAATTATGTTGAAACTAGTTTATGGTGTATGGTTTATGCTTATGTACCAGTTAATATTATGCCTGCCTGGACGGGGGGATACAGGTGGAATTAGACAGATGAATCTTCCGTACAATCTCATTGATTTCTGACTCTGGTCGGTTCTTATACGGGTGTAAGTGTCCCGACCCTGGGGACTTAGACAGTAAGCATTGTCTCCAGGGTGGGGATTTAGACGGAACAATTCCACCTGGGCGGGCAAAATGTTTACTGGTGCATTAATGACTCCACTGGACAGCTCTGGAAAGATTGTACTGTGTATACTGTAAAATCATTCATTTTCGTGGGGGATTAAATTTCATTGATTTCGTGGTTCATCTTCAACCACGAAATTTAATCCCATCTAACAATAGTTTTGACCCTTGTATTTATTACCTGAAATGTAAAATCCACGAATTAACGTCCCATCGAAATGTTCTTTTTTACCAAAACAACCAAATTTCGTCCCATCCAAATTAAATAATTTAACAGTATTCTCTTACCCATGTCTTATCAGAATAGAGGGGGTGTGTGGGGTAAAGGGTTAATGTGTTGCAGAGGTATGCAATCTGTCAGAGTTTACTATGATTTTAAACTATTGAGGCTCACAGGTAAGACTGGCTTTGCCAACCCTTGTTGCCTCATTGAATAAAGTCTTTATTTTTATTATTATGTTATATTTAATCCCCTATTTGCCCTTGTTTCAGGGGAGGAGACCGTCGGGTGGGCAGAAAACGGTGAGAGAATTGTTACATAGAAATGGTCAGGAGTCCAGTGAGATTCTCGACAGTGTGGAGAAAACCATGGACCAACAGAAGCACATGGCAGCTAGTGTTAAAGAGGAAATCAGAAACTTGGAAAAAAGAGAAGAGAAAGGGTGTATGGAAGCGAAAGTACCAAGCTTGTCACAGGCTTTACCGGCATCAGTTCCCCAAGTTGATGCCAAGTCTTTGAACTCACAGACATTGTTACCTAGCTTCAGTCAAGGTCATCCTATGTTCTATCCACAGTTGATACCTGTAGGTGGTGCCGCTATACGGAGCTTACCTCCTGTAGGCATGCCGTTCATGATTCCACATAATTTCGGATTCCAGACGATGCCAGCGCCTATGCCGCCTCATATTCCAGGAATTAGTTCAGCTACCACGGTCAAGGAGGAGAAACCTCTTTACGCGTTAAATAAACTTGTGTCGGACCAGAGTGCTGGACATAGTGTTAACAAAAGTGCAATAGTCCCTCAATCTACCAACCACAATAAACATGTCCCCTCGAACACCCCAGCACCTCCGTCTGCTCACACCTCTCATACTAGTTCTAAGGGACCTTTACTGTCCCAAGCAGGTTGCCAAGGGCAACGACCTATCACCCCCGCGCATTCACACACATCTAAACGGCACTTTCCCTATCCAGACCGGAATCATTCATCATATAGTTCTAGTTCCCGAGACAGTAGTGTGGATACGGTCACGGAACTTGATCTCAAACGACAAAAGACACAAACACCTCAGGAAAAGAAATATGAGTCAGCCAGTGAATATGACGCGCCAGTTTTAGACTTAAGCATGAAGACAATGCGTGCGCAGGAAGCCAGGCATCATAGGGGTGAATCCCTCTTATTTAACACTAGTTTCAATAAGGAGAATCGGGCAGGAACCAAACAGGAAGCCGCTAACGATGCTCCACAAGATTTATCTTTGAAATCAAAGACTGATAGCAAGGAGAGTGTTCCATCGTTCCATAAAAGTGTTCCATTAAACATACCCTTCCCACATCTACCTACATCATATCATCCCGGGTTTAAAGAAGAACAGGTGAAAAAAGAGGTAAGATCATTTACGTAATTATTAAAGTATCAAGAGGCACGTAGGTCAAATGGACATCCCTCTTCGACTAAGATCAAGAGGTGCTGTTAGCATGAGTCCTACAATTCTGGAATAATCCGGAAATCCGGAGTTGCTGCATTAGAAAGAATTATATTTTCTGCGCAAAATAAAAGTTATTTGAGGAAAGATGTCAAAGAATTAACAAAGTTATGGTCATTTGAAGTTCCACAATCAGTATTTACAATAAAACAGTGTTTGAAGCTTTGTTAATGTATAGAAATGTGTGCTTAATACGTCACCCACAACAGACTTGCGACTTGTTTTCGGGACATTATGCCATAGTAGAACCCCCGTTTATTTAATTATTAAAATATCAAGAGGCACGTAGATCAAATGGAAATCACTCTTCAACTAAGATCAAGAAGTCCTGTTAGTTTTCAGGATAAAGTTTAATTGATAATAAACAAAATATGTTAATACACTTCCCACTAGTACATGTTTTGTAATTGCTTTACTATATTTTGTTTGAAACACAGGCGAAATACTTTACCATTTTGAATGAAAATGAATGTTCTCCAAGATTAGACAATAAATAGAATCTTACATTCATGCTCATTACATACAAGTTTTATTAAAGAAATGGACATTATAATGTGACACAAGGCTTTCATGCAAGATTCTCTATTTTATGTGCATATCACATGTCTATGGCAGCAAAACTCTTTTATTATTGAGAATGACCTTAGAGCATTCAGTATAGTACAAACATAGAGGATCTATCACAAGT
The DNA here is from genome assembly GCA_963678985.1 of Spisula subtruncata. NCBI lineage: Eukaryota > Metazoa > Mollusca > Bivalvia > Venerida > Mactridae > Spisula > Spisula subtruncata. The sequence continues at coordinate 14,683,881 of OY787666.1, read as the reverse complement.
TGTCAATTGATATAAATTTATATTAAATGAGTTTTGGAAATTTTATTATGCGAGCCTCTGGGGAGCTTAATTATATTTCCTGAACAAGTTTAACATAAATATATCAATTGACAAGTGAAAGATTCTTTATATAATATATGACACTAAAAAGCAAAATATGCATATATTTATTTGAAAAACTCACCCATGTATTTAAACTTTATACTACATGTGTTACGTATAAGATTATACATGCTCGTTATACTAACCTGGATACAAGGGAACTAATGTGATATGAAAACAATACTTAATGACTTATTTATTTTCAGATGGAGATTCCAATCTCGATGCCTCAAAGTGAAAGTTTCAAGTCAGTACTACCAAGTTCTGGTGCGATCACTACCATAGGTGGACTTCCTATTGATATTGGTAGCTTCGTACACCCAGCATTTCCACAACAGATGTTAATGCAGGGAATTTTCCCAACACCTCTACAATTACAGCAAATGATACAAGGTCAGGTGGCGGCTGGTTTGCCTATGGTTCGACCGGAACTTTTACATTCACCACTAATGTTTCCACCAAGCATGTCAGCGGTAACACCAACAATGTTCTCCAGTGTTTTACCGTCCGTTGCTAAGACGTCATCAACGAATGCGTCAGCTATTAAGCGTTGAAATATTCTAGATGTATGAACTATGAATTTATTGTAATGGTGATAATTCAGGCTGGACCGAGTGCAGGAAACAGGGTGTTGAAACATGGATGGAAACTTGTGTTAATAGTTACTAGGTTCAGAACAAGTGTCATCTGATCATGGGATGGGGAACCTGAGTCATTTGGTCATAGGATGCGGAACTAGTGTCATCTGTTCATAGAATGGGGAATCGGTGTCATCTGGTCATAGGATTTGGAACCGGTGTCATGTGTTCATAGGATGGGGAACGGGTGTCATCAGTTCATAGGATTTGAAACCGGTGTCATCTGATCATAGGATGGGAAACCGGTGTCATCTGATCATAGGATTGGAAATCGGTGTCATCTGTTCATAGGATGGGGAACCGATGTCATCTGATCATAGGATTGGGAACCGGTGTCATCTGTTCATAGGATGGGGAACGGGTGTCATCTGTTCATAGAATGGGGAACCCGTGTCATCTGTTCATAGGATTTGGAACCGGTGTCATCTGTTCATAGGATGGGGAACCGGTGTCATCTGGTCATAGGATGGGGAACCCGTGTCATCTGTTCATAGGATGGGGAACCGGTGTCATCTGTTCATAGGATGGGGAACCGGTGTCATCTGGTCATAGGATGCGGAACTGGTGTCATCTGTTCAGTGTCATCAGTTTGAAAACCAGTCTTTAAACTGAAGCCTCTTGATTGGCTGAATTTCGAAGCAGCTTTTAAATTGACCAATCACAAGCTATCATTCTTAGACTGGTTTCTAAGTTTGATTCTTATGTCCTGATGGACTGGTACCAGATTTTTATGCCCCTACCATAGGTTAAAGGGAACATCTATTTTTGATGAATGAGATATTTTATGGATAACTTTTTTTCACAATATTTATTGCAGAATAATGATTCTGATTTCTACCTTATTATTTAATGCTGCATAGATTAATATAATATGTTACTAAAGATGATTTCAAGGAAACAACGTTGCTAATTGTAAAGAATTAAATATTTGATATTGTGCATGTATATTTTGAATATTATTATTTTTCATGTGCTAAATAATGAATAGCTCAACCTGTGACCTGTCTGCATCAGCAGTTTATTTTGCGTTATTTTGATTTGCAATTTATGTTACTCGTTAACATTGCCATATCGTACAGCAATAGTGTTACTTTCAGCTACTGGTTAGTTTTGCTGACCGAGAAATATTGTTTGCCGACTCAGGGTGTTTTATGATGTGACAAAATAACTTATCTGAACTCATATTGGTTTTTTTTAAATTAGAAATCGTGAATTTTGATTTTTGCTTATTTAAGCTCAGGTCAATTTTTGGAAAAAGTAAAATACAACATAGAGCGTTTTGATGTTTTTATGGTACTTTTATTCACAATGTCGTGTCAATTTAGAATACAGGAATGTATTATTCATATTGCTTGGTTCAATAAAAGATCTGCAAGAAGAATTGGTCCCTTATTGTTCAAATTCTTAAGTACTATGAAAGTGAAAGGACAAAATCAGTATAATATTTATGTTAACTTTGTTATGGTTTTTATGTTATGTCACTTTTTGCGTTATTTTGGTATTTTAATGATTTTATGTAAATTTACGATACAATTCACACAGCAAGAATTTTTGTCCTTATTCTGCGTGAATCCTACAATATCTGTGTCTCTTGTTGTTAGCGAAACATTTTGAAAAAAAATCCAGTGATTGTTGTGACGGGGTCGTGTGTGTGTGTGTTAAGCTTATTGGCTGAGTCATTTTCTGAAAGCCTGTCAAAGGTATCCACTTGAAACTCAACATAGTCGTTCACCATCACAAAGGGAGTCCATACTGACAATGCAAATACGCCTGTGTCCCATATATTTATAGAGTTATCTGCCATTGTTTCAATTTATAAAAATACTACCAAGTACGAGAAAGTTGAGTGTCCATCATTGGTAGGCAGTGCTCTTGTTTTAAATGTTGGCCATATTTGAATTAAGCATGGGGGGGAATTGTAATTATGTGACAGCAACTAATTCTTAAAGACCCATTAAGCTCAGAATGGCTATTTTCAAAATGCAATAACTTGGTAACCTATCTGCAGAATGATGCTTTTGGAGCATGTTGGTTGAGTCCCTAAGGTGGAAAACACCATAAGATGGAAGAAAAACGAAAGAAACAAAATAAAGAATTGTGAACTATAAATGCATGGTTTATAGTCTAAGGGAAGTAACTCTGGCCACACATTTAAGACAAAGGAGTTTAATAAATCAATTTAGAATGTGGAAACGGGGGTTGTAACCATGGTGACACATAAAGTGAATTGAATTTTGTGTATCTAGTCAATACGAGATGTCGGAAGTGTTCTTTTATAATAACATTCTAGTGTCATATTGTTTATTGTTTTGTATTACTTTAATGCATTATGTTTTTGCCTTGTATACATGTTTGTTTGTCAAATGCATTTATGTATGCTATAATGCACAGATGATGCTTCTTGCAATGGGGACAGGTTTTTGCATATATTGTGTAATATTGTTTTTAGTTAGAAATCCAGTAGAAATGCAATTATTCATACATTTTTATGCAAATGTAGCTCATATCAATGTTTTATAGTACATAGCCCCTTATCATTCATATAACGTGTCCAATAACTTACAAAAGCCCCTTTTCTTAGTTCATGGGTTCTATGATTCTGGAATAATCCGGATTTCTTGCATGAATAAGAATTATTTTTTCAGTACAAAATAAAAGTTCTTTGAAAATATTCAACCAATTGACAGAGTTATGGTCTTATAAAGTTCCCTTATCTATATTTTAACAATGAAACAATGTTTGAAACCTAGTTAAGGGGTAGGAATGTATGCTTATGGCACCTGAAGCAAAGTTGTGACTCGTTTTCAGGATTGGGCATTATGCCTCAGTAGAACCCCTGTAAGTTATATTTTATATGATCTTGATTATAATACTTTGTTAAGTCATGCATTAAGTAGGTTGCAGCTAAAAGCCTAATCTTACATAAATATCAGAGGTCCTAGATTTCACAATAATCTGGATTTGCTTCATTAGGAACAGTGAACTTTTCTGCTGAAAATTACTGATATTTGATGATAACTTACAAAGTTTTGGAAAAGTTTTTACTTACTAATACTATACTTGCTATATTGCAAACATTCTATTATAAATACGCCTCCCATCTTTGTTGAGGGGTACGCTATATTGCTTTGTACATGTTTGTCCGTTTCCATTCAATAACTCAAGAATGCTTTGATCTTCAAACACTGATTTGAGGTTCGCCAGCGACAGTACATGACTCCTATTGATTTCCAGGTCTGTAGGTCAAAGGTCAAGGTCATTATGACCTTTACTATTTCCGACTATTGGGCTTCTATGTGGGCATCCATGTTTTACAAACACCTCTTGTATACTATTGTCTCTTGATTTAGTTCCTGTAAAAGATGTATATTTGGTAATTATGTTTGTGTTGGTATCCATTGAAAGAATTGTCCATATTGCTAATAAATTTGAATTCTGTTCAGTACATAATACTATATATATTCTATCCAAAGTATATACATTGCACATATTTTATGGTTACATAAAATTGATAAAACATTCTATGACTTGTGTTTGTCTTTTATTATCCCTTGGCCAGTATGCATGTCTGTCAGTCATTCAGTCTGAGCTGCAACTACATTTCTTAAGGGATTTTGAACAACTTTTAACCTCTGAGGACATTCAGTGCATATTGTCAGGGTTATTTTTATTTGACTATTATATGTCATGTCCTTTGTTAATTATCTTCTCTTTGTCAGGGGATATGGTAACTGTTGTCTATGCTCTGTGGCTCCTACAAAGCATCCTGTCAAAGGAAACTTCAAATATTGCTTGAAACAGGGGCAGACTTTAAAATAATTCTACAGAAATAATTGTTTAGTGAGCCCCAGCTTTGACTTTCACTTATTTAAAAGTGGGGGCATATAATATTGGTGCTGTCTGTTGGGCTGAATTCGAACTTTCACCTTAATATATAGTTGACAATAAAGGGTAGAACTTTTGCTGGGTCAATTTTAACCAGAGTTATGGCTTTTGTAAATTTTACTGTAGAACTCAATTGGGGACACTCGCGTCCCATGGACACATTTCTAGTTTGTTGTGATTCATCCAACAATAGACACCAAAGGTAGCAAGATACATGATATATTTCAACAGTACAAGCTCACCAGCCCAAAATACAGAAAATGTGGTTCAATCTCTCTTATAGTACTGCATGCTGGCAACTACGGTGACCTGTATTACAGCATCAACCTATGCACAAACACAACTTGGATAAGTTCAACTTTCGTAAAGTTCAAGACGATCCAGTCAAGAGTACATATTAGAACTACAGCATGCACAAGGCGGCATTTCTGTTAATTGACAATTTGACTTGTGAGGTGTCAACAACTGGAATGTTTACACTCTAGAGGTAGAGGTATCAATTTTCACCTAATATTTTTGAAAATTGATCATTATATATAGTGTTTGTTTAGAGCTATGCCATCTAGACCAATTGTGTAACTGGTCATCAAAGGTCAAAAGCCCGGTCACTTTGTCGCATCAAAGAAAACCATTGTTTACACTCGGTGGCTCTAAAGGTCAAACTTTTACTTCATTTTTAAAAAACTTGGTCACAATGTTCTTCCCTATAAAATCTAGGTCAAGTTCACAACGGGGTCACTTGGTACATGACAAAAACTAAGTTATTGTACTTGGCCAAATTCTAGAAAAACATTGTTAACACCCTAGAGGTTACATGCTTGACTTCATCTTTATGAAATCTAGGTCAAGTTTGTTTGCAACTGGGTTATTTGGGGGTCAAAAACTAAGTCACAAGGTCAAGCCAAAGAAAAACCATGTTAACACTAGAGGTGACATGATTAACCGGAGTTTAATAAATAATAACGTGACCAGTCACAATGTGTGTTGCTGTACAATCTAGGTCAAGTTAAAACTAGGCCATCTAGGGTAAACAACAAAGTCCCTGGTTTAACTATTTACAAACAACGCTTGTTAACATTTAAGGGATCACTTTTTTCACATGTTTCCATGTTTTAACAACGTGATTGGTATAATGTTGGTCAAGTAAACTGTGTCATCTGTCGCAAACCAGTTGGTCTGATATTTAATTTAATCATTGTGCTAAAACACCATTTTTCAGGTGAACGATTACAGTTAGCTGATGTATGAATGGCCCTCTTGTTTTGGACTCAACATGACCGAAAATTAAATTCGACATAGATTTTGTAGAGGTGCTCAGAGTGACCAACTAACACGAATGTGTGGATAAATTTGTGACCAAAAGTCTTTTGTCAATACAAGCAAGCGGACGAAGAGTGGTCAGTACTGGTCACAAAAAATGAAATAAATCACCATTTCACGATAGGTTACAGGTGAGCTCAAATAGCACTTCGTGATTTGTTTAACAATTTAGCCATTTTTAGAAATGCGTGCAGCTCACCAATGAGCAGACCCACAAAGGCAGTGTGGTTAAATTAGCCCTGTGGTTTAGAAGGTCACTTGTCAATGAATAAATTGGTGACGAACGCCTTGTCACTGTGTCACTCAGGACTGATCATGTATGTGCTTCAATGGTTTGGAACTACCGTTTTGATACTAACTTAATCCTCTTCGCCCATGGATAGGCATAGGGTTGTAACCAATGTCCGCCAGTCATCTCTGTTTTGAGCTTTCCCCACGATAGCCTGACAGATCGCAACTCGGCACACAGGGTTCTTCTCCAGGTCAGTAATGGTCGACCTCGTGTTCTTTTGCCTTGAGGATTCCAGTGGAGAGCTTGGCAGGTTGTATTTGAGTCCGTTCTTCGAAGAATATGTCCAATTTCTGTTTCTATGCATACTATTTATGATTTGCTCCATTGTTCTTCTATATGTCTTCCGCATACCACGTAAACTTGATTCTATTACTTCGAAAATCGAATTTTGGCACCATGCAACGTTTAATATAATTGTCAATTATATTCCTAATATATGTCAACCACATTCCACGTCAACGCGATCTTTGTGCTGGAAGCGATGTTTGGCACCATGCAAGGTTCATCAAAGCTGATCATGGTCGGTAGCGCACAGACAGATGAGTTGATGACACTTTAAACAAAACAAAGTCTGTTTCATACGACCATTTTAAATTATAACATCACGTACTCACAATGAACATTTGTGGTGAGTGTTGTATGGTGCCAAACATCGCATCATTAGATGTTCAAATTAATAAGAAAGAGAAATCTCGTTAGCGTTCTGTAATGAACAAACGAAAGCGCCTGAAAAACATATGATGTTTCCAATGGCAACAGTGTCGATGAATCAAAACATTTTTGAGGGGTGATCCAGGAATAGTAGGGACTTTCTCGTGTCTTCTTTATCAATCTCCCTCTATCCTCTTCGTTGGCATACATGTACAGGACTGCTATTAGAGTTCTTCGTTGCTCTTTGTCTTTCGCATTAGTTTCAATTTATCTGAGAATCTTTCCCAGAGTTTTACGTTATTGTATCGCATTGTTGTTGAGCATTCACCACGTCTCATTCGCGGTCTACCTTTTTGAGTTATTCTCAAGCATACGACATCGCTTTGATGTAATTGTTTTGTCTATTGTCTGTTCACTGATGTTTCCAGATCTCCATATCGTGATCTTTATCAACACTTACACATCAATGGTTAAATCTAATTGCCAAGAAATGGCAGTGATTACAAATATTGTCAATTTTAAGTCGGAGTTTCAGTCTTGCACTATTGGTGAATAAGGCCCCAGGTTTGTGATGTTTTGACAAAAGTAATATTACTTCTTGATCACCCCCGTGTGTACGTATGTCTATACATGACTTGTATATAAACCCCCGACTTCACATTTTGGTACTATTATTGAGAAATAGATGTTCTTAATCTCGATTGGTATATTTATAATCTTCGCTAAAATGGATTTCAGCTGGAATACAACCACGATACCTGACGGAAATACTACTATGAACAACACGAGCTTAGAAGAAGAGATCATCTACAAATTTAGACTAGATGCGCATGTGATAAACGCGTCAATAAGCACACTTACGGTTGTGCTGAACGGCATCATCTTACACTGTTTGATGCAGTTGAAAGGACAGTTACCGGATGTAGTTCGTAAACAGTTAATCGGCGTGTCAATAAGTGACATGATTGCTGGCTGTTCTCCATGCCTTTGGTGTCTAACTCTACTTTCGGCGGTCAATACCAACACAAAAGCATGCGCGGTGCTATTTACTGCATTTGGTACGGCACAATTTGCTACCATATTAAATATGTGCATCTTAGCTGCCAGACGATGGAAGGTCCTCTTGAATAGAAAAGTCCTAGGGGAAGGTCAAAAGGAGGGCATATCGATAGCTGTATCTACAACACTAGCATGGGGGCTGAGTCTTGCGGCAAATCTTTCTACGGTGACATCATTTACATCGGAGACGCGTATCAATGGGTGCTTATCGCCGAAATTGTACACGAACATGAATGATTTATATATTGTTACCGGGATGTATCTTACAACACTGTTTGTGCTTGACGTAGCATATGGAAGTTGTTTATATATGCTACGGAAATCAAGAAGATTCATTGAGAGGAATAGAAATCAAAATCAACGAGAAAATAACGTGGTATTTGATAATGTCAATCCAAGCGTCAACATCGAAACAAACCGCCGACTAGCAACTCAACAATCAGACCAAAGAACGGCGTTTAAGCATTTATTTGTTGCGCTAATCATAGCAAACTTGGCAATCATTCCAGCCGTCTGTGCTTTCTTACTGCTCTCGGAAGAATCGTATGACCCTGAACTCAGGTATGAAGCGCAGATTTTAGCTCTGAATTCGTTGGTGAACCCGATTGTATATGGTTTCCATATCAAAAAGATACGACAATTACTTTGTGCAAAGTTCTTTCGTACTGAACAATAACGATGTATGCCAACATGATAAACATTGTGCAAAGTTCTTTCGCACTGAACAATAACGATGTATGCCAACATGATAACAGTGTGCAAAGTTTTTTTCCCATTGATCTTTAGAGTAACCTCTGCTAACATCATAACCAGTGTGCAAAAAACTTTAACATTGAGCTTTAGTGCGTCTGTGTGCAAAATGCGTTCAAATTGAACATAAGTGACGTTTGTCAATATCATAAATACTGTGCAAAATTATTTCACATTGAACATTAGAGACGTCTGTCAACATCATAAACCGTTGGCAAAAATATTTCACATTGAACATTTGTGAGGTCTGTCGACATCATAAACCGTTGGCAAAAATATTTCACATTGAACATTTGTGAGGTCTGTCGACATCATAAACCGTTGGCAAAAATATTTCAAATTGAACATAGAAGAGCTGAGGTTTTCTCACATATGTTTTAAAATGTACTAATAAGTTAAAAAACGGAACAAAGTGATGTTTAAAACTGTTTTTGAAAGAAATTTTGTCATTTCAGAAAAAAATCAGGCACATTTATGGTCAAAATATCGCGTTTTTCAGTGCATATTTCTTCTTTTTGTCCTGCTAATTACTTAAAAGTAAATTTTTGTGCGAATATTATGTCTAAATGGGTTTATACAATAGATAATTGTATGTTTAAGCAAATGAATGTCTAAAATGCACAACTTTGTGTGCCTTTATGCTCTCAGCAGTGCATAAAAGTGGGTGGGGGTGAATCTTCCCCTGAGGTGAAATAAGTGACGTCTGTCAACATTATAAGCAGTGAGTGCATACGTTTGGTTACTCTTGGTTGCATGCTTAGATGTTGTTTAGATGATGTTGTAGATGACCATAATTGTAAATATATATTATCGTATCATTTTGCTGCTGTGGGCATACGTGTTTTACAAACATCTTTTGTTTACTAATTTCTCTTGCTTAAGTTACTGTAAAATATGTATACTTGGTAATTATGTTTGTGTTGGTTGAAAGAATTGTCCATATTGCTAACCAATTTGAATTCTGTTCAGCACATAATATTATATATATTCTATCTAAAGTATATATACATTGCACATATTTAATGGTTACATAAAATTGATAAAACATTCTATGATTTGTGTTTGTCTTTTATTATACCCTGACGAGGCGAAGGTTATGGTAATTGTAGGCATCATTGTGTCAGTCAGTCTGAGCTTCAGTGTACAACGCCTGTTACAATTCTTGAAACGATCACAGATTTACTACTACTAGGACCTACAGTGCATATTGTAAGGATTTTTATTTGACCATTTTGTCTTGAGTTATGGCCCTTTAATGATTGTCTTCTCTTCAGTTCGGGATATGATTGTCAAGGACTGCTTCTTATCTACACTGTAGCTCCTACAAAGCATCATGTCCAAGAAAACTTCAAATATCGCTTAAAGCAGGTGGACTTTGAATAATGTTACAGAAATAATTGTTGAATGAGCCCCTCTCCAGATTTGACTTTTTGTTGTGATTTATCAAACAACAGACACCAAAGGGCCGAAGGTAGCAAGATATAAGATGTATTTCAACAGTACAATGTCATCAGCCTAAGATACAGAAAACAATCTCTGCTGTCAAAGTGCTGCATGATGACCCCTATGGCGACCAGAAATGAAGCATCAACAGCATACAAAAGTCTTGATCAAATGAGTTGACCTTGTTGATTCCAGAAGACCCATGCACAAACACAACTTTTTTAAGATCTTACTTTCACAAAGATCCAGTGAAAAAACCACAGGCGCGCGTTTTCATCGGTCAAATAAACTTGCATGAAAAAATAGTTTCCCTTTCTTATTAAAATAACGTTGTGGTCCTGTGAAAAAAACTTCTACAACATGCACAAAGGCGTTTCTATTAATTGTTGTTATGACCTAGTTAGCTCACGATGAGCACTAAGTTTTGTATCATTCTGATTACCCCGTTCTTTATGCATTGCAATAGATATTTAGCAGAGACAAACGGAAGAAGCCGAGCTTTCACGATTGCTCTTGTATGTGCATTGTCCTACATGCGGCATCAACAACTGGACTGCTAACACTGCTATATTGTTTGTCTGTATGAAATCTAGGCAAAGTTTAATACTGCGTCATCTGGGTTCAAATACTACGTGTAGGTCAAATTAAAAAACGTTTTTTACTTCATCTTTTTGAAACTTGGTTACAATGTGTCCTATAAAATCTAGGTTAAATTCGTAACAGGGTCATCTAGGGTAAAATAAACTAGATCACAAGTTCATGTCAAATAAAAGGTCTGTAAACCAGCGGACACAGTGTTCACCTATTTTTTATGAAACTTAATCAAAAGTTTTGTCTGCATAAATCTAGGTAACGTTTGCAAATGGGTCATCTGGGATCAAGTATAGTGTCACATCCAAGAAAAACATTGTTAACAACATTGCGGTGACATTTTTGACGTTGTAAAATCTAGGTCCAGTTCGAAATTGGGTCATCTGGGGTCAAACGATAGGTCACCAAGTCACATCAAAGAAAAACATTGTAAACATTTTAGTTGTCACATTTTTACCCAATATTAAAACATGGTCACAATGTTCCGCTTTATAAAATCTAGGTCAAGTTCGCAACTAGGTCATCTGGATTCAAAACTAGAGCACATGTTCATGTCAAAGAAAAGCCTTGTTAACACTCTAGAATTCCCATTATTGGCCAAATTTTAATTAAACTTGGCCACAATGTGTTTCTATGTAAAATGTCTTGTTTAAAATTGGGTCATCTAGGGTTAGCAACTAGGTCACATGGCTTACTCAACCTTGTTAACACAATAGGGTCACATTTAACCTTAAATGTATAAAATCAATGTTTGTTTGGTAAAATGTTGGTCCAGTAAAAAATGTTACAAACCAATGTCTGTGATATAAAACTCGTAATCATTGTGCTAAACACCATTGTGTACAGGTGAGCGTTTAATGCTCAATGGCCCTCTTGTTTTGACTCAATATGACACAATACTTAAATTGACCTAGATTATGTTTAGATGTTGATAGTGACCAATGAAAATGTGCATAAATTGTTTACCTTTGGTGTAAACACAAGCAGATTGAACAGGACGATGAATTATCGCAAGGCTCACCATTTCTCTAAAGTTACAGGTGAGCTGAAAACACGACCGCCAGTGGATGAAGAGCGTATTTGATTTGTTGAACAATTTAAGCATTTTCGAGAGGATCTCCAAGGAACAGACCTGGGCAGTTTGAATGAATTGCTCTTGTGGCTTCTACAGAAGTAGTCATTTAAATGAGTTGTTGACGGACGGACGGACGGGCGGACGGACGAACGGACGGACGAACGAAGGCCAATCGCATATGCTCTGACACAGTGTCACTATGTGACACAGGACTGCACTTCAAATATCAGGTTATACCGATTTAGACATCTAGTTTTTTTTGTATCACTCGAACACGACCAAAAATTTACATTACGCCAGTTCATGCAGTGACATTTAAACCAACTCTAATAGTAAATATAATCACATGGCCCTATGGATTTATTTGAAAACCTTCGATAAACAACATGGCTTAGCGATGTCATCTCTATTCCAAGTTCTTTGGTGATGCTCATTCCATTTCACATATTAAAAGATGATAATGATAATGTCAATAAGGATAAAAATCATTTAGTTATGGTATCCAGAACTATCTCTTCTCTGGCGTTATGTCAATTGACAAGTAAACATTCTGCTGAAACACTTCGCACATGTTCCAAATGGTCTAAGGAACAACATATTGTGGCAGAAAGCCGACTTGCAAATGAAGGCTATGCTCGGCTCGGTATGTTATTGTGAGAACCATTTCTATAGATATTGTTTACCTTCAAAGCACGGGTTACCCGGTGTATCTGTAACTTAAACTATATATACTAGTGGCTGAGCATTTCTTTAACATATAGGTGTTGTTCCTTAAAAGTGTATTGAGCTATATCTGACGATATTTTTTTTTAATTCTAAAACTGAAAAACAATTATGCTTTCATATCCATTAGATCATTTTTCGCTTCAGCTTTAACAGGAACCCTCTCTGTGGTTTATTTGACATGCGAATTGTCCATTTTCATACGAAAGTGTTCTAGAACACCCTATGAAATGTTAAGAATCGTCTATTTTTTCGACCATTGAATCAAAGTATACGGAACCCATCCAAAGTTCTAATTTGCAATTAGGGTAGTCAAGTATCATACTAAACATGACGCAAGTAATTATTTTGACATTAAATGACCGGTCAGATATAGCTATATATACACTTTAACATTATACTAGTAGGTGTTGTTCCTTTGTTCTCAGTACGTATATAATTAACAGTTTTGATGAGCGTTGTATGGTGCCAAACATCGCCTCTAATACAAAGATCACATTGGCGTGGTATGTTGTTGATGTGTATTAAGAAAATGATTTATAATTATGGTAAGCGTTGCATGGTGCCAAAATTGCGTTTTGAGATTTACAAATTAATAAAACTTTCTCAGCATTAGAGTCACGCTTACGTGGTTCGTTGAAGAAACATATTAATACTATAATGAACATTAATGATTATAAGCGTCGTATGGTTCCGAGCATCGCGTCTTAATATTGACAAAGTAATTATTCAAAATAAAAAAATCTCGTTAGCGTTCTTGATAATGCTGTTTGTGATAGATATTTTTTTTATAAAATGAACATATTAAATCACCTGAAAAACGTCATATGTTGCCAATGGCAACAGTATCCATCAAACAAAACATTTTAAGTTTAGGGGTGATTCAAAAATAATTGGGGTTTTCTCCTGTCTTTTTATCAACCGGCTGGCATATCGGACTTCTATCAGAGTTCTGTATTGTATTTTGTCTTTCGCAGTTCACGCGTAGTTGCAACTACTCTGAGAGTCTTTACCATAGTTTAACATTTTTTTATCCCATTCATTTGTGTTTCCTTTGTTTCTGTGTCCACCTGATGATGTCCATTTTAATGAGATATTTGTTATGTTATCTGGGTCTTTTCTGACGAATGACATAGTCATCTAGATCTCAGTTGTTTGATTACGTATGCCGAGTATGTGATGTTATGACAAAAGTCCTTTTACTTTTTGATCAACCCACGTGTGTATACGTATATACAAGTATATAAACCGGCCCTGACTTAACACTAGGCCTTGCTTTTTGAAAAGGCAACACTTGAACAAATCGGCAGCTTCTTACAAACAGATGTTCTACATCTCGATCGGTATATAATCTACGCTAAAATGGATTTCAGCTGGAATACAACCACGAGACCCTTTGCTGGCGCAAATACTACTATGGACAACACGAGCTTTGAAGACGAGATCATCTACAAACCTAGAATAGACGCGCATGTAATAAACGCGTCAATAAGCACACTTACGATTGTGTTAAATGGCATCATCTTACACTGTTTGATGCAGTTGAAAGGACAATTACCGGATGTAGTTCGTAAACAGCTAATCGGCATGTCAATAAGTGACATGATTGCCGGATTTTCTCCATGCCTATGGTGTTTAACTCTACTTTCGGCGGTCAATACCAACACAAAAGCATGCGCGGCGCTATTTACTGCATTTGGTACAGCACAATTTGCTACCATATTAAATATGTGCATCTTAGCTGCCAGGCGATGGAAGGTCCTCTTGAATAGAAAAGTCCAAGGGGAAGGTCAAAAGGAGAACATCCCGATAGCTTTATCAACAATTCTAGCATGGGGGCTGAGTCTTACGGCAAATCTTTCTACGGTGACGTCATTTACATCGGAGACGCGTATCAATGGGTGTTTATCGCCGGAATTGTACGCAAACATGAATGATTTATACATTTTTACGGGGATGTATCTTACAACACTGTTTGTGCTTGACGTAGCATATGGAAGTTGTTTATATATGCTACGGAAATCAAGAAGATTCATTGAGAGGAATAGAAATCAGAATCAACGAGAAAATAACGTGGTTTTTGATAATGTCAATCCAAACGTCAACATCGAAACAAACCGCCGACTAGCAACTCAACAATCAGACCAAAGAACAGCGTTTAAGCATTTATTTGTTGCGCTGATCATAGCAAACTTGGCAATCATTCCAGCCGTCTGTGCTTTGTTACTGATCTCGGAAGAATCGTATGACCCAGAGCACATGTATGAAACGCAGATTTTAGCTCTGAATTCGTTGGTGAACCCGATTGTATATGGTTTCCATATAAAAAAGATACGAACATTATTAAGTGCAAAGTTCTTTTGTGCTGAACAATAGAAATGTACTAGTATACCAACATCATTAACAGCGTGAAAAATTCTTTAAAATTGAACATTACTGACGTATACCAACATCATTAACAGCGTGAATTTTTTTTAAAAATTGAACATTACTGACGTCTGCCAACAACATTAACCGTGTACACAATTCTTTAAAATTGAACATTACTGACATCTGCCAACGACATTAACCGTGTACACAATTCTTTAAAATTGAACATTACTGACATCTGCCAACGACATTAACCGTGTACACAATTCTTTAAAATTGAACATTACTGACATCTGCCAACGACATTAACCGTGTACACAATTCTTTAAAATTGAACATTACTGACGTCTGCCATCGACATTAACTGTGTGCAAAATTCTTTAAAATTGAACATTACTGACGTCTGCCATCGACATTAATAGCGTGCGAAATTCTTTAAAATTGAACATTACTGACGTCTGCCATCGACATTAATAGCGTGCAAAATTCTTTAAAATTGAACATTACTGACGTCTGCCATCGACATTAATAGCGTGCAAAATTCTTTAAAATTGAACATTACTGACGTCTGCCAACGACATTAATAGCGTGCAAAATTCTTTAAAATTGAACATTACTGACGTCTGCCATCGACATTAATAGCGTGCAAAATTCTTTAAAATTGAACATTACTGACGTCTGCCATCGACATTAATAGCGTGCAAAATTCTTTAAAATTGAACATTACTGACGTCTGCCAACGACATTAATAGCGTGCAAAATTCTTTAAAATTGAACATTACTGACGTCTGCCAACGACATTAATAGCGTGCAAAATTCTTTAAAATTGAACATTACTGACGTCTGCCATCGACATTAATAGCGTGCAAAATTCTTTAAAATTGAACATTACTGACGTCTGCCATCGACATTAATAGCGTGCAAAATTCTTTAAAATTGAACATTACTGACGTCTGCCATCGACATTAACTGTGTGCAAAATTCTTTAACATCGAACATTAGTGACGTGTGTCAACATCATAAACATTGTACAAAATATTCAAATTAAACAATAGAGATGTATGCCAACCTTACACAGTGTACAAAATTATATTATACAGATTACTAGTGACATCTGCCAGCATCATAAGCAGTGAGTGTATACGTTTGGTTACTCTTGATTGCATGCGTGGATGTTGTTTTGTTTGTACAAAATATATCGTGTTTACATGAACTATTATCAAATAATTATAATCAAAAGTGATCATTTTACAACAATTATAGGAAATGAAATTATCATTATAATCAAATTATCATAACCATGGGCGGGTCTAGGATTTCCGGGGAGTTTGAGGGGGGGGGGGGGGGCGTAAGAAAATAGCTGTGGACCGCACGGGGTGGATCCAGGGCAAAGCCCCCCCGGAAGCTCCTGAAAAATAGCAGTTTAGATACCATTTGAAAGTCATTACTTAAGTACTAGTAAGTACAATTATTCTCGATTCTTTGATTATCAAAGCTACTAAATGGGGTTGGGGCAAACACTTGTGATGGGAGATGGCTAGGGACATTTAATGCTTGTAGCGTAACTATGATGAATGTTTATGCATTTTAACTGAATCAAAGTTTATTTAGTAGGGGTTCTCTCATGGATTTTTTTCACTTTTGTCACTTTGGCGATTTTAGGGGGATGGGTTGGGAGGTGGACTCGGCGTAACAAAGCAATATCAAAACTGATGTAGACAATGCCTCATAATTTCCTCTTCAAATGTAAATTTTTATCAAGTGGTTCGTGAAAACATATTTTCATAGCTTAAAATCCATTTTGCGAGTGTAGCGAGCACGAACAATTCACTTACTATTCTTTTCTTATCAAGATCTAAAGTCAAATTTCATACAAAGATACTATTTTTGACACACGAAACGTTACTTCGGCGATTTTAGGGGGGAGAGTACGCCGGGCCCCCCCTGGATCTGCATATGATAACCATGGTTGGTATTAGCCATGAAATCGATGAACGCGTATTCTCCTAACCATTTTAGCAACTCTCAGTTATTTTTGACTGACCCTCATACATGCATTAATTAGTTGTATTTCTGACAAGGGCGGAAACGTATAGAATAAGGACATGTTCTATCAAACATACAAGACATGAACCGTATGATGTGTGCCGACATTATGAACGAGAATATGAAACAAAACAAAATCGAAGCGATGGTAGGAAAAAACTCATACATCATTAATAACAAGATTAAATCTGATGGGAACCGTAAAAGCTGTAATCATTAAAATGTATTCAATATTGTTATATCGCAATTATAGTTTCCGTTTTTGCCCAACGCCGACAATTGTATAGAATTTGAACTTTATATCGTTCAAGGTATAATCACGCGCATGTATGTATAATTTAATGATATATTTGCTAAAACCGTTTTTTAGTTTTTAATTTGTGTTTGTGACAATGTTGTTGGATCTACACTTGTGTTGTTTTTTTTAAATTATTGATGTTCAATATGTTCTGAAACACGTAGGTATTTGATTTAACTCACCGTAAATTATATTAATGATTTGTCTATGGTACAGGGTATAGTCACAGGTTACAGTATCATTGAAAAGGAACATTTAAAAAAATTGGAACATTTGTTTTTCTCGAAATTTAGGTTCTCATAAGATTGACAAATACACGTATAAATTTTACATTTTGTTTTATGGTTAACTTATTTTCAATGACACTGTTACCTGTGAGTGTGGTCACTATACAGTGATGAAAGGCTTATGCATAGGGAGCAAAGTATGTTTGCGTTATCATACGGGTGATGACAAGAAAATCGTACACATGGTTTGGCGTGTGTTCAACTGATTGTACCTTAACTCTGGACCTTTGATCCTCTCAGGTTGCAACGAGGTTGGGCAATGGTGCTTATTATTTTGATTGAAGAAACTTACCTGTGATCGAACCTGGGACTTCTCGATCACAAAGCGTCAGCTGCGAGGTTGTTGATGTTGTTTTATTTCATTATTTCTTGTAAAGTTTGTTCAAATTATTTGTAAATCGATGTTCATGTTTTAGTTTTTCTAGAGGCAAAATAAATAATTAATATGCATTTTTGACACAATTATACGTCTTTTTTCACGTCGCGCACCTAATTATAGGTGCTGCGAACGAAAGACGTTACCATGACGACGTCAGTCAAAGTGTGCAGAATTATTACATTTTTAAAATCTAGAATGGTCAATCTTATTACACACAAATTTTCATGAAAATCGGGCGATGTGAGAATTTTGCAGACGAACGTAGCCAAGTACCTTAATGTTTGTCCCCTTTTAAAAAAGCTGTGTACGTACGCTGTCAGTGTTAAAGATCATTTGTGTGGGTTGTAAATTTTGTTGATTTCGTTGTACTCTACCACACTCCTCATAAAATATTCGACCCACCGAATAAGGAACAAAGGTTTTCACTTACATGTTTTGGTTTGTAATCTGCAAATTTACCTCTCAAATAAAAGATGACAAAACAAAACTGCATTCAACACTTGTACTCCAGTGGAAGCCTTATCCATCAAATATCTAGTTAAGTTAATCCAGGGGCCATAATTCTGTTGAAATGCTGTAGTGCTACATGTAGATGGGGCCTGGGGGACCTTGGTCGAGTCTTAATTTCTTTTTGAAACTGGGCCATCCTGCATGTTTTCGGCGGGACTTGGATTTTTTGTTGTTTCTTGGCTTATGTGTGGGCATTGCTCAGTGTAGTTGTGTTGTGGCGTTTCTGATTTCTGTGCTCGGCTGTTTAGGTTGAGTGCTACCTTCCCTGTCTGATTGCCTCTTACGTTCTTTATGTTATTTAGTAGTCTGAATGACAAGCGTTGTGTGAACCTGCATGTAATTCATGTTTGCCAGTGTACTTAAATATCCTTGTATTTGTGTACATTTTGTACATGTTTTATATTGTTGTTAACGAAAGTTACTTACCTAGAATCGTATTGCACATTCCAGCAAGAATGTTGTAACGATGGAATTAGATAGACACAGTGTATATAGATAGACACAGTGTATAAAAGGTAAAGTGTTTGTTTATCATAGTGTCACCCCTATTGAAAGGGCCAGCCAATTTGACTTATGAGCACCTATTTTCGTGCGCGTTTAGAACCAGAAGGTCGTAATTACCATATCGATATATTGGGGAAAAAAAGAGAAAACTGTCTGTAATTTACTCTTTACCTATGGGAAAACACGTTTTTAAAAGTTCATTTTGGTCAACATGACAATTTCTGATTTTCATGAAAATAGGCTCATAAGAAGCAACTTGTGAAGAAGATTTCAAATATGTATGAGTCTTATAAGGTCGTAAGTGGTAGTTACGACCATCTGGTTCTAAGCCATCGATGTGAGTATGTGTCAATAACTACAATGACAATACTGTATATCATGCACATTCCAGAATAGTTCTAGTTTTAATAATTAGATAGACAATTCTGCAAATGAGGTTTGATATTATACTTTAAATAGCCAGGGTTGCATTAAAAAAATAAATTGTATTAATATGAAAAGGAACTTGAGACTGATTGCTTTGTTGCTTTCTGCCATTGTTCAATTGTTGTATATTTTTTTCAATGATTTTTTGTTTTCTGCTATTGTTTTATTATTTTACATTACGTTCATTGACTTTTTTGTTTTCTGGTATAATGAAGTACTGCATAAACATTGTTTTCATATGCTGTTTTCTTCTATTGTTCAATTGTTGTGCTATATTGTTCATATTTAATAAAGTATCAAAATAGTAGCTACTGGTTTCTTATCGCCTTAACCAGAACAAAATACAAGTGCGAAAGCAATGCTTTAACAAATTACACATGTACTAAATACTACAAGTGGATCAAAATGGCCCTTAGTCCAGTCATTTTAACTTTTAACCTCAAACTAATTGCAAAACAAACAGTTTTGTGTTTATATAGTGCGTAAAGCTATCCTTAGCAATGTACAAAATGTCCTAATTGAATATTCGTGGGACTTTTTGAGATATTTACAAATATATTGAATTGTCACATGTTTTCGCGATATTTGTCACTTTTGATGTAAATAAATCTTGACTTGTACCAGTGACTTATTTTAACATCGTGCTTAGAGGTCGCAATTTTGGTCTGATTTTTATGAAACTTGGCAGCAATGATCATCGGAAGCTAATCTAGGTAAAATAAAATTTTGAGTTAACTGGGGCCAAAATCTAGGTCACTAGGTCAAAACATAGAAAAAACAAGATATAGCCACCAGGGGTCGCAATTTCGACCTTACACGTGTGAAGTTTAGTCACAATGATGACCTTACAAAAATCAAGGTCATATATGAAATTGGATTAACCTGAGTTAAAAACTAGGTCACGAGGCCAAATTGTAGAACAAATCTTTAGAAGGCGCCCTTTTTACCTTATCTTTATGAAACCATGTCACATGGATCGCGAAGACAAAATGTAGGTCAAATTCAATATTAACTTATCATGAGTTAAAAGTAGGTCACTAGGTCAAATAATAGACAAACCTTCATGCGCCAAAAAGTCGCATCAATTATTTTCATCTATTGACCTAATTTTGACCCAAATTATTCAATAACATACTTGTCTTAGATGATTTGAGATGAGCATTGTGACCAAGTTGCATAAATATTAGACCAAAATTGGGAATTTTGTACCTACACAACGTTTTCCTTTGATTTTAACTAGCGACCTACTTTTTGACCCCGGATGACCCAATTTTTAACTTTGACCTAGATTTTGTTGATATAATTATTGTGACCAAGTTTCATAAATATAAGGTCAGCATTATGACCTCTAGCGACTACACAAGGTTTTGCTACAATTTGACCTGGTGACCTAGTTTTTTACCCTTGATCATCCATTTTCTACCTTGGCCTAAATTTTGTTCAGATGATCACTCTGACCAAGTTTCATAATCATGAAGTCAAAATTGTGAATACAAATGCAATTGTCGACGAACAGACAAAGAGAACCATCACTATTTCTCCCAAATCGATAGATTCGTGTACATTTTGTATATTGTCATTGTTGTATACTGTCCAAACACAAATATCATTTTTCCATTAGACACACATGTATACAACAAATGATATGTGTAAATTTTAAACAAATTGGATTAATATTAAAGAAATGAATAAAACTTTTGTTTCCCCTTCCAAGTGCTATTTTGAGTCATTTTGTCGACATTTGAATGGGTAGTATACTAACACTAAGACTGTCATATATATGAAAAGTATTAGTACTGGTTGTACATTCCAGGAAAACGGTTCTATTCAATCATTTTCACTGAATATGTCTGAAATGGATGCAAATCTGCTTACAATCCAACAAGAGGTGTTTGTAATGTATGCTCCAATGGCAACCAAATAGTTGGAAATGGTCAAGGTCAAAGTAACCTTAATCTACTGATCTCAAAATCAAAGGGGTCATCTACTGTTGATGGCCAACCTCCCAGTAATGTTTGAACACCCTACAACAAAGCCTTCTTGTTGAGTTACGTAACCGATCAACCAGACATGTGCAAACAAACGGTTTGTTCTAATAGATGTTTGAAATGGAAGTTAATGTGCTGTATAAATGTAGGAAAATTCTATAAAAAAAAATACTAAGTTACATATTTTTTGTATTTCATTTATTAAGCAATAATGTTTTCAAATAAATATATTAAATATCACAGATATAACGTTTGGATGGATTTGCTGTTCAAATAACCTTAGGCCTATTAGATCTCTGTATCACAAAAAAACATAATTTTATCCAATTTATCTTCAAAACCAAGCTTAAAGTGTCATAAGTAAATCACTGCAATGTATCATTTTAAAAATATTTCTTATAGTTAGCCATTTGTGTTTTGATTCAGAACAACTTTCTTTCTTTTGATAGTTAAGTATTTTTTAAATGTTGTTTAAAGGAAGTAAGTGCAACATGAACTATTCGCTGGCCTAGAATGAGAAGGTCGTAACTGCTATTTATGACCTTATAAGACCGATACATATTTGCAATCAGCATCATAAGGCGCTTCTTATGAGCCAATTTTCATGAAAATGGGAACTTGTCATGTTGGCCTAAATGAAGTTGTAAAAGCTTGTTTTACCATAAGTAAGAGATGTTTTTCTTGTTTTCTCAAAATATTGATTTTGTACTCACGACCTTCTCATTCTAAGCCAACGAAATGGTTGTGGACAGTTAATTCAAAACTTTCATCTGAACATTTCGACTATCGAAGATACAATTATGACATGTCATATAAGAAACTGTTAATTGGCAAAATAGGTGAGCATTTTTACTCCCATCAATAAAACACATGTCAGTAGCAGCTATTTAATTATTCCAGGTCACTTTAATACCATATCAAATAAACATGTACCAATGAGAGTCAGTTAATACTTTCAGTTCTTCCGAATTTTTCAGTTTTTCTCAAATTAAGTCATGGAATCCCAGCACAGGTTGTTAGGTTTGAGTAACAATAAGATTAGGTAAACCATAGCACACAAAATTGAACCAAGATCTTTGAATGTCGATATTATCCTTATATTCTAACACGGTCGTCGAGGTTTTCTCGCTAGCTTGAGATCGGTCCGTTTCATTATCTTCGTCCTTCTTTTCATCCGCACCTTCAGCCTCGGCCTCCGCTTCACCACCTTGCTCCGATACCGGAATCTTTCTACGATATGGTGTAAACAGAAGGCGAATAGCTTCACCAGTTGAGAGCCCACCCTCCAACATATCTAAAACAGAGCATAACGAATTATTCAAAATGTGTACCAGCATTTTTTTCAAATTCCATGTACCAGTAATCAACTACAAAAAATGTAAGTTCAATTAACATTCCCATGTTTTATAATCAAGCTCTGAATAAAATATTTGTTCAGACAATTATGGTGGGTAGTGAGAGGAAATACATAGCCAATGTCAGGTTTTAACATTCATATTACAAGCCTTGATTTAAACCATCCAATCATAGGCTTTTATCAAAATGATCAAATTCATGCATCAATCATCCAATTAGGCCTTTAATGCAAGGCCACAACTTGGAATGTCGCTATACGCCGCCCATTCAATCAAAATGGTCTTAAATGTGATAGAAGGACCCCATGAATATTTCTTTATAATAGAATGTAAACATACAAATTTACAAATATTGTCATACTATAGTACCTTTCATGTTTGTTTTCAGTTTGTGAGCATTTTCAGCCAGAGTACAGTGCCATTGATTTCCCAGATAACATTTAATTCCAGCTAAACTGGACAACATGGCAGATTCTACTGGTTTCTCCAAAGGTAGAACTTTAGAACTGAAATGAGAAATGATGATGTTTCGTTAGTTGATTTCAATTATCCTTTACTGTAAACTCATTAATTTTCTTGGGGGATTAAATTTCTTGGATTTTGTGGTTCATCTTCAACTACGAAATCAATTCCCATCAAACAATAATTTTGACCCCTGTATCTATTAACTGAAATGCCAAATCAACGAATTAATGTCCCATCAAAATGGTCTTTTTTACCAAAACGACAAAATTTTATCCCATTAAAATTAAATGATTTTACAGTACAACCAAATGGGTTGTTTCATTTGTGAAAAGCGAATCCAACTTGAATCTACTGGAAAACAAAGCCATGCATGTAGGGGATCAGCATACATGTATTGCTGCATTAAGCATGCAGGGGATCTACAAAGGGCTGCAAATGAACAAATTCATTTTTCTGCAGTAGAAGTTATTTGATGAAAAAAAAGTATTGACTGAGTTTATATGGTCATTTGAACATTCATAAGCTAAATTTTAACAACAGAATAAGTATGTGAAATACAGTTTTGGTACAGGGATATGAGCTAACAGCTTGCAAAACGGACTTGTACATACATGTTCAGGGTTGGGCAATTTACAGACTGACCAAATTGTACACAGCAACATAAACCACACTCCTTCAAATCAAGGCAAAATAACATACCCCTTCAATACATCAATCTTAGACTGTCGTGTGAAACTTTGTGTGGTTTGTGCCAAATCCAGGGAATAAACCAGCATACATTCTGAAAATATAAACACAAGTACATGTAAGTAGTTTAAGATCATAGTTCATCGTGGGGTGTATCAGACATAATATTCATTAATCTACCACCAATTAAATCATTTGGTTATCCTTACTCTGCAAAATATACTACATAATATTTAAAGTTAAGAAATTCTGTGAATATATTGTAAAGAAGAAACATTATGGTACATGGATTCATAAATCTGTGCAATAAATTCTGTTTTAGAAATTTGCTAAAGAAAAATAAATATCTTATTGTTGATTGTTTGAGGAGGACAAGCTTGGACAAATTTTGCGACATCCATTCAGATGGACGGACGAACTGGCAGACATCTTGCACAAACTCAGTATGTCTCTCCCACTACAGTCTGTTCAAATTGAGAATGGCTATAAACGTATGCTCCTCAGTTATGTAAACTATGTTTTTCTAGGTTTCACTGGGTATAAGTGAGTAAACTGTAAACTCTGCTATTCTTTCCAATGGAATAGTTCCCTCATTAGTATTACTTATTGAAACAACTGTACAGTGAGCCCAGGATAATGTGATGTTTACAAACATTGACCAGACTGGTTGCAAATTGTGTAATTTAAATGAGCTCATATGGTCAATTGAGTACTAAAATAACACTGATAAATTGTGCATGCTTGATTTTTCCATCTATGTGGCTGATACCAAATATACGTGCCTTTCTCGTTATCCTGAACACTATACATGTTGGAGACATAATAGAACAACAAAGTAAGTACTCACCTGGAATATTGAGTGCGGACATTTTGGATGGTGGTATATAGGACAGTAAACGTTCCATACCATAGAAGATAAATGCACTATTCTCTAAGAAATAAACTTCCCATTCACCAACACTGCAAGAAAAGTCGAAGATAAGTGTAACATTTCATATATCATCTAACATCCTAACTTCTGTGACCATTAGGTAGACTTAATTGTACCTTGGGTCTGTAGACTAAGCAAAGCGCTACCCAGGGCCTTCATTCAGTCACCTCCCGCTCAAATAAATATAAAAGGCATGGATTATCTTCCCCGGAAAGTGCTATGTAGCGCTTTGCTTAGGCAACGGACACCTGATTTGAATAACCTTGCATTTTTTTCAGCTGGGCGAGTTTGAGTGCATCCACTTGGTACTTATTCTCATCTTGTGAATTCATGAACTCACTTTTAAATTATTTATAGCAAATTCGCAAAATTATCTCGGCCACCCTTACAGTAGAAGACTTCTAAATGACATTGAAAGCTTCAGCAAAAGTTACATATATTTACCTAGGAGCGTGTTCATCACCCATAACACCGAGCCATCTTGGTGTAAACTGTTGCTCATATTCTTCCAGGATTTTGTTGAATACTTCAATTGGTTTGTTCTCCTCTATAATCAAATTAACAGTCATTGTCAATCAATCAATATTTCTATCTGTCGCAAACAGTTCATTAATCAATATATCAATCAATATATCAATCAATATATCAATCAATCAATCAATCAGTATATCAATCCATGCAGGAATCAATCAGTCCATTACTCAATCGGTCCATCCATCAATCAATCAATAATTTCATTAATCGATCAGCCCATCTATCAATCAATCAACAAACCAATCAATCAATTGCTTAGTTAAAAAAATGCAAGCAAAACAATACATGATATATTCAAAATGTTTTAATTTCATAAACTTGCAAAAATAGTCCTAAAATGTATGTTATTATTAAAATCTATTTAAGAACAATGTTTACCTGTTTCTGCACAGTCCAAATGTGGATCAACAATAACTGAATACAGTTAAGGAAAACATACATCCA
Source organism: Spisula subtruncata (assembly GCA_963678985.1). Lineage (NCBI taxonomy): Eukaryota > Metazoa > Mollusca > Bivalvia > Venerida > Mactridae > Spisula > Spisula subtruncata. Next base: position 14,658,128 of record OY787666.1, on the reverse strand, counting down.
TGGTTAATTGTATTCAATATTGATCTTACTTTATTAATGGATTAAGACAACCAAGCAGAACTTTGTATGCGCAAAAGTAAATTAGTAAACAGTAATCATAAAAGATAAGAACATTTGAAAAAGAAAGGATACATCTAAAGTTCATGGTATCCACGGGAGAACTCCATGGATTCATTGGTCGATTTAATGGTATCTGAAATAAAATCAAGAAAAAGTTACATCAAAGAACATTCATTTTGGCCGTATTTTGTTGGGTTCAAACATTAGGAACATGCATTTACTATAATTTGGGCTATTTTGTTGTGAAAAAAATTCATCTCAACTTTTTAGTTCAAATATTGTTACAAACTAGGGAAACTATTTTCAAGAAGCACCGGATCACGTGTTTTACATTGTAAACAAATCGGCACAATATTGGGAGTAGATATCAGGTTTGACATAGTATAGTCATCGACTCCATAGACATCGACCCTATATTGTAAGGGTTTGACAATAGCAGCAATTGTTGAGGCAGATAGAATGCCTTTATCAACCAAGCAAACTTAAGTCTGTTTTTCTTGGGTAAAAAAGTCAAACACTGGTATATTATCAGACAAGACATTTGAATGATGACAGAAGAACGTCCAGAAACTAAACAAGAAGATAGATAAGAAGAATAATCGTACAATTTTGGCCATTTTCTTGCTAGCATCTCGTAGACCTGGTATTCTGGAGAAGGGTTGATCGCCACCTTTAGAAGACTTTGCCTTCTTAGCACTATCACCCACAGCTTCTGTGAACAGAGACAAAATGGTGTAAAACTTATTATTAACAAATGTGGGGGATTAAATTTCGTGGATGAACAAAATCACAAAATCAATTCATTGATGAATGAATAAGCCATTGAATACTTGAAATTTGCCATTGCCACCTGTCCAGTATAGTGTAAAACTAATACAAGAAAAATATTGATGCAAACATCAAAAGGTTCCTATAAGCAATTTAAAACTTAATTGATAAACAGATCATAATTCTGAATAGAAATCTGAAAAAAAGATAATATATGATTACTTTTCATAGCTTTAAAATTGTGAAAAATAACAATTAAGAGTGAAAACTAAATGTACATGACTCACAGTAAAATAGCATTATAATTAATAATGAATGATGAAAATGTTGCAAAAAGTGATGCGACAAAATTTTCAGTTTGGCATTTAAAAAATGAAAATGTTTACCAATTACAATTAATGAACATGGCGTAATAAATACACAGGGAGGTGGCAGAAACCACATGACTTTTATCATACAATTTTCTAACCTGTCTTCAAGAGCCAGACATTTATCAATGTTAAAATGTTAATATAATTGGCTTTTAGAATAGGTAGTGGCTGAAATTCAGATGACCACAAAACATGTTTGTGTTTAAATATCAAGTCACCTCATATATTACAGTTTATTATTAATTGACTATACAATGTTGGCCAAGTTTTCCCTCTAAATCCAGGGCCAATATGAACGATACCTCGACATTATAGAGACAAAACTCGGCCATTATGGGAAAATCGCTGCCATTATGAAAAAACACGGCCATTATGAGATTCGAGCATTCTGATTGGGTGTCTAGCTCGGCCATTATGAAACCCATAGTTCTTACGAAAAAAAATAGCTGCCATCTCGAATTTCGACAAATTTATATTATAAACAGTTTTTGAAGTCAATGGCCCATTTCGCGATTAATAGGCCCCCAGTTATACAAAGGGAAGTAAACGCGAAATGTAAAATGGGTTTGACGGCATATATAAAGTACAGACATCTTGTGCCACCCGACAACAGCCATACGCAACCATCAACGGACGACTGGAATCACAAAAAAATCAAATGAATGTAGGGGAGCATTTCTTCGACCTCAGGCTAATATGAAAGTCTTCAGCCCAATAACAAGGCCATTATGAAAACACTTAATTATTAACATTATAATACAACAGGTCATTATGAATTAATTCTTAGTTTATCATCACAATTCTTTTTAAAAAGAAGCAAAGGAAAAGGGAATAAATTTATTTTTAGTTTCATTTTCTGAACTAATTGGAAAAATTCACATGATGATTTTTAATAGATAAACCCACAAAAAAGGGCCATAAGCATATATAATAGGGATCATAGGTAATAGGGAGCCAGGATAATAATAATAAAGGAATTCATGTACTCTAAAGTCTAATACTACAACATTTACCATACAATGTTAATAATAAAGTGTTTTCATAATGGCCTTGTTATTGGGCTGAAGACTTACATATTAGCCTGAGGTCGAAGACCGAAGGCTAATATGAGTCTGAAGCCCAATAACAAGGCCATTGTGAAAACACTTAATTATTGACCATTTTATTAATTTACTATACACTTCGTGTGATATCACACTAAATAGATAATAAATCACGAATAAAAACAAACAAAGGTTAAGAAAACCAGCGAACACAAGCTTTTAATTTTATCATAGCTTTACCGTGTTCGAAACTTTGCGTATCCGAATTATCAGCAATTTTCGTTGGTCACTAAATTATTCATCATCAAATACATTTAAAACACAGTAGGTCGGATTGATTGATGATAATGTTGTCTAAATGCAATAAAGGGGCCAATCGATCCCCGACTCCTTCGGCAAATGCTCCCATCGTTCATTTTATATTATTGTGATTCGAGTTGTCCGTTGATGGCTCTTGTCCGCTGTTGTCGGATAGCGCAGAATTACTGTACGGTATATATGCCGTCAAACCCGTATTACATTTCACGTTTACTTCCCTTTGTATAACTGGGGGCCTAGTAATCGCTAAATCGGTCCTTGACTTCAAAAATCGTTTATAACGTAAATTTACCGAATGCTCGAATCTCATAACGGCCGTGTTTTTTTCATAATGGCCGCGATTTTCTCATAATGGCCGCGATTTTCCCATAATGGCCGAGTTTCGTCTCTATAATGTCGAGGTATCGTTCATATTGGCCCTGGATTTAGAGGGAAAACTCGGCCAATATTGTATAGTCAATTAATAATACATTGTAATACAGATTTGTTATCTATGGGTACATGGGTCACTATTGGGCTAGGATTAGTAAGAATTTTCCACATTTTTTGTCTTATGTTAAAACATGTGTTAAACAATTTCATGGAATCCGGACAAAATCCGGATGGACAGAATACCCATCATGACTTTGACTTATGTAGAGGGTTATTGCTGCATTGTTAACGATTATTGTGTGATTGTGTGATTTTGTAAGGAATTTCTCTATGATTATGTTACAATAAAGGTTAATTTTTTATTTAACATGCCTACTATCAACTATATCATATATATATAGTCATGATGGGTATTATGCCCACCCTGAAATTTATAAAGGGTGGGGATTTTGTCCACCATGTAAAAAACATGGACAGGATTATGTCCACCCTGTCAAAAATGAGAGGCCACCTGGGATTTTGTCCTACACCCCAATTTCACAGATATTATTATACTAAGACCGTAAACTGTTATTATGTACTTAAACTATTTGAAATAAAACGTTAGTTGGAATCATGTTTTACTGCAACATATTGAACAATAGAAATCTTTGACAAACTAAAGCTGTCACTTTCGGTGACATATTCCCCTGAAGTGCGATGTTGATAAGTATACATAACGGGAGTTCTACAGAGGCATAATACCCAATCCTGAAAATTAGTCGTAAGTCTGTTTTGGATATCGTAAGCACGCATCACTTCACCTTATAACATTGTTTTATTATTAAAATTTCAATTATTGAATTTCAAAAGACAATTACTTTGTCAATTCTTTGAATTTTTTCATCGAATAACTTATTCTGTGCAGGAAATATCATTCTTTCTCATGATGCAGCAAATCCGGATTTCCTGATTATCTGGAGTTCTAGGACCCCTGGCACAAGCACCCAAACCCCCTGACACAAGCACCCAAAATGTCTCTTCGACACATTCCCTAGTTTCTTGTATGAGAGCTGAGGCAAAAAATGTCTAAATAATTGAGAACTTGTTCTTGTATTACTTTGTTATACATGAACACCTACCGGTAATCAATTTCATTACAAACAAAATAATGTAAAAGCAATTATTGCCTATTGATTGTCTGCCTTTTGCATCCAATTTGCAATTTCAAGGGCAGACAACTGCTAGGTTTTGCTGTAAGAACATAATTTTGTATCTTGTATTGAACAACTTTCAAATTAGAGCAAAAGTACATACTGCTATATTACCCCTTGTATAAAGGTCAGGATCCAGTTAACATCTTAACAAATATTATAGTTATAAACAAAATAAGTAATTCAAATATGAGTATATTTCAATGACACAAAATAAAAGTACTAACAACCATCTACATACTATATAATCTATTAAAACTAACTACATAAAACAACTAATCTCTGAGACCCCTTTTAATAATAATCATGAATTTTTCACCAAAATAGCGTTGTTATGTCATATTTTGAAAATTAAGTTATCTTCGTAGACAACAACCTATGAGTCGTAATTTGTAAGAAAAAATATTTGTGAAAATTCTGCATATATTAAAGTATTACTACAGTATACTATTGTAATTGTATATGTATTATATTGCTTGTAAACACATGGGCATAATGCCTAAGGTTTCTCGAAATAATACAATATTAAACTCATTATGATTATAGAAATAGATGCAACTAAACAAAAAGGGTATTATGAATATCATGAGACATAAAAGGGGTCTCATACATAAGGGGCTGACATGACTATAGTTATACACAGACTACAAAGCTTGCATGGATATACTGACCTTGACCTTCTGCTGTAACAAATAAGATGGAAAAACACCCATAAATTGATTGCAAACATACTTGCTTAGCTTGGCGAATTTGACACAAACCTGACCTTTCAATTAGTGTACTTAAACAGTCGATATCTTACCTGTATTTATAACCTCTGTTGTTTGTTTTCGTAGTTGGGGAGTATCACAAAGACGCTCGAGATGTAATACAAACACAATTTGAAATACCGATGTTGCACGATTTGCTTGCAGAAATTGATATTCAAAGCAAGCACCTTTTAATATATTTATGCATAAAGGTCAGATTCATGTCAAATTCCCCAAGCTATAATGATTGCCTAGCTTACAAAATTATTTTAAACTACACAAGTTTTTGACACAAAAATGTATGTCCCGCACAATGGACAATATCACCAGCATCAATCACCAAACCTAACATTCCTGACAATCTACAAATGTAAACATAGCTTAGTATCAAGCATTCATGTGAAGTTTCCTTGAAATCACAGAAGTAGTTCAGTGGAAGCGTGGACAAACTATGTGACAGATAAGAAATCCAGCATAAAATAAAATATGTCTCACCAACTATGTTGGAAACATAATGACCAACTGTGTAAATGAATATGATTTATATAAAAATGATCAATGAAAAACTGACAAAATACTCTACTCTTTGTATCGATACAAAGACAAAAATGTATCCATTGACCGATATGTAGCCCTAATGAATACTAGCTGAATGCACTGATGGATTGACTGAATAATCAGTCACTAATATGTTCCTATTTTGGGGCTTAAAACTTTAGCAGATCGAACAGCTGGTCAGTAAAAATCAAGGTTCCTAGCTGCTTTGCATCATTATCCTTACTGTGCAGAAATATGATGGAAATATTAGAAGCAAAGCTTCACCAACTTAGAGCAAAATAGAAGCCAAGTTTTGCCAAACTACGACAATATGCATTAGCTCTGATGAAAAGCTCAACTTTAGCAAATCAATTGTTAGCGACAGTTTGTGATTTTAACACTTCTGACTTTTTTTTATTATTTAAATTAAAATCCAAATTACCTGGTTTGACCTTGGAAAAATGCTTTTGTATCAATAATCATGAATTATGCAAAACAGTATTTTTTAAACTTTTGACATCATTAATTAAATATACAGTGCTGTCGGGTAATTCTGCGCACCTAACAGTTATTGGCTTGCTACATTTGAGATTATTTTATTTTTAGAATAAATTACGGTGATGTTTGGATAGAAACAACCTTCATTGACAAATGTAAACAATTCAAAACATCGTACCTTCGCTAAAAAAGGTCAAATGTCGTCACAAAACAAGATGACTGTCGGTTTTCATGACGTAATTTTTTTCGGCTAATTCTGCGCAGGTGGAATTGGTTTTTGTACAGTCTGTTTCGAAGATGTGCGTCACAAGAAATTTATCACAGTATCAAAAAAATAAGTCATTAAGACAATGTTGACAAAAAAGGAAAAGTCATCATCCATTACAAAAGTGCTTTTATTCAATTTATGTGTCACGTGGTATGCCAAATTAACGAAAATCGCTGTTGACACTCATTTTGGTCAATTTTTCGTAGAAATACTTGCCCGATTTCGTTGATTTGATTATAAAACTTTACATTAATAACACACATCTACAAAAACACTGGCAGAAGGAAAACGACCCAACAAAGCCTGTAAGAAATAGAAAATTAAGGTGCGCAGAATTACCCGATGCGCAGAATTACCCGAAACGACTGTAATAAATACAGAGGAACTTTGATACCTCAAACTAGCTTCGGACCAGGCCATCAAGCCGTCTTTTGTATATAGACTATTGTACATCATTATTTTACTGGTACAAAAGAGCCTGTTAGTTGTTTCTTGGTCAATGCCAAGCATAGCCTTTATTTACCAGTCAGCTTTCTGCTGAATATGGCAGGCATATGACTGTGCCTCCACCCGGATTTGAACCCAGGTCACAGGATTCGGAAGCAAGTCGCAAAAGACTATTTGAAATATCAATGTTCTGCTGTACTTTTATTTTACAATCATATGATAAAGTATGAGAATCACATACAGTAACTTATACAGCAATGCATTTACTGCAAAGATTTCAAGCAAAGACTCACCTTCGACAGCATCTTGGTGTATTCTGTGATAGAAGAGTTGTAAGGAAAAATCTCGACTCAACGAGACGATACTCTCCACTTGGAACACTTTCAGGGCCTCTAAAGGTAACTCCATAAGGTCTGGATCTGCTAACAGTATAGCATACTCCTGAGGTGATGCAGGGGGGTCTTTAGCTTCCCGACCAGGCTTTTCTGTTACACTTGTAGATGGACTTGGAATTGGAGGCCTGTGATAAAATATATACATTTGTACGTTGAAACCTCACCACAAAAACACATCATTCTACATGAATAGTTTGCAGGCAATTTTGACAGATTTTTTCTTCATAAAACCTAAATATTATGAACTTTATATTAAGCCTTTAATTGTCAGTCAGCTTCCTGCTGAAACAAGGCAGGCATTTGAGTGCCACCAACCAGATCTGAACCTTGGTCACCAGATTAGATGGCATGAGTGCTAACCACATAGCTATAGAGGCACTACTGGTGTGGCTTGGTGCTACGCTATGATTCATTCCCTTGGCTACTTTTATTCATGAAAAAGTTTCATCAAGTTTAAACGATCAAATACGTAGCAGACATTTTAAAATAAAATTACAAAATAAATAGTTAACTAAAAGCCTATCAAATTGTGATGCATTTCTTAAAGTTTAAACTAACTAATACATAACTAAAACCATTTTAAAATAAAATTACAAAAATAAGCACTTACACTAAAAGTCCATCAAATTGTGTTGTGATAGGTTTAAGGTACATTTCCAGTGCCATGACGAGGTCACGGAATTCATCCTGTAACTGTCTCTCCTCCTTCTCACTCTCGTTAGCCAGACTCTGTAATACATGCAACAATATACAGTAAAAGCATTAGTTTTTGCTGGGGATTAAATTTCGTGGATTGCCTCCAACAACAAAATCAAATTTTATCAAACAATATTTTATACCCTTGTATTTATTACCTGAAATACAAAATCTACGAATTAATGTCCCATCGAAATGGATTTTTTCACCAAAACCAAAAAATTTTGTCCCATGGAAAATTAATGACTTTACAGTACATTTATCAATTACAATTTTACAAATCTATATGTCCTGCCCACTGGAGACACAAAACAATGATTGGAGAAAAATTATGAAAAAAGTTTTTTTGGGATCTTAGTTTTTTAATATTTAAACACCTAGAAAACTTGTGCCACAATTTTGTTTCAAAAAATATTTTATTGACTTTACCTCAGATATCTGTGATTTGAGAATAAATGCTTAATCTTTGTGTCAATGGAATTACAATAGTTTTCCGCTAAGCCATCATAACATTTTGCACAAAAACCTTGGAAAATAATGCCTAGGTAAAAAGTTTAGAAATAACAAAAATAAACATGTTTATAAGGTAATAATGCTTCTAAATAGACCCAAGAAAAATAATATTTGCCTCTGGACTTTCTTGTCTACAGATATGATCCTGCTGTGATAAAGTTAGTTCCATTGCTTGCTGGCAATGGGATAAGCCACCCTAATGAATATGATTATGATTTAAGCATTGCTAATTTATAGGCTTAAGTTAAAAAGGCATGCAACCAATGTAAGCATAAGGAAATTTTTTTAATTCAACTCCAACCATAACATTATATCTAAATATACCAAACATAAGCAAAATGCAAACGACTGCAAACAAAATGCACCATAACCAAAGAATGAAATGAACATTGTCAGGTCATAGGAACAAGAAATAAACAAAATGCAAATAAAATACAAAAAGTAACAATGTGACAAAACTGCTATAATTTAAATGCATTTATCATGTAAAGAACGGAAGTTTTACATTAAAAAAAAATTTGTGACTACTAAATTATTTGCCAAAAGTTCACAAATGTACAAATATATAAACTGTTGATTTTAACTAGACACCATTTTGAGACAAGTAAAACAACAAATGTTCACATAGGAGTTCAAATTGAAATTCTGGATTAATTTTGATTTTTTTATTTCCATCTGAATGAAGGCATTTAGAAATCCATCAGTCATGCACACATAGTGTATTGAGACTGAATGTTAAACATCTATGCAATGAACTTCAGTGTGACTTTATTAGCACGGTGTTCATGTTTTTTGCCACCCCTAATTCAAACTTTGTTTACACCCTTGCTTTATATAATAATAGCATTTCAGATTATGCACATCTCATGTGCAGCTTTTTGGGACAAATTTCAATAGTGATCTCCCTTGATAAAGAGTCTTAAAGTGTATAGAGCTATATCGGAAGATATTTTTTTTTAAAAGTTTCAAAAACTGAAAAATATATCCATTAGATCATTTTTCGCTTCAGTTTTAACAGAAACTCTCTCTGTGATTTATTGGACATGCAAACTGTCCATTTTCATATGAAAGTGTTCTAGAACACCTATGATATTATCAGAATCGTCTATTTTTCGACGATTGAATCAAAGTACACGGAACCCATCCAAATTTTTAATTTGCAATTCAGGTAGTCTAGTATCATACTAAAAACAATGCATGTGATTATTTTTAAATTGAATGACTGTTAAAATATAGCTATATACACTTTAAAGCTCATTTCTGTTATAGGGTTGTCTCCCCTCTATACTCATAATAAGAACTAGATAATGAGGGACAAAGGGTAGGGGTATGAACTGATGGTTGTATGAAAAAAGAAGTTAGGAGCATAAAGCCTATAACACAATAACTAGAGCAGATCAGAGGATAAAAGCAAAACAGATCTAACTGTAGGTGAACACAAATACTAGATACATCTGTTTTACATGTATCCTCTAGAAAGAGAAAACATTATAGAACACAACTTTTACTTTGGTGCAAAAATGAATCAGCACAACTCACTCTTTTATCCTCGATATTCTGAATGTAACACAGTTGACAAAAAGGTAATTTCCTGAATAAATATTATCTTTTACATTTCTTTCTCAAATAGCTATTTGTGGTTATTATTTTAATGAAATATTTAAGACAAATTATACAATTAAAAGTATTTTAAATACAGAAATTGTTTTCGGCATTTTCTGTCAGCAAGTAACTAAAAATAAATCTCGGCACAATATTGAGATTTGCACAAACTGAAATATAATTTGAGACCATGTTTTTGATTTTGTCTTGTTTTTGTAATATCCATTTTGAGTTTAACCAGGAGTGACACAAATCTCAACCCCTTGGAGAGTATCATTTGGTTGAAATTTAGTTCAAATTTGGCATGTTTCGGACAATAATAATTGTCTTTCTGGCCATCTTAAAGTCTGAGACAGATTTCAGTCTGAGTTTGAAGTCAGTTTAAAATCAGATTTCAGTCTGAGTTTCATCTAAGTCTGTATTCAGTTTAAGTCTGAGTATGTTCAGTCTAAGTCTGACTTCGAGTTTTAATCTAAGTGTGAGTTTCAGTCTAAGGCTGAGTTCAGACTAAATTCAAGTTTAAGTCTGAATTCAGACTAAGTCTGAGTTCAGTCAAAGTCCAGTCTAAGTCTGTTTTCAGTCTCAGTCTGACTTCAAGTTTCAGTCTAAGTCTGAATTCAGTCTCTTTATACCTATAACGAAACCGAAAATTGTACCTTAGGATTTTGTGTTTTCATATTGTCATCAAGGTTCTCCAACATTTTACGCCTCATGGCGGCCTGTGATCGCTGATATTCTTGTTTGACGAGTAATTGTTGGACATTCTGTCTGTGGTCACGACATTTACCCAACAAATCTTCAAGCTCAGCACGGCTTGTTTCCATTCCAAATATTTTTGCACGATTTGGAGCTGAATGTATAGGAGGAAATTCAACATTATTTTGAAAAAATAAAAAGCAGCTAATAGGATTTTGAGCGCAAAAAAGCATATGTTTAACATTTGAGCTAAAAAAGCCTATTATTTACAAAAGGCTAATTCACTTTCAGTCAATAAAAAGTCACACAAAATGACCCCAAAATTTAAAGAAATCATACCTTTACAATGTTAAAGAACAAATGGTAATGATATGATATCTATATTTATTGCACAACATTTAATGTTTGAACCATGCACTGTAACTCGGGGCCTGTAATGATACACATGTACGATGACAATGCATTATTTGCATCCTGGCTACCCACCCATGCAACATACAACATATAGGTACAACATATTCTAAGTGCATATGTGAGGAACGATACAGAATGTTTGTCTAATGTATAGCTGTGAGAATTTGACCTGATCCTGACCTTTATGCATGAATATATCACAAGGAGCTCGGGTTAAAAACTTAAGATTTCCACAAGCAAATCCTGTCCTTTAGATTAAATTTTGTATTTATATCACACATTGAGCGTCTTTGTGAAACTCCCCGCTTACAAAAACGTACGCCCAGTGAAAAATTAAGACAATATATCAGCAGTTAAATTATGTTAATAAAATGTCAGGATCGTGTCAAATTCACTGGACTATACAATACTATACAATTGGCACATTTACCATCGATAGGACTGGCTAAAGTCAAAGAAAAAATATCATAGTTTTTTTAAGTTATGTACATGGTGTTGTTAAGTCACTTCCTGTCAATATAATGTATTTGTTACTTTTAACTCTTTGATAAAACAGAAAACATTATTTTTTGAGACAATTGTACTTTTGAATATTTTGGTGTGGTAATATTTTCGCCATTTTCACTAAAATGTAGTAGTTTTATTTTGGTATGCACTAATTAAAAAAAATAATAGGGTAAGCACAATGTACCTGCAATTCCCTGTTTAGGATTACCCTTCTTGTCAGCGGCCCCACCACCGGCTCCTTTTGGTTTGTCCAGTACTGCACCATACAAGAAGTTCCTATCATGAAGAATTATGTATAAATGATGAGAAACATTCATATTTAACATATGCATAGGGTTACTGTTCAACCTACAGAGAGGCCCTATGTAGAGCACCAACCTTTCAATAACAACACCTTCAAATTACCCAATGCCGATATTTAGTATAAATTTAACTGCTGAGCAACAATTTTTAATACTTGCAACTTTAATAGGGCTCTTTTGTATTACTTGTAAATGGACTGGAGACAATAATATGCCATAATAAATTCTGAATAGTGAAATTATCATATGCAAGAAAAGAGAAGGAATTTAGCATTATCTTGATGCATATGGAGTTACTCCCCTTACTTATCTAAACTCCATTTGCATTTTTAAAAAAAATTTTTTTGTCTTTAGTTGAAACACTGGACACGTCTTAGACTAGATCCCCTGCCAAAACCAGATAATTTTCAGGATAGCACTAGGACCTTGAGCAAACAGGAACCTTTTATGGGTCACACGTCTAGATCTTTTGCTGAAACCGGACAATTCGCAATAAAATGAACTGGTTAGCAATTTAGACTACAAACTCAGGAAACATAGTTTATTACAGTTTGATAGAGCATTATGCTCTGCAGACCCAATGAAAACCAGAACAATTTTCAGAATGACAATAGATATCCCACCGACAATAATCAGGTAAGCAATTTAGACTACAAACTCAGGAAACACAGTTTATTACAGTTTGATAAAGCATTATGCTCTGCAGACCCAATGAAAACCAGGACAATTTTCAGGATGGCAATAGATCCCCTGCCGACAATGAACTGGTTAGCAATTTAGACTACAAACTCAGAAAACACAGTTTATTACAGTTTGATAAAGCATGATGCTTACTTATCTGGCGAATGTTGTAGTACTATAAAGTTAAAGTTGGAGGGTAAATCTTTCAACATTTCAAAATGGTTCATACTAATCTCCATTTTCTTCCATGCCTGTAAAATATAACATAACACTGGTATCATATGAAGAGGATACACTGAATAAGTGCTAAACTTATTTCACAAATTTGCTTAACTGAATGACAAGGTGATAATCAATTTAGGTGTTTACTTAAGAGAAAATGAATACTGTATGTATGTACCTGTGTTTTATCTATAATAAAGCATGGTCAGAAGTTTGGATGAGTAGTAAGTGACAATATGCCAGTTGTCAATCAATACCCTTTAAATAAATTGTAATGGTAATTATAATTACATGGTCCAATGCATTAGCTTGAAAACCTTCGGTTAGGTGGGGGGATCTATGCTCTGGCTTATTCTCAATTAAAAAACGAAGTAAAGTACAAGCAAATTTATGTATGCATTCGAAGAGAGCCACATTTACGGTAACAAGTCAATACATAGCAAACCATTGGTATCCTCTAGTATATTTATATAGGTGGAACTACAGGCCGTTTTACAATTCAAGTTGATTTTCACCAAAAAATATTAGAAACATAATAAATGGTTTCAAAATAATACATTTTCCCAACCAGATAAAATAATGGCTTTCAAAAGACCCTTAGGCTAATAGAATTACCTGCCAGTCCTTTTCTAGAGCAGTCTGTACTGTGGTCATAACAGAACTACATGTTGAGTTATAACGGACATCTTTCTCCAACAAGTTATCACGCTGTCTGAGTAATGCTGCAAGCTTGGACTGTATTGGATCAAGTTGAGCTCGATGTAGGAGGTCATTCAGTTGTACGGCAACATTACAACTCTGGTATAATGCCAGGAACTGGGTACTTATCACAGGATCATACTGACCGAAACATTCAACGAGTTCCAAGGCTGAAGCTGCAGCAATATCCTGTTGAATAAAAATATAATTGAATGTGGTTTATATCACAGCAAAACTGCCATGTCACAATTTTTAAAAAAAAAATCTCAAATTTTCAAGGTTAACCATCTTGCATGTGAAAATGCCAGTCACATCTACATGTAGGCACTTTCATTCACAAATGCATTAATCACCATAAATATATAATCCATAACATGAAGGCATATCACGAAATTTTTAATGTATCCCAGTCTATTATCTAAATGTCAAAAATAAGATATATATACTTAATTAATAATTTTCAACACTACAAAGTACATACAGAATATTTCTTGTTAAGACCCAGAATCAATGACTGTATCAAACACTCTGTAGCTTGTATCAAATAATGCTGTGATGTACTGTCCGAACTCTGAAATAGAAATTTGACCGCAGTTAATTACAGATTTCATTAAATACAAAATGCATACAATAAACAAAAACATACAGACGTATCACAATGGGTTGAATCACATTGGTTGATCATTTTTGACAATTTTGAACTGGATTTTATTTTTCTTCAGCCAAATTCACCCTAATGAATTTTTGGTGAAATTCTATTAGTTTAAGATGACCAAAATAGAGGCTCACATGGAAGACTTAGCTTGCCCAATTGAGCTGCTTCTTTAAATAAAGTTGTAACAAGAGATGTTTGTAAAACATGTATGCCCCCATCGCAACCCAATAGTCGAAAATGGTAAAGCGTTCCTTGAGTTATAGACCCGCCGACAGACATGAGCAAAAGAATTTGATGGGCAGCATAATAAATATTATCATCATTCAGCATATAATTTAAATAGAAAGTTTTAGGCCAGCAGATTATACAGAAAAAAATACAACAAAAATAAAGTGTGGACTAGTAATGAGTTATTTGAGGAAATGTTTACCTTCATATCCCATATTTGTTTGGCATATTTGAGGAAATGTTTACATTCATATCTCGTATTTGTTTGGCATATTTGAGGAAATGTTTACCTTCACATCTCGTATTGTTTGGCATATTTGAGGTAATGTTTACCTTCATATCTCGTATTGTTTGGCATACTTGAGGAAATGTTTACCTTCATATCTCTTATTTGTTTGGCATATTTGAGGAAATGTCGTGAATGTTTGTCTAATTCTTCGTCCCCTTCATGTTCCCCTTCTTCTGGAATGTCCGCTAACTTCGCCAATTCCTGTACAAATAAGCAAAGAGAGTTAAAAACTCATTTTCTCGTTGCAGCAGCTCTGCTTTGTACTCAGTGCTGAATTCAAGTTGTACTGCTATGATGGTTTAAAAAGCAAGGTAATTATAAAGTACTGTAAAATCATTAATTTTCATGGGGGATTAAATTTCATGGATTTATTGGTTAGCCTTTAACCACAAATTGAATAAAAAAATAATTGACCCTTGTATCTATTACCTGAAATGCAAAATCAAAGAATTAACGTCCAATTGAAATGATCTGTTTACCAAAACCATGATATT
This sequence comes from Spisula subtruncata, assembly GCA_963678985.1. Classification (NCBI taxonomy): domain Eukaryota; kingdom Metazoa; phylum Mollusca; class Bivalvia; order Venerida; family Mactridae; genus Spisula; species Spisula subtruncata. Next base: position 14,643,111 of record OY787666.1, on the reverse strand, counting down.
TCATCCCATCAAAATTAAATGATTTTACAGTAATTGCAAGATCGCTGGAAAGTTTCTTTGAATGGAGCAGGGTTTATTTTTTATATTCGAAATTGTTTCTGAGTTGGAATTTTTTACTGATCTGCTGATACCGTGTTCACCAATAGTATTGCACACAGTTATTATAATTATTAGGAGAAGAATCAAAGAAAGTCAGATGCAAAAAATTGTGAAAATATATCGCAAGAATATGGCTGCTCATGATTTGGTCATTGAATAATTTACAAAAAATCTCGAAAGGTGTTTAGAGAATGCAATGAATATTTGGTTACACTTCTAGGTCGATAATGGATTGTGGGTAATCGTTAGAAAAAGGACAGTTTTAAAAACATACACTGAAAATGAAAACTATGTTGGTTTATTTTGAAGGTATGAATACAAGAGGTTTTACGGTAGATTTTTATTTCTCATTACAAGATTAAAGGTACTGTAAATCAATTTACTTCCCCGAATACTAACTTTTGCGTTTTTTGCGATTGTTGGTATGTTTGTGACTGTAAATTTTAGCGTTTTAAAGTCTCCCACAATTTCCATAAAATTTTTTTTAACACTTTCGTGGCTACATAATATTGCGAATTTCTACCATTTGCGAACTCCTCAAAATTAAATCGCCCAAAATATTTTCTTGGTTTATGGTACAGGGGTTAAAGGGTTAAGTCACAAACAAACACAAACAAAAACATACCATTTCTGTGACAACCCAGTGTGTAGGGGCATCTGCACTTTGATGAAGAGAAAGTGCTCTCAGAGCCTGTCCAATACCACATAAACACTGCAAACAAATCAAACATAATATACTCCCAAATTATTAAGGTAAGCTATTTTCAACAAGATGCCAAAATGTCACAAAATACGCCCGTCTTGGTTGTGCTAGTGAAAAAAATATTGATTATGAAATAAAAGCCCATATTATGTCAAAATATTTTGAACAATCATCTTGAAACTTATCTTGGCCTAGATATTACATCCATGAGCATCGTCAGCAAGTTTGAAGACGATTGGATGAAAACTGAATGAGCTAGAGTACAGACAAGGCCAATTTCACATTTTTTTGGTAAAAGAAGGACCATAACCCAAGAAGGCCTGCACCGATTTGGCCTATAATTGAACTTGGCCTAGATATTACACACATACGCATTGTCAGCAAGTTTGAAGACGATCGCACGAAAACTGTTTGAGCTAGAGTACAGACAAGGCCAATTTCACATTTTTTTGGTAAAAGAAGGACCATAACCCAAGAAGGCCTGCACCGATTTGGCCTATAATTGAACTTGGCCTAGATATTACACCCATAAGCATTGTTAGCAAGTTTGAAGATGATCTGATGAAAACTGAATGAGCTAGAGTACAGACAAGGCCAATTTCACATTTTTTGGGTAAAAGAAGGACCATAACCCAAGAAGGCCTGCACCGATTTGGCCTATAATTGAACTTGGCCTAGATATTACACCCATAAGCATTGTTAGCAAGTTTGAAGACGATCTGATGAAAACTGTTTGAGCTAGAGTACAGACAAGGCAAATTTCACATTTTTTTGGTAAAAGAAGGACCATAACCCAAGAAGGCCTGCACCGATTTGGCCTATAATTGAACTTGGCCTAGATATTACACCCATAAGCATTGTCAGCAAGTTTGAAGACGATCTGATGAAAACTGTTTGAGCTAGAGTACAGACAAGGCAAATTTCACATTTTTTTGGTAAAAGAAGGACCATAACCAAAGAAGGCCTGCACCGATTTGGCCTATAATCGAACTTGGCCTAGATATTACACCCATAAGCATTGTCAGCAAGTTTGAAGACGATCGGATGAAAACTGTTTGAGCTAGAGTACAGACAAGGCCAATTTCACATTTTTTTGGTAAAAGAAGGACCATAACCAAAGAAGGCTTGCACCGATTTGGCCTATCATTGAACTTGGCCTAGATAATAGACCCATAAGCATTGTCAGCAAGTTTGAAGACGATCGGATGAAAACTGAATGAGCTAGAGTACAGACAAGGCCAATTTCACATTTTTTTGGTAAAAGAAGGACCATAACCCAAGAATGCCGGCACCGATTTGGCCTATAATTGAACTTGGCCTAGATATTACACCCATAAGCATTGTCAGCAAGTTTGAAGACGATCTGATGAAAACTGTTTGAGCTAGAGTACAGACAAGGCAAATTTCACATTTTTTTGGTAAAAGAAGGACCATAACCCAAGAAGGCCTGCACCGATTTGGCCTATAATCAAACTTGGCCTAGATATTAGACCCATAAGCATTGTCAGCAAGTTTGAAGACGATCGGTCAAAAACAGTTTGAGCTAGAGTACAGACAAGGCCAATTTTACATTTTTTTGGTAAAAGAAGGACCATAACCCAAGAAGGCCTGCACCGATTTGGCCTATAATCGAACTTGGCCTAGATTTTAGACCCATAAGCATTGTCAGCTAGTTTGAAGACGATCGGTCAAAAACTGTTTGAGTTAGAGTACAGACAAATATTGGACGCCGCCGCCCGCCCGCACGCCCGCCCGCCAAGGGTGTTCACATAATACGTCCCGTTTTTCAACAGGCGTATAAAAATTTAAAAAAATCGATTATCACTACCAGTAGCTAAGTTTTGTTGATTTCTTGTGACACTGCAATGCAATTTTGCTGTTTGTAGTTTATAAATCTAATATTTGACAAATGGTTCAACAACATTATGAATCCAAAATTCTACAAAATTTAATACTTTAATGTTTCAGTTACTCCCTCCATAGCTCAGTGGTTAGTGTGCTTGGTGTTTAATTTGGGGTGTTCAAATCCGGATGATAGCATTCCTATACATGTATAGGCAATTATGCATGCCATATTTCAGCAGAAAGCTGACTCGCAAATAAAGGCTATGCTCAGAATTACTTTAAAATTCAATATTTATCTACAATAAGGCATTTTACAGGTCAATTTGAGTGGATTTGTACCAAAGATACTTCAGGAGATCCTGGGTCAGTTTGATACCTTCAGATTAGACTTACCTTGGCTTTCATCCTTGGTATAGAGGCTGCCATATTGTGCGCATCCAGGAACTTCATTACAGCCTCTTCTAGTACCACCCTACAATAGCACAGCATTCATTTGAACTTTTTTGTGCAAAACTATCTACATACGCAATTTATACAGAAAATCTTACAGTTGCATTGATAAAACAGTACCCAGTTGTACACATTTCTATACAATATATAAGGGGTCGGGGAATTCCTGTCATATACACATGCTGGCTCAAGTTTTACCTGAATACCCTGGTAGCATTACCTCAACATAGGAATAGTCAAGGATTACTAAGGAGAACAAAAGTCCAAGATAACTGCCAAAGTGTTTTCAACGATACACTTACCTGTGATGTTACACACTGGCAGTCATCATGGTGATCAATTAGGAAGTGTCATGAAAGTTGTACAAATACTGTCGATTAAAGTAGTTTGCTCCACAAAATGAAATGCAAGATGGTCACCAGCCATATGTATTTCTATCATTCTGGCATAGTTTATTCAACTGACTGGCGACCAACATATTGAAGGCTTGGTGCCAAAACTGTGGTACATGCCTCTATAAATTGATGTAGTAACCATAGTTTTTCACCAAGCCCACTATATGATACACACCAAATTCTTGGAAAGGGGAGGGGCATAATTAGGGGGGAGGGGGACAATAATGTTTAGCAATCTTACTTGACAGTATCAACCCAATCTTTCTCCATATGTGTGTATACAGGTGTAGCACGGATAAAATCTTCAACCATCTATAAAATTAAACAATAACACAATGTGAAATAACTAAGGCATAAAACATTGTATATTTTGTTTTCCAAGTTTCCATTGAATGGAAGCTTATTTCATCAAACTGTACATTTAAGTTATAAAATGCAAAAAAATCATTAAATAATATTTCAGTATGCTTAAATCTGAAAACATGGCACAGAAATTCACATAGGTCATGGTCATTTTCCGAAAGTACTGAAAATCCCTGCAAAAAATCAAAACTTCCATACAACTTTACACTTTAAATAAACTTGTCTCACCTTTAATACGGATCCCTTTCTTATATCATCTAAGTTTTTGTCTTTCATTTCTTTAGCATGAACCTTAAATATGTCCAACATGAGTTCAGCACATGCTATCTTAATGTCGGCTGCCTCTCGTTGAACCGGTAACGACAGGTTACGAATCTGAAACACATTTAAAAGTCGATAGTTTTGTAATTTGGGTATATTTCAGAATAGGATTGGAGCTGTTAAGTTTGTTGGTTTATTAGGGTTTAGTACCATTTCTCATCTTTATCAGTATGATAGAGGTCATTGCTCTGCAGAGGTTTAACTAAGAGTAAATACTAAGTCAGGGAAATTTTGAAGGTTTTGTTATAGAGTTTGTTGCTCTTCTGACCGTCCATTCTGGAGATGTTGTACTGTTGGTTCTTCAGCAATATCTCATGAGAGTATGCTAGCAAGTTAACATTATTTATACATATAAATCACAATTTTGAGAAATGTTGCAACATTCTCTTTAAAGAAACCCTACATGAGTAGAGAAATAAGTTGAGCCTACCTCTTGTATAGAATACAGTGACTGGATATCACATAATACTTCATCAGATGTACTCACTGCATCCTTCAATACTAACATTCCCTGTTAATGACATACAAAACTTATTAATATACATGATTCATGTATATACAAAACTGAACAATAAATTGTATAAAATTTATTGTTCATGTACTGAAAATCAAAAGCAAATGTCGAGCAAAATATTTTCAGGTAGGTGCAAAATTATTGATAATTTATATTACTGTGAAATAAGTAATCAAAACTAAATAAATTTGTCATTATTATTATTCACATTGTTACCAAGACCTCAACATAATTTTGCATTGGCCTTAGATGAGTTTGATAGTTAAGTTAAAGACTGACACTTGTTTTTTCTACTTTCCATAATCACTGTACACCAGAAATGTCCCAACATTATACCTGTATATAGTATGTATGTCTGATCTCGGCTTCTATACTTTGTTCGGCCATCTGTTTTAATACATCAGCATGTTCTTTCATCATTGGTAGGGCCTCTCTTTTATATCCCATTCTCACCAGACACGAGATGGCTTCATCAAATTTCTGTAGAATGAAAAGAGATGTTCAGAAAATGTTTATAATTTTCAATTAATATGACAAACAAAACCACCAAATATGGAATAACTTATTTTAAATTATTTTCATTTAATATCACAACGTTTTTTCATCGTTTTTACCCAGTGGGCACCAAACGTTGCACAAACGTTGCTGAAACGTAATATTTAGGTCGCAACGTCGGCAACCTTTTCGGGACGTTGCCACAACGTTGCACACAAAACGTTACCCGGACGTTTGATCATAACGTTGCAAGGACGTCTCAGCAACGTTGCATTCTGGTCGCGACATCGGCAACCACTTCCGAACGTTTCTGCAACGTTGCGCACGAAACGTTGGTCAAACGTTTTCTAGGGATGTTGCAACAACGTTGTTTCTAGGTTATTATTGGACTTTTTTGACATGAAACAGTTTGTAGAATTAAAAGCATTTCCCGGTGTTTGCGATGTTTTCTTTTCAGTAATACTTTGTTGCAGGACTTAAGTAATGCATCGTCTGCAGTGTTTTTCTGCAGTTTTCTCCCTTGAATTCAGTAGTGCCGCCAGGGCTTAGGTGGGATGTAAAATTAAACATTTTTTATTAAAATAATTTATTTTTTTGTATGATAACAATATACATTTGTTATTATCGACCAGTGTTCTTTTAACGAATAATATTGAAATTAAAAGAAAACTTCAAAACACGTGTTTAATTTCGCATGTCAACGCATGCGCGAGGATCCAATATCCGGTCTTTCCCAGCAAACACACGACGTCGGTACAACGTTGGATTAACGTTGGATTCGGGTCGCGACGTCGGAGCCCGTAATCCAACGTTAATCCAACGTTAAAACCCCGACGTCTGACCAACGTTGGGGTGCAACGTTGTTACAACGTCTGATTGTGGTCGGATACGAGTAAGACGCAATAACAATATATAACTATTGAAAAAGCTGATAAAATTATTGCAAGCCTATTTGCTGTGGTAGAAACCCTAAAATTGTAATAGCATTTGCTTAATCTGTAACCAGAACAGAGTCAGTTCCCTTTACTGTGCTCAGAAAGTGTTCACTAGGCGGCGCTCTAAATTGCCGGTAAACCTATCTTACTTTCATTCAGAATAAAAAAGTATTACCTCCCTTGAATAGAAATATGAGTAAATTTAATATAAATCTTCTTCTTGCTATTATATTTACTTTCAGTACAAATAATAGTGTTGCATAAGTTCAAAGTAAATTGATTTATGTGCATTGTTTTCTAAATTCTACCACATAGTTGCCTGGAAACTTTAGATGTAAATGTGATATATAGCTTGTAAATTTTTAACTTGTTAATATATAATAAAGAACGCCTTGAATAAACAAGAAGCTGTTCAACTGCTGCTTCCTGCAAGAACACTATGTTACGTATAGTGATCGCAAAGCAGACTATAGAGTGGTGTTTGTTGTACCAAGATTTTCTTGGGCCATTATGTTGAATCATTGAGGAATCTTGGAAATTGGTATTGCATACTATACAATGTGTGAGCGTATATATCCTGATGCAAACGTTGTATAAAGACGTCCTGAAAACATTAGAAAAAACGTCTGGAAGACGTTTGAATAAAACGTTGCTGCAACGTTGGGAAAAGACGTCAGGAAAACTTTCACAGGCAACATTATGACGACCTTATTGCAACGTTCAAATGAAACATAAATACAACGTTGCAGCAACGTTGGGTGCCCACTGGGTAATGACCTCCTCATTACAATGGCTCTAAAATACAAAATGATACATTCTGGCTATTATTACTCTGTTTGACTAGTACATTGTAAGTACATAGCACAACTATTGTAAAAGTGGTGGCCTTGAAGTGGATTTCTGCGGTATAAAGTTAGAATTTCAAATATTTGACAGGCAGCAATATGATTATGCTGGCATTTTTGCAGATTTCTTAGTTATTTGTTGGTTAATGTTCATCTACTCTGTTTAATTACAGAACCTTAAGGGACTTAACTCCATTTCGATGATAACGCATGTTTATGTAGAAGTTTTATCACAAAACTATGTTTAACGAATACATACAGTATTCTTAAAATTTACATTACAATTAAAGTCGCTATTAAATTTAATAAACCGATGTTATGCGGTTAATTTTCTTCCTCGATGAATAAGTCCAGATTTTTATATAAATGTATTAGGTAGGTCAAGCCAAAAAATGCGGTTTTAAGAGACCTTTTGGAATAATTTTGCAATTTACCAAAATAAAGAAGCACATACATACCTCACAAATTTCATGAACCCTTTTCATGACCTGTGGATTATTGACATCTTGATATTCATCTCTAATGATAGCCCACTGTGTACCTGCCAATCTGTTCATTATACATACATACATGTTTTATTTCTTTCTGAAGACAGGCAAAACTCAGGCAAACTCAAACAAATACAAACAAACCTTTCTTGTAATTAAATCAGAAAAAAATACAAAAGGAATATAAAATTAGAAATTTAAACAGAATACAAAAAAAACGATTTTTTTAATTTAATTTAAAAAATTTAATTTTTTAATAATTATTTTTTTAAATTAATTTTTTAAAATTTAGATTAAGTTGAAACATGTTTTAAGTATATATCTCATAAGAATGACTTACTTAGCTTCAATCATGGATATAATGAAGGCTAGAACACTTGATCTGTTTGGACGTTCATCTTGTATTCTCAAGAATTCATTCATAGCTTTCACTAATACACCTCGAGCCTGAAAAAATAACAATGCCAAAACTTTCATGTTGCTTTTTCAAATATCTACAGAATTTAGAAACAACACCAACCAAATATTTTACTACCTCACTGTCTGAAGTTGACATTTGGTATGTCAGAAATTAAATTATTTTCTAATAATCTTTTAAATTGTTGTTTGGGTGCACAGGGGAATTTTTGTATATGCTAAACCAGAAACAGTGTATCATTTTGAAAGAAACTCTTAAATCCCACACATGAAGTCAAACCATTGAAATTATATTCTACTGTGAAATAATCTGACATTGTCTTTGATGTCAACAGTTCTTTAACTCATTATGAAGCCAAAGACTCACTTCATAACTTGTTTTCTATACCTGTTAAAGAAATGAATACTATCAAAGAGACAACTCGTGACAGATTCTTTATATCTCAATACAGATATTTTTAATGGGACGTTAATTTGTGAGATCTCCATTTCAGGTAATAAATACAAGATCAAAATTATTGTTCGAGGGTTAAAGATGAACCACGAAATCCTGGAAATTTCATCCCCCACAAAAATTGATTATTTGACAGTATTATAATTAAGAATAAAGCAGTACTTACTATTCTCTTAGCATTTCTGTTCTCATAATCTTGTAATGTTGCATTCACCATTAACATAGTAGTATTATACCAAAACATCTCATCTCCATAGTATAATGCCTGTAAAACATAATTATATATATATCATACATATTACAGGTTTCATCTAGGGTCGCTATCAAGGGTCCTTTTGATAATTTTGTACAGAATTTGACCATTTTACAGTCAAAACACCTACATACTAAAGTCTAAACAAGTTTAAAACAGTATACTCTCCTTACTGGTCATGGTGGGAGGGGTATAAAAATAACAAGAGTTACCTACGAACAGATTATTAATAAATTGTATGCTGGAGCTATAAGAAACCTGCTTTTGCTTTGAAGTCACAATCCAACCAAAGCAGTAGATGAAACAAAATTGATTGGTAACACATCACTATTATTTTTTTGGTTAAAAGTTACCAATTTTCAAGGTCTATTTTCAGCTGTTAAGCCGCTCAAACATCCTTCGACATTTAATGTCCCACTGGTTGACTGCATTTCTGTCACACAGATACTACTAAGTGCACCGTGCAGCAGGACTTACCTTAAACTAATCATCTAGCAAGGATGATGTACTAGTACCATTTTTAATGACATCGGTATTCTACAGCTCAGAATCGAACCCAAGACCTCTAGAACTTGAAACAGTAGCTCAACCACTAAGCTATTAAAGTAAATTAGGGAGCGATAAAAGACCTGGCCTAACCAGGGATTGAAACCTTGTTGTTGGAAGGGGCCATATCCCTACACTATCAAAATGTGAAATATTTTCATGTTGCGAATTTTTACCAAAATTTTAAGTATACCTGTGCTTTCTTGCAGAAGTTAATAGCTTGTCCATACTGCGCTTCCTCCATGGACAATGTACCAAGCAGATATAATGCACGAGCTTGCTGGGGAGTGTCATTAAATGATACACCTGCTGAATGGGCTTCTGTGAGGAACTCTCGTGCAGTTTGATAGTGACCCTGAAAGGTAAAGGATAATTTAATTCATTAGTCATTACTCCTTACAATCTTCGCTATCAATGCATATTTCCTTTACTTCATACACAGGGGTGTCAACAGAGCCAAATTTAAAATCAGGAAAAACTTATGCGTTCAACCATTATTGCCAAATAAGAGGCTTTCAACTGCATTGCTTCCATATATAAATAAGTTTTTTTTCAAGAGAATCCTTCATAATAGACTAAATTGACCCTAACTCATCATAGACAAATAACATGAATGGAGCGAGCTTATGCTTTAACCTCTTATGCCATAAAAGTTTACTTTATCATTAGCAATAAAAATATAATAAATATTTAAACTAACAGCACATTTGGTGAATTTGACATTATTCTGAAATGAGTATTTATTGTAATTCAAGCCCAAGATTAACTCATCCACAAATACAAATGGTTTCAAATTAATCCCATTCAGGGGCTATAACTCTGACTTACCTGTCTGATGAGTATTTCTGCAGTATCTGTCCAGACATCCCGGAATTGTACAGCACCAAGAACTTTACCAAGATGAGAATGTACTTTGTCTTCTCTCTGTATTTGTAAAGAAAATTTTTTTTCATATTATTATTTTGTTTAAAACTTATTCTGTTGAAAACACATTACTTTGGTTGATCAATTAATAGAATAGGAATCCTACTCAGTTTTCCATTTGATAGTTTTACAAGAACTAGGTAATGATTCCACAAAATTGAAATTTGAAATTAAATCCCAGAAATTTAAAACATATATGGAACTTCCTATCTAATGCAGTGCATCCCTAATGCTTTTAACTTGTCTGGAAATTCAGTAAATTTAAAAATCACACACAGGGTATAAACATAATAAGAGAAATTATTGGCTTAGAATGAGAAGGTCATAAGTACAAAATCGATATTTGGAGGTAACAGGAAAAAACTGTCTGAAAAATTACTCTTTACTTTTGGTAAAACAAAATAGTTCATCTTCAGTTTGGTCAACATGACAAGTTCAAATTTTCACGTAAATAGGCCCATAAGAAGCGCCTTGTGATGCTGTTTTGAAATATGCATCAGTCTTATCAGTAATCCGTAAATACTACATGCAACCTTCTCATTCTAAGCCAGCAAAATACGTACCTTATCTGTGCTGGTTGTATCAGGTTTACGTGAGATGAGACTACGTGTTGATTGCTTGCTTTCTGTAGCTAGTTTAGCTATAGTCTCACGTACCCTCATTTCTTCCTTGATCACCTGAGCTTTCTTCTCCTTCCAGAATTCTATCTCTTCACGCGATCTAAAATATGAGAAAGTTTGGTATAAACAAGAGCACCACCTACGAGATCTGGATGCTTGACTTTCACGTACTTAATAGTACCTTATCTCATCTGTGAGCGAATATTCTAATAGTAACCAGAGCAGATAACTCAAAATGCATTTGAACCTCTCAAGCACCCATTACTTAACCTAGGTATTGTCACAGTCAATAAGCCTGTCATACAGACACTATATCCTGGTGTATTGTCCTGACACAAGGCCAATGTAATACTATGCTTGGTTTTAAAAACGGTTGAAGGTGATTTGAACACAAATACAGTAAAACCTCATTATCTTGAGGACTAATGATCGAAATAAACTGGGAATTCGACATAGCGGTGTGATATAAGTATACAACACTTATTTAGCCAAAATAAGCCAGGTGCTCATAATAACCAAGTTTTACTGTATATCTTTAAATACATCATTTACCCTTCAACTTCTCATATGTAAAAGAAAATCAACATTACTGTCAAATTTTCATGGAAAGGGAATGATCTGTGACAATTGGGAGTCAAACAATTAAACAATTAACAAGATTGTATACAATACTCACTTTGCTTGATCCATTTCGCTAATCTCTACAGGTCCGACAATCTTTTCATGGAAACCATATCCATTTGTCATGTTTAATTCAAGACATACTTCCAGCGCACGAGTATGTACGAGGAACTTGAGCGAGTTATTCTGTAACAAATCTCTTGCCAACAAATCCTCGAAAGCCAAGACAGGTAGTGTTAGATGATTGTAACCAATCTCTCGTAATTGTTCAATCATCGAATCCAGGTAATGAAGTGTCAACATCTAGAAATATACATACAGTATACTGTAAAATCATTAAATTTTGATGAGATGAAATTTAGTGGTTTGGGTTAATAAGGAATATTTCGATAGGGCCAAAATACGTTGATTTGCAATTAAGGTAATAAATATGAGGGTCAAAATTAAGGGAATTTGATTTGATTCGAAGGGATTTGATTTCTTAGTTGAAGTTGAAACATGAAATTAAATCACCAATGAAAATTAATGATCTTACAGTAATTTACACAACACAAGGGGCCTCTTAAGAACACAATTCAAGTATTCAATACACCTAAACTATTTTTTAAAACATTATTCTATTGATAAAATTCTGTCTATTGAAATTGCTAAAAGAGAAGTTCATTATTTTAACTTAGAGAAAAAAGATGTTTGCAAAACATGTATGACCCTACTGACAGTCAATACAAATAGCACAAAATTTCAAGGTGAATTTTTGGCCTGTTGCCTTTAAAAGCAACATTGTTCATCTGCAAATCATGATCAACTTTTTCATACAGTTTTGGGAGTGCATACTCAAAGGTAAGTATTTCATTGGACATGGTTGGGTTTTCTAAGCCCATATGCTCGAGGGGGGTGTGCAACTATAGGTATAACACAGAATGTTTCTTTTATTCTACTGCAGCAAAATTTCAAACATTTGCTTGTTTTGACTTAGATTTTGAGCAAAATCTCAATTTTATGTTAGATTTCTACTTGAGATGCTGCAGATTATTGGGACCTGGTTCATCTGCCCAGTTAGCTAAAAGGTTTGTTAGAGCATCAATTGGACAAGGTTTGGTCTACTGAACTAAGTAACATAATAACCCACTTTTTCAAGGTTGGTAACTTTAACGTAAGGAAAGGAGAAGTTTGAACTTACAGGTTTCAGTATGGTATGTTTGTTGATACCTGTTTCTGTCATCATTTCATGCTTGAATGCCTCAATTACCTGAAAATTTATGTTACAGACCAGTTAGGATATAAAAACAGTGACGCTTTGGAACAATCCACTAGTACGGTATAAAAACAAGTATAAAAGCTAATACCTACAGTTCAATACCAAACTAAACTCTACCTGTTTAAGCAATGGTTTTGATCTTTTGGGTATACATTAAAAATGCAGTTACAGTTGGAATACCCAAACTGGACTATATAACTAGAATTGGATTAAATAATACCCTAGAATTAACCTATCAAGGTGAATATGAACACAGCATGCATTATGGTTTAGTACAGAAAATTTAACTTGATCTTCATCCTTCATTTAGCAGAATAGATCATGTGACAGAGGTCAAACTACAGTAAATATTAACCTAAGGAAATTTTGAAGGTGTTGTGATGAAGAGAGGTTATTGCTCTACAGAGGGAGACTCTGGAGTGGCTGTAGTATCAATTTACAAGAGCAAACAACTGGACATTGCATATAATTCCTTAGTCCTTTTTTAAAAGTATTGGTTTAAGTCTCCCTTATCAACAGTATTTCAGACATTATTCTGACAATGGGAGAATCAGCAGTCACCTGGAACTAAACATGTGTCAAGCAAGGGGAAAAATATGAGTAAAACTTTCTGCAACTTTGGTATGTGGACAACAGGAATGTAACCCACTCCTGGCAGCAGACGCTCTACTCACCTCATCAGGGATGTCATAAATTGACCATTCTTCAGCTGAATGGGGTAATATATCTAATGGCCCCTTTCTCTTAGGTTTCTCCTTGACCGGTGCTTTATCTTGCCCTTTATCGGCTTTCTTCTTAGCTGAGCCCCCTTTACCAGTTTCTTTTTCAGCAGCTGCAGGGGGATTTTTAAGGATCTCTTTCATAGTAGGACCCGAGACAGGCACAGAAACCTATGATAGAAAGACAACAAAACGCTTGAAAATTGTCAAATATGTGCTATATCTACGATGAATAAAGCAACGACCTGTCTTAAGCAGTCAGAATCAAATTCTGTATGTAATGCATCCAAAGACATCAAATACACAGATTAGACACTCGAAAATTTAGAAAAAAAACAACGAAAATAGTATGCAGCAGAAGCAGTTATGTCGCATAATACCTTTTTTAGTCATCCAAATTTAATGGACAAAATGTATCATGTTCCAATGATTGGCCAACTAAAACCAGTTAAGATTCTCAACTTCTAGACATTTATCAGACTGAAAATAATGAGCTTATAGAATACAAATGCCCCCCCTCTCCTAACCTACTGACCTTAAAATAAATAAAGGTTATCAACGGTTGCTGACCGACCTTCATGGACAGATTATAGATCCTAGGGCAAAGTGTTCTTGAGTTATTGAATGGAATCCATTTGGTTTTGTTCGACCGAAAGAATGGGGGCATAGTAAACATACCTGCCATATCCTCATGAGGTAAGCATGTGCCATGAGAAGATAATCGGCATATTGAGGTACACTACGGCCAACAATCTCAGCAAGTAAAACATGAGCTCGTATCAGACCATCTAATATCTTTATGTCGTTGATATCTTGTACCTTCAGTGTAGGGTTGGCTGGTAATACTCCTGAAACATGACGAAAACATGGGTAAAGTAAAGGTTGTTTATAATAGTGTCACACCTACTGAAAGGGCCAGTCAGTTGTGTCTAAAGAGGCACATAAAAAATTATGTGAACAGGACCTCCCGAGACTCTTCTCATATTGCAAGGAGCCTGATGGTAAACTAACTTGTTACATTTTCAACCAATCACATCAGTTCTAATAGAGCTTTCGCCTTGTCACAGAAACCATGTCACTTCATTTTCTCACAAACAATATGTACTACAAATTGCAACGTGTATCTCATTCCTAATAGAAGTTATTAAGCTTAAACTGATATTCTCTATTTTCCGGTATAAGTGACCTTGACCCAAGCAACAACTCAGCGGCATCTTCACATGTATTCCAACAATCATACATCTCATTCATATAAATCACACAAACTAAAACCAACCACAATTCATATGGTTGGCTCCTTTTATATATATATATATATATATATATATATATATATATATATATATATATATATATATAATAATTTACACAAAAGTTGCCACAATATTTCCATTATTTGCTTGAAAGTTTTAACTAAAACATCACACCTACCACTAATGGCTTCTTTGCTTGTGGTACCAGATCCTCAGCAATATGAGAAAGTTAGTATTTACACAAAGTTGCATACAATACATGTATGTTCCAGAAGTTCAAAAATATCAAACTTCAAACTTACCAATAATGGCCTCCTTTACTTGTGGTACCAGATCCTCTGTAACTATATCGATTATATTGATTTTGTTACCATAGTTTTGTACCAAGTCCCATATTTTCATTATGTGTTCGAAGTTGAGGAACATTTAACTCACCAATAATGGCTTCCTTTGCTTGTGGTACGAGATCCTCAGCATTCACCTCCCCACCTTTCTCATCACCTTTCATCTTCTCTTCCTTACTGGCTTCCTTCACCATAGTTAGATCCTTCTTCTTACCAGAGGGAACCTTTGGTTTAGGAGGTGGTCCCTTTTTATCTTTTTTACCACCTAAACAAAAAGAATTAAGCAAAAGCATTTATCATTAGTTATCTACATTATTTTATTTAAATATCTATTAAAAAATGATATACAACAAAAATATGTTTATATTTATTTGAGAATGGCTGAAAGCAAACTATTTTGGTTCTTGCTGTGCTTATGGTCTTTTTCAACTACATGATAAGATAATCTTTGCATACATCAAATTAGAGTCAATTCTCATTACCTCAAACTTGTTTCTCCTGAATTGATAAAACCCCTTTTTACGCATACAGTGATTAACAAGACTCTCAATTAAATTCTCAAATTTTTATTATGTCTCAGTAATTTTTACCACCCAGAAATATTTAAGCTAACAAGAATTGACTGTTATGACTGTATTTAATAAATCGTTTTTCTTTAGCCCAACCTTAAGATCACTACCAAATTGGAGACAGGGAGTAGTTGAAATATTGAGGGGGACAGGCACGCCAGCTCGCTCGATGATTTACCGCCCGTCAAATTACATAACAGTCCTCGATTAAATTAGATAGCATGCCTGAAAAAAGCCATTTAAACTGACTGACAGTTCAGAAGAATGGAGGTAAACAATTAAGGTGTGATAAATATGACAACAAAGATTACCTTTAGCAGCTTTCTTGGCCTCAGCAGCTTCGGCTGCAGCTTTGGCTTCTGTGAGATATACAACATCATACAGTGAGTTACATTTACAATATATGTGGACAGTCATACAATAAAATTGAACCAAAATCCATGAAGATATATATTCATGCAATTAACATGTGCACTAGAAGTGACCAAAGAAACAACAATGTTTATTTTGTTTTTTTGATGGCTACATGAAATTTTACCATAATTTTTAATTGGCAGACAGTAGACTTAAACCTTACCAAGTTTATACGCAACTTTTTTTAATAAAATCAGAAATTCATAATCTGAAAAATGTTTCAAAATTATTGAAATGAAAGATGTCAACAATCAAACATAATTTTTTTTACAAGTTATTTTATCAGAATGAAGAATTTATGTTTTTATAAAGGAGTTCTGCACCCAAGGTGTATGTCAATTATATTTTAAGTTCAAATAGGGGCGAAACAATAGGTGGACTTGATCGTAAATGCCAATCGGCACATTGGAATATGATGACACAAATTGCTGCATTAGAATGATACTAAACTGGTCCATTTTGTGGCTCCTTGATTTTTGATAAAGGGTAATGGAGTCAGTACATCCTATATTCTTTCAGTTTAAGTTGGCCTACTTGACATGTCCAACCGGTGTACCAAATGCATGCATAACACACCATACTGAAACCAGTGCAGGGCTATTCCAATTGTTACACCGGACACATGTGCATAACTGCATATCAGTGTGCTGCAATCATTGCTAGACAAGGGAAACATGAGTAGGGCTTTTTAAATCGGTACACCAGGTACATGTAATTATCAGTGAGTCACAATCATGTCCACCTAATGTGTTTATTAAGATTAGAGATATGATGTAGGCTACAAAATGAAATAGATATTATCAAGATTATTAACAAGTGTGAATGTGCCTGGTGTAGATCTGCTATTGAAAACTAACATTTATATGCCATATCAACCAATGACCTTGAAGGTGAGAAGTCACTTGCATTAGGGTAACAAAAGTTATAATGGTAAATATGGAAATAAATTTTACTTAAAGCCAAAAGAGACTCGAATTTGACCAAATGCTAGGAAAAATAACTATTTTCTTTTAAAAGCTACATGTAAGAGAAATTTCCTATAGAAGCAACATATAAATGAACTAAATAAATTTCACTGGTTCTAAAACATTAAAAAGGCATTCCTTATTACAAGCATATTTTCTCGATTATCCCATAAAACGAGCTAAATGTACAAAATATTATCAATTGTCATAATCTGTCAGAAGACAGTGTGTGCAAATATGTCTCTATAATGTAAAAAATATAATCAAATCACCAATAATAATTTATCGCTTCCAGTCATTTATTAATATGTGGTCAAAGGGAAACAACTTGTGACTATTTTAGCTCGTTACGGAAATTTATTAGCACTCTTTTCTCAGTATTTCAGGTGGGACATTTTCAGGGGTTTTAGCAATAATAATTCTCATTTAATGTATAACAATCAACATCATAGGGAATGCCCCTTTAAGAATAGGAATTCATTGCATGATCTGAGTGTAGTATATAAAGGTTCAAGACAGTAAACAGAGCATACATAAATATGATAGAGTGATAGGGATAGCAAGAATAATTGGATGGCTTAGAAGTAGAAGGTCGTAACTACCAATCGATATTTTGAGAAAACACGGAAAAACTGTTTACTCTGTACTTATGGTAAAACAAACTTTTACAACTTCATTTTGGTTAACATGACAAGTTCAGATTTTTATGAAAATGGGCTCATAAGAAGCGCCTTGTGATGCCTATTCTTAATATGTATGAATCTTAAAAGGTCGTAAGTGGCACTTACGACCCTTCAAATTCTAAGCCATCGAATTGTGTGCATACAAAAACTAAACCAGTGTATAGGTGAGGTGGGTGGGGTAATACTAGTATCATACCTAGAATAGCAGCTGTAATAAAAGTGAAATAATCTAATTATATAAATACAGTAAACATAAGTCACATTTAATTTGAACAATTTACTCTATATGTAGCCAGTTGTATAGGATTTAATAACTAATAGGGTTAAGGACATGTGGTAATGGTACTTGACGTTATATTTGTCCTAGTTGAAGTTGACATTCAGCTAATACCCCTACAGATAATCAAATTGTATGTTTTATGTACATTATAAATTGTTTTAACAATGTTTTAGTCAGGACTGTACAGCACTTTTAAACGTGTGTATACATGAAAAAAGGGCTATATAAATATGGTATAATAATAATAATAATAATAATAATAAAAATAATAATAATAGGGGAGAAACTTGTGTAAGCAGCCAGCTAGCTCAGTCGGTAGAGCATTCCCATGTTAGCTGAGGGTCCCGGGTTCAAGCCCCTGCCTTGTTGCATATTTTTCTCACCCAGTAACACATTTAAATCTTATACACCCGGCTACACATATACAACCTTTTGCTTAACAGAATAAATTAATAAGAGAATAAAGCTGGTCAAAGGATGAAAATAAACTCTTATTTGGGACACAGATTTGAAGTCCATGGTTTTGCAAGACAATAATCTTGACAATTAGCACCAATATGAGCTTAGATTTACCTAAGATTAAAGCTTAAATAACCATAAAATTATGCAAAACATGAGCTTAGATTACATAAAACTTAAACTCATATTGCACAGAATAAGAGCTTAAAATACTTTAAAACTTGAGGTCTGAATTAACACAAAGTAAGAGCTTAGATTACACAAAATTTGACTAACAGTTAGATTGCACAAAGCATGAGCATTAGATTGTACACAATTTGAGCTCACACAATTGCATGAAATTTGCCCTCACATTGAGACGTTTAAAGAAAAGACCTAGATAAATAACTGAAACATCAGTATTAAAAACAATTAGGCCTACCTTCTTCTTTCTTGATATCAATGGCTGTCTGCATGTTTAACAAGATGTCTATTGCCCATTCTACCTGGTCAGTACAATCACCTAGTGGGAAATCCTTCACACACAACCACTGGGCAAACTCAAACAACAGTTCAATCTTCAACCATTCATTACTCTCACTCTGAAATCAGAACATATTTTAATGGTTGAGGGTTAGTCAAAAACATTTTTAAGGTTGGTCAAAAAGTTGCTAAAACTACCATTGTGCAAATTCAAACAGGAGTTTGATCTTCAGCCATTCATTTCTTTTTACTCTGAAATCAGAATAGTTTTTGTTTTTGTTTTGAAGTTCATGAGTTCTATTGAGATATAATTCACAAATCCAGAAAACAAGTTGCAAGTCTGTTTTGAGTACCGTTGGCACGCACATTACCAACACCAAAACTCAGTTCAATCATCATTTTATTGCTGAAAGTCTGGATTAATCCGGAATTGTAGAACCCATTGTGCCCTAGGTTCAGCTAATCCTAGGGAGACTACCCAGTCACATGGTCAACCAGCAATTACCTGAAACTAACTATGTTGAGCTCAAAGCAAAATACTGGTAGGCATACGGTACCACTTTTAACAACTGGGTATGTCACAGCTTTGAATCAAACTCTGGAACGCTCTACTACTAGGCTATTGAAGAAGAGTCAGAGCCTTGGATTAAACCCATGAACTATTGCAATTAAATAAAACAGACACTGTACAATTGGGGTCAAGTGGAGCGATTAGCTACTGATAGTCATTGGCGTTCTTTGGTGATGGCCTTAAGTGCAAACCAGCCCAAAAAGGAGTAAGTAGGAAGGTACTCTTCTATTAGGGTATTAAGGTAGATTACTTACATTGAGTGCCTCTATGGCATTCTGGTAAGACAGAAGTTGTTCAGCCGTTTCTTTGGACATGAGTGCAACACGTCTCCACATGTGGGCCACATAGTCTTCACTCTCATCCTAAAATAAATCAACAAACTCTTGTCAAACATTTGCTGACAACCCCCTTTTCTGTAACCATAGGCCACTTTATCATAAAATTATAAACATTCAAGGGTGAGTCATGTTTATCAAACATTTGCTGATGCCCTCGTCTGTCTATCAAAAATCTCTGGCATCGCGTTTCTGTAATCATGGTAACATGTTATTTTCAAGTAATTTAAAATATTCAAAGGGGAATCATTAATTTTTGCTTATTACAAAGATGAACTTGACATAAACTATAAAAATAAATAATTATTATAACTATCCTTCTTTTCTATGATTTCGTGAATTCCTATGATTTCGTGAACCAAAGTGCAGAATATGCAGGTCCAAAATTATTGACAAATGATTGAAAAAGTAAAAAAAGTTATTTATCATCAATTTTATGAACATAGTTATCTTTATAACATATATTAATGGAAAATTGTTAAAATACCCAAATATTTCAACTTGACTGAAAAGTAGACGACCCCACGTCAGTACTTTCAACATTTATGTGCTTCAGAATCAACACAAAGCCACCATTTTACACACACATGATAATGGAACCCCCAATAAAATTCTGCCGTGAACAAATAAAACCAGAGATTGCTAGAATGTAATTTACTGACCAGCCAATAAAAATTCACGAAAAGATAGGAAAAATGTCACCTGATTGTAGAGGTGGAGGCCACAATGAAAGATGGCTGCTACTTGGAAAATATGATGATTTCTCATATTGTTTTGCATTCAACATGTAGAGAGGGCTTCAGGCAATTGTTTCTTTGTAAAAAATATTTTCTTATCAGCAAATAACTGGGTATGCTTCAAATGTTCACGAAAACATAGGTAAGCAGGCTACATAACTCTTCCACCGAGAATTTACAATTTTGAAATATTAAACAAGTCTAGTCAGTTATGTGTCAAATAGAATGTTGATTGTTCGTCCTCCGACAAACCATGTCATTTGAGCAACAGTTACTGTTGATAAAGGTCGTTTTAAAAAAATGATTGGGTTTTTTTTTCATTTATTATTTACCTTACCACCATAGATAGGTCTAATCTGACGTTTCAATTTTTTTAAAAAGCATTTCCACCATCACCAAAGTATTTGTTAAAAGATTTCTAAACAAATTCAGCAGATTTATACAATAATAAGTTCAGAAACCTCTAGCAAGTTATGAACTATTTTGTATGTAAAAAATCTCAAAAGCAAAATCTACTAAAACCTATCTATATTTCCTCCCCAATATTTATGTGATTATAAAGCTAAAACACAAGTGTGCTACTTTTGAAACCAGTAACCTTCTTTGTACATAAATGTATGATATATCTTCAGTGAAAAAATTGTAAAATGACAAAAGGTCTTGGGGGGGGGGGGCTTCCCCAACATGGGTAATGTGAATTTTTTTAAAAGCTGTTTGTAAGATATAACACAAGTATAAATCATTTGATGATAATAAATACATGTTTCTCTTTACATGTACATCATATTATGTTAAATATAATGAAATAAAAAGATGACAATTAAAAAACCTCCCACTAGAGACTCCAAATATCACACTTATAAATCATGAAAACCCCGCTTGAGAGTCAAAGAAGGTTGGGAAGCATGAATTATAATACATGTATCACACACTTGCAATATTTCCTTGAATTTCATTTAATAACCCAAAACTGATCGATGGATAAATTTCTATTAATTTGAAAATAGGTAATGGTTTATATATAATATAAATCTACAGTACCACATATGAATAATACATGTACAATATAAAAACAATGGTACTGCAATTGAAAATGAGCTTTTTTAACATTTACTGGTTAAAAAAGCAAATCTAGAGTAGTATACATGACTATATTGATCAACAGAATTGATCTGAAACATAGGCATATTCCATGATCTTTGTTTGAAACTCAAATAAACCACCCGTACAAAGAGTCTACAAGCACAGTCATATATGTGTCAAGGACTGCAGAAATCAGGCCAGACGCTAAAATTTCACATTTTGAGTTGTCTTCATAATCTTGAAGAACAGGCTTTGAAGAATAAATTCTGAAAATTTCAGATGATTTCGGTGATTATTTTTGGTTTTATAGCATTTTCTACACATGCACTTGATGCCGAAAAGGACAATAAAAAGGTGGAACGGCTGTAAAAAAACCTATAAATCCGTCAAAAGGAAAATCCAAGATCTTCTGTTTTTTCTTTGTTAATTTTATGCCTTGCAACACCATCTAGTTCATATATTGCTTGAACAACAACATTCTTTCTAAAACGTGATTACTATGGCAATATTTTGCACATTATAATAGTTACCATGGCAACAGTACTTCAATAACTATACATGTGGCTCTGAATTAGATTTTCATATCAAATAAACACATTTCTTTGTAGTAAATTATACAATGTGAACATTCTGATAAGCTCACATTGTCATCTTGAAGATTTACATTAAAATTAAATAAAATGCTGTTACTAAGTAACACTGCCTTAGTGCACAACTCTAACTGTTAAATGCCAATACAATAAGAAGACATTAAAACAGTGTATCTTCAGTACAGCAATAAATACACAAGACATGTTATTCTTTTATTTTTTTATTATTTTAACAAGTTAGAATATTTAACACCTGCTTGTAAATAATGACATTTTGGTTGCCTAGCAACAGATAGAAATTTAAATTTTGACCAAAAGAATCAAATTACATAGAATCTACAGGTATTAAGTTAAAAAAATGCTTAGGTCAAGCTAGAACAATATTAAGGTTTATACTTTTGAGAGCATAATGCAAGTTTGCATTTGAATTATAGATTTACATGTTTAATTATGAAGCTATTTATGCATTTTCACAGAAAGCTGGATCACCAATTACACAATGTACCTTCTTTTTAGACATGTTTAGAGAACAACATGCAAACATGGTATACACTATATACAAGTAATATTCAAGCTGAACAATACATCATCTTATCATAACAATACTGTATAAAATAATCAAGCATTTCCAATCATGAAAATGTCCTTGGCAACTGGTGGAATAGAACATTTTGCATAGCAACCGCAAAAAAATAACAGACCGTTTCATGTAGGTTTTTGTACTGAAATGCTCTCTCAATTGTTTTCTTATCCCATTTCAATGACATACTATTGTAAAGGAACTGAAATACAGTTCAGTCACATCAGAATAATACAAGGCTTGATGAACAATTCATTTTAAACCAGTAGTAGCAGCAAAACCAAATAGAAAATGCCTTAATTCATATGATCAATAGACAAAACATGAAATAACATCAACATTTGCATAAATTAATAAGATAAGACCAATGCAAGGCTATTGCATCATATACATGATTTACAAATCTAAACCCATAACTGGAACATGCTTCACTTGACAGAATACATGTTTAATTATAATTAAACTTTTAGAAAATAAGTTATATTGTTAAAATACATGTACTTTCTTTAACAATTACAGTTCTTTAAATGTTAGTTATGTACAAAAATGTACTTGATTTTCATTAGCAATGACAAGTCAGGTAGAATTAACTTTCAGTCATGACTTGTTGACTTCCACAACTGACTAATTGTGTTATTATAATCTTCTTAGATGTATCTAATCTTCAATCTTTGCCATATGGTCTCTGTATCAAAATTTCTGAAAAGAAATAAGATTTTTTTTATTTAAAGTCCTAATATTATGCATTAATGTGCAAATTACTGGTACACATTTTATGCTGGGTATCATATCCATTAATTAATAGTCTTGATAAAATGAAAGCAACTAAAATATTGGGCATATTGCAATCAAATTTAGGCCAATACTATTGGAAGAACTGATAACTAAACCAATTAATATATTTATAAATGCAGCATCAGCCTTCTATATTAGAATTAATGGACACAGCTCAAATAGTCAAGCAAGCATTTTTTTGTAGATGAATTAAAGAAGATATATGTATTATAGTAGCCTATATTCTATTTAAAAAAGGAAATGACATTTAAAACTTATTACTGATATGTTCACTATTTCTGTCATAATTATGATATATTATGTTGAAATAGTTCTGTCGATCAACCACTTCATCATCACCAGTTAGGTCAACAATATAACAACTGGTATTAATATCCTTGATCCAGTGACCACTACAGATAATTAGTGGAATTAGTGAAATGAACGATTTACAAATGGAAGTTTAATAATTGGGTCAGTTGTATACCTGAGATAGAGGTCTCTGTCCAAACCCAGCCTCCCCACAGTAAACTCCACATAACTGACATGACCATGGTTTGTCCACACATGTTGTTCAAGATCAATTATGGAACATCCTGAAAATGAGAATTAATTTCATAAAGATTCATTATTCATATAGAATATAACTAAGTATAATTTGCATTTTATTACATGAAGTCAAACTATAAATACCAACCACAAAACAGGCATATCTTACTGTTAGTGTTAGATGCATCAAGGATTTCCCAGTACTCAGTAGGCCTACTACATTGTAGTTATAAATAGAACAGCTACTAGATGTATGTGTACATTGTATATACCAAATTGTTACATTGTTGTAGAGATGTGCAGTTATTAGGCTGTGCGATTGAGCCCGGATGAACTGTATGCACATGAATAATAGTTAATTTGAGTCGCTTACATTTTTGGATGGATGGAAGCCATTTTTGGAGGGATGGAAGCCTAGCTTAAGTGCCAAATAAATTTACTTGTCAGTTCAGACAATCATGGGTTTGAGCCCTAAACCAGACATATTTCCTTAGTAAACAGTAGTGTAGATCTATGAACATTACTGAATTTCAGCATGTCAGCATGTAAGTTGGATCTATGCATTCAAAGACTATGAAAAATGAAGACAAATGACAGTCATTTGACTTGATGTGTACAAAGCAAGGTGGGTGGGGAAATGTCTAAAAAACAACATGAATACATCCATAAAATCAGTCATGAACAATCCTCATGTTAACTCATTATCTACATACATAAAATTTACACTATGCTATGAAGAAGCGTGTAAACAATAGACTCATTCACATAAAAATAAACTGTTTTGTGGCATTTTAAAGTCAACTTTCGCTTTCAAAGTCAATGTTATCAACGCAATTAAACCTATAATTCACAACAATTAAGCAATGGCAGACAATAAAAGCTATGCTTACCTCCAAATAAAAGCTTTATCATTCGATAACACCCAGGTCAAACCAATATCAGCGTCATTTTTCATCATTAAACCTTACAAACTGCACTCGACATAAACATTCAACAGTCAGCCATTTTTGTTTCGTGACCTTTACCTTTACACAGTAAAAGGGGAATAACTACCGCTAAAATGGCTAGACTACACTAAAATTTTCGTGAAGTGGTTGTGAAATGTTGAAAATATTTCTTAATTGTTTATTTTCTTAAGCAGAACCTATTTTTATACAATTACACTTGAAAATATAAGTTGATAAATTAGAAAATCCGCGAAAAAACAGCGCAAGTTTTTGACGTCATTTTTCTAAAAATAGACGTTACCGCATCTGGCCTGATTTCTGCAGTCCACGTCACATATATCCTACAAATTTACTTACTATATAAACAGAAAATACTTTGAAAATAATATAGTAAGAATGTTGTCAGTTAATTTATATTGGAGAATGATACTTGTTCATAGGTTGATTATATAGTAAAGGTAAATTAACATAAAAATAACCAAAAACGGACACCATACCACATGGACACTTCAAGCACTCACTTATCCTTCTAATTGAGAACAACAAAATTAAAGCAATCAAATCGAGGGGTACCTGCAATACTGTAGTAAGTCCTTCTTAATCTATAGGCAGTTACTATAGTCTTTCGGGCACCCATCGAAATAACCCTTTGTGGTTTGGGTTAGTACAAAGATAAGTGCTGTACTTCAGTTCTGTCATTCTCATTTTCAGGAAAAAGGAGCATTTGAAGTGCACATGGCAACAGGGCTTTGGATAGGGGCTTGGGCCCTGAGTATGAATATGATAATATTACATGTACATGGTAACTTTCCAAGCATACAGCCAGCTACAATAGTAATAGACAAAAATTAGCCATACTGCTAAATGTCTCGTAATTTATCTGAACATAATGTCCCCTAATACCATCTATAGCTTACCATCTGGTCCTGAGTACAAATACACAGAGATAAAATAATATAGTAAGTGAATAGACAAAACTAAGTCATGTTGCCCATTAAAGAAAAAATCTTTTAGAATTAATAGAGAACAATCATAAAAAATTGTTATATGTGAATGGCATCTCTATAAAGTAAAATTTCGTGATTAAAAATACAAAATACACAATCACGTAGAGTTGTTTTCATGTTATGAGTATACGGTTAAAATATGGAGTCTTGATTTCAGACTTTTTTATAGCTATTTAATGCTATAAAGAGACACTTTTGAAATATGGTTCAACCAATTAAAACATGTTTCTCAAACTATTGACCAATAGATGATTTAGCCAATCCCAACATGTTTCACAAACTATTGACCAACAGATGATTTAGCCAATCCCAACATGTTTCACAAACTATTGACCAATAGATGATTTAGCCAATCCCAACATGTTTCACAAACTATTGACCAATAGATGATTCAGCCAATCCCAACATGTTTCCCAAACTATTGACCAAAAGATGATTTAGCCAATCCCAACATGTTTCCCAAACTATTGACCAATAGATGATTTAGCCAATCCCAACATGTTTCTCAAACTATTGACCAATAGATAATTTATCCAATCCCAAAATGTTTCACAAACTATTGACCAAAATAGATGATTTAGCCCATGAAAACATTTTTTGAAAATATTGACCAATAGATGATTTAGCCAATCAAAACATGTTTTGAAAATATTGACCAACATAAATCCATGTTTGCACTTTTAACTTTTGAACGGTTCAATACATAGGTGTTGTTTTGTATGATAATTTACAAGCTTAAATGCTTAAACAAATGTGAATTTACCAACATGGTGAAACATTGAACATCGAGGCACAAACCTGGCTTTCCTCAAGCGGTTTATAAAATATCTCTATTCCCTAGGTAAGCAATGGCAAATAAGAGAAAAGGATTTAATTCAGCAGAACTATGTATGAGTATAGCACTTTGATAAAGGTACAACTATACAATAGTGTCATTTTGTTTGGTTTTATTTGACATTTCAAATTTAATTTCTCTAAGTTTGGGAATGTATTCGTCAAACTGAATGGGTTACAAATCCACTATCTGAACAACAACAGTGCATTTTATGGAAGAAAATGTGACTTAAAGTTTGCTGCATAAAGACGTAGTAAGCACACAGTTCAAAACACATGGTTGATATATACAATTACATATAATATAAATACTTTGTTTTTAATTCAGTATTTTTATACAGACTCTAGTTACTCATTTTTATTCATCTGAAATGTCAAAACAATACTTAAAGTACAAAAAAATATAAATCATAATTATTTTCTCCAATATTAAGTCAAAAGAATGTGCATGTAAGCATGAAATGGAAGACGATAGCCATGTGCCGACACCCTGAACACAACCTTGTGATGCCAGCACCTGAAAACATGACACATACAACACATGATGTACAATGATGTGCTACAAGATGCTTGAGCCAATGAAAACAGGTTTTACAAAATATAGACCAATTGAAATGCATGTAGCATAATGGCATGTTGCAAGGTGTTTGAGCAAATGAAAACATATTAAACAAAATATCGACCAATTGGAATTACTGTAACAAACAAACTATAACATTCTGGAAGGTGTTTCAGCCAATGAAAACACTCTTTACAAAATATTAACCAAAAGAAATGCATTCATAAAGTATTGACCAATATAAACTCTTGTAACATATGATATTTTGTAAGGTGTTTTGACCAATAACATTCATATCAAATATGACATGCTGCAAAGAGCTCCAAGACCATCCTCTGGAACTAGTAGCTTGGAGGAGACAGTTGACTCAAATTTCAATCTGTCAGGGTGTTACCTACAATTTGTCATGAAGGGAATGTGCAACCTTTTGATCAATAGAGGAATGTATTAACGGTTGTCTGAGTTTAAAATTGACCAGCAATGCTCTACTATATCACAATGAACACTTACAACATGCTACATTTGTGTGTACATACGGTTATAATTGGGTACACATGGATTGGATATGTATTAAAGTTTACTGATATACCATCATGCATGTCATACAATATTTATACGAAAATAAAATATTGAAGCAGCCTCACAACAATAAAACATAAATTTGTCTTTATCTTTTTTATTTATTTTAAACGGGTCAACATTATATCAGTCCATATGAAGATAACCCAGTCACAAACTGTTGACACCAGCAAACCAGAAATTTGCAATCCTCAGCATCAAGCAAAATTGATAAAATAGTGCAATTTTTAAGCCTTTAGTACAGTGTATGTTGCCGTCTGGGTTTGGACCCGAGACCTCTTGCACTCAAAGCAAACTCCCTAATACTTGTATTGGCTATCAATGCAGGCAGATTCCAACATTATAACTAAAAACTAGCATTGGGGAAATATTCCAGATTATAAAATGATATCATGTATATTGGATGGGGGTGGGTGAGTGGGGGTAATCTTCAAATGTGAATACTTTGAGCTTGCAAGGTACCAACTCTGTCACACAATAATTGACTGCCTTGAAACTAAATAAAGTGCACTAGAAAAATGCCTACTGGATTTAAGTTCGGGTAATGAAAAGCATCAAAATCTTCAAGAGGCACTTGTCAGGCATCCAGAGACACTTGTCAGGCATCCAGAGACACTTGTCAGGCATCCAGAGACACTTGTCAGGCATCCAGTGACAATTTTCAGGCATCCAAAGACACTTGTCAGGCATCCAGTTCTGGCATGACAGAGATGGGACTTTGTGGAGTTTGCCTAAAATCTATCTGAAGCATGACAACGGTTAACATAATAATATGGGGGAATTTACAACAATATGTAAGTACTCGGCATAAAGCATTAACAATGGATGCAATGGTGCGGGAGATGTTTGCACAAGTCTGTGACTTGCCAAGCATGAGTCTGTGGCTTGCCGTTCTACTATGGCTTGCGGTTCAACCATGGCTTGCCGTTTACCCATGGTTTGCCATTCACCAGTGGCTTGCCTTTCAACCATGGCTTGCCGTTCAACCATTGCTGCCGTTTACCCGTGGTTTGCCGTTCACCAGTGGCTTGCCGTTTTACCGTTGCTTGCCATTCACCCAAGGCTTGCCGTTCACCCACAACATATAAAGCAATGATGTGTAAATGAGAGAGACAATAACAAACCTTTGTTTTCCTGGTATGACGAGTATTTAGGTAACGCATCTCACTCTAACAAAATGTACGTTTATATAGTTCAAATATTGAAAATATTTTCATAAATAAGTATAAGTCAAAGTATTAGATGGATTTTAAATAAGAGTTTTTAAACATGATATGTATGTGAATATGCAACTATGGCTTAAGACACCTTGTTTATAGAACAGTATTTACCAAGCGAGACACTTTATGACGGTATGATTTTATATCACAAACAAATCATAATTACATTCAAGGTTGTGGTGATGCAACTTAGTTGGAAGATTGAACAGTAGCTTATAGTGAATTGACTCCCTTATAAATGTCTGTACACCTGCAGGGTCATATAGTGATTTTCAGTCACTGTTATTTTGAATATTAATAACCTTACCCTGGTAACTGTGTTATTTAGGTGGATATTTATGTTTAAAGGGTGGTTTTTAGAAAAGCACAAATCAAGGGAGAGAATTCAAAAAGGAAGACAATTCTAAGAATAGATAGCATAAGTTAGCATTATTTCTAATGTAACTCGGGATATTCTTTTTCATCATCAAATACACACCAAAATAACATTTCAAACCAACCACACATCAAATTGCATGCCAAATATCAACTGCATGTTTAAATTAAATTTAAACCAAACAATTAACGACTACAACTTAGCTTTTCTGGCTGCAACAATTTCAAACACATTCAAATTTCAAACTTGTATTAGGATTTTCAAATTTTAACTCTTCAAAATGGAAACAGGCACACTTGAGATCTATAAATAGAACTAGAGGACTGACCTTGAACTTCTGGATATCCATAGCAACACTCCTCCCCAGCTTAGCCTTTGTCATCACTCTGTGTTTGAATATCAACCTGTATCCAAAAATTGACAGTGTTATGTAAAAGTTACAAAATATGGAAAAACCAACTTAAGAGTGAGCCCTCCTGCATTTTGATAGGCCGATAGAAAATTGCGCCATTTTATGCTTGAAGTTCATCTGTTAAGAGTAAAAGCTTAAAGGTTTAATGTTGCAATTAACTAATACAGATCAGGCTTTTAATTGGCTCAACATGTAGGTTTAATTGCAATGATTGTTGCAATTGCAAATAAAGTTTTCTGGTATGTTTTAGAACCATTGCACCATACACTCGACACCTTTATGTTACATAATGACCTTAATTACAAAATAAAGTGTTTTAGGTCGCTGTGTTACAGTACTCCAGAGGAAGGAGATGAGTACACCGTATTCATTTTTTTTCAGACTTTTTGCCAGGTATTTAATTAACATCCTAACTTCCTGACCTTGAAAGAGAATAATATAATAAGTGAAGAAAATCAGTCAATAATTACAATACAGCATATAATATACTTACAGCCTATGTTTTGTACGAGGCATATCAGTAATTGCTTGATCCATCGCTTGTAGACCAGTCTCCCATTCACCCTATATAACATGAAAATAGTACCAGTTAAAAGCACATAATTTATGGAACTACACATTAAATTTTACTTTTTGTAACAAAACACAAAGCTGTAACTATTTATTATAATTTATTAATAACTATGCATATAATTGACAATTAAACTGTAATGTATTCACCGAGAGTTTGCAAAACGTCATGCTCTACATTAAGGTCATAGATTTCATGACATTATGCGATAATCAAGATGTCAATTTCAAATTGATAAAATTTCTCATTACGCATGGGATGGAGGTCCAACAGCCAAAAGCCAACCATGATATACCGGAAACTTTATCATTGAATAATCCTAAACGCCCTTTACATAGAGTAAATAAAATACAGACAATGTTAGAATATACGTAGAGCAATAACCTCTTAAAACTGACCAATATTTGTAGCTCCATCAATTGGGTGTGCTCTAAAAAAGTTGTACTGTATACACAGGTACTTAGAAATTGCTGGGGAGAGTTAGCCTTTACTGTGAATAAATGATCACTCGTACCTTATCAGCAAATGACTGGAAGAGTACACCATATAGAGCGGCTCTGAGTGTAAGATCATCCTCGACGGCACCGATACCACCCACAGTCTTCTCTTCCGTCTCCTTCACCGTACTCACAGTCGTATCACCTGATTCTTCCTCTTTATCTTCCGTCTTTTCCTGACAAACAAATCACGGAACAATGAACAAATTTTTTTTATTGTGTTTTTCCTCACAAAAAATCTACAGAAGTAGAATACTAGATAAATATACAAACATAGCAAAAACCTTACAGTAAATATTTTGTTATCTGTGCTCCACACAGACCAGGTGCTTGTAATAAAGATGCTCGACATAATGGTGTGAATTCATATACAAGATAGAGCAAATTTGCCGGGACTTTGAGCTTTACTCAACATATGCTGAGTTCTTGTACTATTGATAGTCTTACTGTATTTCTGACTTTAAAGTATATAAAATGAATGTTCTTACTTCTTTCTTCTTCTGAGAGTCAGCCGTTTCTGTTATACAATGTAGGATCATTCTGATTGGCTCACGTAAAAGCTCTCGTTCGATTGGTTGACTGACCAATGAGCAGCAAGCGTTCCAGTAATGTCTAGCGGCAGTCATCACAAGCTCGTAGTTGTCAGCTTTCATTGCAAATCTGTGAACAAAACGAATATTGACGTTCAATTATAATTTTAAATAAACAGTTCCAGGAAAAGTCCAAAAGCAAAAAGTACACAAAGGGTTGTACCAATGAGATGAAGGCAGTAATATCAACTGGCTACAGTGGGTAGTGTTTGTCGAAGACTTTTGGTAATTTTGTTTTGTAATTGTTACAGCATAGACAGTATGACTTGACCTTTTATTTGCATAATGTAACAGCAGATTGCATGTCTATATTTATTTCCCCAGATATTGTTTTCATAAGCAGGGTGTTTCATGAAGACACTCAAGGTGTAATGCAAACACCCAATCTAAGAGCCCGATATTGCACAATTTCCTCATGAAAACTTGATATATTCAATGTAAGAACCTCTTGTAATATATTCATGCATTAAGGTTAATTCTGGTACAACCAGCATATTTTTCATCTGAAAGACTAGTGACTCAAGTTAAACCACAGATTTATGACAATGTTAAGGTTAGACTTGTGTCAAATTCTCTAGACTATACCATACAAGGCTACTTCCTATTTGTGAAGATTATCTGTGTACATAAAAACATTTATCTACACCACAGTACATATTGACAGTGTTCTCAATTATAAGATTGAATTCACAATACCTTGCACTGTCCAAGAATGCGGACAAAGCTTCACGTCTGACAGCATTTTTACCACCCATATTATCAACCAGACTCTGTCCTAGTAGACCACTAGCATAACTCAACATTTCATACTCTACCATCTGATGATGTCTGAAATATCAAATAATCAAACATAAATAAAAGATAAATACTAAATGAATGCATAAACAAGAATCTACAGGTTATTCATAAGGCCATCATAAATTATGTTTCCTGTCATAAAATTTGTAAGAAAATAAAATATGTTGAATAAATCTATTCATAATTGGATTGTCTCCCCTCTTAAATCATTATTGGAATGGAAATAATTAATTGGAACATGGGATAGAGGGTAAATAGCTGTATCTATGGAGTAAAGGCTTAATAAAAGCTGACAAAACATACCCATCAATTTTCTTGTTCTTTGGTTGTGTTCCTGAAGATGAGAATCTCAAAGCTTTCTTGCTACACCTAACTACCAACTGATGCATCTTTTGATCATATGCTAACGATGTCAGTTGCGTCCAAAGCTGTAGTTCTACAAACTTGTCTGACCATTTACATTCTTCAACCATGTTAGCAACCTGAGCAAGCAAACAACAGCAAATTGATATAATTCTCAAACAATAAAATGGTACTCATGTTATGTGTTTGATTGTTTTCTACTGTGACAGTCAAAGTGCATGGTCATTTGGCATTATACACAGGTCTTTTGAATAAAGGCCAGTTCAAAGACTGTGAGCAAAGTTTAAGATGGAATGGAGAATCAAGCAAATCCAAAAAGTAATAATATTCCAAACTAATCAACCTTTTATCAATGTCCACTTGAATTTAAACCATCCCCCTCTTCATACACAATTTCACAGTATTTCAAAACAAGATGAATTCATTAAAGATAATTTAAGTATTCTTACCTCACTGATCGGTGGTCCTTCTTTAAATTCCAGTATACCATTCTTGTTCAGCTTTAACATTTCTACAGCAACTATTGACCTTGACATTGCCCTTTGACCTTCAGTCCATGGCTGCAAGGTCATTAAAGCATGATTTACAAGAAGTAACAGCAAATACAAAACAGTTCAACAAATTATTAATAAGAAGTCTATTTATCACAAATTCATACGAAATGGATTAAAGTTTGTAAAAGAATGTTTTAGTCTTGCTAGTGCTTCTCACACAGTTAAATTAAATATATTATGCACAAATTCATTTAAATGGCTGTGGTAGATTATAAGTTTGCAATGTCCATATTATTGTTCTTACACTTTTGCAGCAACTTAGTTTTGTAAATTTCTTCCACTCGCACACTCCCCAAAATTAAATCATGCAAAAAAGTTTCATGGTTCACAGTATCAAGTTTCCAGTAATAATAATCAATATTCAAGGACACTGTGACATTGAATGGCAGATGTTTTAAAAGATATTTGTACATACTTCTTCATCGAGTCCAAGATTCTTGGTAATTTGTTGCTGTGCCATCTGTTTAGCAAATGTCCAAGTCTGTAGTATGGGCATCCTGACAGCCATCTGTACAACATCCTGGGGATTGTTGCCATTGGTGACCTCAATCACATACTCACATACCTATAATATACATCAAAGTGAAAGAAGGTCACTAGGTCAAAAAAATTCACATGAACACCGGCAACAGCACTTTTACCTGCACAAAAACTGGCACAATTACCGACACCGACGCGATAACCGGCACCGGCACAAAACCGGCCCCCAAGAGTATATAAGTATAGTGCAAACAATATAATGCACATTCTGCAATCACTTTTATTGCATGACAGAGCAAATCAATTCCTCTGACAAGTCTGTGAAAAATAGACAGACGAAACTGGTAAGGATGACACACCGTCAACCCCAAGAAGCCGACCCCCAGACTCCAACCCAACCACCAACCTTTATTTCCTGACCAAAGACCACTATTTTCTGTTCCCATGGGTGATAATTAGGGTGAAGTTTGACTACACCACAGGAAATCAATGTTTATATAAATAATAATAAATCAAAGATAAGAAGCAATGAGAAAGGTTTGATGAGTATTGAACAAGGAAGTGAGAAACTATGGCGCTAGAAGAAAGATCTGCGCCGGTATTTATAAAGAATCTTAAGTGAAAACTTAAATATTTTTATTTTAGTGAAAATATTGAGCTGCCCATATTTCACAAGAAAAGAAAAATAGCCCATATATTCTATATGATCCTTGTAGGTCTTTACATACTGCTTCTAAACAATGTAAATAATTGTTAATATTAGTTTTCCTGTTTAGCTGATACACTTAAGGAAAATTTGAGATTTTAAGAAAAGTCTTAGCTTTATAAATACCAGCCCTGGAGCTAAAACATCACTTACCTCAATAGCTTTCTTTAGATCTGGCATTGCATCATTGGATATAGCAACAGATGTGACTTTACTCTTCTGACCTTTAGGATCAGGTTTCCCTTTCTTGGCTGAAGGCTCTCTACCAGGGGTCGCTGGAGGGGTCGGTTCCTTACTTGGAACAGGTATCCAGGGTTTCATTAGACCATATGACAGAGCATTGCAGATGTTGACTAAAGATGAAGTCTCACTGGAGTACATAAATCATTATAGGGATCATAATCTTTTCATAAACCAAAATTCAATACTTTTCTATGGTATTTTCATGAATCAATTTTAGAATTAGTTTTCCATGACAAGTTTTTACATTTTTTTTTGACAATTTATCTACGGGTAAATGCCACCATATTTTTATGAATAACTTACTTGAAAGAAATTGAAAAAGGACCATCTTAGCATCAATCCAGTAGTAAACAGTTGTCAATATTGGTTTAGTGGTTAAGCGAGAGATGTTATCAACATGCTATTTATATAATTGTATCATTGTTATTGTGTAAAAAGTCTTTGCCAGGACAAAATATGCAAATAATTTAAATTAATTTTTCAGACAGAAAACTTGCAGATTGAAGGTATTCCGTGGTCACAGTAGCTCAACATAAGCTTTCTGCATACAGGTAAGCTTATAAGAAAGATTGTTAATATGTTTATAATGTATGGCATAAATGTAAATGTATTTATAAATGAATAAAATTGAAAGGACAAAAAAAGCTTAAAAGGAAGAATGCTTACTTTGCATGACCAACTTTTTTAAGTCCATCAAATACAGTGGTGAGAGTCTCTATAATGTCTCGATGTCTGAGCTGTGTTAAAACATGATTATTGTAGTTCCATATATAGGTGGCAGCACAGCATACAAGCCACGCCTCTTCTAGCTCCACCCCTAATGCCAAACCTCGTAGAAAACTGTTTGTAGCACACTGAGATAATGAGGTAATCCATTCACTGAAATAATCAATATTTCATCATTAATATCAAATTATCATCACAAACAAATGTCTTAATAGCAAGTCGTTGTGTGTCCGCTTATTTCCCTTTTCTCACCAGCAAGAGAATGTGGCAACTGGCCCATTAAGATGGAAAACCATGAAACATGTTCAACTCAAGGGAAATAATATCCATGATCTCAGTCTTTTAATCAGAAAAAATGATTGTATTTCTTTTTTTGTACGATTTTTGTCTGAAACAGGAGGGTGAGAGGGGGGATTGGGGTATATTAATATTGGAGAGTGAGAATCTGGCCAAAACTCATCAGCACCAAATCAGGCTGATTTTCAGCATCAACAATTTCAAGGCCAAATTACAGTTGATTACAGATACACTAGATTGTGGTCTAGATCACCAACAGATAGGTGAATTATTCTTAATTTGTGAATTAATTATACTGAGCACTGAGCCCTGCCCGGCAATTAACACCAATCATACGTACCAATATTCTATCCAATCAGGGTCCTCCTCTGGTTTCTTAGCAACATAACCCTTTGGATGTTTGCTCTTATCTACCGGTGGTATAGGGGCATCATTTAACTGTACGCCTTCAGATCTCAGAAGATGAACCATAGCCTATAAAAGTAAAAGTTTAAATTGTTCAGTTGTATTAACTTAACACATGCTACTTTTTATGTGTTTTCATTACTGCACCGAAGCAATAAATTTACTTACCAGGATAACCGATTATGCAAGCTGCAAATATAAATTCATGCCCGACCACCTTATGAAATTTTCAGTAAGCATTCCAACAGGGACGCACTGTAACGACTACAAGGCACAAGAACAAACCATCATAGATGCAAGCCAAACTATAGAAGAGTAAGAAGAGAACTATCAACAGGTGGCCATACTAACTGATGCTTTATCTATTTGCCCTTGATGCGCTTACAAGTGACAAACTCCCTTCTCTTGCCGATTAACTACTCAGACTTGAATAACATCTCACACGAAGAAATACTCATATAATCAAAACACTTGCCAGAGCACTGTGCAATGAGTCACCAAAATATGACTACCATCTACTTGAAAAATGGGAGCAAGTGATAATATTGAGACTTTGTAAAGAACAAATTAAATCAGCATTTGAAAGTAAAATATTTGACTTACCTCCCCTTGTATAAAATTGACTTCAGCAAACATTCTCAATAAATCTTTGTCGTACAGTGTTGATAAAGGGGCTGGTGACCCTGGACGACTTCCATCTAGTGTGAGGTTTGTGCCAGCACGATCATTACCTAACGACGAGTTACCATCCGACATGTTTAAGTTGGCGTCGGAAGTTTTTGTTTTTTCTGGCATTTTTGGACTAGATAAATAGAACATTGTACAGGAGACTTAAAACAAGCAATATAATTATACAATTTTAGATATCATGAATAACTTAGCACAAATTATTCACTAACATTTTCTATAGCGTGAATCCATCCTGTAAAAGTCTAATATTTCCAAGTCAGAAATTCATAATTCACCAAAAGTTTGCACTGAAGAAATATCGACTTTCACAAAAATAGATTTTATATTCATTATTACGCATGCCAGTATACATATATCTTCAATACAATTTGGTCAATATCAACATGAATTAAATCAACAGATATCATGGGTAATATTCAATATTAATCTTACTTTATCTAAGGATAAAGACAACCAAGCAGATCACACTATGACTCAAGACAGGAATACTTTCATACTTTTCATGCCATATGAATACTAAAATGAATATTTCAAAGGCCACTATTTTCCCCTGTCATTGTGAGCTACATTGAACACTGCTTATGTTAAACTCTTTGTCAATAAACGGTGCTATGATTGGGTGAAGATCAATAATGAATACCACCCCAGAACATATTACCTATACCACCCCAGAATCAATATATTACCTGTCAGATTTAGCAGTATCTTCATTCTTCCATCGACCATCATCATACAGTATACAGAATCTAGCAGCTACACGACATACATCCCATACTTCCTGTTTACGTGCCGTCTTGGCTAAATCTCCCCATAGTCTCGACCTATAATTACATAAAATCAATCAATCAATCAATCAAGCAATCAATCTAGCAATCAATTAATATATCTATCTATACAATAAATGATAAAATCAATCAATCAATCAATCAATCAATCAATCAATCAATCAATCAATCAATCAATCAATCAATCTTATAAATGATCAATCAATTGACAGATCATGAATGTAATCAATCAAATATTGTACCTTAGTACTGTGCATGTTTCTTAATTATTTAAGTGTAAACAAGAGCACCGCCTTGCGGGTGCAGACGCTCATCTGATATCTGTCACTGTCAAAAGGCAGACAACCTTAGCATGAAGTAGGGCGGAGTTATGTGCCCTGCTTTACCTAAACACAAAACTCAACCAATAAATTTTCCAAAAAGGACAATAACTCACGCAAAATACAGATCAGAGTTATGGGTCTTGCTTGACATGGTCAGTTATTAATGACGAACAAGTATTGAAAGTTTCAAAGCAATAACCCACATAGTGTATGAGAAAAGTTGACCTAAACACAAAACTTAACCAAGGCATTTTATTTTCTAAGTCCAAAAAGGGGCAATAATTCTTACAAAATGCAGATCAGAGTTATGGGTCTTGCTTCACAGGCTCAGATAATGATGGTGAACAAGTGTTGCAAGTTTCAAAGCAATAGCTTTGATAGTTTATGAATTTTTTTTTACCTAAACACAAAACTTAACCATGCAACGCCGACGCAGACGCTAACGCCGATCAAGTGATGACAATAACTCATCTTTTTTTTTCAAAAATCAGATGAGCTAAAAAGAAGACTTCACTTTATTTTCAACAAAATCTAATTTCAAAGGACACATCTTCAAATGTCAAATACTGAAGTAATAGTTGCCCAAAATCTTCTATGCTACTGGTGAGTGCTTGCAAATAGCAGACAGTTGCACATCAAAACACTATCAAGCGCCACCGAAGCAGTCAGTTGCATAAGAAAATGCACGGTAGGGAGGGTATTTTTTCAGCGAGCGCGTTTTGGTGCTCGCTTGTAGCATGTCATAGTAGAGATGAAGTAAAGCCCTATTGAAAGCATTTGCTAGCAAAGGGTTT
The DNA here is from genome assembly GCA_963678985.1 of Spisula subtruncata. Lineage (NCBI taxonomy): Eukaryota > Metazoa > Mollusca > Bivalvia > Venerida > Mactridae > Spisula > Spisula subtruncata. The sequence continues at coordinate 14,604,442 of OY787666.1, read as the reverse complement.
CTGATCAAACTTCACTTCAAGGTACTTGGAACATCAGGTGTGTGTACAAAGAAATCTTAAATTTGGGCTGCCAATTTTTTCCGAATGTTTATAGTGGCTTATAGTCCTATACCCGCCTGCAGGGTGTGGAAACAAGGCTGTGACTTGCTTATTTGTAGTCCGATTTTGACAAAATAATATTTAAAGTAACCAGGAATTAAAGGAGAATACTTTCATTAATAATATTATTAATTTCATCAAGCCCACAAAGGCAGAAATCTGCTGATCGGCAAATAATCTAATCCCTTGAACATAACCTCTTGGGTCAAAAGTTCGAGTCAGAAGGTCAAGGGATAAACATTGACCAATTTATCTGAAATTTTGTACACATGCATTGTTTGAGCAGGGTCACAGTGTGGCAAAAGAGGTTTTTGATCAGGGGAAATGTAAAACAAGAGGGCCTAAAAGGCCCTAGGGCGCTCACCTGTTGCACATTGGTCTAGGTATCAGTTCAACCTAAATACTGACCATATTTCATGAAGATTGGATAAAAACAGTGATCCCTGGAGTGAACACAATGTTTTTCTAAGATTTGACCTAGTGACCTAGTGTTTGACCCCACATGACCCAGTTTCAAACTTGGCCTAGATTTCATAAAGAACATCATTCTGACCAAGTTTCATGATGATTGGATCAAAACCACGACTTCTGGAGTGAACACAAGGTTTTTCTAAGATTTGGTCCAGTGACCTAGTTTTTGACCCCACATGACCCAGTTTCAAACTTGGTCTGGATTCCATAGAGAACAACATTCTGACCAAGTTTCATGAAGATACGATCAAAATTGTGACCTCTGGTGTGAACATTAGGTTTTTCTAAGATTTGACCTAGTGACCTAGTTTTTAACCCCACATGATCCAGTTTTAAACCTGGCATAGATTACATAGAGAACAACATTCTGACCAAGTTTCATGAAGATTGGATTTAAATTGTGACCTCTAGTGTGAACACTAGGTTTTTCTAAGATTTGACCTAGTTACCTAGTTTTTGACCCCACACGACCCAGTTTCAAACTTGGCCTAGATTTCATAGAGAACAACATTCTGGTCAAGTGTCATGATGATTGGATCAAAACCACGACCTCTGGAGTGAACACAAGGTTTTTCTAAGATTTGACCTAGTGACCTAGTTTTTTACCTGACATGACCCAGTTTCGAACTTGGCATAGATTTCATGCAGAACAACATTCTGACCAAGTTTTATGAAGATTGGATGAAATTGGTGACCTCTAGAGTGTACACAAGGTTTTTATAAGATTTGACCTAGTGACCTAGTTTTTGACCCTGCATGACCAAGTTTCAAACTTGTCCTAGATTTTATAGAGAACAACATTCTGACAAAGTTTCATGAAGATTGGAACAAATTGGTGACATCTAGAGTGTACACAAGATTTGTCTAAGATTTGACCTAGTGACCTAGATTTTGACCCCACATGACCCAGTTTCGAACTTGGCCTAGATTTCATAGAGTACAATATTCTGATCAAGTTTCATGAAGATTGGATCAAAACTGTTGCCTCTAGAGTGTACACAAGCCAATTGTTGACAGACGACGGACGGCGGACGAAGAGTTATCACAAAAGCACACCTTGTCACTATGTGACAGGTGAGCTAAAAACGAAACACCCTATTTACCCACCTTTCTCTATCATTCTCATTGCCCAGTCTCTGTATATGTCCGTCTGCTTTCTTCACACATTTATTGAACTGATGAGCTTTGTTGGCTAACTTCTTGATCTGTGTTAATGGTGCTTTACCCCCAGTGACATCTGTATAGGGAATTTAATACACAATATGATTATACAAAACTGCTTGTGATTTGTACTGGGTCAAAGTGCACCCAGGATAGCGGGATGTTAACAAACACTGACTGGCTTGGTCTACTGTAGGAAAACTGGTAACTTAAATAAACACATACGGTCAACTGTATACTAAAATAACAGTGTGATAAATCGTACAAGCTTGATTTTTCCACATAAGTGGCTTATTTGATATTTTCCTGCCTTTCTCGTTATCTTGGGTGCACTATATCATGATCTATAAGTAGCCATATTTTCTGTTTACATGTTGGTAATATCTTATTACATAATTGCAATACAAGCAGTAAGATATATGGATACAATTCAATCTTAAAATGCCAAAATATTTTCATAAGTAATCACTTTGGTATTGGATGCTTCCGTTTGTCAGAAATGAACAAGGCTTTAAAGATTTGCAAATATTATCTTAAAAAATAAAAAATCACAGTAATAGTTCATTGGCTCTTGTAACATACAAATAAACAATATAATCAATATATAACTTATTCAAGGGGCTCCTCCCGTCACCTTAGAATGAATCTTATTTATACTTAACCTTCAGTTTAAGTTTTATTCCTGACAATGACATTGCTTGATAAAAAGCTTTACAAAAAATGCATTCCCAGCAACACGTCTGTCTTGGGAATAACCTATTACACAAATAAATATGAGTAAAGCAATCTTTCATTTACAAGTATGACAAACCAGATACTTTCAAAATGTTTACCTAAATAAACTGAATAAAAACAACTTGAAATTAAACAAACTGGAGTTTAATGTAGACTTTCTTCTTTTAAATTCAATTTAAAATACAGACATCTAAGTACAATAATTCATTGATCTTATTTCGCTTGACTATAATTGGTAATTGATATCTACATCAGGCATAATGCTCCATGCAATGTTACAGACTTATTATTAAGTGCAATTAGGTCAAATACTTAAGTTTGTTATATTATCATTATGCAAATCAAAGACTTCATAAAAGTATCTCAGAAAATGAAAAACAAAATTCCATGCTCATCCTAGAGTTTCACTATATTAAATGGTTAATGCTAAAATAATGTTGCCAAGCATGAAAGTCATGAGTTTTCCAAGTACAAAAACTTTTGCTTTTAATCAAAACAAGACTTTTCTAAGAAGCAACTTTTACAATATCGATAACCAGGGTTTACAAGTACAAAGTATATTTAAAATAAAACTTCATATGCATTTAAAACTCTGCAATCTCCGATCCCGATTCTTCAGTTTTATTGTAATCTATACTGATACTATCACAATTGTATACATGGATATATATATTTATTCTAAAAGTGACAGAAAATGACAGCTGTGAACAAACAGACCCTCAGATGTTTCTACAAGAATGAAAAAGTATACTAAATTAAGGTTGAGTTGTTAATAAGTAACATTAGTCAATTTGTTGTGTCTAGAGGTGTAATGCTTCAAAACTTGAATGCTCATAGACATAAATATGTAATTACCAGATGATAATTGTTTCATTTTTTTTATATACCAGGTATATGAAAATATTGTTTCTTTATAATCAATAATTAACTTTTTTTTTTAAATCGAAGCATTACTGGAGCCTTATTTACCAACGTTGTAAGTCTAAAATCCAGACTTGGACTTTAAATTTCCGAATGTTCTATTCGCCCTGATGATGTTATAAATGTACCGATTGTGATATAAATCGGAATACATGTTCAGTGGGTGACAACAAATAATCAAACAACATTTCACATGTTTAAAGCTAATTGCAAAGAAATGGCAGTGAGTTTATATATAGTCAATTTTAAGTCTAAGTCTGAATTTTAGGCTTACAACGTTGGTGAATAAGGGTCCAGGTCAACATAATAAAAGACTACTCAATGGCAATATCGTGACACATGGACATTAACTATGCCAAGAATCAAAAGGGGGAGATAATAATACCTGTACCATTCTTAAAAACTTTTGTTAAATCATCATTACCTACTATCTCTCACACTCGAAACAGACTCTCTTAACACTCGAGTATAGAGGCCACTTAAATAATCTTTCATGAATTGTTAATCCTAAACAGAGCACTGATTAAACTTCAGGATCATTTGAAAACAATATAATACTAATGAGTACGAAGAACAAGAATGTACTTGTTGACCACCCATTCTTGGTCAACAGACCCCTAATTTGAGTATAAGTCACACATGTTAGTATTGTCAATATCTAAACAACCAATGAGAAAAGAATTAAGAACAGGGGGACTTTATAACCGTCCATAACACACCTTCTACAAGGGTCCAATGGCCCCTTTATTTGTGATATTGCTAACCTAAGCATATTATATTCCACCACACATGATATTTATATTCTAAGTTGAATAGACCTACATACACCATAAACTGTGCTCATCTGATCTTACTATAATGGTATTTAACTTTTATTTTAATAAAACATGGTACAGGGTTGGTATTCACTATTGATCCAACTTGACTTAAGAATAAGAACAACCAATCAGGTCACACCATATCGAACTTTTGATCAGTAACAGGTGATATGATTGGCTATCCTTATTCTCCATTTAATAAGATTTATACTGAATACCTGAGACCATGTGTCTGTACCAGTGTACTCAATTATCATTTCTGCCAAATTGACATGGGCTGTATATTATATTACAAAACAGAGTTTAACAACATTTGAACATAACAAAGCACACAAACTTTAAAACAATTTTTAACTTAACTTAAATAAATAACATGAATAAAACTAGGACTCATCATAATGCCATACTCCTGTCCATAGTTGATATTACAGTGATATGTTTCAGACCCTCCAATATTACGGTAAGTTTATCAAATAACTTTAAGTCCCAAGTAGACGAGGGGCTGTCTGCTAGGAGATTTTTTTAAATTTTTGACCTTTTATCTCCAACACCAGTTGTTGACGATAGGCCCTAAGTCGCTTGACGCAATATGAATAGGACAATCAGTATATGCCTCTGCATCAGAAGATGCTGTGGCGTATAAAATATAAAGTAGAGGCAGGAGTTGTCAGGGACTTTTCATGTCCCTGTTTCCTACCCCATTTCATGTCTTGCATATTTTTTTTAAATCAGATGAGCAAAATGAAGAAGGGGCAATAATAAAGTAAACTTTTATATTCATTAAACAACATGCTACTGTAACAATATAGGTTAAACCATTCTTACCGTACGACAACTCATTGGCTATATATACATACAAACAAACATGTTCAATTATGTCAAACATTTAGGGGTACAAAATTGTACAATGCTGCTGAAAATGATTATCAAACTAAAACAACAAAACTATAGTATGCTAAATTTTTAAATTGGACAATCATAGTTTAATTTTCACACATCTAGGTATTTATTATCCAAATGCTATCATACATGTACAGGATGTACATAATCATCAATTTTTCATCTAGGGACTCTAATACAGGCAGACAGTCACACACTTAGCTTTTCTTAGTTCTTACACTAAACTATTACGAACGTCAACACAAGTCATGCTAAAAATTGACTCCTGTTTAGCTACTTTAAGATTTCGATTATAGAATCATATTACTAGAAAGATGGAAACTAAGTACAGTGTATACACATATGACAAGATAGAATGTAGAAATTCAACAAGAGATGTTTGTAAAACATGTATGCCCCCCATAGCAGCCTATTGTCGAAAATACTCACCTCAAAATCAATAGGGGTCATGCACTGGTGCTGGCTAACCTCAAGTAAAGTTTGAAAATGGCAAAGCATTCTTTAAGTTATTGGATGGAAACCATTTTGGTCTACCGACCGACCGACTGACCTACCGGCCAACTGACATGTGCAGAACAATATGCCCCCTCATCAAAGATGGGAGGCATAATAATTAGTAAATTTTTCCAGTTTTCAGATATTTTAGTGATTGAATTTTAGTATGTCTGGAGAACGTACCATTTACAAGAGAAACTGAAAGTATGCAATACATTGAAACAATGAAAAAATATCACAAACACAAATAGTAAAACATGTCCATGTAGACTTATATACTAGCAATCACACTGCTATCAAAGCAAGCACCGAAAGCTGCACGTCTATATGTAAGAAATTAAGGAAATTAAGAAACATCACTTATTTATGAAAGACTCATGGCGACACTTCCACTTCAATATTTCATGATTGACATTTTACAATTTCTATTTTATTTTTTAAAATATTTTTATTGGAACTTCAAGAACTCTTAATTTTATAAATCTGCTACTACTAGACAAATGAGGAACTCTGCTCGTCCAAATGGGTAATCCCCATGGTGAGGGTAAAGAAATCCAACTTTCCTTCCACAAATCAGAAAGAAACATGTCACAGAAATAAAGTTACGACTGTGAGAAAGTCGCCAGAACATTTAAATTTTTTCTAAAAAAATGCCGCAAACATTTCAACATTTACCATACCTGCTAAGTACTTCTATTTTTAGTAAAGTTCACCTACCACTGCACAAACAAAGGTACATTTGCTTCATTTTATGATCTTCTGTCCCATATTTACATCCACTAGATTTGTACCTTACATGTTAATGCATTTAAATCCCTTTTAGATCACATTAAAGTGTGTCATGTGACATAATTCGCTTTTTGACTCCTATTTTGGATTTAACTATCTTGACAGGTATTTAACATTTCAAAGCAATTTCAACGTTGAGCAACATCCCAAATTACACCAAATGTCCACAAAAATCACAAATAGCAAATCACAACCACAGCATACAGACGCATCATATCATTTTTCTACAGACTTGAAAATTCACAAAATTCGTAATGAAAACCTCGAAACAATGGCTCACCTTTAGTACTACTCTCACTGTCGAGTACAAGAAGGAAGGCATCCGGTGCCAGGGCTTCACCTGCCTTCACCAACAACGATCGCTTCATTCTCATAGTGCCAGAGTTAGCTTTCCTTGCCTGAAAAAATTAATTTGATCAGAATTAATCCATTGTTCCTTACTACAGTATATGCAAAGAGACTATTTACTAGAGAGAGTATGCAATTGGCATTAAACACATCATCAGTCCTATATATAATTCAGCTTATTTAAAATGATCTTACTGGTAGTTAATTATTTTAATTTTTTAATCAAATAATCTAATGCTAGATGCAGAAATGTTAAGTCTATATAGGACAGAATTGTCTCATCAAATCACTTTTAGGTTGAAGTTAAGTCTGCAGAAAAGTGTATTTTTTTAAGGAGAACATTTCTTAATCAAATCACTTTGCTTACTTGTTCAATGATCATTCCGGCTATATCTTCTACTCTCTCTGGTTGTGTATAGAGTTCTGATCGTAGATCCAGTCTGTGTAACATCACTTCTAACCTCTCCTGGTATATCTTGGCATCGTCCAATGCTAAAGCCTTTGTTAAAACACAATTTATTACTTTTTAATTGTCAATTAAATCTGTTTGGTCAGTTTGAAATAATGTTTACTTTCAAAATATGGTAAATATAATTAGTTGAAATTTTATCAATTTCTTTCAATTTTTTATTTTTGTATAAAAGGTTTTTTGATAGGCCTAGGGTAAACCCACCAAAGGTTGCTATGGTAACTCACCTTTTTTAGATTTGTCATGGCAACCTCAATCTGTTCAACATCTTCCTCACATTTAGCTAACTCTGTATGGATCTGACAGCGCAACTGTACCAACAAACTATGAATAAAAATACAAAATTGCAAGTTTATACAGTACAATTAGGGTAAAAATACAGTGATGCACTGGAACAATCCACTATTACGGTGTAAAAACAAGTATAAATGCTTATACTAACAGTTTAATACCAAACTTAACTCTACCTATTTAAGCAATGGATTTAATCTTTTGGGGTGCACATAAATCGTGACGTCGCTGTCACCTTATCCTAACTGGACTAGACATATAACACGTGATTCTTTGCCCTTAAAACTACTATCATTATTTACACAAATTGTATCAGTTTCATGTACAAATCAGTGTCAGAATGGGCTTAAAAGATACAAGACTAGTACTGACTGATAGACAGATTTGTATGAACTAGCAAAGTCAGAACATGGGTTCTACACTTCATATGTTTGGTATAAGTGCCTTGGCCATCATTCAATGGGTATAAAAGTATAACATGATATGCACTGAATCAAAACTTTAACTGCAAACATGTGCTAACAGGCACAGTTGGAAAGTATTCTGTGTCTTGCAAGTTGCACCACATTGTCTTGGTAATCCACATATTTGGCAGAATTTCAGAAAATCAGTCAATGGGTTCTAACTATACAAAGTTGTTTGGATTGTTATAGGGGAAGAACAGTTGGAGACCAGTCCTATAATCTTTCTTCCACTTTTTTGTTGGGGATTAAAAAAGAATGGAATGCAGTGAAAAGAAGTAAAGCAGGAAAAAGTAGTGACATCTTGAAAGTCAGCAAACAGTGCCAATAGCATAGTACAAACCTTTGTATATTTTCCAAAGCCTCAGCAACTTGTGTGAGTGGTTTACGCACATAATGACGAAGGTTAGGTTGTAACAGTGGCATACATAGGTTCCACTGAGTAACACAACCAACTTGTATCACGTTAGGTTCCCCAAGTCGTATGGCATTCATTATTACTTCATCACATCTTTTGATAGCTTGTAGTCGTATCTGAATCAAATCATGTGCATGGTCAAAATTATTAGAGAAAAGGAGTAAAATATCAGTGTTTCATTTTGAGTAACGAGTTCTTGAATCATCAAAATTGGCTGGGACTCATTTAATTTTGGAAGTTCTTTCTTTTCACATAGTTCCGCTCACTGATTTTTAAGTTTAGTAGAAAAGGACTCATAGTTTTCAAAACCAAAATGAAACACTGCAAAATCATGCCAAGCATATAGGCTATATTTGCAAGTTTGCTTCAGCTGAAACATGAAGGGCATATCAGCGTCTCCTTCTGAATATTTTCCATCAGAGAATATTTGTCTTCTATGATTTTATAAGAAATTTGGACTAATTATTAACTTCAGGACGAAGCTTATTTGGAATCTTTGTCATGTGTAATAAATGGAGTAAAACTGAATGTACAAGTGGCAGTTATAGACAGCCATATCCCTCACTGAAGAGAAGATAATCAACAATGGGCCATAACTCAGACAAAAAAAGGTCCCCACAGTTGTCATTGTGTGAAATTTTCGCAAAATCCCTTAAGAACTGTAGCAGCAGAAGCATTACAGACTGACAGAAGGATGCCTACTATTACCATATCCCCTTAGACTTGGCAGGGGATAATAAGAGAATACAGTGGGAACCCTTATTTTTGTGAGTGCTTTATTTCACAAATTAAAATTTATACGACCTATTCACTCATTAATGAATTTGTGAAATTAACATTCGGACAAAAAAAATGGGAATTTCCGTATTTATTCCGGGGTTGAAATTGTTGTAAAGCTTAAAAATTATTGGACATTTGCTTAAATATCTCATATTGAAAACCTTATGACTTATCATATTACTTACATCTACGACACGTTTGTGTAGTGATTCTTGTTTCTCTGACAACTGTTTCACCATAATATCACACCCTAGAAACTCCAACTCCAGATAGAAACCTTGCTCCTGTTCAATGATAAGTGTTTGAATATTATAGTTAATAGTGAAAATAAACCACCAAACACAGATTAAACAAAACTACTGTTAATTTATTTATCCACAATGTTTCACCTTTTTGTACATATATATATGTATTATAGTGTCACCCTTATTCAGTACTTTCCGGCTTATGAGACAACAATGTTTACTTTAGGTTTCCCGTCTCTTCATGCAGAGCACCAGACAAAAAGGCAAATGATGAAACTGACTAGGTTTACCAACCAGTTAATCTCTTGGTGAGTTGGAAACACCCCCAAAAACATTTCAAGCATTCCAGAATTGATAAAGTGACTTTTTGTTCCATTTTTTGTGATCTACAAATAGATTTACCTTAACACTGCATGTCTTCATATGTTCAGCACAATCTTGAGCAAGGTCCGGGAAATCCAATTCTAAACATAGTCTAGCTAACTCCAACAACAAATATGGCCTAAAATAAAATATTCCCTGATAAGTATAATACAAGAAACAGACAGTCAAAGACATACATAGTATAATATTTATTCACTTATTTATAATATGCTAGAATACTAATTATTTCATGTTTTATCGTGTAAATATGTACATCTGTATAATTATGTTTTTATATCTTTAAAAAAAAACAACAACAACACCAAAAAATGGCACAGATCTTCGCAAAAATTTCTGCTTCAACAGTACTGTAAACCAAGACATATTTTGCGTGATTTAGTTTTGAGGATTTTCTGAGTGGAGGAAATTTGCAAAATTAAGTAGCCGCAAAAGTGTTCCAAACATTCAAGAGATTGCGGGAGACTTCAAAAGCAAATATTTGTAGTCACAAATACACTGATGACTGCAAAACATGATATTTAGTATTCGCGAAAGTAAATTGGTTTACAGTTATCAGTAAATGATCAAAGATTCGCCAATTGAACAATTTTAGCACAAAATAACTAACACATTCATATGAATTGTAATACTAACAGTGTCAGGTATATAAGAATTATATGTAAAATCATAAATCAAATCATAAACCCAAAATGATGGGTTAATAAAGGAAGAAACATTGTAGAAGATAACCAGTCAAAACATAACATAAGTTAACTATATTTTCGTGGTATAATGTGCTCATCTATACAACTACTAGTTATAATTGTGCATTTGCTATAATTGGGCTACATGACTGTATAGAATAAAACAATTGTTCACACACCAAAGTTCCCACCTAGAGATTGACCAGGACAACCGGGTTCAATAAGGAACACTGTCAAACAACCTAAGGAATACTATAATGGAGCCCTGAGCCCTGAGCCCAAGGTTATCAACTTTTGATAAGTCTCTGTTATCTCATGAATTACTTTTTCTCATATTCTAGTCTTCTCTATTTTTCAAGAATACCAGACCCTGGTTTCCTGAGGCTTCTCAAGAAGGAATCTCAGCTCAAAGTAAGATTTTTCTCAAATTGAGATAAATATGAAGTTAGAACTCTTGAAATTTTACTGCTATAAACTCACAACAATGTTTCTGCATTTGGTGATCCCAGTTTTGTTCCCTGACTCCCATGGATTATGATATTCATATAACACACTTGACAATATTTGAGATCCGGTGTAACAGGCCCCGTCTTCCCCCAGTCAGTTTTATCCCCGAGGGGATAAACTGGCGGGAGATAAAACTGACCGATACACCGGGCCAGGTAACCTGTGGTTAATGCCAAGGTAGCTAATATACTACATATCTCTACAAGATACTCGAAACATTGGAGAATATTTGTGCACAATTGGTTGAGATTGTCTATAATGGTTGTACTATAGAGGGTATAAAATTATATAGCTAAAACCTTACCTGTGTATTAGACTGAACCAGTTTAATTGTAAACAAGTCTCATTATAATCACTTACAATTTAATCATAAAATAATGTATTTTTATTTACCCTTTACTTCATAGATACATCATCATTTTACGCCAAATACTTATATTAAATGAAGACATTTTCTTAAGGTACTGTAAACCTAACAAGAGCTGTCACTAGACAGCGCGCTCGACTATTCGCAGCCATTTGTCAGAAAATATAAGTTCAAAACAGGCCATTTAAAATTTGTATTATATTGAAACGTGAGTTACGCTACTTAGTTGACTACATGGCAATGAAAGCTAATGTACAATGGTTGTTGAGGCATGGCAATTATCTCAACACTGGACTATTAACAAATATTTGTCAGTGAAAATGATTTTAAGACTTCAAGCGGCACTGTACTCTATTCAAGAAATGTGTATGTTTAAAGGGAATTGTATTCACATGACGAAATCGTGTCTCGTGTCCAAGTTAAAAAAAAGAATCATAGTTTGCATTAAAAAGTTAAACTTTTCAATGCAATATCATTGATAGTAGGTGAGATATGGTTTGAATGTAACTTGCATGCAAAACTTTAACCAAGGAAAGTCTAAGTTAAAAGGGGCATAACTCGAATTAAACTAAAAATGGAGTTATTACAATTGACCAGTACCATTGACTAATGATGATAAACAAGTGTTATGAGTTTCAATGCAATATCATAAATAGTAACTAAGATATGGCGTGAATAGAACTTGCATGTAAAATTTGAACCAATAAACTCCGATGTTAAAAAGGGGCATAACTGAAATAAAAACATAATAGAGTTATTGCCCTTGACTGATACCATTGACTGATGATGGTAAACAAGTGTTGTAAGTTTCAATGCAGTATCATGGATAGTAGCTGAGATATGGTCTGAATGAAACTTGCATGCAAAACTTTAACCAAGAAAATTCTATGTTAAAAAGGGCCATAACTCAAATAATAATCATAATAGAGCTATTACCCATGACCGGTACCATTGCCTTATGATGGTTAGTAAGTGTTGTTAGTTTCAATGCCATAGCACAGATACTATTTGAGATATGGCCTTATTAGTAACTTGCATGCAAAACTTTAACCAAATTTTCTAAGTAAAAAAGGGCCATAATTTGCATTAAATTCATGCAAGAGTTATCTAACATGGTTGATTACATGACAGGGAAAGCCAGTGCAAAGTTTCAATCCAATATATGCACTGGTTATTGAAATATAACCAAGGTTAAAGTTTTGCATGTAAAACTTTAACCATATGCAACGCCGACGCCGACGCCGACGAACAAGTGACTGTAATAGCTCTCATATTCTTCGAATAGTCGAGATAAAAATTATTTCGCGCGATTTAAGTTCGCGGTGTTTGCGGTTAGTAAAAATCCGCGAAAGTAAATAGCCGCAAACATGTCCAGGACAAGAAAAACGCGAAAGTTTCTCGTTTTTGAAGAAAATTCATCATTTTGGTACGACGTTCATAAGACCATATTATAAGTGCTATTTTGTCAAAATATGGAATGTTAAGTGTATGTACTTTTTCTGAATAAAGCCTTTTATGATCATGGTACAATAATGAAAAGACTTTAAAAAACATTCTTGAAAACTTGATTAACAATACACTCAATATATGAACATGCATGTAAATAGCGCTGTTTATTACCGGGTATGTCATTATACAAAATGACTGACAGTGTCAATAAAACTGTGAAAACATTACCAGCGTAGTTTTCAATTTGTGTCAACAAATACAATAGGTAACTATCTACATCATAAAGAGTTTGAGAGGGTTTAACGAAGGTGAGAAGTATAATTAAGAAGCAATTATATACAAACCGAGCAATGTATGTGACAGGTTATAATATCAATAATTTTGTCACTATGCGATTTAGTGTTCGCGGAGTTCGCGGGAGACTAAAAAACGCGAAAATTTGTAGCCGTGAATATGCCGACAATCGGCAAAACGCCAAAATTTGTAGCCGCGAAAGTTTCTAGGTTTACAGTACATTTATTTTGTAGATGAATCATTTAAGGTGGTAGCATAATTTAGCTTTATTAATATTTATTTTCTACTACCTCCAAGGGTAAATGTTGTACATTTTTCATAATGCCATGCTAATTGACACAATGTGTCAGACAAACTTCAAGAAGAAATTATTTGAAAAATTATGCTAAAACTGTTACCCAATTATAGATTACACCCCTATTCCAATAAAATCTCTGCCTTAGAAATCTTATAATAAAAAGAACTTTAAATAAATATTGGAATAAACTGTAAGTCCAGGATAAATTAAATGCTAGATTATCATCGTCTTGTTTAAGTGAATGCTTTTTCCAGCTTCAAAATATACTGGGTAAACTTTCAAATTTTAAAAGTTTCAAAATTACATGAACAAAGGGACAAAAATTGAACAAAACTGAAACCAGGGACCAACTTTTAGGAAAATATGCAAGACATTTTAAAAATGATAATCTAGTTATTAATAATTTATGTATGGCCTTTATTAACAAAACATTATCTTGCCGTTCTTTTGAGGATGATTTCAAAGCAGTAAAACTGTGCAACAATAAAATATACAATGATGAACTACATTAAGCTAGCAGACAATGCAATATATGTCCCCACAAATCGACATTTCAAAAGATTTTTAAGTTGAAAATGGACAATGTCTCCTCTAAATTATTAGTGAATGATTGAAAAGGAGCAATAACTCCTCCAAACCTTTGCAAACTAGGGGAAATACCTCATTCAGCCAAACATATTAGGGTAAAGGGCAATAACTTCTTCAGTACTTATTGAAAAGGGGCAGTAACTTCTCAAAACATTGCCCAATAAGGGTCAATAGCTCATCCAACAATTTCCTTACACATTTATAGATCAGAGGAAATTACTCCTCCAACCAACAGTAGAAAACGGGCAATAGCTCATGCAAACATGGTTGCAAAAGGGCAACAACCTTCTCAAACATGTGCAGATCAAAAGAACTAACTCCTCAATCAATCATGGAAAAAGGGACAATAATTTCTTCAAAGATTGGTAGAAAATGTGCATTCACTCATCCAACAAGGAAATGGGCAATGACTTCCTTAAACATTTACAGATATTGAAGGGGCAATAACTCATCCAAACATAGTTGAAAAGGGCAATAACCCCTTCAAGGCAAAGGTAAGGAACAATAACTCATCCAAACGTCGTTAGGAAAAGGGCAATAACTCATCAACACCTTTGCAGGTAAGGGGCAATAACGTATCTAAACATAGGCTTTCAGTGATAAAGGAGATATGAATTAACAGATAAAATATACCTCGATATTAATTGAAGCAAATATATTTTTTGTACCTGCAGCAAATTTCAGTGAAATAAATATGAAGATGAAACCCAAACTAGATGAACTTACTTTTCCTGACTCTCCGGAGGGATTTTCCTTGTTGATACTGGTGTAGGTGTCCGTCGTCCTTTTGTTGGACTTTTTCTGATAAGCAAGCAAGTTAGATGGTGATCAATATATGATTGCATTATACAGTATAACCTAGTACTGTAAAATCATTAATTTTCATGGGGAGTAAATTTCGAGGATTTCGTGGTTCACCTTTAACCAGAAAATTAAATCCCATCAAAAACTAATTTTGACCATTTTATTTATTATTTGAAATGCAAAGTCCATGAATTAAAGTCCCATTGCAGTCTTCACGAAAACCTTTTCAAAGTACTAGCCAGTCGGGCTAACAACAAGGCAGAACTTACTAGCCCAAGCAGAAATTTACTAGTCAGACTATTAAATTATTAAAATTATTTTAAATTTTCACTAGACTTTCGGACTAGTCACCTAGAGACAATTACTAGCCCGACCCAGTTTTTACTAGCCTCGGGCTTCGGGCTAGTTGCCAAATTCGAAGACCGCCATTGAAATGATCCTTTTTTACAAAACAACAACATTTTGACCCATTGAAATTTAATGATTTTACAGTATACTCTAACTAAATGTGTGTGCATATTATTAGTCAATAATTTAGACTACATAAACAAGATAGCATGGTTAATGTATGATATACGTAGTTTCCGAAATTTATTGAAAATACTGAATTATTACGCTCATTTTGTTGTTGGTCTAGTTTTACCAAAAACATGCTTTCATTAGCTAAAGACTTCATGACTTTTCTCAAGTCCAATTTGAAATTATTAAGTTAAACATAACATTATGTGCATTGATTAAATTAACAACATTTTGTATTATAACCATGCTATCAATTTGGGGTTCGACCTCTATACAAGATTTCTGTATACCACAGTTATACAAGTCCTCTGAACAGTGTTGCAATACCATGTGACTAATGACTAACAAATTTCATCTTGGATTTGATGCCTTTCGTGTCATCAAATGGTATTGCTGCACTACTATAATTGCAGATTCTACATTTATATAGTGTGATATTATACATCTGCTATATCCACATACTTGCCCGTCCAGTCTTTTCTAGATTTCTTTTTTCTATAATTTCATTTTATTTAATGATTTTAATCACATTTTGCTCAATTAAACTTACACAAGAAAACATTCAAATTAAAACTGGTGATAAACATGGAACATAGTCACAGTATCATGCTAATGTCTCAGACATGTTCTGTTAAACAATACAATCATCAATTAATGATCAAGCAAAAAATCATAATACCATTTTCTGACAACAAATCATATTGCAAAACATAACAATACTGAACTACATAATAAATATTTGCAGTCTTATATTTAAGTAGTTACAATCATGGCTTAGTTTAACAAATTAAAAACATTATTATGTCACATACTATAAACATGTATAAGAAAGAGTAAAGTGAAGGAGAAACTAAGAAAGCTGTAAAATTAGTAGTTACTTACACCAAAAGGTTGGTTAGTACCGGGTATATGACAGGAATGAAATAGAATCAGTCATCAAAACTCACATTTAGCCCATTCACCAGAAGCAAGAAAAAAACTTTGAAAAGCAGGTCATGATTTCTTTGACTCATACTTATAACAAAACAACTCATTCAATAATTCCACAATGAACTTTTAGATAGCGGAAGTTATATATTGCTTCGAGTTGCTTTTTTTGGAACTTACATGAAAAAAACAGTTTGTTCGTTTGAAAATATCTTTTGCTTTTTATCATGTAAATTGTAAAAGTACCCTAATTCCCTAAGTCATGGTCGTGAAGTGCATGCATGTAAAAAAAGAAAGAAGATTCAAAGAAAATAAATTTGAAGAAAATAAAGCAAAAAAAGACAAAGTTAAATAGAATTTGGATAAAATTGAAAATTAATATTCTGCAGGTGTACTTGAGACTGTTAGAAGGTTACAAGTAATGAGAACATAGGATATATAAGATGTTAGATGGTAAACAGGAGAAAAGTCAGAATTGCAGTTATATCTCAGATAGTGAAATGTCCAGAATTCTGGACATGTGTGCATATAAATCAAACATGTGCTATTTATAAAGTCTCAGTAGCTTTTATACTCAAAGGCCTGCTTAAGGTTGGCTGACAATTTCATTTAAAAAGGGTTGAACCCTACCATTCATTTCAACCAGCTGATAAATCCGAAAAATAGAGGCCTAAACTGTCAGCCTACCATAACAAGTGCATACTTCACACCATGGAGATAAAAATACCAGATCCTGTGCCTTGTTTTTGTACAAGCAGTTT
The DNA here is from genome assembly GCA_963678985.1 of Spisula subtruncata. Classification (NCBI taxonomy): domain Eukaryota; kingdom Metazoa; phylum Mollusca; class Bivalvia; order Venerida; family Mactridae; genus Spisula; species Spisula subtruncata. The sequence continues at coordinate 14,587,460 of OY787666.1, read as the reverse complement.
AGATCTTAATACAGAAGGGTCACTGACAGTGTTGACTATATAGCTACAAAAGGTAACTGGTTATTTCAGCAGACATTTTTGAACAGAGATGGTTTCACAATTTTATTTATAAATGCTGTGAGACAATGAACTTCATCACAAATATTTTAAGACTGAAATCCTGACTTAAATCTTAAGTCTTAAAATATTTATGAGTAAAGTACAAGGCCCTACGATTAAGGTTGAACAAATACCGATGACGTCTGAAGAAATAACCAACTTTCAATATAGTGCAATTCTTGGTTATAGAAGAAAATAATGCATTTACTGTACCGATCTGACTCTTTGCCCGCCTTCTGTTTCCTTAAAACATCAAAGCAAATCTATGTTAATAAATCTTGTACATATAAAATTCAACTCAAAAGGGATCAGGGATTAGGATAAAAATTGTCCATAAAACAATATCGGACATGTGACTACACTACTAGTTCAACATGAAACATTAATATGTTATCATTATACATCAAAGATATTATTAACCATATTACTGTAAAATCATTAATTTTAGTGGAGGATTAAATTTTGTAGATTTCATGGTTAATCTTATACCATGAAATTTAATCCCATCAACAATAATTTTGACCCTTGGATTTATTACCAGAAATGCAAAATCCACGAATTAACGTCCCATCTAAATGGTTTTTTTACCAAAACCACAAAATTTCGTCCCAATAAAATGATTTTACAGTATATTCTAGGGCTGTAACGGTATGCTCACCTCACAATATGATACGTACAGTCAATTTTTCTAACGGTTCGGTATGATACAATATTCTCTAACAGCAGCTTACAAACTACAATTTTTAAGTGCCAATGAATTTGTTGATTCTATAACAGCAATTATAATGTTGCTATTAACTATTTTAAATGAATGTCGACAACATGGGGCATATATTAATACAACTAAAAGGAGTGAAGCATGGTAATTTTACATAATCAGAGGACTATCAGACATTTTTATCTCTGAATATTATTTTGCTCATGAAAAAGCTTATACCGAACCGTACCGAAATTCACAACTCTTGTACCGTGAACCGTGTGGAACTGAAGTCCGCGGTCTTTCGTGTACTGCGGTATACCATTATAGCCCTAATATATTCCATTGCCCCCATCTTGATCAGTTGTTATATGTAGTACAGTGTGAGTATTATAAAAAAATTGATAAAAAAAACAGAGTAAATCAATTCATCAGTTTAATATCTACAAGCATTCAAACACTATGTGTCAAAATGATAAAAGTATAACAGTGTTCAAAATAATGCAGTTAAAATAATAATAATGCAAAATGTGTTAAAATGTAATTTTATACTATAGTGACCACACAAGAATTCAACCTACACCCACTACTAAGAACAACCCAACAAAGTGCATCACCATACGATTTCATCTACAACCAAACATTGTTCAATTCTTACTTTCAAACCTACATTTACAATGATTACTTTGGCAAACATGTTGCATACCATTACAAAAAGATTTTGAATGCTCACAAATTCCTATTTTTTAACTTAAGAACTTCCCTGTATGTGCTTATGGTAGCCTTTATTGCATGAATAACATATTGAAGCGGGCATGAAGCATGTTATGTCAGTCCTGTAACAAGATCTGTTTATAACCCTACTTATAATGGTTATTGACCTTAATGTGTGACCTGGACTATTGACCTGTGTGTGACCTGAGTTTCCTTGACTATATTACCTGCTGCATACATTATTAACCATGTCAGTGTTCAGACATCATAAAAATATGATTAAAAATACATCAGCAATGTATGAGAAAAAATCCATTTTCAAGGACAATAGAAAATATATTCATAACAAGAGGGTCCAAAGGGCCCTGGGTCGCTCACCTGTTTGGCCTAGTGACCTAGATTTTGGCCCAAATGACACAGTATCTAACTTGACCTAGATTTTATAGAGATAAACATTGTGACCAAGTTTCATAAAGATAGAGTCAAAATTGTGACCTCTAGTGTGTTCACAAGATTTTTCAATGATTTGGCCTCGTGACCTAGTTTCTGACCCCATATGACCCAATATCGAACTTGACCTAAATTTTATAATGATGATCATTGTGATCAAGTTTCATAAAGATAAGGTCAAAATTGTGACCTCTAGTGTGTTCACAAGCTTTTTCAATGATTTGGCCTTCAAAGGCTTGTGACCTAGTTTTTGACCCCGGATGACCCAATATCGAACTTGACCTAGATTTTATAGAGATGATCATTGTGATCAATTTTCATAAAGATTAGGCTCAAATTGTGACCTCTAATGTGTTCACAAGGTTTTCCTTTGATTTGACCTAGTGACCTAGTTTTTGACCCCAGATGACCCAATATCGAACTTGACCTAGATTTTACAGAGATGATCATTGTGATCAAGTTTCATAAAGATTAGGCTCAAATTGTGACCTCTAATGTGTTCACAAGGTTTTCCTTTGATTTGACCTAGTGACCTAGTTTTTGACCCCAGATGACCCAATATCGAACTTGGCCTAGATTTTATGGAGATGATCATTGTGATCAAGTTTCATAAAGATTAGGCTAAATTTGTGACCTCTAGTGAGTTCACAAGGTTTTCCTTTGATTTGGCCTAGTGACCTAGTTTTTGACCCCAGATGACCCAATATCGAACTTGACCTAGATTTTATAGAGATGATCATTGTGATCAATTTTCATAAAGATTAGGCTCAAATTGTGACCTCTAATGTGTTCACAAGGTTTTCCTTTGATTTGACCTAGTGACCTAGTTTTTGACCCCAGATGACCCAATATCGAACTTGACCTAGATTTTACAGAGATGATCATTGTGATCAAGTTTCATAAAGATTAGGCTCAAATTGTGACCTCTAATGTGTTCACAAGGTTTTCCTTTGATTTGACCTAGTGACCTAGTTTTTGACCCCAGATGACCCAATATCGAACTTGACCTAGATTTTATAGAGATGATCATTGTGATCAATTTTCATAAAGATTAGGCTCAAATTGTGACCTCTAATGTGTTCACAAGGTTTTCCTTTGATTTGACCTAGTGACCTAGTTTTTGACCCCAGATGACCCAATATCGAACTTGGCCTAGATTTTACAGAGATGATCATTGTGATCAAGTTTCATAAAGATTAGGCTCAAATTGTGACCTCTAATGTGTTCACAAGGTTTTCCTTTGATTTGACCTAGTGACCTAGTTTTTGACCCCAGATGACCCAATATCCAACTTGACCTAGATTTTATGGAGATGATCATTGTGATCAAGTTTCATAATGATCAGGCTAAATTTGTGACCTCTAGTGTGTTCACAAGCAATTGTGAACGGACGACGGACGACGGACGGACGGACGACGGACGGACGGACGGACGACGGACGACGGACGAAGAGCGATCACAAAAGCTCACCTTGTGACAGGTGAGCTAAAAAATCACAGATCATTCACTCAGTAAATTAAGTGCACAAATAAAGCCAAAACATTTTATGCACTGATTAGTAGGTGTAACATCAAATAGCAAAAAAGAAATCTCAACAATCATATGATTCACATACATTATAAACTTTAAGCCTCAACAAATGTTAAAGATCCCCAAAGTCAAACTGTTAAGAAAAAATTGCCAAAATAAGCCATTTTTTGCAGATCAACAAAAGGGCTGATAGTTTTATGTGCAGAAACCTTACCGAAATAAAGGGGAAGGGGTTGGCACAAGCCGAGAGGGAGTAGGGGTCGACATCAATAAGCTGTGAAAAATAATATCAATTATAAGTCATGAACCAATAGTTAGAACTTGTGAGTACACGTAAACAATGTAATACATTAATTTCAATCAATGGCAAATACAATCAAATGCATGAAACTTAAGACAAAGTTTATGCCTATGGTTAATAACTTTTCGTCATGCAATTAACGTCTACAATTAATGTAACACACATCATACATGCACAAACCACAAATACTAATCAAAGACAAAATTTATTATTCTATACACTTTCCTTCACCCCTCGAAATTGATTACACATGAAGCCTAATACTTTTATTTAAGTTAGGACAGTTTTCTTGATATTGACATAATTGATTGGCGATGACAAATATTCTACTAACTTGATCTATTGCAAGTAACTAGTGAAAAATTCTGGTTTAATCATGTGGAAGACTTGAGTCACATAACCAGTACAACATTAATTATTGAAAAGCAGTTAAAAAAGTCCATGATTAACATGGACTGCATCACTTCAGCCACAGTCTGGGTCTGGTTTCAATTTTGAAAGAGTAAATTAATTGGTTAGTTTAATACCCTTTAATAAATTGAATGTAGTTAACCTCTAATTATGTTCTCTGCCTTTTCATTTCTGTATTAAGTTTCTGTATTGTGGGCTCGGAACAAAACTTTGTTAACTGCATTATTATATATAGGCAGCTACTATAATTTCTTTGATATACGGTTTCCGAAGTCAATATTATATGATAATAAATGATAATTTATACATCGAGGTCTCAGTACAAAACTATGGTACATGCCACTGATGTAGTTGCCATAGTTTTGCACTGAGCCCTCGATATATTGTTACATCACATTTACCTGTCTGTGTCGGCAGCTGAAGAAGGGGCTGACAACTGAGCCCTTAATTTCTTAGCATGAGCATCACTTGGTGGAACCCCCATCTGATTCAATATACGCTGTATCTCATCATAATATTCCTTAGGTTCATTATTCTCCAAAGATCTGAAAATATCATTCAACAATGTTAAGATTCATAATGTTAACAGCCAACATATGACCAAGTTAGATCCTATAAGTCAACTAGACATCTCCTTGACTCTTCTTTTGAGGGGGGGGGGGGGGTTGTGCAGGGTTTTTATTATCAATATTGTTAACTGATAATGTCTCCCCAGGGAGACTCGAATGTAGGTTTCATAAGGTAGACCAATGACTAGGGGAAGTTAAAATCTCAAAGGGTGGTTGAATAGCTGGACAGCTGATAAAAGTCCTCGAAAATTGATAACTTAACTTTTTTTAACCTATCAAACAAGAAACCTTTCTGTAGTATTGTCATTTAAAAAAATTTTTTTTCCAAAAAGCAACTGATTAAAATCAATAAAACTGCTATCAGCTATCAGGCTTTGACAGCCGCAATTAATTAATTGATGTATCCGATGGCTGGCACCTTAATGAAGTTGGACTAATGAAGAATTACTTACACTTTCAGTTTACAGATCTGATAGAATATAGCTAGCTCCGGTGAGGACTTGATGTCTTTATGGAACTTGGACGAATCAATCAACTGGTTCCGTACCTGAAAACCAAACACAAGAAACATAAGTTTGATAAAACAAAATGTGGTCAAGGCTTGTTTATAGAAGGTATGAATTTGTAATCCATAATTGTAACAAAATACAAAGATGGTATGCAAGTTACTTTAATAATAAATACCCTACTCTGTAAAATGCACAATACATGTACATAATTTCTTCAATCAACAGTATAATTTGTAATATAATAATGCCTAAGTTCAATGTCATAAAAATGTGGTTTAAACATTAAAGATTTTTCTATTCATTTATGGCATGATTTTTTTAATTGCCTAATATGAAGAACTAAAGATGAGGTATGGATTTTTTAGTTAAAAGGGATGGTATTTTATTAAACTGAGTGAAACTGATTGGTAAATAATTTAAACCAAAACCAGTGAAACTAAGATTTAAAAATAAATGCCAATCATAGCCTTTATTTCCACTAAAGTATGGCAGGCATATATGTGTGCCTCCACCAAGATTTGAACACGGGTCGCAGAGCTAAGTAGGCACAAGATAAACATGAATACTCACAATTAGTCCAAACACTTCCTTGTATAGTTGAGGTACATTCTGTTTGATAAATGTGGCTGCAGCATTTGCTATCTGACCAGCATCATTCTTCTTGCCAGCATCTAGGTTAGACTCTATCAATGCACTATAAATACAAACACATATGGCACTGCCTTAAACTACAAATGTATGACACTGCCTTAAGCTACAAACATGAAGCACTGCCTTAAACAACAAATATGAACGTACAGCATTGCCTTAAAGTTTGCTTAAACTTTCAGGGGCTTTTTCAACATCTGTCAAGTGATATAGCCATGCTTGAGTGAAATTTGTCCATTGATATATATTTTGTATTGCAATATAGAAAAAAAACTCAAATATGTGTCAAAGATAAGAAATGAAGTACCTGGTACCTAAAACCAAGGGATAAGATTGCAATATAATCAAACTGCTCACCTGAGAACACGAACCAATAAGACACATATTCAAACTAAGAAAGGATAATTATTTTCATATTTATTTGATGCAACTTAATATAAAATGGATAATTAACCATCCACGGTGCCATAAAATATTTTAGGATAAGAGCAAAAAAATTGTAGAATCGTAAAATATTTAGTTTTAGCCTTATAGGGAAGGAAAAATGTCTTACATCATTAACTGTGCTCTCCATTCAAAGTCTTTATCATCAATATCATCCAATGCCTTCACTACAGAATGTAGACTTCTAGCAAGAAACTGTCGGAATGTTGGCTTTAAGAATGGACGACAAAATTGCCAGTATATCACAGAGGCATTATAAACCAGGAAGTGGTACCTGAAAATAAAATCAAAATATTATATGTAGCTGACAAAGACTCATTCTCCTTCAACCAGCATATTTTAATTTGTGTCCGAAACATATTCTGGGAACTTGACTAACTACTGACGTATGAGGATGACAACAACTGTTATGAGTACTACTGACTCCAAAAAGATAATAATGAATTGGACACATATAAAGTAGCACTCAGTAAAGCTAATAAATACACAAAATAAACAGTGACAAAATCACAACTCGCCACTCCTGACAGTCAGCCACATCGAACATAGCCAGATTTAAAACCAACAAACAACAAATTACAAGGACATCTCTTAAAAGAAAAGGCATTCAGACAAAAATTATTTCTGCAATTCCTTTCTTACCACTTAAAGTAGAAAATACATACATAAAATTGAAGGCTGGTAGTAGGGGTTCTGTGATGTCCCCAACACTCGACCAAAGAGGCCATTATGGTGTCTATCTAAAGGCTTAATTTAAATGATAAATTAATGGTTAAAATTGCCCTTTTATTACATGTTTAAAATTTAATATTCTGATAAATAAAACTGTATAGATAAGTAAACTGCTTGGTACTTATCTTAAAACCTTACCTGAGTGGTTGAAATAAATAAAATATTACCTTGGATTTTCTTTTGCAAGAGAAATCGCTTTCAATAGATAAACTACTGCTTTTTCAAGTTGTTCAGGTATGGTTGCTGTAGGTGCTAATAATTGAGCTTGAACCAGATATGCCCGACATAAAAACTGGTTTGCCGGCGGAGGCTTCATAAAGTACATCTTCAGACATTCTTTAGAAATGTCAAATATTCCATTCTGGAAGGATAAGTTGCAAATTAAATCAATATATCCAAAAACATTTTTCAATAATTTACCATAAAATGTCAAGTATTCCATGCTGTTAGAATATGTAAGAAATAAAATCAATATATCCAAAACACATTTATTAATCATTTACTTTAAAACTAGCTCTTCATATTTTCAAAGATGATTTTTTAGTGTTTTTTTCCTCGACTTTAACATCATATTCTCATTACCATACAAAATTCAATAGGGTTGACTATTATCACTTCATCATGAAGTAACAACAGCATTGCTTTATTTGCTCAAACTTATAAACAATATAATCTGTACATATGTTTAGTTAATTCAATTATATTAACACCAAGTTTACATAAACATTGATCAGAAAGAACAACCATGTATGTATGAAATTATAGCTAAGAGTGCAAATTTTAAGAGACTACAACTGCACATGCTAATGACCTATTGTAAAATTATTCAATTTCAAATGGGACAGAATTTCGTGGTTTTGTTGACGTTGGGGATGTTATTTCATGGATATTTTATCCACTTAGTCATATGCTATAGAAATTATTAATGTTCATGGGGTTTTAATTGGTGAATGATATCCTCCACAAAATTAAATCACCCAAATATAAATGATTTTACAGTATTCCTAGTCCAGTCAACGAAGTGTTTGGGGTAGAACTAATTGCAACAGAAATTCCACTTGTACTGTGCGATTCTATACCACTTGTGTAGCATACACAAAAAAATCGCCAAAAATCGCATGTGTACTTTCCGAAATATTTGACTTTTAAAACCCAAATTTAGTAAAAAAATATTCATGGCCCTAACCACACGCCGTACCTGATATAATAAAGTTGATGACGTCATAAAACAGTATTAATGACGTCATTAAGTTGTCGTTGAATATTTATCTTATAACAATGGCGGAGTGTTTACTTCAATCGGACTCAAATCAGATCGATATTTCAACGAAAACGAGGAAATAGATCTAGATATCCGTAAGTATTTAAATCTTGTGTTTTTTGATAGCTGACTGTTATTAAATTTAGTATCATTGATAGAAATGCTGAAAAAACTCGTTTGAGTTGATTTATACTCTGTCATGCTCGCTGTTTTCGCGGAAAAATTAGCTGTTGTATTTTTTTCTTCATGGACGAATTATGCCACGTTTGAATGCTTATGCATCACTATATCAGTAAATTTATGCTTATTTTACGGTATTTACGGTATTTACGGTATTTACTAGAGAACAAATTTGTCGCACATTTACTGCTTTTTATTTGGTTAAAAAAAACTACGGAAGCGCGTTTTGGCCATGCCTAGATATTTGCGATAGCAAAATAATGTAACTAAAAGTGATTTATCTTCACTTGTAGGTGATACACAGATGGTATCTTATAGATGAGATTGCTACCCTTGATACATATACGCATCATTACTGACTATAAACATGGTAAGCTTCGTTTAATTACTGTTTTCATATTCTTATGCATGGTTTATAGTTGTTATTGTACTGTTGTTGAGTATAGTTTTACTAAACATCGCACAATTCCCGATACATTATTTGAACCAAACTGCCACACATTTTTCTCAATTTTCTGCATTTCATTTTATAAAAAAACCGGAAGCGCGTTATCGCCATCACCATTTACTTGCGATACAATTCAACTAAAATTATTGTTATTTTTTCACTTGTAGGTGATACACAGATGATTAGATGTCTTATATCTGAAAATGCTACCCTTGAGAAATATACCAATCATTGATGAATATAAACATGGTAAGCTACGTTTAATTACTGCTTTCATTATCTTATGCATGGTTTATAGTTCCCGATAGATCTTTCGTTACAAATTATCTCACAATTCCTGCATTTGGGTTTGTCAAATAAAGTATGGATGCGCGATTTGGCCATTTTTTTATATTTGCGATAGCAAAATAATGTATCTAAAATGATTTATTTCATTTTAGGTGATACACAGATGTTGGTTTGTAGCTGAGAATGCTTCCATTTCAAAATATACGCACCATTGCTGAATATAAACATGGTAATCCACGTTTAATTATTTGTACTTTCTTATACATGTACATGATTTATAGCTGCTAATGTAACATTGTTTAGTTTGACTAAACATCTACGCACAATGTCCGATATATCTTTTGTAACAAATTTATTTCAACTCCATTTTTCGATTACTTACCACTATACCAATTTATGCACTATTAATACTGCTACGCTTTTCTGAGTTTAAAGCTATGTGAATAATCACCAGTTATTTGCATTACAATACCTACGACCCTATATAGCCAAATACTTGACTAGTTCCGCAGAAAATATAGGATTTGCATTGTACATTGTATTTATATATTTTAGGATGAGGGTGATAAATGTGTGTTTTGTCAAAAGTCTCTAAAGGATGGTCGACCGGTCGCTAGTCTCAGGGAGAAGGGCAGTGATACCATAAATAATGTTAGCAAACAGAGAAACGACACCATATGTACTGTAGCAGGAATGTGTGTTCACTGTGATTGTAGGAGGGACTATGTTCATCCAAGGAATCATCTTAAGGTGACAAAGACCACACCTAATAAAAAACGTCCATTGAGATCAGATCAGGAAATATTTGACTTTAAGACAAAATGTTTATTCTGTTCAAAACATGCTAAATTTGCTGCTGGCAAGAGAGGGCTAGATGTTGTTCAGGTTAGAAGTTTTGACTTTCAACATTCTATTACTAAACATTGTGAGAGAAGACAGGACAGTTGGGCTGAAGCAGTAAAAGCACGATTAGCATCTGTTATTGACTTACCTGCAGCAGAGTGTGTTTACCATCAAACTTGTAGTGTAAATTTTAGAACTAACAAACAAATCCCTATATCTAAGCAACAAAGTGATTATACCTTCAACTCAAGTAAACTAAAAAGTCCAGGGAGACCTGCGAGTGTTGAGCATGTAGAAGCGTTTGCTAAAATTGTTGAATTCGTGAAACGTAACACGGGTGAAGTAATAACTGTTAAATATCTCGTAGAAATGATGACTGGCATCTGTGGAGAAAATGTGGACAAATAGACACATGAAAAGTAAATTAGTTGAGTACTTTGGTGACTCACTTGTTATAGGGTCTGTAGATGGAAAAAATGATATATTGACACTACAAGAAACTGTTGCCTCCATTCTTCGGAACTTTATGCAACAACAGAAGTCTACAAGTGACGAGGAAGAGAAATCCAGAATCATTGCAACAGCTGCAAAGCTTATAAAATCTGACATTAACAGCTTACAAAAAACAAAAAATGTGTACCCTTCCTTTTCATCTATTTCTTCTGTTGATGAAAATGTATCATATTTACCTGACAGTTTGAACTTGTTATTAGATACTATACTTTGTGGAAAACCGAAAGATAAGAATGTTAAAATTGCTTCGATTGGTCAAGCCATAATACAGTCGTGTAAACCTAAAACAATATTAGCACCTTTACAGCTAGCTTTAGGTGTTCAATTGCACCACCAGTTCGGCTCAAGATACCTTATTGACCTTTTGAATAGTTTAGGGTTTTCTACATCTTATTACGAGGTAAACAGGTTTGAATGCAGTGCAGCAGCTGCTTTAAATACAAGCATTCCAGTGGAATCAATTGACAACACATTCATTCAGTTTGTTTCAGACAATGTTGATCACAATCTATGTTCTCTCGATGGCAATAATACGTTTCATGGTATGGGGACCATAGCAATATCCACACCTGGATCGGATTCCAATGTTGTTATTCCACGAGTCGAGTTGTCCGTTGAAGACTTGAAAGATCTGGCTAAGATTGATATCAGATACTTTACAAACACAACAATTCGAGAAAACAGTGCAAACTTTTTGCCACTACCTAGCTGTTCATCTTCAATCATAAGCCATAACCCAATTGACTTGTTATATAAAGTTATCTGGCCACTTCGCCCTACGAGACCATGTTGGTCTGGATTTATGCAATCATTTGAGACTGGAAGAGGCCCATATCCTGGAACTTCCACTATAACTTTTATGCCCATGCTTGATTTAAATCCCAGTGACCTGACATGCATTTACTCTACATTATATTTTGTCTGTGAACAAGCTCACAAATATGGTGTCGCTCCAGTCGTCACTTTTGATCAACCACTTTTTCACAAGGCAATGATGATAGTCAATAGTGAAAATCAAGACAGTCCATTGAAACAACTTGTTATCAGATTAGGTGCGTTTCACACGGAAATGAGTTTTTTGGGATGTATTGGTCGGTTTATGTCTGGCTCTGGTCTGCAAGAAGTTATTGAAACTGTATATGCATCCAACACTGTTACACACATGATGACAGGCAAGGCAGTACATAGAGCTGTAAGAGCACACACGTTATTGGACACTGTCTTACATGCTATGTTGCTAGAAAATGCTTTTGGTCTACATGATGAAGAATTAAATGATGACTCGTTGGAACCATTAACTACTTTGTCCACACTATACGACAAGTTACAGAATGGCACAGCAACAATTGAAGATATCAATACTAGCGATTCTATTACGACAGTACACACATCTCTATCTGACTTTGTTGAGAGACTTAAGCCAAACAGAACAGCATCCTTGTGGTTACAGTATATAGAGATGATTAATATTCTACAAGAATTCATCAGGGCAGAACGTACTGGAGACTGGACAAAGCACTTAAGTTCTCTGACAAAAATGTTACCATTCTTTGCTGCTGCGGGTCACAATTGTATTTAAAGAGTGCATATCTATATTTACAAAATATGAGGGAACTTGGAAAGAGTCATCCAAAGATTGAAGAGGCATTCCTTGAAGGCAAGCATGTAGTCAGGCGCAGTGACCGATATTGGGCTGGTCTCTCTACCGACTTAGTTATTGAACAAGTCTTGATGAGATCAGTGAAAACCAGTGGCGGACTTACAAGAGGAAGGGGAATGAGTGAGCAACAAAGGGCTTTGTGGTTGATGTCCAGACCCGCGTGTACGCACATGAACAACTCAATGCAAGAATTCAGCAACACTGCATATACAACTAGTGATCAACACAAGGAAACATCATCAGCTCGAATCGAAAAGGACAACCATGACATCAAAACTATTCTAGCTTTTCTGAAAGACCGAAATCCCTTTCAATGTGATGAAACATCCCTGAGAAACATCGAAACTGGAATGACAGCTGAACCAACCGTCAATGTTGATAAAGCGAAATCGTTGGGCGAAGAAATTGTTACGAATATGTCAGGAAAGACAGTTGATCAATATGTTTTTAAACGCAGCTCTCAGGCAATTATTATGAGTGATAAATCTGCAGTTAAAATAGCTGGTGATAATATATCTCTAGATACACAACTAATTTTCCAGAGATTAACGACAGCTGCCATGAGGGACATTGATAATATGCCAGCGATGTTTACATTTGAGCTCTGTAGTATACCATCGTCAATTTTTGATAACAATGGATTACCACGGGAAGCTAATAAGGCATCTCTGGCGGATACAATATGGAAGATTGGAAACTGTTATTCTGAAACAGAGGGGCATACAATGACATATGTCATAGATGGTGGATCGTTACTTCAGAAAATTCCTTGGACTAAAGGGTTTACGTTCGCATCGATATGCAGTAAATATCGAGACTATTTGATGAAGAAATATTCAAAAGTCGTCGTTGTATTCGATGGGTATTCTGATGTTCCAAGCACAAAGGATGTGACACACCTCCGACGAAGTAAAGGAGCTGTTGGAACAAAAGTGACATTCTCGTTTGATACTCCTTTCCGTGCTAAAAAGGATGTTTTCCTTAGAAACAAAACCAACAAACAGAACTTCATTTTATTACTATCGGAGTGTCTTCGCGCAAGTGGAATCATTGTTCATCAAGCAGATGATGATGCTGACTGTCTGATAGTGAATACTGCAGTTGACTTAGCTGAAAATGACAATGTGACTATAATTGGTGAAGATACAGATCTACTTGTATTGCTTTTGTACCATGTCAGACAACATAGATATAGTGTGTATTTCAGATCGGACTGCAATCGAAATAAAACTGTGAAATGTTGGGACATCCGTAGGACACAGCTTTGTCTTGGACAGGATCTATGTAAAGACATACTATTCATACATGCCCTTACTGGCTGTGATACCACTTCAAGGATATTTGGGATAAGTAAAGCTGCAGCGATCAAGTGCTACAACGGTAGTGTGGAGTTCAGGTCGAGTTGTAGAAGTTTTGTTGAGTCTATCGACAAAAATGAAATAATCAAACTTGGTGAAGCCGCACTCCTTAATTTGTTCCATGGATTGCCAGGAGAAGATTTAAATCAGCTCCGATACAGAATGTTCACCAGCAAAGTAATTGCGAGCACCACAAGTGTGCAGGTACATTCCTTACCACCGTCTTCTTCCGCCACAGCATACCACAGCCTCCGGGTATATCATCAAGTACAAATATGGGCTGGGAATCAGGACCTTGATCCTCTACTATACGGATGGGAAAACGCAGGTGGACTCTTAGTTCCTACAAAAACCGATCTCCCCCCGGCTCCTGATAATCTTCTCCAAGTAATCCGCTGCAAGTGTAAAATGGGATGTGACTCGAAAAAGTGTTCGTGCAGAAAACACGGACTTGAATGTACTATAGTGTGTTCTGAATGTAGAGGTAGCTCATGTTCCAACTCACCAACAATAACTGAAGCTGCAGAGTTGTAAATGTCCAAACACTCCAACATGTGTATGCACTATGTCTCACATTGATCATATTGACATTTTTGAATGACTTCAATATCATAAAAACGTCAAAGCCTGTATTGAATACAAAGTGGGTGGGGTACATTTGTACTGTTAGACATGGTCATGCTAGTCACATATATATGTGAATGATTAATATTGTAAACTAACATGTGTGTTTTTGGTGTTATAAGTTTTAATGTTAAAATTGTTTTTGAAATCAAGATCACGTTATAAGTACTGGTTTCAAAATCTCCAATAAATATGGTGCAGACATGCATTATTATTACCTCCAATATTACATAGATGTTTATAATAAGTAAACGGCTAATTTCATGGTACTAGTTTTGTTTGTATGCTATGTAATGTTAATTTTATTGTGTAGTAGTGTCCAGTGATATGTTATTGCATCATTTTAAGATTACATCTTATAATTCATATTTATATGGTAGTGGGTGGGGTAATTTCACCCCCTAAAATGGTTTATATCATCATAAAATACATATATAAACTATTTCATTGTGAAAGATGCATATATACATGTATAATACCTACTGATAATTAAATATTAGGCATACCAACCATTGTATATTGTTTGTCTTGGGGTTAATAGTCATTTTAAAGAAAATAGCCATTTTCTTTAAAAATTAGCAGTGGTTTTATAAAATGGACCAGTGCAAAAAAAGTGCACGTTAGAAATCGCGCAACTTTTTCCTGTAAACACCTAAGATACTGACCTATCAAAAAATAACAGTACAATTTCTGTTGCAATTACTTCTAGGTTAGCCCTATTTTAGAGGTAGGTTGACTGGACTATCCCTGAATTCTAACATGTTGTAAATCAAACTCTATACCTGGAATGCTATCTCTGCACACAGTATGTATAAATCTGTGTTGAATGCTTCAGGATTATCCACTGAGGGTTTATTTTCAGCCACATTTCTCAGTAAGTTATAAGCTTGTTGTAAAGGTGCATTCTTTGCTGGCCCTGCAATTAGAAATATTTCTAGTTTTATTGGCAGTGTCTGACAAGGGAAGACATAAAATCAATGAAGAAACAGAAGTGAGATTCTTACAAGGAATACTGGTGCGATTCCCTAGAGCTGGTTTCGAATAGATTTCTCGGTTCTTTAACATGCCTGGTGTAGAGCACAGATACACCCTAGCAGGTCTAGTATTATGCTGTAAATTTACTGATTGTCCATATTTTTACTGATTAAAATATCTGTCATTATTTACTGACAATTTAATGACAAATTTCAAAACCATAGGAATTTCGCGAAACTAATTGTAATGCAGTAAAATTATATTCTGTACATGAGTATTTTTATTGGGTGCCCCTTTTCTTGAATTTGAAAAAATGACAATTTTCAAATTAAGTCTGTAAATTTACTGATATTTTGATCAGTAAAAACATGGACTATCCGTAAATTCACTGACTATCCATAAAAACAACATAATATTATACCTGGCAAGACAACCTCTGGCCGGGTTTCAAACCAACTAGTTCATCTCCTGTTGGGTGGAAAACACTTAAAAAAGTGTTTCTGAAATGACCAAGTTCCCTGGCCAATGATAGAACCAGGGACATCTTGATGGTTAACAGACATTGCTCCTCCTGGACTTTACTCCTCCTAGACTTTACTCCACCTAGACTTAACACCTCCCAAGGTACCTGGACATTACTCCTCCTTGATTAATGATAATTTGATGAGGGTTTGGTAAAGGTGTCAGGCACTGTGTTGTGATAGTGTATTGATGTCTGATTTAAATTATAAAATTTATATTTATTACAAAATAAAAGGAAGTTTTTCAAAATAATTATAGATCTACATAATCCAAAAGAAACAATGATATTCAAAAAAAATATTGCTAATATGTATGTATTTCAATTATTATGTGTGGTATCAATGCAATTTGAAGTTTCAAACAATATCTTTTGATGTTCAAACAATATTCTTTGATGTTGAAACTTAGTGTAGGGTGATATTATTGTACCATTTTTAATTGATTTGTTCATTCAAACTTGAATAATTCTTTGAAGTATAATTAACATACATACAAGCTTGTTAAAAGTATACTCATCCAAGAAAAAGTATACAATAATTGTAATACTAAATAAAAACAAAATAGATATGTATAATCAATCATAATATATCGATGAATATTATAAATAATAACTTTTATTTATCAATGATATAACATTGACAATATACCCTAGACATTACTCCTCCCAATAGGAGGTGTAATGTCTAGGGTTGTGGGAGGAGTAATGTCCATGGCCAAAGTGTCCAGGAGTAATGTCCTGAAATCATCTCAATCAAGTGTGGTATTCACTCGACCACTATAATAACATGAGAAAATCCGTGTGAATGTGATAGTGTGAAAAGCATCAGACTGTTCAACAACACTTTTTTTTCCCAGAGATGAGGTAACTGTCATAAATGTATGCACACTTAGTCTACCCCCCCCCCCCCCCGGCAAAACATTTCATCTTTGATTGGAAGTTTGCAGACGTAAATTTCCTACGTGAGTACGTCACTCAGTTACGTTTCTAAAAAAGCAACGCTAGTAACTTACCACTTAGTTTCTGGGCAGCAACGAGTAGGGATCGTATACTGGTGTCCATTGTTTGTGTTTATTTGGCTTAGAACTGTTTCAGACGCGCACCTTGTTTACAAAAGTCGCCATGTTGTTTGGACTCATAACACATTAAATTCTATGGTTGTGCTAAAAATATAGTTCTATATTTTCTGTAACCGGTACAACCCAAAACATGCTATATATTCAACCATAAATAGACACATCAACATGCACAAATATATTCAATTGAAAACAATCAAAATATTTCTTAGAAACATTATCAACATAAAGAAGTAGTTTCATTTTTTGGTGCGGATGAGACATGGAAACAGTGATTCGGTTATTGGTGCTCCGTAAGAACTACATGCACGTAAAAATTACAAGTCGTTCACGGAAGTAAACAAAATCGAAGTTTGTGTATCTAGATTGAAAGACCTTGGAAACTCGGCAACAATTATGGATGCCGGCAGCATTATCGGAATAGCACCTCTCCAGTTCATTCATGTTTTGGATTTGGTAACTTTGTTATGTATTGTCAATATCTGCAAAATGCATGTCATTCTAATTGAAACAAAACTTTGACATTACACAATCACATGCATCATCATTACCATTGACGTCAATGATCGTCCATTTACGTCATTTTGTAGTCAGTGCTATTTTAAGATGAATTTTCATCAATTAACCTCCTTAACCTGTTAAAAGCTTAACTCATTATAAATTCATTTTCTACAACCTTACTTAGTAACGTCATCTTAGCCTATCGAGGACACCGTTAACAGTTTAATACTTAATGATCATATCTGTGTTATCCTGTTTCTTTATTAAGTGCAAACCATCTGCACCTCTGTCTCTGATTAGCTTGGTTGCCCTTGCTTGATATTTCGTAGGACTTGTTTTTCTTTACACAAAATTTAAAGACACAACATTTACGCTTTGATTGAAAGACTCTGGGAACTATACAATTATGGAATTTGGATGTGTTACTGGAATCGCGCCGCATCAGTTCATCCATGTTTTGGATTTGGTAAATTTGTATTGTTAGTTATATTCAAATGCATGTAGGCCTACTGTCATGTTGTTAAACTGCTTATTTGGAAAACTTTCAAAACCTTGTAAATTAAATTTAACTAGCTTGTTTACGTTGCATGTTGCATGATTCTTCACTGAGGATGTTAAAAGCAATTTACACCAGTTTGGTATAGAGACCTTGGCACTGTTTTATCAACGAACTTACGAACATTTTAAACTTACGCTCAAATTTAAATTTCTTATAAAGCGTTTACATCTGCAAATGAGGGAAATATAATTGCTTAAAATCATTAACTGAATTAATTAACTTACGATTTTACGTATCGCTTTATCAGAATTTGAAGCAGTTACATAATTATAAAGGATTCAAATTTGAACATAAGCTTACGATTACCGTAAATGCTTTGATAAAACAGTGCCCTTATACTCATTCACATTGTTTTGTTTATTTAAGCCCCACATCTTTGATGAAGGGTATAGTATTGCTTCGCATATGTTGGTCAATAGGTAGACACCATACCCTAGGATCTTCAAACTTTACATGGAAGTTGGCCAGCAGCAGAAGATGACCCCTATTGATTTTGAGGTCTAAGGTCAAGGTCACTTTGACTTATCATTTCCAATGATTGGGCTGCCTTTGGGACGTACATGTTTTACAAACACCTCTTGTTTAATTGGCATTGATCTTCGTTTCCAGAACACAAACATAACCCGGGTGGAGAATGGGCCCCAGACGATTGTTTTAGCATCTAATGAAAGATTGGTCCTTGGACCACTTCCTATGATAGTAATTCCACCTGCTCATTACTGTATCATCAATGATCCTATGAGGTATGTTGATTATTGTAGGGTTAAGGCATGCTTTTTCATGCTTTTACATCTGCAGAGTCCCGAGGGACACTTGGTGCCCAAGCCTGTTAGGGCGGGGGTACCAACACTCCCGAGGGACTCTGCAGATGTATTAACGCGAAAAGGCTTGCGTAAACGCTATTATAGCATAAAACAACACTTTATGAGTATTTTTTTTCTAAATTATGACACTTTGGTGTGAAATTTTGGGCAAAGTCGGGAAAACGAACACGACGTCGCTTAGCAAACGTTACGTCATGTACAGTTTTTGTTATGAGCGTCGACTTCTGGTATCCGCAATTACCAAAAAAAACTAACGACATTGTGGGTTAGTTTACATTTATTATTTTACTTTTATAGAAAATTTAGTAGGAGTTACAATTGAAATGTGAATTACAGGTCATATGACACTGTAAATCATTCATTTTCGTTGACTGGCTCCTTAAATGAGCATACTTAAAACTGGACACCAACAGCGTGTGAATCCTTATATAAATGTTTGAGCAAAATCACTGTTTTTATGCTATAATGTGCAATAACATTCTATAATTATATGTATCAAGCTATTTATGACAGCAATTTTGTTATTATTTTAATATCTCCCTACAAAGCTTTGATAGTTCCTATATTAATCACTTTATTTGTTGTTCCTCATGTTTATTCTATGAGCTCCCTTAAAGATTTCTTATGTGTTTAATAGAACTCAACACATGTTAATTATTTCCCTTTGAACATCTTAGCATATTTATTATCTCCCTTTCAACATCCTAGCATATTCATTATTTCCCTTTGAACATCCTAGCATATTTATTATCTCCATTTGAACATCCTAGCATATTTATTATCTCCCTTTCAGCATCCTAACATATTCATTATTTCCATTTGAACATCCTAGCATATTTATTATCTCCCTTTCAGCATCCTAGCATATTCATTATTTCCATTTGAACATCCTAGCATATTTATTATCTCCATTTGAACATCCTAGCATATTTATTATCTCCCTTTCAGCATCCTAGCATATTCATTATTTCCCTTTGAACATCTTAGCATATTTATTATCTCCCTTTCAGCATCCTAGCATATTCATTATTTCCCTTTGAACATCTTAGCATATTTATTATCTCCATTTGAACATCCTAGCATATTTATTATCTCCCTTTCAGCATCCTAGCATATTCATTATTTCCATTTGAACATCCTAGCATATTTATTATCTCCCTTTGAACATCCAAGCATATTTATTATTTCCCTTTGAACATCCTTTTGAAACTCTTAATATAATATGGTTTTGATTTTTATTTCAGCAAATATATTGCAGGAAAGCTGTGTGAGTTGAAACTTGGTCAGTCAGAAGTGCGCTTTCATTCTGTAAGCAAATTATTTTCTTATTAATTTTTCTTGGGCTTTATTTTAAAAAAAATGTATAAGTATGAATACAAAAAATAATTGACAACCCTGACTGAAAAAAAAGTACTTGTAATTTATTGAAAGATCTATATAATTTCTCTTTAATGGTATTATCAATAGAAAATAGTTCCACTTATGTCGACGAGGGTTGCCCATATACTGTACATAGTAATTGCTTAATATATAAATTAAAGAAGGACATACTACAGTCTTGCAGGCAACCCTTGATACATGTGTAACTCAATATGTTTTAATGCACTCCCTATAAACCTGGAAATAAGGATAAGGATGATAAAAAAAGATGATGAAAAATGGACAGGGAAGACTCAGCTGAAACAGCTGAACACAGAAATTTAAACAAAAAATAACACAGACCACTATCACACAATTTCGAATTTCAGCTGTTTTATGAAAAGGATTTTAAAAAAGATAAGGAAAAATAGCCAGGGAAGGCAGCAAGACACTTAGATAGCCAGGCTCATAAAAACAGATATAGCACCATGCCAAACACACAACTGCATGAACACACCGCCTGTCTGAGTAGGTCCGAAAGACCTGGTTAGTATTTAATACAGGTGACCTTAAACAGAAGTTTCACTGTAACTAGTTATTAATTTTATCTGATGATAAATACGCTCATAAATGGAATCTAACTTCTTCAACAGCCAATTTGGAATTTATAACTTTGACTGTCTGAGACAGATGGCTGTTAAGTACAGGTGACCATTAACACAAGATTGATTATTTATTTCAGGAACCGTTTATTCTGTACCCAGGGGAGAAGTTAGTAAATGCTGAAAAGTTTGGTCATGGTAGTTCTGACTTCCGTCCAGCTATAAAACCTCAACCAGTGGTTAAAGCTAACCATGCTATTCGTCTGAGGGCATTATTTGATCATAAAGATTCGCATGGTGTGAAGAGGGTTGCTGGTGAGATATGGCAGATTGAAGGACCTCTTCTCTATTTCCCTACCACTAATGTGGTAAGATATTATTTCATACCTGCCAAATACTCCTATTAAAATGGAGTTACTCCTATTTTCTTTGTTAATTTCGGGTTTTCCAAGTTCACCTAACTTTGAACAAAGGTACTGTGGTGCGCCAGGTTTGACCGACCACATGTTTTCCTATTAACGCTCATGTATAATTTACAAACATTGTTCAATTTGTTGACATAATGTTAGGGACAAAACTTCGGGTACGAAGTGGTTTGGGTGCACTTACTTTCGTGTAGAAAGCTCAGCAACGGAGGCTTGTATCGTCGTATTTTTACGATCAGTACATGTATAAATGATGCTATTCCTTGAAAATCAAGTACTCTCATCACGTTGGTGGATATTTACCTGCATTTTAGCGATTTTTCGCTCGTCCTTGGCGTCAACTTCAACAACCGGAAACGGTGCGCATATAACTTGTTCTCCGTAGCAACGGTCGGACACCCCTAAATGTTGAAATATCGCAAAACCTGTATACCACGGCCGCTGCTGAAGGTGTTTTGATACAGAGGCCCCTATACTTAATTTTGTTGCATTGATTTAGACCGATTGTATGATGTCTTAATGCATTTTTGAGGTTGATTGTAGATTTTGGAAGGTGTTCTATGGTTGCCAGTACGCAATTTTTTTATGTGTGCAGCTCTCGACCAATCAGATTCGGGATTTGCGCACAAAATTTTGTGGTACGCATTTTGCGTACCACAGAATTTTGTGTACTGCGCACAAAATTTTGTGGTACACATTTCGTGTGCCACAGAATTTTGTGCGCAAGCTGTCTGGTATATAAGGCGAGGCTCCCGTCATTCGGGGTCTCCACACTTTAGAATTTTTTCAAGGCAAAACTCTATTTAATTATTTTTAGACATTTTTATGTAGAATTTCACGTCTGAGTTGATTAATAACTGTATTTTTACGTTTTATTGAGTCTTTAGCGATTTTTTAGCTTAAATAAGTACTTTGGCGATTTTTAGTGAGCATTTATTCTTTTGAGTCCGCTTGATAGACTTTAGGTCAAAAATCACTAAATTATGTTTGAGTAATCAAAGCACTCAAAGTTACACTGAAACCTAGAATTGTTTTATGTATGATTATTCATGTTAGTGAATTTTAAATTCAGTCATTCTTGTTAAACCATCTTATCCTTTACTGTCTCGTGGAGACCACCCCCCCCCCCATCTGAGCAGGTACACACACACATGTACACACACATATACACACACACATGCAGATGAGCTAAGATCTACTGATGAGCTGATGCTGAGTTCCTGTGAGCTGATGCTGAGTTCCTGTTCAAGTACAAGACATCCTGAGAACTGACAGATAGCTCAAGAAGTACTGGTTGGCCTGGAGTCTATAAATGTGCTGAGATCTGCAGCTGTACAGAAAAGTACTGGTTGGCCTGGAGTCCATAGATGTGCGGAGATCTGCGGCTGTACAGAGAAGTACTGGTTGGCCTGGCGTTTACAGGTGTGCCGAGATCTACTGCTGTACAGACAAGTACTGGTTGGCCTGGAGTCTATAGATGTGCTGAGCTCTATACATATGCTTACATTTTACACACATAGTAACAGTTTTATACAACTAACCAGTCTACTTAAATCCTGCTCAGATATAGATATCCGGGTTTTGAAACGCAAGGCGTTTTAAAGTCAGGTGTTCATATAGAGTCACTCTACCAGTGTTATAATTAGTCAGTGAAGCACGCACACAGTCACTGTATTAGTTGAGAGTGCATATAGTCTTGGTACTATAGTGTGTGATATTTAGCCACGCTACCATTTGGCCATTTGAGTACATATAGAGAGTCACGCTACCAGCGAGTAAATTGTTTAGAACCCCTGGCGCATAACATATTTTGGTGGCAGCGGTGGGATCCTATATTATTATAAGGGATCCAGTGATTCGAACCTCACGACTCCAGCAATTTGAGGGTTTGCCATGGCAGAGCGGTCGCCGGCTTCTAAAGATGCAGAAGTGTACCTGAGGCACCAGGGACCGGTAGAGGAAGACCAGTTTGCACGAATGTCGCGAGCAAGCAGTGTCCAAAGCCTGATGGTGAATGAGTGTTCAGCTACTATACCTGATACGGCACAGCAACCAGAAGAACCGGCAGGCGTAAGATCACCACAGGGACAGGGTCAAGATAGCATAATTCAGCCAACTGCCTTGAGCGAGATTACTGGGATGATTAGAGATATAGTATTGGAGATGCAAGTCATGAAACAGTCAATTTCCCATAATAATAGTCATGCTAATCCGATACCACAGCGAGCCCCCAGAGGTGTGCGTTTTACAGATGAATGCAATGAAGGAGGTGAAGGGTTTGATCCTTACAGTCCTGATGAAAGCCAGAATTATGCTGACAATACTTATATGCGTCACACGCGACCTGCTGAACCTTGGCTGAGAGTACCCAAATATGATGCTAGTGGTAATTCAATCCAGCCACAGATCCCTGTGAGGTATGACACACAGTACAGTAGAGAATATAGAAACACAAACAGACCTAGATTCCAGTATACAGGTCCAAGCAACAGATACAGTAGGCGATCGGACAATATAAATATCCCTGTCTTCACTGGTAAGCAGGATTGGCCTGTGTGGATTGCAAGATTTGAGGCGATAGCACAGAGGTATGGCTGGGACGATGAAGATAGACTTGATCAGCTATTACCGCGCATAGAAGACCAAGCCGCACAGTTTCTTTTTGGGCAGTTACCACCTGCAGTACTAAGAAGCTACCCTGAAGTAGTCAGAGAGATGCATAATAGGTTCAGGGTTATTGAGACATCTAGAGCGTATGCAGCAAAGTTCAGCAGAAGAAATCAGAGGTCTGGAGAGACAGCTGAGGAGTATGCAGCCGACCTGAAGATGCTGTATGACAAGGCACACCGATATCGTGACAGAAGAACAAGGGAAGAAGACCTAGTTAGGAAGTTTCTGGATGGGCTTAGGGATGATGAGATAAGATTTGAAGTAGAATTTCATAAAGAACCGGACACCATAGACGATGCAGTCTACCATGTAGTCAACTTTATACAGACTCGGAACAGTAGCAATGCGGGTAGAAAAGACAGAGTGATGAGACGGGCTATAGAGTCAGAGGATGAAGAAGAACCAGACTTTGATACAGTGTTGAGGGTACCAGCTAAGGGAAATAGACAAGAGAAGTCAGCCAATAGAGATGGTGAGACAGAATCCAAGGAAGCCAAACTATTAGCAGAAGTCATTGAGAGGTTGAGCAAGCTAGAAGAAGCCCAGAGGGAGACCCAACAAAGAAGATCAACACCTCAGAATAGAAGGTCTGTAGAGTGCTACAGCTGCCACAGGACTGGTCATTATGCCCGTGACTGTCCGGATAGACATACCTCAGGTGGAGGAAGAGACAGAGGCTTTAACAGAGAAGGCGAAGTGAATGGATCAGAAGGGAACAGTACATATGATTTGTTATATGATCTTCTGTCTCACATTTATAACCACTAGTATTAATACATTCCTTGTTTATGCATCTAAATCCCTTTTAAATCACATTAAAGTGTATCTTGTGACATGTTTTGGTTGATCACTCCTATTTTGGATTTAAATAGCTTAGCAGGTATGTCATTTGTTCCACTCAGTCCCGAAAAATCTCAATCTGAGCTAAATCTCATCTCATATATCGAGGGGTGCCTGTAATACTGTAGTAAGTCCTTCTTTATTTATTTTTATGCAGTTACTACAGTCTTGCGGGCACCCATCGATATTGTCATTTTGTTCATTTCTATTAGAGACTTGAATCAAAATTTGCTTCACAAAGCAGAAAGCACTATTCTTAGTTTATTACAGTACTTTTGAAGAATTTGAACTTCAGATTTTCTCAAATTTAGACTTCTTTTTGAGCAAAATCTCAATATGAGATGAGATTTCTTTCTTAAAGTGTAAATTTCAGATTATATCTATTCTGTTTTCTATTCATCAGGAATTACAAGGTATAAGAGAACCAGAAGTGATTCGTGCTGGTCAAGCTCTGAGGCTTCAAGCTAAACAAGACTTTACTGATAAAACTGGAAGGTCAGTAGATATATCAATGATATACCAATTTTTTTTTTCACAACTTTTTTATCATGTAGATCTCGCTGGCTTAGAATAAGATTGATAATAAGACTGATACATATTTATCTGAAATATACATCCCAATGTGCATCTTAAGAGCATAGTTTCATGAAAATTGGACATTGTCATGTTGACCAAACTGAAACTTGAAAGAAGTTGTTTTTCCATCAAAAAGGTGGAGGTTATTGACTATCCAGCAGGGGAAAAACTGAATGACTAAGCAATGCAGACTGTCTCAGTTGATCGCAAACAAATAAACAACAGTAGAAGTTTGTTAAAATTTTATTACAAATGTAGGCGTGAATGTATGATCAAGCTCATTCAAATATTGATAATTTAAAATTACACAATAATCATTTAACTGTACCCTGAGTTAGTAAATGCTGTTTTGGCTCAGGGTGCTCAGTGATAACCTTTTTTAGCATGAGTTGAGAGCCTTATAAGTTAGAGTAAATTATTTAATTTCGATGGGAGGAAATTTTGAAGTGTTGGTAAAAAAGACCATTTGGATGGGACGTTAATTTGTGGATTTTGCATTTCAGTTAATAAATAAAAGGTTCAAAGTAATTGTTTAATGGGGTTTAATTTCATGGTTGAATGCGAACCACGAAATCCACGAAAATTTAATCCCCCCACTAAAATTAATGATTTTACAGTACGAGATGGAGTTACTTCCCTTAAACATACTTCTATACCAGTTATTATACTGCCAAAAAAGGTATGAGAACATCCGACAGGGAAGGTAGCACTCAACCAAACAGTTGAGCTTAGGAATCAGAAACACCGCAACACAACTACACTGAGCAATGCCCACACATAAGCCAAAGAAACAATAAAAAAATAGAAGTCCCCGCCATAATAATGCAGGATGACCCAATTTGACAAAGAAATTATAGAATTGTGGTTATTGCATGAGACAGAATGAAACGCAGCCAAGACTCAATCAAGTTCCCCAAGGCCCCGCTGTACGGAAACAACAGCACAAACCCATGCCAAAACAGTGACCAAATGAGGCACAACAACTCTGGGGAGTGACTTAGTTTAAAACACTAAGGACAGTGACCTAACATTATGCGACCTAAAGAGGCACAATTACAACTTGATCTAGTTTAAAATAATGGGCAAGGTAGGAATGGGGTGGGAAATTACATTTCATATTTCTAGCAACTACACTGAGCAACACACTTGGGAGCGGGGGTTAGTTAGTTCGGGATTCAGTGGGCCTATCTGTCATTCACCATCACCTCAGTAGATACATTCGTGTTAATCCAACTTCCCCAAGCAGCTTTTGGAAGGATTTTTCTTCAAACTTATACAGATGAGTAGTCTTGACATGCAGCAATGCATGCAGGAAGGCATTTGGCTCCAATTTTTTTTGTCAGAATAATGTCCCTCTATAGCAGGTCACCAAATACTGACAGTTCAAATTACTGTAAAATACTTAATATTCATGGGGGATATAATTTTGTGGATGACCTCAACCATGAAATTAAGCCCAAATGAATAACTGTACCAAAAGATAATGTAACGTTCACTGAGACTCATGGCCTACAAACCCTGTCAATGGAAAAGCATGCTCTCCCATCAAGGATGGTTTGTTACCTTTTATATATGTATACTCCAGAATTTCGCATGTTACAGCCCACAGAGTTTCTTATGTGCATGTTAGACAACTCACTGTGAGCATGTGAATCAATTAGATTGTAACCGTCACAATATCTTATATGCACAGTTTACTTTGTATTCCCTGAATTAATTTTCGTGGGGGATTAAATTTTGTGGATTTCATGGTTCACCTTCAACAACGAAATCATATCCTATCGAACAATAATTTGGACCCTTGTATTTATTGCCTGAAATGCACAATCCACAAATTAACGTCCCATCGAAATGGTCTTTTTATTAAAACCAAGAAATTTCGTCCCATCGTAATTAAATGGTTTTACAGTATACTCATATATGAACATGTAATAAAACAATTATGATGTATGTTTTATGCTTGAATAGTTCTGATGAAATTTTATCCCCCATTTTTTCCTGAAATCCTTGAAATGACTCTCCTCAAAATGGTCTTTCTCGTATAAACCACAAATTTTTATCCCATTAAATTAAATGATTTTATTTTACCATATTGTATATTTTACTTGCACAGAAAGCGTGTAACTGGTGAAGAATGGTATGTAAACAAACCTGGGGCATACTTAGTTGGTGTATGTGAAGAGGTACATATATAATAATTATATTACACTGTTTCTATTTTCCTACCTTATTTATACCACCTTAACTTTGTATTCCTTTACATAAAATTTGTTTCTACCCGATATTGGTGTAATCAACTTTGTTGCATATATTAGTCACAGGTCACATATAGTATTGTTCGCATTCAGTTGTTACCTAGCTATTTATAATGTTGTTTGGTCAGCGGTCATTTTTACCTTAAGTTAACACTCTTATAGCGAAGTGTGTTGGACTTAATCTGAATAAACTTGTAAACTTGTCAAAACAAAGATGAAATGTATGATAAACAAAGTATTGATAAGGTATAGTATCAATACTGTAAACCAATTCACTTTCACCAGCACTAACCTTGAAGTTCACATTAAGCGGCATATTCACGACTACAAACTGTTTAAATTAGCATTTTTAAATCTCCAGCAATGTCCATATTACTGTTTTTAACACTTTTGCGGTGACTTAACTTCCCAAAGTTTTACCATTTGCGAACTCTGTGAAATTTAAATTGTGCAAAATAATTTCTTGGTTTTCATTATTGTGTGGTTTACAGGTTATGAAAGTGGAAGAAAGAAGGACATTAACAATAAATACCGGCCTTAAGCTGAAAGCTTTACAGACATTGACAGATGAAAACGAAGTTAAAAGGTAAAGTACAGTAAAACCTCAGTGATAAAACCATATATAAAGTACCCACAGATGATCTCATAATTGAGGCGATCTTTGATACTTATTCAGAAATGAGTCACTAATGCACCAGTCAATATTTTGGTCTTGGAACCGGACCAAAGTCTATTCCCCAGAACTCGGAGTCGATAAGAAGGACTCTTCTGTCTAATTTGCCCTGTATCACAATACAGGCCCTAATAAATAATCATGATTTAATTGGAAATTAGGGGCCGTACTGCATGTCTACTGCTTCCCTTAGTATTAAGTCATTTAGTCCATCTATACACCAACATGAGTACATACACTATGTCCATCATCTTTTAATAAGGGGAGGTAATCTAATTATGGAGATACACTTATAATGCACATGTTTCAAAAATTTGGTATAACCTAGTAAGGTGGATGAATCTAGTATATACAATACAATATTTGTCCAAGATACTGCATGTGTGCTGTTTACAAATGCTAACTTATCTGTAGTTATGCAAGTGTTGAGTGCATGTGATAAAGGGTTAACTTGCCTGTCAAATACTCCTATTAAGGTGGAGTTACTCCTCTTTTCGTTGATCCATTTCTGGTTTCCAAGTTCAACTACCTTGCCCTGTAAGTCCATTTTATGATCTTCTGTCCCATTATTTATAACCTATCTAATTAATACATTCCTTTCTTGTTTATGTACCTAAATATCTTTTTAAATCACATTTAAGTGCATCTTGTGACATGTTTCGCTCTGTCACACCTATTTTGGATTTAACTAACTTGGCAGGTATAGGTTTATCATGGTTCTTGTTTTATACACACTGGCTTGTATCACTCCTTAATCCAGAAATCTGCATCTGCTGTATACGAAATAATAAAGAATGAACTTTTCTTTAGAAGATTATTTGATGAAAAACTTCAAAGAATTGACAAAGTTACTACAGTCATAGGAAATTTCATAAGCTGAACTTTTACAATAGAACAAATTGTTTGCTCTAAACTGAGGTTGAGGAATTTATGCTGAGGCATATGAAACAGACTTGTGACTCGTGTTCAGGATTAGTCTTTATGCCTCAGTAGAACCACAGTTATATAAAATTACTAATATTTGTTTGGGATTCAAGTTTGTGGTTTTCTCGGATGACCTCAATCACAAAATTTAATTCTATGAATATTAATGATTCTATAATATCATGACTTATTGGATAATGTGCCAAGCTAGTTTTTCCAAAATAGGAGTGATCAAGTACAATATGTATCAAGATTTAAAAGGGATTTAGATGCATAAGTAAAAAAAGTATTTATTATAGTGGTTATAATTATGGGCCAAAATATCACAAAATGAATAAAAATGTATCTTTGTTCAAAGTTTGGTGAACCTGGAAAACCAGAAATTAACAATGAAAAAAGGAGCAACTCCACTTTAATAGGAGTACCCAGCAGGTATGAGTATTAGGCGAGTGTTGGGTGTATGGAGTAAAGGGTTAATCTAAATGCTTGTATTCTAGACTGGCTGGAGAGGAATGGTTGTTGACCGGAGAAGAACAGGATGAGTACTACCCTCAGATTGGTGTGGTAAGTCTATCTCATGTATCTATGTGTACCGTATGTTTATTTGTCTCAAGCACTTGGTCATGTGATATATATACATAGGTGAAAGTTTTAAGGCATATGCCTGAACTTCAGGTTTTTGAGTGAATCAAGATGTCTGTTTTTCTTTATTTTGCCTATATAAATTGTCAATTTTTGTGAATTTCAGGTTTTTCAAAATTTCTAACTTTCATCAATGTATATATAACAAACATGGATGTTTAATATAGAGCCTTGTGTATTTGATAAATGTTCACATTTTCTATAGCCATGCAGTGTTTTTATAAAATTTAATATATTTTCACATTTTCTACAGATTTCTATAAATCCTACAAATTTTCACATTTTCTACAGAATTCCATAAATCCTACAAATTCTCACATTTTCTACAGAATTCCATAAATCCTACATAGTTTCTCATTTTCTACATGCAGTACAGTTAAAACTCGCTTATAACGAAATGCCAGGGGGTATAAAAATTATTTCGCTGTAACCGAGTTTTCATTGTAACCGAGCACAAGTTTATTGTGAAATTTCACTGTAAGTTGCTCACATATAATGAACTTCGTTATAACCTGTATCGGAGGTATAATTCTTCTAGATCTATGTAAATATATGTCATGCAATAAAGGAATAGAAATGGCAATCCAATCCTCTGTGAGGCTTTTATCAACAACCCCACTTTCCCCACAAATTGCCTTTGAAACAATTCCATGACGAATTTTAAATCTGTCAATCCATCCACAAGATGCTATAAAGTCAACGCCTAATTATTTGCCAATTCATCACATTTCGATTGAAGGATGAGTCCCGTTATAGGCAAGTTATTTGATCTGGCCCATGTAAACCACTTGAACAGAGCTTTATCGACAGTATCAGCATTTCCAGATCGATGACGTTTGCGCGGTGGTGATGAAGTTGATGAATGAAAAGACTGAATAATCCTGTCTTTCATTTTCAATATTCCAGTGATCGTGCTCGGTGCTACTTCAAATTTCTTTGCAACACAAGTTTTAGATTCAGTTTCACACGCCTTAATAATCTCATATTTGGTATTTAATGCCAGTTGCTTTCGTTTTCGAGATGGCGACCCTTTCATATTTTAACATAAATATTTCCTGACTGACTAACGAAACAAAAGAGACTTTTAAAATGTATGCTTTATTTTCATTTATGTTTATTTTGTAAATCCTTTTCACTCAATAAACATGAAATACTTGACCGTGAAAACACTGAGAACTTACTCAAACAAAATAATTTAAATTGATACACTCCGGTAATCGGTATTTATCTGCCGTAAAATGCTATTGAATTTCATAACAATGGAAAGCTACGGGTCAAAATTATATCCAATACGCAATTTTCATGGTCAATAAAAGTTTTTGCTTTGATGTTTGAAAAAATTTAGTTTCATTGTAACCGAGCATATTTCCTCTAAAACATGATTCTGGGGCCAAAAAAATCATTTCACTGTAACCGAGTTTTCACTGTAACCCTACTTTTTTATATAGAATAAAGAAGGCCTCAGTCGGGCCAAAAAAATTGTTTCACTGTAACCGAGTTTTCACTGTAACCGAGTTCGCTGTAAGTGAGTTTTACTGTATTTCAATTATTCATAAAGCTTTCCACAAACTTGATATCAATTTGGATTTTCCTTCGCATATTGAGTGAAATTGCTGTTAACATTCATCATGAAAGAGTAAGTTAGTGCTGATTATCCTACAGTCCAGAAAACTTGCTTATGTGAATCAGTCATTGTATATACAGTAATACCTCGTTATCTGGAGGACTAATGGGACAAGCCAAATGATCGAAATAAACCGGGTCTGATATAAATGTTCAACATATGTTTATTCGCCATGACTTTGAAATTTGCTCGAAATAGGCCAGGTGCTCGTAATATCGATGCTCATCTTAACAAAGTTTTACAGTAACTGTTAAATTATTAAGAAAAGTAAAATAAACCTAAACATATTTTCACGTTTCATCACATTATGTTCATTTTATCACATTTTCTACAGATTTCCATAAATCCTACAAATTTTCACATTTTCTACAGAATTCCATAAATCCTACATCCTACAAATTTTCACATTTTCTACAGAATTCCATAAATCCTACAAATTTTCACATTTTCTGCAGATTTCCATAAAACCTACAAATTTTCACATTTTCTACAGAATTCCATTCATCCTACAAATTTTCAAATTTTCACATTTTCTACAGAATTCCATAATTCCTACATATTTTCTCATTTTCTACATGCAGTATTTCAATTATTCATAAAGCTTTCCACAAACTTGATATCAATTTGGATTTTCCTTCGCATATTGAGTGAAATTGCTGTTAACATTCATCATGAAAGAGTAAGTTAGTGCTGATTATCCTACAGTCCAGAAAACTTGCTTATGTGAATCAGTCATTGTATATACAGTAATACCTTGTTATCTGGAGGACTAATCGGGACAAGCCAAATGATCGAAATAAACCGGGTCTGATATAAATGTACAACTTATATTTATTCGCCATAACTTTGAAATTGGCTTGAAATAGGCCAGGTGCTCGTAATATCGATGCTCGTTTTAACAAAGTTTTACAGTAACTGTTAAATTGTTCAGAAAAGTAAAATAAACCTAAACATATTTTTACGTTTCTTTTCACGTTTCATCACATTATGTTCATTTTATCCAAAATTTTCACATTTTCTTAGGAAGTAGTATCTGAAGAGAAACGCCATATTTTAAGAAGTGGTCAATTCTGTGTGGTGCTAGATCCTGTAGATGAGAAGTTCAAGCCACAACTTGGTAGGAAACAATTAAGGAAAGGATGTTGTTCCTTCTTCCTACACCCAGGTTCGTCTTCACTTGCATATACATGTACAACCTCTGTAGAGTAACACCCTGTAGGTGCTGCAAATATTTGGTTTTAGGTAGAGGTTGTTGGTTTACAGAAATTAAATTCACAGTAAATTTATTACTTACTTTACTCAGCCCTTTTCATCCTGGCTGGGAGATGGGGCCGTCACCACAGCTTGCCCGTGGACACGATTTTGTGCAGTCTACTTGGCCTCTCTCCACAACATTCTGGAGCTTGGTGTTGAGGGTTCTTCTCCCTGTCAAGTTTGGTCTGCCTCTCTTTCTACTGCCTTGTGGGTTCCAGTTCAAGCTGTGGTTTGCAACGTTGTGTGCATCACTTCTGAGAGTGTGCCCGGTCCATCTCCATCATAGTTAATTTAGGCTTGGGAAAATGTTGAAGATGTTATAGAGAGGTTCTTACTCTAAAGTTGGTTGGTTAAAAGACACACACTCTGGGGGAGTTATACTGTACAGTTAGATCTTATCTATCTGATAGTCCATTTTTGAAATCTATTGTACTCACTCACAGTAGCAGTAAAATCGTTTACTTTCAATGGGACCAAATTTTGTGGAAAAGGACAATTTTGTGGGGACACAATTTCAAGTATTTTGAATATTATAAAAAATTGGCAGGTCAAAATTCACGCAAATGATCAGAAATAATTAAAATATACATGGTGATAATATCTTCACAGTAATATACCTGACCAAACTTGAAAGCTAGTATGGAAACCAATGTAAAATTGACAAATTCTTTGGATGACAATTAATATTTCCTAGTCTTCATTTAGGAGAAAAGTAATGTTTTCTACTCTTCATTTAGGAGAGAAGTAATGTTTTCTTCTCTTCATTTAGGAGAAAAATAATGTTTTCTACTCTTCATTTAGGAGAGAAGTAATGTTTTCTTCTCTTCATTTAGGAGAAAAATAATGTTTTCTACTCTTATGATTATACTCTTCATTTAGGAGAAAAGTGATATTTTCTACTCTTCATTATACTCTTCATCTAGGAGAGAAGTAGTGTTTCATACTCTTCATTTAGGAGAGAGAAGTAATTTTTTCTACTCTTCATTTAGGAGAGAGACTGGAGAGTGGGATACAGAGTAGCTATGTTCTGTCTGAAGATGAGGCCATCATTTTGATTGCTAAAGAAGAATTTAAAGACACAAATAAAGCAGGTACAGTGTTCATTTATCGTCATGTAACTGTATCTGTAAAATCAGATTCTTTTGCGAAGGCATAGGTTCGTAAATTTGTTATATTTGTGAAAACATCTCATTGTCTACAAAATTTACAAAATTTATTTTGACAAAGATTCTAATGTCAAAAGCCTTCACTTTTTATTCCTGTTAGATGTTGATTAAAAAATATATTTTCATTTGAGCTTACACAAAAAAAACCCAGATAAATTTAAGTAGTTGGCTGACCTTAATGAATTCTTTGTTAAGAGTTAGTTGTCCTACCTTCTCTCAAAAATCTCAACTACAAAATGCACTCAACGTTTGTGGCCTTCTAAGAGTCCTACGTTTTTAGCTCATTAGATTTTTTAAACAAAGAGATGAGTTATTGTCATCACTTGATCGGCGACGGTGTCGGGTCGGCGATGAATGGTTAAGTTTTGTGTTTAGGTAAACTTTTTTCATAAACTATCAAAGCTATTGCTTTGAAACTTTCAACACTTATTCAATACCCGAGTCTGTAAAGCTAGACCCATAACTCTGGTCTGCATTTTGTAAGAATTATTGCCCCTTTTTGTGCTTAGAAAATAAAATGCCTTGGTTAAGTGTTGTGTTTAGGTCCACTTTTCTCCTAAACTATCAAAGTTATTGCTTTGAAACTTTCAACACTTGGTCACCATCAATACCTGACCATGTCAAGCAAAACTCATAACTCTGATTTGCATTTTGCATAAGTTATTGCCTCTTATTGGACTTAGAAAATAAAATGCCTTGGTGAAGTTTTGTGTTTAGGTCCACTTTTCTCATACACTATGTAGGCTATTGCACTTGTTCACCATCAACATCTGACCATGTCAAGCAAGTCCTATTACTCTGATCTACATTTTGAAAGAGTAATGGCCCCTTTTGGACTTAGAAAATATGTTGGTTAAGTTTTGTGTTTAGGTCCATTTTTCTCATACACTATGTGGGCTATTGATTTGAATCTTTCAACAGTTGTTCACCATCAATTCTTGACCATGTCAAGCAAGACCTATTACTCTGATCTGCATTTTGCAAGAGTTACTGCCCTTATTGGACTTAGTGAATTCCTTGGTTAAATTTTGTGTTTAGGTGCAGATTTCTAATACATAATGTTTTAACATGTAACCACCATACAATCACAACATAATTTTATGTCAACTTGCTTCATGACTTATTCACCATCAATACCTTACTCTGTAAAGCAGGACACATAACTCTGTCCTACTTCATGC
The DNA here is from genome assembly GCA_963678985.1 of Spisula subtruncata. Taxonomy (NCBI): domain Eukaryota; kingdom Metazoa; phylum Mollusca; class Bivalvia; order Venerida; family Mactridae; genus Spisula; species Spisula subtruncata. Next base: position 14,552,535 of record OY787666.1, on the reverse strand, counting down.
TAACATTGTCTCCCTTTTGACAGTGACAGATATCAGATGAACGTCTGCACCCGCAAGGCGGTGCTCTTGTTTAACTCATCTTTCGCATGTTGACAGGATGAGCTTTTTTATCGGTCTTCATGAATTTTGTGTGTGACAATATATCTGAATGTTTAGCCCAGATTTCATTACAAATTGGTAACAATGTTCTTTGAGTGGTCTATTCTAATAATAGCTTCACATTTGAAATCCATTCAGAACTACCATGGCAACCGAAGGTAAGGTCCATTATGAATGTAGTTGTACTAGACCAATTTGATCTGGGCCTCCTTGGCTCTCTTGTTTTCCCTACTTAACTACTTACTCGCCTAAAAAATTCCTGGTTAGGTAACTTTATCTTTAATAACATTTGGAAGTCAGCCTTGTATATCAGGCTCCAATCTCCCGAAGCATCTCAAGTAAAAATCTCAACTCAAATTGAGATTTTGCTAAAATCAGAATCTGAATTTCTAATAAATCTGAAGTTAGATCTCGTTACAAATTACTGGAATAAACAAAGAATACAATTTTCTGTTTATGATGCTAATTTCAAGTCAATACTACCTTGGAAATCATCCAAATGATGCATGGCCATATTTTAGATGAGATTTATCTCAAAATTAAGATTTTTCGGGAGATCGGGGCCAGGTGATATGAACGTGGCATTGATCCCCCAAAGCATCTAAATCACAGATCTCAACTCAAATGGATATTTCTGTCAGACAAATTGGAGACAAATCTGAAGTTGAAGTTTTTGGAAGTTTTATTGTACATGATGATACTACATGTTATAAACTCAGAAAAATGTTTCTGATTTTTAAAACCAACTTTTGATTCCATTATTGACTAGAAATTAAATTAAATGTATATTAGACCTTATCCAGTCACTTCCGGCCAAATCAGCCCGATAACAGGGTGCCGGATAACATTTTCAATAAACCGTCAAGTGGTCATGTGACTTGCAATAAACCGTCACCTCATCACGTGATCTGACGGACTTCTTCATAAAGCGGGGTCGCCGGCTGAAACTCTGTATCCGAGGATGAGGTTTTCCTAATTCAAATGAGCTTGGGTCGATCAATAATTGTTCTACGACTTACCTGCGTGTACATGATGTTATCAAGATGTCCGACGTTGTTGTTTTGTCGTGAAGTCAGTGAACGAACGTGACGTTACGCACAAATAATGAAAAGGCAAATAAATAGTCCGACTTTTATTTCCTTTTTAAAGCAGATGTAGTGACCGGATAAATAGAATAATAGGTTAGTGCCGTGGAGTGAGTGAAAGTTTATCCGGCTCGGCTGCGGAAATTATCGGATTCGCCTACGGCTCACCCGATAAATTCCTCCGCCTTGCCAGATAAACTTACTCATCCACGGCACTAACCTATTATTCTCTATATACCTGAGCTGAGATTTAGCTCAGATTAAGATCTTTCGAGAGATTTGGGCCTGGTTCTCTTACATTATATTAGAGAAATTCAAAGATTAAAACTTACTTGTCTTTAATTATGACTTTCTGCATATATAAGTGAAATGTATTACAACTAAGAAATCATAAATCCAAAGAACCAATAACACATCTGTTACATCTAGAAACAACACACATTAATTGAATGACAAAATATGCAAAATTAGTATTCGTGACTTTAGTGTACAGTAGTCACACATAGGACCATACCTGCCGAGCTAGTTCAATCCAAAATAGGTGTGATGTAGGAAAACATGTCACAAGATGTACTTAAATGTGATTTATAAGGGATTTAGATGCATAAACAAGGATTGTGTTCATTCTGTTGGTTATAAATATGGGACAGAAGATCATATCAAATGAATCAAATGTAACTTCAAAGTTTGATAAACTTTGAAAACCCCTAATTAACAACAAAAATAGGTGTAACTCCACTTTAATGGGAGTACTTGGCAGGTATGCAGATTACAGTACACATTGTGTTTCACATCCTCTCTATTATATTCAGGTTAAAGTTTCTCTCAATACAGTCACAAAGAATATCAATCACTTTCATCCAATGTTTTTGACAAAGTGACAAGGTCAGGGTCCTTCTACTTTTAGACATTGAGTGACCTGGGGCCCTTTGAACCCTCATGTTATTAATGATTATTCAAGGTCCTATTGTTCATTTCATTCCTGACAGAGTATCATGTTCCTTGTATATTTGTATATAGTTTGTAAAATTTTCAGCTAACAGTTTCTGGTTCCAATTTTGAACTTTCAAGCCATCATTAAATTGTCAACTAACATGCTGCTAGTAGTTGCGACATTGCAAAAAGTGCCTAGTCATGGTGTCCTCATCAGTTGTCAAGCAGTCTGTTCATGACAACATACTCATTTCTGCCTTATCAAATTCATCCAGTCTAAACCTGCCATTTCTCCTGGGATACAATGAATGCATATGTGAAAGTACTAGTTGATCCTTTGAATGTTCCAAGTTCGCTTCGATGGTCTCTACACAATAATCGCCTTCTTCTAATATATTGAGCACCGACAATGCAATATGTATCTTTTCTACTTGGTCACGCAGTTTTCCATACTCGATGATGTCATTTGGTATTTGACAAGCAAGTTCCAGACCATGTCTGAGTTTTTCAATGCGCAAAAACAGGTGTGGTCCTTCCTGTATCAGTGCTCTCAATACATCTGATAATTCTGTCCTTGTGCGAGCATCCAGTCTCTCTGATAGGAGGTTGCGTGATGGAATCATGTAGTAAGGTAGATTCTGCCATTCAGTGATTGCTGTTCTTAAGAATTTAAGAGACTGTAATACCAATAATACTAAATTCTCTTCCCTAAAAACTTGCAAGGAATTGAACTCAGATAGCCAGTAGGTTATATTTTTCATTATATATGAAGAAATTTCACCAGTGACTTGTTTCAGGATTGATTTTGCAATCATCTTCAGGAGAATGTAGAGTTTGGTTTGCGTCCCATTGAAACTGTGTGTCAATGTCAGTTCTGATTCTATGAAGCAAAATCTCCATTCTTGAAACTGTCTGTCGCTACCTTTAGCACCAACTGGTACAACTTGTGGAAGGAATGAACAAGCTGTTTGAATAATATCTGGAGAAGGCCATTCATGATGACGTGGTCTTGATGCCCAAGCTTGTAGTAACTGGGGTTGATGAATGGTGAATGCAAACACCATATCAACATCTACTTGTTCAAAAGTACATGGTACAGCAGGTCCTGTGATGTCATGAATCTCATCAGCAGCACTGGCTGTACCTTCTTTCTTGGCCGTTTCTGTCCAGAATGTACTCGATAGGTAGACTTCCCCATTGTCTGATTCAAAGAGACATTCACGGATATCTTTATCTCTCACATTTCTGGAAGATGTAGGTCTATACAGTCTTAACCTTGTATAACCAGGAGGAACATCCATCATATCTGCTAGAAATACGGCATCAATATGCTGTGGTAGTGGATGTGGGAGTTGGTCGACAGTACTGATGCACAAAATGTCATTCATAAGAGTCATTACGTCCATGTCACTCTCATAAACTGAAGTTATCCCTTCACCCTTACTGCCTGCTATAATTGTTTGATAATTGTCATTTCCATCGCCTTCAGATTTTTCGATCAGTTCAGCTTCATACTTCCAAGTCTCTCTTCTGAATTTAATGATATCATTGTTGTAACCAAGATGGTCCAGTGTATGATACAGTAGCCGTGAAAACATCTTCACTGTATCCACTGATTACTGTTCAACCTTACATTATACACCTGAAATATAATGTATATATTAATATTATATAATGCTTATAATTATGCTTACTCTCAGTGGATTATAGGGATTGATCAGTAAAATAATTAAATTTAAAAAAAAAGTTTGACTGTTTTAAAAATTGGTTCCTAGTACTTCCTACAGAAGTGTCCTAGTGCCAACTCATAATGTTTTGTAAAAAGCCTTGTTAGGATATTCTTAGTCTGACTGAGGAGATATAAAAGCTTTATTTATAGATATAAACTCCAACATAGGAGTAAAAAGCCCTTATTATGAGTTTTTTAAGTTTGACATAGGAGATAAAAGGGCCTAATTTGAAGTTTCTAAGACTGGTTTGGTCACTATGTATCTTGATAGTCTCGTGGTAGAGTGGCCGTGGAAGATCCAGGGTTTGATCCCAGGCTGTGTTTTACCAAACGAAATAAAAACTTAAAGGTGAACAACACTCCATGAAATCTACCAGGTGTTCCAGGATCACATGGCAGTGTTTGTTTAGGTTCTTTAAATTAGTATACAAACTTTGGGGATCTAGTCCCTTCTTCAGATTCAAATAGGGTCCTGATGGCCTTGTTTGACTCGCATCTACATACATGCTCATCCAGGGTCACACAGCCTGAGTTTGGAGCTATGTATAACCAATAGCAGTTACTCTTACGTTCATACACTGTCACTACAGCCATTTCGATGCCCTCCCCCTCCTAACAGCCCCCAAAATAGAACCAAGTGGTAGTAGATGAAGAGCATGTCCTTATGAGTCGAGCGAGATAACTACCAAGACCTTATCTTGTGTCTGAAAGAGGGGTCAGATCCCTAACTAGCCACTACTATGGTATATAACCCAACCAAGTCTAAGAAAGAATTTCCTGAGTAGGTTTTTTATCTCCTAATTTTATTTCTAAGTAGGACTTAGAATCTCCTGATTACCGGTACGGTTTTTATCTCCATATTTGGTTTTTACCTACATAGGACTCTCCTAATTAATTGAGCTTTTTTATAGAACATTATGCTTTGGCGATAGGACACTTTCACAGTGCATAGGTTTCATTACAAAACTATATAAAAAAATAAATATATAGGTTTCTGATAAAAACATAGTGTCAAATGACTGATATTATGCTTAAAATAAATGTGACATCATTATGATGTTATGTTTGGCTCGTCATGACTTTCTATTATACCATTTTATGAGAAATTGAAATTGACATATTAATTAGAAAAAGAAAATTTGTTCATTTTAGTGTTAGATCCAATTTTATTTTACCCTAATATGTATTGTTGCAGATGTTGGATTTTAATATTATGAGGTACATAATGTAATATTAGGGTCTTTATAAGGGGTCCTTAAGCCAGGTACAGATTGAGTAATTTACACAATTAGAAGTTTTCAATAAATTTATCAAATGACTTTATTGCAATGGAAATATTAAATAGTTGTAGATGTATATGGTATTTACCTGTAAAATCCGTAATACTAGCCAGCTCAGAAAATCTAATATAGAAACTGGAATTTAAAAGGGTATTCCCCGCAGTGATTGATAAGAAAATCACTGCTTGTAGTGTGTACTCGTTTATCAGGATATGCAGAGCAGTTAATACTGGTACATTACACTCAACTGATTTAAATCCACAAACTTTTAAGGTGGTATTATACATGTCTGCTTCTAGCCTATTCAGATATAGTTTGGAGAATTTTACATTACTCTTGACCTCATAATATTATAAGCTTAATTTAACAACAGATAATATTGTCTATATTTATAATCTGGTTGTATCTTTTCATAAGCGGGAAGTATTACAAAGACAATTGAGGTGATGAAGGCCGTGAGGCCGAAAATTTTCAATAAAAAGAGTTATAAACTTCATTTTTAGAAACATATAGGTTTCTGATAAAAACATAGCGTCATTATGTGACATTATTATGATGTTATGTTTGACTCATCATGTCTTTCTAAAATCAGCCTATAATACCTTTTTTATGAGATTGAAACTTGACATAATTAGAAAAAGAAAATGTGTTCATTTTAGTTTTAGATCCAATTTTATTTTACCGTTATATGTATTGTTGTAGAGGTTGGATTGTTATGAGGTACATGTTTGTACATAATGTAATATTGCCGTCTTTAAGCGGTCCTTAGCCAGGTAGGGATTGAGTAATTTACACAATTAGAAGTTTTAAATAAATTTATCAAAAGGCTTTATTAAAATTCAAATAAATAGTGAAATGTTGTCGATATATATAATGGTATTTACCTGTAAAATGCATAATATTAGCCAGCTCAGAAAATCTAATATAGAAACTGGAATTTAAAAGGGTATTCCCCGCAGTGATTGATAAGAAAATCACTGTTTGTAGTGTGTACTCGTTTATCAGGATATGCAGAGCAGTTAAAACTGGTACATTACACTCAACTGATTTAAATCCACAAACTTTTAAGGTGGTATTATACATGTCTGCTTCTAGCCTATTCAGATACAGTTTGGAGAAGTTTACATCACTCTCAACCTAATATTAGCATAATTTAATAACAGATAATATTATCTATATTTATAATCTGGTTGTATCTTTTCATATTAAAGCGGGAAGTATTACAAAGACAATTGAGGTGTAATACAAAGACAAATCTAAGGGACTGATATTTCACGATTTGCTTGTGTAAAGTGATAATACATGTATTCTAGAGCCTTGTAATATATTTTTGCATGAAGGTCAGGATTGTGTCAAATTCTTTAAGCTGTACTTTAAATTTATATAAATTATGCCCTCAACAAATACAAAAAGGAAATAAAAAATATGTTCATTTAAATGATTGCCCTCTGTCTATCAGTATCAGCCACAGGCAACAGTTGTAATTTCATACCTGATAACCTCAGTATAGTATACTTTTGTTTCCTATAATGCTTAAGGATATCCGGGTCTAATAAAGAATCTCCTCTTGAAGAGTTCTCAATTTCAGTAATTTTATGACAAATTGACTGATTTCCTGTAGGTCGTGGGTTCAACCCCCTCTAGAGCCAAAATTTTTTTTTTCTTTTTTATTTAATTTTTAGTTATAAGACAATGTTTTGGCTTCGTAACATCACTTTATAGTGTAATTTGGAGAAAAATTTTTTTTTTCTATTTTTTTTCTTTAATTTTTTAGGAATTAATATGTGGTAAACAGATGAAAATCGGGTTACTATGGATTTCTAAAATGTATATTTTCAAAACCGCTCGGTAAACCGTTTAAAATTGTGTTAAAACATTACACACACATTGAAGTTATTTTTGAAAAAAATTCAATGGTGCCAATTGTTTAGATCATATTTTATTTCCATTTATCTATAGGGTACTTATTGGCAATATGCAAAAAAATGCCTTAATTTCGAGGAGGTTAGGGTTACATTTTTATTTTTATCTACTTCATTATTAGACCAAACATCATTTTTACACTTTTGATTGAAGAAATAACCATTATCATTAGATTAAAATACACTTTTGTTTTTATTGTGTTATATGTTGGAGATTTATTTTATTTATCGTGCGGTTGCCTCCATTTGTTTGTGCAGTACGTTCTTAGGCTGGGTGTAGGGAAATTAAAATAGCAATTACTCTCTTAAATGACAATACATGTGTTTTAAAATGCACATGCAGTTGTCTTAATGGGTATACAATAGAATAAAAATATTTAAAATGCATTCCTCAAAATTTAAAAAAAAAAATTTTACACCCGGACATTGTTAAGTCCCTCTGAGGAATTTCTCATCAGCGACATTAAAGTGTAAATAGTTTCTCCTGATGGCCCCCGATACTTCCCTGCTTCTAATTCATATCGGAAGAACATCCCGGAAGCAGTGGGAATGACATATAATGTCAGGAACACATCTGAGGTTGTCCCGATGGCTATTAGTACCCCAGACCGAGATTTTTTTTAAGGTTTGCAAAACATCGCCAATGTTTTGGGGAATTGACGAAAACCTAGTCTTGATTACTTTCCTAGATCACCACGGTACTAAAATGATATAGTATTACAAGGAACCAGACTACGATAATTGCGTTTTATCCCCGATCATTCCCAGATGCGCTGGGTGCTTCAGGGATGCCACCCAATATATTCCTGAACATTAGGGTTACCTCATCAAGATATTTTCGACAAGAAACTATGAGTACATTGGGAAAAATTCACCGCATGCATTGGTATCTCCTTATGTGTTTGCGATGCCATATTATGTCTTAAATCTTCCTAAAGCTTCATTGATGCATCGCTGATGCATCGGGGAGCTTCCCTCAGGCATCAGGTAACCATTTAATGTCCATAGGTAATAACATCACAGATGCAGTTGGACCGGCGCATAAGATCGGGAACACATTGGGCGTTCTCCCGATTTATCATGATTCCTCCCATCACGAATCCCTCCAGATTTCATGACTTTCCTGAAGTTTCTCGAGATCCTGTTCCTGATGCCTCCTGATGCTTCCCGATGCTCACTTATTTCCAGCGGGAGTACATCGCCGATGCCAAAAATGCTCTGAAACATGAAATAAATATTAAATGTTCATATATTGCAGGTAAAAAGTTTGTGCGTAAATGTGGCGAAAGATGGATGATCCTTGGACCTGTAGAGTATATACCTCGTATTGAGGTCGACGTCATTGATAGAAGGTGAGTACATATTTGATCCTAGGACATGTTGAGGATATTTTGTAAGTTTTTTTTGAGATGTTGTTGCTCTACAAAGGGCCATTATGGAGGGTTTGTGCTGTACTAGTATTTGTATAAAAAAAATTACAGTGTCTCAAATATTAAAAGGGGCTGCATGAATATCGCGGATGATACTACCAGTATCGGGTGATACTACCAGTATCAACTTGTAGATAGGACAATTATTAATTGTTAAAGCAACATATTGCCCCCTCCCAAGATAGATCATCCAATAAATCAAGGAATGTTTTACCTTTTGGCAGTTTTTTACATTAATGACTAATAATCAACGGCATATTGTTTAAATGTATCTGTCGAAAAAGTATACCAAACATCACATTTAATTAAATGTATAGAAGACAAAATACTAATTTTGAAAGAGTTAGATGTTCAATTATGCATTTATTATTTAAAAATCACCATTTTGTCAGCAAACCAACTGGAATCTTTATGATCTGATAATGTTTCAACCTTTGGGAGTCAACTAAGGTGCTCAAAATGCATCATTCTTCAGATTGGTAGCCAAGTTATTAACCATGAAATTAGCAGTCTAGGGCTTAATATGACTTTAAGCTTGTTGATTATTCTAATTATTCACGTCTTTTTTAAATGTATGTCCTTGACAATTGATAATACTTTATTTAACAGAAAACAAATACCATTGAGTAAGAATGAAGGTATATATGTGCAAGATGTCCAGACAGGAAAAGTAAGTTATTAATGACTTCATACTTTACATATTCAACTAATGGGCAATTATCAAACTGTGACCATGGTTGTCCAAATGTGACTTTTCACAAGTGGTCAGCATTTAATATACTTCATATGATGCAAAATTGCTCGCCCAATTGTACTGAACATTAATCATTCATTGTACAAGCTTGACTTTACCAGTTTTGTCCAGTGAAGTGGTCATTCCTCACATACCTGCTAATGTACTCCTTTTAAAGTGGAGTTACTCCTAGTGTCATTGTTAATTTCAGTTTTTTTAATTCAACTAACTTCCAACAAAGGTACATTTGAATCATAAAGATCTTCTGTCCCATATGTATAACCACTAGAATTAATATATTCCTTTATTATGCATCTAAATCCCTTTTAAATCAAAACAGAACGCTCTGTTAACATTCTGCTCCTTTCAAATCACATTTAAGTGCATCTGTTGACATGTTTTGCTTTATCATTCCTATTTTGAATTTAACTAACTTGGCAGTATGTTCATCATATCGACATGCAATGATCTCATGATCAGGACATTGTCCAAAAGGTACTGAATGATTAATTGTATTTTACATGGAAGCCCAAAATTGTGTAAGGACATTTTGAAGGTCCTCAATGTATTACATTACATGTATATTGCTGTTTTGAAAAATGCTTAAGATTTAATAGTTGCTTGCCAACTAACAATTCAGTCTGTTAAGAGTTATCACAATTTGAAACTGCTTATTCAGTTGAAATCTGAACTAGTTTTATGTATATATTTACTTTACTATATTTAAGGTTAGAGCTATTATGGGCCCAGATTCCTATATGTTACAGTCCTATGAACTATTATGGGAGAAACCACTTGACCCCATCGTTGAGGAATTGTTAAGGTGAGTCAAAACAGTCATAATACACGAAACAAAAATAAAATTACATTAATATGATATTAAAAGCCTTTTGTGTTCTTGTTTTTATACCATATTTGCGAGGAGGGGGGGGGGGGGATTCATTTGTAATTCAAGTTTCCTGCTAACGGTAGTCTAAAGTGAAAGTGATCCTATATTCCTACAATAAACTTGAATCAGTACGTGACATAAAAAGCAGGCATAGTGAAATTATGCAACCTTAGTTCATTATAATCCCCATGATATGCAGTGCCTTAGTTCATTATAATCCGCATGAGAGGCAGTGCCTTAGTTCATTATAATCCCCATGATGGACAGTGCCTTAGTTCATTATTATCCCCATGATGGACAGTACCTTAGTTCATTATAATCCCCATGATGGACAGTGCCTTAGTTCATTATAATCCCCATGATGGACAGTACCTTAGTTCATTATAATCCCCATGATGGACAGTACCTTAGTTCATTATAATCCCCATGATAGGCAGTGCCTTAGTTCATTATAATCCCCATGATGGACAGTGCCTTAGTTCATTATAATCCCCATGATGGACAGTACCTTAGTTCATTATAATCCCCATGATGGACAGTGCCTTAGTTCATTATAATCCCCATGATGGACAGTGCCTTAGTTCATTATAATCCCCATGATAGGCAGTGCCTTAGTTCATTATAATCCCCATGATGGACAGTGCCTTAGTTCATCATATGATTGCTATTTACAGGAATGGTGGAGGTACTGGGTCAGGAGATATCAGAAAGATTGCTTACTTTGAACAATCTGTAGATCCACAGTTTCTTAAGGTAGGCTCATACAGGTATTTAGGCCTTATATAAGATAAAGTACTATTTATTCCCTCTTCTGCAACTCATTACATATAGGGTCAAGTAGGTATGATCCTTTCTGTTTCTATTAAATTTTCACAAACTGACCTTTTACCAAGTCTATAAACTTCTGTGATTGCGGAGCGAAAATATTGACAATTTTCCCAAATTTGCTCAAACAAATTATAGAGTAAATTTATGCATACCAGGAATGGTATGAAGAAATATTTAAAAAAATGCTAAAATTTTTGCATGCCAAATGTTTAAAATTCAGAATTAACTTTTCCACCAGCAGAGAATTCCACATTATGTACAGTTTCCAGTATAAATGATTTTAAATGTTTGAATCTTCCTATGACTATGACTGATACTGTACCCTTTTCTCTAGATATACAAAGTTATGTATTGTTGGTTATTCAGGGTCGTAACAAGACACGTGTGGTGACATACAGATGTCCAGTAAACACGGCCGTACAGGTGAACAATTATCAGGATAAAACAGCCAGGGTAATGTTTGGTCCTGATTTGGCTATACTTGGACCCCATGAGAATTTTAGTGTTCTCAGTTTAAGTGGTAAGTTACATTCAAATTGTTGACTTTTTGTGTCTTACAACAAGTGTCTCTGATATTAACCAATAGTTTTGAAAGATTTTGTAAGATATCATATGAATATGACAAAAAATATTTTTGGTATTGATATTTTACATGTTTTGCCACCCATAAAACAGTTATCTTACTAATTCCCTATGTGGAAAAAGATGGGCGAAAAAGGTTTTTGCATATGTCAGTTGTTAGATCAAACCAAAGGTTTTTCTAACCAATTACCAAAGAACAAATTGACTATAAGAATCCACGAACATGGTGTGTATGACGACTGTGATCAGGTAATCCTGTTGATACTTTTAAGGTCATTTAACCTAAATCAAAATTTAAATTCACTACTTGTCTGCCATTGCGCCAAACACATTTTACAAATAGGGATTATTCATATGTTTTTTATCCAATATTAGAATTACTACTCTTTACGTTGTCTATTTGCATTATCATTACAGCTGGCAAGCCCAAGAAATCAGATGCCATGAAGTCATTATGTTTGATGTTGGGGCCTGACTTTATCACTGATGATTTAGAGGTAAATTTATCAAACTGATGACACCAGTCTTCCTGTCCTGGTTTCTGATTGGTTGGTTTGTATCCCAGTATTAGAATTGACCCAATGACAAGGCTCGGTATTTATACATGTAACTTCTAGTTGGTTGGTTCTTAACACAATCATAAAATTGAGCCTAGTGTTTGAGCCAATGAACAGACACTACAGTCAGACTAGAATTATCGGAAGAAAGGGTTTATCAGGTTTCCCACGAGTCAATCATTGTGGGAAAATGACTTGGGGGCTAGTCAGTTTAATAATAATGATGATAATAATAATAACGTCATTATTTTCAGTGGATAACGTAATTGGTAAACCAATTTTCATTATGGTCCACAGTTTCTCCCCCACCCACCTATCAGATGGAACAAGTTCATATCAGGATTTTTCTTGACTAAGGGATAAAATCTCCCTTGGGGAAAAACTGAAAAAAAAACTTGCAAGTTACTCTAGATATATTCTAAGAGACTGTCTTAATTAACACTTAGTCACAAAATAAGAAAGTAAACTATAATTGACTTTCCATTGAATGGGTAACAACAGTATGATGAAATCGTTGGTTGGTTGTCAATATTGTTTTCCTGTAATCTGACCAATTTTTCTAATAAGTTGTCTATAAGTATGATTTATGTTTATCTATAATGTATTGTTTGTTCTTTAGGTTGAGACTTCAGATCATGCCAGACTCAGGTTGCGGATAGCCTTCAACAATCATTTTGAGGTGATTTTAAATTTGTTGATTTATTTTTTATCGCAAAAACCAAGGGTTCATGATCTCAGCACTTATGGTCATAATTGACAAAAGAGACTTTCTGTTTGTATTTGATACAAATTTTCTTCTATTGAAAGAATCACTATCATAACTGTCAAAATATGATTTTTATTTGGAATTATGTTTTGTGGAAATTCAGAATCCAAAAATGTAGTTCTGCCTAATTCCAGAAAAATGTCATCTCCCACGAATATCAATATTAACTTTATCACATAAACCATGGTGCGATAGTTTAATAAAGCCCATTTGATAAAAACGATATTACACTACTCTGTAATATAATAACTATGCAAATTAGACAGCTAATCACTATTTTTATGTATTTTTACGCGCTGTCAAAAATATACATATTAGATAGACAAGATGCATGGAAAATACCACAGGTCCGTGAAAAGTGTCCTATGGCATCCTTATATACATAATATATTATACTATGTATATAGGTGGCCTATGACACTTTTCATGGACCTATGGAAAATACAGGTCTGTGAGGTAATCACAATTCAATATCCCAGTCTCGCTTCAATAGTTATGCAACACTGAAATACAGTGCTGCACTATGTTTATTTGCTCAGTTATTTTTAATTGCATTACTCAGTGACTTTATTCTCGTCTAAAGGGGAAGTCTGTCTACTTTAAGCACATTTACAGGGCTTATTTTGTTTATATGATAAAAAGAATCTTACATTCGTGTCTTTATTGTCTTTTGAGAAAACAGAAACCAACTTTTAGGACTTCAGTTGGGTCAACATGACAAGTTCAGATTCTCACGAAAACAGGCTCTTAACAAGCACCTTGTGATGCTGATTTTAAATGTGTATGAGTCTTAATTATAAAGGTTGTAACTAGTACAACCTTCTCAATTTAAGCCTGTGATATATTCTCAAGCATAAAAGGCAGGACCGAGCTAATTTGTTGGGACTATAATACAGTATTACTATTTGTTGACAGTATGAGAAGGGTAACCAAGAGAGTGAAGCCAAAGTGTTTGCTGTACCAGATTTCATAGGATTTGCTTGTCGTCAAATAGGTATGGTTTTAGTGTGTTTTGAGCCATTTTTTTCATTGATATTTGGCTACATAGGATAGTCAGGTGACCTAGCCAGTTCACCCAGAATTAATTATAAACCAGAACTCATGACTTATTCTAGTAACTCATGTGGAGGACATGGCTGTAGTTATGGTCGCAAAGAACATAAGATATTATTGTTAACCCAGATTGTTCAAGAGGCAAGGGACTGCTCTATCCATCATTATATCTGATAGCTTATTTTGGTTTAACGCCATTTCTCAACCACTTTTAGTTATATATAGTGTCTAATTCACTTTTCAAGATTTTCCTGGACTTTATCATAACCAGTAATCAGTTGCCCTTCCAAAAGGAACAGGCAACTTGTCTACAGAAAAATAATTTTTTTTATTAAATTGTCACGGAATGGTATGATCTGCCACAACAAACAATCGACCCAGATCGATGCATAACAAATATTTATTATCGTCCCTACCACAGTAGGGGGGGGGGGAGGGGGGGGAGAGACATGTAATTGATTCTGTGCTGGATTTCTGGACAAAGTTTGTCCATGTAGTGGACTGTCACTGGTTGTATTTCAATGAAACATGAATAATGCATACATTACCTAGTTGTATATATTGTCTGGAATTGTAGGTCTTGAGTTGTGACACTTGTGGTAGAAATGATTTGGCCAAAAACGCTTCAAGTTTGAACTGTCATTCTTGTGCCTTTAATTCTGCCTTGCACGGCTCTAAACATGATTAAAACCTTAGGCCTTATTCACCAACATTGTAAGACTGAAACTCAGACTAAGACTTAAAATAGACAATGTTTACAATCACTGCCATTTCTTCGCAATTCGATTTAACCATGTGATATTTTTTTTGATTATTTGCTGTCACCCACTAAACATGTATACCCATTTACATGATCGCTGTCCCCCACTAAACATGTATACCCATTTACATGATCGCTGTCCCCCACTAAACATGTATACCCATTTACATCAAAATTGTTACATTTATAATAACATGAAGAGATAATAGAACATTTGGCAATATAAAGTCTAAGTCAGAGTTTTAGACTTACAATGTTGGTGAATAAGGCCCCTTGTCTCAAATCTTAGCTATATTAACTGTATTTGTGTATGTTCAACTATTTCAGGTAGTAAGATCCGAGCAGCTGTTGCCTTGATACCATTTGATGAATTATTCCAACTATTTCAGGTAGTAAGATCCGAGCAGCAGTAGCATTGATACCGTTTGATGAATTATTTCAACTATTTCTGGTAGTAAGATCCGAGCAGGTATAGACTTGATACCATTTGATGAATTCTTCCAACTATTTCTGGTAGTAAGATCCGAGCAGCTGTTGCATTGATACCATTTGATGAATTATTCCAACTATTTCTGGTAGTAAGATCCGAGCAGCTGTTGCATTGATACCATTTGATGAATTATTCCAACTATTTCAGGTAGTAAGATCCGAGCAGCTGTAGCATTGATACCATTTGATAAATTATTCCAACTATTTCAGGTAGTAAGATCCGAGCAGCAGTAGCATTGATACCGTTTGATGAATTATTCCAACTATTTCAGGTAGTAAGATCCGAGCAGCTGTTGCATTGATACCATTTGATGAATTATTCCAACTATTTCAGGTAGTAAGATCCGAGCAGCTGTTGCATTGATACCATTTGATGAATTATTCCAACTATTTCAGGTAGTAAGATCCGAGCAGCAGTAGCATTGATACCATTTGATAAATTATTTCAACTATTTCAGGTAGTAAGATCCGAGCAGCTGTTGCATTGATACCATTTGATGAATTATTCCAACTATTTCAGGTAGTAAGATCCGAGCAGCTGTTGCATTGATACCATTTGATGAATTATTCCAACTATTTCAGGTAGTAAGATCTGAGCAGCTGTTGCCTTGATACCATTTGATAAATTATTTCAACTATTTCTGGTAGTAAGATCCGAGCAGCTGTTGCATTGATACCATTTGATGAATTATTCCAACTATTTCAGGTAGTAAGATCCGAGCAGCTGTTGCATTGATACCATTTGATGAATTATTCCAACTATTTCAGGTAGTAAGATCCGAGCAGCTGTTGCCTTGATACCATTTGATGAATTATTCCAACTATTTCAGGTAGTAAGATCCGAGCAGCTGTAGCCTTGATACCATTGATGAATTATTCCAACTATTTCAGGTAGTAAGATCCGAGCAGCTGTTGCCTTGATACCATTTGATGAATTCCATCGTCACTCTGCTAAAGTTATTCAACATGCTGTATTCAAAGACCTGACAACTGGTTCTATCGAGTCTTATCTGAAATTTAGTGCTAACAACTTGGTAACTACATGTTTATGTATATCACAAACTTGATAAATCCACTGGTAACAATATCATCGAAAAAGGATAAAACAAATTGTATGAATTTGTATTATTATTGAGGTAACATAAATTTTGAGAAAAACATAATTTTTTTTTACTCATTTTCAATGCTAGTTACCTGTGGATTAATCTATATGTATGATCAATAATGACTATGTATAAGTGTATTGTATAAATTTTGAAGTTAAAATGCCTATTGATGATTTTTATTTCAATTTTTCTAAGAGTGATGGATTCTTTATATCATATGACACTAAAAACGCAAAATACGCATTGATTTATTGGAAAACACAATTCTTTATACTAAACGTGGTACTAACCTGGATACAAGGAAAGTCATGTGATATAATAAGTTATTGTCTAGTGTTGTGATGGGATTGTGTGCATCTGCATTGGTGAAGTTTATTGTCATAGTCATTCTCTCACAGACTAACAAAGGTGTCCACTTGCAACTTAGCATAGTTATTCATTATCACAAGAAGTGTCTATACAGACAAGGCTGATAACCACGTGACCTATTATTTGTTTTATGCCTTTGTTATCATCAAAAACAAGAAAGTCAAGCTTCCACCACTCGAAGACAGTGCTGTCGTTAAAATATTAGCCATTTTAAGGCAAGTGGTTGCTGAAGACGGGTCAACACTCACTCTGGTTGATTTGTTTTATCCATCTGTCAGTTCGATTTTTAGTTGTTTCACAGAAAATGTTAACCAAAACTTTCAGTTGATCAAACTCAAATATTTTTTAAGTCCATCAAGACATTGCTTTCCATTTTTCCATTACTTGTTTACCATCCTAAACACCTATCATTGTCAAAGCCATGTAACATTATTTAACATTTTAGCATTTTTATTATGGCCCCTGATTAAATTGGCTAGTTTTTATGAACAATACTTCCATCGGTCATAAGCATTTATTGAAGTCAGTTGTTAAGTGGTTAAGTTTATTTTCTCGCATTGTAAAGTGTTGGGAATTGTGCAATGTAAATGTAGTATGCAATGGTTTTATGGTTTCTACGTCGGTTGTCTTAATTTAGTGCAGCCTTCCCTGTATAATTGTCTATTATAATTATATTTTTTTATTATATTAAAAATTATTACTATGATTGTAGGTGATCACGTCTATTGACATACAAAGTATTGAGCCCGTTGATAGAAAGATGAGTGACAGTTTGACTAAATCTATACAGTTAGCCATTGAGATCTCAACAAAGTAAGTGTATTCTCAGTAACTTAGATCATATCACTCAAGCTTAGGTTCCACCACATGTAACAGTATCATTGAAAAAGAATTTTAAAAATGTATGAATTTGTTATATCTTTATCTATGTTAAAATGTAAAGAGCTATATCGGAGGATTTTTTTTTTTTAAAGTTTCAAAAACTGGAAAACAATTATGCTTTCATATCGGGACTGGACTTTTCCTGAAGAGTTCCAGGAACGTTGAGAGGTAGAATGGTACTTAATATACAAATATTAACGGTTTGATTAAACTCCACATTGACGATACATATTTCGTACACATCGGGACTGGACAATTTCTGAAGAGTTCCAGGAATATAATGAGAAGTACAGTGGTACTTATACAAATGTTAATGGTCTTTGTACCAAGGTGGGATTTAACACAGGTTTGACTGTATATATTTCTTACAGTTCATTAGAAGCAGCTGCCCAACATGAAGCAATGAGAAATGAGCAGGAAGCCAAAGGTCACCTTGAACGTCAGATGCTTATCAATGAGAAAGAATCAGAGAAAGCTAGATGTAAGCTAGTGGAGTTACGTGCAATCACTGCGGCCGTGGAATCCACAGGACAAGCCAAAGCTGAAGCCCAAGCACAGGCCGAGAGAGCCATCATAGAATGTGAAAGTGAAATTGAAGGTAAACTTTGTCTTCTTTGGATAGGGTTACATGCTTTTCTTTAGATCAATAAAAGCAAAAGGAATACTGTAAAATCATGAATGTTTGTGGGGATTTAATTTTGTGGATGACCTTAAACATGAAATTCAATCCCCACAAAAAGTAAGAATTCATATAGTATATGACTAAGTGGATAGAGATCCTTGAAATTATCTCCCCATGTAACGGTCTTTTTCAACCAAACCACAAAATTTTGTCCCAATGAAATTAAATGATAGTGCAGAATGAGTTATAATTTGATGTCTACATAGCACGAAGTTTGTCCACAATTCTCCTCATGGACTGGTCAATGATTCAATGAAACTTCATATGATTACTTGGTACAAATCATAGCATATTTCCAGGAACTTTTTGTTAGTTTACTTTTGCCATTGTAAGGCCCTTTGTGGGCTTTGTGTTAGAAAATAATTCTAGTTGTGAGTGAAATTTAACATAATATTTCGTCATTTATATCCATTTTACTGACATGTAAGTTTATGTAACAACACACAATGGTAGAAATTTGAACGGTTTTATACAGGTTATGCTGGATACTGTAAAATCATTCATTTTCGTTGGGGATTAAATTTCATGGATTTGTAGGTTCACCTTCGACCACAAAATTAAATCCCATCGAACAATACTTATGACCCTTGTTTTTATTTCCTGAAATGCGAAATCCACAAGTTAACGTCCCATCGAAATGGTAATATTTTACCAAAACCACAAAATTTTGTCTCATCAAAATCAAACTATTTTTTACAGTTACTGTAGTCCATTTGTCTAGACTTTGTGGTCATATCATAGCTTGGACAAGTTGTTATTAGCGACACCGTGAAATTTTATATCTTATTATTTTTAATAGCATGCATTCATATATCATATGGAATATCTTTCAGCTGCAAGATTAAAGGCACAGGCTTTAGAAATTGAACATTATGCTAAACTTGAAACACAAAATATGGTAAGATATGAACATTTAATTAAAGGGATATCTTCCAATATTATTATTCAGTTCTGATTAAAGAGTATTGCTGCATGAATAAAACAATGATGTATTTCTACTGTATATCTCAGCCACGGCACTTGGTAATTTCTGAAATGCTTTTCAGTGTTACTCATCAAGGAGACGAAATTGGTTCAAAACCCACATATTGCTGCTGTGCACTGCATGGGCATGTTAAAATATCCATGAGTATCTATTCAGAAAGAGCTAGGGTGTACCCTCAGATTGTTTATATTACATGCCTATCTCATCCCTTGAATTCTAGAGGTCATTGACCAATTCTTGCCAGGTAAATAGCAAATGACCTCAAACAATGTCATGCATATGAAGCTTTATTGATGTACCCATGCACAGAAAAGTACTGGTGGGATAGAATCTATTTAAACAAAATATATTAAATCAAGTAGATGCGGACACCAAAGCTGACAGCGTGATTATTCTTCCTCTAATCAATCTAAATATTTATAGTAATTATGGTTTTAAAACTGTTTATTACAGGTCAGGAAAGGCGAGTTGAGCTACGCAAGGAGTCAGAATGCTTTGGAAATGTTTAGAGATAAATCATTTGCCAACATTGAAGTGAAAAGATTTGCTGATATGGTAGGTGCCATAGGAGCCGACACTCTACAGGCCATTGCTACAGCGGGCCCAGATCTGCAGGTTAGACTGTTGTCAGCCCTCGGCATGGAATCCACACTCATCACCGATGGCAATAGTCCTATCAACTTATTCATGACAGCTTAAGGGCTTGTGCAAACACAGAACATGAATACAGCTTGATTAATGAATATTCATGCCTCATTATGCAAACATATCTGAGACAATAATGAATATTCATGACTCCTTATGCAAACATATCTGAGACAATAATGAATAAACATGCCTCATTATGCGAACATATCTGAGACAATAATGAATATTCATGCCTCATTATGTAAACATATCTTAGACACAATAATGAATATTCATAATCCTGATGCATGGTTCAGATGCATTTTCGTGACATGATTGAATTGTGATAAAAAATTCAGGGACATTGTATTGAGTGTATTCCAAAATTGAAATTTCCATTTATAATACAAATTATATGAAGCTGAACCAATCAATTTACCAGGTATTTGATGAAACCAATTGAATAAATTAAAAAAGACATATTTCTAACAAGGTTACACCTTTTAGACAGTTTTAAAAACTTTGAATTTGTCAAAATTTCTGCTTTTTGACAGCTGAAACATGGACCTTCTGAGGTTTATATTAGTTTCATTATCTTATGTGCTAGACATTGTGCTGTGTGATATAATACTCACGGTAATTTCTGTTTTCTGTGCTAAGCTGTTCCAGTGCTGCTTTTCCTGTCCAAAGTTTCATTATCTCCTTGAAATTTCTAATTTTGTACTTTATTCCAAATCAAATTGTTTCGAATTATTTACTCTCTGTTTTTCTCTGTTATTTCCTGTTATGATGTCCTAATGTACTGGTTCATAAAAAGATGCAATAGTATGAATTATAATATAATAATATAGTAGTATGACTGTGTTATGGTTGTGGTATTGTTTGATAATTTATAACATTTATTTTATAGTAATTTTGTATAAATCAAAACAAGGGGCCATATTCACCAACGTTGTAAGTCTAAAATTCAGACTTAGGACTATAAATTGCCAAATGTTCAATTTGCTCTCATGTTTTTATAAATGTAACGATTTTGATGTAAATTGGCATACATGTTTAGTGGGTAACATAAAATAATCAGACAAAATTTAACATGGTTAATTTAAATTGCAAAGAAATGGCAGTGATTTTAACTGTTGTCAATTTTAAGTCTAAGTCTGAGTTTGAGACTTCCAACGTTGGTCAATAAGCCCCCAGGACCTCATGTGTTTTCTATGTGTATCTATAATGATATAAGGTTTGTTATTTTAATTAGTTAAAACATACTCAAAACATGCGGATATTAATACAGTTAAAGTTCAGCTAAATAGCGGTTGTAAAAAACCAACATTACTGTTATGTTTTTGTTATGATTTTGTAAGTAAACTTTACACAATATTTACATTATTTTATACATGTATATTGAACATTTAGTAATTTATATTATATTACTGTTATGGTCTGTCTATTTTTCGATTACTTTATACTCTACTTGTTATTCTTTATGATTGTGTTTCATGATAAAAAATCTGTGATTATTTGTAATAAATTAATATTATGCAGTTATTTTTACTTTGTGTTAAGTTTATCTTTATATTGTACTTATGAAGTAACTGCTTAATGATCAATTGATTGACCACATATTTTGCCTAATATTTACATGTATAGGCACTCGCCCTGTCTCCTGGGGTTCAGTTTGCAGGACGTGGCCCCAATCTCCCGATGCAATTCAATCTGAGTAAGATGTCATCTCAAATATTGGCATGTGTCTTTATGTTAATTTTGATGCATGGCTTGACTAGAAATTGGCTTCAGTATACCGAAATGGCATTCTGAGTTTATTAAAGTAACATTTCAAAAGCTGGAACATCAGATTTTTCTATAATTCTGACTCTAGTTTTAGCGTAATCTCAATTTGCGATGAAATTTCTACTTGAGATGCAAAATCTCAATTTGAGTTGAGATTTCTGCATGAGATGCATCGGGAGATCTGGGCCTGTATGGGGTAAATTCAGATACTGTCTGTTGACTATTCACCAACTAGTTTACTAGTAACAGCACAGGATTTGGGAAGTAAATGTGCATGACGAAAGTGGGCGTCTTTACTGTCTTATGCAAATTAACTTGTCCTTTAACAGGGAAAACTCTCAGGAATACTTTTCTATGGATGGAGAACAAATGACATAATTATCTGAAAACTCATACAGGGGAAAATGACGTATTCAAACACCAAATGACCACCGACAGTATATTGTATGAATGAAGAATGAAAATGGTCATTCACTTACGGCTAGCTAGCTAGTACCGGGGTATATCAATACCACTGTATACAAAGATGGTCTCTCCTGTTGGTTTTACATTCTTAAAATGATGTCTAGGGTAACTTTTTATGTGTCAGAATATATATGTTTACATCATTATTGTGTACTTGATCACGGTATTTTATGTATGTTAGTAATTTCTAACTATTTAATATAGATGTGTGCCTCCGTAGCTCAGTGGTAAGTGCACTTGCCGTCTAATCTGGCGACCTGGGTTCAAATTCGGGTGTAGGTACATATATATGCCTGCCATGTTTCAGTAGAAATAAAGCAAATAAAGGCTATGCTCGGCATAAATCACATAAGATGTTTTAACAATACACTTAATGCCTTGTTCATTTTGATTCTTTGTACTACTGTAAAATCAAAATTTCACGGATTTCATGGTTCCCCTTGTACCACGAAATAATATCCCATCATAAATAATTTTGAACGTTGTATTTATTACCTGAAATGCAAATTGCAAATTCCACGAATTAACGTCCCATCGAAATGTATTTTTCACCAAAACCATGAAATTTCGTCCAATCAAAATTAAATGATTTTACTGTATGTCATAGTTCATATTATTTTACTGACTCATCCATTTTGGTTCCCCGTAATCATTTGTCATGACCCAGGTATTTTAAGTCTATAGGCGATAATTACAGTATCCTAACTGGTACTGATTTTGGAACAAAATACTTTAACAAAAAAAACTGACTTTTTCAAGCAGAAGAACACTCAATACACCAGTGCAATCAGATAATGGGGGCCCTAAGATTTTAGACTAAGCTTGTATGATACACTAGACTTGTCTCTAGGGCAAAAAATTAAATGTTACTACATGCATATGATTTTATTTGTAGCTCACTGAAATGCCACCGTTGAGCGTGTCTCCTTATGTAGTATTTTATATACTGAGTTCCAAAAGTTCTGCATCTTAATTCAAAATTCTTTTTTTTTTGAAAAGTTAACTTAAAAGAACTTTTTAGGAACATTGTCCATTTGCGTACCCTTAGTGTTTATGTTGAACCTATTTTCGTTGGATTTCGTCACGCTTGAATGATCACACCATCACAAATGGTAAAAACGTCTATTCAATCACGCATAATTTGGGTTCCTCATTTGTTACTTTAATTTCTATTCCAATTTACTTGCATCAAGTCTGTGTTACGAAAAACACAATAAGTTAGTCAAATAAGTTAGAAATGTACGCTTAATTTGATTGCAAAAAATGATAATTGAGAACGACTTGTGTATATAAGACGCTAGAAGCTGGTGTTTCACTAAAAATACATTGTGTCGAATTAAATTGATATGTCTCTATCATAATAAGACTGTTGTATCATCTCCATCCGAAAAAAACTGTATATGACGTACCACATGACGACAGGTCAAGGGTCAATGCCGCTGACATAGACAGGTAATGCTGCTATATTTTTGCACCAAGAACAACGGCATTGTTGTAGCTTAATTGTAGTCCATCCAGCATTAAAATTATGGGAAACTTTCTTTTTTGTTGCGTTTTTTATGTCAAGGATGTTGTTTCTTAAAATATGGCCTTTTGTACAGACTCTATTGCAACATCAATAATTGTCTGTGGACAAAGAGAGATAATTTTTGGTATTTATTACCTCCCTTCCACTACAAAATAGTAGTTTTTCGTTGTGTGTACTTTGGAATCGTGGGGTGGTGTCACATGTGGTTTAATTATGGATCGATACATATCTTCAAATCGATAACTGTCATGGATTTATATCAAGTACACATCGCTCTACACATGCGCATTTGAATTAACATATATAAGTTGGAGATTCTAGTAAAAAAGACACATCAAATATTTGATGCGGAACTTTTGGAACTCAGTATATATACCAACAATTATCTTAATCTGACTCAAGTAGTTTTTATGTTGGCCTAATTTAATACATGTTGCTGGGTACTGTAATGCCAAACATTATTTCAAGGATGGGCTAACCACATATTACTCTTTATTCTACAATCCAATAAAACCATATATTTTTCTCAAATCCAGTGTTACTCTTCAATAGGAGGAATGAAAATTCAAACATCACACTTATATTGTTGCACTGTTTGATCTGATTTCAGATATTAGTACAAATTACAATGATGTAGATTATAAAAAATATATATGATATTGAAATTTAGAAAAACAAAATATTAGAAATCACTGTTTGTTTATATTTCATGTTGTTTGTTTTATTAAAAAATGTTGAGCAGGCTTTTATTTGGGTTTAACGCCATTTCTAAACTGTATTCCAGTTACTTACGACAGCCAAAATAGTTTTCCTTGACTTACAACACAACAACGACAATCATATATATATTATCTGTTTATTTCCTTTAATTCAATTTTAAACAAATCTTGTAAAAATTTAAACATTTCACTGGATGTATCTTTCGATGAGTCTGTTACCATAGCAACCACATCTTTCGGTGCACTAACTGATCCCTTCTTTAGTTTATCGTAAAGTTGCTTCCTGCTAATCTGTACCAAATTGGCGTATGATTTCAGCTCAGCTTTGGTAGACATTTGATCTGAAACACGGAGACAATACACTGCTACTTAATAGACTTTAATAAATTGATTATTGTTCAGCAATTGACTCAAGTTGAGATCAATGTGTTCTGACATATACTGAAAATCATTAATTTTCATAAGGGATTGAATTTCGTGGATTTCGTGGTGCATCTTCTACCTTGAAATTTAATCCCATTGACCAAAAATTTTGACCCTTGTATGTATTACCTTAAAAGTGCAAAATCCACGAATTAACGTCCCATCGAAATGGTCTTTTTTACCAAAACCAAAAAATTTCGTCCCATGGAAATTAAATGATGTTACAGTATTGATTATTGTACAGCTATTGATTTATGTTGAGATCAAAGTGTTTTTACGTATATGTACTTTTTTCACAACTGTCAAAGCACAAAGTAAATACTCCTTATTTTGCAATAAATCTCCCATCTTCAGAAATGTTTAAAGTACTAGCTCAAATGCATTACTGTTGATTTTTGTCAATCCCGTATCTCAAAATGGATAATAATAATAATTGAAGTTTTTATTAACATTAATTGAATAATCACCCCTAATCGTCGTAACATATTGGTAGTTGGCATCCAAGATGGTTAGTAAGTAAGTAATACATACCTTTCACTGCTGCCATTTCTTGTGATACAAGTTTCCTCAGGATCTGATCTGACTGGTGTAGGAAACTATCGGAGCAAACCAGTCTACAGTATTCCTTCTCTGCCGTATCCTCCTCCTCGAGCGGTAGAACCGGATCTTTACATGACATCTCAACAAGACTAACAATGTCAGAACTGCAACAGAATACAATTACCGTATACAATGAAATATTGTGCTCAACTGATATTCAACGCAAGGAAAAAGTGGAAGAGGATTCAAATATAAAGTCAGATGCAAAAGAAAAGTGAAAATATAACAAAAGAATATTAAGGATATTAAGAACATTAGTTTTGTACTTCATAGTTCAGTGGCTTAGAATGAGAAGGTCGTAACTACAAAATCAACATTTTGAGAAAATGGCACTCTTTACTTAGGTAAAACAAGCTTTTCAACTTCAATTTGGTCAACATGACAAGTTCCGATTTTCACGAAAATAAGCTCATAGGAAGCGCCTTATGATGTAGATTTCAAATATGCATTAGTCTTTAGAATAAGGTCCTAAGTGGCACTTTCGACCTTCTCATTCTATGCCAGCAAGTTATGCACTGGGAACGTAGTCTTTATCACAAATATGTACAAGTTATGGTTTCGATGCTTTTGCTGCTATTGCATTTGTTTCCTGTACACGTTGGAACCCATTCTACATAAGAAGAATTTCATTATCACATTCATAATTACCATTACAGCTTGTTGTGGACCCACATGTTGCTACTTTTCACAAAATTTAATGTTGAAACTGTAACAAACACATGGTCCCGAGCTTGTAAATCAACTGTAAACACCTTCATTTGAATAGGATGTATAATAATAATAAGGTAGGCCTATACTGTAAAATCATTAATTTTCGTGGATTTATTGGTTCAGCATCTTCTACCACAAATTAAATCCCATTGAACAATAATTTTGACCCTTGTATGTATTACCTGAAATGCAAAATCCACAATTTAACATCCCATCGAAATGGTCTTTTTTACCAAAACACCTAAATTTCGTCCCATTGAAATTAAATGATTTTACAGTATGAGACAAAGATCTTCATAACCACAATAACAAAATTATATACATGCTTGTCTTGCCCCTTGTGGATATAAGGCTGTATTGTTCCCAATTATTTTTCAATTTATCTGGAACTTCCATTTTGGTTTCCATGGCAACAATAACTTCTTCATTCACTTTTAAATCTCTTTGAGAATTGAGCAGCAAAGCATTGTCTATATTGGCCTCAATATGAACCTGACAAAACCCAGTGGTATCTGAAAATAGAAGTTCAATATAATAGATTGCTGACCCCTGTATGTGACATACAGATAACTCAATACATACAGGTTATCGGCCTTATCAGTATGGACTTCTTTTGTGATGCACTGATGGTTAAAAACTATGCTAAGTAAGATTTGATACCTGTGGTAGTCTTTGAGAAAATGATTGACAACAAACGTAACCAACTTTTTTGTTCGAAAAGTCGAGCTAATAAGACAGGTACAAATGATGACAATAGCACATGCTTTAACCCTTTACTACATACACCAGTAGTGCACATTATTCTGATATGACATGAGCTTGGATAGGAACATATCTCATGTGCAGCTTTCCAGTACAAATATCAAGAATGATCTCCCTTGATTAAATGTCTTGCAAAGTCCATTTCTGTAATTGGATTGTCTCCCTTAAATAAAATTATAGTAAAATAATTGGATTGGTGAAGTACCACAAATGTACATAATAAGCCAAAGACACATTATACTTAAGACATTTATTTTTGTTCTTTTGTGTGCTTTAGGTCTTTGTGTATTTTAGGTCTTTGTGTATTTTAGGTCTTTGTGTGTTTTAATTATGTCTTTGAATAAGCTGACAAAAGGTATTACTTACACTTTCTTGCCAGCTGGTAGTATTTGTATCTCATACTACTGTAGTACATATTGTCATCAATAACAAAACACACTCTTGTATCACTCTGAATGTCACTGGATGTTTTATCTATTAATTCAACAAAGCTCATCCACAGCTCATGTGACACGTCTTCCGCCGGTGTGTGTGAAATTTTCAGGTCAACATTGTCCCTTTTACTGGCCATGATAGCCGCCAACACACAGTCCACACACAGTACAATACTGTCTCTGTAACTTTTCCATGCAGACTGAATGAAAAAAAAAGATCTATAAACACTGAAATTAACAAAAGACTTCATCAAACATTATCTTCTTTATTATCAGTCATATTCATTTCATTACTAGCTGACCTTATAGACTATATGTCCCCTTGGCACAACAACATAGTATCGTTCTATAAACTGTATAGTGAGACACAACCTTGTTGCGCGTAAAGGGGTGAATAGTGTTCATGTGCATGATATGAACAATGCTTACCTTGAACTTGGTGTGTTTTTTTAGTGAGGTAGGGATTTTTTATCTACGTCATACATTGAACTATTCTTGAAAGGATAACATAAGTAGGGTTTCGTGAGTAACCAGGGAAATTCCTGTATGTTAAGGGTATCCAAAATAGAAGAGTGTATGATACCATGGTGTAAGACAACCAGAAGAAAATCCAGAGAATAGACCAAACAACCCAACTGGCATGTGAGAAGTGCACTACTCCACATACCTCCCAAGTGAGTCACAATACAGTTAGTACACACTTTCTGAACAAGATTTCTTATAAGATTTTATGACAAATCAAATAGATATGTTTGTTAAGTATTTTCAGTGACACAATTTGTACAACAAGCCCCTTGCTAAAAATGTTGTAATGTCCTTCATATGTTTATATACCTGGATGTCCTCGGATTCAATCAGATGTTTTTCAACATTGCTTGGCATCATCTTGTCATACTCCACAGCAATCAAAGCAAGTGAGGATTCTCCTATGTCTGAAAACCAATTCCAATCCAGTCTTGACAATATTGAATAAAACAAGTGCTGACAAATCGATTTATTTTCAAAGCAATCAAGAAAAAATCATGAACATTCATGTACTTACTATTGTGTACTATACTCAAAACAAAAAGTTTAGTTAGTGGATATGCATGTAAAATCCCATAAGGAACGCTCAAGCCACTGCGGCTTGAAAGTGCCTTTCTAATTTTGATGCCAAATTACTGATTATATAGCTATTTATGATAACTAATATTTCGAGGTAAAACAACTCATCATTTATCACGTGATTTGTCAGAAGACCAACATTGAAATTGTTCTTATTTCAAATCAAAGGGGGTATTATCCAAAAACATGATATTCGCCCTGACATTTCTCCCGACTAGGATTAAAAAGCTTCGATTTTGACCCGGACTTTTGTTATTGACACCAATCTCTATTTGATAACATCAATAATAAAAGCAACAAGAGCTGTCTCCATAGGACGACACATGCCCCCGTGCATGCTTTGATAGTAACGTAACGTTAAGATATCAGCACCGTCACAGATGTGTCATAATATATTGGGCAAATGTGATATTGACATATTTTTCTTTGTGTAAAGGGCCATAACTCTTAAGCGTGTAGGTCAATTTGAAATCTTGTTATCTAACATGACCTAGATCTTATGGCCATACACCTTTTCATGTTTCAAAAGGTTTGACGAAGATCCGATGACAAATGCTTGAGTTATTGAGCGGAAACGGGAAGAAACACCATTTTTCTTCGCATCAAGGGCTGTAACTCTGAAGCGGCTAGGCCAATTTGACTGGTTGTCGATCTTGATCTAGACCTTATAGCTGTACACTTTTTCATGAGGTTTGGTGAAGATCAGATGATAAATGCTTGAGTTATTGAGCGGAAACCAAAAAAAAACGCCATTTTCCTACGTGTCAAGGGCCGTAACTCTAAAGTGGCTACGTCAATTTGACTGGTTATCAAACCTGACCTAGATCTCATAGCCTTTCACATTTTCATGAGGTTTGGTGAAGATCCAATGACAAATGCTTAAGTTATTGAGCGGAAACCAAAAAAACCGCCATTTTTCTATGTGTCAAGGGCCGTAACTCTAAAACGGCTAGGTCAATTTGACTGGTTATCGAACTTGGCCTAGATCTCCTAGCCTTACACATTTTCATGAGGTTTGGTGAAGATCCGATGACAAATGCTTGAGTTATTGAGCGGAAACCAAAAAAAACGCCATTTTTCTATGTGTCAAGGGCCGTAACTCTAAAGTGGCTACGTCAATTTGACTGGTTATCAAACCTGACCTAGATCTCGTAGCCTTTCACATTTTCATGAGGTTTGGTGAAGATCCAATGACAAATGCTTGAGTTATTGAGCAGAAACCAAAAAAAACGCCATTTTTCTATGTGTCAAGGGCCGTAACTCTGAAGCGGCTAGGTCAATTTGACTGTTTATCGAACTTGACCTAGATCTCATGGCCTTACACATTTTCATGAAGTTTGGTGAAGATCCAATGACAAATGCTTAAGTTATTGAGCGGAAACCAAAAAAAACGCCATTTTTCTATGTGTCAAGGGCCGTAACTCTAAAACGGCTAGGTCAATTTGACTGGTTATCGAACTTGACCTAGATCTCGTAGCCTTACACATTTTCATGAGGTTTGGTGAAGATCCGATGACAAATGCTTGAGTTATTGAGCGGAAACCAAAAAAAACGCCATTTTTCTATGTGTCAAGGGCCGTAACTCTGAAGCGGCTAGGTCAATTTGACTGGTTATCGAACTTGACCTAGATCTCATGGCCTTACACATTTTCATGAAGTTTGGTGAAGATCCAATGACAAATGCTTGAGTTATTGAGCGGAAACCAAAAAAAAACGCCATTTTTCTATGTGTCAAGGGCCGTAACTCTGAAGCGGCTAGGTCAATTTGACTGTTTATCGAACTTGACCTAGATCTCATGGCCTTACACATTTTCATGAAGTTTGGTGAAGATTGGATAAACACTGCTTGAATTATTGAGCGGAAACGAATCCGGACGGACGGACGTACCTACGAGAGGTACATTATGAGCTGCACCCCACAGTCTTACTTCCGGGGTGCAAAATTCAACCCACAATGTCGTTTTTGTACAATTCATCGTTGTGGGGTGCACCCTACAAACATTCCTATAGTGTCCATTTAAAGGGTTTTGATCATACCCTAGTTAATGAATTATGAGTTGAGTATATGTAGGCATTATGGGGTGACAATCACACCTTTTTGAACTTGTTGTGTTTACAACTGTTAAATCCCTGTGAGGTGCAGCCCATAACCAGTCCAAAAGTTCAAAGTCCAAGTACGGACAATCAGCCCATAATCATTCTGGGGTGCACCCCCCTTAACATCAAATTTGTCCATTTTCGCTCATTTACAGCTATCTGAGCATATCGTATTACGGGGTGCACCCCATAGTGCAAAATCACCCCACAATGTACCATAGTCACGACCGCACACCCCACATTGTACCTCTCGTAAGAGCGGACGGACTGACGGACGGACGGACTGACGGACGGACGGTGCGATTTTAATATGCCCCCGAACCATCGGTTCCGGGGGCATAAAAACATAACAGTTTTTAGATTATCCACAAAATGACCATATCACAGAAAGAACCATAACTGTATAGGAATGGTCAAATCAGTGCAATATTTATTTAATTTGGCAAGACAATGCTTTGTCAAAGTGACCAATGAGAAACGGTAAGGACTTATATCTAAAACGGTTTTAGCTTTCATGACAGTTAGAAGATTGGTGTAAATAAGTGTCATTACAGTTGGTCCGTTTTTCACCAATCCAATTATAAGTATAAACAGATATTGAAAATATGAATATGTTTTGGTAAACACCATATTACAAGAGGGCCCTTTATTTATATTATGATCAAGCAAAATTAAAGAGTATAATCAATACTGAAAATAACAAACATCTCATTTTAGGTCTAACAAAACATAGTAGTAGGTTGACCTTTGATATACTTCTGTAGCTTGGTTGTCAACAGAGTTTTACCAGCAGCAGGTAGCCCAGACAACACTAGGAGACATAAATCTGACATGACCATGCCTCTACTGCTTCATCTCCATGTTCTGAAATCAAACAAGTAAGCTAAAAAAATATACTTGGTTTATGACATAATATGCGTATGTTTCGCCAAATTTGATTTTAAATTTTGCACCTGTGAAACAGGATGATAACCTGGTGAAGAATCCGGGTATCAATCCAGGTATATCTTCCAGTCTAACAACATTATGACAGACCGTCATAAGTTTAAAAATAGCCATTTCTAATCATCTTATATTACTCTGGAAAACTGGTTTTACCCAATAATGTTTATTTTTTAGTAAAAATCTAAACAAAACCACCGTGGCACATCATGCGCTGCAATTGTCACGACAGAAATTAAGTGTCTTCTTTTTCTTCCTGGTATTGAGCAGAGGTCTTCCTAGACCGTAAATAGCTCAGCGACAAATAAGCTCATGGTGATGGCGATCAAAAGTTCAAATTGAGTTAAAAATATATTTTTTTTAGTTTTGGGATAGTCTCATAATAAATTTGACACAAGTATGACATTTGAAATTGATTGCAATGTTATAACATCGAACTTATCAAACTACTCAATACTTAATTTTCTAATCACAAATAAATTCTACTTTCACTTTGCAAATCAATACACTTGGGGTGCATTCGAAACGTCAGTTCTCTCTGTTCCGGAACAGATGGAACAGAGAACAGTCTTACGAACAGCCCGGAACAGTGTTCCGGACACGTTCTATCTGTTCCCAAATAAAAGGTGGTGCAGGCAGAACAGGTCACGTGATTTCAACGAAAACGAGACAACCGGAAACTTCACGAAATGTGTTATTCAGATCACCTTGGCAATAGTATGTTAACGGAGAAAAACGGAAATCACCGAACTTTTATGTTTGGAAATTTTCTTGTGTCATATTTCTTCAACAAATATAACGGCTGCAACTGACAATATCGTCAAGGATTTAAATACATATATATTTATTTATATACCTCCGTGATATCGTCAACCTTAAAAGTTTTATTTTTCTACATTTATTTATTTATTTTATTGTTACTTCCTGTTCTGTCCCTGTTCCATTTTGTTCGTAAGGTACTTGGAGTGGAACATTCGGAACACTGTTCAGAACAGTTTTATTTTGTTCGTAAGATGCTGGAACAGGAACAGAAGGAACACTGTTCCAAGTGTTCCAGAACAGACGCTACGAATGCACCCTTGTACATATTTAATGGAAATTCCTACTTTCACTTTGCATTACATACCTAATAACAACCGATTTAACGTTTGTCAACCAACAAAACAATGCGCATTTGGTAATTAAATATAATATGCAAAACCTTTCATGTATAAACTGTATCAGGGATATCAAAATTCCCTAAAGTTGAATAATTAATAGGTTTTGATTCTCTATTTTTCTGAATGATCACAAACCGGAAGTGCTGAAAGGGAACGAATACACGTGTCGATTTCATTCGTGAAAATAAGCATTTATTGTTACTTTTAGTCATACTACACATACTGTTGATTTAAATAAATATACCAATATTAATATCGAACAACAATTGCAGTTTATCATATTTTAATTGTCTAGAAATACAAAATTGAGAAAAAATAAGTCCGCACTTCCCTTATGACGTCATGACATGTCTCACATGGCTAAAGTCAAGCCAGCGAGCGATAGCAGCGAACAATAACTCCAGCGAACGATAAGGATATAGGTTATACACCACTAAATTTTCCAGCGAACAATAAGAATTTCCCAGCAAACAATAAAAATGGGTATGATAAAAAGGGGCATATTGAGCCAACCAGGCTCTGTGATCCCGAAAGACCGGGTATGTAGATGTAGAGCAGGTGGGATAGAGTTGAAAAATATCGTCGCTAGGCCCCTATCTTGGGGCTGAAGGAGGGGCCAGACCCCCAAAGTAGCCAAAATAGCTGTATGTCATTGTCGACTTATGATGGGTTCGAGCCCGTGTACCGCCCAAACCATGCTTTGTGACCCCAAAAGACCGGGTATACAGACGTAGTGTATGATCATACGAGTCGAACGAGACCCTCGGCAAGTTCCTATCTTGGGAGGATAGCAGTTAAGGGCCGGACCCCGTGGTGCCTATAATAGCAGTATATTGAACTTTGCGTTTTGGGCCGGTTTCGGGCCCGAAAAGAACCCAAACCAGGCTCTGTGACCACAGAAGACCGGGTATGTAGATGAAGGGTAGGTGGACGAGAGTTGAAAAATACCGTCGCTAGGCCCCTATCTTGGGGCTGAAGGAGGGGCCAGACCCCCAAAGTAGCCAAAATAGCTGTATGTCATTGTCGACTTATGATGGGTTCGACCCCCTGTACCGCCCAAACCATGCTTTGTGACCCGAAAAGACCGGGTATACAGACGTAGTGTATGGTCATACGAGTCGAACGAGACCCTCGGCAAGTTCCTATCTTGGGGAGGATAGCGGCTAGGGGCCGGACCCCGTGGTGCATATAATAGCAGTATATTGAACTTTGCGTTTTGGGCCGGTTTCGGGCCCGAACAGAGCCCAAACCAGGCTCTGTGACCACAGAAGACCGGGTATGTAGATGTAGGGTAGGTGGACGAGAGTTGAAAAATACCGTCGCTAGGCCCCTATCTTGGGGCTGAAAGAGGGGCAAGACCCCCAAAGTAGCCAAACTAGCGATATGCCATAGGTGACTTTGGAAGGGTTCGAGCCCCTGTACCGCCCAAACCATGCTTTGTGACCCCAGAAGACCGGGTATGTAGATGTAGGGTAGGTGGACGAGAGTTGAAAAATACCGTCGCTTGGCCCCTATCTTGGGGCTGAAAGAGGGGCCAGACCCCAAAGTAGCCAAAATAGCTGAACGTCATTGTCGACTTATGATGGGTTCGAGCCCGTGTACCGCCCAAACCATGCTTTGTGACCCCAAAAGACCGGGTATACAGACGTAGTGTATGATCTTACGAGTCGAACAAGACCCTCGGCAAGTTCCTATCTTGGGGAGGATAGCGGCAAGGGGCCGGACCCCGTGGTGCATATGATAGCAGTATATTGAACTTTGCGTTTTGTGCCGTTTTCGGGCCCGTACAGAGCCTACACCAGGCACTGTGACCCCGGAAGACCGGGTATGTAGATGTAGGGCAGGTGGACGAGAGTTGAAAAATACCGTCGCTAGGCCCCTATCTTGGGGCTGAAAGAGGGGCGAGACCCCTAAAGTAGCCAAAATAGCGTTATGCCAAAGGCGACTTTGGAAAGGTTCGAGCCTGTGTACCGCCCGAACCATGCTTTGTGACCCCAAAAGACCGGGTATACAGACGTAGTGTATGATCATACGAGTCGAACGAGACCCTCGGCAAGTTCCTATCTTGGGAAGGATAGCGGCAAGGGGCCGGACCCCGTGGTGCATATGATAGCAGTATATTGAACTTTGCGTTTTGGGCCGGTTTCGGGCCCGAACAGAGCCCAAACCAGGCTCTGTGACCACAGAAGACCGGGTATGTAGATGTAGGGTAGGTGGACGAGAGTTGAAAAATACCGTCGCTAGGCCCCTATCTTGGGGCTGAAAGAAGGGCCAGACCCCCAAAGTAGCGGTATGCCATAGGCGACTTTGGAAGGGTTCGAGCACCTGTACCGCCCAAACCATGCTTTGTGACCCCAAAAGACCGGGTATACAGACGTAGTGTATGATCATACGAGTCGAACGAGACCCTCGGCAAGTTCCTATCTTGGGGAGGATAGCTGAAAGAGGATCCAGACCCCCAAAGTAGCCAAAATAGCGTTATGCCATAGGTGACTTTGGAAGGGTTCGAGCCCATGTACCGCCCAAACCATGCTTTGTGACCCCAGAAGACCGGGTATGTAGATGTAGGGTAGGTGGACGAGAGTTCAAAAATACCGTCGCTAGGCCCCTATCTTGGGGCTGAAAGAGGGGCCAGACCCAAAAGTAGCCAAAATAGCTGAACGTCATTGTCGACTTATGATGGGTTCGAGCCCGTGTACCGCCCAAACCATGCTTTGTGACCCCAAAAGACCGGGTATACAGACGTAGTGTATGATCATACGATTCGAACGAGACCCTCGGCAAGTTCCTATCTTGGGGAGGATAGCGGCAAGGAGCCGGACCCCGTGGTGCATATGATAGCAGTATATTGAACTTTGCGTTTTGTGCCGTTTTCGGGCCCGTACAGAGCCTACACCAGGCACTGTGACACCGGAAGACCGGGTATGTAGATGTAGGGCAGGTGGACGAGAGTTGAAAAATACCGTCGCTAGGCCCCTATCTTGGGGCTGAAAGAGGGGCAAGACCCCTAAAGTAGCCAAAATAGCGTTATGCCAAAGGCGACTTTGGAAAGGTTCGAGCCTGTGTACCGCCCAAACCATGCTTTGTGACCCCAAAAGACCGGGTATACAGACGTAGTGTATGATCATACGAGTCGAGCGAGACCCTCGGCAACTTCCTATCTTGGGGAGGATAGCGGCAAGGGGCCGGACCCCGTGGTGCCTATAATAGCAGTGTATTGAACTTTGCGTTTTGGGCCGGTTTCGGGCCCGAACAGAGCACAAACCAGGCTCTGTGACCACAGAAGACCGGGTATGTAGATGTAGGGTAGGTGGACGAGAGTTGAAAAATACCGTCGCTAGGCCCCTATCTTGGGGCTGAAAGAGGGGCCAGACCCCCAAAGTAGCCAAACTAGCGTTATGCCATAGGTGACTTTGGAAGGGTTCGAGCCCCTGTACCGCCCAAACCATGCTTTGTGACCCCAGAAGACCGGGTATGTAGATGTAGGGTAGGTGGACGAGAGTTGAAAAATACCGCCGCTTGGCCCCTATCTTGGGGCTGAAAGAGGGGCCAGACCCAAAAGTAGCCAAAATAGCTGAACGTCATTGTCGACTTATGATGGGTTCGAGCCCGTGTACCGCCCAAACCATGCTTTGTGACCCCAAAAGACCGGGTATACAGACGTAGTGTATGATCATACGAGTCAAACGAGACCCTCGGCAAGTTCCTATCTTGGGGAGGATAGCGACAAGGAGCCGGTACCCGTGGTGCATATGATAGCAGTATATTGAACTTTGCGTTTTGTGCCGTTTTCGGGCCCGTACAGAGCCTACACCAGGCACTGTGACCCCGGAAGACCGGGTATTTAGATGTAGGGCAGGTGGACGAGAGTTGAAAAATACCGTCGCTAGGCCCCTATCTTGGGGCTGAAAGAGAGGCAAGACCCCCAAAGTAGCCAAAGTAGCGTTATGCCATAGGCGACTTTGGAAGGGTTCGAGCACCTGTACCGCCCAAACCATGCTTTGTGACCCCAAAAGACCGGGTATACAGACGTAGTGTATGATCGTTCTAGTCGAACGAGACCCTCGGCAAGTTTCTATCTTGGGGCTGATAGGGGCTTGGGGCCGGATCCCGAAGCGCCTATAGTAAAATCACTTTCCCATAATGCCAAAAAAGATTTCTTTCATACTGAAATTCAAAATAACAGCAAACAACCAAAGAAACTATGGAAAAATCTAAAAGATATATCTGGCAAAACCGAAAGCCACCAAACACATTACATAAATGATGATAACGGTATACCAATCACCGACCCTAGCGAATCAGCAGAAGCATTCAATACATACTTCACCAATATTTTCCAGACAGTCACTAACCCACAGGATTTCAATGATACAACCTCATCTATCCTTAAGAAGACGACACTAGACAAAATACCCAGTGACACCCCAACATTTGTTATACACCATGTTACAGAAAAATATGTAAAAGAGCAATTAGACAAATTAGACATTACAAAATCAACTGGTCTGGATAATATAAGCGCAAAATTCCCGAAAACAGCATCTCCAATAATAGCAAAACCTCTGGCCTCTATCATTAACATGAGCATAATTGCAAATAAATTTCCAACATCACTAAAGCAATCAAAAGTGATTCCAATATTCAAAAAGGGTAAAAAATCTGATAAAAGTAATTATCGTCCTATCTCAATTCTGCCAGTCATCTCAAAACTGTTTGAGAAACACGTCTCTGATGAACTCAAAGGCTTTCTTGAAAGGCACTCCCTGCTGTACACATCACAGTCAGGCTTTAGAGCCAAACACTCTTGCGAAACTGCACTTACAAATATAGTAGATAACTGGATTAGTGCTATCAATGACGAACAATTTGTTGGTACATTGCTTCTGGATTTTTCCAAAGCATTTGACCTTGTCAATCACAAGATTCTTATAAACAAGCTCAAATTTTACCATTTGTCTTCAGACAGCATAGCTTGGATTAATTCCTATCTATCAAACAGAACACAGAAAGTATGCGTTTCTGCAAAACTTTCAGACCCCGCAGATATAGTTTCAGGTGTTCCACAAGGCTCAGTTTTGGGACCCCTGTTATTTCTGATTTATATAAATGACTAACCATATCATATTAAGTCTTCTACAACAGACATCTTTGCTGACGACACAACACTTTCAGCATCAGGTGTTACAATTCAAGACATCCATCAGATCCTTCAATCTGATCTTGACATTGTAGATTCATGGTGCGCACAAAACTCCATGATAATCAATGCACAAAAAACAAAACATATGTATATAACAAGACAAACAAACAAACCGAACATCCCAGACATCAAATTGAAATTACAGAACCATGATATAGAACTTTCAGCAAGTGAAAGACTTCTTGGAATCAATATAGATAATACACTAAAATGGAAAACTCATATTGACAAAACCATAAAAAAATGCAATACACAACTCTTCCTACTCATGCGAATCAAACAATACTTAGATGTTCCAACAAGAAAATTATTTTTTAATGCTTACATCCTCCCGCACCTAGATTATTGCTGTTCAATTTGGGGTAATACAGACAAAAAGATAATGAACGAAATAATTAAATTCCAAAAACGGGCAGCACGTGTTATTCTTGATGTACAAGACTTTGACACTCCCTCTGACGTTTTGTTCAATAAACTTCAGTGGATGAAATTTGACAAAAGAGTTGAATATAAAAAATCAATTCTCGTGTACAAATCACTCAATGACAACCAATTTCCAAGATACATGCAACAAAAATTCACAAAACTAAACCAAGTTCATTCATGTAATCTCAGATCCATAACCAATGAAGAACTATATGTACCATCACCAAATTTTGAATTCTCCAGAAAATCACTTGCCTACTCAGGACCAAAAATATGGAATGAAATACCAAAAGCAGTACGAAAATCAGACACAAGAAATAAATTCCAAAATGCATACATTAAATGGCAATACCCATAAACCAACATTGACACAACACACGACTCATCCTGTTAATATATCTAACCTTTGTAACTATTAATTACTTTGTTGATTATATTTGTATACAGTCCGACCAGGGATACCTGACAGTGACGTCATGTTGTATTTACAATCAAATGTTTACTTCGTATATCGTCTGCAAAAATGGGGATTATCAGTATAATTCTTACCTTTAATCTGCATGAAATCGTGGCCGAGAGGATAACGGTGCAGTACATGTAATATTAGATTCCTAATTAAAACGTGTCAAGTTCGACCCCTTTCAGCAGAACTTTTTATGCTGATTTTTTTTTGTTTTTTTTTGCAGTCGCATACAAGTGTACTTGAATGCTGCTTGAGTAAAAAACACCTTGGTCATTGCACTCAACTTAAAATGAATTAATTTATCAGCGATGAACACGTTTTAAATTATAGTAGGGGTCGAGTCTTTGAAGAACTAAGAGAAACCAACAGCTATCCTGAACGAGTTTTCAATTACACGAATTCCACGGGTTAAATTTAACAAGAATAGGGCAAAAACTTTATTTTCAAAATGAATATCTTATCAAATCATCCAATGGTATACATTTTTCGTTTATAATACAAGAAAAAAAATGTTATAGTTTAATGGCTGTCACAAGCTTTGAACTTAGATCGCCTGAGTGAGGGTCAACAAATACATCCACAGAACCATGCATTGCTTGAAATTTATGTATTGGTATAGACATACTTCTATATAATATGATCCCCGATCTTTTTGGGGATATACCCTGCTTATTTATAGATTGTTTACGAAATGACGTAACTGTCAAAAATCGTTGGTCGGATAGTACTTATTTTTCATGTTATGTACCCTTTATATTTAATGTATATATGTTGAGGCCCATATGGAAGATTGCATTATTGTAAATATGTTAGCCTCGTAAAATAAAGACTTTACTTACTTACTTACTTACTTACTATAGTAGCAGAGTATTGAATTTTGCGTTTTTGGCCGGTTTCGGGCCCGAACAGAGCCCAAACCATGCTCTGAAACCCCTAAGACCTAATATGTAGATGTAGGCCAGGCGGTTGTGAGTCGAAAAATACCGTCACTTTGTCCCTATCTTTGGGTTGAAAGATGGACCAGATCCCCAAAATAGTCAATATAGCATTAAGCCATATTCGTATTATATTACTTGTACACGTATCTGTGTTGGGTCCACATGGAAGATCGTGTTTCGTTGTACACGTGCTTATGTGTACCTTTTTGTGGAAGGTTTGTCATGTTTCATTCACAAGGGACTTAGACATACATTCCCCTCTCCACAACGACTCCCTCTCTACAACAAACACTTTTTCGGTCTCCGAAGAATGTCGCTCAAGAGAGGGACCACTGTACATGATTGTCTTAATATTATGCAAATGTGTTAACCTCGTAAAATAAAGTCATTATTATTTTTATTATTATCACATTTGTACCGTGTAGAGCTCTAACTAAGCTGTGTGACACCTGACGACCAGGTATGTAGATGTAAGTCAGATTAACATGAATCGAATACGACCGTCGCTAAGCCCTGTCTTTGTGCTGAAAGAAAGGTTGATTCCAACCTTTTGTCTACCTTTTGTCTTCTGAGGAACTTGTTAGCCTCTTATCAGGCTGTATCAACACAATAAAATTGATGCATTTGTCTATAGGCGACATTTGTTGAATTCGATCACAAACGAGACTCTATGATCTAAAACACGAAATGAAGCTATAGCACTTGCTCCTAAAATGAAATGAGACCTTTGGTAGAGTTCTATCCTGTTGCAGGAACCGGCGTCAGACCCTCAATGTTGCCATAAAACAATATACATGTACAACCCAAACTAGCTTGCGTTAACCTGGAGGAGTGAGTATACAGTCGTAGCCCAAGCCCATATGAATTAATAGAAACAATCAATAGGATGCTATTTTGGGGCTGAATGAGTGGTGAGACCACCAAAATTGTCACCAAAGCGTTTGACCTTGTCAACCACAAGATGCTTATAGACAAGCTCAAATTTTACCATTTGTCATCAGACAGCATAGCTTGGATTAATTCCTATCTATCAAACAGAACACAGAAAGTATGCGTTTCTGCAACACTTTCAGACCCCGCAGATATAGTTTCAGGTGTTCCACAAGGCTCAGTTTTGGGACCCCTGTTATTTCTCATTTATATAAATGACTTACCATATCATATTAAGTCTTCTACAATAGACATCTTTGCTGACGACACAACACTTACAGCATCAGGTGTTACAATTCAAGACATTCATCAGATATTTCAATCTGATCTTGACATTGTAGATTCATGGTGCGCACAAAACTCCATGATAATCAATGCACAAAAAACAAAACATATGTATACTGTAAAATCATTTAATTTCGTTGGGACAAAATTTCGTGGTTTTGGTAAAAAAGACAATTTCGTTGGGACTTGAATTCGTGGATTATGCATTCAGATAATTAATCAAGGGTCGAAATTAATGTTCGTGTGGGATTAAAGTTCGTGGTTGAGGTGAACCACGAAATCCACGAAATTTAATCCCCCACGAAAATTAATGATTTTACAGTATATAACAAGACAAACAAACAAACCGAACATCCCAGACATCAAATTGAAATTACAGAACCATGATATTGAACTTTCAGAAAATGAAATACTTCTTGGAATCAATATAGATAATACACTAAAATGGAAAACTCATATTGAAAAACCATAAAAAATGCAATACACAACTCTTCCTACTCATGCGAATCAAACAATGCTTAGATGTTCCAACCAAAAAAAAAAAGTTTAATGCTTACATCCTCCCACACATAGATTATTGCTGTTCAATCTGGGGTAATACAGACAAAAAAATAATAAACGAAATCATTAAATTCCAAAAACGGGCAGCACGTGTTATTGTTGATGTACAAGACTTTGACACTCCCTCTGACGTTTTGTTCCATAAACTTCAGTGGATGAAATTTGACAAAAGAGTTGAATATAAAAAATCAATTCTAGTGTACAAATCACCCAATGACAACCAATTTCCAAGATACATGCAACAAAAATTCACAAAACTAAACCAAGTTCATTCATGTAATCTCAGATCCATAACCAATGAAGAACTATATGTACCATCACCAAATTTTGAATTCTCCAGAAAATCACTTGCCTACTCAGGACCAAAAATATGGAATGAAATACCAAAAGCAGTACGAAAATCAGACACAAGAAATAAATTCGAAAATGCATACATTAAATGGCAACACCAATAAACAAACATTGACATAAAACACGACTCATCCTGTTAATATATCTTACCTTTGTAACTATTACTTTGTTGATTATATTTGTATACTTATTTTTCATGTAATGTACCCTTTATATTTAATGTATATATGTTGAGGCCCATATGGAAGATTGCATTATTGTAAATATGTTAGCCTCGTAAAATAAAGACTTTACTTACTTACTTACTTACTTACTTACTCCTAAAGCACCATAATCACTACATGATGTAAAATTGGCATTATTTCACACTACAACATTACACCAATAAATTACACATACATTGTTATTTTGAGTATCATTACCATAATGCTTTAGTTTTTGTAATTTGTTTCGTTTCTTCATTTCTAAGTATTGACTATGTAATTTCTGTAAATTGTTGTTTCATGTTGATGTCGACCATAATTAATCAATTATTGAAAATTGGTCTTGAACCAAATAATATTATGCAAACCACTTTAGACGTATTTGTGATTATTATTATCATTACAAAATGTACATGTATTTATTATTATTTTCATAATTATTATTGAAAATGCATTAAATTATGTTTCCGGTATGAGGGTTTAGTCCCTCTACAGTCCAAAACAGGCTGTGTTACCATAGAAGACCTAGTAAAAACCCGTAGTCTATGCTCAAATAAATAAAACGAGACCTTAAATAATTATGATTATGGGACTGAAAGATCGGTCATGCCTCCAAAGTGGATATAAATATTGAAACATGTGCATTACTATTTATGTAGCCTAAACCAGACTGTCTGATGTCAGAAGAATGCTCAATTGGGTCCTATCTAAGGACTGAAGGGCTGTAAGAGGGGCCAGACGACCCTAAAGTTAGCCATTAAAGCAACATACAAAGGCTACTTTACCGAAATACAGTCTGTGTGCCCCTGAAAATACAGACATAGCAAATCGCAATACGATTTGAACGAGACCATGACCAGTCTTTTGGGTCCTTTCTTTATTATTATTTATTATTTTTAGCCTTCTCCATTGTGTTATTGTGTGAATGTGTAAGCTATGTGTGTAATTTACCAGTCTGAATGCAGAGTGTGGCACTCAGATTCAATAATCACTTTTTTACCTCATAAAATGTAACCCCCTCCCCCGCAACCCCCCTTGCCGGGGACATCTGAAGGTAAAATTTCAGTTATCCCCCTGATAACTAAATATTGTTCCCGGGGTATTGGTTCAGCAGTGCGGGAAAGGTTAAAAGGTAAAAAACACGACTGTTTCCCCGGCCGTCCACCGCCCATCCCGGTGGGGAGGGGCGTGTATGCAACTGACTGGTGCATAAAGGTAGACAATTTATAGATTCATAAATCAGAAATACTCGTGAACAAACAACGATGACAGCTCTGCATAAAATTGGTACCGGTCAAAATGACGAAATCAATAATTTCGACATTTTTGTTTGAATTTTTGGGTTTCAAAAACATCAACATTAATTGTTTTGACGCTAAAATTGAGATTCGGGAAAATTTTGAAATACGTTACAAATTATCGATAGTCACTATTGACATTAAATTTTGACAAGACATTTAATATCACAATCATGTACAAATGCACGTTATGTCAATCGGAATTCCCCGGCGTTAATCTAACGAAATTGCATATTTCTCAGTTACGGAAATGTATGAGTAGTTACGAATACATTATACATGACTATGACAAGATAATATAATATGAAGTCTTCATACCGGGTTTTCCGGGGTCACAGAGCCTGGTTTGGGCTCTGTTCGGGCCCGAAACCGGCCCAAAACGCAAAGTTCAATACACTGCTATTATAGGCACCACGGGGTCCGACCCCTAGCCGCTACCCTCCCCAAGATAGGAACTTGCAGAGGGTCTCGTTCGACTCGTATGATCATACACTACGTCTGTATACCCGGTCTTTTGGGGTCACAAAGCATGGTTTGGGCGGTACACGGGCTCGAACCCATCATAAGTCGACAATGACATACAGCTATTTTGGCTACTTTGGGGGTCTGGCCCCTCTTTCAGCCCCAAGATAGGGGCCTAGCGACGGTGTTTTTCTACTCTCGTCCACCTGCCCTACATCTACATACCCGGTCTTCCGGGGTCACAGAGCCTGGTTTGGGCTCTGTTCGGGCCCGAAACCGGCCCAAAACGCAAAGTTCAATACACTGCTATTATAGGCACCACGGGGTCCGACCCCTAGCCGCTACCCTCCCCAAGATAGGAACTTGCAGAGGGTCTCGTTCGACTCGTATGATCATACACTACGTCTGTATACCCGGTCTTTTGGGGTCACAAAGCATGGTTTGGGCGGTACACGGGCTCGAACCCATCATAAGTCGACAATGACATACAGCTATTTTGGCTACTTTGGGGGTCTGGCCCCTCTTTCAGCCCCAAGATAGGGGCCTAGCGACGGTGTTTTTCTACTCT
This sequence comes from Spisula subtruncata, assembly GCA_963678985.1. Lineage (NCBI taxonomy): Eukaryota > Metazoa > Mollusca > Bivalvia > Venerida > Mactridae > Spisula > Spisula subtruncata. The sequence goes on along the minus strand of OY787666.1, from coordinate 14,508,328 downwards.
CGTCCACCTGCCCTACATCTACATACCCGGTCTTCCGGGGTCACAGAGCCTGGTTTGGGCTCTGTTCGGGCCCGAAACCGGCCCAAAACGCAAAGTTCAATACACTGCTATTATAGGCACCACGGGGTCCGACCCCTAGCCGCTACCCTCCCCAAGATAGGAACTTGCAGAGGGTCTCGTTCGACTCGTATGATCATACACTACGTCTGTATACCCGGTCTTTTGGGGTCACAAAGCATGGTTTGGGCGGTACACGGGCTCGAACCCATCATAAGTCGACAATGACATACAGCTATTTTGGCTACTTTGGGGGTCTGGCCCCTCTTTCAGCCCCAAGATAGGGGCCTAGCGACGGTGTTTTTCTACTCTCGTCCACCTGACCTACATCTACATACCCGGTCTTCCGGGGTCACAGAGCCTGGTTTGGGCTCTGTTCGGGCCCGAAACCGGCCCAAAACGCAAAGTTCAATACACTGCTATTATAGGCACCACGGGGTCCGACCCCTAGCCGCTACCCTCCCCAAGATAGGAACTTGCAGAGGGTCTCGTTCGACTCGTATGATCATACACTACGTCTGTATACCCGGTCTTTTGGGGTCACAAAGCATGGTTTGGGCGGTACACGGGCTCGAACCCATCATAAGTCGACAATGACATACAGCTATTTTGGCTACTTTGGGGGTCTGGCCCCTCTTTCAGCCCCAAGATAGGGGCCTAGCGACGGTGTTTTTCTACTCTCGTCAACCTGCCCTACATCTACATACCCGGTCTTCCGGGGTCACAGAGCCTGGTTTGGGCTCTGTTCGGGCCCGAAACCGGCCCAAAACGCAAAGTTCAATACACTGCTATTATAGGCACCACGGGGTCCGACCCCTAGCCGCTACCCTCCCCAAGATAGGAACTTGCAGAGGGTCTCGTTCGACTCGTATGATCATACACTACGTCTGTATACCCGGTCTTTTGGGGTCACAAAGCATGGTTTGGGCGGTACACGGGCTCGAACCCATCATAAGTCGACAATGACATACAGCTATTTTGGCTACTTTGGGGGTCTAGCCCCTCTTTCAGCCCCAAGATAGGGGCCTAGCGACGGTGTTTTTCTACTCTCGTCCACCTGCCCTACATCTACATACCCGGTCTTCCGGGGTCACAGAGCCTGGTTTGGGCTCTGTTCGGGCCCGAAACCGGCCCAAAACGCAAAGTTCAATACACTGCTATTATAGGCACCACGGGGTCCGACCCCTAGCCGCTACCCTCCCCAAGATAGGAACTTGCAGAGGGTCTCGTTCGACTCGTATGATCATACACTACGTCTGTATACCCGGTCTTTTGGGGTCACAAAGCATGGTTTGGGCGGTACACGGGCTCGAACCCATCATAAGTCGACAATGACATACAGCTATTTTGGCTACTTTGGGGGTCTGGCCCCTCTTTCAGCCCCAAGATAGGGGCCTAGCGACGGTGTTTTTCTACTCTCGTCCACCTGCCCTACATCTACATACCCGGTCTTCCGGGGTCACAGAGCCTGGTTTGGGCTCTGTTCGGGCCCGAAACCGGCCCAAAACGCAAAGTTCAATACACTGCTATTATAGGCACCACGGGGTCCGACCCCTAGCCGCTACCCTCCCCAAGATAGGAACTTGCAGAGGGTCTCGTTCGACTCGTATGATCATACACTACGTCTGTATACCCGGTCTTTTGGGGTCACAAAGCATGGTTTGGGCGGTACACGGGCTCGAACCCATCATAAGTCGACAATGACATACAGCTATTTTGGCTACTTTGGGGGTCTGGCCCCTCTTTCAGCCCCAAGATAGGGGCCTAGCGACGGTGTTTTTCTACTCTCGTCAACCTGCCCTACATCTACATACCCGGTCTTCCGGGGTCACAGAGCCTGGTTTGGGCTCTGTTCGGGCCCGAAACCGGCCCAAAACGCAAAGTTCAATACACTGCTATTATAGGCACCACGGGGTCCGACCCCTAGCCGCTACCCTCCCCAAGATAGGAACTTGCAGAGGGTCTCGTTCGACTCGTATGATCATACACTACGTCTGTATACCCGGTCTTTTGGGGTCACAAAGCATGGTTTGGGCGGTACACGGGCTCGAACCCATCATAAGTCGACAATGACATACAGCTATTTTGGCTACTTTGGGGGTCTGGCCCCTCTTTCAGCCCCAAGATAGGGGCCTAGCGACGGTGTTTTTCTACTCTCGTCCACCTGCCCTACATCTACATACCCGGTCTTCCGGGGTCACAGAGCCTGGTTTGGGCTCTGTTCGGGCCCGAAACCGGCCCAAAACGCAAAGTTCAATACACTGCTATTATAGGCACCACGGGGTCCGACCCCTAGCCGCTACCCTCCCCAAGATAGGAACTTGCAGAGGGTCTCGTTCGACTCGTATGATCATACACTACGTCTGTATACCCGGTCTTTTGGGGTCACAAAGCATGGTTTGGGCGGTACACGGGCTCGAACCCATCATAAGTCGACAATGACATACAGCTATTTTGGCTACTTTGGGGGTCTGGCCCCTCTTTCAGCCCCAAGATAGGGGCCTAGCGACGGTGTTTTTCTACTCTCGTCCACCTGACCTACATCTACATACCCGGTCTTCCGGGGTCACAGAGCCTGGTTTGGGCTCTGTTCGGGCCCGAAACCGGCCCAAAACGCAAAGTTCAATACACTGCTATTATAGGCACCACGGGGTCCGACCCCTAGCCGCTACCCTCCCCAAGATAGGAACTTGCAGAGGGTCTCGTTCGACTCGTATGATCATACACTACGTCTGTATACCCGGTCTTTTGGGGTCACAAAGCATGGTTTGGGCGGTACACGGGCTCGAACCCATCATAAGTCGACAATGACATACAGCTATTTTGGCTACTTTGGGGGTCTGGCCCCTCTTTCAGCCCCAAGATAGGGGCCTAGCGACGGTGTTTTTCTACTCTCGTCAACCTGCCCTACATCTACATACCCGGTCTTCCGGGGTCACAGAGCCTGGTTTGGGCTCTGTTCGGGCCCGAAACCGGCCCAAAACGCAAAGTTCAATACACTGCTATTATAGGCACCACGGGGTCCGACCCCTAGCCGCTACCCTCCCCAAGATAGGAACTTGCAGAGGGTCTCGTTCGACTCGTATGATCATACACTACGTCTGTATACCCGGTCTTTTGGGGTCACAAAGCATGGTTTGGGCGGTACACGGGCTCGAACCCATCATAAGTCGACAATGACATACAGCTATTTTGGCTACTTTGGGGGTCTAGCCCCTCTTTCAGCCCCAAGATAGGGGCCTAGCGACGGTGTTTTTCTACTCTCGTCCACCTGCCCTACATCTACATACCCGGTCTTCCGGGGTCACAGAGCCTGGTTTGGGCTCTGTTCGGGCCCGAAACCGGCCCAAAACGCAAAGTTCAATACACTGCTATTATAGGCACCACGGGGTCCGACCCCTAGCCGCTACCCTCCCCAAGATAGGAACTTGCAGAGGGTCTCGTTCGACTCGTATGATCATACACTACGTCTGTATACCCGGTCTTTTGGGGTCACAAAGCATGGTTTGGGCGGTACACGGGCTCGAACCCATCATAAGTCGACAATGACATACAGCTATTTTGGCTACTTTGGGGGTCTGGCCCCTCTTTCAGCCCCAAGATAGGGGCCTAGCGACGGTGTTTTTCTACTCTCGTCCACCTGCCCTAAATCTACATACGTTCACAGAGCCTGGTTGTCTCAGTACGCCAATTTTTATCATACCCAGTCCTATTGTTTGCTAGGAAATTTAGTGGTGTTTAACCTAAATCCTTATCGTTCGCTGGACTATCGTCGGCTATTTATCGTTCGCCAGCTTGACTTTGGTTCTCACATGGCCGAAACTACGAAAGGAAGTTGCACAATAGTTGAAAACTCAGAAACACCGGCTTTATTCTGCATGTAAACGTGTATACTGTGAAGTAATCAAACATATTTATTAAATAAAACTCACTGTGTGATCGGGAGATTACGATTTGTTTATAAAATACGGGAAAACCTTCCCGCCATACGGACCCAGAAAGGAAAAGGTTGACGAACTTGCCAATATAAAATGGCTTCAAACGGCGTAGAAGGCGAAACAAATGCCGATCGGAATGTAGAAATATGGAAAATAAAGAAACTTATCAAAAGTTTAGAAGCGGCCCGTGGGTTAGTATATTAATTAGACGTTTTCTTGCTCTGAAGATTCGTATTATTACCAGTGATCTGTGACGACACCGGTGAAATCTCGTGTCATTTTCATTTTGCACTTGACGCCCTCAAATGAAGTGTTTTTATCCAGTGGAAATAAGTGGACATGTCATGTGTTATGATGTTTCTGGTCAATGTTCACGACTAGTGGTTTACACAATAACAACCAAACAGACATTCTGAAGAGTTCTCTTGGCCAAGTTGGATCAGAAATGCATAAGAATCACCGGACCAAATCAATCATAGGAGTTGGAGACACTGAGGATCTGCCTTGAAGTCACCTGCGTTCAATGAAGGACCTTGTTATGACATGTTACTTACCTTTTTCGTAACAGTTATTCGTTAAACGTCACATTAACAAAAACTGGTGTTTTTGCTTGACCTAGTGTTGGGGAGGGGTTGAGGTGCACATTGGAAGTGTTGCGCAACATCCGTATACAACATTGGTCAACCGTCTGGCTCAAACATTAAGGAAATAAATATAATTGGGACTGCTTTTCTCAAATCTTCTATGAAAGATTTGAATCGTCGTGTATTTTACACCAGCTTGACAAAATGCCTGGTACAATTGGTCGCAAAGATTTGTCATATTTCACTTAATGTAATGTTCACTCTCTACTTTGAATAACATCCTGACAGGCTGTAGTACAGTGCTGTCAGGTAATTCTGCGCACCTAACGGTTATTGGCTTTCTACATTTGAGATTATATTATTTTTAGAATAAATAAATTATGGTGATGTTTGGATAGAAACAACCTTCATTGACAAATTTTATGTAAACAATTCAAAACATTGTACCTTTGCTAGACTACGTCAAATGTCGTCACAAAACAAGATGACTGCTGGTTTTCATGATGTAAATTTTTTGGCTAATTCTGCGTAGGTGGAATTTTTTTTGCATAGTCTGTTTCGAAGATTTGTTTCACGAGAAATTTATCACAGTATCGAAGAGTAAGTCATTAAGACCATGTTGACAAAAAAGGAAAAGGGAAAAGTCATCATCCATTACATAAGTGCTTTTATTTGATTTATGTGTCATGTGGTATGCCAAATTAACGAAAATCGCCGTTGACACTCATTTTGGTCATTTTCGTAGAAATACTTGTCCAGGGAGGTATACAAATAAGTATATGTAATTCCTTGACTTGTCCGATTTCGTTGATTTGATTATAAAACTATAAGTCTTAACATTAATAACACACATCTACAAAAACACTGGAGGGCCGAAGGAAAACGACCCAACAAAGTCTGTAAGAAATAGAAAGTTAAGGTGCGCAGAATTACTTGATGCGCAGAATTACCCGAAACGACTGTACTATCATATATCTGTGCAGTTCATCCAACACATAATTTCATAAATTTTTCTCTGGTGCAATACTTAATCTGACAGAATGACAATTTTAGTTGTTTTGGCTTGATCCATGTTTTCATATATTCTAATATTATACTATATGTGATTTTTGTATTGTAGAAATGGAACGAGTATGATCTCACTAATCATTCCACCCAAGGACCAGATTCCTCGTGTATCTAAGATGTTAGCTGATGAATTTGGAACAGCATCAAATATCAAAAGTCGTGTCAACAGACTGTCAGTACTCGGGGCAATCACATCAGTACAACAAAGATTGAAACTTTATAACAAAGGTAACCAAATCTGTTATGAAATTGGACATCTACTGATCTACCTATGCTTGAGGCATATACTGCCATATAGTCATGCACCCGTCTGTCTGTTCTTTCGTCAGTTAGAAAATGTTGAAACTCAAATAGTTTTGAAGTCCATCATGGCATTTTTTCCAACTTGTCATACTTGTTACCACCAAAAGCTCATTAATTACATTCTTAAAGCTATGTTACACTATCCAACATTACAACAGAATTATAAATGGTCCCTGAATGACATTCAGATGGCTATTTGTTATGTTATGGATAAAGCTTGCACAGTCTTTTTGTGCCCCCCCCCCCCCCACTTATTTATAAGTGGGGGTCATGTATTTTTAATGGCCTTCACTATCCATGCATTTATCTATAGTTACTCAATCAAAGTTTTTTTCAAACTTGAAGCACATTGTCCTTTACTCCAAAGAAATCATCTCTAGAGATTTATAATCCTAAAATTTGTATTTACAGTGCCACCAAATGGGTTAGTAATATATTGCGGTACAATCGTAACAGACGAAGGCAAAGAAAAGAAAGTGAATATAGATTTTGAGCCGTTTAGGCCTATCAACACATCTCTATATCTATGTGATAACAAATTCCACACAGAGGTGAGTATGTCAGACTCTGCAAAACCTTTTAGTCCACCTGAAGCTGGACCTTTGACCAGTCGGCGAAATTATCACTTGTCCGGTTGTACGGGACAAGTAATTGTTGATTCATGCAAATTTAACTTCTGTAGTCGGGCAAGTAACTTTTCCAGTAATTATACACATAGTTTATAGGGAAACTAATAAATTTTACCAATTCGGGCACTAAATTTACAGACTGTTAGACTGGTCTGAAAAAATTGAATGTAAGAAATTAAAATTGATACAAAGAATCAAGGGTTCAATTTGAAGGTTAGTCTTAAAGTCTGATTTTGAGATGATTCAGAAGATCTTGGCTGAGTGGGGTCAAGCCAATCAACAGATCAATGCTTAACTATCACTAACTCACATATTATGTCCTTATATTCCAGGCATTAACTGCATTATTGGCGGATGACAATAAATTTGGTTTTATTGTAATGGATGGTAACGGCGCATTATTTGGAACGGTGTCGGGAAACTCACGAGAAGTACTTCATAAATTCACTGTTGACTTGCCAAAGAAACACGGTGAGCAGCTTTCTGGGACACCTTTTCAAATTTTCCTCTTTTATGTAAACAACATATATCTACCTAATCCTCTTCAGGGTGGTTTGCCCCTAAGGCATATAAACGTAATTTACTTTTTGATTTTTGTATAATGACCAAATAGAGTAATGGGCCTTCATTATCAAAACTTGTCATATTGTGTATATTTTAAACTAGAAGTGTTTTCCCTGGGTTCATTCAAGTTTTCCTTTACTTGTAGCCAATAGAAAACTTTGCTTGAAATTTTTTTTCGATAAAAGTCTGATTTTTATGAACACTCAGTCAGAAGGGGCCCAATCGGTTGTTTTTGCTTCCTGTAGTATAAAAATCAATTGTCAAGCCATAATTATTTCTTCACTGAGCTTGTACTGAGTGTACTGTCATTAAATGACCATGTTTGTTTACTAACAGGTAGAGGAGGTCAGTCAGCGTTACGTTTTGCTCGATTAAGAATGGAAAAGAGACACAACTATGTACGCAAGGTTGCAGAAGTAGCAGTGACAATGTTTATCTCCAACGATAAAGTCAATGTATCTGGTCTTGTATTAGCTGGTTCTGCAGATTTCAAAACAGAACTTAGTCAGTCAGATATGTTTGATCTTGTAAGTTCTTATATATATTCTTTATGTTCAAATGTTCAAAACATCTGAACTGCCTGGAATTGAAACCAGGTCCCTTGTATTGCAAGTCCAGATACAGTATACTAACAACTACACCACAGGCCTTAATCAGGGCTTTCATTTGACTCTTGAAACCGTGTTTTGACTCTTGAATTTGACAAAAGTGCGTATTTTGACTCTTGAAAATTTAAGCCTAAGAGTAAGAGTCAAATTGACTATACTTATAATACAAATTTCATGCAATACTTTGATGACTCTCGAAAACTGAGAGTCAGGAGTCATTTTGACTCTTCACTTTTGGAGCCTATGAAAGTCCTGCTTAATAGCCTATTGGTAGAATGTCTGCTTCAAAGGCAGTGTTCTTGCTTTCAAACCAGGTTGGGACATACCTAAATCATTAAATGGGTACTCATACTCACCTTGATAAACACTCAGCATAGTTCAATTAACAACTGTAACAGTTGCTGGTTTTCTCAGTGTCTGGATGAGGTGACTGGGAAGTAGGCTCCGTTTGACTGAAATACTTTATTTGCCAATGTGGATTGAAAACAACATTAAAAACAGACGTTGTTCTGCAACTACCTGCAAACGGTCCTGAAATTTGACATATGTCAGTTCCTTTCATAATTTCTTGTTTTATTTATATTTCAGAGATTGCAACAAAAGATTATAAAAATAGTTGATGTATCATATGGTGGTGAAAACGGGTTTAATCAAGCCATAGAATTAGCGGCTGATGCTTTATCAAATGTTAAATTTATCCAAGAGAAGAAATTAATTGGTAAGTAATTGCTTGATTTATATGGTTTTGTTGTCCGTTACTGGAAAAATATTTTTGCTACAGTTTTGCCCCTTGAAAAAATAATAGTCGTCATGTGTAGTTGAGAAGGCAATTTGTTGCATAATAAGATCTGTGCCCCATGGGTGATTTTAAAGTCTGAATAAATTCTTTTTTTAGACATTAATGTGTCACTTACAAATGAGTCCCTCAAAGCCTGAAGTCAGTGCCCAATTAGAATGACAATGTGACTTTGACTATCTCAAACTTACTTTCAAGAAAGTATCAAATTTCAACTTGGGAGATTCTTGTATTTTTTTTTCATTGCAAAAAACTTGAGAAAAACCACATCACAGACACTCTTCTAAAGATAATTTTAAGCTTAGGCTTTTTTTCGAAACTAACTCGCAATACTCAGAAAAGACGCCTTGTGAATATGAGCCCTTTTGTGTCAGTGTATGTTTACCCTGCTATTCTAATTGTGTGTGTGTTTGTTTTACAGGTCGATATTTTGATGAAATCTCACAAGACACAGGTCGATTCTGTTTTGGTGTGGATGATACACTGAAGGCATTGGAGATGGGTGCTGTAGATATTCTAATTGTCTGGGAAAATCTAGATATTACAAGATATGTGCTCAAAAATCATCAATCAGATAGTGAGTAAAAATGTTCTAGAAAACATTTGTATTGCATTGATATTCAACCATGTATTGTAAACAGCTTTGTGTTGGTCACAGGTAAAAGACTGGAGAAAAAAGGCCTGAGGCTCAAAATCCTGACTGTATGATTTATCATTAACAAATATGGCTGCTCCCAATTTGCACATTGGAGACTTGAGATAAAGTCAAAAGTTGTGTCCAAACTCAGTATTTTTTAATTCTCGGTTGATATTAAAAAGTATGGGCAATTTTTGGAAGAATATGTTACTTGAATTATTCATTCATTTGCTGGTGGGAAAAAATCCATAGCCTACTTGCTGAGCATTCATCAAGATTAGGTTTAAAGACACTCACAAGTAAGAAAAAACACTGACCTCATTCACCCTTTCCCATTGTGATGGATTTGCATTCACAAAGCTTAAATTAGACATTGACAATAAGTCATCTGCTAAATTTAGCTAAGGGGCTGTTCTATGAAAAAAATTCTGTTTGGTAGGAACCAGTCTTGATGGTACCGGCCACTGAATTAGAATTATTCTAACACCTCACATATATCAAATTTCACCGACCCTCTTTTCACAGAAATTGTCATTCTTTCATCTGGTACAACCATAAGACTTTAGATGTTAAGGTCAATATTTCTGCACTATATTCTGTGTATCAATTTGGTTTTGTAACTATAAGTCCTTTTCCATTGAAATTGGAAAATTAATGAGTATTTTCAAATTCCCCAGCCAATTTTGTGAGTCAGGGACTTGCTCCAAAATGAATCACTGTATTATATTCAATTGTTGATTCACTTGTGATTGTATTGTAACATTTGATTATTTCAGCTGAAAGCATCCTCTTCCTTACACCTGAGCAAGAAAAAGATAAAACTCACTTTTTAGACAAAGATGTAAGTAAGATGATTTGTTCTATCTGTGAACATTTCAATTGTTACATTTATAAGTGGTGTTTGTATGAACCTGGAAGAGATGATCTAGAATGTGTATGATCTCATGTATTTTTAACAAATAACCTAATACGAAATACCTAGAATGATCTGCCTTGATAAAGTAACTATTTCTATAATTTGATTGTCTCCCCTATATACTCATTATTTTCACCATTATTTGAAATGGGATAGGAGCGAGAATTGACATCGTTACATATCTTCGTAGTAAAGGAATAAATGAACCTTAGATTTATGTAGTTAGTTTCAGACCATTGCTTGTTTTCTCAGTGTGCAGATTATGTTACTCGGTAGGCTACATATGACTAAAACACTTGTTGACAAGTGGGATTTGAGACATTATTTAAAAACAAAGTGGTCATGATATATTTTCATTGTATTGTAGACTGGTGTTGAGTTAGAATTACAAGAGCAAATGCCTCTATTAGAATGGTTTGCTAACAATTACAAGAACTTTGGAGCCACATTGGAAATAGTCACAGATCGATCGCAAGAAGGTGCACAGTTTGTCAAAGGTTTTGGTGGAATCGGAGGTAAGTGGCTACAGTAAATTAAATTAATCACTGGGGTAGAAATGTTTTCATGTAGCCAGTTAATCTTCAAAAGTAGGCGGTGGATTTGATATCTCACTTAGGTAACAAAGATGAAAATGAAAAAATGAGCTGGCAAGCATGTTCAAATAACCAGTGATTTTTCTGCCTTCACCTCATTTCTATTACCCGTGGCTACTGAAAGATATCAAATTATATGCTGACTGCTTGACACTCACTTGACTGTGAATTACTATTTATTGTAAGAAGTTGTTGCAGTTTGTCTATTTCACACTAATTTGCTGCAATATTTATTTCAGGAATTTTACGGTACCAAGTAGATTTCCAAATATTGGACCCTGGCCTTGATGGTTTTGACGACTTTAACCTCGATGACTACTAAATATTATCGTGTTCATTGCATGGGGTGATCATCCTTGCTCTGGTGGTGTTGGCTGACTACGGAAATCTCGGAACTGCACGCTAGTGAAAAAATATTCAACATTCTACAAGGGAGAGAATAATTCTTAATTAATGAATGATCATGTATCAAGTTACCTCCCTTTGACCATCCAACCGATGTTTGAAAATCTGCTAAGTCAGCAGCATTTATTTTTAGTTGGCTTAGTGAAGTCTTATTTAAGATTTTGAGTTAAACTTAATGTGGTAGGAGATATGTTTATTTAACATTCAATTTGTTTTTGTTGAGTTTTTGATGTCAGCCTAAGTTGATTGTTATATAAGTCATACAGCCTTTTGATATTGTGAACAATTTGATTGTTTGTAAAAAAGTACGAAAAAGTCTCATTTTTGAGATTGTTGCCATGGTAACAGAAATTCCAAAAAGTCATAAGCATGGCTTAAACAAGACTCGAGAGTTTGAATGGGGACTTTTCGCGATATTTGTACATAAATTTATTATATTGGCTCGGTATTTCCTTTCAATCAAATCTCTATAAATCATGTTAAAGTGCTGAAAAATGCTGAAGGTGAATTATTGCCACCTCAGATTTTATTCATTAAGGGCATTTTTTTTCTTGACCTGTTTTGTTTTGGGAGTGGGTTGTTGACAAATTGTCGATAAATGAATACTCTTTGTCAACTATTGCACATGTATCATATTTATTTTTTAAAATCCTGAGTATTGTATGCATCAGGCCTACACATTTGATTCGAGGAGATGAATTTCTATTCAATAGGGAAAACATGTTAAATCTATTTTTCTTGACTTGACTCAGTGCTTATTGTTAGGTATGATACTCTATATATCATGGATTTCAAATCTTACAAGCTGGTATGAAGGTGGTGCATTGAGTTATACTTTTGATACCCTTTCTATTCCTTTTGATCCTTCAAACGACCAGGTGACTGAAGGTTCAATTTTTCTTTAAATTAGGTGTTGAACCAGTGAGTCACAAAATGGTAAAAATCCAGTGTAACATTGCAGAAAGTGTTGAGTGGAATCGCAGGTCAACTATGTGTACACATATTTTCTTTGTACTTTAGGGGTGGTATTCAATAGTGATCTTACCTTATTTGAGAATAAGGATAGCAAATCATATCTCCTGTTACTGACCAAGAGCCCTTAAGTCAAGTAAGATCAATATTAGATACTACTCCGGAAGCAACTTGAATAATAAGTTTATTACTGTAACACATGAAAAATTTATGTCAAGGGTTGAAGTAGGACTTCGTTCCATGGAATAATATTTTTATAATTTATTGTAACATATTTATCTTTAAAATACTCTTTATTGAATATCTATTGGATTGGAAGTAATTACTATGACTGTATATTCAGTGATTTGCTGGAGACTTGAATATACATATATAAATTGCATACTGATACCTTCATGTATTAAGTTATGACAATCTAAATGTATGCTGTTTTCCTATACTCTAAAAACAATATGGCTTACTTCAAAGAAGATTACATTCCCACTCAAAGAAATACTTTGATGTATATACAGGGCTTATGCAAATCCAATTTAATGCTTGCCGAGAAAGGATGATTTTTCTTCAAAGATGATTTTCTTTGAAGAAAATAAATGTTATTTTTAAAGTGTATAGAGCTACATCTGACGATATTTTTAAAAGAAATGCAAAAACTGAAAAACAATTATGCTTTCATATCCATTAGATCATTAACAGAAACTCTCCGTGATTTATTGGACATGCTAATTGTCTGTTTTCATTCGAAAGTGTTCTAGAACACCCTATGAAATTATACAAATCGTCTTTTTTGACGATTGAATCAAAGTACACGGAACCCATCCAAAGTTTTAATTTACAATTAAGGTAGTCTAGTATCATACTTAAAACGATGCAAGTAATTATCTTGACATTAAATGACCGGTCAGATATAGCTATATACACTTTAATAGCAAAATTGCAAAAAAAATATTAACCAAGTTATGCTCATTTTAAGTTTCATAAACTGAATTCAAACAAAACAATATTTGAATGTTAAAACAGAACTTGGTCTAATGTTACATGTATAATTCTTATGGTACTGAAAACAGACTCAAACCTTATTGTTAGGATTGGGCATTACGCCTTTGTAGTTATATCAAAACAGAAATGATTCTTTCTTGAATAGCTAGGGGATTATAATAAAAATAAAAAAAATATATTTATTGTACATGTTGTACATATTGATCACAATATGCATTATCTTGGTATAGTTAATTCTCGTTTTATCGTTTGAATGATAATAGTGCATAATTTCTTACTTGTCAAACGTGCATAAATGCTCTTTCTGCCCAGAAATGAATAAAATGTGATAAAAAATGCATTTTATCATGTGAAAAATAAAGAAAAATTATGGAAGAAGTTGTTTCTTTGTTTCGTTTTGTTTTATTCTCAAGGGAAGGAGATATGGTTAACTTATGTGATGATACAGATATCCGACATCTATAATCCCTAGTGTTTCACTATCTTCATGAATGTTCAGAGCTGTGATTCCGCTTTTTTGGTTGATTTCCTCCAGTTTACCATAAACTATTTAAAACTTTTGTCCAGATTCAGTCTGACCAACCAAAAAGGATGCTTTTGGCAAAGATGTGCAAGAATGAGTAGGTGGTGTTGGATACTTCATGCATTTCAGTCTTTGATCAACCAAGATAGCATGTTCAGCTAGACAAAATCTAACTTAAACAGAACAGACTATTATGTGACTATGGAAATGCATACGTGAGATTTCACAGCCTTTTCCATATTATTCATGAAGAAGACATTCGGTGCTTTAAATCCTCTTCAGACGTACAAAAGTCTTTATTTGCAACAACAACGAAAATAACAAAACCAGTAATTTCCATCAATTTATTTACAACGAGGTTAGAAGGATGCTGAACGAACTTTTTACAAATGCATTATGCAGCATATGGCGCAAACATTGACAAAACATGAAATTACCATGATACTAGGCATTTGGTTTCAACTGTGCGTAAATTAATTATTTTTTACTTGTCATTGATATATCTATGGGGACTACCGGTGACCAGGGAAATCATTTACTTACGCACAGTTGAAACCAAATGCCTATGGAAATAACAGGAATGGTTACACTCAACGGAGCACAAAATGCAAAAAGAAGAATAATACCCCGATTACCAGACATTGAAAATGGCTAGCTAGAGTCATTAGCTAATTAAACAGGTTCAGTTTTGGTCTTGACAAAACAAAAACAGGTAGGAGATTTTCAACTAAAGCTATATCCAGCTGTAAACTTTACAAAAATGCGTATGACGTGGACATTAACATAAAGATAACAACATGGACATGGTCAGGTAATACATTGGTCCCACTGACCATCTTTTGGCATTGGGATGTACTACCGATTTAAATAAATTAGCTTCGGGAACAGGGAATGGGATAATAGTATCACACATTTTCCGATAATAACATCGAAGCTTTCCCTACACAACGAGGACCCTTTCCAGATAGTGAGTTAATTCCGATGTTCCAATTATTAATTTTAAAAATCGTGAGTCCATCGACCGAGGCAAAACTATCTCTGTGGGACCCAGACATAACAAACAGCACGAAATGAACACGGAATATCCATAAACCAGACTGCACAGACAACAAGTACGATGCACAATTCACTGATATCAACAAGTAAAACATAATAATAATTACGTCTTTATTTTCAGTGGATAACATAATTGGTAAACCAATTTTCATTATGGTCTTAAAACTGATCAACTACAAAAACTCGGCTCTCTAGTCCATCACAAAGGGAATTATTTCGTTTGGGGTACTACTATATATGTACGGTGGTAAACTACGAATTCCCTTTGCTCTGACAGCCTGTGTCTCATTCGAACATAACTGGAGTAATCTTGCAGACACTCAACAACGAATAATAAGGACTACGGCCATACTCAAACCCGGAAAGTGGCACGTTGTTCGAATTGGTATGAAATTGAACATCAGCTATTATGTCAAAAATATGTTGCACCCGGATGTACACGTTTATTATAAAGCCCGATCATTTTGCACTACAGCTTCCTTATTAGTTATTTTTATCTACTGTAAAGCGGACATATGAATATTGTTTTTTTTACCCATAGCAAAGTTAAAATGTTACTTGTGTATGCAAGTATACAAATATACACATGTATAAACGGAAACTCGGGAAATATTTAAAACATTCATCAGATCTTTCCTAATTTGGGTGAGATTTTCCCATTTTGATCATTATCCCGGTCACTCTTCTTACCCCAAACTTTTGAATACGTATAGAACAACACAAAGTTGTTCACAAATATAGGAACGACCACTGCTATCAGACATACGCCACTTATTGCGCAGAATACACCGAGTATCTTGGAAAGTGCTAACTTGGGTACTACGTCACCATATCCTACTGTCGTCATAGTAACTATCGTCCACCAGAACGAGTCCACGATACTGGGAAAACTGTCATCGCCCGAAAAGTAGGCGAACGTTGAGAACAATAAAGTTGCAACTGCCAAGAACAAAGACATAAGCATCAACTCCACGAAGCTTGCCTTGAACGCGTAATACAAGACACGAAAACCGGTGAAATTCTTGACAAGACGGAACAACCGAAAAACGCGAACAACTTGTAAGCAATGCAGTATGTCCAACACGGACGCTTCGTATTTCTCTTTCGGGTACACGTGCTCTATTGCGTACTTCAAATACATAACCACTAACGCAAATATATCCACCCAGTTTAGAAAGGAAGTCAACAGCTTGATTTTAAACGGACAGAACAATGCCCGAATGATAAGGTCCAGAGAAAAGAATCCAATACAAGCGAATTCTATGATGTCCAAGAACTGGAAACGTGCGTAAGCTTTCTCTGGTAGTGCTAAACCTTCAGCTTCACTTGCTGCTTCCGGTTCTGATGTCGCTTCCGGTTCAGCTTCACCTTCCGGTTCCGGTGTACCAATTATCAAATGTTTGTAGGTTTCCCATTCGTTTCCGAAGTATTCCTTCCATTCGTCAACATCTAGGTCTCTTTGAAAACTTGAATGCGTCCCGGCAACGAGCGCAAAGATTGACAAAATGATCAGCACTGCGCTCAGTAAGAAATAAATCTGAAAAATATAATTTGCTATTAATGATTATGATTCAAAATTTGTAATAATGAGCAGTTCACACAATACATGATGGTCTCATATATGTCACACTTGGAATGGGTGATTGACGAGTCCCTTTGGGGTACTAGTAACACGAAGCATAGGATGCCTGTTGATCCGAAAATTGACTGAACAGGCAACAGCTTATTCGTGTGACTCAAATCACGATGACTTGTCATAAAGCCATTTCACTAATGACCGAAGTGACCATTGTTATTTACGACCATTGTTTTATTTTTTTTATCTCAGAAAAAAAGCCCACAAGCATGAATTCGTTACAATGACCATAATTCAAATGACTGCATCCTTTATGTTTGTGAAGCAACCTCGAGGAAAAGTTACCCGAATATGAATTTACTCGATCTAGTATATCAATGTTATATGTAAGCATGTACCTTGGACGATACCGAATGGAATGGTTCATTCAAAACAAGCCACACGTATCCTTGCACGCCTCGCCAACCTTTCAGTTTGGACATGCTCATAAGCATTTGGTTTTCTGTCTTTCTTGCCGTCTCGTCGGCTTCCAAGATCTAAAAATGATAACAGTAGCATTTATTTTCATTTGCGTATAGCACAACCAATGAGAGCATTGTTGAAAAGGTTACCAGTTTTCGAAGGCTATTTTAAGCTGTTCAGCCGCCCAACGACCCTTTGGCATTGCAACAAAGTCTTAACTACCGACGGCTTATTATTTTTAGGTCGTTTGTGGTAAACAGATTGTATTTGGCATTGTTTTCGTACAATTAATGGTAACTAAAACTGTCGTAAAAGTTTGATAGAAATTCTACAAAAACTTTAGGTGGGGTTGTCTCCAAAAATGCGTCTACGGACAAGCTGAATCCAATCGTGAAAGCTCGGTCATTTCCGTTTGTCTCCGGTAAATAAACATAGACCGAGGTGATCAGAATGAAGCTGGATCCTGTATACTGGTACCCCTTTCAGTACAACTCGTTGGTTGTGCGGGGTATGATTGATACTCGTTCACGTTTTTCAACACATGAAAAAGGAGAAACAAATCTTTGACATTTTTTTTGCACTTTTTCGATGATAATTTTATTCAGGCCCGGTTCCAGACTTTTCTGAATGGGGAGCACGGGATGGACACGGGAGTCTGGCCTCTTGTCTTATTGGTGTATGTTCAATGGACTCCGTATGATTTTTAACACGTGCGTTAAATCTATTCGATGTTCCAAAAGCTTCCAACATATTTGTTCAACATTAACAATTAAAATTGGTGGGTTTTTTAAGCTTGAAGTAAATTGGTAAGAGGGATTTCACGTTAATAGGTCTACTCTTCCTATAGTAACCCTCATCTTTTTACACGTGTGGATGCCAATCGACATCGTAATGGTGTCATATTTTCATTGAATATTAGATTCTATCATGGTTTTAGGAACTTATGATGACATTTGGTTGAATTCGCGCAATCTTCGCGTAGAGTTTCGACTAATTCCATATTCTCCTGACAATAATAATAATAATAATAAAGACTTTATTTATAGAGGCAACATATGCTACTGAAATGATTGTCAGGTGCCTAAAGGAGAAGTTGAATATTTGAAGCTCATTTTTCCTGTTGACGATTTCTTATTTTAAATACGGACCTAAAAATGCAACAAGGGTTACATATTGTAGTGATATTAGCAAGCGAAATATTTTGATTTTTCATTTTTGAAAACATTTTATGATACAAATACGTATTAATTAACATTATTAATTGGACCAAACTAAGAAAGTTCAAACTGCTAAAGCAATCTTTTGTGACGAGTTGTAATTAGCTCACTCGTACCACTATGTTAATTAATGACCTTTGCTTCTCTTCATATTAAATGATATTATTAATTAATTTTGAACACATGCAATAGGCAAGTCCCATTTCAAGAAGTTTATTATTACAGACGTATAATATGTCTGTGGTTATCACGTTAAATGGGCTTCTTCGAATGCACGCACATTTTAACTTATTTTCATGATTTGATATTGAACGAATGCTGTAATTTTATACGTTATTCGTATTATTGACCTCCAGATCACAATGCCCCTGGTTAAAGTAAGCAAACAGTCACATTATAGGTCAACTGTTAAACAATCTGACTAATGTATACTGTTATCAAAGCGGTGACGGGAGCTAATTTTAATGAGCTTGCATATCTAAAACAAATAAAACATCAATTAGATTTAAAAGGGTAGATATTACGATATTGCAATTTTAACTTCATTGCACGTACGACTCAAAAAGTCCAAATTATCTACGCTTATTGTTTAAAATTGTTTTCTATGAATAATTAATTTGGGTCTTTTATTAACAAAACATATGAAAGATGTTTATGTTGTTTTACTTTGGAACAAATCAATGAATGTATTCACAGCGTATATAAACCAAATATCCGTATAACTTGATGGGATACTATCAAATTCAAATTGAATGACTTATTGCAATTGAGAGCACATGTAAATTTTATCACTGTTTGATTTATTGCCATTGTACAAAAATATATATAATTCAACATGCATGCCTCATTGCAATTGTCGGAAATAAGTAAAATAATGCATTTACCGATGGATTAGAATGAGAAGGTCGTAAGTTCAAAATCGATATTTTGAGAAAACAAGCAAATACTGTCAGAAAATTGCTCTTTACTTACGGAAAACAAGCTTTTACAACTTCATTTTGGTCAAAATGACACGACCCGATCTTCATGAAATTAGGCACATTAAAAGCGTGTTATGGTGCAGATTTTAAATATGTATTAGTTTTCACGAGGGCGTTAGTAGTAGTTACGACCTTCTCATTCTAAGACAGCGATATATGCATTACGTTTCAATCTAAAAAAACAGCATTATACTTACTTTCAACATTTTCTCGTCGTCGAAGTATGCCATGTATTTAGCAAAGCAACAGTTAGCCAAAGCTATCTCATTAACGCCCCAGAAATCTATCTCTCGTTTGAACGCAGACGGACATAGATCCGCGGGAAGATGCAACTCTTCACCCTGCAGGTGATATAGAATACTTTGGAACGCTCCCGGATGCCGTTCCACGTAAAGTTCCGTTGTCAACTCGTAGATTTCACGCTTATATCGAACTGGTATGCTTGTTTTCACCTTGGTGTAAGTATTTTCACTGACTTCAAACTTCGTACCACTTATATTTATCACATGTTTTTTCAAAGGCGCTTTAAATTCCTCGACTTGTTTAATTTCCCTTTTCATTTCACCTTCCAAGGACACGATTTCTAATCGATGTTTTGGATTAAAGGTTTTATTAGTTTCCATATTGGTGTCCAGTGTTGGATTTCTTTTTCAACATTTACATCGTATTTAGCTTAATAGATCAACACCAGATCATCTGCATCTAGTCCGAGATTATGTAAAGTAGTTCAAATATAAAAATATGTCTTATTTAATGTCAATCATTTTACGAAGCACCAATGTCTTATAATAGCAGTCTAATAATGCCTACTTACGTAAATGTATCTTTAATTACATATTGTTTAATTATTTATAATTATTTGAACAAAGCTTGCTCCTGAAGAATGTCAATGACCATGATGGCAATACTTACAAGATCATCATAATTACCAATGTATAAAAACCATGAAAGCATATGTTCTTTAATAAAACTAAAAAAATATACATTCAGGTCGATTGTGCCGATTTTTCTTGGTTCGATTGATATATTATATTTATTGAAACAAGCGTAATTACATTTGTACCATTTGGCAAATAAATAACGCGAAAATAAAAACAGCTCCAACTTGTGACGCGTCGTCTATTGAGACAATACGTTAGCAAATATTATATTTTAGTGAAAGAAAAAAACTAATAAATATATTATAGTGTACACTCTAGTGTACATTAGCACTAACTAACACTGATAACACCATACACTGTCGATATTATCCTTATATTAATGTCATCATTTTTATAATAAGCCAAATTTAATGCTTACTAACATAGTTAGTAGCTAACGAGTCAGTATCCGTTTTGATCCTACAATTTAATCAGGTAGCGACTTTTATTCGTCGTTACAACAGTCGCTATTCCCCTTGGTATATAATCATCAGTTGTGTTAGACCTATCCAAGAAGTGTCGATAAAAATTATATACACGTGTTCCTGTACTAATGATTATTGGACTCCCATTATCCGGATGTGTTACGTTATTAAACATGGACAGGGTGTGTCAAAGGTATATGACCACTTCCCTAGAAGGCGAGGGTCATAATCACATTGACCAAGCAGACATGGAAAAAATGACCACGTACATACGACTGTCTAAGTTCAACACAAACACTCAAACAAAACAAACAACAAAAAATGTCCTGTTTACTTTTTGGTTAGTTATGATTTTGCAAATGTTGTAAGCTCGTAAATTAATATATAGCAATGCTTTCATTAAAAGGGGGACTACTTGCATGTAATACCATATAACACTGTAGAGACTGTCCTATACACTGACGTTAACTTTTGAAATTTAGTATTCATCTTCGCCAAATTTTATACATTCGACTTGATCTTCCTAAACATGCGTTTAAAAATATCGTTGACATTGTTATGATGCGTTCTTTGTAAACGGGTTTAATGGCAGTGACCTTGGATTGCAGGTCAATTTTGCGCAATTTAGAGGTGTATACTCAAAGGTCACGGTTCAGAGGGTGTATACCCAAAGGTCACGGTTCAGAGGGTGTTTACCCAAAGGTCACAGTTCAGAGGGTGTATACCCAAAGGTCACGGCTCAGAGGGTGTAAAACCAAAGGTCACGGTTCAGAGGGTGTTTACCCAAAGGTCACGGCTCAGAGGGAGAACACCCAAAGGTCACGGTTCAGAGGTTGTTTACCCAAAGGTCACGGTTCAGAGGGTGTTTACCCAAAGGTCACTGTTCAGAGGGTGTTTACCCAAAGGTCACGGTTCAGAGGGAAAATACCCATAGGCCACGGTTCAGAGGGTGTTTACCCAAAGGTCACGGTTCAGAGGGAAAATACCCATAGGTCACGGTTCAGAGGGTGTTTACTCAAAGGTCACGGTTCAGAGGGAAAATACCCATAGGTCACGGTTCAGAGGGTGTTAACCCAAAGGTCACAGTTCAGAGGTCAGATTGCATCGATGTATTCAGATTTTATCTCAAGAATAGTATTTAGTTTAATTAGGGATTGGTCGGATGGCATGTACTGTTCACTCCCGAAGGATATTGTTAATCCCTACACTTGTATTATATTATAGGAAGGTCAAATGGATGAACGTAAGTCACTTGCACTTGTGTAGGATGAATATAATAAAGGAACAGGCAACATATACCGGAACCTGTGGGAAATAACAATGTTAATCTCCGTATTGTCTGTCCATGGCCATGGACGCATATCGCTAGCTTAGAATGAGAAGGTCGTAAGTAGAAATTCAATATTTTGAGAACACAAGAAAATCTGTCTGAAAAGTATTCTTTAATTATGATAAAACATGCTATTACAACTTCAGTTTGGTCAACATGACAAGTTCCGATTTTCATGAAAATAGGGTCATAAGAATCACTTAGTGATGTTAATTTTAAATATGTATCAGTCTTAAAAGGTCGTAAGTAGTACTTTCGGCCTTCTCGACATGTACACATTTCCGGATAGTTTCTACAGAAAAAAACCAGGTCATTAGGCTACTGATTTAATAGGCAGTTAGATAGCTAGATATTCATCTCCATCTAATTAGGCAAATTCGCTCACGAGGACATATGTACTTCAAATAATACAATAACATTTTATAGAGTTAGATAAGATATACAGTGTGTCCCATAATATATGTTACCACTACAACCGAACGTCACGAGAAATTACTTGATCTCACATCGCTGACTTAGTATGAGAAGGTCGTAAGTACAAAATCGATATTTTGAGAAAACAAGAAAAAAACCTTTCAACTTCAGTGTGGAACTATTGTTTTTTTCCCATTTGTAAACTTCCATTTAACAACATAATTGTTTTGTCCCTAAAATGGGCAATGTCGATGTTTCCTTCATATACCTTTGTATCGACATTTCAAAATCTGAATTGATTATTGAAATGCTAAAATATCTTCCATACATAAACCATGACTTCTTAGATATTGATGGCTTAGGACCAGAAGGACGTAACTACCTCTTACCACCTTATAAGACTCATACATATTTGAAATCTGCTTCACAAGGCGCTTCTTGTGAGCATATTTTCATTAAAATCTGAAACTGTCATGTTGACCAAAATTAAGTTTTAAAAACGTGTTTTTCGATAGGTAAAGATTAAATTACAGACAGTTTTCTCTTGTTTTCTAAATATATCGATTTGGTAGCTGCGACCTTCTTGATATGTACGTAGTTGATTAGGTTCGGTGTGTCCGGAGATGACTTGTCGGGCATGTTCGGTCGAGCTCGGACAGAATGGTACACTGCATGTATCGTGCTAGTGATAGTAACATCTTTCAAAACATATTTTATTTATTCAAAATACCATCTTTCAATACTTGTTAAAATATAGACGGTGGCCGATCACCTAGCCGCCGGGTTTCCTTTGCTGTATTCATACCAGAGCTTACTTACCCTTCCACAAGCCGCTTCCAGAAACTTCTCCAGATGTGTATGGACAGAAATAATCAAATTAGTTAAATTTTCACGGACAGAAAACGAATACGGATTGACGGGTTTCGTATCAAGCACAGTCTGCCACAGCTAATGCATCCAAAACATTTTAACGAGCATTAAAATGAATATACATGTACCACAATAAGAAAAGATTACCCATACCGGTAATCGAAGATAATATGCATAGGCTTAAGTACCATTTTACATAACCATTCCAAGCACCAGCCCATAAGATTTGATTAAAATCATGAAGTTTAATGACCTAAGTATTTACCCAATCAATTCGAATGTACTCTGGCCATGCTGACACTCTTTGCATTTCGCTGGTTTTCATTACATTGTTTTCACCTTAATGTATTTTGCCAATTAATTGCAGCTTAATTTGAGACTCTTCAGTTGTATATAAAATTGTTAAACTGGTATTTATGGTTGCACCTATATATACGCCAATTACTAAGGATATGTAAGCAACACACTTTCTGTTCTAATCTATATTGTCAGTGCATCGACCTTGAATAGTACAAGACATACGAGGGGCGTTCAATAACTAATGTCCACATACGTTGTATTTTTCTATGACATCATTAATGCTCATTCTAAGCATTTTGCCTAAACGATATATGTTTCTTCTTTATGTCCGGAAAATTCCATAGCCTTTCGTAATACGTGGAACGTTTATATCAAATGGAATTTTGAAGAGGGTACATTTGAGTACACATGCTTAACTATAATTTAAATCAAAATGTGTGGCATTTGTGCAGTAGTTGTTAAGAAAAGTAATTGTCTGTATTCATTAAACTGCAAGATGCGATATGTTAACTGAATCCTTATGCATTCACCAGACCTTTATATCAATATGAAATTATTTGTTGTCTACGAGTAACACGGAATCAAAGGAGACTATTTTTGTTCTTACCAAATGATGCGTGTTGGTTCACGCATCAATAACTTATTTAAAATATCAATTCGATTTTGTATGAAAATTCATCACAGAAATTAATGTTGATGGTCCACCGGCAAACTTCCATGTGTCATATATGTCAAGTTTCAACCAATAAAACTACATACAATATTCTTTGAAATATTTCACACTTTTGTGGCTTTTTACATCTATTTTAGCGACTTTAAAGCGCTATTTTTTGTTAAAAAATAGTAATGCAAATACAGAAAATTATTTTTAATGGAAGGCATCGCGTAATTGACAGCTTTGATGTTGTAGAATAAGATTATTTCCCTAAATGAAAATTAAGTAGACAATTATTATCGAAAATTTTTAGTGACTATTACTGACCCAACAGAAATAAAACACCAATCCAGTTTTTGAATTTTAATGAATTTATGTAAATAGCGGGATGGCTGAAGATTGAAAAAATGTAAAACGTTTTTTTTTCTAATTTGTGACCTAAAATTTGTGACCTAAAAGATAAAAATTATTGAGCGCCCCTCGTATCGTATGTTTTACCAATTAAATATTTTAGAGTTTAACAATTTGTAAACAAATGTATTATCTGCTCTCTCACGCAATTAACATTTGTCAACAATTCTTAATTGGTTTAATGCCACTCGATATATTGTACAAATAGACAATAACTAACGCGACATTGAGATCGAAATAAGTACAAAAATGTATGCCGTAAAATAATATTCAATTTCGTCTATGGATGGTATCAATCACGAAATTAAAACCAAACGAATTGTAATGATTCAAAAAGTATCTGATTTAAAGGATAAATTAATCTTGAATTACATCCTCTTGAAATGATTTTTTCTCACAAAAACCATGAAATTTATATGTCCAATTGAAATTAAATGATTTTACAGGATGTATACTTAGGTATTGTTCAGTTTCAAATTTTGTTGATTGATCATTAGAATTCGCATTCAATATTTCGCACCATCAATATGTTATGAGACGAGAACGCAATTGGTTTCATTCAATAAATTAAATAGACTTATTATGGGACTTAAAACTTGTTTTATGATATAATAATATGATATGTTACATTTTTAGGGAGCTTATTTTCAAGGTTAACTGCCCAAGGAGGTTCATATTCACAAATAATGCAGCGCACAGACAAACAAAAGTCACAGAGCCCAAAACCCCATGAACGCACACATTAGTCAGACAAAGACACGAACTTCACAACGAAAAACTATAATGACTGCAATTCCCTATGCTATGGTTCCATCTCATTTATCGCTAGGGGGATGCCCTTTATGAACTTAAATGCTTCTGGCATACTCTATTGAACACGTACATCAATCGTAACTACTCGGATATTTCCGTAACTGAGAAATACGCCTCGTACACTAGTATTACAAAACGTATTGTGTTACCTTTAATAATTGACGAAAATCTGAGAACTCATATAAATTTTCCAATTTCGGTATCATAAGTCACGATTCGTTAATCTCTACGGTTAGATTGACATTGTAGTTTATTATTTTACAAAGAACACATTAATTAATTACAGGATACCTCAGTGACTCTTTTTCGATACATTTCCATACTTGATTGAAACAGGGCAATGATATGATATGATATGATAACGGGTATATGATAGTGTCGGGTACTTTATATTGGGTCGATAGATACATTAATATGACCTCGCCTAAACTGACTTGGCGTTGTGAATTAATTCAGGATTTAGACTTATTCGGGAATAAACTCTTTGAACATATGAACTGATCATGCAAGGTCCTCTGAAGACAGGCGCTTTGAGGTCTAGCCCTTGGCACAAGGACGAGGTCTAGGCACTATGAGGCTTGGCACTGACGACAGGAGTAGTTAGGCTAGTCTCTACATACGGGGCTACGTGTTGTGACATCAGGAGCATTGTGGCTAGGCTTTTTGGTCCTAGGCGCCGAGAGACAATACTATTTGAAACCATGAGCTGTGAAGCCAATATCACTGAGGTAATCCAGGACATATGTAGCAAGGCTAGTAAACTAGATCCTAAGTAATGATGACACAAGACTCTTTGACGACATGTGCTGTATATCCCGCTCCGTGTGATATTCAATACTTCGATCGCTCTGTAGTATGTGTCAACGGAATAAGTGGAGATCACTGTTCAAATAATTCTCTCTCTCTGTTCGTATTTGCTCCCTTAATGCTCTCCCTTTAAACGTTAATTGCCAATAATTGCCAATTAAAATCATCTTATTTTATTCTATGACAGCACAATTTATAGCCCCAAATGGGTATGAGTTAACGTATTGCTGAATTTATTGTACTATGTTTCCCATAAAGCACCGAAATGAAACCAGTCATATTTTATATGACAGTTTAAATAACGCACAAAATATAATTTTACGATAATAATTATTCACGAAGTTGTCCTTTTCAACGATTTGGGATGCAGACTGACTATTCTTTGATTTATATTAAAATGCATACTGTAAATGTATATGTATTTGAAATACGTAATTATGCAATGTACATTACTGAACTTAATTGTAAATGTATTTCTTGCATTAACGATATAATATTGCATGGTGACATTGATGTGAATGTCATTAAGAAGACACGAACACTACACTACATGTATTTAGAAGCATTGGCCTAAGAAATTATATCACAAAATACAGTTTTGATTTTCCCCCAAACTTTCACCCATTCACTATAAAAGACGAACGAATGGGTGGTCATTTGGGGATGTCAAAACTCTGTATTTTGTGACATAGATGAGTTAGAAGTAAGGGGGATGGGTAAGATGCGACATTACAAAGGTTAACGACTCCATCACGAGCGAAATGATAATAAACACTTTATTGAAAAGGGCAACACTGTTGGGTATACCCAGTCTTCTCCATGATCCTTATTATAAATGTACACATACGTGGGTGAATCAAAAAGTTCGTAGAATTTTTCCATAACTTTTTTATTATCAGAGTTATTGTCGTCATATTTATGCTGAATGAATACATTGGTATTTTCTTTACATACACAGATTTGTAGCGACCTAATATTAACTGTTTTAAAAATATTTATATCTTAAATAAGGACGATTACGTATACCGGAGCACATGGATAATTTGAAACACATTTTATTAAATTTTCTAAAATATCTCAACGGGAGGACCTCCAAAAACTGTCAAAATGGTATGTCATATTGCATGATGTCATTTATAAAGTCTGTTAAAATTTCTGATGTCATCTCCAATAAATAATGCTTTAATCAACGTTTACATAATCGCACTATATAGAAATACCCGCGTAAAACGGGTCTACGGGAATTTACCAAACCACGGACTCATATCAAATTCTGTGTGAAACTGGAATATACATGTACGTACGGCATCAGAGACAATACGTGGTTTGAAACGTGCAGGTATATATCCTGAAATAAATAGACATCCATTTATAAGAGGAATTAGTGATTTGGTGTAGGCCTACGGTTTTTGACAATCAAAACAATACACCCGCTATTGATGACGTTGGTTTGCAACGTCGTCGAAGAGGACCAGCGCTATATAATAGCGGATATAGCAAAACACTAAGATTAATCTTATTGGACAGCTCACACGATATTAAATAAACAATTGCAAATGCAGAAACTATTACCACAATGGTTATCCAAAAATACCTACATATTTGTCAGTCGAGACGCGAAAATGAGTCAAAACGTTAACGTAAGTATTGACAAACATGGCGTAAGTTTGACATCGTTCACCAAATGTCGCTGACGTGCTCCGGTATGCTGTCACAGCATGTGTGCGTTTCAATGTAAAAATCATGTCGTTTTGAATAATTCAATGTCATTTGACAAATTCATTTGTGATACTTATGATCACGTTATATTAAAATATGAAAGCATTTGAAGCTGTGGTTTGTGAGTTATGATATTTTTCTACGAACTTTTTGATTCACCCACGTACATGTATGTACAGCTAGAAAGGTTAATATTGCATTGGGCGCCTTAAGGCAAGAGAAAATGCGGAAGAGCAAAGTCAACATGTAGGCGGACCATGGAAGCGGTACTGAAAAGTCTATGGGCAGTCCAGAGGAACAGTGGTGAAGTTGGCCAAACATGGAACGTCGGTGGGTCCTTGGTTGCTGCCCTACATGTGTCAGAGGGCATTTGGACAATACAAAATGTCGTCGACTCGCTCTTACAGTGTCCAAAGCCCATTTTTTTCAAAAATGAGAATTTTGCGCAATTTGCCTTGTATTGCATTGCTCAATGTCCCGTCAAAGTACACGTCATAAGTTTTAGTGCAAAGTGTTTTTTGACGACAGTACTGATTTGCTCATAGTACAGTAATTTTAACACGTCACAGCATGAATCTTGCTGAATGTCCTGGAGATTGCTTACTCTGTGAGTAAACATTGACGTTGACCAATCACATTTCTTTATTTTATTGTGTCACATGATTAACATAAAATGTCACTGATAAGTTGCTCATTCTCCTTTACTGTCGCTCTTGAACTATCCAATCTCCTGATTAACCAATGAAACGACGGTACTGTCAGCCATATTGAATTACAGACTTATATGATAAATACAATGCGAAATGAAATCATTGCGTTGAGGAAAGAACTTAAGCAATGTAAGTTGACATTTACATCATCACCATTCATGAAGTATATGTTAGTACAACTCTTAATGTTTGAGAAGCCTGCACTTAATCAAAACTGCATGTATGTATAACTAGCCATTATTTCGGATATAGTGTTCGGGGATTTATTATGTATTGTGTTCAAACCCTACTACCTGACATAATAGTGATACACATTCTGAAAAATGTAAAGCTACACTATTTGTTGACAACTGCAAACATGCAAAATATTGAATGTTTTAAATAGGTGACAAAGCAATACAATTCAGGCCTAAATGAGCGTTTAGTATCAATTTGCAGGAAAATGGCGGCCATATTGGACGCCATCTTGGATTCTGAAGCGTTGTGAAAGCAGAATTTTGTAAGAAATTGATGTTGTTAAAGTTCGGTCATATGACTCACTTTGTAGAAAGTTTCAGATATAGACACGAATGTTGAATAAATCGCCCTCAGCCCTTAGGACAACGGACAGCAAGCAAATATATTACGTGTCATGTGTATTCTTTGTACACGTATACCGATCCAACTATTGGACCAACCATATCCAGTTCAAAGTTTATCACAGTTTTTGACGCCCCCCTTAACCGAGTTTATAATGGCGCCGACTTTACTGATATCATGGTATTTTTACTTGTTTACTAGTAGCTTTAACTGTCATTTCCAATGTCAAACGAAATATTTTGATCACATACACACGCCCCAGGAATAAATTTAATGACATGAGGTGTGTTTTGGGATTGATTAGCTGTCAGAAGACCAACGCCGGCACAGTACCAACAGCCAATCAGATAGCTAAGCACACGGCCGCGACAAACATCGAATATACGAAAACATATACCACAAGTTTAGCTAGCAGGCAAGGAACAACCCTCCGGTGTACATTAAAACATAAATCATTATAGTGAACATAAATGTATGTATTTTAGTAAAATGATTGATACATGATTTGCTAGTATTGAAAGTTTTATGCGATAGAATTTTTGGAGCTACAAATAGTAAAGTTCTGTTCGCAAGAGGTCGTTGCTCCACAGATGTTAAATTTATTGTTAATAACGGCTGAGGGAAATTATTGCATGTATTGTGATAGAGATGTTATTTACGCCAAGATAGCTGTTTTTGAAAGGTTTAATACAGTTATGCTTACTCTCATGGAATGCACTCATAGATATGACAACAAAGAAAGCCAACAACATTACAGATTTTCGCAGTCGCAACCTGTTCTCCTACACCAGACATACCAAAGAAGCCTGCTACAAAACATTTAGGCCACAGGTCGAATATGCCGCCACTGTCTGGGACCCTAACACCCAATCCAACATCAAGAAGGTTGAAGCAATTAACGCAGAGCTGCCAAATTCTTCTTCGAGGATTACTCTTGTGAAAGCAGCGTTACTGCAATGTTCAACACCCTTGGTGCCCCACTTATATTTGAACAGTGTTGAACATCCCGTATTTTCAACATGACATTCTATAGTCGAAAAGTCTTTATTCAATTGTATACATCAATGTGTCAATTAACATCTACACTCGTTGTTTTTGTATTTGTAATGCAGTTAGAACCGAAAATTCACATTTTACGGGCATCTATTTTAGGACTGAAAAAATCCAACTAATGTTGTGAACAATTATCGAGTGTAATCAATGTTACTTTATCCTTTAGATTCCAATTCTCTGGGTGCAGCGTTGTTTGACTACGGTATTTACTATTCTAGTGCTATAAACATAAAATACATGTTCTTAAGGTATCGAACGGTGTGATTGTGTTGGTGTATGGTGCTGAGTCATGACCAAAACATCATGATTCGGAAATTGTCGCCAAGATACATTTTATCCAAAATCTTTTTGAACATAAATAGCATACTATCATGCGCTGATGTGTCCGTTTGTAGAATTAATATGAGTTACATTTGATAAGTTATAACAAACAACAGCACATGTAATGAAACAGGCTGCTGACTCATAGATATTTCTCATATAGCAGTTTGGTCGCGTACCATAAATATCTCAATGGTAATGTATTGTTTTATCAGAGGTGAAAAAATATCGATATAACCGTTCTGTTGTAGTATATATGGTGCGATTGTCTCCTTGTAATTTTGTTTTGTTTTTGCGCTTGTGAACACCAATATTTTGGGAGTTTGGCATGTAATATTTGCGAAATTTCTGTTTTGGTAGTTACAATGGACACTCCTGACTTCGTTGACACCCATATTTTAGTTATTTGACTGGTCCTAGTCATCGTACACCCAATGAGTACGATATTCAAACAAATAGTCATTTTTTGTCATTTTTTTAATATTTTGTGTAATTTCACTTATCGCAACATGACCAAAACCACCCTTCCAATGACGAGTACTACTGCTTATCTTCACAAAAACCGGCACACCAATGTATCTTCAACTTCTTTTTGGCGATTCGTTGGGAGTATTTGGCCTTCAAAAAGCCAAAAGCAACATACTCTACATAATTGGCAATTTCGGTTGGAACCATATTGCAAATATCCAAAATAAATTAAAAAATTATTGTTTATG
Organism: Spisula subtruncata; assembly: GCA_963678985.1. NCBI lineage: Eukaryota > Metazoa > Mollusca > Bivalvia > Venerida > Mactridae > Spisula > Spisula subtruncata. The sequence goes on along the minus strand of OY787666.1, from coordinate 14,477,405 downwards.
ATGCCTGACACATTACTTCTAACTGTTCAAAAGAGATATTTCATATATATCGGGTAAGATGGAAGATATCGGACATTCAGCACTGTTCAAATATAAGTGGGGCACCTCTCGTATATTCCACATTTGAAATGACACGTCATCTTTCAGTGTATGTTGTCAAAGCACTGTCTGGATGTTAGTGGTAACTTAAAAAACATGATTTGTCAAATCGTAAACAACAACAGGAAAAGTCAAAAGATATACATGTACTAGACTTTTGTCTGGTCTTTTGCTTATTAGTCATTCAAAACCCCTTAGGCAATGTTAACGTCCTATACAAGGGAGTGTAAGACAAAATCCCCACAGACGACGTCCTAACTGTGTGTGCAGGTGAAAAGAGTTCAAATACCAAATCAAATTTCCCACCTTAAATTTTGCAAGATTGACAAAAATTCCATTAGTATCAATATGTTTAAGGTTGACTTTGCATTTTGCTCGCTTGTCAAGTCTGATTCTAGAGTTTATACTACATTTGTATTTATTTAAGTATAGATTGCAGGTTTTTCTGACTTTATTTATCACTCTTGACACCTCATTCCTGTTGTCATCAATCGCCACAAGGGTATGCGAGAAGAAAAGCCAGTCTCCCATTTATACTGAGCATCTAGCAAGCAAGGGCATGACTGGTATCATTTTTATTTCGTCATTGGTCATATGATGTCGTGGTTCGGGACCTCACACACTAGAAACGGACGTTCTACAACTAGGATGTCGAAAGGTCTGGGTTTTGTCTAGCAAACCTGGACGCAGTACATTACTTTATTGATTTGATCGAAGCAGGTGCGAGAGCAGCATGTGCACACGGACCCAGTTAGTATGTTTATTAATTCCAAGCTAAAGATGTTTTAATAACGGTATTTTGTTCAAGACCATGAAGTAGCATACTACACTGACGAAAGCCAACTTTGCTCTATTGGTTGTTGGTGCAAACAACATTTTGGATTTTGACGCTTGTACTAAAATTAGCTGTCCGTGGGTTTCAGGCCGAAGTATTGCAACACATTATATGGCCATATCATTGCCCATTCCAATACTCAGATGTGTTTGTGTCACCAAGTAACTTTTCTTACTAAAAAGAATTATTTTTGCTTGCCTGTGGTGCAAGTCCGGATTATTTATGAATTGTAGGACCCTTGCAGATGTGAGACCGATGTGTTTTTAAGTTTGGTTTTAAGCACGGTGTACTGTGTTCCTTTTTAATTGTATTTGTCGCGATTCGGACTACATGTTTTTAGTTGTACGCACTAGTATCCAGTTTGTTTGTAAATTTATATACATGTACTACTTATCTTTTAAAGGTTGATCGTGTCCGGTTTAAAACGTTAAATGAACAAAGCCGATTAGGACAGTAGTCATCTATATCAAAACTTAATGTGTAATATGTTGCTAGCTAAATATGGAAACATTCGTGTGTTGCTTGCAATATGACAGGCATTGTTAAGCGAACTTTATTAGTTTACATTATTACAGATGTACGTTGTAACATGTATATGGAAATTCAACTGTGCCTTTTTTAATTTTGCAAATATATTTTCAATGAAATTGTTGGTCCTTATTAAATTTTGAGTATGTAGGCTCCGTAAGTATAGTCTAATTCATGCATGCCCCCGTAACTCAGTGGTGAATGCGTTTGCCGTCTAATCTGGCGACCAGGTTCCAAATCCGGTTGGAGGCACTCATATATGATATGCATGCCATATCTCAGCATAAATCTGACTGGCAAATAAAGGCCTTGCCCAGCACTCGGCATTAAGTTATTTGTATGCCATTGTCAATAACAAACGTATACAATTGCCTCATTTTCTTACTTTACTTTTGCATGCGCGCATGTCTCACATGAACCAGTCCTATCACGTGTTGATAGATTACCTATTGGAGTCACAAGAAGAGCCAACTTTGCGCCAACTGTCAATCAATTACCGTGAAAGGTAACTATCACATAAGGGGAATTTTATTGTAGATAGGTTGTTACTCTTCAAAGGCCTGATCTGGAGAGGTTGTATTGTACATACATAATCGTTAGGAGGATAAAAGAAGAGACATAACATAAAAGAACAGAACTAACATATCGTTTCCAGAGGATCTATTCCATTTTATTTAGAATGTTCATTTGTAGGAAACGTAATTATCTAATCATTATACATCGGTAACTTCATTCACTTTGCAGAGTCCATTACCATGTATGGTCATCATCTGAAAATATAACACAAATACTACAAATAATCATACCTGCCAAGCTAATGAAATCCGTAATAGAAGTGATAAAGCAAAACATGCCACAAGATGCAAGTAGATGGCATTTTACAGGATTTAGATGCACGAACAAGGAATGAATTAATTCTAGTGGTAATAAATATGCGACAGAAGATCATAGCATGAATCAAATGTACCTTTGTTCAAAGTTAGGTTAAATTGGAATACCAGAAATTAACAACGAAAATAGGAGGAACTCCACTTTAATAGGAGAACTAGGCATGTATGCAAATAATAAAAATAATAATGATAATAATAAGCTCATAATTTCCTAATAATTTTACATAAACTCCCTACTATAATGTTAACAAACAAGTTTAATTTTCTAAAAGGGTAAAATACAAATGAATTATTTTGGATCGACCATACCATTGGAAATCTTGAACAAATGCTACAAATATTAAATATTTATATTGAGAACCTACAGAAATCCCGAAAGCGCTACTTAAAGAAATGTTTCCTGTGAAAAGTCTGCGAAAAAACTGTTTCAACGCTTGTCTCAAAGAGAAAATGATAACACGAGATTTAACCTCCTTTCAGAGGTTAATGTGTTCTGCAACTGGCGTCAGACAGGCTGCTAATAATGAAAGACGGCCACACTGTTAAAGTACGCACGAAAGCTAGAACCATCGACTTACCAGTGTTTTGAAATTCTGTGTTGTATAATTCTAGTACATCATGTGTTGAGAGTAAGCGTCACCATAGCCAGTACCCTTACCATAGCCGCCGTGACCTTTACCATGGTGACCTCCACCGTGACCTTTACCATACATGTCGCCGTACATATCACCATACATATCCCCGTACATATCATAGTCGTCACCATAATCATTCATGCCACCTTTGTGTGACGATCCTGATTTATACGACGATCCTGATTTGTACGACGATCCCGTGTCAGAGCCTATGTCTTTCATTAAAGAAATCATCGTAATGAAGATAACCACTGAAATGTGACAAAGAGCCATAAGTATGCAAATCATTAAATCCCTTGTTCCCATATAATTAGTTTCCAGGACCAGTCAAATAGCATTGTTTTTTTTGTTTTTTTTTTAAAGTATTTTTCAAAATATTCAATTCTGATTTTCTAATGCCTTGGTCGTAGTATGTTTTTTTTGCCTGCGTGATGTTCTCCCGATGGAAATAAATGACTTTTTGGAGAAATCGCGAACAGGGATCTGCTATATCACTTTCCAAAGGCCTCCCCTAGACATCAATGACCCTTTTCTCGATACCTTCCGGAGTTCATTTGTTAACGAGGCAAAAATGCTCAGTTGGACCAAGGCATTTGCAGTTCAGCACATTGTTTTTCTTATAAACATGGGTTTGTTATACTTTGGACTGAGACTGTTAAGTGTTTGTTAGTGATTACATGTACTGTATATAATTAAACATCTGGATTTTGAAAGTTCTAATCTGTTTAATGATTTAAAAGGATGTCCAAATCGAGCCTTATGGGCAATCCAGCCCGAAGAGATAGAACTGTTTGAAAATACATGTACTTACTGAAGATGAGAAGTTCAAAGATGCCGCTCATACTATAACCACCTGAATAATAAAATAATTATAATAATAAAATATTGATAATAAAATAATAATGAAAAAAAATCATAATTATACATTTATGTACATTTTTTGCAATTGTATCTGATTAGCTCCAAGAGTAACTGTATCATTGATATATAGTACAAGGAAAGCTTTTTTTATTATTTTGTAAAAATTATATCTTTCTATAAAAGATAAATATTAATTTTTTACATTTTTTTTTTTTTTTTATCAGTGACATAGTTACATGTTATATTATAACTTTTTTTCTTGTATCACATACGAGAAAACGTAAACCCTGCTTCGATGATTTTATGAAATACTTATTGCCTTTTTTGCCTTATAATTATTAAATTTAAACCCGTGGAATTCGTGTTATTGAAAACACGTTTAGGATAGCTGTTGGTTTCTCTTAATTCTTCAAATACTCCCAACTGTTATTTAAAAACTTGTTCTATGCTATGACATGTAAAAGCCATTTGAAGGTGAGTGAAATGACAAAGCTGTTTTTACTCGAGCAGCATTTTGTTCACATTTTTCGTATGCGATTGCAAAAATAAAATAAATAAGCGTAAAAAAGCTCTTCTGACGTGGTTCGAACTCGACATGTCTTAATTACTAATACAGCACCGCTATCCTCTGGGCCACGATTTCATACAGATAATAGGTAAAGAAATATACTGATAATTTAAATTTTGCAGACGATATATAAAGTAAACATTTGATTGTAAACACAACATGACGTCACTGTCAGGTATCCCTGGTCGGACTGTAGTTAGTGACTATAAACAACTATTCAATGAACATTATAAACAGTAAATTCAGTAACCAGTTTTCCGTAATCAATAATCTGTTGAAATGTCCGGATTGAAATAGACTCGTCTTCAACACTATCATAAACGGTCATGGTGCCATCCACATGAAAGACGCTCAGCATCAGACCATGTGTAAAAAATTTCATTTAACTTTACTGTTAAAAATGCAGACGAACATATTGCTTAAAGCAGGCAGTTCGTAATTACAAATGCAATTTAAACAAATATATTTGGAGCCAACTAAAAAATTAATACATGTAGTGATAGTGTTAAAAGATAATTTTCCTCCCACAAATAAAAAAAAATATGTAGAAATATATTTTTTTCTTTGCATTCGCGCGAGAATAAATTTTAATTTAAATTAACGTTAGTATACGTGCTGCGCCACATTGTCACTTTTTATCAATCTAACACCTAGTACCATCGAGATTTATTGCAAGAACTCGTCTTCATTTAATCTGGCTGCAATGGTCCCACCTCAGTATCGTTTTCCGACGAATTGCTTGCAAGCCAGATAACGCTGACGGTTTGATGCGAGTTAAGCGCCCGAATGTGCCACTAAATTGATGCGTCTTTGAGTTCCATCAATGGTATGCTCTTCTATTCTTGTGAGGTGATACCTAACAAGGCATTTTTCAGAGAAATATCTTTGTCATCATCAACGGTGTTCTGAGACTATGGTGCATTTGTCGTGCCATTCTTTCACCAACATTCCACAACATGTTACACTAAAATGGTGATGTGATTGTCACTGCTTGGTTGCACACAACTACAGTGGTACAATCACTGATGGGCATTATCCTCGGAATGCACGTGGTCAACAAAACATAAATTATGTTTTGGGCATGCTGAAATAGCCAATATCTGTGGAATCTCAGAGCTCTTTGGTAGTCATTGATGGAATTCTCGGGCAATTCCGTAACGATGTTTTGCAATATCAGTTTTGTCTGCAAATATATGCCGAAGATGCATTGCTCTTTAATTGCTTTATACGCTGTGGAGCCATGCGATGTTCATCCTGTGATTTTTAATTATTTGACATGAAGGCTGAAAACGTGAAATTTGACATTTAAAACGGATCATATTTAAATAAAACTTTGCCTACGTACCACCCGTCATCCCTCCAAAAAATCCATCAGCGTACGAAAATATGACACTTAAAAGTGAAATAACGCACAAAACAAAAAGTCTCATTTTGAAGACTTTTCTCTGGATCTGGATATGAATCAATGACGGTGAAAGTATGTGTTTTATAAGTAAAGTTATACGTTTATTATATAGACGCCATACAAGGAAGAGGACATATGAAAATACATTCACCAATTCATCACCTAGCCACAGAAAGTTGGTTAGGATATAGGTGTGTGTTTTGATCAAAAGCAAATTGCCTCAAAACATAAAATCACTATAAACATGTACATTAAAATCATATATATGTTTTGCTTGTTGACACTTGTTTAACTTCACGTATACATATAAATTGTATTCGATGTTATGAAATATCGCCTTTGCAAAAATGTACGTCGTTTTGCCAAAACCCAGTCCTCGCCTCGCCTCATCTCACGTAACGTCCTCACATCACACATGTTCTAAACACCCATGATTCCGGCCTGTGTCCATCGTTTCTTGTGCGTCCTGTCTTTTGCAACAGTCATCGCATTTGCATAACTGTTCCATCCGAGCCTTTTCCTTTGTGGTTCCTTTGCTCGTTTCCATGTGTTATTTTCCTTCTCCTTCTGGTATGGCTGCCATGTTACTGTTTTCACGTGTATCTACGTATATAGCGATAATTAAAGTCTAGTATAGTAGTAATACTACATAGTAATACTTTTATTCTTCTCAAGAGACATTCGTGTGGTTGGGTTTGTATTGGTACTAGTATATCTATATAATATTATCATATTCAACTATATATCAACTCTTAATTTAATTGATTAACACAGAACAAGTCTACTTTATTTAAGTTTTAATTAATAGTAGCTAGTCGTGTAGCTAAATTAGGTGTTTGTGGGAAAATGTGTGTTGATTAGTTTCGATGTAACGTTATATATATGATTGTACAAAATTTGGGTCTCTCATTGCTGGCCGGTCATACAAAAGTCATGTGACAATATTTTGCATTATACACGTTAGTCCTAAGTCACTATCTTATGTTTAGTTTCTCCCAGGGAGGTATATAAATATATGTAATTCCTTGTTTCTCCTAATATATTAATTTGCTTTATTATTATACTTGTTGGTTTGGTTGAAATTTATATTGTATATAACTCATATATGTTGTGTAAACTCTTCAATGATTTGGAGGAAATAAAGATGTATATATACTGGTACAAACTGCTCTTAACTATAAAGCATGCATCGATTAAAATAGGATATACAGTACCTGTATAATTCTAGATCCATATTTTTTTAAATATACATGTACATGCATACACGTTGAACAGTGTCATGGTATTAAAATCAGCTAATTCTGTACCTTCTATACAACTTCTATATTCGTAATGATAACGGTAAGAAGCTGTTTTAGACATCTCCTGTTTTACAAGGCAAACACATCATAGTAATAGACTATCACTATTATACGGTCTTTATTTGAAGGTTTTGTGCAATTTTGGCTTATTTTTATCAAATAATACCAGTCATCTAAATTATTTGAGTAGGACTGCATAGGATTCCTATACTATATATATCCTCTATGACTGTATACAGTTACTGGAGAGTAACTCCGGTACGTAGGCCTACGGTACCCGCCATATTTTTTTCTAAATCAGTTATTTCCCTAGCACCTAGACTACTTTCATTCACATTTCTTGTATGAAAAACAAGTTATAATAAAATTGTTCACGATACGATGCACATTAGGAGCTGCTCTATACATGTATTTTAAAAATGAATCTAAGACCAATGTTGCACAAGGGGAGGTAAGCGCGGACAGAAAGATTTTCGTTCTGGTGAATTTTTTTAATCGAGTACCTTGTTAGTCACGTGACATTGTTTACCTGCAATCATGACTACTGTCAGTAATTTCGGCGAATTGTTAACCGGTTTTTAACGTTTATGGTGTAGTTTAACTATCGTTTTTAATTATAAAGTATTTTTTCAAGTATCTTATTAGCTCATGTTCGATAGAAACTATTTCAAATGGCCATATTTCTTGTGAAAGTCTCCAGGTGCTGATAAAACCTTGCGTCCCCAATTAGTTTCGACCCAAAACAAGGATTGTCACTGAAAAAGGTGAGTAGGAGTGGCAGTTATTATAGATGATATAATTTTCTGCAATGTTAGTTATTGTTTAATTTTGTTTGATGGATGAATTTGAGGGAAAATGACTTATTTTGACCAGATGTTGACATGCCAAAAATTGTGTTTTTATGATTTTTGATAAGATTATGAATTTTCCTGCGCAATACACAAGGAATTGTTTTCACCTTTGTCCTGTGGTTTGTAAGCCATGTTGGCATTTCTTCTTCTTCCTATAACTTTATCCACACAGCTGACAGGTGGTCGAGTGGATAAGACGCTTGACTCCTGATCGAGAGGTCCCTGGTTAAATTCTCAACCGGGGAACTTGGTCATTTCAGAAACGCTATTTAGTGTTTCCCGTCCAACTGGAGATCAACTGGTTGGAAACCCAGAGGTAGTCTCGCATGTATTGGTGCTCTACACCGGGCACGTTAAAGAACCAAGGAATCTATTCGAAAAGAGCTAGGGTATCGCGCCCGGATTCCTTGTATCTCACCTATTTCTCTAAAATTTGTGATAATGCCCCAGAGGGGGTCATGCAAATAGACCTACTCCGGATCTCCACTAATCTGTAGGTACAAATAGATTTTTACGGTTATAGTCCTTGTGTCACTTGAATATTCATTTCTGTACAATAGAGTTGGGGGTCAGTTGTGTTTGCATATGAATACAAAACCAGTCTAACTTGGCCAAACTTGTTTGTACCTACATGTAAATTAAGAAGAAAACCACCTACACTCGACAAGATACCAAGAATCAGTTAGATTCGTGACATACCACTGCAGATTAACAGTGTATCAACACTCATTCTTCCCTAGAACTGTCGTCCCTTGGAACAGCCTACCAACCAAGATCACTAACTTGGATAGCCTGAGCAGCTTCAAACAGGCCGTTCAGCCAACCTTGATAATGTAAATGGAACAGAAGCATTGTACAGTGAATAAACATGTAAAGACATTTTTAAATCTCACAGTTTCACTGTTCAAAAACATTTTTTAAACATTGCACCTGAGGTAGAATTTGCACCCCTTTCCCTCGTTATTTATGTCTGCCAAAAAGCTTGATCACTATCCGTACACAGTTTAAAAGCTCAAGTAAGGTGATGTAGCTGTTCTTTTCTTGAAAAAAATCGGACCCAAGTTTAGTTTTCATCCATTGCCATTGCTTGGTAGTGTTCGGGGTTAAGTTTTGTGCTAGGTCAATTTTTCCCATAAACTGCCAAAACTTAGGATTTGAAACACTTGCAGAAATTGATAACCGTCAATGAATCAACACCTGAGCATGAAAAGCAAGAGCCATAACTCTAATCTGCATTTTTCAAGAATTATTAGCCCTTTTTCGTGTTTGAAAATAAAATGCCTTAGTTAAGTTTTGTGTTATTAGGTTCACTTTTCTCCTAAACTTTCAGAGATATTGCTGTGAAACTTGCAACCCTTATTTGCCATCAATAGACCTACCTGTCCATGAAAAGCAAGAACTCTGATCTGCATGTTTGCAAGAGTTATTGGCCCTTTTTGGACAAAAAGAAGTCTCACGGTTTAAGTCTTGTGTTAAGGTTATCGTTTTCTCATACACTATGAGACCAATATTGCTTTGAGACTTTCAACTTTTGTTCACCATCAATACCTTCTTCCTTATAAGAGCAGGAGTCCTAACAGACTGTACAGCCATAATCGAACCATGTAGAGCCAGACCCATAACTCCATCATACCTTTTTGGAAGAATTATGGCCCATTTTTGACTAAGAAAATATTGTAGTTACATTTGCTTATAAACTGGTTACACTCACCTTGTTAAGTAAACAAAAATGTACACATAACTCTGCCCTACCTTTTGCAAGGGGTAATGGGCTTTTGTTACAGTGGTCAGATGGGGGTCTGCACCTGCAAGGTAGTGGTCTTGCTTTAATGCAATTCTTTACAATTTACAAGGAAATGTGCCTCCATAGTGGTTTGCCGTCTTAGACTGGCAACCAGGGTTCAAATCCGGATGTGGGCACTGATAAGCCTGCCATGTTTCAACAGAAAGCTAATTGGCAAATAAAGGCTGTGCAAACACAATTAACAGATTACCATTCTGGCTGCCATCTGGACTGTGCCCCTTTTCCCCATTTTGTGATTCATAGGTTTTGATACAAATTTCATATAAAAAATGTTTATATGGGGCTTTTGCTAATGGAAAATAACATTTGCACAAATGAGATATTAGTTTAGGTCCTATGTTTTGCAGATACAAGGAAAGGGCTGCCATTTTGGTGACTTGGTCGCCATATTGTTTATGCCCCTTTCCCCATTTCTGAGAATGCAGATTTTATTTATGTCAGTACATACTATGTTTGAAACTTTGGCATCCACAGGAACTGTCGGAACAAAAATTTGCAATTTCGTGTACCTTACACTATATTTGCATCTAGAAGCAATGTCCTTTTCATCAATTTTCTTACTTCCAATGCTCAGTGCTGAATGTTTTGTTCTTTAGTTTTTATCAAAATTGTATTTTAGACTAAAATAAATGTTTTATTGCATTTTTCCTGCCCATCATCTAAACCTCAATATTAATTTGTTGTGTCCTTACTTCATTTCACACGATATATGACAGCTAAGCTTAATCAGTGGAACATTTTATTCCTTACATGCACCAACATCAATGATTTATAACGCCATTTTTGAAACACTGATTTATCATTATCAAGTTATACTTTAATGTTTCTTGGCAAAGCATGCAATAAAAACTTGTTCTACATAAAGTGTTCAAAGCCGCCATACATTGATAGATTTTAGCTCACCTGGACATGAAATGCCTATCATATTTAATTAGATCAGGGTTTCATTTGATCCTTCAGTTTGAAATTACCTTTTGAGACTTGACCGCTGGAAATTCTAACAAGTCATATTTTGATCCTTAATTTTTTATCTGAAAGATCATGTTTCCTTTAAATGTAGGTATGTTTGGGATACTAAACTGGTTAAATCAAGTAAAAAAATTAAAAATACCAAGAGGACACTAGTGACACATGCAGCCACTTAAGTGGAACCTCGTGTAGTACGTTTTTGGACACTACATTTAAGTCACACATTTTCTATCACATCCCCCTATGGACTACAGGTTCCACAGGCAACTGTACCATTGAGAAAGAGTGAAAAAAGGAAAATTTATGATTTTCCTTGAAATTTATATAAATTCTAAGATTATTAGTATAAACATTTATACAATTTTGTTTAAGTTCTTTTTTTAATAGTTCAATGATACAGTTACCTATGTCTAGTTCGACTGGTTCTGATACTCACTAACTGATTGAGGTGGGTGGTATGGGACTAGCATGCCTCTCTAGTACTACTGATTCCTGTGATAAGATACAGGCAATGAATTATGATAAGCATTGAGATGTTTTTACAGGTAACACATGATAACTGACATGCCGTTAACTTCACAGTGTATTATAGCTGACGGCATTTCACAGTGTATTATAACTGCCGGCACTGACTGTACTATGCTGTCTGCGTGAATGATTCAGGTGCAGGTACTAGCTTAGTAAGATACTATAATGCATCAAACAACAAGAAACTAAATGCTGAGCATAGGCTGCATAGCCTTAATTTACCAGTCAGCTTTCTGTTGAAATATGGCAGGCATATGTCTGGAGTCCTCCTGTATTTGAACAAAAGATTAACGACAAAAAGTGCCGAGCATAGTCCTTATTTGCAAGTCAGCTTTCTGCTAAAATATGGCAGGGTGCCTCTGCCAGGATTTGTACCCGGGTCTCCAGATTAGATGACGGTCACAAGCACGCTAACTACTGAGCTATGGGGGCACACAAACATGCTTCATCAATACCCTGTCTGTATTTTCCATGTTCAATTGAAATACATGTAAAACCATTTGTTCATGTGAATTTACTATTTTGTTTATAAATTTGATACTGTAACATGTGTATCTGTATATGAATCTATAATAGATTATGATGGGACCCCCAAAATTTCTCAGGGACTCCCTAAATATAAACCTTAAGGGTCCTGGGACCCTCTTATGAAAATTTTTTGAGAAAACCCTGTTTCACTGATATGTTCCCATTAGTGGATCCAAAATTTTTGTTCTAATGTGGGGCAACCAGCTATTTTGCTCCTGAAATGGGCTTCAGAAACCTGACACATATCCCTCAGGATCCACAGATGTGTACTAGGTTCTACCTTACTTCTGATATAACTAGGTACTGTGTTAATCATTATGATTATTCATACTTGAACAGCATGTTGTAAGTCAGTGCTCTAGTTTTACCTGTAGAAGTGTTGATACCTAACTCAGTGGAATGTAAACACTATCTTATACTTTATAGACAATACTGGTACATATTCTTTACACATTGAATATTAGTCAGTGTCAGATACACAGCAATATCGTGAGACAAGTTCGGAAGTTGATCTTGTTTGACTGTTTTTCGGAATTATTTAGTTACATATTCTTTACACATAGAACAATAGTGTCAGGTACACGTACGGCAACATCGTGAGACAAGTTCGGCAGTTGATCTTGTTTGACTGTTTTTTTGTAATTATTTAATTATATGTTCTTAACACGTTGATTATTTTAGTGTCGGATACACGAACATTGTGAGGCAAGTTTTGAAGATGATCTTGTTCGACCGTTTTTCGTAATGATTTAGCTACATGTTCTTTGATTACCTGGATACTGTTTGTAGTGTCAACTTATTAATGAACTTAGAATAATATACACTTGGAATGATCTTAGTTTAATATACACTTGAAATTGTATGGATGTGGAGATTTCTCAATTTCTGTGAGTTGATTTTTGATGTTATATTAAAGCTTTGTTGTTTTGTCATAAAAATGATCCAAGAATCTGAAAATATGTGCCTGTGGCAGTCTGTGAATTACTCTTTGATTTCAAACTACTGTAAAAGCATGCGTTAATTTCGATGGGATGAAATTTCATGGTTTTGGCAAAAAGGACCATTTCAATGGGACCTTAATTCGTGGATTTCGCATTTTGGGTAGTTAATGCATTGGTCAAAATTATTGTTTGATGGGATTTGATTTCGAGGTGGAAGGTGAACCACAAAATTTAACCCCCCACTACAGTACTTTATACATATATATCCTGCATAAGTTACTTGCCCTACCAAGAACAACTTGTCCCAGATATTGAGGTGCTAATTTCACAGACTGCTGTGGAAGAATGTTTCAAGATTTAAGGTCCAACTGAGCATTTTTGCCTCGGCAATGTACTCCGGATGAAATTGAATGAGCTTCTGCAGTTTCGATTACAGAATCATCTGGTCTAGGGGAAGCTTTAATAAAAAATATAAGAGGTTTATTGATATCACAAGTACATTCAATTTGGCAATTTAATGCGTGTGTTGAATTTTAATTTAACTTCGCTGATGAGGATTTTCTCAATGGAACCTAGGCTTATGTCAAATCAGGCTGACATAATCATATACAGTATGCTGTGATAATTCATTGGTATGTAGGATGTAAGTCATTAAATCGAGTTATCTTCAGCAAGCTTAGTAATTTGTTTTCATGTCAAGTTTTAAGATATGTTGATCTCAACGACAATAACAGATTGTTTTTATCACTTTATTGTAGTTTTCAGCTCAAAACATAATCAGAAGTAATAAACATAATGAAGCCAGTGGTAGGCTTTTGAGTCGTTAAGCTGGTGATGTCACAAAATTGTTCTGTCGTTCGTTCTAACATGGAAGATCATTAAGTCTCTTGCCTTTTTCATTTACACTTTCACGTTGTGAATTTTTCTTCATGGAACTTGGTCAATTGCTGTGGGCTTGTTTCTATGTTATCTTGGAATGACCCATAATTATATAAAAATCTTAAAATAACAATGTCGTTATCATGTTGGAATTTTATAATAATCTTCAGGAAACTTGATCAAATAATTTTGTCTGTATTAAATCTCGGCAATTTCAAAATAGTTGGCATCGAAAACTTGAACACAAAAGTAAGATAGCTTTTTTCTCTGGAAGTTGTGGCACTTTCTTGGTGAATTTTTGTTTGTTTGTTCATTTCATTAACTTGTTATTAATAACATGCATTAAAAATAACTAATACTGAAGTGCATGTAATACTATAAATAAATATTCATGAAAGTACAGAATGTTGCTAAACTTTTTGATGAATATTAATTAAAATAATATTATCATAAATACTAAAACATGTTTGGAATCAGAGTAAGTTAATAATTAAAAATATATAGGTAAGTCTTTAATGATAAATGCTGTTAAGTTTAGTAGACAATATATTCACAATACATTTTATGTAAAATTTTAAAAAGCAGTTTGTTTTCTGTTGCAAGTTGCAACTCACAATTGGTTTGCAACTAATTAAGAAGTAAATTTACTCTGCTAATTTAAAGAGCTTTCAAAAGTTTTAAGATACGTGGAATTCTAGTAACTATATCAAGACAGCAATCTAGTAAATATAACATAATTTATTATGTAACCATGCCAAGTAAGAATATAAAAAATTATTAAGTATAAATAATATTTATTTCAAGGAAGTCTATTTTTCATTTATAAATATTAATAAACTGATGTTAAAGCCATTTTGAAGGTCATTGTGCCCATGTACTTTTAAGTGTTAAATAGTTTTAGGAATTACAAAATTAACATATCAATGATATTTGACATAAATAACATATGACCCAACTAATTGACCATTAAATAACCTTGAAAATAAGCAAACTAAGGAGTGCTTAATACCAAAGTAAATCTATTTCAATGTCATATTCTATGTTACCGGTATAATTGACCATTTTAAAATTTAAATGTCATACTAAACATACACACAGTTTATGTTTGCTATGTCGAAGTTAAGTTGCGAATCAAATATGTATACATTGATTTATACTAGCGGTGAGTAAATTTACTTAACAACTTTTAAGGTATAGATTCTGTAAGGTATTTAGTATATAGTTTACATATATATTACCTCTCTTGTGTGGTTTGTAAGAAAGATGGTGTAATTATCATTCAAATATTTATTTATAATCACCTACACTCTATGGTGTATCTGTTGCTATGTTTTTCAATGGTTTTAATGCATATCTGTTGCTATGAATTACCATTGTTTTAGTGTATAATCTGTTGCTATGGTTTACAGGGTTTCACTGTATATCTGTTGCTATGGTTTACAGGGTTTCACTGTATATCCGTTGCTATGGTTTACAGGGTTTCACTGTATATCCGTTGCTATGGTTTACAGGGTTTCACTGTATATCCGTTGCTATGATTTACAGGGTTTTACTGTATATCCGTTGCTATGGTTTACAGGGTTTTACTGTATATCCGTTGCTATGGTTTACAGGGTTTTACTGTATATCCGTTGCTATGGTTTACAGGGTTTTACTGTATATCCGTTGCTATGGTTTACAGGGTTTTACTGTATATCCGTTGCTTTGGTTTACAGGGTTTTACTGTATATCCGTTGCTTTGGTTTACAGGGTTTTACTGTATATCCGTTGCTATGGTTTACAGGGTTTTACTGTATATCAATTGCTATGGTTTACAGGGTTTTACTGTATATCCGTTGCTATGGTTTACAGGGTTTTACTGTATATCCGTTGCTATGGTTTACAGGGTTTTACTGTATATCCGTTGCTTTGGTTTACAGGGTTTTACTGTATATCCGTTGCTTTGGTTTACAGGGTTTTAGTACATGTCCATTGTTAGGGTTTTCCAGGGTTTGGTACATAATGGTTGCTATGTTTTTCCAGGGTTTAGTATATATCAGTTGCTATGGTCTTCCAGGGTTTTAGTGTATATCTGTTGCTATGGTCTTCCAGGGTTAAAGTGTATATTAGTTGCTACGATTTCCATGGTTTTAGTGTACTGCGTTTTGCTGTGAAAATCTGAATGAGAATTTGATAGGCGCTTCAATTCAAATATAATTATGTTACGGTACATGTTCCTCTTTTAAACTGTGAAACGTTATAATTTGTATAAAAACAAATTTCATTTATTAGGGTAATACAAATATATACAAATCCATTTATTTGAGAGGACTTATAGCAAGAGTCTTCAGATCAGGTTCACCAGAAATTTTATTTACGAAAACAAAAAGTCTGGATATCATTATTTAGAACCACAAAAACCTGTAATCATGAAGTTAAAATGATGAATTATTGAGTGATATCTTGAAATATTGAATTTCACTCCACAATTTGAAATTTTTGAAATTGAAATTTTATGTTACAACGGATCTATCAAAGTCTTGTTGGTCTACTTTCGTATTGCTATGAAAATTTGTAAAATAGTAAGATAAGACGTTTAATTATTGGCTCATTTATCCACAGGTAACTGTATCATTGATAAAGACTAAAACGGGAAAATTGTTTGTTTTTTGTAAAATTTGTTATTTTTTAAAAAAGAAAAATATAAATTTTACAATTTTTTTCTTTTTTTCTTCTTTTTTTCCGTTAATTAATATCAATGATACAGTTACCTGTGCATTAGTCGAGGCAAATCATATAAATCATTCCGTAGCTGTTATAACGTCATCATCGACATTAGACAAAGTCACATATGATACTATCAGCACAATGAAACAATCAATACCGTATTTATCTCTTGGTATGTTGATCGTTGATCTATTATTGAACGGCTAATTATAAAAATCAATTTGTTTAATGTTGTTTGGCGTGTGATCAAGTTAACTGATCATTTTCCTTTGCTGTCATCAAAGTGTTCATTTATTGGCAAATATAGTCGCTGTGTGTGATGGTGCATGTATATAATGATATCCAAGTTGTATGCAAACATGTGTCAATTAACTGACTATAATGATTACACTGTACTATGATACAGGGTTCTTACAATGTCGGAATTAAATCAAAGATCTGCATAAGAAAGGGCAATCCTTTCTGCACATTATAAAAGTTATTTGATGAATAAATTCAAATAATTGACAAAGTTTTTGTTGTGAAATTCATTACTCTCAATTTTGACATTAAAACAATGTTTGAAACAATACTGATAGTTAAGGTGTTAAGAGATGTTTGCTGTTGACACCTGAAACATACTTTCGACTCGTTTTAAGAATTCAGGGTATTATGCCTCAAAAAATCCCTGAATATGGTAAACAAAGCCATGAAGTCGTTGAAATCTTTAAACTTAGATTTGACTCTGTTTCATTTTTCAAGAAAGGGCAAGGGTAATTGTTAAAGCCACAATAAGGTTCCGGAACGACATATTTTCTATACATAGAAAACACAAATCTTTGTTACTGATTTGAAGACTGATAAATAATTAACACATCAAGCTATTAAAACACGCTCTTACTGTCATATATGTGAAATAATCTTCCCTTGAAGATTGGCATATCGAGCCCGGTTTGTTTACAAATACGGCATTTAACAGCATCTCCGTCACTTTCCGGAGACTACCGAGAAATTTTCGCCAGTTTCTTATAACCAATGGAAAGATAGCACACCTATTGATAACGTAGGGCGGACACTATAACCCGGTATCTAACAGTACCTTCCGGTATCGTATATAGTAGCCCTAATCACGTTGTATATTGCCTTGTATATTGACATTAATCATGTTGTATAATTGAAACATGCCAGAGGCGGGGAATTAACTATGCGTATGCAATATAGATAGTGCGAATGGCTGTGTGCAGATGTATTAATTTCTCCGATAATTATTAGATTTATATTTTCATGTACAGTAGAATCTACAATAAAATAATAATTGTTTACTTGTAAGTATGTAAATCTGCATGTTCAATATGTATACACGAATGTTGTGAGTTATTAAATTTTCATAAATACGTGTCAATCATTATGAAGGTCAAAGAGGTGGCCTTTTCTTTTAATATCAATATAAAACGCACAAACATGATCATATGAATGGAAAATTAAAATATATGTTATATCCAAACGCCCTCAAATTTTCCTATGCATATGTATTTAATTGTAGCAAGCTACATTTTGTTTATTGTCTGATACAACATAATCTGTAATAAAATATAAAAAAACTAGATGTTTTTGTTTGTCCTTAGAATGAAAAGATCGTATCTACAAAATCATATTTTGAGAAAATAAGAAAATCTATCTGACAAATTACTCTTTACCTATGGTTAACAAGCTTTCATGAAAAAAGCGCCTTGTGATATAGATTTCAAATATGGCACTTACGACCTTCTCATTCTAAGCCAGCAATATGTTATTATAGTATGGAGTTAATGTGCTTGTCTATATAATTCCATGATTATATTAAGTGCTATATATTCATTCACACTTCTACACTAATCCTTTAATTGGATTATACCAAAGACCTTAATTACACAGATTGGAAACCTGTGCCAAGTCTCACGATATCTCGTGGCAGGTCTTCTGAAATCTCGCGAAATCTCGTCTGTTTTAATACCTTATATCTCATGTTCTAATATACTTATGCAAAAACTAATCATTCTATGCAATAGATGTATTATTCAGCTTAAAAATGATACCCCACTTATTGAAATAATTCAATTAATAAAACAGTAGACCTCGAAGAGCCAGACCTACTCTTATTTTCATCAAATTAATGTAAATTCCAAGTTTATCAGAAAATATCTGATTTGCCTCATTCAAATCCTGATTTTCTGTATTTTATAAGAGGTAGACAGAATTGAGATACTTAATATAGTAAAGGAAAATTATCTCTTCAAAATGACACATTGTCCATTAAAATTGGATGACGAAAAATAGTTTTATGCACAATAACTGACTCTGCTGCCTGTTATTTTGCGTTTGCTCTAAATTGTCAGTGGAGTGTCCAATCTGTGTAATTTAGGTCTTTGATTATACCTAACAATTCAATAAGGTGTCAGTCGTGATTAGAATACAATACCCCACGCAATATACTATACAATTTAGGCCTACATCAGGGTACCGGCAGATACCGGTGTACCGGGTTTTGTGCGTATACTTCCGATCATTGACGAAATCTTCGGAATCGGTCGTAAAATTTAAACGTAAACACTATTGAGTATTTTGTACGGAGGACAAAATACTAAATAGCGTTTTCAGTTGATTATTTCTCATAGAAGGAACAGCAACCTGAGGTCAGATATGGGTCCCTTCTAAACCATTTTTAGTGTAATTTAATATCTCAATATTTCAATATTCTTTGTAGATAGAAAATACTACGATTTTAAACCTTATTGGGACTTTAATCAAAATATAAAAAACTGTGGCCCTTACATACCCAGTTAGAGTTCCAATGCAACACATTAAAAGAAACTTGATATTAATATCATTGGGCTTTAAATGATAATTTTTATGTTCAACGTCACTTATTTTAAAATGATTTGTTTCTGATATTCACCCATTTTCTTTTCAATTACATGTATTAATAATATTATTCATGTACAGTTTTAAGAGACATGACTTGAGAGAAGGTCATATCTTATTTCACTAATGATTAAATGGAGGTTATAATCTTGATAAGTTATATATTTAGTATACAGTACAACCTCTCCAGAGTGGCCCTCTGTAGAGCAACAACCTCTCCAGAGTGGCGCTCTGTAGAGCATTAACCTCTCCAGAGTGGCGCTCTGTAGAGCAACAACCTCTCCAGAGTGGCCCTCTGTAGACCAACAACCTCTCAAGAGTGGCCCTCTGTAGAGCAACAACCTCTCCAGAGTGGCCCTCTGTAGAGCATTAACCTCTCCAGAGTGGCTGGCCCTCTGTAGAGCAACAACCTCTTGAGAGTGGCTGGCCCTCTGTAGAGCAACAACCTCTCCAGAGTGGCTGGCCCTCTGTAGAGGAGCAACCTCTCCAGAGTGGCCCTCTGTAGAGCAACAACCTCTCCAGAGTAGCCCTGTAGAGGAGCAACCTCGCTATAACAACACATTCTACAGCAGTCTGGATGCTCTGTACTCTGTGAAAATATTTTGTGATTTTACAGCAAAATCAATATAAAGTATCTTCTATCTGTTGCTATTTGTCGCCTTGTTGTTTATCGGAATTTTGTTGCTGTGAACTATAATCTAACTTCGTAGAAAAGTAGGAATCTGTGTTCCATCTCTTAATTTATGGTGTATTAATTTATACACTGCAGTACAGCATTATTATTGAGTTGGTGCCATGCAAATATTGATGAATTTAGCAAATTGTCAAAATGTTAACTAACGTTTCCTGGTCTTCATGTCAGGTCTCTTCTTGAATGGGAGATAAACAGGACTTAAACCAGGCAGACAGGAAATTATAAAATAACCTAACCAGACCTTTTTCCCCAGGCTGTCAAGGATGAAACTGACTCCTGTGGTAAGATAAGGCCTGCTACTTCAGCAAGTTTTTTAAGCCAGAGGACAAGTGCTGGGGTGGTTTTCTAAAAGCATCTTAAGTGACAATTTGAATCAAGTTGAAATATTGAGCTGAGCATATTTCCCAAGAAACAAAGAATAACCCACATTTTCTATTTGATTATTGTAGCCCTTTACATACTGCTCCTAAACAATGTAAACACTTGTTAATCTTGATTTTCCTGTTTAGCTGATACACTTTAAAAGGAAAAATAGAGGTTTTTAGAAAAATTTCCACTGAAGATGCTTTGTGAATACCACACCTGGTTTGTAACATTGTGTCATACGTGTACTTGTAAGTTATATGACTTTGTTTTCAATGCTATAATGAATGAAAAATGAATCAAACATCATTTTAAACTTTATATTTTTTTTTCAGAAACAAGACCTGCAACAGATCCCTATGATATCTGATTAAACCATTTGACCTTGGATTTAAACATGTGACCTTGGATTAGACCATGTGACCTTGAATTAACTATGTGACCGTGGATTGACCTTTGAAATAGGATAAGAGAGGATTTTGGGGATGGATTTGTCAAGTTTACCCCCACTTCAGGGGAAGATTGCAAACGCAAAAAGTTCGGTGGAGTTTGGCGGTCCATTTAATATAGCTGATTATATTCAGGACCATAACGTGGATGAACATGGACAACTTGAAGGGTTTAATGAGAATGATGGAGAGGAGGCAGTTAAATGTCTACGCAGATGCTTTCAGGTACATACCAAATTGTCTACGAGAGTTTTTATCCCCTCCAACCTTGTCAGTGGGAACTTATCATGTTGACCAAACTTAAGTCCAAAGTGTTGTTTTTTTCATAAGTAAAGAGTAGTTTTCAGACATTTTTTCTCTTATTTTCTCAAAATATTGACTTTGTGTATATGACCTTCTCATTTAATTAAGCCAGCGATATATATATAAGAGTTAAAATGAAATCAATTATAATGACTCAGTTGTAACTCAGTTTTAAGTCATAGAATTGCTGATGGTTAGTACAGTGAGTACAGCACTCAACTATTAGAATGTACATCCTGTGTAACTGTTACACTGTATCTTGTATATCATGATGACCATCATGTTTATACTAGTAGTACTACATAGTGCTTGGATGTCTCATGTTTCTGTAAATAATTAATGATGTTTTCTCCTGATGTTTGTCTCTGACTGTAGATACCTTGATGTATACATATTAGATTATATACCATACCAGTAGACTGTGGACTAGTACTACACTATACTATACTGTACTGTAAAATCAGTTAATTAATGGGAGAAATTTTGTGGTTTTGATGATAATAGACATTATTTTAAGAATATCTTATCCACTTAGTCCTATACTATACAGTGGTCCTATACTTCCAGAATAATCCACAAATCCAGATTGGCTCCATTAGAAAGAATAATCTTTTCTACACAAAATAAAAGTTATTTGAAGAATTGGCAAAGTTATGATCATTTGAAGTTCCACAATCTGTATTTTAACAGTGTTTGAAGCTTTTTTTTAAGGTGAAGGGATGTGTGATTATGGCACCTGAAACAATTTTGCGACTTGTTTTCAGGATTGGATATCATGCCTCAGTAGAACCTCTGACTATAGAAATTATTAATATTTGTTGGGATATAATTTCGTGATTGAGGTCAACCAGGAAATACGCCTAGAAAATTAATGATTTTACTGTACTTACTACTATGTGAGAGTCTTATCACTAGTCTAGATCTCTGGGGGGGATTAACTCTGAATAACTGTATTGTAATAAATCTGTTGTTCTTATTTGTTAATTATGAACATCAGGAAACAATAATTTTTATAAGGCGTAAGAAATAATGATTTGTTTCTGGTATAGAGAATTCCAGACCTACCCTGAAAATTTCCTACCAGTAAATCTTTTATGGTGTTTCATTCGGAAAAAAGTTACATTTTTTCATGTTATACCAGTAATGCACAATGTTTTGTTAGGCCTAAATTTTTAGCTAGACTTTTCGAAGAAAAAAAGTTGATCTATTATCGTGACGGGATCTTGTGTGTTTGCATACTTGTGCGTTGGTTAAGTTTATTGTCTGTATCATTTTCTCAAAAACTATCAAAGGTATCCACTTGAAACTTAATTACTATCACTAGAGAAGTCCATAGTGACAAGGATGTGACCTATATTTGTAACTATTAAAAACAAGAAAGTCGAGTGTCGATCACTTGCGGTGCTCTTGTTATTGAATATTATGTACATAATTGAAGAATTTATATTTTCAAAACAGTGTTTCTGTAGGAGCAGCTGTTTTTATGCGAATTGCTAGATTAAGGATTTAATATGGCAACCTCCGCTGTTTTACACATAATTATGCATCATAGTACTTTGATGTATTAACCACCTGCTAGCAACTTGCTGGCAACGACTGCTGTATTAGTTCTATTTTACCAGGAAAACTTGTTAAAATGCCTGGCAACAATGGCTACCTGTTTACATGAGTTATTATATATATGATCTCTCATACAGACTATCAAACTGTGAAAACAGCTACCTGGAATTCCTCAATGTCTGGTCCTCATTGACTCTTTAAAATTCTATAGATCTTGTAGCTGTTTGGGAAAGTAACAGATATACAGTAACACTAGTCTGTCTAACATACCCTACTGTTTATACAGAATACTCTTCAATCTACTCTTTTCTCGTGAAATTATTGCCCTTTGGATAATCAAGCCCAGAATAAAATCTAGCAGGTATGCTATTTGATTGATAAAATATATTACCTATTTTTGACAGGTGGTCAGACTTATTATGGATTCTTATTCACCAGTGATAAGTTCATTGATCAAGTATGTCTTTTACAAAGCTCCAAATACGCTGCACATATTTTGTCCATTGCAAACATCACAAGAATTACACAGTGACCTTGACACCACTGAATTTTTTTGACACGGAATGTCACAGGAATCACCCTTCAGTAAATGACCTTGACACTAGCAGCCCAACTTTCAATCATATGCAGCAAGCTTATAGCAAGTTTTACTACAAATAAATTTATAGCAATGCAGCAAGTCCATCACTATATATTGTTCATAATTGAAGTTATTTAGCTGAAACTGATGACCTTGAATCCAGGGTCCCCCGACTTTCAATTGTAAGCTTGGTCTATTGTGTAGGTTGTTCATGAGAAGGAATATTCCATGAAGACTAGAGATTTGATAGCGACACTGAGCATGAAATAGCTTATAATAAGGCATTTCATAGCATTTAAAAAAATATTGTATTTATAATTTTAAATTATTTTATAGTTCAGTATTTGAAATGTAGAATCATTACTGTAACTGTCACTGATAATCTATCATTATTTTATAGCATTGTTTTCCTTGTATTTACAGATATTGGAGCCAGGTCATCATATCGCTCGACGAATGCCAGACCACGGTGGTTCAAGTTTCATCCACTGTCGACATTCAGCCTCGTTAGGTCGGCGATATTATGACCTGCGGTTTCAATTGGAGGAACGAGCTCGTGTTGAACTATTGAGAGATTGCATGTTTCGACTTAAAACAGCTGTGTTATTTGTTAAAGACGTTCAAGAATTGGCAAAAGAAGAGTTTCGGACTTTGCAATCAGTGACGCATGATTGTGTTAACGAGCTTCCGGTCAGTAAGATATTTTGTCTCAGCTCATTATGTGAAGATTTACGGACATTGATCGGCCATTGGAATTGTATAAAACAAAAGTTACACACAAATCGGTGGCTTCAACCAGTGCTCGGCTCAATGTATTTCCAGTTGGAGAAAATCAAACTTTCCCTAGTACACTTACAAAATAAAGCCATATGGTGGCTGGAAAAGTTTGTGTTGATTGGATTTCAAGTTTTTGCTCATTGTAATATCGAGACAGTGTCACGCGAAATGATCAGTAACCTCGTTCGTGGCATCGAAGATTTGAATAAGATTATAAACAGTTTGCAGAACCGAAACTCACACTCTACCTCAAAGGCGGGCATTCAATTATTTATGGGGGTTAAATTGAACGATCTGAGCCCGAAGAGCTCTAATTCCTTATCAAATCTTGGTGAACATGTACGAGCTATACATTTTTCGAGATTGTTAAGCGTTCTCGCCACTGAGCGATCGAAATACGCTTCCCTTGCAGCTCATAGGTTTTTTACGACCAGTTCTGAGTTTGTGAAGTTACTGTACTCTGGGCGGCTACCAGATTATATATGGTCGGAGGATTCTAGTCATATGAGTGATAAAATGGATCGTGATACTTCGGACTACCATACGGCGACTGGAAGTATGACGTCATTAAGTGCTGCCATTCTTAAAGTGGGAAGTTTACGTGCACCAGATCTTTCCGAGTCTGACTCACCGTTAGTTGAACTTGCTCGGCGTGAATATATTTTCGCTGAGGATTTTTTAGACATTGTTTGTAATTCTACTGGTTTGTTGAGAAAGAGTGAAAATTCACAAAAATCTAAACGTTCTGTGAAGTACAGCCAGAGTGTATGTAGTGCCAAACCACCGCGTAGTGATACACCTGTCTTATCTAGAAGTGATTTTTTAAGGAAGTCTGTGTCCTGGGGTGATACAGATTTAGGCTCGATGAAATCACAACTAACCACCAGGTATTTTACATCTATTAATAATTTATTTCTCCTGACTCCTGTCAAATAATGGGGGGATTAATTTTGTGCTGGACTTGGCAATCTCTGTCTGGATGGATGTCACAAAGTCTGTCAATGTCTGTTCTTCTTAGCTTAACATTTGTTGGATTTCAATAAAACTTTACTAGAATATTTGGTACCAAACCTTGAAGTTGATGTGCATACTGTCTTGAATTTTTGGTTGTACGAATTTGCCATTGTTATGGGCCCTTTATGGGAGCCATACACTTTTGTGACAAAACCCCCTTCTGTTTTGAGTCTTTGTTTTGACTAAAATTAAGTCCAACATGTTTCAAAAATCTACTTAACATTCTGACTGGCAAAGGCTGAAATGATAATAGCCTGACTATAAAAAGGGGCCAGGGCTAATATAGGGCCAGTTGATGGTAGGTTAAGGTCAGATGTTATAAGAAGGGGCCAACATATTTTCAGGATCTTAAAATTTTATACTCACTGGGTCAAGGAATAAAACATCGTGATGTTTTGATGTCTTTTGAGTCATGTCTTAAACAATATTTTTGAAGATAATTTATGTAAACTTATTAATGGCGCCATCTTGCTCACCATGCTGTAGGCAATACTTTATAAAAATTAAGGACTTAATTTGAGTAGTTTTGTTTACATGTAACTATTAATTGTAAATGTTTGTATTTTGTTTTCTGCAGATATTTAAACCTTTACTGGAGTCACTTCGGTACTAGTCTATATATGATGTTCTATGAACCATGCTGGGTACGACAGAAATCCTTATATTTCTCCGAGATAGGAAGTATGCTGATGCTCAATACAACTGTGATGGCACTCATCAAACATATGATTCAACACGTATGCTTGAAAGGTATGGTATAGACTTCCTGGATTTTTATTCCCCCATCTTTGAAGAGGGGGTGTATTGTTTGTTGAGTAATTTTATAGACACATTTGGGCTATATTCCTTATTGAGAATCATCTCTTCTTTCCTAATTTAAAGCATTCAGAGTAAAAAAATATTATAAATATAAAATTTCATACTTAGATGTTACTCAGATCTATGTACTTATTTCAAATTTTCAATTTAACAATGTTGTCATTTAGTTTCCCAAATACTTGATAATGATTGATTATAGTACCAAAAATAAATGGCGTTTTTATGCCCCCGTATCGATAGATCGGGAGGCATATAGTAATTCACCTGTCCGTCCGTCCGTCCGTCCGTCCGTCCGTCCTTCCGTCCGTTCGTCCGTCCGGCCAGGTTAACCCAAATTGACCGTTTCGTCTAGCATTAAAATGGCTTGCTACAAAGTTTTCAAACTTGCATGGATGTTGTATATGACCACTCTCCACGCGCCTGTATCACCTGACTCCATTTTGACCTTCACCTTGACCTAATTTTGGACTTAGACTTATTGAAAGGTAAAATTCTTGGTTAACCCAAATTGACCGTTTCTTCTAGCATTAAAATGGCTTGTTACAAAGCTTTCATACTTGCATGGATGTTGTATATGACCACTCTTCACACGCCTGTATCACCCGACTCCATTTTGACCTTCACCTTGACCTAATTTTGGACTTAGACTTATCTCCCCTTTAGTATTTTTACAATAAAATTTTGTCTGGAGCGTATCTTCAAAAGTATTTAACGTATTGACTTGAAACTTGAAATATAAATAGATGGCAACTTGGAGAAGTGCATTGACAAAGAACCATAACTCTGTCTGTCTTAAATTTTGAATTATCTCCCCTTTAGTGTTTTTTTATAGTCAAATTTTGCTCTGAGTATATCTTCAAAACTATTTAACATATTGACTTACAACTTGGAATATAAATAGATGGCAACTTGGAGAAGTGCAATGACCAAGAACCATAACTCTGTCTGTCTTAAATTTTGAATTATCTCCCCTTAAGTATTTTCAGAATCAAATTTTGACAGGAGCGTAGCTTCAAAACTATTTAACGTATTGACTTGAAACTTGAAATATAAATAGATGGCAACTTGGAGAAGTGCATTGACAAAGAACCATAACTCTGTCTGTCTTCAATTTTGAATTATCTCCCCTTTAGTGTTTTTTTATAGTCAAATTTTGCTCTGAGTATATCTTCAAAACTATTAAACATATTGACTTGAAACTTGGAATATAAATAGATGGCAACTTGGAGAAGTGCAATGACCAAGAACCATAACTCTGTCTGTCTTAAATTTTGAATTATCTCCCCTTAAGTATTTTCAGAATCAAATTTTGACAGGAGCGTATCTTCAAAACTATTTAACGTATTGACTTTAAACTTGAAATATAAATAGATGGCAACTTGGAGAAGTGCATTGACAAAGAACCATAACTCTGTCTGTCTTAAATTTTGAATTATCTCCCCTTTAGTGTTTTTTTATAGTCAAATTTTGCTCTGAGTATATCTTCAAAACTATTAAACATATTGACTTGAAACTTGGAATATAAATAGATGGCAACTTGGAGAAGTGCAATGACCAAGAACCATAACTCTGTCTGTCTTAAATTTTGAAATATCTCCCCTTTAGTATTTTCAGAATCAAATTTTGACAGGAGTGTATCTTCAAAAGTGTTTAAGATATTGACTTGAAACTTGGTATATGAATAGATGGCAACTTGGAGAAGTGCAGTGACAAAGAACCATAACATCTGTATCACCAGATCACACATAAAGTCGATCAAGGCACTGCTTTCAAATGTGGCATTATTCGTTTACCATCTTAAGCCCCTTATAGTTCAAAGTCATGTAACACTATCAAACATTTTAACTGAATAATGGCCCCTGATTGACTTAGCTTTTTATGGACATGGCTTCCACGGGGGCATAAGCGTTTATTGAACGCAGTCTTGTTTATTTCTAAAATAGCTTCACTTTGTATAAACTCACCAGTCCTGTTTAATTACAATACCAAAAATAACTGGCATTTTTATTTGAAAAATAGCTTCATGTTATATTTACCTATATTAAAGCTATTAGAGCTGGCCGATGACTTGCTTCAAGGAAGTGTCATAAAACAACTAGCATACTAAAAATTTAATTATGGCAATAAAAACTTCACAAATAAATAAAAAAAAATTATATTTTTTTCTGTTTGTGAAATTTTAAAAAATAACAAAAGTTCACAAAGTCAGACATTCCTCATTGAAACTGTTCTTCACGTTCTTCACAAGTTAAAAATGCCTGAGCGATTGCCACTTAACTTCATGGCTTAATCAGCTTCATTCAAATTTTTAAACAAATTTTTTGAAGCTCTCTTTCCATTTTTTTCAAAACAGACAAATAGAATCAAAGATTGATTTTTTTGCCTCAGCATCTGCTGATGTGGAGGCAGATATAGCCATGCACCTGTCTATCTGTTTGTTCGGTAGTTCATCCGTCTGTTACAAAATTAATGTTGAAACTCAAAAAATATTTTTGAAGTCCATCAAGGCATTGGTTCCAAACTTAGCATCTAAGTGTTTACCATCATAAACACTGTACATTATCAAAGCCATGTAACACTATCAAACATTTCAACCGAATTACTGCCCCTGAATGACTTAGCTTCTTGTTATGGACAAGGCTTCCTGGGGGCAATTAGGACAATTACTGAAAGCTGTTTTTTTTGTGAATTACATTGCTTTGGGAAATTATTGTGTGATTTCAATATATAAAATAACTTTATAGGAAGTTCACTGAACAAGCCCCAGGGATACAGTGTATAAACTCAGGCCATAAACTTTGTTTCCCTGTTACCATCCCATATAAATGTTTTTTTGCTGATCATTAACCTTAGACAAACTGTGATTTTAGAATTTATTATTTTTTAAGTTGATGAATTATTTAGTTTCAGGATATATAATTTATATTGTAGCTAATAGATGTAGTGGACACCATTGTAGTTCATGTTATTCCTTGCAGTTGTTACCTAGATGACATTGTCATGGCAACCTGGTTGAAATATGTCACTTTGTGTCTTTTTAGTTAAAATTTTCAAACTTACATTTTAATAATTTTTTTTTAATCAAAAGTCATCAAATCTAATTATTCATCTATCTAACCGGGACAAAGTTTTTTGCATGGCCAGCAATTTTATTGTTCACTGTTTTTGTCCCTTGTCTGCTCAGCTGATATTGTTAAGTACTGCCTCCCCTGTCTGATTTGTAATAATGTTTTCTCAAAGTAATCTCCATGATGCAAATCTGTACATGTCAATCTCTGTGATACAGGGTAAATTTCAGGTAGTCAGATGAATTTTGAGTTTAATGGCAACAACTGCAAGGAACATTTTGTATAAATTTAGAGTCACCAATGCTCAGCATATTCTTTCCCAATTAATTATTGTTTTCCTCTACTCATTTCAAAATTCGGCAAAAAGTTCATGAAGTTCTAGCTGTTAAAAGAACAAAAAACAACTTCTGTTTGTGATCAAACCTGAAAATTTAAAGTAAAAATAAAATACAGATTTCATTGTAGCCATAAGCATTGTATACCTAAGTGATGCTGTATTTTGTGATACTGTGAAATTATTTTATTTCAATGGGACAGATTTGATGGTTTTGGTGAAAAATGAACATTTTTTGGGGGCGTTGTTGTTGAGATCATCAATTTAATCCCCCTTGAATTCTAATTATTTTACAGTAAGTCGCAGGCTTTTGAAATTGTGGTCAATTCATAGTGTATTAGTGTGGAAAGAATATGTTGATTAGATTATGTACATATATTTTGTTCTTGCATGCTCAGTGACATCATCTGTAGACAAGGAATCATCCAACCAATCAGGTAGCTTGTTACATTTCATCAGTGTGTTGCAGTTATCCTTTCCTGTAAACCAATCAGCATGTTTGTTCTATGGAACTTCTCTCCTGTCAACCAGTCAGCATGCTTGTTCTATGGATATCCTCTTCTGTCAGCCAATCAGCATGCTTGTCTTATGTCACCTTTGTAGTGATTTACTGTTTTTTGTGTTAGAAAATGTTTTGAAGTTGAGTACTTACTTTGGTTCATAATAAGTTAAGAATACTGTGTGATTAATGTATTATTGGCCATTCATTAGTAAAACATGCTTTCATTAGATAAGAACTCCATAGGTCAACTGTTAGCAAAAGATCTTTTCATTGGATGAGAACTTGAAAGGTCAACCATTTGTAAATTATCTTTTCATTGGATGACCATGTGATTGTTTGAAGGTCAACCATTTGCAACACATCTTTTCAATGGTGAGGTTGTCTCAAGGGCCCACCTTTTTAAAACTATAGGTTTTCGACCATTCTTGAGGGAATATACTTTAAAATGTTATGTGTTGCTAAACATTATAAAAAGATGCCTGTCATAAAAAAATAGAAAAACACCCTACACCATGTAGGATTTTTGGAAAGTTCAAGGTTCAAAGGTCAATTAATGGATCTAATGATTTAAACCATAGAATATAAACATCATTCTATTTCATCATTTTAGGTAAGCTCTCATTTAGCCTTCATACAGAGATATTATAAATTTATATTTCTCACTTGTCGTTATAGATATGATGATTGTCCTGTTATATGTTAAGTCTATGTATTTATAGGACCCCTAAACATGCGTCGTCACCCTATTGACCCCCGCTACCCTGATCCAGGAGTACCCATAATCTTACCTGAACCCACTCCAGGTTTGTAACGCTGCTGCACTATGTTTGAAACCACTAAATGTACAAACATATATAACATTGGTGAAAGGTACCCTCTAATCATTGCCACCCCATTCACATGATTGTATTGTTTAAGAGCACACCAACATGAACTAACTCAAAATTATACGCTGACTCACTGACTGTCAAGGTAATTGTGTTGTCTTCACTTTGCACGATGAAACTGACTTGTCAAGATATAAATTATAAATTTCTAAATTATATTCTTTTCTGCTAAGAAATGTTGTCAAAATTTCATTCTTGTTGTCAAGATCACATTAAATGCTTGGTGTCAAGGAATGTTGTCAATTTACATTCTTGTCATCAAGATCACGTTAAATGCTTGTTGTCAAGGAATGTTGTCAATTTACATTCTTGTTGTCAAGATCACCTTAAATGCTTGTTGTCAAGGAATGTTGTCAATTTACATTCTTGTTGTCAAGATCACCTTAAATGCTTGTTGTCAAGATATGTTTTGTTGATTTTATTACTTTCTATCATGAGAATGTTGTTTAAATTATTTACAATTTACATTCTTGTTTTACCGACATGTTGTCTGTTGAGAACTTGCATGATGTGTTGTGTAAATTCAATTTGTTCTCTTAATTATATGCCTGTTGTCTATTTTTGTTGTCTTAAATTATGCACTTTCTGTTTACACATAGTATACATAAGCAAGTAGATTTCTGGCAATTGCAATAAGGCATACATATTAAATTATATAGTATGGCAATAAGTCATAAACTGATCAGGTTTTGCATGTGCGTTAAATTTTACAAGGTGATTTTATAGTATCCCAATAGGTCATACAGTGATTTGGTTCGTATACTGTGGTTCACGCTATAAATACTATTCAGATTTCCAATTTGAAACAGGGTTACCTCCCTGTTTTGGAACCTGTGTTTGTTGAATTCTCTTATTTCTTGTCAGGTGGGGAGCGGTGGCCTAGAGGTAGGGTGCGCGCTTCGTGATCGAGAGGTCCTGGGTTCGATCCCCCTCTGGACCACTGGTCAAAATCTCTGAGCAAGACCCACAGCTCCTCTCCACCATGGTGTAAAATGGTACCTGTGAGGGCAGTGTCTATTCCTGGGCGCCGCAGATCGATGTTGGCTGCCACACCACAGGAGAGAAATAGTCTCCCCAGGGAGACACGAGTGTAGGTTTCCATATGTAGCCCAATGACCAGGGGAGTTAAAATGTCAAAGGGTGCTTGAGCGGCCTTACAGCTGAAAAGAGCCCTAGAAAATTGCTAACTTAACTTTTTTTTTAGGTGTCTTAGATAATTTCATCATTCAACTTCTCTCTGTACTTTCAAGTCCTTGAATTTACCTATTTTCTTAATAGTGTTACTTAAAAAAATATTGCAAGATGTAAAAGTACAAATGTATTGGATTAAAGTAATTTTGGCAAACTCCTTTCTTTTTCATGAATGATATCCACTAATTAGCATTAAGGATTTGTCTCAATGCCTGTCAAATCAGGCTGCGTACATTTGTATGTGGTTTTATACAAGGGTGCAGTTATGTGTTGATTAATGCAGTTATGTGTTGTAGATTGTGTGTATTGTTGCAGTTATGTGTTGTTGCTTGTGTGTGTTGTTGCAGTTATGTGTTGGTGCTTGTATGTATTGTTGCAGTTATGTGTTGGTGCTTGTATGTATTGTTGCAGTTATGTGTTGGTGCTTGTATGTAATGTTGCAGTTATGTGTTGTAGATTGTGTGTATTGTTGCAGTTATGTGTTGGTGCTTGTGTGTATTGTTGCAGTTATGTGTTGGTGCTTGTATGTAATGTTGCAGTTATGTGTTGGTGCTTGTATGTAATGTTGCAGTTATGTGTTGGTGATTGTGTGTTGTTGCAGTTATGTGTTGGTGCTAGTATGTAATGTTGCAGTTATGTGTTGGTGCTAGTATGTAATGTTGCAGTTATGTGTTGGTGCTTGTATGTAATGTTGCAGTTATGTGTTGGTGCTTGTATGTATTGTTGCAGTTATGTGTTGGTGCTTGTATGTAATGTTGCAGTTATGTGTTGGTGCTTGTATGTAATGTTGCAGTTATGTGTTGGTGCTTGTATGTAATGTTGCAGTTATGTGTTGGTGCTTGTATGTATTGTTGCAGGTATGTGTTGGTGCTTGCATGTGTTGTTGCAGTTACCCGGTATGTGTGGGTGGTAATGTGTGTGTTGCAGTTATGTGTAGTTGCAGTTACATTTGTTGTTGCTTGTATTTAAACATTGTTTTGTTGTTATGGGTTGATTCAGCTATTTATGTTGCAGCCAGTTATGTGTTTGTACAGCTATGTGTTCAAACAGCTATATGTTAGTACAGATGTGTGTTGCTACATTTCTGTATTAATGCAGCTTATGTGCAGGTGCAACTCTGTATTAATGCAGCTTATGTGTTAATGCAGCTATGCTTTGTTGCTGCTATATGGTAAATCTGCTGCTACAGCTATGTGTTAAATTTGATGTAGCTATGTATGGTTTCCAGCTACAATTATGCTTGATTAATAGTAATGTTGCTTTCTCTTGATAGTGCTGTGAACTGTATATTGTAGATTTCAGCTATTTGAGTTGATATAACTATTGAATGTATAATGTTGTATAACTTGGCGAATTTGACACAAACCTGACCTTTTGATAAGCATAATTTTACAGTGGATATATTGTCTGTATTCATAACCTTGATTGTATGTTTTCATCGTCGGGGAGAATCACGAAGAAGACGCTCTAGATGTAATACAAAGACAAATTTGAAAAACAGCAAGATTGCATGATTTGATTGCGCAAATTGATATATTCAAAGCAAGAATCTTGTAATGTAATCATGCATAATGGTCATGATCAGGTCAACTTGTCGCCAAGCTATACAATATACTTACTACTTGTGTGACAACGGTGGTTTTAATTTGATATACTAATTATATACATGTAGATTGGTTTGTGATCAATAATATCACCATGGCAACTATTATCTGACCAGAAGTTAAATTGACACTCCGAGCTTATAGCTTATTGCTGACGAGTCTCAATTTAATGTGGTTAATTAATATACTTGTAAATTCACTTTATGTGTAAACTATGTTACTTCGCAAACAATTAAACAAAAAACTTGTGAGGTTATAATTTAAAAATGAACAAGTTTTTTTTACTGATTTACAGATAAACTGCTACAATTATTACTAATAGAGCTCGGCAAATTTGACACAAACCTGACCTTTATGCATGAACATATTACAAGGTTCTTGCTTCGAATATATCAATTTTCACAAGTACCTCATGCAATATTGGTATCTCAATCAATTCACGAAACAGAAAATTATTTATTAAAATTGAAAGAATTAAGTGTCCCTATAAATCACTTAATTAAGCCTGCGAATAATTCAGGTCTGTTGTTCTATATATAAATATTTGAATTTTCAAAAATTTGTTCATAAAGCATTATATTTCATTCCAGTGAATTTACCTCTACAACTTTACAGTAAACTTATCATTATGTTTTATATTGACAGATGTGTTTCCACAAGGTAGTGTTACACCGATGTTAAATGCTGCCAGAAAATGTCTTCACACTGCAGCGTTTGGTGCTTGGGACACATGTAAGTTTGTAGCTTATCTCAGCAAGCTGTTGTGATATTACCTCATTCTTCCCCATAAGTGCGTGTCTGTTTGATCAGGACAAGTCAACAAGATGGTACTATAGCTTGACCAGATTTAGTAGGCACTTATTAAACTTCGGAAGCGTTTATTATTTTCCGTAAGCGTAGTCGGTACTTATCGGAAATATTTGTTTATTTTTGCACCGACTTTGTCCGAATTATGCACGTAATATGTCAGGAGTGCCTACTAAATCTGGTCAAGCTATACTAGTATATCTACCTTGCTTGATGCTCATCAAGATATAAGGGGTGTATTCGAAACGTCAGTTCTCTCTGTTCCGGAGCAGACGAAACAGAGAACAGTCTTACGAACAGGCCGGAACAGTGTTCCGGACATGTTCTATCTGTTCCCAAATAAAAGGTGGTGCAGGCAGAACAGGTCATGTGATTTCGACGAAAATGAGACAACCGGAAACTTCACGAAATGTGTTATTCAGATCACCTTGGCAATAGTATGTCAACGGAGAATAATGGAAATGACCGAACGTTTATGATTGGAAATTTTCTTGTGTCATATTTCTTCAATAAATATAATGGCTGCAACTGACAATATCGTCAACCTTATTTTCTACATTTATTTATGTATTTTATTGTTACTTCCTGTTCTGTCCCTGTTCCATTTTGTTCGTAAGGTGCTTGGAGTGGAACATTCGGAACACTGTTCAGAACAGTTTTATTTTGTTTGTAAGATGCTGGAACAGGAACAGAAGGAACACTGTTCCGAGTGTTCCAAAACAGACGCTACGAACACACCCAAGATGTATCACCCAGTGTTATGATAATATGTCAAGGTCATCTCCATATGAATGAAATAATGTTGACCAGTGGGGCATAAAACAAATGAACCATGACAATTTAGATGTTTCATTAGTTAAATTGATTGGCTGTTTTTAGTAGGAACCACACTATAATTGATTCTCCACTTTCTTGTTATTAAGTTTTGTATATATGAGTAATGTGTAAAACAGTATAAAATGATCAAATTTTTAAAAAATCAGATATTTCATTTGTAAACTTGATTGGCCATTCTAAATGGAGACCTCACTATAATTTATTTGCAACTTTCTTGTTATGAAGTTAAATGTATTGTATATTTGTAGTAATGTGTGAAGCGCTTGCATCTCATCGATCAGACAAATGTTACCCCTGCCCCCTAGTGGATGGTGATTACAGTACTCGTACAGGAATGTTCCTCAGGGACACGTACCAACCAATGCTTCATCTACTCAGAGAAAATCTCACCGATGGACCCGATCCATTCCCTGGAGGTATGTACCACTTTATAACTCAGGAGTCCTTGTGACAATTTTGGAACGATCCGGATTTGGATTGCCGTGGTCCAGTGATTAGTGCACAGAATTTGTAACCAGACTACTTGGGTTTGATTTCCGGATGCGTCAGGTCATAAACCTTACAAGACAAAATTACAACTATTTGGGTTTCCTCCACATGTGGAGAAGTTGTTGGTTTTGGTGGAAGGGTACGTTTGTACTGGTTAGGATACTGTGCAGGAAAACCTTTTTTTGGTGTATTGACCTAACTATATAAGTGAAAAATGGTTGAGATGTCATCATTCAACTGGAATAAACTAACTGATGGATAATTGTGGGACTGTCATGCTTGCTTACAAAGTTAGTAGGCTGCTTATAATAATACATTGTTTATAAAGTTATATATTTCTCACCACAGGATTACCGGCATCAGTTGATGAAGTGGTAGCGGTAGTGGTCAGATTAGTGGCGACTAGTAATCTAGCAGTTCAATGGTGTCGTAACCCATGACATGTCCATACTATAATGTTACGTTTATATTTCACAGGATTACCGGCATCAGTTGATGAAGTAGTAGCGGTGGTGGTTAGATTAGTGGCGACTAGTAATCTAGCAGTACAGTCGTGTCGTAACCCATGACATGTCCATACTATAATGTTATGTTTATATCTCACACAGGATTACCAGCATCAGTTGATGAAGTTGTTGCGGTGGTGGTTAGATTAGTGGCGACTAGTAATCTAGCAGTTCAGTGGTGTCGTACCAAGTCACATGAGTACCTGGCATCTATGACTGTCGGTACTTTCCTGCTGATATCACAGACAGATATGAAGGTAATAGGAGATTTTGTACCACAGACGGTTGGCTCCCTTGTTTATATATATAATACTTGATATATGTTTAACAGGAATGTGTCCAATATAACTAACCAGCTTCGATATTTCATGGAAAGTATAACAATGTGTTTTACTGTTTCTGTATACTCTGTGCATTGGACTGCAGTTAGTTTTATCTTTATAATAATTCCCTTATGCATCATCAAAATTTTACAAGTTATACAATGCTATTTTGATAAATGACTATTGTGGATGAAGAAAAGTCAGTCGGAGGGCTCCTAATAAAAAAACCACGGACCATATTAAGATCTTCTTGACCAGCAGACGGGCATATTTCAGGTTGTCTGCTATATGTTTTAATACTAGTGCATTGAGACATGTGCTATTAAGTTTAGTACATAATTGTGAATTTGTGAGATATAAATATACCAAATATCTCACAAATTCACAATTATGTACTAAACTTAATAGCACATGTCTTTAACAAATTCACTCATTTAAGTGTCATACCAAAGACGAAATAAAAATGTTACCAGAAATTCTCTTGTTAGACGCTCAGCATAATAGGGAAACTGACTTCTCTTCTCTCTTCTCTCATACGCTCGTGGTGATTAGTAACATCAGGAATGAGGTGTCGGGAGTGATTAATATAAGTTGGAAAAACTTGTTTCACAATTGACCTTGAATAAATTAGTATAAACTACGTAATTTCTGCATGTTTCAGATTCTGGTTGATGAGACAAAGGCCTCTATATATCATACACAGATGGTATCTAAATCTCTATCACAGAAGATAGGACCAGACAGTGTTGGTCATGTGACCACTATAGCGGGGCAACTTGGTGTGCTCATGGATAGCTTACAGGTAACATCCTATTTAACTGCTGTATCCCAAGTGTAACTATCCATCTCTCTCAGTCAGTGCTGCTGATATATTACTGTTAAATCATTAATTTGTGTGGGGGATTAAATTTCGTGGATTTCGTGGTTCACCTGAACTACAAACTTTAATCCCAACTAACATTAATTTTGACCCTTGTTTTATTACCTGAAATGCAAAATCCACGAATTCAAGTCCCAACGAGATTGTCTTTTTACCAAAACCTTGTCCCAACGAAATTAAATGATTTTACAGTATGTGAAGTGATTAAGATCAATGTTGCCTCAGAATGATGTAGTAACTCCTTTGAATTAACACTTTGTTCTGTTATTGTTTCATAACATTCATTTCTGATTGCTGATAAAGTCAATATCTTGGAATGCTGGCGTTTGTTTTTAAAAATATTTTGTAACTGCAAGGGAGGTAATCACTGTAGGAAGTTTGGTCCAGATTTCTTTATCCTTGTGGAGTTGCCTCCCTTCTTTATATTCTGCGTTTTCTCAAACATCCTTTACTGCTGATTCTTTAGTTGGTATAATGCAACAGTAACTGTGAGACATTTATGCTTTTTATCTTAACTGCTTCTTACTTAAATCATAGTGGAGATCTCTATTGATGCATCTACTGGATATTTAGGGAACATGGTTACAGGTTAACCATACAGATGATGAGATGCATAACTTGTGTCAGCTGTCAATTAATTTGAAATAGCAGATGATGCACACTTTTTAACTAAAAACCGCCAATTTGTAGAGCTAACATCTCATACTACGATCATACCAAGTATCATTACAATTTTACCAAAAAAAGGAGGGAGCCACCCTAATTTTTTTGTGGTTTTATTATTGAGATGTTCTTTATTTGTAAGTGATTTGGACATATATGGAGTAATGGATTAATATGTAGTAATTGATAATTTCAGAGTCTCTCTGGGGTATGCATGAAACAGTTTTCAAGAAATTGTACAAATACAGCTATAGAATATTTCAAGGCCAATATGCCAGTTGGTAAACTGTGGAAGAAGAAGGCAGAATCAGGTAAATCTTAACACATTCATCTTGTACTGGATTGTAACACGTCATCACTACAGGCCCAGTGATTATAAACATTTTTCCTTCCCATACTCAAACTCAAAACTCCATGCTCCAACCTGAAAAACAGATTTTTTTAGAATTTTGCATCAAAACCAACACCAAACTGTAGCAAATGATCTAACTAAGAATATGTACCCCCCTTTCATATGTTTCTATTCAGTAATAAAGAAGTTACATCAGTTTTTGTAACTAAGAAATAGTCCAATTGGAGTACGGAGTATGAGTTGGAGCATGGAGTACGTACTCCAATGTTTGTAATCACCGGGCCAGGTTTTGAAGCAAATTACCAGAAATGAATGCACAGTAAAAAAGGTATGAGGAAATCGGACAGGGAAGGTAGCACCTAACTTAACCAGCCGAGCATCAGTAATATAGCAACAGCATTGAGACTCTTGAAAATTGTCATTATAAGGAATTCTACAATTCTGGAATAATCTGGAAATCCTTATTTTCTGCAATAGAAAAAATGATATTTTTTGCACATAATGGAAGTTGTTTGGTGAAAAAAATCAAAAGAATTTTCAAAAT
This sequence comes from Spisula subtruncata, assembly GCA_963678985.1. Lineage (NCBI taxonomy): Eukaryota > Metazoa > Mollusca > Bivalvia > Venerida > Mactridae > Spisula > Spisula subtruncata. The sequence goes on along the minus strand of OY787666.1, from coordinate 14,438,651 downwards.
TATGGTATTTGAAGTTTCTTAACCTTAATTTTATCAATTAAACAGTGTTAGAAACCTATTTAAGTTGTAGGGGTATTTGTTAATGGCCCCGAAACAGTCTTTTGACTTGTTTCCAGTATTAGACATTATGCCTCAGTAGAAGCCCTGTATTAATGAGTTGAACTTCTTATTCAAGGTAACTTGCGAACTTGGTTCTGAAAACTATTTTCTTTTAAGGTGGTATTATTATTTAGGATGTCTGATCATTGCGGTGGTCATTGGGTGAAGTTTTACTTGCATTCTATGTATTTTACATGTTTTCAGAAATGCCAAAGGATCATAACATGTATATTGAACATGCCCTGGAGACAATTCTGGAACCTGTTCTAGAAGGTGTGGGAAAGTTAAAACAAACAGTACAACTCAGTGTGATATCTATAGCAACCGAGGCATTGTGTCAAGCATGGATGACCTTTATATTACAAGAGAAAATCAAATTCAGGTTTGTACAAGTATAGGATTTTAAGCCCAAGATTTTTCTGATTATCCTAAAAATATAAGGAATTACAGAACCATTAGGCTATTTTCCAGAAATGACTTACTATCCACGATATCTGTCTAAATTGTATGCCAAAATTATATAAGTAAAATGTATCGATGACAATATTCTAATTTTGCAAGAGTTGCTTCCCTTAGACTTTAAATTATTCATGTTATATTTTTAAATTGTTATTTTGTCAACAATCTGCCTGGACACAATATTTCTTTTTATTCTATGTCATACCATTTGGACTTATCTAAAGTGCTCAAAATTCATCATTCTACAGAAAGGTTACCAAGTTCTTGCTCTTTGAGAACAGTATTTTAAGGCTTAAGGTGTCTTTAAAGGTTCAGAACTACTGGCAGGCTGACCCATATCTCCCTAAAATGTCTCAATCTGATCTTAGTCTCAGGGAGACTGACCAATACTCCCAACACTACTTTTTATCACTCCCAGACTGCAGGTTATGTGTTGGTCACAGGTAATTCGCATTATACCAATAAAACTGTAAAAACTTTGATAAATGACCATTTTCTTTTGTTTTACAGTTTCTGTGGTGCTTGTCAGCTTGGTCTAGATGTGAAGTTTATGTCGTCATGGTTACATCAGAGTATCGTCATGGAGAGTGTACAACAAAGTATTCTAGATCTACCTGTACTCAAAACACTCGGTGGTGTGGTTCTTATACTGATGAAACAACCCTCAACCAAACGCTCATCTAGTAAATTCAGGGTTCAAGTTGCATCAGAAAACAGTATGTTTTATCTTATATTATGCTATTTCATGAACTGGTTACTACACATGATAGATATTGTATTGATTCACAAACAGGTCAAGATTTATGACATCTTGGATTTTTATTGAGACCTTGAATACATAATCAGGGGTCAATACAGTAAATACAATTTAATTTCTTTGATGAGGGGCACAGAAGGGCGCCCCTAATTTCAGAAGGGCGCTCAGTGATTGGTCGGATTTTAGCGGGGCGCCCCGCCCTTCTAAAAGGGCCTAGCTGTAGCACTGGCCCGGTGTGATTGCTCAGTTGTAAACCCTTTACTCTATGTAGAAATCTTTTGATATATCTCCATACATTCATTGAATTTCCATGCAGATGCATTTTTTGGTAAAGCTAGTTTATTTTCGTGTCACTCCAAGTGAAAGAGCTAGTTAATTTGTACTTATGTGACACTATCTATTCAAACATTGCCTTAAATTGGTCCAAAAAATTACTACAAAGTGTCAGAACTACAGGTGCAAACTGCTCCCAAAAAAAAGACTTCATTGGCTAACCTGGCAGTTTTCATAATCAAACTATTCAGAATCAAGGGTAATTTTATGGGAAAAGTTCAATATTTATGGCCCCCATCTTTGATGAGGGGTATATTACTTTGCACATGTTCGTTGGTTGGCAGACCATAATGGTTTCCATTCAATAACACAAGAACACTTAATGGTTTCCATTCAATAACACAATAACATTTAGCCCTAGAATCTTCATACTTTACATGGAGGTTGGCCAGCAACAGTAGATGACCCCTATTGATTTTAAGGTCAGTAGATCGTAGGGCAACATCACAGTGACCTTTTCCATTTCTGACCATTTGACTGCCATGGTGGCATACAGGTATTCAAACTTCTCTAGTTTCTTTTAAGAATAGAATAGAATAGATTTTATTTGCATATTTTTTCCTGAAAAGGACTTTTTACAAAACAACAATAATACAACTGATTAAATAGCATGGTGATAAATGGCAAGAAAGTATTATTTAAGACTTGCTATATAATACCCTACTTACAGGTGAAGACAGTGCTATGGATTATATACAGGGAGAACGATCTGTTTACGAGTCAGAAGATAAAATCAGTCATGTGTCAAATCCTAACGAATGGTTAGCTCTACGTGTTGTTGGCAGCGGTCGAAGTTGGAGAGGAATTTCATCCTGTTTAAACCCTGATCCACAATAGTGAATAATGTAGATATACTTTGTACAAATTAATGTCAATTACTGTGGATTCAATAAGTAATACTAATGAGGGAAATATCCGATTGGAAAGAATAGACCTGGTGGACAAGCTAATGTTTATAACCGTTATCATTTAACTTAAAACAGACTGATCCACAATAGTGAAGAATATTGATAAAAAATATGCTGTGGATTTAATCTGGAACTCTATGAAATCTGGTTTCCACAACAAGGCCATACCAAACTGTGTTGTCGTTAAACGTCTGCGGACGGATAGGTTTTGGCATCTTGGGGAAAAAATTGTAACCTCTTATATCTTCAAAAATCATTGATATATAACTTTCATACTTGCAATACCCATTCACCTTCATTTCTACAACTCCTACACAGCAGTAGTTTTCACACAAACAAGTTTCAGTTATTTTAGTAAGTTATTATGATCGACAATGCTTGACAGGTACAATATTTGTTAGCCATTAAATGATGAAAATAGAAGTTGAAATGACTATTTTTTTCAAGGGCTTCATTTTTAACTCAGGATAGCTAGATAGGTTTTCGAACTTAGGATGGATGCTACACAAACATAGGATTTGGTATGGTGTAATCATGTGGTACAAACATAATGTACTGAAATCTGTTGATCTTGTTGTACAATAAAGTATCACGTGAGGGCAGTTGGAATAGGTGTGCTGCTTATTAGAATGACAATGGCATAAGCAGAAAATAATGGCAGAACAAACGTATTTATATCACATAACTTTTCTTGTATCCAAGTTAGTATAGTGAGTACGTATAACTTTATACGTACCACACGTATAACTTTATACGTACCATGTGTAGTATAAACGGGTGAGTTTTTCCAATAAATCAATGCGTATTTTGCGTTTTTAGTGTCATATGATATAAAGAATCTATCACTCGTTGTCAATTGATAAATTTATATTAAACTCGTTCAGGAAATATTATTAAGCTTGCCAGAGGCTCGCTTAATAAAATTTCCAAAACTCGTTTAATATAAATTTATATCAATTGACAGCTTGTGATAGATCCTCTATGTACCACATGTTAATTAGAGTGAAAACCCTATTGGAAACATTTATTAAGACATAATGCAGTTTAATGGGTTCATTTGCATTTGCGTGCCAGCATGTTTTTCTTACATATCCCGGTATTTTAATTTAACATGATTATTTATTAATTATGGTCATTAATTTATTTATTTATTAATTTCATTATTTATTTATTATTATTATTTATTATCATATTTTGTAGGTTGTTATGTTTATGTATTTGTGCTAGCTGGTTTTGTAACTTATTTGTAGCATTTCCCCTATATGTGGTTAGGTAACCAATATGGTTGGTGGAAATATTAGTAACTTTCACTAATTTGCTAAAATTTACATAATTTGTTATTATTTCATCTAGTTAGCTCTACTTGTCAAAGAGTTATTGACGTGAAGGGATCGTCTGCCTGTGCGTTGGTTATGTTTATTTTCAGAAATACAGAAATGTTTCGCTAATAAGACCACTTTGATTGTCTTGAAATCATGCAGATTTTTGCCAGTTTAAGGTCCCAAAGTGTTAAACTTAGAACAAAAAAGGTCCGCTAATCAGACGGATTCGCTATTGAGACCAACTTTTTGACTTGTCTTACTAGTGGAACTTCACTGTAGTTATTAACCATCATAAGAGGAGTCCAAACTTACAAGGCTGATAATCATGTGACCTATATTTATTGAGTTATTAGCCCTTGTTACTATCAAAAATGAGAAACTAAAGCGTCCAGCACTTTTAGACGATGTTCTTGTATTTTTATTTACCAATGTAGAGCTCTACTACGAAATTGTGAAAAGACACCAATGTATGTCTGAAATTCAGAATTCCCAAACCTTTAGATGCACAGAAATATTTAATTACACAGTATTTCATTGTGATATTGCTTATTGTTGTTTATTTGAAATTTAGTCATGTGATATGATTTTTTATTTTAAACATATATTATAAGTGATGTTTTTAATACTGTACTGTAAACAAAATGCACATTTTATGTGCTTTGTTTTGAAACTCCTTGATTGTTTACTTTGAAAACATGAAAGTTTTGCTTTCAATTCTGAGGTACTTGTTGTTGCTATGATATCATTGTCCTAAAAATGTTGAATGAGAAAAACCACAATTTGACTCCAGAATTACTCGGTCAATGGCCGCCTTAAATATAACTGTTTGAAGCAGTTGGTTACATTTATATTTGCTATGATAATGTCAAATGATTCGCAAAAGATTTGAAAAGTGCTTGAATTCTGTATGAACCACGTGCCTGAGTTGTATTTTACCATAGTAGCTGATTAAGACATGAGATTGTTACGTAGGTTATTTGATTGAATATTTGATGAATTTGTTGGTTTGTCTGTGTAAATATATCGGCTATGATATTAAAGCCATATCTATCATTGATCTATCATCTTATTCTCATTTTATGCGAATGTTTCAAGTTTGCTTGAGAAATTTGATGTCTGGATTTTATTGATGATTTGATGATGATGTCTTTTATGACAGAAGGGTGCAGAAGGCAGATTACTAATAAGTTGACAATGTTTTTTTTTCATACTATGCTGATTATGTATGAGTTGCAGTCAAAACGTTTCTCGATATTACCTCACGTAAATCATCAAGTTTCAAAATAGCTTAATTTATTTTCCGTAATGTTTTTTTTTCTGGAATTGCTTTGAACTGATAATTACAAAATTATTACATTCTACAATATGCAATATGTTTCCATAGCAACCACTTTTGTCATTAACGGAGCAATTGCAAAAGTCAATACATACTCGAAATGTCAAAATTCGAACAATGTAAAGTGATGTTTTTATGTTTTTTTTTTAGATCAGTTAGCTTAAATTAGGGACTCCATACATGTACTTTCTTCAATGAAATTAACATCCTTTTCTCTTTTGAAAGTTTCCTACCATCAATATTAGCTATTGTTTCTGATTTATTTAAAAAATGAAAATGGACTAGTTCCGGCAAAACTGCGGATGCAATCTTTTTGAGTGAGCCTTTTTAACTAAAAATGTGATACATGTTATTTCTTTAATTGGTTGTGCCAAATGTATTTTATTTATTTTTATGTGCTAGATGTTATTTCTTCAATTGTCTCAAATAAACTAAAATGGATGTACATGTAATTCAGATGAGCGATATAATGCCACGATGATCGTCTTATCGTGATCCAGAAATGAATGATAGAGTTCGTACGAATGATAGATAACTGCTGCAATTACTCTGAGATCAGCCGACGGACAATCCATAAAACCAAAGGAAACATGTCTGTAAGCACTTTGTCAGTTATGATGACCATTGACAGACTTTCCGCAACCATTTACAGCATTCTATAAACTACTACAGGACGATGTTGTTGTACATGTCTCGCCGTATTATATGTATAGACAACCAAATTCGTCTACAACCGGTCCTGAAACTTCTAGCAAATGTTTGAGATATTGTTATAACGATTACTCCCTGGAGATAGATAGTCATTGGAAATACAATGCGTATACTAATTATAAAAGAGTTATTCTTTATCATGATGTCACCTCTTTTGATAAACTATTCTATTGGCGTATGTGACCAGCTCTTTTAACACAGTCTGTTACCTTTTAATGACTTGTAAGTTAAAACAGACGCACGATTACCAAAAGTTGTTTAATTGCGCATTTATTCTATAAGAGTTTATTTCGATTGGTCACACACATGCGTATGTTTTTACCTAGTGAGAACAACCCAATCATCTTATATTTATAACCAACTCACTTTTCTAAGCTATGTTTTACTGATAGACAGTTTAATTCAGTGTCTAGACCTGATATGTCATGTATGACCTCTTATATGTAAAACTATTTCCGTTACATTGCGTGTTGCAACAACACTTTTGTCAGCAATTACGGAGCTCAACTCACAAAATCTGTGCAACCAATCAACAAATTAGAGATCGCTCAAAACGTTGTAAGATCCGACTTGAGAAAATATATCTGCACATTTGAAGTAAACTACATTTTGTAAATGGTAACGATTTTCTGGACAGGCCTACGGTGCATTTGTCATACTCGATGACCATAATGATAACTGGATCCGCATATAACGGAACGCGTTTATGTATACACCATTTGGTTTGCACAGTGCTGCTCTACATGTGTAATATTGCAACATCATTAATTCATGTAATAATGTATTTTAAAATCATGGTTTACAGTCGTTGATCACTATGCTTCTCGAAAACTGATTCCTTTTAGTTGTTACAACCTTGCTCATAATACACCATGCAGGTTTTGGTTGCGGCATGATATTGTAATACGTGACTTGCAAAAAGCATTTAAAGTAATTTATCATCTTGCTTGTTAAATTCCTGTATTAAAATAAAATTATTGTACCATCGTTTTGCACATTATACCAGTTCGGTGATCACTGGTGTTAAATATCTGCTTTTACTTAAAGTTGAACTTAATTTTACTGGAATCCTGGCAAAAATACAAAATTAGAATGTATGTAACACGCTTTGAAAATCTTAGTACTTTCTGTGTCATAATTCATTATCACTAAAGTGAAAATGATAAGAAGGATATTATTGAAAATATCAGCAGACGCGAGTTTAGGTAGAATGCAGTATTACTTAGAATAATCTTGTAAACCGTAAACTCCTCTGATAATGGACTGTATTGGCTTAATCATTACATTGGATGCGTTTTGATATTACGCATTTGTCTCGTTTGCAGATATGGCGTAGAAAATGTCGTTCGTTGTTTCGTTATGATGTTTCTGCATACAGAACACATTTGTCTTTGACATCGTTACGGAAACCGCATACTGGTTATACAAATGAATTAATGAACAAACAGAAGTAATGATAAGGAGTGTTATAACAAGTAACATAATAGTCGTATTTCATATATTCTTAATTTTATAATTAAGGAATATGTATAGCTATGTTAACAATTAAGCATTTCATTCATAGCTCTCCGAGTTCACTAAAAGATGTTATAAACATGTCTGCTTTGTTTCTAATGGAATTCAACTTATTTGATAATCAACCAATGTTACTCTTTGTTTCTAAAGAAATTCAACTTATTTGATAATCAACCAATGCTACTCTTAATGCTTGGCTTATTTTTTTCAACATAGTTACTTCCCTTGCTTTGATTGTTTAGTATTTCTCGATCTTCATCTAGACGTCAAAGAAAAAAAACCATGTACATGTAAGCCTTACTTCCCTTGGTTTTTAAATATTATAAAGCAGATGTAGTTCCTTTAATTTCAAAGAATTGTAACTCTCGCGCTGAATACCTCCCGTCCTTGATTAATAAGACAAGTCACTCGTACTTACAGTAAAAACAGTGTTTCATTCCTTGATTATGATTGTACGACATTGTCTGGTGCATGGACGGTTGCTATTATTTCATCTAGTATTTTTACCGATGCATAACTCTACTTAGAAATTATGAAAAGCTGCCAATATTTTGCATATCAAAGGTATGAAATTTAGAATTCTCTGACCTTTTGATGCACCTATTTGAGGATGCTTAGGTCAGGTTCACTAATACAATTGACGGTACAGTAGAACTTTGCGATGTCTCAAACAATTTTGTCTCAAACTCACCGTGACCATTGAACAGGTTGGTTAAATTTGACAAATGCTGAAGTTCTTCTATATACAACATATAATTGATGCCTCTAAGCGGCAGATGGCAGTTAAATATTTCTGAGGAAAAACAGCGGCATCAAAGTTCTACTGTATATACTAGTGAGCATCATTTTGTAAGGATTGGAAAAACATTTGTATTTGCAATGATAATGTCTGACTGGTATTTTATAATAGTTGCTGATTAAGTCAGGAGATCGTTAACTTGAAATGACCACTGATAGAAGTGACATTTGAGTTGAATATTTCGATGTATCGAACAATTTTGTCTCAAACTCCCTGAAACCCTTTAACAGATTCACCGGTGCTTACAATAACAATATATACAAATACATACGGTATAAGCCTTTTTTTGAAACAGGGAGATGTCTTAAACTTTTTGCTGAGTCGGACGACACACCGGTGCATCAACATTCTACTGTATTTTATATTAGGCATCATTCTGGAAGGATTGGAATTTATCCGCATAATGTTTCTTTTAAATGGTGCGAACTATTTCACGTTATTACCCTACCACATGACACTATTACTTAAATCATGTTGATATTAATTTGAATTTATGCTTTAATTGCCTATTTATCCGAATTTACAGTTCTAAATATTCTATGTTTTGACACTTATTTTGATGTAAACCAATTTGAAGCAGTGGTGTCTGCATGTTATTGGATTTCGATTCTGCTGTAAATGGGAACCGTGGGACATTTCTGTTTAATATTATTGTGTTACAAAGCAGGATTACATTTTCATTGAATCTAAATGCTGTATACGGTAGACTCTTGGCTATTATTCAGTCTCTGACAATGACCCTTGTTAATTTGTCATTTTGCTAAGTGATTGATACTAAATTTTATCACAGAATGAATTATTTTTTGGCAACTTTAATCAGTTCTGTATGCTTAAATGTGTTTGAGTAAATGTCTAAATGTGCTTATACACCAAATATTTTATACTATATTAAATTAGAAAAGAATGCTAAAAAACTGCTCAACTGAAAAAAGTTTTGGCAGTATTTGTTATTTGAATTTGCTATTTTGAAACATTTGAACATCGAAATCCAACATGTTCCTCCTAGTTTTCAATTGTAGCCAATATAAAATATTTGTCTGAAAAGATGAAATATCACAAAATCCCAGAAATGTCCGACATCCTATATTATCTTCACATCTACATAAAGATGGAAATTGTACGTAGGTTATATGATTGAATACTTGATGAATGTGTTGGTTTGTCTGTGTAAATATATCGGATATGATATCAAAGTCACATCTATCATTGAGTTCTTATTCTCATTTTATGCCGATGTTTCAATTTCGCTTGATAAATTTGCTGTCTGGATTTTATTGATGATTTGATGATCATGTCTTTTATCACGGTAGGGTGCAGAAGGCAGAATACTTATAAGTTGATGATGTGTTTTTTTCATGCTATGCTTATTATGTATGAGTTGCAGTCAAAATGTTTCCCGATATTGCATCATGTAAATCATCAAATTTCAACATATTTTGATGTATTTTCCATAATGTTTTTTTCTGGAATGGCTTTGAACTGCTTAAGGTGATGTACACATTTCTGTAACAAAATTATTACATTATACAAATATGCAATATGTTTCCATAGCAACCACTTTTGTCATTAATGGAGCAATTGCAAAAGTCAATACCTACTCGTAACGTCAAAATCGAACAATGTATAGTGACGGTTTTCTTTTTCCCCCAGATAGCTTGAATTACGGACTCCGTACATGTACTTTCTTTAATGGAATTATCATCCTTTTCTCTTTTGAAATTTTCTTACCATCATTATTGACTATTGTTTCTGATTTATTAAAAAAATGAAAATGGACTAGTTCGGGCAAAAATGCAGATGCATTCTTTTTGAGTGAGCCATTTGTATGCCCCCGTATCGATCGATCGGGATGCATATGGTGATTCACGTGTCCGTCCGCCCGTCCCTTCGTCCGTCCAGCCTGGTTAACCCAAATTGACCGTTTCTTCTAGCATTAATATGGCTTGCTACAAAGCCTTCAAACTTGCACGAATGTTGTATATGACCACTCTCCACACTCCTGTATCAATTTGACTCCATTTTGACCTTCACATTGACCTAATTTTGGACTTAGATTTATTGAAATGGCTTCTACGGGGGCATAAGCGTTTATTGAACGCAGTCTTGTACTCATAGTTGTATATATATACATAATTAAACTAATTATGATTTTAACTAAAATATGTGTATTTTACCCATCATATTTAATACATGTTTTCCTTAAATAAATAAATTATGTATATCAATAATTGTATCAGTATTTTGTTTTTATTTCATGAAATATGTTGGATTTGGTGGTAACTAATGATGTTTAGAATGTTTGCATTTTTTTGACAAAGAATGTCTTTTTTATTTTAAGGCAAATTGAGCCCAAAACTGCCTGTCAGATTTCAAGGTAATTTCTAAAGATCATGTCTTGGATAACCTCTTTCTAAATTGAACTATTTTAGACTTTTCGAAGTGTTTCTATAGGTTGGGAGATGGGCTCGCTAAGGAGCTAGCTCATCCAATGCATAATCAACGTAAGCATCTTATTGATAATGAGGTCAGTAGGTCAAAGGTCAATATATAGTCATGTGCCTACGATCTGCTACCGTTTAAGTTCAAAAATATGTACCAGGGCCATTCAATAAGTTCGTGGACTGGGCTCGTCATTTTAATACACATTGACACAGAAAATAACTAATTGTTTCACACTTAACTACAGCCTTCTGACACAAGTAAAGAAATTGTTTTGCTTAAAACTGCATTTTAAAGAAAATAGTGCTAAACAAAACTATCGCCTAACCGCAACCACCACAAAAGCAAATATATTCTGAGGTCAGTGACGTTATAGACGTTTTGCTATTTCTCAATGGTAAATTCTAAATTGAATTAAGTCATACATATAGAATTTAACATAAAAATTTAAAATTTATATTATTTAATAGATCTACCAGCACATTTTTATGTATTCAAAATTAAGAATTATGCTAAACTTAATGGTGATATGCTAAATCGAAACGCCTCGCATAGTTTGACTGTCGTTTCCTCAATCGTCCCAACGTTTGCAGTTTTCGTTCGATGCCAGTATCATTTTTAATAGAATGCTGCTCTTCAGAAATTGATTTTGCCACTTAAACTCAGGGACACCGAATACTGCATGTTCTTTGTTTGCTCTCATCAACAGCTGAGGTGTATTTGCTGTGTATTTCGAAAACAAGTGTACGGTTTAATAGTTGCATATAATTCCTTGGGTAATTTCATCGGCATTTTGACGTAATGAAAACGCGCAGCAAAGATCAAATATTTCTCAATTCAAACTCTAACATTTAATCAACTTTATAATTTCACCAAATATAACTACAATATCTAAAATAATCTGGCGAACACATTGGAATGTAAACTAATTAATTCGGAATTTATAACTTATTGAATTAGTGCAAAGGACACGTTACGACAGTCAAGGTTGATAGCGCGTTACTATGGTAATTTAACGGCTGATGACATGCTACTGTATTGCATAATCAAAGATAAATTTGTTCCTACGGTAGGTAATAGATAAATGTTTAAAATGATATAAGAAATAATGATTTAAACATAAATTTAATAAAAAGAGAACGATTGCTTACGAATATATTGAATGACCTTCGTACGATTATGGTAACTGAGTATATCGGATCCCTACTAAAACTGTTTGTTTATTAAAGCGTCACCCCTATTGAAAGGGCCAGCCAATTTGACTTATGAGACACCTATTTTTCTTGCGCACAGAACCTCTCGAATCCCTTCTCCCTACTATTGGAATTTAAGCATTCTACATTCTTCTCGAAAGTATGTTGTTTTCACCAAAATATTGACTCTGTGGTGTGACATACAGGCTTATAGTCTGACCTAGTGACAGCAGCTCAGGCATCTTATGTTATTTAGCAACTCACTTTTCTAAAATATATTTTACTTATTTGCAGCTTAATTAAGTGTCTAGACCTGATATGCCATGTATGACCTGTTGTATGTACATTTTTTTTGTAACACTATTTCCGTTACATTGCGTGTTGCAACAACACTTTTGTCAGCAAACTCACAAAATCTATACAACCAATCAACAAATTAGTGATCGCTCAAACATGGTAAGATCCGACTTGAGAAAATATATCTACAGATTTGAAGTAAACTACATTTTGTAAATGGTAACGGTTTTCTGGACAGGCCTACGGTGGATTTGTCATACTCGATAACCATTTTGAAAAATGATTCAGTATGAAACGGAACGCGTTTAGGTATACGCCCTTTGGTTTGTGTAGGGCTGCTCTACATGTGTAATATTGCAAAAGCATTAATTCATGTAATAATGTATATAATCGTTGAATACTATGGTTCTAGAAAACTGTATCCATTCTGACTGCATTTAGTTGTTAACAACCTTGCTCATAACACACCATGCAGTTTTTGGTTGCCGCATGATAGTGCAATACGTGATTTGCAAAAAGCCTTTAAAGTAATCATCTTGCTTGTTAAAATACTAAAATAAAATAAAATTATTGTACCATCGTTTTGCGCATTGTACCAGTACGGTGATCACTGGTGTTTAAATATCGGCTCTTACTTTTAGTTCAACTTATTTTGCTGGAATGCAGGCAAAATACAAAATAAGAATGTGCGTAACACGCTATGAAAATGAAAATGATAAGAAGGATATCATTGAAAAGATCAGCAGACGCGAGTTTAGGTAGACTGCAGAATAACTTAGAGTAATCTTGTAAACCGTAAACTCCTCTGATAATGGCCTGTATTGGCATTATCTTTACATTGGATGCTTTTTAATGTTACACATTTGTCTCGTTGGCAGATATGGCGTGGAAAATGTCGTTCGTTGTTTCGTTATGATGTTTCTGCATACAGAACATATTTGTCTTTGACATCGTTACGGAACCCGCGTACCGGTAATACGAATGAATTAATGAACAAACAGAAGTAATGACAAGGAGTGTTACATGTATAACAAGTAACATAATAGTCGTATTTTATATGTAGCTATGTCAAAAATTAAGCATTTAATTCACAGCTCTCCGAGTTCACTAAACGATGTTATAAACATGTCTGCTTTGTTTCTAATGGAATTCAACTTATTCGATAATCAACCAATGTTACTCTTAATGCTTGGCTTATTTTTTCCAACATTGTTTCTTCCCTTGCTTTGATTGTTTAGTATTTCTCGATCTTCATCTAGACGTCAAAGAAAAAAAACATGTACATGTAAGACTTGCTTCTCTTGGTTTTTTAATATTGTAAAGCAGATGTATTTCCTTTAATTTCAAAGAATTGTAACTCTCGCGCTGAATACCTCCCGTCCTTGATTAATAAGACAAGTCTCTCTTACTTACAGTAAAACAGTGTTTCGTCCTTAATTATGATTGTACGACATTGTCTGTCGCACGGACGGTTGCTATTATTTCATCTAGTATTTTACCGATGTATAACTCTACTAAAAAAATATGAAAAGCTGCCAATATTTTGCATATCAAAGGTATGAAATTAAGAATTCTCTGACCTTTTGATGCACCTATTAGAGGATGTTTAGGTCAGGTGCTCACTAATACAATTGACGGTACAGTAGAACTTCGATGTCTCAAACAATTTTGTCTCAAACTCCCCTGGACCGTCGAACAGGTTTGTCAAATTTGACAAAATACTGAAGTTCTTTTATGTACAACATATAATTGATGCCTCTAAGCGGCAGCTGGCTGTTAAATATTTCTGAGGACACATCGCGGCATCAAAGTTCTACTGTATTATATACTAGTAAGCATAATTCTGTAAGGGTTGGTAAAACATGTGTATTTGCAATGATAATGTCTGACTGGTATTTTATAATAGTTGCTGATTAAGTCAGGAGATCGTTAACTTGAAATGACCACTTATAGAAATGACATTTTTGAGTAGAATATTTCGAGTCGGACGACACACCGGTGCATCAAAATTCTACTGTATTTTATATCAGGCATCATTCTGTAAGGATTGGTATTTTATCCGCATAATGTTTCTTTTAAATGGTGCATACTATTTCACGTTATTACCCTACCACATGACACTTACTTAAATCATATTGATTTTAATTTGAATTTATGCTTAAATTGGCTATTTATCCGAATTTACAGTTCTAAATATTCTATATTTTGAACACTAATTTTGATGTAAACCAATTTGAAGCAGTGGTGTCTGCATGTTATTGGATTTCAATTCTGCTGTAAATGGGAACCGTGGGATATTTCTGTTTAATATCATTGTGTTACAAAGCAGGATTACATTTTCATTAAATCTAAATGCTGTTTAGCAGAATCTTGGTTATTATTCAGTCTCTGGCAACGACCCTTGTTCATTTGTCATTTTGTTTAGTGATTGATACTAAATTTTATCACGGAATGAATTATTTTTGGGCAACTTTAATCAGTTCTGTAAGCTTAAGTGTGTTTTAGTAAATTTCTAAATGTGCTAATACATCAAATTTTCTGTACTATATTAAATTAGAAAAGAATGCTAAAAAACTGCTAAACTGAAAAAAGTTTTGGCAGTATTTGTTATTTGAATTTGCTATTTTGAAACCTTTGAACACCCAAAACCAACATATTCCTCCTAGTTTTCAATTGTAACCAATAAAAAATATTTGTCTGAAAAGATGAAATATCACAATTTCCCAGAAATGTCCATCACCCTATATCATCTTCCATCTACATAAAGATGGAAATTGTACGCAAGTTATATGATTGAATACTTGATGAATTTGTTGGTTTGTCTGTGTAAATATATCGGCTATGATAAGAAAGCCACATCTATCATTGAGTTCATATTCTCATTTTATTCCGATGTTTCAATTTTGCTTGAGAAATTTGCTGTCTGGATTTTATTGATGATTTGATGATCATGTCTTTTATGACAGTAGGGTGCAGAAGGCAGATTACTAATAAGTTGACGATGTGTGTTTCATGCTATGCTGACTATGTATGAGTTGCAGTCAAAATGTTTCCTGATTGCAACAAATAAATCATCAAATTTCCACATATCTTCATTGATTTGCTGCAATGCTTTTCCCCCTAGAATGAGTTTGAACTGCATTCAGTTGATCTACAAAGTTCTATAGCAAAATTGCGTTCCATACCTATGAAATATATTTCCATAGCAGCCCTTTGTGTCATTTATTTTAATGGAACAGTTGCAAACGTCAATATATACTCGTAAATTCAAAATCTGTAAATTGTAAAATCAAAATGACATCGATTTGTTTGATCAGTTAACTTAAATAAGGGACTGCATATCTGTACATCCTTCTATGAAATTAACACCCTTTTCTCTATTGGCAATTTTTAACCTTCATTATTGGCTTTTGTTTTTGATTTATTTAAAAGAAAGTGAAAACGTACTAGTTCGGGCAAAATGTTTGACTGAACCTTAATTTTACTAAAATTGTGATACATGTTATTTCTTTAATTGTTTGTGCCAAATATATTTAATGTAGATGTACGTGCTAGATGGTATTTCTTCAATTGTCTCAACATATTTGTACACGTAGTTGTATGTATATACATATATTAATACTGATTTTGATTAAATATGTGTATTTTACTCATCATATTTATTACATGTTTACCTTAAACAAATAAAATACATACATCAATGTATCAGTGTTTTGTTTTTATTTCATTAAATGTTGATCTATTTGATTTATCACTGATATTTAAATGTTTACTTTTGGACACATATATTTTTATTTAGGCTACTTGAACACAAGACTGCCAGTCAGATTTTATGGTAATTTCTTAGGAACATTTCTTGTATTGATCTCATGTTTTAACAAATCAAGAGCGTCTGGGTGTGGTTAGTCTCTAGGTAGCATAATTATATTTTCCGTATACTAGTAGCTATACTGAGATATACTAAAACACAACATTCATTTAATGATTAAAATATGATTATATTTATTTTATATTACAAACTTTAGGACGAAATATAAGAAACATTTATAAATATTCAACAGCAACTGACACATTCCTGGCACATATTAGATTGAAACAATTTAAAAAAGCATCACCCTCGACACTAAAAACACAAGTGATGACAAGCGATATGTCCACCAGATGCCTACCTATCAGTTCACATCTGTCACATCGACAGTGCAATATCTTCTATGTGGAAATATTATACATGTACCACTTCCGAATCAATGCTTGAGGAAGCTCATTAGCGTTTTCTAGGGTTTGTAAGATGGGCTTTCAAGCTAGCTTATCTTAGACAACAACAAAGTCTTCATTCTGTCGAAGTATTGTTGAACGTGCTTGTCCTAGCTGATGACGTTTGTTCTCCTCGCTTATGGTAGCGTGGAACCATTAAAGTAGGCGAGTTATTGTGGAACAGGATTGTTACAGTTTGGTTTAAGTAGAAATGAATTTGAAATTAATTTGGAGCGTTTTAAAAGTATTCTTGTGTACTTAATGGGGAGATCGTGAACATTTCAAC
The DNA here is from genome assembly GCA_963678985.1 of Spisula subtruncata. Classification (NCBI taxonomy): domain Eukaryota; kingdom Metazoa; phylum Mollusca; class Bivalvia; order Venerida; family Mactridae; genus Spisula; species Spisula subtruncata. The sequence goes on along the minus strand of OY787666.1, from coordinate 14,421,943 downwards.
AATATTTTTAAGAATTCAGCGTAAGACTAATACTACAGTGGTACATGCTTTCATAAAAAGGAATGCGCTTTTTATTGAAACGACCGATACAAAATGTATAAGTGTCACGATGGCCAACGTATCTTTACTCAGGAATAAACATAAGTTATATAACTCGTACGACTGATTGCAATTACTTAAAGGTCAGCCTGCGGGAAGTCGATAAAACCTGAGGAAACCTATCTGCAAGCTCTTGGTCAGCAATGGTGACCATTGACAGACTTCCAGCGACCAGTTAAATCCTTTATAAACTTCCAGTAGACTAGGTCGTTGCTCATACAAACATGTATGTCTCGCCCGTATTAAATATCTCCTGGCAACCGAATTCATCTACATGCGGTCATGTAACTTCATGAAACTGTTTCAGTTTTATAGTAACGACTACTCACTTGAGATAGATAGGCAGTGGAAATAAAGGATCAAATGTTTAAAACAGTGTAGCCCGTTTCCATGAAGCGTAAAACCAACGCGTTTTCGGCGCGTATTTATTCGGCACGCAATACGCGCCGAAAAAATATAATTCATTTCAGTCTACCTTGAATGTTGTCGTTTCCATTGACGCGTTTTTTGGCGCGTAAAATATTTTACGCATGACCGTGCGTAAAAAATTCACTTCGGGTAGCGAATTTTTTCGCTAGGACGCGCGTAAAACGATATTTTAGGTATAAAGTGAGGTGATCTCCTCGATTTTATCGACGACGCTCATATCAAATTATCTGAATTTAGGTTTACAGTATTAGGAGAAGCTGTTTGAAGAATCCCTGTCTTTTTCGGGAATATCATTTTTTGGTCAGACCAAAAAACACAAGCACCGTGTTCTCCACCTCCTGGTCTTTAAAATGAGGTAGCTTAACATGCTATAGCGTAATTTTTACGACCTGGAAGAAGCATTTTCATGTAAAATATCAATAAAAGCTATGCGCTTTTGTCCAGAATACGCGGCTGTTTTCAGCTTCATGGAAACAGTTTTTCAGCGCGTAATCGGCACGTAAATATTCGGCGAAAAAATACGCTCCATGGAAACCCGGCTTTAATTTATTTCAGCGTCACCCCGATTGAAAAGCTTGCCAACTTGTCGTATGCGACCTACCATTTGAGTACATATGTCTACTGACTGCTACCTTTTAATGACTGGCGAGTTAACAACAGACGCACAATAACCATTACAGTGCATATCAGACCCCACTACTTGAACAGTCAACCTTCTTCTCGAAAATAGGATGGAGAGTTTATTCAGATTTGTGACATATATTCTTACATTTCGACCAAGTGACAACAACTCAAGCCTCTTATGTTTAGCAACTCTATTTGCAACTCATTTTTATAAGACAAGTTTTACTTATCGACGACTTAATCATATGTCTAGACGTGACATGCCATCTTATATGTCAAATACTTCCGATACAATGCGTGTGTGGCAACAAGAATATTGCCTGCAATCAAGGAGCTAATCTCACAAACTGCACAACCAATCATCGACGAATTGTTGTGATCACGATCAAAACAATGTAAGACATAGCGTGAAAAAGTACACGTGGAGATTAGCGGAAAGCTGTATTTTAGAATTGTCAAGCATAATGTATTGCTGGATACAGTATTTGTGGCATACACGAGGGCTTTGTTGAATACAGCCTCGTGTAGCAAGTCAAACTAGCACAAGTAACCATTGCATTTGCAACAACCGTTGTGCCTGTAATTGCTCGTTTTCATCTGACGTTTAATGCAGTGCAGCACATGTGTAGCAATATATTATACTGTTGTTATACGCTTGTAACACATAAATAGTCTGTAAACAAATATATGAGTGTTTTCCTTTTGTAATACTTAGTGCCACCTCGTCTGTAAAATACCTTTAACTGTGTCCTAATGTTACAGAATATGCACAGTGCTCCAAATGTGTAGCCATGGCAACACTGTTTGTGAAAAGTTATCAAAATGTATGCCTATGTTGGGGAGGGGGTTGTTATTCATAATTGTTTGTTTATTATGGTATGTTGTTTCTTCTTTCAGTTGACCATATTGAAAATTTATATTTAAAGTCAAATATGTTATCCCGCACAAATAAAGTCGTTATTTTTATTATTATTAAAACACGCATCACCAAACAGTACGGTATTTTAGTTCGTACCCACTTGAATGTACCCATTGTAAGATGTCAATTGAGGCTAAATCTATGATTGCCCTAACTATAAGTTGAATGAACTTGTAGAATTATTTCGCTAGAATTCCGCATTCTAGTTCAACCAGTGTATATTTCATCTCGATAGTCTGGATCCTTGACTTACCACTGATTTATGAGTATGGAATGCAGTCAAGAATGCATTTTACTAATAATTACATGTCACATGCTACGAAAGCTGTATTAATTTATGCGATTTAAGAATTAAGAATTTAAAAGAAAAAAATTCAATAGACTAACGTACATATAAATGCAAAAATCCATAGACGTGATTTCATGCATTGTGCTGAATCAACATGATCAAAGTAACCTTGTCTGGTAATAGCCTGCATTGACATAATCATTACATTGGATGCTATTTCACATTACGTGTTTGTCTCGTTTGCAGATATCGCTCGCGTGGAAAATAGCATTCGTTGTTTCATCATGGTGTTTCTGCATACAGAACATATTTGTCTTTGACATTGTTACGGAACCCGCATCCGGGTAATACGAATGAATTAATGAACAAAAATAAGTTATCACAAGGAGTGTTATAACAAGTAACATAATAGTCGTATTTCATATATTCTCATTACTATAATTAAGATGCATGTAGCGATGTCAACAATTGAGCATTTTCGAACGATGTTAAACACCATTGCTTTGTTTCAAATGGAACTGATCAAACTCAAGTGATTTGAATTAGACAATTACAGTTACTCTTAATACATGACTTATTTTTTTCAAAATGAGTTCCTTCCCTTGGCTTGAACGTTTATCAATTTTCTCGAAAAACAGAATTCCGCAACCTTTGACTTCAAAAGGCAATGCATTTATGATTTACTGGCTTATAACTAGTCAAACAGAGTGTCTGGCGGGAAGTAACTAATGTCCTCTCCAGATATTTCAAAGGTATGTATCGAGTCCTTGATTGAAGAGACAAGTAACTATTACATACTAGTAATTGTTTTATTTTCCTTTTTCCTCCTTTCAAAGGGAACTTTTCTCTTGTACTACTGAGTTTTCTCCTTTGGTTTGAATGGGATTTTGATTGATAACATGCATTCTTCAAGCCGACGTTCTTGGAAACTTTGGTTTTCAAATCAATAGTGCAGAATTTAACGTTTTCCATTTTCCAAAACCGTTTCCAGTTCGGAACTTTGTGGTCTATAATTATTTCGATTTTAAAATACCGTTGCATAGATTACATACAGCTGGAACCAACTAGTAAGTTCATCCCGAGTACTGTAGACACATTATGCAAACTTTCTAATATCTGGCGCTTCCGTTTGGCAGCCATTCTCATGTCCCGGAGATGACTTTCGTTTCCTGTAGATTTTCGAAAACAAACCACCGAAATGATGGTAACATAATGCCATGTGCTATTAGTGTCGCTAACAGAAATACTTGAATTCTTTGCATATTATTCCGCGGTGTGTTAAGAACTCTTTGTTAATGCGGTGATGTACGTATATTGTTAAAGCGCAATGCTTTCAAAGGAACACTCAAAGCAATTACATCAAAATCAAATTTGGAAATTAACGTGTATTATCCCACTTTTAATAATTTTATTTAGTTAATTTCTGAATGAAGTTATTGAAGCGAATGGGGCCACGGAAAAAGCACTGGATGAGAAGTCATTGTCTGACCGTGTCACTGTATTTTATTGCCATTGTACTCTTTTTTGCAATAATGGTGTTTATTTAATATTTATTTTATTAAATATACCATTTATATTGTTCATGAGTGCGTATTATACTGATAAACTCGTTATTAAATAGATAATTCAATATAAATAGATAAACGACAGTCTCAATATAGATCTATTGTACATGTTTAGAAGCGTACATACTTTCCACATCCACGTGTGACTAAACGACAATTTTTGCATTAAGCGGTAATGTCAATATGATTTTCGCATAGGACAGCAAAAATGTTTTCGGATATAATTCTCCATGTGGGATTATTGAAACCGTGTAATACATTTATACTATAAATCGTTAAATTTTATCGGGTGTTGAATTTCATAAACATTAGTAAGACATAAGTTCTGTCACGTTTCGGCCATAAACTTTGTCCTGTTTCACAAAAAGTCACGTGTCTGTGGTGTTGCCGTTTTTTCGTTCCACTGGGACAGTCGTATCAAAGTCTGGTTATTCGGGGTTTCCCTTCTAGCTTTGCCAATGACCGCTGATTTTGAGGGAAGAAGTGTATAGAATGCCTTAGATAATCATTGATACCGTAACCTTGTCTGATAATGGACTACATCCGCAGAACGTTACATTGGAGTTACTTCACATTGCGCATTTGTCTCGTTAGCAGATATCGCGTGGGAAATGTCGTTCGTTGTTTCGTCATGATGTTTCTGCAAACAGAACATATTTGTCTTTGACATCGATCGGTAATACGAATGAATTAATGAACAGAAGGAAGTAATGACTATGAGTGTTATAACAGGTATTACTAATTATGTTACTATAAGAATAGCATTATCGGCCTTTCAAAAGTATTATCAGCTTATTGGCCCGTCACGCGCCTGCGGGCCGATTATCATTATTTGATATTTGCCCTCGGAAAATAATTTCTAAATAGTCATTTGCGTCGGCCGCAGAGCATTTCAGAATAGCGAATTCAAAACATATTTTGTATCGACCTTCGATGAAATATATATATGACCTATTTACTAGACCTTTAATTTGTGATCAAAACAATGAGTTTCCTAGACGAGGTCAATATTTTAATATTCTTCCGAAAATGTGAAAAACACTATATTTTTCCGAATTTTGCATTTAAATAAACATCAGCGTGTAGCAAATTATCTAACTAAGTAAGAAAATGAATACTCACATGAAAGGTTTCCGTTCAATAATAAACAAAATTAACGGACAATATAGTGTTAGATCTACAGCTCTTGTAGTAGGCTCTAACTGTTTTGCATTGCGCGCATAGATCCAAGTTTGACAACAATGACTCTCTACAACAGCGAAATGGAATGATCTGCCAATTTCTAAACACGTTACATGTTTTTAAAACGTGTTGTTTTAAAGAAAAAGCTGCAACATAAATATTATACAGAACAATAGATGGCTTAGTAGTGCTTATCGGGGCGATTATCACTCAAAGGCACTGCTCAGTCATGTATTATTCTATAAACATAACACTCGTATTTCATTATTCTCGTATCTAAAATCAAGATACATGATTGTAGCTATTCAATAATTAAGCATTTTCTTGATAGCTCATTTTTCTTCGTGTTCACTAAACCGTATATCAACATGACTCATACGTTTTAATTGGAACAAATGGAACTCAACTGAATAAGTCAATCACAGTTACTGTTAATAATGGCTTGTTTTTCAAAAAGATTTCCTTCCCTTGGCTTGAAATGTCCTAAATGTCGAAGGAGAAAACTCAAGTTGACTCGAGTATTACTTGAGCAACCTGTCAATGTCAACCTTAAACGTAACAGCTTGAAGCAGATGGTTGTTTAAAACCGTTATATTTGCTGTATGAATTTCTGATTGTTAATTTATAACAGTAACTGATTAAGTCAGGAGATTGTTTAATTCTAATAACCACTGATACAAGTGACAGTTCAGTAGAATATTTCGATGTCTCGAACAATCTTGTCTCAAACTCCCTGAAACCGTTTAAGATTCGTCAGTCCTGGCAATATGACAAAGTTTTAATAGATACAGTATAAACGTTTTTGAAACAGAAAGATGGCTTGAATTATTTTCCGAGTCTGTAGACGAACCGAGGCATCAAGGTTCTATTGTATTTTATATGAGCTTCATTCTATAAGGATTGGCATGAAGTAACATCTTAACAATTTTATCCCCATGATGTTTTTAAAATGATGCATACTATTAAACGTTATTGCCCTACGACATGGCGCTAACTTCAATCATATTAAAATTTATCAAAATTTGAATTTATGTCTTAATTGGCTACATATCAAATTTACAGTTTTAGATAGTCTATCAGTTCGACACTAATTTTGATGTAAACCAATTTGAAGCGTTGGTGTCTGCATAATATAGGATTTCAATTCTGCAGTAAATGGGAACTGTGGGACATTTCTGTTTAACTTTATTGTCTTACAAAGCAGGTTTACATTTTTATTGAATTTAAATGGTATATAGTACGGAATTTTGGCAATTATTCAGTCTGTGGCAGTGATCCTTGTTCATTTGTCATTTTGTTTAGTGCTTCATACTAAATTTTATCACCGAATGAATTATTTGTGGCAAATTTAATCAGTTCAGTAGGATTTAACACATTTTTAGCAATTTTCTAAATGTGTTAATACATGTACACCAAACTGCTGTACATGTACTATAACATTAGCAAACAAACTATTACAAAAAATTTGCAGTCTTTAGTCTTTGAATAAATTATTTGAAACTATATGAACAACAAAAAACCAACATATTCCTCCTAGTTTTCAATTGTTACCATTAGAAAATATTTTGTTTGAAAAGATGAAATATCCCAAATTCCCAGAAATGTCCATCACCCTATATCATCTTCACATCTACATGATGATGGAAATTGTACGTATGTTATATGATTGAATACTTGATGAATTTGTTGGGTCGTCTGTGTAAATATATCGGCTATGATATTAAAGCCACATTTATCATTGAGTTCTTATTCTCATTTTATGCCGATGTTTCAATTTTGCTTGAGAAATTTGGTGTCTGGATTTTATTGATGATTTGATGATCATGTATTTTATGACAGAATGGTGCAGAAGGCAGATTACTGATAAGTCTGCAATGTAGTTTTTCATGCTATGCTAATTATTTACGAGTTGCTGTCAAAATGTTTTCTGATTGCATCACATAAATCACCAAATTTCCACATATCTTCATTGATTTTCTGCAATGTTTTTCCCCCAGAATGACTTTGAACTGCATTTAGTTGATCTACAAAGTTTTATAGCAACATTGCGTTCTATACATATGAAATATATTTCCATAACAGCCATTTGTGTCATTTATTTTAATGGAACAGTTGCAAACGTCAATATATACTCGTAAATTCAAAATCCGTAAAATGTAAAATCAAAATGACATCGATTTGATAGATCAGTTAACTTAAATTAGGGACTGCATACCTGTACTTTCTTCAATGAAATGAACATCCTTTGTTCTATTGGTAATTTTCAACCTTCGTTATTGGCTTTTGTTATTGAACTATTTAAAACAAAGTGAAAACGAACTAGTTCGGGCAAAATGTTTGACTGAGCCTTATTTTTACTAAAAATGTGATACATGTTATTTCTTTAATTGTTTGTGCCAAATATATTTAATGTAGATGTAGCATTCTCATAAATCAGTGGTTAGTCAAGTACCTAGACGGCTAGCAGTGGCAGTAAGAACTAGCATTGGAACATCTTGACACAATGACCTCACTTCTCCAAATTTCCCGAACCATTCCCGGAATGGGTCTGACCCATTTTTTGTTTCACCCCTGAAATGAGAAAAAGATATATTATATTATTAGTGCAAGTGATACACATTTGCATTACATCAAGTTAAAAATTTGAAAGTAATTCATATGTCTAAATACATGTCTGTGACCATAGGGCAAACCAAAAGACTGAATTACACCATTATACCAATGGCTTAGAACCAGAAGATCGTAACTCCTACTAACGACCTTATAAGACTCATACATATTTGAAGGCGCTTCTTATGAGCCTGTTGTCATGAAAATCTGAAATTGTCATGTCGACAAAAATGAAGTTTTAAAACGTGTTTTCCCATAGGTAAGGAGTAAATTACAGACAGTTTTCTCTTGTTTTCTCAATATATTGAATCGGTAGTTACGACCTTCTGGTTCTAAGCCAGCGATATACTGACAAAATTATTATTTAACTCAAAAATGATAATTTAAGTAAAACAGAACTGAATTATAATTAAGACGGCCAAAAGTGTGTCATAATTCATAGTATCAACAAAATCATCAATTTGAACCAAAATTGTAATATTAACAGTATACATTTAGGCCTAACAACTAGCTGTTTCCATTACCATACCCAAAAAAATTTGTTACATATCCAGCGTCTTCGTGATACTACCTAATTATAAAAACATACAGTCGGTGTTGTAAACGTAGGCAATTTATTGACTGTTAAATTTAAGTTTTATGCTAATCAAAAGGTCAGGCTCGTGTCAAATTGGCCAAGCAAAAGTTATTATAGACAAGGCTTCCACAGGGGATTCAGGGTTGACTTGGTCAGAAAAGAAACTTGGCCTTGCATTCTTCGGGAGGTAAAGTTCAGCCGGAAACTTCAACTCGGCCAAAATTGAATAAAGCTATTTCTTTGTAATAATTACACCGCAACCAGGCGGTCAAAGGTTTGAAGCATGTCGAAAGCCCTGTTAGAACTGAAATGCGCAGTTGGTGAGTTGCCAACTACATGTACATAATGGTTACCCTTGCCGACCAAGGCCCATTTCTGCCAGACACAGGCAATTTATCAATATGTGAAAGGGCACAAGTTGGGAGCTAGTGTCAATGACCCAATGAAGGCATGAAAAATAAGTAAATTTCATTGGAACTTTCAATCGGGTGACACTATAATAGATAAAACAATTACCATCGAATAACAGTGTGAGCTTCATCAACAACAATGGCACACACGTTTTGTCTGAATTCTTCACTAAGTAGAACATCTCTCCATTTTTCAATGCTAAGGACTGTCTCTGGGCTGGTGAACATTATAGTATTCTTACACGTCTTAATTGTGTTATAGTCTTTCTCTTCTCTTCCGATTATTGTAGTATTTAACCCAATACCATTAAGGAATTTAATTTGATCGTCCATGATCGCATTTAGCGGTGAGAAAACCAAAACATTCTTTCGTCTGTAAACCGGCAACGCCTGGTAGCATAGCGATTTACCGCTGCTCGTTTTAGTTGAGACCAACACATCTTTCTGTTTACCAATATTAAATATAGCTTCTTTCTGGTAATCGTACAAGGAATCGATACAAAACATATCACAGATATTTTTTACTTCGTCGGCGTCCATATTTGCTTGATGTATGGGTAAAATCCGAACAATGCCGATTCGTATTTGTGTTTCGTAACGTCGATTTTGATTGGACGAACGGAGAGCTATGTTAGGAAATCCCTATGACGAGGTTTGGTCATTGCTATATTTAGAAAATGAACGAAATGGATTTGATTGGTGGAGACTTTCGTTCATCACGCTGGGATTGGTTAGTATTATACCAGAGTATGTAATTGAAAAAACATACGCTGGTTGAACGAAAATGATGTTTACCTGAAACATCAATGTATCAGTGTTTTGTTTTTATTTCATAAAATGTAGATCTATATGATTTATCACTGATGTTTAAATGTTTGCTTTTTGTCACATATATTTTTATTTAGGGTACATGAACACTAGGGGTGTAACGGTACGCTCACCTCACGATATGATACGTACCGTCAATTTTTCATTTTTTTTTACGGTTCGGTATATTTCGGTATGATACAATACTCTCTAACAGCAGCTTAAATACTTTAATTTTTAAGATATAATGATTTTGTTGCTTCTATAACAGCAAGTATTATGCGCATATCAACTCTTTTAAGTGAATTTAGACAATATGAAGCATATCTTAATACAATTAAAACGAGTGATACATGGTAATTGTATTTAATCAGAAGACTGCCAGGTGTTTTCGTTGTCTAGATATTATTTTGCTCATAAAAAGCTTATACCGAACCGTACCGAAATTTAGAAGTCTTGTATCGTGAACCGTGTGGGACTCAAGTCCGCGGTATTTCGTATACCGCGGTATACCGTTACAGCCCTAATGAACACAAGACTGCCAGTCAGATTTCATGGTAATTTCTTAGGAACATTTCTTGTATTGATCTCATGTTTTAACAAATCAAGAGCGTCTGGGTGAGGTTAGTGTCTAGGTAGCATAATTGTATTTTCCATATTGCTATACTGAGATATGCTAAAACACAAAATTCATTTAATTATTAAAATATGATTATATCTATTTTATATTACAAACTTTAGGATGAGAAATAAGAAACATTTATACATATTCAACAGCAACTGACAAATTCCTGGCACATATTAGTTTGAAACATTTAAAAAAACATTACCCTCGACACTAAAAACACAAGTGATGACAAGCGATATGTCCACCAGAAGCCTAACAATCAGTTCACCTCTGTCACATCGACAGTACAATATCTGCTATGTGGAAATATTATACCACTCCCGAATCAATGCTTGATTAGCGTTTTCTAGGGTTTGTAAGATGGACTTTCAAGCTAGCTCATCTTAGACAACAACAAAGTCTACATTCTGTCGAAGTGTTGTTGAACCTGCTTGTCCTAACTGATGACGTTTGTTCTCCTTGCTTATGGTAGCGTGGAACCATTAAAATAGACGAGTGTTTAAGGAACAGGTTAACTGATTATTACAGTTTGGTTTAAGTAGAAATGAATTTGAAATGAATTTGGAGCGTTTTAAAAGTAAACTTGTGTACTAAACGGGAAGATCGTGAACATTTCAACAATATCTTTAAGAATTCAGCGTTAGATTAATACTACAGTTGTTTATTGAAACGAGCGATACAAAATGTATATAGTGCCACGATGGCCATCTTAATAAACATAAGTGATATAACTCGTACGACTGATTGCAATAACTCTCAGGCCATCCGACGAGAAGTCAATAAAACCTGAGGAAACCTATCTGCAAGCTCTTGGTCAGTAATGGTGACCATTGACAGACTTCAACAGACTTCAAGCGACCAGTTAAATCCTTTTAATATAAACTTCCAGTAGACGAGGTCGTTGCTCATACAAACATGTATGTCTCGCCCGTATTAAATATCTACTGACAACCGAATTCATCTACAAACGATCATGTAACTTCCAGAAACTGTTTCAGATATTATAGTAACGACTTTTCACTTGAGATAGATAACCAGTGGAAATAAAATGCATCTAATGTTTAAAACAGTGTTGTTGTTTATTTTAGCGTCACCCCGATTGTAAAGCTTGCCAACTTGTCGTATGCGACCTACCATTTGAGTACATATGTCTACTGACTGCTACCTTTTTTTAAAATGACTGGCGAGTTAACAACATACGCACAATAGCCATTACAGTGGATATCAGACCCCACTACTGGAACAGTCAACCTTCTTCTCGAAAATAGGATGTAGAGTTTATTCAGATTTGTGAGATATATTCTTACACTTCGACCTAGTGATAACAACTCAAGCCACTTATGTTTATCAACTTTATTTGCAACTCATTTTTCTAAGACAAGTTTTACTTATCGACGTCTTAATCATGTGTCTAGACGTGACATGTCATCTTATATGTCACATACTTCCGATAAAATGCGTGTGTGGCAACAAGAATATAGTCTGCAATTAAGGCGCTAATCTCGCACAAACTGCACAACCAATCAACGAATTGTTGAGACCACGGTCAAAACATTGTGAGACATAGCGTGAGATAGTACACGTGGAGATTCGAGGAAACCTGTATTTTAGAATTGTCAAACATAATGGATTGCTGGATATAGTATTTGTGGCATACACGAGGGTTTTGTTGAATATATTCAATGTAGCAAGTCAAACTAGTACAAGTAACCATTGCATTTGCAACAACCGTTATGTGCCTGTAATTGCTCGTTTTCACCTGACGTTTAATGCTGTGCTGCACATGTGTAGCAATATATTATACTGTCATTGCAACATTTATTTCCCTTTATAAGTTAATGTATACGATCTTCTGGTATTACGGTGCTGGTAATGTATTGCCATTGCGACAACATACTGTGGTTGTTAGTTTAATGAAGGAATGCCATGCTCCTTAGCATGCAATAGTAGTAGGTCACATGATCTTTTAACATATTAATAGTCTGTAAACAAACAGAGTGTTTTTATTTTGTATAATTAGTGTCATCTCGTCTGTTAAATACCTTAAACTGTGTCCTAATGTTACAGAATATGCACAGTGCTCCAAATGTGTAGCCATGGCAACACTGTTTGTGAAAAGTTATCAAAATGTATGCCTATGTTGGGGAGGGAGGGGGATATTCATAATTGTTTTTTTATTATGGTATGTTGTTTCTTCTTTCAGTTGACCATATTGAAAATTGATATTTAAAGTCAAATATGTTATCCCGCACAAATAAAGTCGTTATTTTTATTATTATTAAAATACACATCAACAAACTGTACGGTATTTTAGTTCGTACCCACTTGAATGAACCCATTGTAAGATGTCAATTGAGGTTAAATATATGATTGCCCTAACTCTATGTTGAATGAACTTGTAGAAATATATTTCGGTAGAATTCTACATTCTCGTTCAACCAGTGTATCTTTCATCTCGATAGTCTGGAAACTTGACTTTCCACTGATTTATGAGTATGGAATGCAATCAAGAATACATTTTACTCAAATACATGTCACATGCTACGAAAGCTGTATTAATTTATGCGATTTAAGAATTAAGAATTTAAAAGAAAAAAAAAACCAAATAGAGTAACGTACATGCCAATACAAAAATCCATAGACGTGATTTCATGCATTGTGCTGAATAAACATGAACAAAGTAACTTTGTCTGGTAATAGCCTGCATTGACATAATCATTACATTGGATGCTATTTCACATTACGTGTTTGTCTCGTTTGCAGATATCGCTCGCGTGGAAAATAGCATTCGTTGTTTCATCATGGTGTTTCTGCATACAGAACATATTTGTCTTTGACATTGTTACGGAACGCGCATCCGGGTAATACGAATGAATTAATGAACAAACAGAAGTAATGCCAAGGTGTGTTATAACTAGTAACATAATAGTCTTATTTCATATATATTTTTTTTATAACTAAGAGTCTTGCGGCTATGTCAAAAAGTAAGAATTTTCCGGACACTAGGGAGCCTTTGATCTTGTAAACATGACTAATTTGTTTCAAGTGGAAAAATGGATAATAACTGGTTTGAATCAGTCAATCTAAGTTACTCTTAATACATGCTTAATTTTTTTTCAAAATGAGTTCCTTCCCTTGGCTTGAACGTTTATCAATTCTCGAAATACAGAATTCCGCAACCTTTGACTTCAAGCGGCATTGCATTAATGACTTACTGGCTTATAACCAGTCGAACAGAGTGCATTGCTTTGGATTTTACGGGAAGTTACTAATCTTCACTCCCTATATTTCAAAGGTAATTATCGAGTCCTTGATTGAAGAGACAAGTAACTATTACACACTTGTATTCCTCTTTTCCTTCTTTCAAACAAACTTTTCAGTTTTTTTCCTTTGATTTGAAAGGGATTTTGATTCATGACTTGCATTCGTCAAGCCGATTTTCTTGGAAACTTTTTTTTCAAAGGAATGGTGCATAAATTACCATTTTCCATGTTCCAAATCTTTTTGAGCCCTAGAATACGTATGTGGTCTCTACTTATCTTGATTTTGAAATGATATTGCACAGATTACATACAGCTGGAACCAACTAAGTTCATCCGCGTACTGTAGACACATTATGTACACTTTCTAATATCTGGCGCTTCCGTTTGGCAGCCATTCTTATATCCCGGAGATGACTTTCGTTTCTTGTAGAATTTCGGAAACAAACCACCGAAATGATCGTAATATGATGCCACGTGCTATTAGTATCGCTAACAGAGATGCTTGAATATAAATATATATGTATTTATCTACTTTCCCTCACCCAGTGCATTTATTATTCCGCAGTGTATTCAGAATTTATATTCACTATTTGTTTATGCGGTGATGTACGTATATTGTTAAAGCACAATGCTTACAAACTGTAAGGAACCCTCAAAACAATTACATCATAATCAAATTTGGCAAACAACGTGTATTATATAACTTTTAATCACTTGATTTAATTAATTTCAGAAAGAGGTTATAGAAGCGAATGGAGCCACTGGCTGAGACGTAATTGTCGAATGTCGTTCTGTCTCACCGTGTCGCTGTATTGTATTTTATTGACATTGTACACTTTTTGCCATATATAATAATGGTGTTTATTTGATATTTATTTTAATAAATTAACCATTTATATTGTTCAGGGGCGCGTATTAAGCTGATAAAATCGTTATTAAATAGATAATTCAATATAAATAGATAAACGACATTCTTAATATAGCTCTATTGTACATGTATAGAAGCGTACATACTTTCCACATCGACGTGTGACTAAACGACAATTTTACATTAAGCGGTAATGTCAATATGATTTTCGCATAGAACAGCAAAAACTTTTTCAGATATAATTCTTCACGTGTGATTATTGAAACCGTCTAATACATTTATACTATAAATCGTTAAATTTTATCGGGTGTTGAATTTCATGAACATTAGTAAGACATAAGTTCTGTCACGTTTCGGGCATAAACTGTGTCCTGTTTCACAAAAAGTCACGTGTCTGTGGTGTTGCCGTTTTTACGTTCCACTGGAACAGTCGTATCAAAGTGTGGTCATTCGGGTTCTCCCTGCCACCTTTGCCAATGACCGTTGATTTCGAGGAAAGAAGTGTATAGAATGCCTTAGATAATCATTGATACCGTAACCTTGTCTGATAATGGACTACATCCGCAGAACGTTACATTGGAGTTATTTCACATTACGCATTTGTCTCGTTAGCAGATATCGCGTGGGAAATGTCGTTCGTTGTTTCGTCATGATGTTTCTGCAAACAGAACATATTTGTCTTTGACATCGATCGGTAATACGAATGAATTAATGAACAGAAGGGAGTTATGACTAGGAGTGTTATAACAAGTATTACTAGTTATGTTACTATAAAAGTAGCATTATCCGCCTTTCAAAAGTATTATCAGCTTATTGGCCCGCCACGCGCCTGCAGGGCGATTATCACTATTTGATATTTGCCCTCGGAAAACGTTCATGCACAGCGATACGTCATTTGCGTCGGCCGCAGAGCGTATGACTATTTCTACAGGAATCACTTGCAAACACAATTGATGGCTTTGGAGAAGCAGAATAGCGCATTCAAAATATATTTTGTATTGACCTTCGATGAAATATATATATATGACCTATTTACTAGACCTTTAATGTGTGATCAATACAATGAGTTTCCTAGACGAGGTCAATATTTTAATATTCTTCCGAAAATGTGAAAAACACTATTTTTGTCCGAATTTTGCATTTAACAAACATCAGCGTGTAGCAAATTGTCTAAGTAAGAAAATGAATACCCACATGAAAGGTTTCCGTTCAATAATAAAAAAGTTACGGACAATTTAGTGTTAGATCTACAGCTCTTGTAGTAGGCTCTAACTGTTTTGCATTGCGCGCATAGATCCAAGTTTGACAACAATGACTCTCTACAACAGCGAAATGGAATGATCTGCCAATTTCTAAACACGTACATCTTTTTTTTCAAACGTGTTGTTTTAATGAAAAAGCTGCAACATAAATATTATATAGAACAATAGATGGCTTAGTAGTGCCTATCGGGGCGATTATCACTCAAAGGCACTGCTCAGCCATGTTTTTTTCTATAAACATAACACTCGTATTTCATTATTCTCGTATCTAAAATCAAGATACATGATTGTAGCTATTCAATAATTAAGCATTTTCTTGATAGCTCATTTTCTTCGTGTTCACAAACCGTATAACAACATGACTCATACGTTTTAATTGGAACAAATTGAACTCAACTGAATAAGTCAATCCGAGTTACTGTTAATGATGGCTTGTTTTTCAAAAAGATTTCCTTCCCTTGGCTTGAAATGTCCTAAATATCGACGGAGAAAACTCAAGTTGACTCGAGTATTACTTTAGCAACCTGTCAATGGCAACCTTAAATGTAACAGCTTAAAGCAGATGGTTGTTTAAAACCGGTTTATTTGCTGTAAGAATTTCTGATTGTTAATTTATAACAGTAACTGATTAAGTCAGGAGATTGTTTAATTCTAATAACCACTGATACAAGTGACAGTTCAGTAGAATATTTGGTGTCTCGAACAATCTTGTCTTAAACTCCCTGAAACCGTTTAAGATTCGTCAGTCCTGGCAATACGACAAAGCACTAATAGATACAGTATAAACGTTTTTGAAACAGAAAGATGGCTTGAATTATTTTCCGAGTCTGAAGACGAACCGAGGCATCAATATTCTATTGTATTTTATATGAGCTTCATTCTATAAGGATTGGCATGAAGTAACATCTAAACAATTTTATCCCCATAATGTTTTTAAAATGATGCACACTATTAAACGTTATTGCCCTACGACATGGCGCTAACTTCAATCATATTAATATTTATCAAAATTTGAATTTATGTCTTAATTGGCTACATATCCAAATTTACATTTTTAGATAGTCTATATGTTCGACACTAATTTTGATGTAAACCAATTTGAAGCGTTGGTGTCTGCATAATATTGGATTTCAATTCTGCTGTAAATGGGAACTGTGGGACATTTCTGTTTAACTTTATTGTCTTACAAAGCAGGTTTACATTTTCATTGAATTTAAATGGTATATAGTACAGAATTTTTTGCTTTTATTCAGTCTGTGGCAGTGATCCTTGTTCATTTGTCATTTTGTTTAGTGCTTCATACTAAATTAATTATTTTATCACCGAATTAATTATTTGTGGCAAATTTAATCAGTTCAGTAGGATTAAACACATTTTTAGCAATTTTCTAAATGTGCAAATACATGTACACCAAATTGTCTGTACATGTACTATAACATTAGCAAACAAACTATTACAAACTTTTTGCAGTCTTTATTCTTTGAATAAATTATTTGAAACCTATGAATAACAAAAAACACCATATTTATCCTAGTTTTCTATTGTAACCAATATAAAATATTTGTCTGAATAGATGAAATATAACAAATTCCCAGAAATGTCCATCGCCCTATATTATCTTCACATCTACATAAAGATGGAAATTGAAAGTAGGTTATATGATTGAATACTTGATGAATTTGTTGGTTTGTCTGTGTAAATATATCGGCTATGATATTAAAGCCACATCCATCATTGAGTTCGTATTCTCATTTTATGCCGATGTTTCAATTTTGCTTGAGAAATTTGATGTCTGGATTTTATTGATGCTATGGTAATCATGTCTTTTATGACAGTAGGATGCAGAAGGCAGATTACTAATAAGTATGCAATGTAGTTTTTCATGCTATGCTAATTATGTACGAGTTGCTGTCAGAATGTTTCCTTATTGCATCACTTAAATCATCAAATTTCCACATATCTTCATTCATTTTCTGCAATGCTTTTCCACCTAGAATGACTTTGAACTGCATTTAGTTGATCTACAAAGTTCTATAGCACAATTGCGTTCTATACATACGAAATATATTTCCATAGCAGCCATTTTTGTCATTTATTTTAATGGAACAGTTGCAAACGTCAATATATACTCGTAAATTCAAAATCCGTAAAATGTAAAATCAAAATGACATCGATTTGTTTGATCAGTTAACTTAATTAGGGACTGCATACCTGTACTTTCTTCAATGAAATGAACATCCTTTGCTCTATTAGCAATTTTTTCCTTCGTTATTGGCTTTTGTTTGTTATTTATTTAAAGCAAAGTGAAAACGAACTAGTTCGGGCAAAATATTTGACTGAGTCTTATTTTTACTAAAAATGTGATACATGTTATTTCTTTAATTGTTTGTGCCAAATATATTTAATGTAGATGTATGTGCTAAATGGTATTTCTTCAATTGTCTCAATACATTTGTACACGTAGTTGTATGTATATACATATATTAATAATGATTTTGATTAAACATGTGTATTTTACTCATCATATTTATTACATGTTTACCTGAAACAAATAAAATATATACATCAATGTATCAGTGTTTTGTTTTTATTTCATAAAATGTTGATCTATTTGATTTATCACTGATGTTTAAATGTTTGCTTTTCGACACATGCATTTTTATTTAGGTTACTTGAACACAAGACTGTCAGTCGGATTTCATGGTAATTTCTTAGGAACATTTCTTGTATTGATCTCATGTTTTAACAAATCAAGAGTGTTTGGGTGAGGTTAGTCTCTAGGTAGCATAATTATATTTTCCATATAGCTATACTGAGATATACTAAAACACAAAATTAATTTAATGATTAAAATATGATTATATTTATTTTATATTACAAACTATGATGAAACATAAGAAACATTTATAAATATTCAACATTAACCACACGTGATAACAAGCGTTATGTCCACCAGAAGCCTAACCATCAGTTCACCTCTGTCACATCGACAGTGCAATATCTGCTATGTGGAAATATAATACACGTACCACTTCCGAATCAATGCTTGAGGAAGCTCATTAGCGTTTTCTACGGTTTGTAAGATGGGCTTTTAAGCTACCTTATCTAAGACACCAACATAGTTTACATTCTGTCGAAGCATTGTTGAACGTGCTTGTCCTAGCTGATGACGTTTGTTCTCCTCGCTTATGGTAGCGTGGAACCATTAAAGAAGACGAGTTATTGTGGAACAGGTTAACGGATTATTACAGTTTGGTTTAAGTAGAAATGAATTTGAAATGAATTTGGAGCGTTTTAAAAGTATACTTATGTACATAAAATCGTGAAAATTTCAACAATATCTTTAAGAATTCAGCGTAAGATTACTACTACAGTTCGCATGTTGTTCATGCTTTCATAAAAAGGAATGCGCTTTTTATTGAAACGAGCGATACTGAATGTATATAGTGCCACGATGGCCATCTTATCTTAACCCAGGAATAAACATAAGTGATAGAACTCGTGCGACTGATTGTAGTTACTCTAAGGTCAGCCGACGGGATTGGTCAGCAATGATAACCCTTCACTATCTTCTAGCGACCATTTAAAGCCTTTTATTAACTTCCGGTAGACGAGGTTCATACAAACATATATATCTCGCCCGTATTAAATATTTCCAGGCAACTCAATCCGTCTACAAGCGTTCATGTAACTTCCAGCAAATGTTTCATCTATTGTAGTAACGACTACTCACTTGAGATAGATATGCAGTGGGAAATAATGACTATAACAGTTTTATTCTTTATCACAGCATCTCCCCTATTGAAAAGTTTGCCAATTTGTCGTATCGTATGCTACCTTCCCTTTGATCACATATGTCTACTGATTGCTACCTTTTAATGACTGGTAAATTAACAGCAGACGCACAATAACCATTGCAGTGCATATCAGACCCTACTCCTGGAACAGTCAATAATCCTATCGAAAATAGAATGTAGAGTTTATTCAGATTTGTGACAAACATACTTATAATCTGACCTCGTGACAACATCTCAAGCTTCTTATGTTTATCAACTTTATTTGCAACTCATTTTTCTAAGACAATTTTTACTTATCGAAGTCTTAATCATGTGTCTAGACGTGACATGTCATCTTATATGTCAAATGCTTCCAATATAATGCGTGTGTGGCAACAAGAATATTGTCGGCAATTAAGGTGCTAAAACTCTCACAAATTACACAACCAATCAACGAATTGTTGAGATCACGGTCAAAACAATGTAAGACATAGCCTGAGAAAGTACACGTGGAGATTCGAAGACTGTATTTTAGAATTGTCAAACATAACGGATTGCAGGATACAGTATTTGTGGCATACACGAGGTCTTTGTTGAATACAGTCAAACTAGCACAAGTAATCATTGCAATTGCAACAACCGTTTTGTGTCTGTAATTGCTCGTTTTCACCTGAATTTCAATGCAGTGCTGCACATGTGTAGCAATACATTATACCGTCATTGCAACTTTTATTTCCCTTTATAAGTTAATGTATACGGTCTCCTGGTATAACGGTGCTGGTAATGTATTGCCATTGCGACAACATTATGTGGTTGTTAGTTTAATGTAGGAATGTCATGCTCCTTGGCATGCTATAGTAACACAGTAATAGTCTGTAAACAAACAGATGAGTGTTTGTCTTTTGTAATACCTAGGGTGGCCTATTGTTACAGAATATGCACGGTGCTCCAAATGTGTAGCTATGGCAACACTGTTTGTGAAAAGTTATCAAAATGTATGCCTATGAGGGGTTGTTATTCATAATTGTTTGTTTATTATGGTATGTTGTTTCTTCTTTCAGTTGACCATATTTAAAATTGATATTTAAAGTCAAATATGTAAACCCTCAAAGATAAAGTCGTCAATTTTTATTATTATTAAAACACGCATCACCAAACAGTACGGTTCGTGCCCACTTGGATGTACCCATTGTAAGATGTCAATTAAGGTTAAATATATGATTTTCCTAACTCTAAGTTGAATGAACTTGTTGAATTTATTTCGGTAGAATTCTGCATTCTCGTTCAACCAGTGTATATTTCATCTCGATATTCTGGAGACTTGACTTTCCACTGATTTATGAGTATGGAATGCAGTCAAGAATACATTTTACTAATATTACATGTCACATGCTACGAAAGCTGTATTAATTTATGCGATTTAAGAATTAAGAATTTAAAAGAAAAAAAATGCAATAGAGTAACGTACATGTAAATACAAAAATCCATAGACGTGATTTCATGCATTGTGCTGAATAAACATGAACAAAGTAACTTTGTCTGGTAATAGCCTGCATTGACATAATCATTACATTGGATGCTATTTCACATTACGTGTTTGTCTCGTTTGCAGATATCGCTCGCGTGGAAAATAACATTCGTTGTTTCATCATGGTCTTTCTGCATACAGAACATATTTGTCTTTGACATTGTTACGGAACCCGCATCCGGGTAATAGGAGTCTTGCGGCTATGTCAAAACGTAAGAATAGTTCGGACACCAGGGAGCCTTTGATCTTCGTTCTTTAACGATGTAAACATGACTAATTTGTTTCAAATGGGAAAATGGATAATTACTGGCTTGAAACAGTCAATCTAAGTTACTCTTAATACATGCTTTATTTTTTTTCAAAATGAGTTTCTTCCCTTGGCTTGAACGTTTATCAATTCTTGAACTACAGAATTCCGCAACCTTTGACTTCAAGAGGCATTGCATTTATGACTTACTGGCTTATAACTAGTCAAACAGATTTTCTGGTGGGAAGTAACTAATGTCCTCTCCATATATTTCAAAGGTATGTATCGAGTCCTTGATTGAAGAGACAAGTAACTATTACACACTTGTCTACATCTACATAATACGTTAATCTGTCAGACTTGACAATAATTTAACGGTGCGCTAGATAGAAAAAAAGAGAGTGATAGAAAAGGTATGGAAGAATAGACTCGTTCAAGACGATGGAGATATGCATAGTAAGAAAGGATAGAAATATAAGAAAAGATATGCTCAGATATTTTTCGACCATCAGGGCACTTGACCTGTCCAGCTTCCGTGGCGGTGACAGGGACTGGGTCCCGGCTTGTATTCCTCTTTTCCTTCTTTCAAACTTTTCATTTTTACTACGGAGTTTGTTTCCTTTGATTTGAAAGGGATTTTGATTCATGACTTGCATTCGTCAAGCCGATTTTCTTGGAAACTTTTTTTTTCAAAGGAATGGTGCATAAATTACCACTTTTCATGTTCCAAATAGTTTTGAGCCCAGGAATACGTATGTGGTCTATACTTATTTTGATTTTGAAATGACATTGCACAGATTACATACATCTGAAATCAACTAAGTTCATCCGCGTACTGTAGACACATTATGTACACTTTCTAATATTTGGCGCTTCCGTTTGGCAGCCATTCTCATATCCCGGAGATGACTTTCGTTTCCTGTAGATTTTCGGAAACAAGCTACCGAAATGATCGTAACATAATGCCACGTGCTATTAATGTCGCTAACAGAAATGCTTGAATATGAATGTATGTTTCCCTACTTTCCCTCCTGCTTGCCATATTATTCTGCGGTGTGTTTAGAATTTATATTCACTCTTTATTAATGCGGTGATGAATATTGTTAAGCAGAATGCTTAGAGACTGTAACAGACTCGCAAAGTTATTCCATCAAAATCAACTTTGGAAAATAAGGGGTATTATCTCACTTTTAATCATTTGGTTTAATTAATTTCTGAATGGGGTTATTGAAGCAAATAATGCCACGGAAACAGCACTGGATGAGAAATCATTGACGAATGTCGTTTTGTCTGAACATGTCGCTGTATTTTATTGCCATTGTACTTTTTTGCAATAATGGTGTTTATTTAATACTTATTTTAATAAATTAACCATTTATATTGTTCAGGGGCGCGTATTAAGCTGATAAAATCGTTATTAAAAAGATAATTCAATATAAATAGATAAACAGTCTCAATATAAATAAATTGTTCATGTATAGAAGCGTACATACTTTCCACATCGACGTGTGACTAAACGACAATTTTACATTAAGCGGTAATGTCAACATGATTTTCGCATAGGACAGCAAAAACTTTTTCAGATATAATTCTCCATGTGGAATTATTGAAACCGTGTAATACATTTATACTATAAATCGTTAAATTTTATCGGGTGTTGAATTTTATGAACATTAGAAAGACATAAGTTCTGTCACGTTTCGGTCATAAACTGTGTCCTGTTTCACAAAAAGTCACGTGTCTGTGCTGTTGCCGTTTTTACGTTCCACTGGGACAGTCGTATCAAAGTCTGGTCATTTAGTTTACCTGCCAGCGTTGCCAATGACCGCTGATTTCAAGTGAAGATAAATACTAGTACTTCATTCATTTAATCAATCTGTACAGTGTCTCATGATGGAAGACAAACTTGTGTGAGACAAGAACTCCAGGTGCATAATCCTAGATTTCTTTCGAATAGTTTTCTTGTCTCTTTAACGTTCCTTATTTTCATTATCGATATCCCCGAGGCTACCTCTTTTAGACTACCAAGCATCATGTACTGACATTCACAAAATATGTTTCTTATATCGTTGGACAACTTTGACAAAACTCTGTGTTTCGCATATTTTCTAGGAATTGAAGAGTAACCTATGTTTTCATGGTGATTGTTTAAGCTCTTAACCAAATACTCTAAATCTGTGCACAAATAACACTTTTGATGTTTTTTAACTGGCATATTTGTATGGTTTAAAACAAAACAAAAAGTTGCTCCTAAGACGTGAATACCACCGCTAGTCAAGAATCCTGATTTACAGAGACCTCTGAATTTGAACTGGTACCGCAGTCTCATTTCCGGTTCCATCTTTTGGAGTAGGACACGTGGTACCAGTCAATCCCGATCCGCAATCATGAAAGCTCGGTCCTTTCCGTTTGTCTGATGTTTTTTTGCAGTGCAGAAAGACTGAATGCATATGTGGTTTTGATATTTCAGTACATCAGCGAAATCGACGAAATTTAAATCACCCGCGAACATGATAAATTTTGTAGTAATGACCATCTGACATTTTTACGTATTGGTCATCACAATTAATACAGAAATTGCTTCTTGTATGATATATGGTTTTAGCATATTCAAACTTATTAAGAAACACGAAATATAGATTGACATATTCAAGAACATAACAACTATGTGCTTAATCTTTTATCACTTGACCCCCATTGATGGTTATGTTTAATAAGTAAAAACATTTGGCGTAGTTTAAATATGTACATGTTTAGTTTGACCAGGTGGTATTTGGGCCTAGATTAAAGAAGCCATACATCTTTAATTACGGCCTATTTTTAGCTTTTTATATACCAGATTTATACAACACCCTTAAAAAGTCCATGCGTTCTTTCTGAAAAGGTGCTTTACACAGTGTTGCCATCACAAGGGTCAAGATCTATGCATCATCTGTCATTGTCGATACAACATGATCTGGCCAGAGGAGAAAGTGTAAGAAAAAGCCCTATAGAGAGACATTATATTCAGGCATGTCCAGCACTCTAGGAATGTGCACGTGCATAGCTCTTATTTCAAATTAACAGCCTGGTTCTTCAATGTGTCAAGTATAGCACCGATACGTAGTTTAGTGGCACCTTTAACCAGGTACTTTGCACTTCACACAGTCAACTATCTGGAAATGTCATATATGGCAATACTATAATATGATCATATGGTCGGTGTGTTTTGTCTCTATCCAGCAAAGGAAAGAAGTTTCAGAAGGGGACGGATTCACCTAAGCACACTGCCTTCACTGGATGACGCCATTTTGTTTTAGATTATCTGCTTTCCACTTCCAACCTCTTCCAAATATTCAGATGACGAGGCAGTAGTGCTTCTATATACTTAAGAGACATATTTTAAAATTCTGTTCTTTTATTTGCCAAAACTAACATGCCAAAATGTCAATTTGTTTTAATATATTCAATATATTAACCTAGTATGTTCGTTCCTGAACTGGCATGGGTTATTATACATATTCTAGTATACAATTAGTTTTAAAAACCGATTGTCAATTGTGCCACGAGTTCAAAAAAGTCGACCGCGGCATTTATAATTATGTCAATAATATATTCTGGGTCATGTACCAATAACACCCGTATAAACACGCCTTTTAAATATTGTATACTGAAGAATGTTGATATATACATGTATGGGTATGTAGTTTAACTGAGGTTATTGTCAAGTTAAGTTGAAATGCTCAATCGTGGCCAATTTGTCGCCCAAATTTTCCATGAGCATAGTTTCAGCACGTGTACCTGACTTGCGAATTCGGTATAGTGCGTTAGCGACCAAGCTGGACCCCCATAAACCTTTAATAACTTAAAAAATACTGTCTCCATTAGAACAAAAATTGGTATGTGTAAATAAAACACTCTTACCAACTCTCATAAATTAAATAAGAATTTTTGGTGCTCAGAAAATTGTACTTTGCACTCACGTCTAATGCAAATTTTTAAGTCTAAAACAGGGTAAATACGTATGGGTGATTGAAGTGAACAGAACAGCAAAGATCAGCAATTTGATCCAATATAACTGTGCATTAAGTAACACTAGTGACCATTGTTAATATATAATGAGGCCCATTCATGAACATTTATTTTTATTTATATCACTCGAGCAAGAAAAACATTGTAATTCTGTTTGTACAAATGATCATTGCAAACAGAAGGTGGGCCTCAACTATGTACACATTGATGACCAGACAAAATTAGGTAAAATGATCCATATGTGTACCGTTATAGTTGTTAAAAATACAATAGCATTATTCTAACTGGCTGATCGTAATGGCTTATTTTACTCCCTGTCTATTTGTTGATTAAAATGCCAAAAATAATGCATTAGACTCAATGGGGAAAATCTTAATAAGTGAGTACAAAAATCTGAAATTTAAACACAGAGTTGGTAAAGGTTATTCAGTGAACTATGCCTAATTTCAATCAAATTGCATAATTACTTTTAAAGATATTTAAGGTTTATGGGGGTCCAGCTTAGTCGCTAACGCACTATATATTCCTGCATACAATGACTTTCCGACTGACTTGTGATAATACAAATCTAAACCAATTTACCAAACCGAATTTTGTGTTCAACTCAACTTGAGGTAAGCATGCAATTCGATTTGCTCCTTTAAAGTATAGCAATTGAAACAAAATACATTTTGTATTGAATTTCTCTTGATATACAGATTTATTTAGGACTATTGATCTAACATATGCTGGGCATAGTCTTTAGTTGCCAGTCAGCTTTCTGCATACATTATATTATTTAATGCTTCCACTCATATTTGAAGCCGTGTCATCAAATAAGACGACATGTGCGCTACCTACTGAGCTACAGAGGCACGTGGTTGAACATTAATATTTTGTGCAATGAAATGAGTGGAGCATGGGCTGTTCTTTAATGACTGATAGCCACTCGGTTGTAATCACTTTATAACTCGCGAATGGTTACCCTACCACCATGGTTGGAAGCTACGGTGTCCTGGTACCAATGTTGATGCTTCCATGCACCACTCTGATAGGGGCTGATGTTCACTGTGTGTAGTGTTTAACTTATAATATGTTCTATAAATACTCAATGGTAAAATACAAACTTATATATTTATTCTTTTTGTGATTTCAAGTTTAAGATTGTTTTTGCACTACCTAATCGACCAACGGAATGTTTAATATTAATATATCAGCGCATAAATAAATAATCGACCATAACTACTCACAATGTATAATGTACATTTATACGGTTTCAAAGCAGTGTGTACCATTTTAAACGAAATGTGGAGTTTCTGTTACGTGGAATGTATACTAAGCAAAACAGCTAACCGAACGCTTATGTTTTTTATAACTATTTATAGAACTACGTGTAGGAATTTTCTGAAACTTGGACTGAAGTATAATCCATACATTAGAAGGCTGGTGGTAAAATTTCGTCAAAATATTTAACTTGCATCATCGTCAAAATATGCATTTAATAACATCACCAGTCAAGATGAAATTCAAAAATGTACAATTAACATATTTTATAAATTTGCAGCGGTTTTTACCGTATAACTTTTTTATTTAATAATATTTTTGCACGAAATTTTGTGTGTTTGTTATTTACGATCTTAAGGTGCGCTTTAAGTAGTTTTATTTTCAAAAATGCGAAATGAAAGTTCACGGAACCATGAAATAACAGAACCAGACATATAAACTTGAAATTCGTGAATAAGCGTTACATAATAAAAGGTTTTAGGTTTATTAATACACATACACATTAAAGACTAATCGTATAATTAATAAAATAAATATTCCAACTCGATACAATGCGATTTGATCACAAAACATGTGTTTTTTAATTTTTCAAAATTATGATTTTATTTTTCAATGGTCAAGGGGAGGTTATTTGGTCGAATATCTTTTGTGTAGCTAAATGGGGGTAATTATTGACTTAATTTTGGTGTTATTCTCAGTATTTTAATATTAATTTTTGTTTCCGTTATCAGAATATACACTTAAAACAAACTTTATTACCAAAGCGGGCATATGGCAGCATTAATAATTTGTCGAACACCCGATGAACGCACTTCAAAACTGTCATTTTTACTAAATTGAGTGAAAACACGTTTTTTCAAACACATGTAAAAATCCCATAAGGACTATTATGTACAAATTCATAAATTCAATGTGTTTCACTAATGAATGACAATGCAATTTTATGAAAAAAGGTTGTGAATTAACTTAAAAAGAAGTAAAATTATACAAGAGTTATCCCACTTTAATTTACTATTCATCTTTGCTCCTGTGATTCCCAATATACTGCTTTAGGTCTTTTTATATATACTGAGTACATCTAGAAACGCAACACTGGGGTCACTGTCAACACTTTTTCAAACTTTTTGTGATTGACAACCAAACTGTATTTACGTCATGATATGTTATTCCATGAACAATGCAACTGTAACATTGTTTTCTTAAAGTGCCATCGATGCAACGGAACAGTGCTTGTGTGTATAGTGCGGCTAGAAAGTAACGAAACACAAATTGTTAAAATCCTATTTTTTCAGATTCGCTGTTCTAAGTGAAAAGTTTAAATATCGATTAATTATTGATTGATTACATATTCATGACGTCCAACCAGTTGTTTAAAAGTGTATGAATCAGTTGTGAACTTCGCCTCGAGATGGTACATGAGGAGTTATTGGTCCTGTCAGAGAGTTGTTTCACATGGGTGACCTGGGCATGGGTGGTTGTAAACGGTACCAAAGTGCTAGTAAAGTGTCTCCAAATGAAACATTGTCGGTTCATGACAATTTAGCCGAAGTGGAACCTCACATTTGACGTCCGCGTCATAGGCATCCGAATCGCCCGATTTCGCACAAGTTCAGGCCATCCTGACACTTTTATTCCGAAGCCTAGAATTTTTCTTTTGTGATTTTCTTTCCATTGGCATACCTTACAAAGGATTCGAAGCAATTAACACCAAACTTTATCATGCGTAAATGATGCACGTGGAATTCGTGTGTTTTGTGATTTTCTTGACGCACCGGTGTTGCGTAACCCGATCGATAAACTTAGACAATAGACATGTTTATACGCGATTATACAATATTATTACACAAAATAAAAACATGTATGACCAATGGAAGTTAGAAAAAAGCAAGGATGAAAACGTTGCGTTTCTAGATGTACTGAGCATATATATCGGTATGCACACACACGTGAAATAAAAGAAACTAATGTTTGTGATAATTTAAATCTGTGTTAAACTGATCTGTCTGATTGATACCCTCCAGGGAGCGAAATGGCCGCTATTCCGCGGGCTACCTTTGACAATTGCGCCATGTTTTTGACAAAATAGTTTGTTTTTCCGACTAACAAATACCCATGCTACACAACATGCACACGAAACTCGTGCAACTTGAGAGCAATCGATCACAACGTACAAGAATGTGATTTGAAGCTTTTTCGTCATGGATGAGTAATTGTGGTATGGATTTTTATGGGGTAAGCTGCATTAGATGCACAATTTATATTGGAATAAATATGCAAAATTTTAGGTTTGTACACTTACAGGATACTGAAATATTCAAATTTAAAAAGCGTTCGGTTAGCTGTTTTGCTCAGTATATAACCGTCATGACGCGAGTCCAGTGGAAAAGCGACACCGGAGTAAAACATAAACCATTCACAACATATGACCGAGGGTTTTATGCACCATTTAACTAACAACCCGGTCCCCAATCACGGGAAGGGTTGGAATTTTGACTTTTGCTTATTCAAACCCCGGGTATAATCCCTGTAGAAAGTAAAACAGTCCCCGTCGTTAACCATCCAACATAGCCCGACTGTATCATCCAGATTCTTTAACGCGGAACAAAAACCACGCATTCATCAGGCAGTGCAGGGACATCAAAAGGGTAAAATAATGCGGGAACATTCCCACGCTATCCCTCGCCCTAGGGACCAGTGCTCAATAGACCTACTCCATATCTCCTCTAATATGTAGGTACAAATAAAGTTTTACCGTTATAATCCTTTTGAGGCTTGAATATTCATATCTGAACAGTAGAGTGGGGGTCAGTTGTGTTTGCATATGAATACAAAACCAGTCTAACTAGGCCAGATTTGTTTGTACCTACATGTAAATTAAGGGGAAAACCACCTTGCACAGAGTTCCGGATATCAACTAATGATTAGTGCACTATTGCACGAATAGGTTTGTCCTGCATATATCGATGGCTTAGAATAAGAAGGTCGTAACTACAAAATCGATATATTGAGAAAACAAGAGAAAACTGTCTGTAATTTACTCTTTTCCTATGGGAAAACACGTTTTTAAAACTTCATTTTGGTCAACATGACAATTTCAGATTTTCATGAAAATAGGCTCATAAGAAGCGCATTGTGAAGCAGATATCAAATAAATATGAGGCTTATAAGGTCGTAACTCCTACTTACGACCTTCTGGTCCTAAGCCATCGATATAGCTTCTGTCCACATCTTTTAAAACACGCGTTTATTTTATCTTTACGCCGCTTAGCTTTTCAAACAAAATATCTTCATCGAAATATACCTTCATTGCTTATTTCATTATCATAATGACGTGATTGTATTCTGATCACCTCGGTCTTTTTGCATTGCAATAGTATATTTATCGGAGAATAACGAAAATGACCGAACTTTATCGGAGAATAACGGAAATGACCGAATTTTCCCGATTTGAATGTGATTGTATGGCCTCATACGTTTAAAAAATTAAGTGACGAATCCTTTCGATTCATAGATCTAGTTTTAGATGAGTATAGATACAGAAAATCAGGTTAATGGCCTTTGACACTAGAAGTCTATATAATTTTATATAGGCCCGCATTAAACGATCGTCAATAGCCTAGTTCTCATTATGACAAATACAATAAACAAACTATAAACACAAATCGGTTTAATAAATAATTCAAACATTATACAAATACTGTACTATGTTAGTCCACAAGTTTGGTATTGACAATAAAGGCGAATGCTATTAATGTGAATATTAGTGAAAAAATAAAAAGCGGCCATATCTAAATTCATTACCGATATGCAAGAAACTCTTTGTATATAAAATCTAGGATTGGAACAAATTAAATGATAAAATACATTTAAGCATAAAACCGCCGTTTTGCTCATTCGCTAACATAACAGGACGAAAACTATTATATAGCAAAATTGTGCTAAATGTTTCTGAGTAAAATCAATGAACAAAAACTCCCCCGGAATGCAATTATTTCTTTCAAAAAGTTTAACCCCATGAATACATGTGTGTAGTCAAAGGTAATAATAGTATCGGTGACATATGTACATGTAGTTCGTCACGAATATAACACATCACTATCGCTTATGAGTGCATCAATCCGGATGAAATCAGGCGACAAAGACGTTAATCACCCAGCTACCAAATGTTTTCTCGGTACATTTTCATGTATATGTTTTGCATTAATTGTATGAGCTCTCCAATACTGGATGAAATAAAAGGAATATTACTCAGCTATGGGGACACAATGCCTAATTAAACAGCTTCTTTGTATGTTCTTTAATTGGAATGTTTGCACCGTTATAAAAGAAAGTGTCACAGCACTGCAACAAGCGTATTTAAATCTGTTGAATTCTCCGGCAAGTACGATTGGTATAAAATGCTTGACTCACACGGACGCCTTGGACATCATCTATTCGACTTGGGTGGTCATTCCACTGAGGGAATTCACTTTGCTGAAACTGTACCATTCGGCTAGATTATTCAGTTGAAACTTGGACAGTTTATATTTTTGTTTGGTTATGCTCTGGCTATTGTTTGTTGTATATTTGTGATGTATGCTGTTTTATGTTTTCTGTGCTGGGCTATTCAGCTTTAGTGCTGACTGATTTTCTCTGATCACATTGGGTAGGGTATTACCCAGCATTTCCATGGCATCGGCTACACTCATGTTTTCCAAATATTGAAAAGTTTTCTTCGTGGATGCGTACACACAAGTCAGTACCGGTCGCCGATTATTAATCTCCAGAATTGTTATGGGTTTGAATGTTCTGTCTGGCATTGTTCATTGAATTTTGTTAAACGGAGTAAACGCTATATTAGTTTTAATAGTTTTACAGTTTATTTTAGCCTCCTACGCTCTCAGAAGAGAAAAAAACAAAAACACAAAACACAGAGAGGGATAAAAGCTTTTTTGAATCGATGGATGCATGAAAAGCTAAGGTCATATCCGTCACAATAATCCTATCGATTCAATCAAGGAAATTTGTATACATGTTTAAAGAAACCTGATTTATTCGAGTATTATTCCTATTTTCAGCGTAATTTCTGAAGGATCGACCGATAAAAACTCAATTGCTTTAAATCAAAATCAACAGTCTGAACAGATAGCGGTATTATTTCAGATTTTTATAATAACTTTTTCTTGACACGAATACATTAAATTTACACATTAAATGAATGGATTTTTGTATTTGAAGATTTTCTTTGGCAGCTCAGTTTTTTAGCTTTTGCATATACGAGTAACAGACAATAATCGATAGTACATGTACGCAATACAAAAAATATTTTTATACTGACCCGGAAAACTGGATCGGAGCGTTACCTTCGTAGTAAAGTTTAGTTACCAATTTTCGAGCGCTGATCAGCAGTTCAGCCGTTCGGTCATCCTTTCACATTTTAACTTATCCTGGTAATTGGGTTACCTATGAAACCTGTGTGTGGTTCTCCCTGTGGGGAGTACATTTCTCGCCTGTGGGTGTGTCAACCTTCATCTATCCATGGCGCCCAGGAATGTCGACAATGTTGTTCAGTCCTCGCATGTATCAATTTACATCATGGTCGAGTGGAACATGTGGGTTAGTCTAACTAGGAGAAAGTAAACAATGGTCCAGGGCCGGTATTTATAAAGTAAAAACTTAAATATTCTGCCCATTTTTCACAAGAAGCGAAAAAAGTCCATGTTTTCTATATGAATACTGTAGCTCTTTACATAATGTTTCTTAACAATATAAATAATTGTTAATAATAGCTTTCATGTTTAGCTGACACATTTGAGGAAAATTTGAGATTTTAAGAAAATTCATAGTGTTCACTTAAGAATCTTTTGTTTATGAATACCAGCCCTGGGCAAAAGTTTAGCCCGGGATCCTCGATATCGAAGAGCGCGCTCTACTTCTATGCCTCAAAAGTTGCTGTCCAATTGAACCCATTTGTAAAGACGATCCATGGAAACGGTCTCTATCTATAGGTTAAATATAATAATTGTAAATGGTCTGATGCATGCGGTGGGAGAGGATAGTTTCATAAAAGAGGTCTTTGTTCACAAATGGTCTTTAGCACAGGGTTAAGTGAAGCTGATTAACAGTGACACTTAAACAATTACAGAACGACAGGTTGCCAAGTATTTGAGCACTGTACTTGTCTTTATTGGATGGCTAGTGGGTTTGTGTTGTCTGTGTGCTACAGTATTGTACGAGTATTATGACTTGTTAATATATACTTGTTTAGATTTGAGTTGAAGCTGTTAAGCTTCATGTTTGTCTTGTGCATTTATATGAGTGTTACTTGCCTTGTATTTGTCGTTTGTGACTTGTTTTTTGTTTCTTTTGAGTATTTCTAGAAATATAGAAATATATTATACTACCATTGCAACAATTGTTTTACCTTTTATAACGCATCATCAGTTAATGAACACGATCTTCTGGCATTTCGATGCTGGTAATGTGTTGCCATTGCGAAAACATACTGTAGTTGTTTTTTTTGGTAGGAATGCCATGCTCCTTCACAGCAGTCTATATGTCACATGCTTTTGTAACACATTACATGTCGGTGAACAAAGTGATGAGTGTTTGTCTCTTATGATATCATCTCGTCTGTTAAATACCTTAAACAGTGTTCTATTGCTAAAAATGTGTACGGTGTCCCAAATGTGTAGCCATTGCCCTACATTTACATAATATGTACAGTGTTCCAAATGTGTAGCTATTGCAACATTGTTTGTGATAAGTTACCAAAATGTATGCCTATGTTGGGGAGGGGGTTGTTATTCATAATTGTTTGTTCATTATGGTATGTTGTTTCTTGTTTCAATTGACCATATCGAAAATTGATATTTAAAGTCAAATATGTAATCCCCAAAAAATAAAGTCGTTAATTTTAATTATTATTAAAACACGCATCAAAAACAGTACGGTAATTAAGTTCGTACCCATTTGAATGTACCAATTGTAAGATGTCAATTGAAGTTAAATATATGATTGCCCTAACTATAAGTTGAATGAACTTGTAGAATTAATTTCGGTAGAATTCTTCATTCTCGTCCAACCAGCGTATCTCGATAGTCTGGAGGCTTGACTTTCCACTGCTTTATGAGTATGGAATGCAGTCAAGAATACATTTTACTAATAATTACATGTCACGTGCTACGAAAGCTGTATTAATTTATGCGATTTAAAATTAAGAATTTAAAAGAAAAAAATGCAATAGAGTAACGTACATGTAAATACAAAAATCTATAGACGTGATTTCATGCATTGTGCTGAATAAACATGAACAAAGTAACCTTGTCTGGTAATAGCCTGTATTGACATAATCATTACATTGGATGCTATTTCACATTACGTGTTTGTCTCGTTTGCAGATATCGCTCGCGTGGAAAATAGCATTTGTTGTTTCATCATGGTGTTTCTGCATACAGTACATATTTGTCTTTGACATTGTTACGGAACCCGCATCCGGGTAATACGAATGAATTAATGAACAAACAGAAGTCATGACAAGGAGTGTTATAACAAGTAACCTAATAGTTTTATTTCATGTATATTTTTTATAACTAAGAGTCTTGCGGCTATGTCAAAAAGTAAGAATTTTCCGGACACCAGGGAGTGTAAAAATGACTAATTTGTTTCAAATGAAAAAATTGATAATTACTGGCTTGAATCAGTCAATCTAAATTACTCTTAATACATGCTTTATTTTTTTCAAAATGAGTTCCTTCCAATGGCTTGAACGTTTATCAATTCTTGAACTACAGAATTCCGCAACCTTTGACTTCAAGAGGCATTGCATTTATGACTTACTGGCTTATAACTAGTCAAACAGAGTGTCTGGCGGGAAGTAACTATTACTTACTAGAACTTGTTTTCTTTTCCTTTTCCTCCTTTCAAAGGGAACTTTTCTCTTGTACTGCTGAGTTTTCTTCTTTGGTTTGAATGGGATTTTGATTTATGACTTGCATTCGTCATGCCAATTTTCTTGGAAACTTTGGTTTCAAAGTAATAGTGCAGAATTTAACGTTTTACGTTTTTAATTTAACAAGGTTGTCATTTAGTACACCTTTCCCTCCCCTCCCTATTCTCAAATACTTGATAATGATTGATTGCAATACCAAAAATAAATTGATTTTTTGTTAATTTTCTAAAATAGCTTCCCTTTATATAAATCTACCTGTTTTAAATTACAATACCAAAAATAAATGGCATTTTTATTTAAAAAATAGTTTCCAGCTCGGAATTTTGTGGTCTTTAATTATTTTGATTTTAAACTACCATTGCACTCACTGATTACATACAAATGGAATAAACTAAGTTCATCCGAGTACTGTAGACACATAATGCATACTTTCTTATATCTGGCGCTTCTGTTTGGCAGCCATTATCATATCCCGGAGATGACTTTCGTTTCCTGTAGATTTTCGGAAACAAACTACCGAAATGATGGAAACATAATGCCATGTGCTATTAGTGTCGCTAACAGAAATGCTTGAATATGAATGTATCTTTCCCTTCTTTCCCTCCTGCTTGGCATATTATTCTGCGGTGTGTTTAGAAAGTGATATTC
Source organism: Spisula subtruncata (assembly GCA_963678985.1). NCBI lineage: Eukaryota > Metazoa > Mollusca > Bivalvia > Venerida > Mactridae > Spisula > Spisula subtruncata. The sequence goes on along the minus strand of OY787666.1, from coordinate 14,387,008 downwards.
ACTCTTTATTAATGCGTTGATGAATATTGTTAAGCACAATGCTTACAGACTGTAACAGACTCACAAAGTTATTCCATCAAAATCAACTTTGGAAAATAACGTGTATTATCTCACTTTTAATCATTTGATTTAATTAATTTCTGAATGAGTTTATCGAAGCGAATAGAGTCACGGAAAAAAGCACTGGATGAGAAGTCATTGTCAAATGTCGTTCACTGTATTTTATTGTCATTGTACTTCTTTTGCAATAATGGTGTTTATTCAATACTTATTTTAATAAATTAACCATTTATATTGTTCAGGGGTGTGCGTAATAAGCTGATAATATCGTTATTAAATAGATAATTCAATATAAATATATAAACGACAGTCTCAATATAGATCTATTGTACATGTATAGAAGCATACATACTTTCCACATCGATGTGTGACTAAACGACAATTTTACATTAAGCGGTAATGTCAATATGATTTTCGCATAGGACAGCAAAAACTTTTTCAGATATAATTCTTCACGTGTGATTATTGACACCGAGTAATACATTTATACTATAAATCGTTAAATTTTATCGGGTGTTGAATTTTACGAACATTAGTAAGACATAAGTTCTGTCACGTTTCGGGCATAAACTGTGTCCTGTTTCACAAAAAGTCACGTGTCTGTGGTGTTGCCGTTTTTGCGTTCCACTGGGACAGTCGTATCAAGGTGTGGTCATTCGGGGTTTCCCTGCCAGCTTTGCCAATGACCGCTGATTTCGAGGGAAGATATATAGATAAATACTAGTACTTGATTCATTTAATCTGTACAGTGTCTCATGATGGAAGACAAACTTGTGTGAGACAAGAACATCCTAGTGCAGAATCCTAGATTTCTTTCGAATAGTTTTCTTGTCTCTTTAACGTTCCTTATTTTCATTATCGATATCCCCGAGGCTACCTCTTTTGAACTACCAAGCATCATTTACTGACATTCAAAAATATCTTTCTTATATCATTGGACAACTTTGACTGTTTTGACTCTAAAGGACAAAACTCTGTGTTTCGCATATTTTCTAGGAATTGAAGAGTAACCTATGTTTTCATAGTGATTGTTTAAGCTCTTAACCAAATACTCTAAATCTGTGCACAAATAACACTTTTGATGTTTTTTAACTGGCATATTTGTATGGTTTTAAACAAAACAAAAAGTTGCTCCTAAGACGTGAATACCACCGCTAGCCAAGAATCCTGATTTACAGAGACCTCTGAATTTGAACTGGTACCGCAGTCTCATTTCCGGTTCCATCTTTTGGAGTAGGACTCGTGGTACCAGTCAATCCCGATCCGCAATCGTGAAAGCTCGGTCATGTCCGTTTGTTTGATGTCTTTTGCAGTGCAGAAAGGCTGAATCCATATGTGGTTTTGATATTTTAGTACATCAGCGAAATCGACGAAATTTAAATCACCCGCGAACATGATAAATTTTGTAGTAATGACCATCTGACATTTTTACGTATTGGTCATCACAATTAATACATAAATTGCTTCTTGTATGATATATGGTTTTAGCATATTCAAACTTATTAAGAAACACAAAATATAGATTGACATATTCAAGAACATAACAACTATGTGCTTAATCTTTTATCACTTGACCCCCATTGATGGTTATGTTTAATAAGTAAAAACATTTGTCGTAGTTTAAATACTGTACATGTTTAGTTTGACCAGGTGGTATTTGGGCCTAGATTAAAGAAGCCATACATCTTTAATTACGGCCTATTATTAGCTTTTTATGTACCAGATTTATACAACACCCTTAAAACGTCCATGCGTTCTTTCTGAAAAGGTGCTTTACACAGTGTTGCCATCACAAGGTCCAAGAACTATGCATCATCTGTCATTGTCGATACAACATGATCTGGCCAGAGGAGAAAGTGTAAGAAAAAGCCCTATAGAGAGACATTATATTTAGGCATGTCCAGCACTCTAGGAATGTGCACGTGCATAGCTCTTATTTCAAATAAACAGCCTGGTTCTTCAATGTGTCAAGTATAGCACCGATACCAGTAGTTTAGTGCCACCTTTAATCGGGCAATTCACACAGTCAACTATCTGGAAATGTCATATATGGCAATACTATAATATGATCATATGGTCGGTGTGTTTTGTCTCTATCCAGCAAAGAAAGAAGTTTCAAAAAGGGACGGATTCACCTAAGCACACTGTCTTCACTGGATGACGCCATTTTGTTTTGGATTATCTGCTTTCCACTTCCAACCTCTTCCAAATATTCAGATGACGAGGCAGTAGTGCTTCTATATACTTAAGAGACACATTTTAAAATTCTGTTCTTTTATTTGCTAAAACTAACATGCCAAAATGTCAATTTGTTTTAATATATTCAATATATTAACCTAGTATGTTCGTTCCTGAACTGGCATGGGTTTTATACATGTTCTAGTATACAATTAGTTTTAAAAACCGATTGTAAATTGTGCCACGGGTTCAAAAAAGTCGACCGCGGCATTTATAATTATGTCAATAATATATTCTGGGTCATGTACCACTAACACCCGTTTAAACACGCCTTTCAAATACTGTATACTGAAGAATGTTGATATATACATGTATGGGTATGTAGTTTAACTGAGGTTATTGTCAAGTTAAGTTGAACTGCTAAATCGTGGCCAATTTGTCGGCCAAATTTTCCATGAACATAGCTTCAGCAAGTTTAAAGGTCTTGCCAATTCGGTATATACCTGCATACAATTATTTTCCAACTGACTCCTGGTGTCATGCTAATACCCAGAAATCAAAACCAATTTACCAATAACGGTGTTTGTGTTCAACTCAACTTTATAACAAGTTTTGTTGAACTGCTCAATCGTGGCCAATTCGTCGGCCATTTTGTTATGAACATAGTTTCAGCAAGTTTAAAGGTCTAGCCAATTTGGTATATTCCTGCATACATTTAGTTTTCGACTGACTCCTGGCGCCATGCTAATACCCAGAAATCTAAACCAATTTACCAATAACGGTGTTAGTGTTCAACTCAACTTTATAACAAGTTTTGTTGAACTGCTCAATCGTGGCCAATTCGTCGGCCATTTTGTTATGAACATAGTTTCAGCAAGTTTAAAGGTCTAGCCAATTTGGTATATTCCTGCATACATTTAGTTTTCGACTGACTCCTGGCGCCATGCTAATACCCAGAAATCTAAACCAATTTACCGAAATGGAGTGTGTGTTTAACTCAACTTGAGCTTAAGCATGCAATTCGATTTGCCGCTTTAAAGTGTAGCAATTGAAACAATCTGAACAACAATATACTTCATATGTAATTTGCTAAGCATAGTCTTTGTTTGCTAGTCAGCTTTCTGCATACAGTATAAGTGCTTCCACTCATATTTGAAGCAGAAAATAACGACAAGTGCGCTACCTACTAAGCTACAGAGGCACGTGGTTGAACATTAATATTTTGTGCAATGAAATGAGTGGAGCATGGGCTGTTCTTTTATGACTGGTAGCCACTCGGTTGTAATCACTTAATAACTCGCGAATGGTTACCTTACCATCATGATTGGAAGCTACGGTGTCCTGGTACCAATGTTGATGTTTCCATGCACCACTCTGATAGGGGCTGATGTTCACTGTGTAAAGTGTTTAACTTATAATATGTTCTATAAATACTCAATGGTAAAATACAAACTTATATATTTATTCTTTTTGTGCTTTTAAGTTTAAGATTGCTTTTGGTCTACCTTACGGACCAACGCAACGCTTGATATTAATATATCAGCGCATAAATAAATAATCGACCATAACTACTCACAATGTATAATGTACATTTATACGGTTTCAAAGCAGTGTGTACCATTTTAAACGAAATGTGGATTTTCTGTTAGGTGGAATGTTGACCGTCCTCATGTCTGTTACATGACGCGAGTCCATTGGAAAAGCGACACCGGGTTAAAACACAAACCATTCACAACATGTGACCGAGTATTTAATGCATCATTTAACTAACAACCCGGTCCCCAATCCCGGGAAGGGTTGGAATTTTGACTTTTGCTTTTTCAAACCTCGGGTAAAATTCCTGAAGAAAGTAAAAAAAGTCTCCGTCGTTAACCAGCAAATATTGTCCGGCTGTATCATCCTGATTTTTTAACGCGGAACAAAAACCACGCACTCATCAGGCAGTGCAGGGACATCAAAAGGGTAAAATAATGCGGGATCATTCCCACGCTATCCCTCGCCCTAGGGACCAGTAATTGATTAGTGCACTATTGCACGAATAGGTTTGTCCTAGAATGGCTTAGAATAAGAAGGTCGTAACTACAAAATCGATATATTGAGAAAACAAGAGAAAACTGTCTGTAATTTACTCTTTTCCTATGGGAAAACACAAAACTTCATTTTGGTCAACATGACAAGTTCAGATTTTCATGAAAATAGGCTCATAAGAAGCGCCTTGTGAAGCAGATTTCAAATATGTATGAGGCTTATAAGGTCGTAAGTAGGAGTTACGACCTTCTGATTTCTAATCCATCGATATAGCTTCTGTCCACATCTTTTAAAACACGCGTTTATTTTATCTTTACGCCGCTTAGCTTTTCAAACAAAATGTCTTTATCGAAATATACCTTCATTGCTTGTTTCATAATCATAATGACGTGATGGTTTTCTGATCACCTCGGTCTGTTTGCATTGCAATAGTATATTTATCGGAGAATGCCAGAAATGACCGAACTTTATCGTAGAATAACGGAAATGACCGAACTTTATCGGAGAATAACGGAAATGACCGAATTTTCCCGATTTGAATGTGCTTGTTTGGTCTCATACGCTTTAAAGAAATGAAGTGACGATTTTTTTCGATTCATAGATCTAGTTTTAGATGATTATAGATACAGAAAATCAGGTTAATGGCCTTTGACACTAGAAGTCTTTATCATTTTATATAGGCCCGCATTAAACGATCGTCAATAGCCTAGTTCTCATTAGGACAAATACAATAAACAAACTATAAACACAAATCGGTTTAATAAATAATTCAAACATTATACAAATATTGTACTATGTTAGTCTACAAGTTTGGTATTGACAATAAAGGCAAATGCTATTAATGTGAATATTAGTGAAAAAATAAAAAGCGGCCATATCTCAATTCATAACCGATATGCAAGAAACTCTTTGTATATAAAATCTAGGATTGGAACAAATGAAATGATAAAATACCCTAAAAGCGTAAAACCGCCGTTTTTCCCATTCGCTATCATAACAGGACGAAAACTATTATATAGCAAAATTGTGCTAAATGTTTCTGAGTAAAATCAATGAACAAAAACTCCCCCGGAATACAATTATTTCTTTCAAAAAGTTTAACCCCATGAATACATGTGTATAGTCAAAGGTAATAATAGTATTGGTGACATATGTACATGTAGTTCGTCACGAATATAACACATCACTATCGCTTATGAGTGCATCAATCCGGGTGAAATCAGGCGACAAAGACGTTAATCACCCAGCTACCAAATGTTTTCTCGGTACATTTTCATGTATATGTTTTGCATTAATTGTATGAGCTCTCCAATACTGGATGAAATAAAAGGAATATTACTCAGCTATGGGGACACAATGCCTAATTAAACAGCTTCTTTGTATGTTCTTTAATTGGAATGTTTGCACCGTTATAAAAGAAAGTGTCACAGCACTGCAACAAGCGTATTTAAATCTGTTGATTTCGCCAGCAAGTACAATTGGTATAAAATGCTTGACTCACACGGACGCCTTGGACATCATCTATTCGACTTGGGTGGTCATTCCACTGAGGGAATTCACTTTGCTGAAACTGTACCATTCGGCTAGATCATTCAGTTGAAACTTGGACAGTTCATATTTTCGTCTGGTTATGCTCAGGCTATTGTTTGTTGTTTATTTGTGATGTATGCTGTTTTATGTTTTCTGTGCTGGGCTATTCAGCTTTAGTGCTGCCTTACCTGGCCGATTTTCTCTGATCACAATGGGTAGGGTATAACTCAGCACTTCCATGGCATCGGCTTCAATCATGTTTCCCAAATATAGAACAGTTTACTTCGTGGATGCGTACACACAAGTCAGAACGATTGCCGATTATTAATCTCAAGAATTGTTATAGGGTTGAATGTTCAGTCTGACATTGTTGATTGAATTTTGTTTAACGGCGTAAACGCTACATTAGTTTTAATAGTTTTACAGTTTATTTTAGCCTCCTACGTTCTCAGAAGAGAAAAAACAAAAACACATTTAACACAGAGAGGGATAAAAGCTTTTTTGAATCGATGGAAGCATGAAAAGCTAAGGTCATATCCATCACAACAATCCTATCGATTCAATCAAGGAAACGTTTATACATGTTTAAAGAAACATGATTTATTCGAGTATTATTCCTATTTTCAGCGTAATTTCTGAAGGATCGACCGATAAAACCTCAATTGCTTTAATCCTAAATCAACAGATAGCGGTATTATTTATTTGAAATATAAACGGAGTTCAGATTTTTACAATAACTTTGTCTTGACACGAATACATTAAATTTACACATTAAATGAATGGATTTCTGTATTTGAAGATTTGAGTAACACACAATTATCGACAGTACGCAATACAAAAAGTATTTTATACTGACCTGGCAAACAGGATCGGAGCGTTACCGCCGTAGTTACGTAACCAATTTTCGAGGGCTGTTCAACCGTTCCGCCGTTCAACCATCCTTTGGTATTTTAACTTCTCTTGATCATTGGGCTACCTATGAAAACTAGCGTTTGAGTCTCCCTGTGGGGACTATATTTCTCTCTTGTGGGTGTGGCAACATACATCTTTCTATGGCGCTCAGGAATATCGATGTCCTACAGCCCTCATAGGTACCAATTTACTCCAGTAAACAGGGGTTTAGACGATGATTGAACCCGGGACCCCTCGATCTCCAAGAGCGAGTTCTACCTCTAAGCGGCGACACTAGTTGTTGTACAATTGAACCCATCAGTAAAGACGATCCGTGGGAACAGCAAAGCGTGTGTGTTTTTTGCTGACAAGTTATCTCTTTCAACAGGTTAAATATAATAATTGTAAATGATCTGATGCATGCGATGGGAGACGAAAGCTTCATTAAAGAAGTATTTGTTCACAAATTTTCTTTTAGCACAGGGTTTAGTGAAGCTGGTTATCAGTAACTAAGCAATTGCTAAACGGTAGGTTGCAAAGTATTCGAACAAAGTATTGTCTTGTGGCGTGTGTGGTGGTTCTGTGGTGGTTCTGTGGTGTTTATGTGGTGGTTATGCGATGGTTATGAGGTGGTTATGAGGTGGTTATGTGATATTTATGCGATGTGGCTGTCTCTGTGTGACGTTTGATTACTTGTGCTACATACAGTATTGTAGTATGACTTAATAATCATCATTGCTGGGGTATAGGCTGTTGTGATTAGGTGTTCTGTAAGCTTCATGTTTGTCTTGTTCATTGTTTTATTGTTACTTGCCTTGTATTTGTCGTTTGTGACTTTTCTGGTGTTTCTTTTGAGTGTTCCTCTTGGTAATGTCATAGTTAATAGCACGGTATACGAGTGGTGCCTTGCTTGATGATCTCTGTAGTAATGCATGTGGTTGGTATTTCTCGTCGACCATACCATAGTGACAATGGACACCTCTAGGACGAGTAGGGACAATATTTGAAGAGAGATTAATAAAATGCGTAGAACTTGTCACACACTCGACCCAAAATAGAATATTTTTACAAATATGGCTGATAAGTGCATACAAAGGTATGATTGCAGTTGGTCGGGACAAGGAAAGCTTAGGTCATTTCTCTCTGAAGTTTCCATATACCCTGCAAAGTATGCACCGTGTCACCTCCATATTACACCGACTTAAACCAATGTTAGACTTTACTGAACTAGAATTACACAGACAGTGTGCTCTCACTTAGGAATTTGTGTGCAGAAAATATATAGTATTTGCAAATATGCTAACTCAGGCATTTATTATATTCAGAATACATGTGTAGTACATATGCTTACTCCGAAGATTTCTAGAAGTTGAAAAATAAATCTGACAAATTTTGGCTAAGTTCAAGACAGAAGAGACACCTGTTTCGATTATTTACAATAAAATGTTGTATCAGTATACAATTATAATTAATCATCAGCAGTGCATATTATGGAATTTTAAAAATATGCTGACTCAGGAATTTATTTTTGGCACGGTCTAAAATAAATGCTAATAACCGCAAGAAGGGGTATGCGTGATTTGTGTATGTGGGCACAAATATAGAACCTTACCTCAAATTTATAACAAATTATGACAGTCAACATATAACTTAAACCATTAAAATCATAAGTGAAGTATTTGGTGACGGCTTACCCTAGATAAACTAACCCAAAGCAAGTATGTTTATGCATAATTTATACCAAAACAACCTACTTTACAACTACTCTAAAGAAACAATTAATTCAAGCGAACGGACAGTCATTTCTGTAGCCTATACACACATTAGCAACCATTTTTGTATGTCATCAATTTTAACACCCAATTTATCTTTCATCTGGGTGCAAAAAGGGAAACTCTTCTCGCTTACCATCGTAACGAAGGCAACCATGGAAATGAGCTATAGATGCACGATTAGTATAATGTATAATTTAACCCCGTTACACACGAATAAGAACTTTGTATTACATGATTGTATTGTAACCTAACTTTATGACTAATTGTGATACTATTAAAGTCAACTTGTATTCCTTATTGCGATTAAAACCACATGTAACTTCCGATCATTGTACGACTTATTGTGACAATCGGATGTCCACTGGTTATTTACAAAATAGGCCCGAATAAATGAAGAACACCTATTGTATTGTAACGTTAGTCTATTAGATGGATGGACAATAAAAACAGCTAGCAGGGTAGGCATGTTTTCAGATGAACACCGTTGTACACAAATATGGTGTTTACTTTATAACTAATAATCATTTCACATCAAAGCTTTAATATAGGTATAACGTTCAACCTGATGACTAAGACCAGGTGTCCGTTGCCTAAGCAAAACGCTATCGAGCGCCTTCATTCAGTTACATCCCGTTCAATTAAATATAGAAGACATTGGTCACCCCCATGGAAAGGGCTACGTAGCGCTTTGCTGAGACAACGGCACCCATGTAGAAGTTTGGTTTGTTGCGGTCATCGTGTAAGGTTAAGCTTGCCAGCTGTCCAGGCGTACAATGACCAACCTTGGGCTACTCCATTCACGGAAATTAAAATATACTTTGTCATCATCAAAAATATGAAATAGGCAGAAAACATATGGGATTGTGTTATGAAAATATTGGTCATTTTTATATATGTGAGGCCAGCCTTTTAATTTTATTTTAGGTCCGGTGTGTTGTTTTGAGTAGAAGGACAGGAAGAGGAAAACATACTGCTTTTGATAACTACATTTCCAGTGGTGCAGAAATATGTACATCTGTCAAATGCTTTTCGTTGTATGCTGGTTAGTATAGCGAGTATGTATATTTTTATACTACACATGTGACGTATAACGCTAGATACTACATGGGTGTTTTTCTATAGAACGTTGTGTATTTTGCGTAATAAATGTCATATGATATAACGAATCTCTCACTCGCTATCAATTGATATTTTTATATTAAACTCGGTCGGGAAATAATTTAAAGCTCGCCAGACGCTCTGTTAATAAATTTCCAGAACTCGTTTAATATAAATTTATATCTATTGACAACTCATGGCAGATCCTCTATATATCAATAATTTTGAACAATTTTCCTTTAAGCCGGACGGATGGGGAAACCACCTAAAAGTAAAACAACATGGCCTTAAACAATTGACTTACACTGTATGAATGGACCTCAATAAATTTCGTTCGTTGACCGTAACAAGATCAAATTCAAGTCGAGAACAATGAATATACATATAGGGTTTTTTAAGATGATAGGCCAATTGTGATTTAACATATTGCAAATCATGTACATGGTTATGCTTTTTGTGGCCCTGTGAGTTGGTTGTATATTGGAGCCAAATAACACTACAATATATACAACCACAAAAATACAACTTTACAAGTTACTTCATTTTTTATGAAAAAAGTTATTACAAGATTACACATTTCAAAAAGTATTCAACATACATATATACGTATGTGCTATCAAGTATATTCGAACAAGCATAGATTGCAAATAGGTAAAGTGACCTTCGATCACAAAAATAAATTATAAATAACTATCTTACTGTAGGAGGTCAACAAATAACAAATATAAACTAACAAGAAACTAAATATTGCTTCATCATATTTAAATATGCAGAATAAAAACGTTCCTGCGATACATACTGAGTACGACGAGTTTTGCACTTGATCTGGCCGCGATCTCCCGAAGCAACTCAATCTAAGCAAGATCACATTTCACATATTAACATGTGTCTTTATGTTAATTTCAATGCTAGGCTTGACTGGAAATTGGCATCACTATGCAGAAATTACAATCTGGATTTATTACAACATAATTTAAAAAGCAGGAACTCCAGATGTATCTGTAATTCTGACTCTGATTTTAGCAAAAGCTCAATTTGAGTTGAGATTTCTACCTCAAATGCTTCGGGAGATAGGGGTCTGACCGTATACGTCACATAGTGATTTCATGGACGCTAACTCAATTTTCTTCAATTTGATATGGCAGTAAGAAATACCCTCCTTTGTGATATACAGGCTCATGACTTTACTTTACGACCTAAACCACACAAAACTATGCAAAAATATTTTAACGGAAATAGTAATTTCACTGCTGTTTTCCAATGACTAAGTCTTGAAACTAGATAATGGATCTTAAAAAGCGCACATATTTTGGTACTCAGTACATTTCGTAAAACAGGTAGGGCGACAATGGCTCAAAGAAAACAATTAACAGAAATGAAAATATTGCGTATATAATGTCGTTGCTTGTTGTAATGTACGCATACATTTTAATCCTACAAAACAGGCAAATGACGTCATTAAAGTCCTCATTTGATATAAAAACAATATTGAGTTATGAAAACAATACCAAAGTATGCTTGAAAGACTAGCTAGCTATTAATAAGAAATAAATTGATTATTATTCTACAGAAAAATAACTTAATCAAAATAAAAAACATACTATTTACCAAGTTAAATTGAAACGAAACTTTTGATTCAAATAACACTGGTTGTAAATGCTATTAAACTGAGCCTCTATCACTTTACATGAATCAAGGACCTACATATTGGCTGTCAAATACTTTATATATTCAATACTTAGTGATGGGACACTGGGTTCTTTACAATCCTGAACGATTTAACCCAAATTACCCACAATTACCATCATATTCGCTTCCCATTTAAAGGCGAAAAAATACATCCATCGTTTTGGCGATAAATTGACAAAGGGACAAAATAATTTTGATACACATAGAAGCAATCTGTTTTTTTTTCAATATAAAAAGAGATTATGCCCGATCCCTATTTTTAGAAAACAAGGATGCTATTCTGCTAATGGCTGGTCTCAAACAGACAGTTTGCAATAAGCTACTTTACGTGTATACACACATGTGACACTACCGTTTGTCCGTTATTAACACCATAAATACATGTATATAATACATTTGGAAGCTAAACAGGTTCTCACATAATAAATAAATCCGCAAATGCTGCAACATTATTGCTAAAAGCAAAGTCTATCTCATATATATACTAACAAACGTAAAATCCAAACAATGGACACAATCATGTCTACACACCAAGTACGTTCACAATTTTGTTATTTTCTCGTCCATCAGAGGGCGCTTGGAATCCTGTGACATCTTTGACCCGTTCTCTTGTCTTGTCGAACGAAAGTCAGTTGTTTTTGTTGCTCCGTTCTTTGATTTTGATGGGCTTCCATAACGGAACGTGTCTCTATTGTTTCCATGGCACAAGTGACACGATCGAGGGAATAGAATCCGTTTGAAGGCGTTCCGGAATTCAACGTTAAAAATACTGTATATAATAGGGTTTAAACATGAATTGAAATATCCTAACCATGTTAGTATTTGAAATAAAATGATTGGTGCACATTTGCAATACGCCTCCACAAGGTTCAATATGAAAAAAGGTAACCAACATATTAAAAATGTACCCATGATCATTCCAAGCGTCACAGCTGCTTTATGATCACTCAGTCTAGACGCTTGACCGGAACCACGTGAGTCGCCGACATTGTTGTGAACTAATGTACGGTTTATACTGCGGACTTGTTCTCTGGCATACATGTACAATTTGAAGTACAATGCAAGCATCAAAATGCACGGAAGATAAAAGCTAATTGAAGACGACACGACAGCGTACGTCCCACTAATCTCCAAATAACACACGTCAGGTGGCAGCACCTTGTCTGTATCGGCTGGACTTTTGTGCCAGCCCACATTAATCGGTATAAATGATAAAATGATTGATATAGTCCAAACTAAAATGATAGCAATGGTAACTTTTTTCCAATTCATCCATCGGGAATATTTAAGAGGATCGCGAATATGTATGTAGCGATCCAACGAGATGACGCACAAATTGAGAATGGAAGCAGTGGATCCCATAATATCCGAGGATATCCAAACATTACAATACACAGGTCCAAACATCCATTTACCGGTAATGTCATTAACAACGGCAAACGTCATCACCATCAAAGACACCCATAGATCAGCCACAGCTAAAGACACAATGAACATGTTGTTAAGTCGTTTAAGCCGCCGGTCCGTGAACACAGCAATACACACCAACACATTACCGGCTAGTGAGAGGAATATTATCAGACACAGAAAGATTCCTATCACGACCTTATTGGCCACATTCTCTTCCGGGTCCTCAATGTTCGGACTTTCTGACGTGTTTGTTGAATAGTTCACTGACGTCGTTGACGCCACAACGACCGTCGTCTTGGCAGTTTCAACAAACATTTTCGTAATGCTCCCTTTGCTGCTGTCAATAACTGTATAATTTGTTAACATTTTTGTAATCTGTCGCCTCTTCAAATAGAAAATTTAATTCCATTTACGTTTTAGCGAATTCAAAACATCATCTATTTAGCACAACACCGTGTTCAACTACTAGTATTATGCTTTAATTCACAACTCCATGTACCCTGTGTCATATTTCATGGTTTCAATCACTCGTTTTGTCATAGGGTACTAGGTAACAACGTTCAAACACACTTGACACTAGTACACTGACCAACAACGATACGAAGTTTATAATATTATAGCTACCACTTCTTTATTAAAGATAAACACAACGTTAAAAGTACTCCTTGTAACTCGTATACTTTTTCTACTTTATTGGCATTATTTCACTTTCACAACCAAGCTATTGGTTCCTTTTTCTAGATAATGTTTTTCTTTTTTATCGTTACTTGTTTAATTCTTTGTAAGTTCTTTGTAAATCTACTCACAGGTAAATAATCCGTATTTCAGATCAATTAGCCGCAACATTAACTAACGTCAAAGTAAATTCCACATCAGTAGGAAATATAAAAACACGAATTAGGAAAAATCACTAATACTATTAAGCACAGCTTGTCCGATACCTTGTTATCTAATAAAAATGCTGCGATGTACATTCAAAACCAAATCACGATTCTAAATCGTGAAGATATATTTTTTTGAATTCAATGTTGTTCGTGATTTATGTATACAAACGGCTCCTGAAAAGCGTTTAACACGATTTGCAAAAGATGAATTATGAATTTTCCCATCTAGATTCCCGATGTCAAAGACTTCGATCAATATCCTTTTACTTACGTATTTGTATTGAGAAACGGGTATTCGATCGCTTCAATGGGTAGTAGGCTTGTTCAAACATTTATATACTTATTTTCAAGTAGTTACCGTATTTCCCCAGAAGAACCGCACACTCGCGTATTATAACTTATATATGACACTCAATGAGTTCGCAGATAAACGATTCACTTAAAAAATCTTAAAACTGTAGTTAACGTCTTCTTAAATGATCGCACATATTATGTTCTCTTTCTTTTATCGTAATATTATGTTTATACGTAGCTCAATGACCAATCACCGCAGATTATAGTGCGGTGAACCAAAACAGCTTTTAAGAAATAAATTTTTTCAAATTTGATAATATTTTAATATGCATATGTTTTAAGACAAGTCATTCAATCAGATTTACTAATTAATTGGTATTTGATGCACTGAAATTATGAAAATATTTTAATTCATTAAAATTTTAAAGAATATATATATGTCAATAGAATATGTTTAATTTTTTTCTAATCAGTTTTTAGTTGACGCTTCAAAACCGTCGATCAAATATTTAACTAAAGGCACCGTTTCTTGCATCAGCATGTAAGTCTTAAATGATCGTTTAAACCATTGGTGGTACTCCTTACATCAATAGAGTTCTATGTATGACAAATCGAGTTATTAATCATAAGTACAAAATTATAAAAGAACAGGTTTTATACGTTTTCAATGGCGGATCGATTTTCATTGTAAAATTCGTGCTAATTAATGTGGTTTTCGCTCCTTCAAGAAAACGATCAATACTAAAATAATAATCACTATTTTGTCCGCTGCTTTCAAAAGTGTATCTCCGATGGGGATAGGTTTAATATTAATTGAATTTGTCAAGATTTCATTTATTATATAAAACGGTAACATAAAATATTTAAAACACGTTTACTACTATCGAAATTTTAACAAAGGCGCGTATAAATAAAAATATTGTGAAGCGTTTTATATGAATGTGTTTTTTTCATTCCATTTAAGAAATGCAAATAATGAAATTTGAGCCGCTTTTTCAAAACATCCGTGAACCTAACAATCTGTGTTCAGACTTAATAGATACACCATTGCACTGAAACTAAACCAGAAATTGAAAACACCAAGACGTACCAGGACTGCTATTCTACACTTATATGTATTTTTATTTGCTGAAGGAAAAATGCAAATATTCAATTATGTATGGGCGCACTTTTCCGCAATGAATCACAATGCATTAGGCACTTTGACATTGGGGTTAAAATTAGACAGGAAAAATGCAAATCATGCTCTTTTTTAACGTCGTATTTTCAAAACAACGACTCTACATATATTTTATCAAACAATACTGATTTCAAAATGAATACGAACACTTTTAGTATGCAAACTAACTGCTCGATGGTTCACTTTGGTATTTAAAATTACGAAATGGAAGTTAAGGGTGTGCTTTATAAGTATGTGTACCAGTACTTATTGATTGTAGACATACAAATGCACGAACTGGATGTCTAGAAGTAGGCGACCGGGGTAGTGCTTCTGTTATTGAGAAATTCGCGTTGTTGATCGACGAATGAATTTGGTAACTCAACCACTGATGGCCTACGTACGTTGTTATTCTGTTATTGGATAGTAGGAGAAGATAAATGAGGATCCTTGTTGAATGATTGTCTAATTAATGACTCAAACACTTCAGTTTATCTCTCAATTGTTTGTACTATTGGTGGCTAGCTCTGTAAACCTCTCACACACGTCAAAAGGTATAGGCACTGTAATTTCATACAAAAGTAAATTTGTCTTCGAATATAGCGTGACGCGAATGTTTAAATTACGATCTAAAATAGCCAGGACTTATGTCGACAGTAATTTGACGAGTTGACGTTTTTTAATGGTGGTGATTAGACTGAATTTGAACTAATGTATCCATATTTTCATAACCGTTTATATTTAAAATGTCAATGGAATTAAATGGCACCTTTAAATATAATTGAAACTGTCGTTTTTTTTATAATTTCACACACACAATTTAGTTTTCCTTTCATTCATTGATCTATATACCCAATTAAGCGCATACGTAGGTGGCAAATTATATTAAAATAGACGTAGGAAAGAATCTAGTCCACGCAATCAAATTAAAATTCCCAGATGACAATTTCACAAACACTTGGTCCATAAATCGTAGTATTTCGTTCAGTATTATGCTTTTTCAGTGAATACTTTTCTGCATAGTTCGTTATAAACCTTCAGCGAAAACAGTTTTGTAGCTCGTTATAAACTTTCAGCGAATGCAGTTCTGTACAGTTCGTTATACACATATAACGAACACGCTTCTATAGATTTCGTTATAAACCTTTAGCGAGGACTGTTTTGCAGTTCGTTAAAAACCTTTAGCGAATACTGTTTAAAGTTCGTTATAAACCAACTACGAAGTAGGCTATATATAGTTCGTTATAAACCTTCAAGCATGTCAGTGCATTAATCTGCATCCCACATACGGTAAACAAACGCCTGTTTTAGAGTATTCTTAATTTTCCCTTCGCTGATATAATTTTGTATTCAATAGGCTTTCTAATTAAGTGAATTGATCTCTACTTTGACAGCTGATGAGAATGGATGGTCTGGTATTGTTTCCAAGATTGGTCATTTATTTCCTTAGTGTATGTTCTAAGGCATCCTTTGACGTGTTGATATGTCATTGACCGTTCCTTATTGGGGGCGTGATCACTTCCGGGATTTGACTCAACTGTTGATAAAACTTCGTCCGAATTTTCGTATTAAACTGTGTAATTTTACAAGTTTATGTATGACGGCGGATTCAATTCAACTTTTTAATTCAGTGTACACAAAGGCGGGTTACCTCAACGTTTGAATGAACTTACTTAAGTAAATAACAAACTGGACGTATTTGAACACTTATTCCATCCGTTGTTAAAGAAATGTATATAAGACAATGTTACACAATCCGACGGGTAGGCCCTATGTATTGGTCTCAGACTTTGAATGGAATGTCAACATTTGAAACGTCAACTCGGATATTTCGACGTTAACCAGCGGAATTCGCTGCCAAATATTTGCCAACTTCTTTCCAAAGTGTAACACTAGACCACATAACAGGAGTGTGTTATTGATTGTCAATACTGG
Source organism: Spisula subtruncata (assembly GCA_963678985.1). NCBI lineage: Eukaryota > Metazoa > Mollusca > Bivalvia > Venerida > Mactridae > Spisula > Spisula subtruncata. The sequence goes on along the minus strand of OY787666.1, from coordinate 14,370,077 downwards.
TGTTTACATTTCACTCATTCCATAATTCCGCACCATTTACGAATTGTTCATTTGTTCATTTGTTTTGTTTCACTCTTTGACTCGTGGAATTGTGGTAAGTTGACGACTGTAGGTTGTAGACAAAGCTCGTAGCTCTCTGGTTGATTTATGGTGGATACTAAAACAATGGCACCAACTCACTAGTTACATCAGCTGCAAATATACGAAATACGATACATTAATTAACAGACAAAAATATTGATTAATTGTGGACACTAAAACAATGGCACCAACTCACAAGTTACATCAGCTGCAAACATACAATATATGAACCATTAATTAACAACCAAAAATCCGTATTCTTGTGGATAGATTTTCATTTGAATTGTTTGAACTAAATGCATTTATTTTGAATGCACCCACGTCCAACGAATTAGTCACCCCTGTGTCTCGAGGTACTATCCTAACTACTCGTGTCTTTCCGGGATGAATCGGGAAGCTCCCTCCGAATAATTCGTTTTAGAATTGTCCGAGGTGCGCCGATTGCTTGAGGTACTCGAAGGCTGTGACGTGTTTTATAGTGGCGTCACGCTAAGATGTGAAGTTGAAAAAAGCATAATATGTTAAAGACTTTTTAATTTAAGGCAATGAAAAGTGGAAAAGGTCGCAGGAGGCCAACTCCCTGAATAGAGACTATGTGACAGTGTGAATGCCACAATTTGGAGGACAATACCCGGTGGCAAAATAATAGAATTGACTTATTCAATGATAAATATTATTTGACATTCGACCTCTACTCTTATCTTGCTATCTAGCCGTATCATCTGACCACACATAGACCATGTCATGTATTGAAAAAAAAATATCATGATTTAATTTATAGTCATAATTATTCACTTTTTCAAAACGAAGGCCGTGGATCATTAACGTACACAATATAAAGTGGAAGGTTATAATTTTATAAATCATGGCAGTGGTATTTATTGTCATTCAATGTTGAAGTAAGATTATTTATTGACCGGCGGAGAGAGTCTAAATGTCCTGAATGTACATTGTACACTAGTACGTTAATTATAATTCCATTCTCAATTACAAAGCGTACTGTCAAATATCGACTTCGTTAAAAGCTCTCTATTTGGGTTTTAAATTTTAACCCAAAGTGTTTTCTGAGGTCAATATAAACTTGAAGTTCAGTGATTATACTGTTTATTATCATATAGTATGCTCGTAAGAAAGTTTGGAATTCCATTTACTATTTGCACATAGGTTTTTGCATTAACAAATTTGTATAATATGTGTATGCAACAGCTTTCAATTGCAAATACTTTTTTTAATTGGCAGCCCGGTAAATAATTTTCAATCGCATAGTGCACATTTTCAGCGTTTTCGCATAATAAAGTCAAACATATTAAAAAAGAAAATCAGAATTTAAGTATTATTATAAAACAGCATTTCTGTGAATGATTATTAAAAAAGTATGCACCTTTTATGACTATACCTTTGAAGTATTAAATCGGTTTGAAGGTTTATGGCTTATTTCAAATTTATGGTCGGTACCTTTTGAAGTTAATGGATTTGCCTTTACAAATAATATTATCAAAACAGAAATTTTCTATGGATATAATCGAAGAAGAAAATAATTTGACGCGGAAAGCGTTGATTAAATGGAATTTGATCCGTTAAAACTATGATATAATATTTATTTTATATAATTATCGTATATAATTATGTATAGTTTATGATAATATTTTGCTTTATTCATACATGGCTGAATAATAAAGATAACATCGATAATAAAATTCTATAATTAACTTTCTTATGGTTGTCTTGTTTAAGGTCCCGTCACACAAAACGGCAACCGTGAAAGCTCGACAATTTCCGCTTATCTCCGGTAAATATATGTAAATACAATGCATAACACCGAGGTCAACTGAATGACAAATCGAATATGTTATCGTTTACGAAGTCTGACAAATAGAGCAATCTTGTGATGTCTAACGAATTTTGATCGACAGAAACTAAACACCACTGACGCCGACGGACAGGGACGCTCACAGATGCATCCGTAGGCTACAGACAAACTCATAGGTAGACATCGTACACATACTTATAAGAACGAATTTAGCTGAACTTTCTGTTTGCGGGTATTCGAAAAAAGATATGAGGAAATAGGACAGGGCAGACAGCACTCAACTTAACCAGCTGAATACAGAAAACAGTTTAAACAGCACAACACAACAAAACACCATAGAGCAATGCCGACACATAACCTAACGGAAAAATTAAAAGTCCAAGTGCCCGCTGTGAAAAGACGTGATGACGTCGCAACATTGCGACGTGTCATATCAAAATCCTTCTAGACACATGCTTGGGTGATGTTAAGAAATTATTGCTCACAATTAAAATATGATACCAATCATGGGAATTAGTTGCACAAAGTCAAAAGAGAAGTTGCCCAGTTACAGTTTGTTGTCAAGGGGAAGTTGTTGTTCAAAATAAAATATAATGCAAGAAAAAAATCCCAGTTTTAGCAAACGCCAGCATGTTTTACAATCAACGACTTTGGCCCGTACATACATCAAATACGTTTGCGTCGATATAATAGATCTACATAACACAGTGTACACAAATCTGAGACGAAAATAGGCCAATGTTTGACCATTTTTGGTGAACTAGTTGTTAACCTATATAGTTTTACTACATACGGTAATCGAAAGTGACAGTTAAAATAAAACATACTAGATTATTTGCCGAAGATAAATCCGCAATAATAACACAAAAACATAAACAAATATTGAAGTTATCAATCAGATATGTACTTGTATATCCGGGTCAGAGTACAGACATACCTATATTATCACATTGGTTGGTCAAGATAGCCGAAGTAATGGATCTAATGACCGGTAAAATACATCGACAAAAGGTCGGTCGACCTACAAACAACGGCGCACAATTTATTGTAAAATCACTTGCCAATGAAGTGATAGTACTATCGAGTAGGTCTTACTGCATAAACCAAGTTAGAATATTTCTCTCATACCCTCGTGGCGATGGATAACATCAGGAATGAGGTGTCGAGAGTGATTAATATAAGTTGAAAAAAAACACTTGTTTCACGATCGATCTTAAATAAATCAGTATAAACTAGTTAGAACGTCACCAAATGTAAATACTATGTAGTACGTAAAACCACAGGTGCTTGGCATATGGGTATGACCCCTTGTGCGTAAAACATGTAAAATGAAACACAATCTTACATATACATAAGTAGTGAATGTAAGCATTTTCAAATTAAAACTTACAGGACAAAACCAGGTCAAACCCATTTACGCCAAAGATAACATAGTTGAAAGTTGACCTCAAATGTCCATTATGATACACAGTATAGTACGTAAAATCAACTGAATTTGACACGATCCTGACCTTTAATTAGCATAATTTAACAGCTGATATATCGTCAATGATTATAACTCCTGTGTATACTTTCTATGAGCGGGGAGAATCACGAAGATGCTCGAGGCTCATTACAAACACAAACGTAATAGACTGATATTGCTCGATTCGCCTGCGGAATTTTATATATTCTAAGAGATGTTCATGAATAAAAACACGATAGATTTCATTTCTATTTGCTTTTCTGACCATAAAGTCTTATATAACATTTTCTTCATTACATAGACAACATTCCGTTGCAAGTAGCAGTAATCAATAGCGTTTTACGAGTTCTAATAGAATTTCGGAAACTTAAACTATAATTCACTAATGCGTTTACATCTAGTTTGATATCTTTAATGTCCCCTGTCATAATTTTAATACTAAAGTGCCACTGAGTGACAAAAACACATCGTTTGGAACATCCGCATTCCAGAGTAGATTCCCATATAAAGGAGTGCATCTATCATAAAACGTAGAACATGCACTTCAGCTACTATTCAAATTCTGACGAAATTGCTTTTGTCGGCTCAATATTGATGCGAAACGTTGTGTTTCTGTTTTATGAGACACAGTTCTGATACAGTTTGTAGAGGGGGGGGGGGGGGGGGGGGGCGGGGGGCTTCTCAGTTCCGACGGAAGTTTTGTCCAGACTTTTATGATCAGGGTGGACATACCACGTGATATTTTGACTAAGTTGGCAAATAAAATATGTCGAACATATGTTGAAAACAACCGTAAGTATCTTTTTTTCTTTGACCGAATTTCAGGAGGTATGTTCTACGCTCAGGCCGAGAATGAGCACCACCCGCGCCATTGAATTAGTATTAGCAGAAGGCAACAGTTTTGGCTATCCATGTCATTTAGTCGGTTTCGGGTATACATTGTGACCTGATTCGTGTGTTGTCCTGATGGTGAAGATCGGTATGACTCTTTGACGGAACTGAGATGCCGTGTAACTGTGGTTCAGTCACCTGTCCGAGTACTATGCCACTTTCAGCCCCGTCATACCAACATGTGTCACCATATATCAATGGTTAGTCAACTTCATAGACTAGATGTTTCGGACGAAAGTAAGCTGGTTGAACGAGAGTGACCAACATGTAAATAGTGCAAAGCCACAAACAGAACTGAGAAGCGGTGTATCGGGATAACCACCATGATTACGATGGTCTTTAGGTGAACTTTTGTATAAATTTTAATTTCGTAAATTATATTTTAGATATTTAATACATTCTGAAGCAAATCGTATGGAGGTAGTTAAGTGTATTATGATGCACACATGACCTTTACATTTGGTGTAATCCTTTGGATGTCGAAGAGTGAGATAAAAAAAGTGCAACCATATTTTCTAAGGTCTGTGGAATTGTCTTACATAATTATGAGAAGATAAATGCACACCTTTCCTCCATGATTGGTCGCTGAGCGTCTGCACCACGCCACGTAACGTAATTATGTAACAAAACTTACAACGTCTAGACAGTGCACGTATGGAAAGTTGTAAATAAATGTCAAGAACTATAATCATGTTATCATCTAGACATTTAATTTTCGAGCTTTGCAACATTGACTATTGAAAAACAATAAAAAATCACACAAGGTCAGGAAACGCTCAACAGAAACACCAGAACACAAAGGGCGATGAACAACAGTATTCCAGGTGCTAAAACGTCATGAAAAATACCTCGAGAAAATGACGAATTTTCAGTTTTGGGGACTTCGATGCTATACAAATACTCGTATTAATTAACTTCCTAGAAACTTAACGTTTAGATTGGATGGTTTCCCCTTATACTGTCACAACCAATTTTGTACTTCCGTAAATAAGCGGTTATCGTGCTTGCTGCCTAATTCCGCAAACCGGTTCAAATCCGGATGGGGCACTAATGCTATACCTACCATATTTCAGTAGAAAGCTGACTGACAAAAAAGGCTATACTCGGCATGTAACGCCATGTAAGCCAAAGATACGAGTTCGAACTAAGGTTATTTTGGACCAACTGTTGAAGAAGTCTTTTCCTCTCAGAACCAAGTAAATATAAAGGAGATAATAAGTAAGTACTTTTTTTAAAGAACATGACAGAGCTGCTTTTTATTAGGAAGATTGTGCACTTTTGTGTGAGTCAGAAGAACATTTAAATCGTCTGATGGACGTGTTAGTCAAAACACTCGGTGCCAGCAGATTTCTGTGTTTATCACGTGAGTCGTGTCAACAATTATGTCACGTTCAAATTGTATCTCCTAATTGTGCTGGAAAAGTGATTACATGCACTTTAGAAGATCTAGTGATTTAATCAAGGCTTAAAAAACCCACCAATGGCTATTTATAGTACAGGCATGTTTTCTTCACTGTGGCAATTTTAACTTTCGCCATTTGTCATACGCCAGGAACGTTTGAGAACCAAGGAGAAAGTGGAAAAGGATCTAAGGTAGTGCACCCGGAGTCCTTATATCACACACACTGATGTGTCTTCCCAATCGGAACTCCTCAGTGTTTATCTAACGAAAGTGCGTATTCTAAGTAACGGAAATGCCCGAGTGGTTCCGATTGGCGTCTTCATTCTATGGAAGGTCATTGGTCATTATGAAAGGGATAAAACAGAAAGGCCGGGCCCGACCACTATTTCTGCTCAGCCAAACGAAAAACCAAGCAGACTGGCTTATTTTATTTCAATACGGCAAGTTACGAACACTCGTCGGCAATTTACGGAAATCACGATTACAAAGACAATTTTGTCGTGTCTTGTAGATTTTATAGCTTTGCTTTCGAAAAGGAAAGATGAATTATTAATAAACATTAGACTGAAAGCGAACACTAGTCTCTTTGAACGTATACATTTGAGTTATTGTGGTTTTAAAAGTTAAAATGACCTTTAATGCTTATTGGACCTTTAAATAATTAAATAAAGCTATTATATTTGTTATTGTTCAGAAAATTGCCTCCAATAAATTGAATAATCCCCTTGTACTTTGTTGACAAAATGGATAAAATCTTCAGTCCTGTGTCCCGTCAATAGATGGTATTCATTAATGTTTACTTCTATTTCGCGTCACTGACTATGATTAAATACTTGGGAAAGTTTAACAAAGGACAATGAAGGCTTTATGAACAGTCGATACGGAAATACAGAACATAATAGGGAAACACAATCAGCATTTTTACAGCATTTCCGTTCAATGTTAAACAATAATGGTTGTAAAATAATCTCGTCCGTCAGGTACTGTAAACTATGTTAACTGACTGTAACTGAGTTAACTATAGTCCCCACTATTCTTTCGAATGCTACAGTTCCCCTATTAGTATTACTTATTGAACCGAAGGTACCGAGACATATTCCACCCATACATCTGTAAAAAGCATGGATGCACTTATCGCGTTTTACGAATTTAAATGCACACACGAATGCAAAAGGCGTCAATATTGTAATAAGGTTGTAAATATAATATCGTCCGGAAGATAAACTATGTTAATCTAGGTTTAACTTGGTATACCTGAGTTAACGGTATTCACCGTTATTCTTTCGAATGGGATAGTTCCCACATTAGTATTACTTATTGAATCGACTATAGTAGCATCGTACATACACTAGTATAGTCCAAACACTTTGACACGATCCTGACCTTTTTAATAAGCAAACATCTAATCTGTGTTAATTTTATATCCCGGCTGAATGTTTTCATACACGGGGAGTATTGCAAAGACGTTCTATGTTTAAAACAAATACAAAAATAAAAAATACTGACATTCTTGCGGAAAATGTTTTCGTATTCAAATCAATAGCTTTTAATATAGTCATTCACAAAAGTCAGGATCAGGTCAAATTCTCCAAGCTATAATATATAATCTAAAACAAACACCAAAGAAAGAAAAACAAATAGTGTCAAAGAACATTATATACATTTAAATAACATATCAAGGCTTAGTGCAAAGCTATGGTTTGTGCTTCTATAAATTAATGTAGTTACCGTAGTTTTGCACCGCGCCCTTGATATAGAGCACGTGATCGGTTAAATTATGAGTGATCAAATACGACAGTTTAACCCAAAGATTGACGCCCGGCTTTACGTTGCACAGGAAATTATCTAAACTATTCTAGAACGTACATGTACACTGTAACATTACGTCGATTACTGCCTAGATCAAAAACAATAAAACGAAGCATTACCCTGATTAATTAATGAAAATCTCTTCGTCCAATAAACGGTTATCCTTGAAGTATCCCATGTAAGAACCACTTCTGTCTGATTGATGTAATAAAACGTTCAGAAATAGAAATCTAATTTCTCACGAATTTGGTTCAAATCTTGAAACAAATAATTTCCATACAGGCGTTCTTAAAGCCTTGCCACCGCACATACACGCTTACAGTATTGCCCTAATAAATAGCAGAGCGTTAGCTGTTTCGACACAATCGCACGCGTATCCTTTTTAATTCGATACATACACTCCCAAGCCTTGCTGGCCAATGTACAGACAGATACAGATACATTGGTTTCGTTTGATAAACGCACTCTATTTTAAATGGTAAATACACAAGAAAAACAGTTCCAAAACATAAAACAAGACTTGAATAAAATGTTAAGCCGTTGCAATAACTTTCAAAGCTTCCATTATCTAGTTAGTGAAATTGACTATAAACTTTTAGTCAAGGTGCTTGAAATAACGAAGTAGAATAAAATACTAGAATTAAAACTGTTGCAGAGATTGGTGTAGCTGGGGATAAGCTTTTGCGAAATCAATGTTACAAGGTTAAAGTGTTTTTTGTGATACATTGTTGTGTATTCATAATATAAACAAGTTAACAACAGAAATGCAATATATGAGGTCAATTTTTCCTGGGTAGTTAAAAATCTTACCCCTACCCCCTATTTTTTGCCTTTATTTGGCGATAAATATGATGAAAAAAATTAAATCACCCCAATTTTCCACCAAAATCACCTAATATGACAAGAACAACATACATTCTATTGTAAAAACAACTTATTCCCATAATAAATGCCATATCAAATGTCCCAGAGGCTGTAATTTGACAAAAGGTGATGTTTACTTTTTTGGCGGCCATCTTGGACGCCATCTTGGATTTCTCAAAACGCCACCATGAGCGTGGTAAAAAATTACCCTTTTCATAAAGTACAAACATTTAGGAACATTTTAAGGTATGACTTAGCTTGTTAAAATGAATGGTAGGGTAACTCCAAAAATAGAGGCCTAAACTGGCATTTGTTCCTCTACCATTAGTGTGTCTTACTATGTCAAGAACAAGAACAGGTCATTTTGATATTTTCGACATTCTTGTAGCGTCAGAATTAGTATTGTATATAGTAAGTAATGCATTTATTTATCTTACGACTTTTTATGTTCTGGTGTCAAAATATATCCCATGCGGACGTTGGCCTGCATCACAATGCGGGAGAACGGGCCCATTTCTCATTCGAAACTTAGGTCACAAGTCGTATGCTTTAACTACTTTTACAGAAGAGATTTTGTAAGAAAACACATTATGTCGGCTTAATATTTACATATTCACCGACAGTAAAGAAAAATCTAGCTTTCTTCTCTACAAAATATTCAAATACTAACGTAAGTGAAAAAGGGTCGATACCCACACTATTATAGTACTCTTTTTATTGAAACAATTTACATGATACGTCCAGTATTTATTATTCAATGATAAGATAATGATATGCTATGTGAACTATACAAAATAATGTTAAAGCATAAAATACAACCTCGGTATATAGACATAAAGTACAACGCGATTAGCCAGGACCTTTGGTCTTTTTGATGACAGTTTTTTTTTATTTGTAATTGACGAATTATCCGTAGACCATCGGATACAGCTTACACGAGACATCTAAATATGTATGTAAAATGACTTTTTGAATCATTGGATTTATATACAAATGTGTCAATAAGAAGCCAAGTTTTTGATGACATCATTATTGATGGGCTCCGAAATAAGAGAATGAATTACTTTTGAAAAATCACGCGGACTACTCTATTTTTATCCCTATTTGTTTGTTGCGAAATCTATCTTACATTTTACTGTGAAATATGATTCATTGGTTAATTTTGACATAAGCACAGTCTGCCGGCTATGATATATAGGACGCACCGTTCAAATAAGGAAAACATATCTTAACCAAAAAAGGTAAATATGTTGTTTCTGACATAAAGACAGATTGTCTGCTATAATACACAAGATGTACAGTTCTAATTTGGAAATACATTTGACATTTTACTGTAACGATACGGTAATATCGCTGACTTGGAATGAGAAAGGTCGTAATTAAAATCAACATTTCGTGAAAACAAGTAAAACTGTTTGAAAAATTTACTCCTTACTTATTGAAAAACAAGTTTTAACAACTTCATTTTGTACAACATATTATCAAGTTCCGATTTTCCTGAATATAGTCTCATAAGAAGCTCTTTATGATGCAGATTTCAAATATGTATCAGACTTGTAAGGTCGTAAGTAGTAGTTACGACCTTCTCATTCTATGCCATCGATATAATATTTTATTGTCACCGCAGACTATCTGTGTCAAGTATTATATAAGTGGTTTTGTCTTACTTTAAGAGTGCATGCTGTTGTTGAAGTACGCTAGGCATTGATATATCCACTTTACCGAGTCTAGTATGTTTGTACTACAAATTGTGATTTAAACAAAAACTTTTTACCAGACACTCGAGGAGTAAAAACGTCTGCCATTCACTTGGCTACTGATACGGCTTTAAAATGTAAGCGCCTGTCTGAACCTGACAGACGGGTCAATTGGCACTATTGTCATGAAAAAATCACTACCAGAAAACGCTTGTTTTCTTCCATTTTCAAAGATGTGTTAATTCTAAAATGGTGGCAAAACACTTAAGTTTACGACTAGGTGTCTTTGAAACCGTTTGTGTTCAGCAGTTCAGTTTATAGTATAAAGACACACTATCGCTCAAAATAGCACTTTCAAAGAATGTAGCGGAGATAGATACTTATGCCATTGTGAGTTAATAAAAAGTCAGAAGTACAATGAGACACAACACGGCAACAGTTTCTTATGCTTTTGATTATGCTATAGATAAATGTTTTGTTTATCATTTATATACAAAGTTATAAAGCAGCAGAGTGGGCTGGAATTCACCAAGGATCTTAAGGGCAAACTAAGAAATTTCTAAAAAAAACACAAATTGTGCTTGTGTGTATCAGCTAAACAGGAAAATCAAGAGTAACAGTTTTTACATCGTTTAGAAGCATTATGTAAAGAACTAAAATAATCACACAGAAGACATTGGTTAATCTTCGGTTCTTGTGAAATATTTGCAGCTCAATATTTTAACATATTAAAGTAAAACATTGATTTTATAACTGCTGACATAAATGCCAACATAAATGTAATGTAAGAAATTTAAATGTGTTTTTTGAGAAAGGCTTATGTCGAAACGTATAAATTATACTAGTATTTTAAATAACTGTTCCCTATGGCATTTAATCAGAGTTCAGTAAAACAATTTGAGTTTTCCCTTAAGATAAGATGCTGTGTGAATACCAGCCCTGCTATTCACGAGAGCGGGATGTCGTGTTAAGCAATGGTTAACATACGTTTGCCATTACCGGCACCCTTGGTACTAGGCAGTGTAGGATGGTAATTGTAAAACAATTATACTCTTAAAATAGTGGTGTGTCTCTTCAATCAAAATTGGTTGGCACTTGAAACAGGTGTCACACCGAAATAAAACAAACACTTCAAATACTTAGGCTAGTGTGATAACAGTAAACAACGTATCTTAATCCTTCTTATGATGAATTTAAATTGATTTCTTCACATACTGTCTTCTTTATTTTAAAGGTATTGTCCCAAAATACTGTTATTCAAAATCAAATATTTTTGAAACTTTTGTAAATGTTTCTAATGTTACAAATTGAATGTAAATGCAAAAGATGTGGATTTATATTGCCAGTTAAAATGAAGTTGAAACACTATTAGATATCGAAAATGTTACTAGTGTGCGTTTAATTATTGGTATAATGGTGAAATTATATTTTTATAACACATTTTTATATACACTTACTATGCAAAAATGAGATTCCAAACAGGTTTCAATAGGAATTTATCATTTAAACATTTCAACATTGAAATTGTTTTTTTTTGTTAAATATTATATAAACGTATGTTTATACCGGTAATATCCCGAGGTATGCCCCTTTAATGGTACTTGTGATAGAAATTCGGTGAGTAGGCCTACCGCTTTAAAATGTAAAGTTTTATAATTTGAATAGAATACCGATTCTCCTTTTGATTGATAAATTTAAGTTCAATATCATTAAATTGATCACCTCCAATGAATATATATATATACCCATTAAGCATATCCATATTGTCCGGTCAATTGTTTACAATAAAATGCCAGCCGTGTTTGAACAGCAACTTCTACTTGACTTAAACAAATATCACAGTGTCATCCCAGCTTAATATAAACTATAAATATTACCATACCCAGTTAAAAAGAAGAGGTTTATTTGAATAAATAAATCATAATTTATTGAACCAGTTGATTACATGTATGTTTGTCCTAGCCTTCTTTTTGCTGAACCTCTTTCGTTGTTGTCTGCTGGTTTGCTGAATTATGGTAATGATCGTAATTTTAAAGAAAAGACATACCTTATGGACAACGGATATGACCTAGAATTATTATATAAAGCCGGAGTTTAAATAATTGATTCATTGATTGAATACAGGTGTTTAATATCTTATCCGCGATGTAATGGTCCTTATTCGAAGCCATTACAACGTTTTCACACGTTTTTGTGTTTGAAGTCGCCGATTACATTAAAGAAGCGTTCCCTATAACTTTGATCGTTTAGATAGATTCAGGAATATTATACATAAGGCGGAGTCTTTTATAATTGATTCATTGATTGTTTACAGGTGTTTAATATCATATCCGCGATGTAATGGTCCTTATTGAAAGCTATTTTAGCTAGTTTGCGATAGAAAAAAAATCGTGTTTTTTAAAGATTTCTGAAAATCTATTTATCAGATTTTGGTAAAAAATTACACAGAACTATAATAACTTCCTACCTACTCCCATTTGGAATTTCATAATTTTTAATCACCAATTAAAAGACATTTATTCTTTATTACATATTGAAATTACATGCGCATTTACAGTTTAACGCAGGGAGGTAATCTGGTATTCCATTGATGATTTACTATCAATTATTTAACCGTTACCATCCGTGATCGGCGGGATTGAGATTGCTGTTATAAAGACAAGATTTAGGAGGCCCTTGTGATTCGGTTTATTTAGTTGTGTCGCTTATAAACAAAGTGCTGCAATAAAATGTGCTTCGTCATATTCACAGTCGGGCCTCGCTTGTGTTAAATTAAATAGGTTGCAATTACGCAAATAAACCGTTATGCGTATCACGTTACCTGCGACATTGGCTGTTGTAAGTATTAAGTTTTCTAACTTGATATTTCATACAAAACTACAAATATGTTACATAAAACTTATGAACAAAACTTTTTTAACTCATTTCTGATGTTGCTGAAATTTCAGTGTGTATTAGGTAGGTAGATGTATTTCATCTAATTGTGCAAAATTTCATACTTGTAGGTCTTGTAATTTTAGAGAAATCTTTAAAAAACATATTTTTTTTCTTTCGCAAACTAGCTATACACCGAACAGTGCCATGCTTTGACATATCGTATCCATTGAGACGCACGCAATTCCCTGATAGTTTGTTATTGCTGCATCTTATCTTAGAACAATGGTACGGCTAATATAACTGCAGAGGGTGAGGACGTTACGATGCTTGTGCGAAAGACCAAAATGCCATTGATATGTTGATAGATAAGCATCGTATTGACACGCAAATTGCCACAATCAGTCGATATATGTGGGTTCCATACAATTCTCTTAAATTATTCCTACCTCAATAACACGACAACGAGTGTGTATGTGTAGTTTTTTCTTCATGAACCAATTTTCATTCTAAGTGACGAATATTGAACACGATGCTTGACATCTTGTCCAGAATATTCAGATTTTAACCTGACAGTACTGACGTCGCTGAGATATTGCTGTCTGAAAATGAGAAGGTCGTTAGCACAAAATCGATATTTAGAGAAAGCAAGAAAAAAAACTCTCCGAAAATTAATATCTTACTCTGTAAAACAATTTGTTTACACATCAGTTTTGGTCAACATGACAAATTTCGATTTTCATGAATATAGGCTCATAAAAAGCGCATTGCGATGCTGATTTTAAATATGTATCAATATTCTCATCCTAAGCCAACAATATATACATGTTTCAGCGGGAGACATAATTAGAGTCAAATAATTTGAGAACCCATTCTTTGAATAATTCATTAGGCCATGACACAGTAGATGCCTCGTCGTGATTGAATATGACTAGGGCATCGATGATATTTATATATCGGATACGTGGCGAAGTAAATGTCTAGTTTCAGGCTTAATTGTCGTTTGTCCCAGACATATAAATAAAGACAGTATAATGAGGGGTTTCTAACAGCACTAGGGCATTAAATGACTCCTCTATGGCATTACCCAGAGGATCTGCTCACTATTTCTCTTGTCTTAGAGAGAACAAAGAATGATAATGAAAGATAGACCTGTAAGCTATGTCAAGTTCGATTGAGCCATAAAAAGATATTCGACGACTTCTAGAAAATTGATGAAAGAGTTTACTAAGCATACGGCATTTGACAACCTTTAAGATAAACATTTGAATGACGAACCAGCTTTTAAAAGGACAAGTGGTACTTTATACGATATTCACTGACACTTAAAACTAAACATTTTGTTTTGATATATAATTATATACAAGACTCGCACATTTAAAGCCGAATAAAAAACCGCATTAGGATTGTACCTTAACGTGCAATATTTACAATATGGAAAAGTTCAGCTACGATACTAATAATCTAATGGCACAGGTATAGAATAATAAAAACGGTTGTCTATCTTTAAGTTTCCATTTGAACATTTCACATCCTTGTTAGCAAATCGTTCTGTCTCGTATTTGGCTCTATGTATAAGCTCTTCAACAAGAACTACTAGTTTCTAATTGGACATGATTCTCTAAATAACAAAGATCACTAGATAAACTATCTTGCATGGTTTCCCCGATAGTTATTATACTTACAAGGTATGAACACCCTTTTCTCCTTATTGCCCTTTCTCACGAATGCTTTGTTTCAAACACAGTCTTAAAAGCGTTTTTTATAATCATAATGCTAATTTAGAGTTCTTAAACATAAAAGCAACATGATTTGTATTAATTGATGTAGTTAGTATCACAATTATGCCACACCCCCTTAAATATATGAGCGTACACGGTACAGTTCAACTTTCGAGACCAACGTCTAAATCTAGAAAATCACTAGTCTGTTAATACGGCCGATTTGCAATTAACACATCGGGACTTGACTGAGTTAGATTAAGGTTCATGTTTATGAATTCTATCAATGATTGTTGAGTTGAACGTGGTGATACACGGCTTTTGTATCACAGTCAAGCCAACAAAGTAACTACACTACGCACTGGAAATGAGTGCGATAACTGCAATACTGTACTGGGTGTCTATAATACCACCATACACACCCTTCCCTCCGTTAAACTTAATTACACAACTGAATGAGAACCAACACTCGCATATCTAATTTAAGCTCGTGTTTTATGTATATGGCCTTCACGAAATAAAATAATCTCGTGTTAACGTTCTATACTTTAACTTAAGTAGAATTTTTCACAAATTACACCCATTTTCTATGTAATGAAAGATGTTTCCATTACTGAGAACCATTTCAAGCGAATGCCTTTTATTTGAGAATTCACACCTAATATACAGTACAACCTCTCTAGAGTTGCCCTCCGTTAAGCAATGACCTGTCTATGACAACACATACAGGTCACATAAGCCGGTTTTAAGACTAAACCTGTCCTCGGTAGGGCACCAACCACTTTTTAACAGTCAATATTTATATTTATACCCTTATTTGTAGTGTGATGTGGTACATAGGCTGCTGTACTGTATATTCATTGTATGTTACTCCTAACCAAATTAAATCATTGTCGAGCACACCGAGCATAGCCGTTATTTGCCAGCCAGCCTTCTGCTGAATATGACAGTCGTATGTGCGCCTCCACCCGTATTTGAACCCGGGTCGCCAGATTAGATGGCAAGCGCGCTCCCATGTTCTACACAGGCCACATTTAATCATTAGTTAAACACCTGGATATATTTAGGTTTTTACACCAAAATGGAGAAATACTTTTAAAGAATCTATAAAATCGTCTGACTTCCAAGGCTAAACAGAATAATAAATTATAATTAAAAATAATGAAGGCAGTTAAATCACCAACAGCAGTTGTTTGTTTATGTCAGAAATAGGCAAATATGCGTTTATTGACATCACACTTGAAATCAATTGCCATACTTAATCCCTAACACAAACAGTTTTATTTTCCAATAAAATTGATTAGTTGACGCATTATATAATGTTATTAGAAGTCAATGGGAACTTCGCTATTATATTAAAGACAATTATAGCTTAATAACATTTCAATTATCTGTAAATTTGCATTTTAAATGTTGTTATACAACATCATTTTATTCGTTTGATATGGATAATTATTCCGAATGAAAAGTTCCCTCACCAAACCAAAACAAATTGTGTAATTTCTCAATCCTTAGGTAGGAGTTTGTTAATAACGTTGGCGATTGTACGAAGTATTTAAGAAGACATTTCACTTTCAAAGTTCACAACTTGAAATAAACGTTAGCGATGTGCAATCAGGTACATCTATTTATTATAATAGGACATGAGTGTGAATATCGATAATGCAAAGGAATGCATTAAATTACGTCAGTGGAAGGTTTTCCACCGCATGTCTTCCCTACGCAATATAAGCAAGCAAATGTAAATAGTTGAGCGCATCCTTCTATACGTGGCGATCGCTATGGTAGATATATATTATTATCAGAGTTTATAATATGTATGTTGGTATAGAGCGTCAACGTCCAGGCAGTAAAAAGTTTATCCCAACTTGATATGACAGTTGGCTGAACCATGCACCTGATAACAGACGTGACTAAACATATTCAGTCAATAGTCTTATAGATCTAACCCAGTTATGTTCACTGAGCATTTCTTTATACGTTCAGCTTATGTAAAAGGGATCCATTTTAATCGAATACGTATTGTTCTAATTTAGAAATACATCTGACATTTTACTCTAACAATACGGTAATATATTGTCACCGCAGACTATCTGTGTCAATTATTATGTAAGTGGTTTGTCTTACTTTAAGAGTACATGCTGTTGTTGAAGTATGCGAGGCATTGATGAATCCACTTAACGTGTGTCTAGTATGTTTGTACTACAAATTGTGCTTTAAACAAAAACGTTTACCATACACTCAAGGAGTAAAAACGTCTGCCATTAACTTGACTACTGATACGGCTGTAACATGTAACTATGGAAAGCCTTGACTGTCTTATACGTACAAAATGAACGTTGTTGTGTCCAAATAGCAATATATTAAGCCACGTTGTCAATATATTAAGTCAATATATCAGTATATTCAGTGAGAACGTCATTATATGATGCCGATGTGACGTAACATTGAGTCAATCTGTCATTATACGACGTGCATTTATGAATATATTAAGTGAAACGGTCGTCATATCGATTCAACAAGACAATATATCATGCCGATGTGACCATATATTGAGTCAATCTGTCATTATATGTGCATTTATGAATATATTAAGTGAAACAGTCCTTGTATTGATTCAACAAGACAATATATCATGCCGATGTGACGTTATATTGACTCAATCTGTCATTATACGATGTGCATTTATGAATATATTGAGTGAAACAGTCCTTATATCGATTCAACAAGACAATATATCATGCCGATGTGACCTTATATTGAGTCAATATGTCATTATACGATGTGCATTTATGAATATATTAAGTGAAACAGTCGTTATATCGATTCAACAAGACAATATATCATGCCGATGTGACCTTATATTGAGTCAATCTGTCATTATACGATGTGCATTTATGAATATATTAAGTGAAACAGTCCTTGTATTGATTCAACAAGACAATATATCATGCCGATGTGACGTTATATTGACTCAATCTGTCATTATACGATGTGCATTTATGAATATATTGAGTGAAACAGTCCTTATATCGATTCAACAAGACAATATATCATGCCGATGTGACCTTATATTGAGTCAATATGTCATTATACGATGTGCATTTATGAATATATTAAGTGAAACAGTCGTTATATCGATTCAACAAGACAATATATCATGCCGATGTGACCTTATATTGAGTCAATCTGTCATTATACGATGTGCATTTATGAATATATTAAGTGAAACAGTCATTTTATCAATTCAACAAGACAATTTACCATGCCGATGTGACCTTATATTGAGTCAATCTGTCATTATACGATGTGCATTTATGAATATATTGAGTGAAACAGTCCTTATATCGATTCAACAAGACAATATATCATGCCGATGTGACCTTATATTGAGTCAATCTGTCATTATACGATGTGCATTTATGAATATATTAAGTGAAACAGTCCTTATATCGATTCAACAAGACAATATATCATGCCGATGTGACATTATATTAAGTCAATCTGTCATTATACTATGTTCATTTATTCGGCATGATATATTGTCTTGTTGAATCGATATAAGGACCGTTTCACTTAATATATTCATAAATGAACTCAGTATAATGACAGATTGAGTAAAGTCATGAAAAAAATCACTACCAGAAACCGCTTGTTTTCTGCTATTTCCAAACCTTTGTTAATCCTTAAATGGTGGCAAAACCCTTTAGTTAACGACTACGTGTCTTTGAAACCGATTGCGTTCAGCAGTTCAGTTCATAGTAGCACTTTCAAAGAACGTTGGGGCGATGGATACTTATGCCATTATGAGTTAACAACTATTATAGTCTAAGTCACAATTAAGCAGCAATAAATGTATCTTAAATGTCAGAAGTTCAATTAGACATAACACGGCAACAGATTTTAATGCTTTTGACTATGCTAAAGATACATTACATTTTTTTGTCATTTTATATACCAAATTATAAAGCAGCAGAGTGGGCTGGAATTCCATGAGGATCTAGAGGGATTACTTAGAAAATTCTAAAAAAATCAAAATGTCCTTGTGTGTATCAGCTAGCCTAAACAGGAAAATCAAGAGTAACGATATTTACATCGTGTAGACCCATTATGTAAAGAGCTAAAACAATCACACAGAAAACATGGGTTAATCTTCGTTTCTTGTGAAATATTTGCAGCTAAATATTTTAACTTAAATAAAAATATTTGAGTTTTTCCTTAAGATAAGATGATTTATTAATACCAGCCCTGCTAGTCATGAGAGTGAGATAGATGTCGTGTGTAAGAATTTCAGGAGATTTCCGTTCTGTATGACGCCAGCTTGTTAAGCAATGGTTTCTATATGTTTACACCAGTGGTACTAGGCATGGTAGTGAGGCAATCGTAAAATAATTATGTTCATAAAATAGTGAGTCTATTCAATCAAAATTGGTTGATACTTCAAACAGGTGTCACACCGAAATAAATAAACACTTACAACACTTAGGATAATATGATTACAGTAAACAACGTATCTTAATCCCTCTTATGATAAATTTAAATTGATTTCTTCACATACAGTCTACTGTCCTCTTGCACATTTTAAAGGTACTGCACCCAAATACGGCGATTCAAAATAACATGTAATTTGGACATTTTGTAAATGCGTCTGATGTTACAAATTGAATGTAAATGCAAAATTATGTGGAGTCATATTGCCAGTTAAAATGAAGTGAAAACACTATTCGATATCGAAAATGGTTACTAGTGTGTGTCTATCGGTATAACGGTGACTTAATATTTAAAAAACAACATTTTACATACTCTTGCTATGAAAAATGAGATTCCAAGCAGGTTTCAATAGGAATTTATCAATTAAACATTTTAACAATTTTTAAGATGTTATATAAACGTATGTTCATACCGGTAATATCCCGAGGTTTGCCCCTTTAAGGGTACATGTGATAGAAATTCGGTGAGTAGGCCTACCGCTTTAAAGTAAGTAGTTTTATAATTTGAATACCAATTTTCCTTTTGATTGATAAATTTAAGTTCAATATCATTAAATTGATCACCTCCGATGAATATATAATGTACCCATTAAGCATATCCATATTATCCGGTCAATTGTTTACAATAAAATGCCAGCCGCGTTTGAATAGCAACTTCCACTTGACTTAAACAAATATCACAGTGTCATCTCAGCTTAATATAAACTATAAATATTACCATACCCAGTTAAAAAGAAGAGATTTATTTGAATAAATAAATCATAATTTATTGAACGAGATGATTACATGTATGTTTGTCCTGGCCTTCCTTTTGCTGAACCTCTTTTTTTTGTCTGCTGGTTTGCAGAATTTTGAATATGGTTCGTAATGATCGTAATTTTAACGAAAAAGAATACCTTATGGATAACGGATATGACCTCAAATAAAGCCGGAGTCTTTAATAATTGATGCATTGATTGTGTACAGGTGTTTAATATCTTATCAGAGATGTAATAGTCCTTATTGAAAGCAATTACACCGTTTTCACACGTGTTTGAAGTCGCTGATTACATTAAGAAGCGTTCCCAATAACTTTGATCGTTTAGATAGATTCAGGAATATCATACATTAATTGAGAATGATTATTGGTTAAACTCCTCAAATCTTCGCCAAAAAGCTCCCACCAATTACCAAGAAATAACGGAAATATATTTCCGTAACGAGCCGAAATAGTCACACAAGTAATTTCCCTTTGACCACACAATAATAAATCGCTTGAATCGATAAATTATAATTGGTGATTTGACCATATTTTGACCTTATAGAGACATATTTGCGCACACTTTCTTTTGACAAATCATGATAATTGATATTGCTTAGTACATTTACCTAATAAAATGTGATAGTAGAGAAAAATATGCTAGTTATAGGGAATGCCTCTTTAAAGGTGTTGTACTCATGGCCTTATGTACAAATATGAGCTGTTTCAATCATCATTTTTTATTTAATCACACATGAAATAACGTTTTTCTTTGCAAATGAATGTCATCTTTAACTTTAACAGTTATGTTATGTTGATAATTCACCTGGAACACTTACTCAATTAAGATATTTCAAAGATAGTTTGAACCTGGAATTTTGCAGCAGCTACCGCCGTCATAACCCCAAACAGTGCCGTGTTTTGACATAGCGTATCCATTGAGACGCACGCAATTCACTGATAGTATGTTATTGTCGCATTTTATTTTAGAACAATGGTGCGGCTAATATAGCTGCAGAGGGGTGAGGACGTTACGATGCTTATGTGAAAGACCAAAATGCCATTGATCTGTTGATAGATAAGCATCGTATTGACAAGCAAATTGCCACAATCAGCCCATATATGGTAGTTCCCTTCAATTCTTTTAAATTACTCCTACCTCATTTATACGACAACGAGTGTGTGCGCGTAGTTTTTCCTTCATGAGCCAATTTTCATTCTTAGTCAAGAATATTAAACACATAATGCTTGACATCTTATCTGTAAAACAATCTGTTTACTAAATCGATATTTAGCGAAAGCAAGAAAAAAAACCTCTCAGAAAATTACTATTTTACTCTGCCAAAAACAATCTGTTTACAGTTTACACATCAGTTTTGGTCAACATGACAAATTTCGATTTAACGAAAATAGGCTCATAAAAAGCGCATTGCGATGCTGGTTGTATATATTTATCAGTATTTTCATTCTAAGCCAACAATATATACATGTTTCAGTGGGAGACACAATTAGAGTCAAATAATTTGAAAACCCATTCTTTGAATAATTCATTAGGCCTCGAAACAGTAGATGCTTCGTCGTGATTGAATATGACTAGGGCATCGATAATATTTATATAACGGATACGTGGCGAAGTAAATGTCTAGTTTAAGGCTTAATTATCGTTTGTCCCAGACATATAAATAAAGACAGTATAATGAGGTGTTTCTAACTGCACTAGGGCATTAAAAGACTCCCCTATGGCATTACCCAGAGGATCAACTAACTATTTCTCTAGTCTTAGAGAGAACAAAGAATGATAATGAAAGATAGACCTGTAAGCTATGTCAAGTTCGATTGAGCCATAAAAAGATATTCGACGACTTCTAGAAAATTGATGAAAGAGTTTACTAAGCATACGGCATTTGACAACCTTCAAGATAAACATTTGAATGACGAACCAGCTTTTAAAAGGACAAGTGGTACTTTATACGATATTCACGGACACTTAGAACAAAACATTTTGTTTTGATATATAATTATATACAAGACTCGCACATTTAAAGCCGAATAAAAAAACCGCATTAAGATTGTACCTTAACGTGCAATATTTACAATATGAAAAAGTTCAGCTACGATACTAATAATCTAATGGCACAGGTATAAATTAATGAAAACGGTTGTCTATATTCAAGTTTCCATTTGAACATTTCACATCCTTGTTAGCAAATCTTTCTGTCTCGTATTTGGCTCTATGTATAAGCTCTTCAACAAGAACTACTAGTTTCTAATTGGACATGATTCTCTAAATTACAAAGATCACTAGATAAACTATCTTGCATGGTTTCCCGATAGTTATTATACTTACAAGGTATGAGCACCATTTTCTCCTAATTGCCCTTTCTCACGAATGTTTTGTTTCAACCATAGTCTTAAAAAAGCGTTTTTTTATAATGATAATGCTAGTCTAGAGTTCTTAAACATAAAAGCAACATGCTTGACTGATTTGATTAAGGTTAATGTTCAAGCATTCTATCAATGATTGTTGAGTTTAACGTGGTGATACATGACTTTTGTATCATAGTTATGCCAACAAAGTAACTACAATTCGCACTGGAAAAGAGTGCGATAACTGCAATACTGTACTGGGTGTCTCTATTATCACCATACAAACCCTTCCATCCGTTAAACTTAATTACAAAACTGAATGAGAATCAACACTCGCATAACTAATTTAAGCTCGTGTTTTATGTATACGGCCTTCACGAAATAAAATAATCCCGTGTTAACGTTCTTTACTTTAACTTAAGTAGAATTTCTCACAAATTACACCCATTGTCTTCGTAATGAAAGATGTTTCCATTACTGAGAACCATTTCAAGCGAATGCCTTTATTTGAGAATTCACACCTAATATACAGTACAACCTCTCTAGAGTGGCGCAATGTAAAGCAATGACCTCTCTATGACAACACCTACAGGTCACATAAGCCGGACTTTAGACTCAACCTGTCCTCGGTCGGGCACCAACCACTATTTAACAGTCAATATTTATATCTATACATGTACCCATATTTATAGGGTGATGTTGTACATAGGCTGCTGTACTGTATATTTATTGTATGTTACTCCTAACCAATTTAAATCATTGCCGAGCACACCGAGCATAGCCTTTATTTGCCAGCCAGCCTTCTGCTGAATATGACAGTCGTATGTGCGCCTCCACCCGTATTTGAACCCGGGTCACCAGATTTGATGGCAAGCACGCCCCCATGTGCTACACAGGCCACCACATTTAATCATTAATTAAACACCTAGATATATTTAGGTTTTACACCAAAATGGAGAAATATTTTTAAAGAATCTATAAAATCTTCAGACTTCCAAAGCTATACAGAATAATAAATTGTAATTAAAAATAATGAAGGCAGTTAAATTACCAACAGCAGTTGTTTGTTTATGTCAGAAATAGGCAAATATGCGTTTATTGACATCACACTTGAAATCAATTGCCATACTTAATCCCTAACACAAACCGTTCTAGTTTCCAATAAAATTGATTAGCTGACGCGTTATATAATATTATTAGAAGTCAATGGGAATTTCGATATTATATAAAAGACAATTATAGCTTAATAACATTTTAATTATCTGTAAATTTGCATTTAATTGTTGTTATACAACATCATTTTATTCGTTTGATATGGATAATTATTCCGAATGAAAACTTCCGTGACCAAACCAAAACACATTGTGGAATTTCTCAAATCTTAGGTCGGCGTTTGTTAATAACGATTGTACAGAGTACTTAAGAACACATTTCACTTCCAAAGTTCACGACTTGAAATAAACGTCAGCGATGTGCAACCAGGTTCATCGATTTATTATAATAGGGCATGAATGTGAATATCGATAATGCAAAGGAATGCATTTACGTTACGTCAGTGGAAGGTTTTCCACCGCATGTCTTCCCTACGCAATATAAGCAAGCAAAAGTAAATAGTTGATCGCATCCTTCTATACGTGGCGATATTTATGGTAGATATATATTATTTTCAGTGTTTATAATATGTATGTTGGTATAGAGCGTCAACGTCCATGCAGTAAAAAGTTTATCCCAACGTGATATGACAGTTGGCTGAACCATACACCTTTTAACAACGTGATTTGACAGTGGACTAAACCATGCTCTATGCAGTCAATAGTCTAATAGATCTAATTAACTTATGTTCACTCAGCATTTCGTCATACTTTCAGCTTAGGTAGACTTAATCCATTTTTCACAATTATTGTTATGTTTGCCCGTGATATCACATTTCTAAATCATGTACCTTTTTCACCAATACAATTTGACAGTGGCCTTAAACCGTGCACCTTGGAACCTACGTGAGTTCACAGTTGACTTATCCTCGAACAATTGCATCAAACATGGTTTGACAGTTGGCTAAACTATGCATCTTGGCACCAAAGTGATTTGACAAATTTGTTCTTAACCTACATTCAGAAGTCTGAGCAAAGACATTTTTACCGCCTTCTTCCATGCATGTTTAATCTTCAGAGAGCAATTTGTGTTTGAAGATTTCCTTCTTAATCAAGAATATCTACCTCCTTACCAGTGCAATAGCAAAATACATTTTGCAATAACCTTTTAAAAGCATTTAGATGTCATTAAAGTTATTGAAAGTGTTCCCAGTATAAAACACCAAACAGAAGCTATTGAGTTGCGTTTACTTTGTAGCGGTATTTAAAAAAGAATTTCAATAGACATTATGTTACGAAAATAAATTAAACGACTGTTCCGTCTGGACAGGTACATTAAATTATATTTTGAAATGAGAACAGTGACACTATTTGTTTACCTCATAGAAAGGTTTAAAATATTTTCTATTTATATCTGATGTAGATACATAAAATACTCAATCATTTTTTGAATTCTTATGATAGATCAGTTTTCATTTTATCAAGTTTAAAGGTGTCTTTACATAACTTGTTTGTAGAATCATTTTTGTTCACAGATACGGGAAGATTAATTTCCAATAGATAAAGTATGAGCTCAAGGTCTTGATGCTATTAATTTTAATACCCAATATTTAATTTATTTTCCTGATAATTAAGGATATATGAACCATAGTTCAGAAGAATAGTTTACATTTATCCACACCACATATTCAGATAACTTCCTCCGTGGTTGGCATCATGTTATGTGTAATGCAGTTGTATGTTTAGTAATATTGTAAAATCATATATTTCGTCACATTAACATTTCACATCTTTGTTATTCTTGACGTAGTCAGCCCACTGAGATCTTCAAAAATGTTACACTTCATACCTTCATCTTCATAAATGGGCAATCAAAGAAAGCAGCATTCTGGGATATGGCTGCAGTCATACGATTTTAGCTGCCTGTTATCAATTTAAACAAGGGGTTGATGCGGTTCGAATAGATTTCGCGAAGAGTTGTACTCGTGGGGGGAGAGACCTATCTGTTGTGGCAAGCTGCATCATTATATGTTAGAGGTAGACTCGAGTTTACAAAGAATGTTCCAAAAGATATTTACAATATGTAATTGATAAAAAAAGGTACGAGGAAATCCGGCAGGAAAGGTCATTCTCGTTCCAGTTGTTTGTAAACATCGCTATCCCGAGGCTATGACAGAAAAGAAATCACTTTCCGTTTGCAAAGCAAGGAAAATGCTGATACTGATTTTCTTTGTCTTCAGTGATTTGTTTAGTAACATAATACCAGTGTGTAAAACAAAATACTACCAAAATATTTGGTCTGGTTTGTTCATGGGTATATATATCAACTAGACATAAACACACGGTGTTCGCCATTTGCATTTTGCGCTTTGATCCAGAAACCAGATTCGAAATTTGAAACTACTTCCAAATTATCAAGAACTGCAAAACTATTTCAATTGAAATATCATTAAATATCATAAACTATTATCTTTGTTAAAGTATATTAACACGTTATGTAATGGGACAGCTGGTTGGCTTCTAATCGCATTGGTAGTTGATGTCCAGATACAGGATTATTAAATTAGGCAGCACACAGATATTTGCACATAAAACATCAGGAATTTTCGCACGGTGTATATAAATATTCAATAATGTAACGCTATACAATTTGTACAAAGATGAACACCAATAACTAGTGTTATTTTCTAGACGTCCAGTCATTTGCATTATAAAATAGAGTTGATGATTGATTTCATGTACTGATTGTACATTACTAGCCATCTAACCCCATGTAATCACTATATGCCGGAAATAAATATACATACAATAGATAAGTTACAGTAATACACACGATGTTCGTAGTTCCATTAGGGACTTCTGATATCGTTTTATATCTAGGGAGTAGATTTACAAACGAATTTTTGTTAAATACCCTAAATGTCACGGTTCCATAGTCATTTGCATATTCTAATATACGATTTTATCACATGTGCTTATTATCTGATAGCAGAACGTCTAGAGCACAAGGAATAAATTCTGGATATCAATATCAACAGCATTTTGTTGTTGGCCTCGAACAGCATTTTCTAATTATTATATCTTCTACTGTTGATATTATTCAATAGAAATCTACTTAAAGTTTGGAATTTAAATTGAATCTACAGACAAAATATGTTTCGTTTTATTTCGTTGTCCATTATTCCATTCACTCTCTCAGACGCTTGGTGCTAGCAATTATGTAGAAGAGCAAGCGTCTGCTGCGCACTAATGCTACGAGATACTATAAGAACTGTTATTTTATGAATATGTATTATCTATCAATTATTGAATTTTGTGATTTGGCAGATTTCATATCTACGTATTTAAGTGGCCCAACATTTTGTCAAACGCTTCAAAAACATGCACGTACACAAGGCATTTGCGGTTGGTACGAGCTCCGTGACGTCATTGAAAAGACAAACAACAAGCGATTCAAACACTAGTATATCTCTTGCTTGACGCTCAATATTACACGAAAAGCTGCTTTCTTTTCTCAAAAGACATCACCAAAATTAATATGGAGTGAGCCAAACAACTTTAGACGATATAAAAGAATGCTAACCGAATCGTTTTCTTGACACTCGGATATTCTTCCCACATGCCATCATTAAGACTTATATGGAAGCACTAGTGAGTCAAGTGACACTAGATATTATAAAGTACGAAAAGAAACCGGCTGAATCGCATTGCATTCTTTCTATATACCAACTGGTCTCTAGGGGTGACAAAGTAATATGGTACATTTATAAGAATGTTAGTAGCCTGTAGGTACAGACGTGATTCGAACAAGGAAAACATAACAATAAAACAGAGTCATACGTATAATTAATAAAGCTGTAACGGAAGGAGAAATTGGCGAATGGAATCGTCAACTATATTAGTCTCGACCTCTCAAAATACATGTCCGCTTGTTGAAGGGTCATAACTTTGCCAAATGAGTTAGTAAATTGATAATCATAGTCTCACGTGAAATCTCAAGTTAAATATTGTGTGGTGAATTATATCATGTGTCAATACTCGAACAGTTGATGACGTCATATACGTATAATACTAACGTTATTAGCAACGGACGTTCTAAAATGTCCATAAATGTAGATAGCATGGTTGTTCGGTAACATGGGTACAATTTATATCATATGTTGTCATAGTAATAGTCAGTCGCCCCTTAGTATGCCCACACTGATTAAAAAACTGATCAAGGCTCACTAAAACAATTGGGACTCACAATTTGATATTCACACATTTCTAAGCATATCATATTTATAAAAGATGCACCAAACGCCTCGAGTGAACACACTGGGTTGAATGTATAGCTCATATCTAACAATCCAAAAATCATATAATGTAACTTGGAAGTATAAAATAGTACACAATAAAGTATCAATCACCAAAAAACTGACATGGTAGGAGATTTGGTTATGCTAGTTTTACTAAAATCAGAAAAAGTAACCAAAATATCGTAGCAATTAAATTCTTCTTATACTTTTTGAAATACGGAATATACAGTTCAAGATGTATAACTATATAAAAACTCAAAATAATAAAAATGGAAACATCACACCGACTCAAAAGTTAAGTGAATGTCATTAAAATCATCAAACGACGTCAAACACAGTTGTTAACAAAATGGAGGAAGCTACTAAAAATGCATTATATAGGTTTCGTATGCATTGTTTCGGACAATTGTTTCGTAATTTCTTTATTGATTTGAATGCCCTATGATCCTGCATACCAATCTGATATGTAAAGCATGTAAAGCCCTTTATATGAACCATGATGTACTATAGCGTGCTAATGAACATACTTCAGTTTTATTATTCATATAGATCTAATCCAGATATGTTCACTCAGCTTTTCTTTATCCCGTCCGATTATGTTGAATGGATCCATTTTAATTGAATACGTATTGAACGTGGATTGCCGTAGTGTTTGCCTTTATATTATTACAGCATTCACTAATTGCTCATTGATTATTCGGCCTATAATTTATAAGTTAAACATTTGTTCTTAACCCACATTCAAAAGTCTGAGCAAAGACATTTAACCGCCTTTTTTGCATTCATGTTTGATCTTCAGAGATCGAACTGTGTTTGAAGACTTCCCTTTAAATAAAGAACATCTATCTCCTCGCTAGTGCAATATCAAAATGCATTTTGAAACAAGCTTTAAAAGCATTTGGATGTCATTAATATTATTGAAAGTGTACCTGTTGTAAAACACCAAGAAAGGCGATTGGTTTGTGTTTACTTTGTGGTGTTATTTAAAACGAGACTTTCTATAGAAATTACGTTACCAAAATAAGTTAACCGACTGTTCAGTCAGGACAGTTGTATTGAATTAGATGTTGAAATAGGAACGGTGACAACAATTGTATACTTCATAGAAAGTTTTAAAATATGTTCTATTTATATCTGATGTAGATGATATGTTAGATACTCAATCATTCTTTGAATTCGTATTATTTATCAATTTTCAAATTATCAAGTTTAAAGGTGTCTTTACATAACTGAATTATTGACTCGTAATGGTTCATATATATGGGAAGATCAATTTCCAATACGATACATTATACACCCCATGTCTTGATACTTTTATCTTAATACTCCTTATTTCATTTATTTTCCTGATAATTTAGGAAAGATAAATCATAATCCAAAAGATTCATTTATATTTTACTCACATCTCATATACAGACAACTTCCTTCGTGCTCGTATAATTTATCCCATGATAAGTCTAAATAAGTTTATTTTCGTCACATCAGCATTTCACATATTTGTTATGTTGACGAAGTCAGTAAATTGAGATCGAGTAATAAACTTCATACCTTAATGAATGGGCAAGGAAAGCAGCACTTGGCGATATGACAGAGGCAAAACGATTATAGCTGCTTGATAAATCAATTCAAAATATTACAATTGAATACAATGTTTTCAACAAGGGGTTGCTGCCGTTCGAAAAGATGTCCCAAAGACCTGTACTGGTGGGGAGATATGTCCGGCGGAATAAACATTTACATAGATTGTTCTTAACTATCTTTACAGTCTTTAATTGATAAAACCAACTTTCATTGCTGATGATAAACCTCGCCATCCCGAGGCAATGACAGAAAATAAATATCTTTCCGTTTTCATGGACGATTGTCTATCAATGTAAATACTGGGTACTTATTTTCTTCGTTATCAGTGATTTGTTGAGAAACATGATACCAGTGGATACAACAAAGACTACACAATTGCTGGGACTGGATTTTACATGAGTTGCTTTGTTAACTTATAGACGTAGACGTAAACAAAAGCTATGGCCAATGGCATATTGGCATTGATCAAGTAATCAGATTCAAAATTAATTTGAAACCACTCCCGAATTAGTATCAATAAATGCAGAACCATAGCCATACAACAACATCAATTAAAATATCATTAATAATAATACAGTTTATTCAGCAATATGTACTGTAACTGGACATGTAAATGGCTCATACTATAATCACATTAGCAGTTCATATCCAGAAAATGGAACATGTTTCGTTTTAAAAGTTAGAAACGGACAGATATGGCAACATTCTGCAAAGTCAGCTATTTTCAACATGTGCAATTTATATATATTTATTTGCCACGTTTGATGAACCCAACAACGTATTCTATATCCTGATGTCTAGACAAACAGTCATGCGAAGAATTAAAAACTTGCTGATTTATTTCATGTACTGAAGATAGATAACCCTTATATCCCATAAAATCACTTTATATCCAGAAGTAAATATACAGGGGTTGTATAACTTAAGGCACGCGAGGTTCGTATTTCCATTAGGGACTTCTGAAACCGTTCCATATCAAGGACATACATGTATAAAATCATACTTGTGAAATACCCTAAAAGTCACGGTTCCAAAGTCATTTACATATTCTCAGAATCGATTTTATCACAGTTTTCCATTATCTGATTGCAAGCATCTAGTGAACAAGGAATTACTACTGGATACACGCAAGATACGATATTAATATCAACAGCTTTTTGCTGTTGCTTCGAACAACGTTTTCTCAGTATGACATATTCTAGTGTAAATATTATACAATAAAAATCTACTTAAAGTGTACTTTTAGCATTGATGAACCTTGGGAATTGAAATTGTGTCAACCGACTAAATATTTTGTTTTATTTCGTTGTCCATTATTCCATTCTCTCACATAGACGCTAACTGTAAACAATAACGTAGAAGAGCAAGTGTTTGCGAACTTATGCTACGGGATACTTTAACTGTTATTGTATGAATATGTGTAACCTATCAATCATTGAATTTTGTGATTTGGTAGAATGCATATTTACGTGGCCAAAATTAACCGCTTCAAAAACATGCTAATTCACAGGGTATCAGCGGTTGGTACGGATTTCGTTACGTCATCGAAAATACATACTACAAGTAATTCAAATGCAAGTATATCCCATGCTTGATGGTAAATATTACACGTAAAACTGCTTTCTGTTCTCAAAATATATCACAAATATTAATATGGATTCAAGCGTGAGTAAAACAATTCTAAACGATATAAAAGTACGCACAATGAAGCTAGCTGAATTATTTGCTTGGCACTTTCTTCTGACATGACAAATTCAGACTTATATGGAAGCAATAGCGAGTCAAGCAACATTAGACGATATAAAGTACGAGTAGAAACCGGCTGAATCGGTGCATTGCTGTCTTTCTATATACCAACAAGTCCCCAGGGGTCACTATTGTATTATTATTAGTTAGATTTTATTAGAATGCAAGTGGCCTATAGTTACAGACGTGATTTGAACAAAGAAAACAAAACAATAAAACAGGGCGCTACGTATAATTAATATGGTTGTAACGGTCATGGCAATTGTCGAATTGAATCATCAACTATACGAGTCTAGACCCCTCTAGCCACCAGACATTTTAAATGTAGAATTGGGAAGCAATATACGATTCTCTCGTAGTTCACTTGTGGCTATGTTAGACTGTTAGTATTATTAGATCTTTTGTGCTGTGAATTTGTCCTGTGGGGCTCGGATTTAATGACGGAGTTTGTAATTTTTCTACGTACATTAAGCTCCATACACATAGCTCGATCTGAACTGCACAATGCCATTTATATAATTCAAAACATATTACTAAAGAACAATACATTTAATTATGTTGTCATACAGTTATGAATTGTCGTGTTTAGTAGTAAAGTGTGCTGGCGATCCATGTTTGATTCCCGATGGCGGAACGTCATACTCTTCCATTACAAACTATCAATATTGCCAATTTGCCTCCACATGTGAAGACTTATTGGTTCCTTGTGAACGACTAATAATAGTTGCTGGTTAATATACAGTTAATGGGAACCAGTATAGATAATTGTATGCGGCATTAACATGACTTAGCATCATACATTGCATTTGGACATTTAATATTTGTATTGATGAGTAAGTCAACGCTGAACATACATAAAACTTATCGCTCAGCAACTACAGCAAAAGTCTATGAATCGCTTTGAGATACATGTAGATTATCGCTGATCTAGCTCAGCCAGTGTCAACGAGGCGCTTTGACAGAGATTATTACACAGAAACCTACACTCACTGTCATCAGGACCCATTCCGTGTGATTTTTCGAATGATGCTTCAATAAATAGATAAAATAAAGCAATCTACGATGTGCGATAGATTCTGCTTTATTTGACACTATAATCGTGACATCCTGTCGGAACGATAATTGATGACCAGATTAACAAAAGTTTCAACTATAACTTGAAATATCATCTTTATTTGTAGCCTCAGAAAATAGGTGCCAGTAATGTTGTCTAGAAGGTTGTATGATAATTTTACACTTGAACAGTTTCAGCAGTGGATCATTTAGAATGATGGATGTAAACACGCAAAGTCGACTCCAAGATGATGTCTCTATCAGAGTATCGGTATTAGGGCATTTTCAATGCACACAACATAGTGTAACCAATGAGGATGCCAAGCAAACGCGTTCGGCATCATTGATAGCGTACACACGTGATTTTTGCCCGTGATATGAAAGTTGACTAAATCATGCACCTTTTCACCAATACACAGAAAGAACTTAGTCCGCAAATCACTTTACCTATACAAATTAATTTAGTAACGGTATCATTGATAAATTGCCACAGTACGTCGAAGCATTTCTAGTCGATATTAAGTTATGAGTTTGATAGTGAAGGCATTAAAAAAACACACCTTTTTTCAGAATAATGCAAATGAGAAAACTACGAGGGTTGTCCCAGAAAAGCGAATAATTCTTGATTTATTTACTCCAACATAATGATATAGTTTTATAATTTTGCATGGACATTTCTACAACCATAGCACGTGTAGTTGACGAAATTATTTTATATCAGTCTACACACGGTATAACCGGATGCGTGGTCGGCCGAGTGATGCGTTACGGCCGAGGTAAATACTGATGACGGGTAAGTAGTGGGGTTATATTTCTTACCTGAACGTATCGATTTCGATATTTCTTTTGGATCTAGCGATTTGTGAATGACCACCAAGGTTTAAATGTACTATTCACGCAGCTTCGCAAGCTATCTTTGCGGAATAAATCTGATAGAGCCTGTTTATACACGACACACAGAAAATAATGCTCAATTCTCACATAAATTGTCCGAAATTAAACAGTTTGCGCTAGTATTGAACTATTTAACCTCATAGATCTAACGAAAATTCATATATGAACAATTCTGTAAAGTTACAACTCTGTCCGTGCCCTGAAACCAACGATTGACCCCTTCAAAGAGACCCTAGTATGCGCCGAAATGATGACGATTACAGCCGAGGAGATTTTGTGATGATGACGTTTACGGCCGAGGACGAAAAATATGGATGACGTTTACGGCCGAGGAAATACTTACTAAAAACGGTCATTTTTCGCAGTTTCAATGGTTTTCTCACAGGCAAAGTATGGATTATTCGCCAGAGTACATTCCAATGAACATTTTTTTACCAGAAAATGTTGGATAGGATTGCCTTACACTTATTTTATTTCTATATATTTGATATAAACGTCATTTTAGATATCTATGACTTTACAAGACAGGTATTTGTTTGTTTGATAAAAGAATTTAACAGTCTACATGATCTCAACAAAGAACGCCAGTCAGTATACAGAAAATGACACTCTATTGAACCAGTCCATACCGTTGTGCTCCCTGTCTTCACCGGGACGTGTCTTGCACACATTCTTGTGTTTTTCATATTTTACAGAGTTGTGCACCAGTCAGTTGCAACCACGACCCATATCCCCGGGGATGGGCATTGGATAGGCGAAACAAAGCCGTGTTTTACCTTCCAGCTTTCCTCGCCGGATAAATGTAGAGGATTAAATGTCCGAACCAATATCCCGGGGACAATGTTAAGCTGTCAGAGGTCGGTGAATACTGGAGATTTTACCATCAGCTATCTCCTACAGGGTGGGGGAATTGCGGTGGGTTTCACAACCCGAAAGTAAAATTCCACACCAATACACAAGGGTGGAGACCGTGGATGCAACTGACTGATGCATTATTTAAATGTTCGTATATTCCTTTATTTGTTTTGGCGGTATGTTTTTTATGGTTGGAGTAGGGAAAGAAAAATGTTCATTCTGAACTGATGATAAACGTTTTTTTAACCCTGTACATATCTTAATGGGTATACAGAAGGAAACGTTTTAAATACCGTCATCGACTCTTCCTATCACGGGCTAGGACCGCTTCTGCTGTTACAGTGGCCATGCCGTAGGTCTAGGATCGCTTTTGCTGTTAACGCACGGTTGTTTCATGTCTAAATCCCCGCCCTACAGCCAGAGCTGACATTCCAAGTCTCCGGGGTCGGTACACGTAATCACATAAATCGCGGGTCTTGGAACCGAACTAAAATATATTTACTGGGACTAGGAGTCGATTAGGGTGTCTTTTTGCCACGCCTTGTGAAGATTTGTCGGTCTAATTCTCCCTGTACTCTCGCCGGCGGTACCGGGACCTGCACCGGGACAGTGAGAACGGGGCTAAAGTAATACTCGATTTCTCACGTGTAAATTCCAATAATATAAAAGATAATTTTAAAAAAATATATTTTTCTCCAAATTACGCTATGAAGTCATGATTTGAAGCCAAAACATATGTCTTGAATTAAAAAAAAAAAAAAAAAAATATCGGCTCCAGTGGTGTTTGAACCCACGATCTATAGGAAATTCGATTACCTTTGAAATTAATTATTTTATGAAAAATGTTCATCACATAAGGACAAAATACATCATACATTTAAATGACAAACGGGCATCATAATAATGACACATGTTCATCATATAATGACAAATGCACATCAAATGATAATCATAATATGGCAAACGGACATCATAAAATGACAAAACATTGTCATATTATGACAAATGGACATGATATTTTTTATATCACGGTATAACAACATAATGCAACAGTTCTGCTTATCTTAAGGCAGCTGTGGCGTTCCATAGAGCTAGTCAGAGTTCCGTGTGACCATATTTCACAATCGTAGTGAAATAAACAAAAATATGTCTTGTAAATAACATAGCTCTCCAAAATGACATTTGATATTGAAGATATAAGAATAATATAAGTGTAAGGCAGCTCTTTTCCACATTTTCAGGCCAAAGGGCAAAGAAGTGTTCGTTCAGGTGTACACTTGAGAATGATCCATACTTTGCCGGTGAGAAAACCATTGAAACTGCGAAAAATGACAGTTTTTAGTAAGTATTTCCTCGGCCGTAAACGTCATCCATATTTTTCGTCCTCGGCCGTAAACGTCATCATCACAAAATCTCCTCGGCTGTAACCGTCATCATTTCGGCGCATACTAGGGTCTCTTTGAAGGGGTCAATCGTTGGTTTCAGGGCACGGACAGAGTTGTAACTTTACAGAATTGTTCATAGATGAATTTTCGTTAGATCTGTGAGGTTAAATAGTTCAATACTAGCGCAAACTGTTTAATTTCGGGCAATTTATGTGAGAATTGAGCATTATTTTCTGTGTGTCGTATATAAACAGGCTCTATCAGATTTGTTCCGCAAAGATAGCATGCAAGACTGTGTGAATAGTACATTTAAACCTTGGTGGTCATTCACAAATCGCTAGATCCATCAGAAATATCGAAATCGATAAGTTATGGTAAGAAATATAACCCCACTACTTACCCGTCATCAGTATTTACCTCGGCCGTAACGCATCACTCGGCCGACCACGCATCCGGTTATACCGTGTGGTCTATGTCGTATTCGATAAATGGATGTATTTGTAACCCATGGTAACGGTTTACGACCGAGCACGAAAAAGTATGTATCACAAAAATGAATTAAAATATTTATTGACAATAATATTTAAGCAGTTTTAGCCGCATCGCGCCAAAATATATAATAATAATTAGCATCTTTAGGCGAGTTTTTATACAATGATTAATAGTGGTGATGTCATATTTGATGGGTTAATGAAGTAATATAACAACGTTGTTAGAATTACAATATATAAAAATCACGACGTCAGACGACGTTACGGAGTGAGTGCCATTTCCTAAGCATTGTGTTATACCGTATATAACATAGAATTGTATCCTGCGGAACGATGAATTATGAATAATCCACAGCACAATACACCAGGGTAATTCGGCAGTTGTTTTTAAGATTCCCTGACTTTTTGTTTGGCACAGAAAGGAAGCGGAACAAACGTCACCAGACGGACCGTTCAAAACTAAAACTTACGTCAGATCGCTTCCTACACTATCCACACAAAATTTCAGCTCAAGCTGTCCATTTTGAAAAACCTTTAATGCATTTTTGACAGTATGTAAAGAAATATATTTCCAAAGAGTTGATAACAATTTTGGAAAACAGCATTCTGTGATATGGCTGTGGTCATACGATTTAAGCTGCCTGTTTTTATTAAACAAGGGGTGCAAATAGATTTCCGGAAGAATTGTACCCGTGGTGAGACATATTTGATGTGGCATACCGCATCAATATATTATGTGAGCGGTAGATTAGAGTTAACATAAATTGTTTTAATCTGTTATTGATAAAATTCACTTTCATTGCTGTTGGTAAACACAGCCACCCGAGGCTATGGCAGAAAGGAATTCACTTTGCGTTATCAAGGCCGTTTGCCAAGGAAGGTAAATTCTGGTACTGCTTTACTTTGTCTTCAATGATTTATTTAGTAACATGACGTCAGTGTGTCAAACAAAAGACTAACAAAATACCGAGTCTGGTTTGTTCATGGGTAGATACATTAACTAGACGTAAACAAATGGTGTTCGCTATTGACACTTTGCGCTTTGATCCAGAAACCAGATTCGAAATTGGAAACCACTGTGATTATTATCAAGAACTGCAAAAACAGTCATAAAACTATTTCAATTGAGATATCGTTAAATATTATAAACAATTAGGAGAGTTTATTTATGGATATGTTATGTATATCGGAACTTGTTTGGCTTCTTCTCGGGTTCGTAGGCTATTTTGAGACTCAGGTTTATTTAATTAGGCACGACACAGCTATTGGAACACTAAACAGTCAGAAATTTAGGCAAGGTGTATACAAATAAAAAACCCATGAAATAATATACAATTCTTACATAAATTATTTTGTTTTCTAGAGACTCAGTCATGTGTAGAATAAAACTTGATGATTATTTTCATATACTGATGGTAAACAACTAACCATTGTACCCGATAAAATCACTTTATACCGGAAGTCAATATACAAGGTAGTATAACATAAGACACACGAGGTTCGTACTTCCATTAGGGACTTCTGAAACTGTTCTATATGAAAGACATATATTTACAAAAGATACTTGTTTAACTCCTCGTAGATCACGGTTCCATAGTCATTTACATATTCTAAGATACGATTTTATCACATTTATCCATTATCTGATCGCAAACGTCTAGTGAACAAGGAATAACTTCTGGATACACTCAAGATGCGATATCAATACCAACAGAAGTTTGGTATTGGCTTCGAATTTTTTTTTCTAAGTATGACATCTTCTAGTGTGATTATTATTCAATAGAAATCGATTTAAAGTGTACTTTTATCATTAGTTAACCTTCGGAATTTAAATTTAGTCTGCAGACGAAGTATTTCTAGTTTTATTTCGTTTTCCATTATTCCATTCTCTCCCTCATACGCTTGGTGTCAACAAATATGCAGAAAAGCAAGCGTCTGTGCACTAATATTGCTAGTGACGTCATTAACTATATACGAGCTACTTTACTTGAATCACATTTCATCTGATGTTTTATGAATATGTATTATGCATCTATCATTAAAGTTTGACATTTGGCTGATTCCATATTAACGTGGTCACTTCAACAATCGCCCCTAACCGTTAATTGTTAGTACACAAGAGAATATCATCCGGTTGGCACGAGTTTGCTTTTTGGCGGCATTACAAAGACAAAATACAAAGAGTCTATATCCAAATTTTATTTTCAGCAGTAAACAATGCAAGCAGGTTGGGTTGAGTGCTACCTTCCCTTTCGGATTTTCTCATACCTTTTTTCTATTCTTAAATAATTAAGCAAGAGTGAGTAAAACAACTCTAGACAATATACAAAACTAATTAAGCTAGCTGAATAAAGTTTGCTGCCTTTGCACAAACAAATTTCTTGACGTTGGGATTCTCCTCTCACATGACGTAATCAGACTTATATGGAAGCAATGAAGTGAGTCAAGCAACACTAGACGATATAAAATACGCAAAGAAACCGGCTGACTCACATTGTTGTCTTTCCATTCTATAAACTAACTGGTCCCTAGGGGTAAAAAAGTAATATTGCAAAGACAAAATACAAATAGTCTATATTCCAATTATATTTTCAGCAGTAAACACTACAAGCGGGCTTCTATTATTAAATAATAAAGTAAGAATTACTCAAACAACAACTCTAGACAATATACAAAAATATTTAAGCTAGCTGAATAAAGTTTGTTGCCTTTGCACAAACACATTTTTTGACGTTGGGATTCTCCTCTCACATGACTTATTCAGACTTATATGGAAGCAATGAAGTGAGTCAAGCAACACTAGACGATATTAAGTACGAAAAGAAACCGGCTGACTCACATTGTTGTCTTTCCATATACCAACAGGTCCCTAGGGGTCGCATTTGTGTTGTTCAAAGTATGATATTATTAGAATGTAAGTAGCCTGTAGTTACAAACGTGATTCGAACTAAGAAAACATAACAATAAAACAGAATAATACGTATTATAACAATAATTAATAAAGCTGTAACGGAAGAAAAAATTGGCGAATTGAATCATCAACTATAATAGTCTAGACCTCTCTAGACACAAGACATCTTTTATGTTGTATATCGGCTGTCTAGTGGTGTTCACGCTCATTCGGCCAGCTTTTAACCGATAAAGAAAAGTCACTTGTGGCTATCATAGTCTGTTAGTAGCATAAGCTATATTATATGTGGTAAAATTGGTCCTATGGGGTTTCAATTTAATAAGTCTGCATATTGGCGATATCATACCACGAAAATCATTTTTAGATGTTTTCTGCAGATTTTCCGAAGAGCTGAAAGACCTATTGGTGTGGCAGTCCGCTCCAGTCTCTCATTTCTGATAGAAAACATCCACATCCGGAGGATATGGCAGAATATAAATCACTCTCCGTTTTCAAGGCCAATTGCCAAGCACGGGAAATGTTTGTGCTACTTTTTGTGATTTATCTATTGAAATGATGCCATTGGGTAAAACCTAAGAACTACAAAAAAACTGAGCCTGTTTTTTTACATGAGTTCGATATATCAACTAGACATAAACAAAATGTGAAGGACTAATCCATTACGACAGGCCAGACTCGATTTCTTTTTAATATCCCCGCTTTTATTAACAAATGTTTCTGATATACTAATTAAACCAAGTTTTCGATCAGATCATTCAATTATAATTTTGAAACTCAACTTTTCAAAATTTAAACATTAATGCGGTCTATGGAAACATAACAATTCACTGCTAAACGATATAGACTACTTACATGTAATCAATGAAACAATCAATGAAACTATCAGACAATATGCTCTGTCTGTCTACAATATCGATACAATTCTTGAAAATCCTCCCTTGGACATACAATTTACAATAAATGACCAACTATTTTTAGAAACTTTACTTATGGAAATACGCGGAAAGTCCATCTCTTATAGCTCGTATAAAAAGAAAAATACAAATCAAAATGAAATTAATATAAAAAAGAAAATCGAGAATCTAGAAAACCCTCTCTTAGAAAAAATATAGACACGTTAAACGAATTAAAAACCGAACTGAAGAATATTCAGGAAAGTAAATTAAAAGGTTATATGGTGAGATCGAAAGTTGACTGGGTTATAAATGGAGAAAAACCAAGCAAATTATTCTGCAATTTAGAAAAATATAACTATACAACAAAAACTATCAACAGACTTGTTAAAGCTGATGGAACCGAGTTAACCGATTAAAAGGATATACTGAACGAAGCATCGTATTTTTATAGAGAACTATATTCTAAAAAACAAAACGAGATAGACTCGGATATTTTTAACAATTTTATACACGATATAGACATACCTAAATTGACAAATGAAGAATCAAACTCAATAGAAGGTTTTATTACATTAAACGAATGTTCAGAAGTCTTGAAAACTATGGCTAATAATAAAAGTCCTGGAACGTCAGGATTCAGCTCTGATTTTTACAAGGTTTTCTGGAAAAGAATTGGTATTTTTGTCTGCAAGGCGCTAAATGATGCTTTCTTATCAAATTCATTAACGATCACACAAACTCAAGGAATAATAACATGTATCCCAAAAGGTGAAAAACCAAGACAATTTCTCAGTAATTGGCGTCCAATTACACTTTTAAATAGTGTTTATAAAATAGGTTCTGGGTGCATTGCGAATAGATTAAAAAAATATCTTGAAAAATTAATAAATACTGACCAAACAGGTTTTATAAAAAATAGATTTATTGGGGAAAACACGAGACTTATATACGACTTAATGAAACATACTGAAATAAATGATATACCTGGATAATTATTACTAATTGATTTTGAAAAAGTATTTGATTCTCTATCGTGGGAATTTGTACAGAAAAGTCTAACTTTGTTTAACTTTGGAAATGATATAAAAAGGTGGTTCAATGTATTATATAAAGATAGTGTTTCAGCTATTACACAGTGTGGATTTTTATCCGACTTCTTTAAAATACAACGTGGTTGCCGTCAAGGTGACCCGTTAAGCTGTTACATCTTCATATTGTGTGCTGAAATTCTGTCCTTGAAAATTAGATCAAATAATAATATCAAAGGTATAAAAGTGAATAACGTAGAACACAAACTGTCACAATTTGCAGACGACACAACAATTATCCTTGATGGCTCTTCTGAATCTCTCAACGAAACCTTGAATATATTATCAGATTTTACATATCTCTCTGGACTCAAAGTAAATTTTGATAAAACCAAAATAGTCTGGATAGGTAAACATAAATATAGCTCTAACACCATCAAAACAAAATGGAAACTGTCTTGGAATCAAAGTAGTTTCGAGATGTTAGGAATAAAATTCCACGTAGATCTTGAAAAGATGATAGAACTTAATTATACAAATAAAATACTT
The DNA here is from genome assembly GCA_963678985.1 of Spisula subtruncata. Taxonomy (NCBI): domain Eukaryota; kingdom Metazoa; phylum Mollusca; class Bivalvia; order Venerida; family Mactridae; genus Spisula; species Spisula subtruncata. Next base: position 14,329,089 of record OY787666.1, on the reverse strand, counting down.
AAGATGAATAAAATATTAGCAAATTGGAAGCGACGAAACCTAACTCCCATCGGGAGAATCTTAATAATTAAGACTTTAATACTATCTCTTTTCAACCACCTATTTACATCCCTTCCTAATCCTCCTTTTGAAACTATTAAAACTCTAAACGATACATTTTCGGAATTCGTTTGGCAGGGTAAAGCAAGAATAAAGAAAGAAGTTTTGAAACAACACTATTCACGAGGAGGATTGGGAATGGTGGATATATTCGCATTTATATGTTCTTTGAAAATCTCTTGGATAAGGAGAATTATACAAACCAATAGTAAATGGATAAATATAGCAAGTACGCTATTTAGCATTGACAAATTAATAAAATGTAGCACTCGTTACCCTATACTAATAGTAAATACATTAAAAAAACACATTTTGGAAAGATGTGTTTAAAGCGTTAGTTAAGTATAATGAACATCAGCCACTTAAGTAAATAGATTTATTAGCTTATCCTTTATTTTATAACCCTAAAATCTTGGTAGGGGGCAATACTATATTTTATAAAACCTGGTATGAGGCTGGAGTGCAAACAATAGGAGACCTTATGAATGAGGACGGTAACGTACTAAGTCTAGAGGAATTCAACCTGAAATTCAGTCTCCAAACTAACTTTGTTCAATATTATGGAGTAAAACTATCTGTAAATAAATGCCTATCAGAATACAAAAATAAATACAATACAATGCTTATTAAACCATTCTTTCCGCCGTGTTTCAAAGACATTCTAAAATTTAAAAAAGGTACACAACCTATGTACGATATAATGACACAAACTCAAGTAATGCCATCGAGCAAATCAAAATGGATGGAAAAACTAAATATGAATTTCGATGATAAAGATTGGTTCGCAATTTTTGCTTTACCGTTTGAAATTACAAGCGATTCTAACATTCAGTGGTTCCAATATAGAATAGTACATAGAATCCTTGGAACTAATTCATTCTTATTCAAGATAAACATTAGGCAAAACGAACACTGTTCTTTTTGTAAAACATCATCAGAAACAATTGAACACTTATTTTGGCACTGCCCAGTAACCACACAATTTTTAAAAAATATGTGTTTGCATAATACAACTGTTACAAACTATTTAAATAGAGAAAATTGTATCCTAGGAATACGAGACAAAAACAAAACAGCCTTAAACCTCTTATTCTTCTACACCAAAAGATTCATCTATAACTGTAGATTAAAAGATACAGTTCCCACTATTAATTACGCTAAACACTATATCAAGTACCAATACAACATATTAAAAGAAATAGCTATTAAGAATCACACCATCAACAATTTTAATGATACTTGGAATGACATAACCGGACTTTTCATATGAATCTCCAGATAACTCACCTATACAAATAAACAAATAACATACCCCAAACCGGAACCAGAATATTATAAGAAAAATATAAGAATGTCCCATTGTCAAAGTTGAGTTCTTACTATTTTCCCTAAAAACTGAGGAGAGAGTGTAAGTTTATATGTATCATATGCACCATCTATTACTATACATGTATTTTATATAGCAACATGTTTACAATGTGTAAAATTGTTTAATATTTCTGACATTCTGTAAATTTGACAGTGCAATTATGTGTAAACAACTATACATTATATAGTATCATAATTATGTACTAATCCAGGTATTTACTAACTCAAAACTTGTAAGGTGTGTTCTGTGATGTCCTCGACCCAGACACACCTATTGACGAGGAAAATAAACTAATACTCCACCTCAAAAAAAAAAAAAAAAAAAAAAAAAATAAATAAACAAAATGTGTTTACCATTAGCACATTGCGCTTTGATCTGGAAACCAGATTCGAAATTTTAAACGACTATCATTATTATAAAGAAATTCAAAATTGTTATAAAACAATTTCAACTTAGAAATCATTGAATATTATTAACTATTAGCAGAGGTTATGTATGGCTATGCTATGTATAGGGACAATTGGTTGGCTTCTTTTCGCGTTGGTACATTGGTATTTAATTTCCAGACATGGGTTTATTTAATGAGGCACCAAACAGCTATTGGTACATTAATATCAGGAGTTTTCGCGAGGTGTATGTAAATATACAATAATGAAATAATATACAATTCTCACATAGATGAACACCAATAACTTATTCTGTTTTCTATGTAGAATAAAAAATATTAATTTCATGCACTGATGGTACATTACTCACCATTGTACACCACAAAACCACTTTATGCCGGAAGTAGATATACAGGGGTAATATAACTTAAGACACGTGATGTTCATACTTCCATTAGATACTTCTGAAACCGTTCCATATCAAGGACATAGATTTACAAACAATTCTTACTGCATACCCTTAAAGTAAACGTTTCATAGTCATTTACATATTCTAAGATACGATTTTATCACATTTTTCCATTATCTGATTGCAAAACGTCTAGTGAACAAGGAATAAATCCTGGATACACTCAAGATGCGATAATAATATCAACAGAATTTTGTTGTTTGCTTTTTAACAACTTTTTCTAAGTATGACATCTTCTGGTTGGATTATTATTCAATAGAAATCTACTGAAAGGGTACTTTTATCGTTGATGAACCTTGGGAATTTAAATTGAATCTACAGACGAAATACTTCTTGTTTAATCCCGTTGTCCATTATTCCATTTTCTCCCACAGACGCTTTGAAATTGAAATTTGAAATTGAAATTTGAAATTGAAAGTTGGTGTAAACAATTATATAGAAGAGCAAGCGTCTGCGCACTAATGTTGCGAGATACTATAACCGCTATTTTATGAATATGTTTTATTTACCAATCATTAAATTTTGTTTGTTGGCAGATTTCATATATACATATTTTTTTTAAAGTGTCCCACATGCTAACTAGTACATTCTTTTTTCTTTTCTCCAAAGACATCACGAGTGAGACAAACAACTCAAGACGATTTGAAAATACGAGTAGTTGGGCTAGCTGAACCATGTTTTTGACGTTGTTTTTGTCTTCTCACATTACATAGTATAATTCAGACTTATATGAAAGCAATAGTACATAACACTAGGCGATATAAAGTACGAGTAGAAACCGGCTGAATCTTTGCATTTCTGTCTTTCTATATACCAATAGATCCCTAGGAGTCACATTTGTATTATTCGAAGTAAGGTATTATTTGAATGTAAGTAGCCTATAGTTACAGACGTGATTCCACCAAAGAAAACATAACACTAAAACAGGGTAATACGTATAATTAATATAGCTGTAACGCTCGAGGCAATTGGCGAATTGAATCATCAACGATGCGACTCTAGACCCCTCTAGCCACAAGACATTGTTACTGTTTCATTGGGAAACAATATGTCGATGTGTTTACGCTCATTCGGCCGGCGTTAAACTTTTGAAGAACAGACACTTGTTGCTATCTTAGTCTGTTAGTATCATTAGTTCTATTGTGTTGTGAAATTGGTTCTTAAGGATCCACGTTTGATGACACCTGCATATTGCAAGGTTTGTCGCTTTTCCAGGGGCATTAAGTTCACTGATTATAGCTCCATCAAAACGATGCGCCTTGACAGAGATTATTACGCAGCAACACCCAGTCACGGTCATCAAGGCGCGTTAAAATGTGATTTTTCACATGTTGCTTTAATAAAAAGATATAAATATATCTGCGTTATACGGTAAAGTCAGCAATATTTTGACACTTTATTGGTGTTATTATGTCGGAACTATGATAGGTGACCAGATTGTCCATAGTTTCAACTATAACTAGAAATGCCATCTCTATTTGTAGCATGAGGAAATTGGACGGAGATTTAGCATAAACACACAAAGTCGCTTTCAAGTTGCTGTCTTAATAATGTATTAATGCATTTTCAAAGCACATGTTGTATTGTAACAAATGGGTGTGCCTCCTAGCACAGTGGTTAGTGTGCTTGTCGTCTAATTTGACAACCCGTTTCGTTATGGTCGCGAAGCAAACGCGTTCTGCAAAGTGCACCAGTTGCTACACATAATCGCAGACGTAGACCTACACATTGAAAATTAAATAGGCCTGCAAAGTAAAATATCGTGAGAATTAAAACATGATTTTCCAGCGAATTGACACGAGTGTTGATATAAATAATATTTATAGTAATCAGAAGTTCTTCCGTTTCATAAAATCTAAATAAAAGGAATTGCCCGCTAAGCTGAACCACACATGTTGACCTTGTTGAAAGACAAAACATACGATCGGAGAAACAGTTCGTTTAACCTTTTACGCTTCGTTTTTATCCGCGGTATAAAATCATACATACCATTCAATATTCAAGGTGAGTTTATTTATAGAACCGAGAAATCGATGCAGTGTGCAAACTTCATAGAAAATAAGAGTTATTTTAAAAATGGTAAGCAATTATTTCCAAATATATCTTCTTCAAATTATAACTTTACAACGGAATAATTTCTATTTACGGTCAAATCAAGTCATTACATGTAGGTCTAGCTCGCAAGATCTTCCTTATTTCCATAAACATCGATTCCACATGGCAAAAATTTTTTTCTCATCAATTGAAATATAGATGAATAGAAAACCAGACAGTTTTGAATGGTTTATTACTAATACACAAGTTTGTCATTTTTCCAATCCGTTATCCGTATTGTTAACAATTATGAAGTAGGTATAACAATTATAATACATGTATTTCTAATATACCCTTTGGCTTTTTTCCAATCGGGCACTCTTGAGACACAACCATTGGACAACCAACCTTTTCTCAGCTCCAAATGTGTTCAGCCAAGCACCAAAGCAGGAACAATAAAAATAACAATAGTGAGATACTTACTAACCAAGCATTTTCAGAAACGGTCAACACCGAGATTCGCATACCCGACCGTTAACTACTAGGTAGTTAAACATTATAAAAAATAGAAAACACAAAAAAACCCACCAAGCTAATGCAGTTTTATGCTCTAAATTATCTGATATAAGAACTATTTTCTCAAAATTGACATCAGTATCCATTTGAAATGATCGTCCGAAATTTAGTTTGGAGGGGTGACTATCCAATTAAAGAAACCGTCTGAAATGGAAACCTACTCAAGAGAGATCGTTCTTGATATTTGATAAAAACTGACACGAGATAATTAGACATTTGGTTAATTTACTTCACATATCTTGCAATACAAAAACCTCCATTAAACCCTTTTCCCGCTTTATCTACCGATGACTACAAACTGACCATAAATAAAGTTTAATTACTATCATTGATACCGACATTAATGACATCGATATTTTTTATAGACGTTTTACAAAAATCATTGTGAAATAAATTCCGTTTTAAAGCAATTGATAAAACATTAACACATACTATCGTATGATTAAACATATCATAAGTAACATTCAAATAACTAATAAATTGTCTGATGACACCGCTATTTGCTTCATTATGTTATCTATGCATGTATGCAGTTGATAACAGCTGTTTATAAACAGTGAAGTTGTCTAAGAAAGATAGTTTATATTGATTAAGTTAAGGTCGTTCACCTGTGACTACATGAAAGGTTACATGAGTGTTACATGAAACGGTCATTTACAGGCTGTTAAACAAGTTCGTAGACATTTGTATTTTATCTGTCATTTTATTTTCAATTATTATTTTCTCATTTTTCTTACACATTAGTAACTACAGTGACCTGCATTGTTTACTTTAATATTATTCAAATCGATATGACTTGTGATGCATGATATATGTAAGGCTTTAATAGACTCACGTGACGACGCAAAATGTGAAAGACATCAAAATGACGTCACAGCTTTAGATATTCGATTTTTGCAAATGAGAGAGTCCATTATACTCATTTGGTTTTTATTTTTATTTATGTCGAGTGAGTTGCCTGGTCATTCTTCTTCGGGTATAAGGTGGAAAACATTATCACAAATGTATTACTGGGTACTGGCAGGGGTACGGGACAGGCAACTTCCTGCACAAAAGCAATCCAATTTTGGTACCGGATGATACACATATTTGTAATATCACCATGGTAACCTCTTCTGGCCAGGGAAGTTTAGGCTGTATTTCATAAGCATTAGTCCTCGCTATAGTCAGATGTAACGATTTTACCAACAGAAATGATATTGAACTTTTTGAGGCCACATATGTCAATTGCTCCCCAAAACAAGCGTTTTGAACTCTTATGGTGGCGATGACATATGGAATGTAACCTTCCGAAGATCCCACACTAAAAGTGCATGGAACATATATTTAATACACTTGCCTTAGAAGGAAATTTTCGTCCAGTCGTTTGCAAAAGGTTCTTATATTTTCGGGCAAAGGCCAGTTTTTTTGTACTAACTCACAGTCACATAAGGGTGGGTGGGGTATTTAAAAAAATACCATTTCTGTGTCTTTGTGCAAGTAACTTCATTCAATAACATGACTTAATTCGTTTCCAGTATTTGTCGGTGCTTTTACAACATTTCTGATATATTTACATCGCTTATATTTAATATTGTCAGTGGTCGTATACCCCCTTGCTCCGATCCCGTTAGGACGTCCGAAGGGCGTACCTCTCAAAGCGCTATCCTTTTTCCTACATTTAGCAAATCCCTTAACAATCAAACCTCAAGAATCACCGAGAATACTGGATATTTCTTTTATTAAATAACCAGCAACACAGTATAAAACAACATTAAGCACTTGTGAAGAAATTCATATCTTTTCAACACCACCACCTATCGATAAACTGCGTGTATAATTGCTGTGTACAGAATCACCAAAGATGATGTCATGAAGTCACGCACATATATTCTTGCAGATAATATCATTTATTTTACACAACATGAAGATAATTTATAGTTCTACATTCCTACCAAGTTTAAAAAATGTATGTTGAATGGTTTTGGATTTATTGAACAAAATCAAGTGTCTACGAACTTTTTTAACACCCTGTAAACATCAACGTCTGAATGTCCATCTAAAGGAGCCGATAATATTCTGAGCTAGCATTTATCATAGAAACTGTTGTATACAGTTTTACCATCACTTCTATCTTCGATAAATAAAAATTAATGCGCGTTCACGTAGTGTGGAGACAGCAACACATCGACAAGTTAAATGATGATTAACACATAAAATCATTCAGTGGTACATGTAAGCAACACTATAGAGAGAAAAATAGACAGAGGTTTTAACATGATTTGTGAAAGTGTACGGCTTTATCGACAGAATACAAAATAAAGCAATAAGCCTTGGCATTATATTATGAAAATAAACAATCGCTTCTGGGAGGAATGCAACGAATTTCCATTGACATTAGGCAAACGTATATGCTTTAACGTTATGATTTGCCGTTTAAAACACATCTTTATAACAGTTAATTGGGTACATCCATAAAAGCTCACGTAAAAGTCTATCACAAGTGGCTGAACTAGTGTCTGAACTCATGAAGATGTGCATATTTAATTGATAATGCCAAAACATAAGTTTCCATCTTTTTTCATTATTATTTACTACTAGGTACATGTAGCAACCGTATTATATCCAAACGTCATAGTTCATGAATTTAAGTATTTATAAGTTTGCACGTGTATATTATACCAATTGTGTATGCGTGTTTATAATCTTTATAGTTCTTTCTGGACTGAATCTTAGACGCACTCGTAGTCTTTGGGCAGAATGTCTCAGTTCGAGAAACGATGATATAGTCCTCTGCTGACTTCACAATATCAATTTTTCCGCTGCATAACGAAACTGTGAGGGAATCAATATGATTATTTTGATTGATTCCTTTTTGACAACAATACCAGCTAATTACCAATTACCCAGAGAGAAATCTGAAGACTCGGAGAAATTAATTAACCGCTATTGTGACATTTTCTGATCAATGTTCTGACTAATTTGCTTGATAAGTCAATTGGTGACCATCTGCCGCGTCAAACATAAATACATGCTCTTAAACATCTTCAAAATGTATGTACTATCACCGGATACCCACGGTAGCTATGGTTACGATTGACGATTGAAGTAAAGTCACGGTCATATAAATCTTGCGACAGTCACATATTCTTGTCAACAATCACTAATGGGCACCCTTTGGGGGATTCGATGCTAACTGTGAGCTGACTGTATTTTTTCGTTGTATTGTCGGGTGAATTATAAACTCGTGCGAGCAAAACATGGTTTGGCTGATGTGACATATACTTCAAACGACCTAGTCAAACGTCTGCATTTTGTAGAGGCTACACAGACATTGATGAGGCAGAAAACTGGCAGAAAACGTTTCACAGTGTCTTTTGTAACCATTCTATTATTACATGACATACTTCCAGACATACATTTTATCTAAATGTCTAAGTAAATATGTTCGCAATATAATTGTTTAAGTAAATGAATAATTTTGTCCTTGTTTAGCGTTACATAATAAACTATGTAGACAATAAAGATAACTAAATCATTAGACTAGCGTATATTGATCACTAGTCCTAATATTTCTGAAGGGTCTCGTGAGATACGAGAAGACTAGATATTCTATTTTAACACATTCTTTGGTCCCAAATAACCAGATTTTGTATTAGTGTAATACGCTGGTAACTGTAATGACATACTGATACAATTTAGCCTAACAAATAAGAGCGTTTATATCACTGTCATTTTTTTATTCTATTTGTTTCGGCTTGCATGGTGAATTAAATTACATGCGTGTTTATCTTGATTATGTATAGACCATTCAAAACAGCTACACACTTCTTTATATGTGTAACCACCACCTATTTTTTATAACGAATGTTTTTATGCGTACAATTAAAACTGAATTCCCGCGACGTCAAACTGGAGATGAAAATATGTATCAATATTCAATATTTTTCTCCTTGTGTCTCGTCTGACAAACAACTTATCATGACTAGGTCATTGTTACAACGTTACAACAACGTTAAGTTACGGTATAACCAATGGCCATTTTAAGAATGCATGTACTCTTTGGTATAATAGTATTATGGATTCATATTTACAACTTATGTACTTTTAAAAGCGTTATGTTCTCAATCACCCCGCGTACATTTTGGACCACCTGGAAAGCAACATAGCAAAATATATGTTACAATTGACATAAGTGTCAGAAAGATAAGAGATAAGATGATTTATATATGTTTCATATTCTGTCTTATCATTGTATCTGCATTAAAATACATATATTTAAGTTTAAAAATAGATGATTATTTTATTACAGGGTAATATATTCTTAACAGTGCCATACATTGTCTCATACCAGAAACGTATTATTACATAAACTGTCGAAATTTATTACATAACATCAAAACCACTTTATGTATACACATTTGACTGTAACTCGCATTTTGTTTTAGAATACACATCATTACAAACAAGAATGGTAATCCAGCTACTTACGAGTACCAAAATGATGATGTATTATTCTCACTACATAATACTGTTTATCTGCCTTTATAACCAGATGAGTACGCTTCCTAACTGAACCCAAACATCTAATTATTATATATGTTTATTTTAGTTACATTTAAATCATTACTAAGTTCGGGATTACTCAATGATAATTTCGACCCTGCGAATATACCAACCTTTTAAAACTCGATGGTTTGATGTTCAAAGATAAATATATATTTTACTTTATGACCCATGAAAAGTAGTGTTTCCAATTTTGACACAACTAATTTAACGAAATTAGAGAATTTAACAGTACACGCTACTGTTTGTTCATTTAAACAATTATGCTGGCGTCTTGAATTGAAGCCTGAAAATACTACACCAAACAGGCACATTATATAGATAATGCAAAACCATTTAAAAAGAAATAAAACTCATTTGTGTATATTGTTAAAATAATGCTAATGGCTAAATATGCCTGTTATATGATGTTAAAGTATGCATGTTGGATTACCGGGTCGTCTCTCTTGTGCAAATAACATGTTCGTATGAATTACCTCAAATTGAAAGCGCTTCACATTTTCACATTTTCTTCGAAATAATTTCCATAATTCTTCACAATGTTGTAACCAACCAATAGACTCGTTCGTCCGCTTCTTTTGCACCCGGTCGCTAGCACGCATTTTTAAAATTTTTACATCGTTCAAACGAAATATTTTCGACAATACAAAGTGAAGAATGTTCCTTTTCAGATTACGTAAAAGTCTTCCAGACAAATCAAGCAGACACGCGACATATAAGTCGACCGTAACGCTCTAGAGAAATTGGGACTAGCATTGTTTCACGAAAAAAAACATGCAATCAACTTATATCACGGGGTGAATGATTGCATGAAGGGATAATTAAGGCACATCTTTACATTCCAATGTCTCGATTTGAAAGTTCACATGCTTGGTTTTATGTACAGTAAATGCCCTTCCCTTCCAAGTATTGCTAAATCATTAGTTAAGACGGTTTGCTGTTAATTGGTCGACAATTGCCCAAACACATACATAGACGTACATGTGCAGTATCAGTAAAGTAGGAAGCATCCATATTCCAACACCCATCTTCCTTTACAGTTTGCATGATGACTCTTGTAAGTTCATTTTAGTGCTAAATGCCGAGTATAGCCTTTATTTGTCCATCAATGTTCAGCTGAAAAATGACAAGCATTTGAGTGCCCCTACACACATTTAGACCTGTGTCACCAGATTATACGGCAAGGACGTCAAAACACGTCGGCCATCTTTTTGAATGAACTTTTAACATAACCTGTTCATCAATCGATAAATTAACACGTCTATTATTTCAGTCCAATAGAGGTAATTAATGAGACCGTTGTTTCGCCAGTATTATATAATTTATGTATATTTGAAACTTAAATAAATACTACACGGGTTTCGTATTTCTTAACATTTAAAATAGCTAATGTATTTACAACAATACAACGGGTACGATATAAACCATATTTGGTTGAAACAATAGACGTGCAAATATATCGATTCATAGGCAGACACATTCGGTTCAGTTTGTGTTTAATTAGCACAACTTGTTTACAAGTCTAAAAGTATTTCAATGATGCATGCGGTGTAACACTAAACGTGTTGGACGACGTTTATAAATGTCATGGCGTCATAAACATAGCCCTACAACAGAGATGTGCTAATTGTATAATGTAAATTTAATTACGCGTTTATAGTATTATGGTATTTATGGATTTATCAGAGGTTTCTTAGTTGTTAAACAAGGAGGATGAAATGTCACTTTACTGTTGTTTACAGCTTTCAACCATGGTATGCTAAAACAAATTTTCTGTATTTGAATTTAAAGTAAATCTACGACAAGAGTCCGGTATTCACGATTCCTAACCATTGGGTTCATTGTAATCAGATGTCTGTGTAATTATGATCAAGGCATTTGTCGTCAAAACGAACATATTTCACCAACAAAGGACAAAAAAAGAACATTACCATATAGATACCGATTGATGTACAGAAGCTATTTTTCTCCAGAAGTTTAATGGTGACAATAACATTACACAGACCGAGACGGTCTGGACATAGTCGATTTATCAAGTTGTTTAAAACTAAAATTAGAAACTCACTCTGGCAAACAATCTTGGAATAGAAAGATATTACACGCCATTATAAATGGTACGAGAACCTTTGCTGATACATTAAACGTTCTAATGTTTAACCTCTGACTACGCATTGTTTTTCTAGGATTGTAAGGCAATTTGACAAACATATACAATATATTCTAACATAAATCATTGTAAGACGTTCCTGTGTGAACTATCGTATCAGATTCTTACATGAAACACTGTAAGACATAATTATACGGCTGTATTTCATTATTTAAATACATTCTGAGATAAGCTATTGTGAACCATTCTTAACATAAACTAGACTGGTGAAGGACATTCTTGACATAAACTATTGGTTGTCACTCTGACATATACTTTTCGAGTCGATGAACCTTGTTGATATTCGGGAAAAGAATATTGCCAGATGTTACTCGTTTGTACGGCATTCTAACATAAACTATATGATACTCGTATACGCGTATATAGCTCACCTTTAGCTTTTTCGAACTGTTTCAGTTTGGCAAAATACGGAAAAAGCTATAAAATGAGAACACACTTCTTGAATCGAAATAGTTTGTTTCTTTTTTCAGCTACGGAGTAATTTGTTTTGAAGAGTGTATATAAATATTGATGTAGGCATCATTTCGGTACGATAGATAGGTTCATCATTCTAGATGGATAATATCAAGAAAATCATCATTCAAACCGACCTTGTATTTAGCATTATATTCCAATCAGTCTATGAAAGTATCAATAATTCTTACTGACGGGCAATTCATGGCGGCAGGCAAGAGATAAATTTGCATTTTAACTTAATATTAAGATACATTCGTTTTACGACTTTTATTAATCGAGAGACAGAACAGTACGACCTTTGTATAGCAACACCCTTTGGGAGCTGCAAATATTGGCCGTTGTATACAGGTGTTGTTCTACAGAAGCTAAAAATTACTGTAGGTAACAGCTTAGTGAACCTTCGAGATTAAAAAGCTCTACACAAGACCACTCATGAGAGGCTGTAGTGTCCGTTTACATTGTATAAGAAGCATACTTAGTATAAACCGTCTATAAATCTCTACAGGAAACCCGAAAATTGAGCATTACATACAATGAAAAAGTTAGGGGATTAGGTCTGTATAGATTTGCCGAATTCTGCCTTGCACATTCTGTATTAGTAGTGCTACGGTAGTCGGTGGTCAAGTTGATTACACTCTTTACCATAGATTAATAGATACCTAGTTTGAATCTCGTTACGCACAAAAACTTCATGTCATTTATTAGTTGGAATTATGTTTTAATTCAGCGGCATTTGATCCCAAGAGGAAACGTTCAATTTATAAATCCATTAATACCGTATGTTAAGACATTAAGACACAGTGTTTAATACAAGTTTGATTGTTGTGTGTGTCTGTTATGATGAATTATCATTAGTACTCGTAAATAGTTCTTTGATAGATGATATTGTTACAATGCATTGTTAAAAATCGACGAAATACGTGTTTCGTTTAAGTGGTTTGTTTCATATTTGCAAAAGTCATTTTTGTAAAGGGTTTACATGTATCAATTTAGCGACAGTGTATGAGAAGAGTGGATGTTATGATAAATGAACAAATGCAACATCAAGCATACCAGTATGCCAACCAAATAGCCATTTACGTCTTAAGATCCATCCAGTGTATTATTCATATTATAACGCATTATACGATTCAAAGACTTATGTAATCTAGGGCGAGGAATGCTAGGGCAGACGCTAGTCAGCAGACACATTAAATGATGATTAGTTCACTTGAAAATGGCATAACAATTGAAATTAATGTATTTCATTTGAACGAGTAAAAAAAGAACAAAAAAGAAATACAAATGTTATAATAAAGACAAATGGTGTTATCTATCGTCGCCTCCGATATGCAAGTGTAAGTGATGTCTTTTGTAGAATGTTAATCATTTATATTATGTTTAACATCAAACATTGACTGATGTAGAAAAGCGATGCACGTGGCAAATTTAACAGAAACTTGAGTTAAAGTGGCACCACAGAAATGTTTGCCTTGTTCGTAAAACAACAAAAACTGGAATTACTTATTCAGCAGTAAATGATATACGCACATGTGGAGAGGAAAATCAAGTGATGTTAAATTGTAATTGTGGAATACGTCTAACACATGATGCCACTGGGAACCAACTCAGATAACCGGGTAACAACCCAAGGGTACTTACTACTGGACCACTGCCGTAGCTAGAGACTAATGGTAATATGATATTAGAGTTGTCCAATGCCTACAATTCTATTATTATTTTATACGTTATCCAGGATAGAATGTCACGGGTTTTACTTGCTCGAGTGAGTAATTAAAGACAAATACATGAGAAAGTACTGAGAACTTATATAAGCGTAAATTACAATATTCTTTATACACATTGTTTCACGTTTGATTAAACAGACCATTTCAAGAATAGCTGGATATGTTTTGAATTAAAAAAAAAATGTTTCCGAACCAGACGGTCAATTGGTAAATTCCACTCTAGGCTGTCCATTTATTTTGAAATACTACCATATTGCTTTAACCTTAGACCTCAGACAGCTATATAAGTGTCTATACACCTAACATTAATGAAATAATTAATAAATTGTCCAGTACTCCACATACACATTTATTAGCTTCGATGAGGTGCCATTTTAGCGAAGAAACTAGAGCTAACAAACAGTCCTAAGTGCTATATAAGTGCGAAATATATGATTTTTTAGCAGTTTAAATGAGCCGAAAAGCCTGTGTAACGATAGCGTAGCATTTGATTTTCTATTTGGTAATAAATAAATTGCCAAAGTACGCACAATTCATTGCCATTTGATATAAAATGTATATGGGTCGAGTACTTAAATTCACCGGAAAGCCTTTTCTGAATAGTATAATTGTGAATGCAACATGAATGTTGCTATATGGTGTTGTTACATTTTAAAACAAATTTGAAATAAGCAAATAAATAAAATAGAGTAAACAATTACTTACCTAAATTGCTTGACTGGACACTGAGCAGATGTTTATTTGCTTTATTTCTGAAAAGTAGAATAGAATAAAAGTTATTACAATTGAGATAATATTTCTGCGATATGCGATAGAGTCAACATTATATTTTATCATTTTAATAGTGTTTTTATGTCGGAACGATAATGAATGACCAGATTTGTCCATAAACTATAATTGTAAAGGCCGTCTCTATCCGTAGTCTGAGGAAATTGGCGTCAGCTATACTGTCTAGAAGGTTGTATGGTAATTTTACGCTTTAACTGTCTCAGCAGTGGCGTAGAATATTAAATGTAATGGATGGAAATTTAGTAGAAGTCGCTTTCAAGTTTAAGTTTTTATCGTTCTATCTGTATTAATGCATTTTCAATGCACCAGCCGTATTGTAACAAATGAGTGTGCACAGTGGTTACCCGCTTGCCGTCTAATCCGGTAACCAGACAAGTAATAACCAAAGCAAAATGCGCTCAGCAACGTGCACATGTTGCTACCCACACTCGCAGACGTAGGTCTACACGTTGCAATTTAAATAGGTTTGCGAGGTAAAATCACGTGACAATTAAAATATGAATATAATTAGATACACTTTACATGTAAGTCCTTGTATTTACATTTCAAGTTCAAGTATTAAAACATATTTAAGGTGGAGGTTCTGTTTCATGAAATCGAACACAATGAATATAAGGAATT
This sequence comes from Spisula subtruncata, assembly GCA_963678985.1. Taxonomy (NCBI): domain Eukaryota; kingdom Metazoa; phylum Mollusca; class Bivalvia; order Venerida; family Mactridae; genus Spisula; species Spisula subtruncata. The sequence continues at coordinate 14,313,851 of OY787666.1, read as the reverse complement.
GCCAGTTATGCTGGACCACACATTTTGTCCTTATTGAAAGACACAGCATACGATAAGAGAAAATAGTTCGTTTAACGCACCATATTTCGATGGCTTAGAACAATAAAGTCGTAACTACCAAATCGATATATTGAGAAAACAAGAGAAAACTGTCTGACATTTAGTCTTTACTAATGGTAAAACAAACTTTTACAACTTCATTTTGGTCAACATGACAAGTTCAGATTTTTATGAAAATGGGTTCATATGAAGCGCCTTGTGATGCTTATTCTAAATATGTATGAATCTTAAAAGGTCGTAAGTGGCACTTACGACCTTCTAATTCTAAGCTATCGATTTATTTGCGCTATAAAACTCAGTATTCGCAGCTCTTTAATACTCAATGGGCGTATATTTATAGTAACGATAAATCGATGATTTGTGCAAAAATATATAGAACATAATAATTGTTTTCAAGTGACTCAATGTAATGTATTTCCAAACAACTTCTTCCAATTAAACAGTTACAACGAAATGATTTCCAATCCAATTAATGTCAAGTTACGCCGTAACTTGTAGATCTACCTCGCAATATCTTCATAATTTCCATAAACATCGATTCCATGAGACCAAAACACAGATAACACAAACCCTTATCATCAATAAAAATGTAGATGGGTAGATAACCAGACATGTTTGAATGATTTATTCCAAGTACACAATTTTATCATTTTTCCAATCCGTTACTCGTATTGTTTAAACTGTAAAGTAGGTCTATCAATAATAATAGTGCATAATTTATGAGCCCATTGGCTTTCTCAGGTAAGAAATCAGAAACATGAAAAAACAACATTGTGAAGCCGTTTTCTTCACAGCTTCATTTCAGCCAAGCACAACGCATGCACAGCTGTTTTGTGATTTGGGTCTCAATTGTCTGGCATTTGCAACAATGGAGAAATCAATCAATTTCATAATAACCCCCAAACATAACAAAACAAGCTAATACAGCTTAGTTAATAAGCTCTATATTTTCTGCTATAAGAACTATTTTTTTCGATAGATACGTAAAATGATATTAATCTACCGACAACTAAAAACTGACAATAAACATAGTTTAATTACTATCATTGATTCAGATATTAATGACATTGATATTGTTTATAGAAATTTTACAAACATTAATGTGATATCAATTTCATTATAAAGTAATTTATAAAACATTAACACATACTACCGTCGATGATTGAACGTTTCCTACTGATAATTAACATTCGCATCACAAATAAACTGTCTGATGACACCGCTATCTGTTCCATTATGCTATATTTTTATATAATGCAGTTGATAACACTTGTTTATTGACATTGTAGTTTTAAAAGTGCGTAGTAAATATCTAACAATATTTTTTATTTTATATCAATTACGCTTTGGTCGTTCATCTTTAAGCACTGCAAAATAACCTTGTTCAACTTCAATATTTATCATTCATTCGTTTATTTTCAAACTGGTACTCGGAGTGTATGCGCAGACTGGGAATACGTTTGCTGTCGATTATTTTACTACGACAATCATTTACATTTACCAAATCACGGTACCTGATTCATTGTTACTATGTGGAGTGTTTTTTGTTTTCGTTTGCTTCTTCGCACTCCCTTTCTCTCGCTCATAATCTAAGGGAAGTAACTCATGTAGATTCCACTGAGAAGGCACGTATCAAGCTATGGGCGACTAGATATTTCACGATGTTCTATTTTTTCGATTGATATGACGACACATTTAAAAATCTACTTTTTTGTTAATATGGCAACCAAATAGGTTCACTGTGGTACCAGCGGTCAAAATTCGTATGTGGCCGTGAAGAAAGAATTACTGGATTAAAACTATGGGCAACAATATGTTGATGCGGAATATAACGAGAAACTGTCATTTAAATATCATCGCTAGCTTATCTCTTTTAAGGAGCCAATAAACATATGCACGTAGCATTGTACTTAAGAAACTATGACATACAGTATATACCATAAATATTTTCTGAGAGAAATTAAAATTAATGTGCGTACACTTAATTTGTTGAGAGCAACACATCGACGAGTCTGACAAAATCTCTGAAAATGATGATTTACATCTTAAAGCATTCAGTTGTAAGCAACAAAATAGACAGCAAAATTGACAGAGGTTTTAATATGATTTGTGTTAGTGTTCGACTTATTTGACAGAATAAGAAATAATCTAATACGCCTGTATTATGAAAATAAATAATCGCATCTATGAGGAATGCAACGAATTTCCATTGGCAGTATACAAACAAACATGTATTAATGCTATAATTTGCAGTATGGAAAAATATTCATGATAATTAATTGAGTACATTTAGAAGAGCCCACGTAAAAGTCTATCACAAGTGGCTGAACTAGTGCCTGAACACTTGTAGATGTGTGCTTTTAATAGAGGAAGAAATTTTCATCGCTTTCCTTATCATCTACACCAAGGGAGCGGCCGTATTATATAAAAAAATCATTTCTCATGAGTTGAATCATTTATACAGCTTCAAATGAACTAAACTGCGCCTATACATAGTATATTATACCAACTATGTATGTTTAGCACTATATTTATACTCTTGCTGGACTGTATCTTGGATGTATAGCTGCCTATACATATCCTTAGGGTAGAACGGCTCGGTTGGAGAAACGAGGACCAATGGTTGTGTCCTTTGCGGACACATGCCAAAGACGAAAGCAGAATGGTACCATCTTGCAGCAAGATAATGTACATGTATGCTAACGAATTCATAATTTATATATTCACAATATCAATATTTCCGCTGCGTGAAGAACTGAGGAGGGGACAATGTGACGGAATCAATATGATTATTTTGATTGATTACTTTTTCACAACAATATCAGCTAATTACCAATGCAACAGGGAGCATTGTTTAGACTCGATGAAATAATTAACCACTATTGTGATATTATCTAATCAATGTTGTGACGTATTTACTTGATAAATCAATTGATTGACCTTCTACCGCGTAAAAGATAAAGACATGCTCTTAGTCATCTATAGTTGGAAACCAATAATAGTGATGAATTTGTATTTCTTTTGGTTACTTCAGACAAGGATAAAATCATATACATGTATGCATTTTGCAATTAATGTTTAAAACTTACTTGAAAGACGTATAGATGGACGTAAGAATTAGTCAAACTACAATGGACGACGAAATGTTCAAAAACTAGTTGTAAACGATACACGATATCTTTCGCAACCTCTCCCATATTTCTTGATAGACTTCCAGACATATCTAATTTTCCCAGCAAATATGTTCACGCTATAATTGTTGAAGCAAATGAATAACATTGTCCTTGCTTCACGTAACATAATAAACTGTATAGATAGCAAACCATAACTAAATCATCAGGCTAGAATATATTGATCACTTGTCCTAATATTTCTGAAGGGTCTCATGAGATACGAGAAGACTTGATATTGTATTTTAACACATTGTTTGGCCATGGGTGATCTGAAATTGTTTTGTATTATGCTGATACCCGCGGGAATAGTTGATATCCGGAACTCTGTGCAAGGTGGTTTTCCCCTTAATTTACATGTAGGTACAAACAAATCTGGCCTAGTTAGACTGGTTTTGTATTCATATGCAAACACAACTGACACCCACTCTATTGTCCAGATATGAATATTCATGACTCAAAAGGATTATAACGGTAAAACTTTATTTGTACCTACAGATAAGTGAAGATCCGGAATAGGTATATTGTAATGACACAATGATACAATGAAGTCAAACAAATAAGCACCATTTTTGTTTTGGTGTATGTTCTTATTATTGCCATTTAGAGCTCCGTTTACTACATGCAGATTGTGGTTTCTTGTATGGCCATTTCTCTCTTGAAAAAAAGACGAATAAGAAAATTAATATTCAATTTATCTTCATCACTTTGCTACGGTATTAGTATACTCTTACTTTGAATACGTTCATGTACTGCCTGGGTCTAAATATGTCATAATGATTATGCTTTCCTAAACTGCTATGCACGTGTCCCCTCCACATAGTGTTTAACAGAAAATATCCTTATGCTTATACAATGTAAAGCAAAACTGAACATCCCCGATGTCAAACAAGAGATGAACATATGAATTTATGTTTTGTTTCTGTTTCTCATTTGTCAAACAACAATTCTGGAGTAGATCATTGCTATAACGTTAAATAACGTTAAGTTATGGTACAATACCAAGAATTCGTGCACTATTTGCGTGTAATAATATGATAGACTCATACAGTTCAAGAAATTTACAACTTGTGTACTTTTAAAAGCGTTCATGTCCTCAACAACCCTACTTAATCAGGACCACCTGGGATGCAACAAGTGACATAACTGTCAGAAAGATAAGATGATTTATATACGTTTCATATTCTGTCTTACTAGTATCACTTTTTCTGCATCAACATCAATATTAAAATGTTTATCTTTTAGTTTAAAAATAGTTTCAATGATTTTATTACATCAGTTAACTATTATTAACAGCACCGCACGATAACGGCAACTACTCCTATGGAGCATGGCTAGAAAATTTCAAAGATCATCAATTTGATCAATCATCATACCATTGCAATTGTATTAAACCTGTTAATTGTAACCACTTGTCAATAAATAACAATTAGTTTATAAAGTTTATATTTGCACAAATTATAAAGAACGTGTCTGTGTACGGATAAACACCTATGTAATTAATGTAAGCAAGTATATCTGTAACTCGTATTTTGTTTCAGAATACACATTATTTCAAACAAGAATTCTAATCTTGCGATTGCCGAGCTCACATGTAGCCTTTATACACACATGTTTGTGTATTCGCACAACATCATAAGCCCTGTTAATCTGCCATTATTACCAGATGAGTAAGATACCGCACTGAACCTAAAATATTTCAATCTTTAGTAGGTTTATATTTAATTACACTTAAATCATTACTTTTCATTTTTTTACTAACCCTTAAAACATGATTTTTTATTTTCAAAGATAAACAGATATTCCAATTTACGACCCCATGAAAAGTACTGTTTTCAAATTTCACGCAATTAAATTCACGAACATTGAAACTTTAGCAGTTCAAACAAATTTTCATTTAAAAAATATGCTGGCGTCTTGAATTGAAGCCTGGAAATAATGCAACTGGCAGGAACATTATAAAGATAATGCAAAACCACTTAAAAGAAATAAAACTGATTTGTTCATACCGTTACAATAATGTCAATGGCTGAAATATGCCTGATTTATTTAGTGGAAGTATGCATTTCGAATAATCAAGCCGTCGGGTGTTGTGCAAATTGCATGAGCTTATGAAATGCTTTAAAATGATAGCATGATATATTCTGAAATGTCAAAAGTATTTTTGATATTTTCCACCATCTGAATCCATTATATGTGAACTGTATGTAACTATGTGTTAAATATTAGTTGACTTTATTGAAAATGGACTCAAAACGCTACCCAAAACAGTGTTATAAAAAGCTACGTAATCTAGACATGTCCGAACGCAACACATGGTGTACAGAAGTGAAGACATTACTATTTGAATAAGGGTTTGGATACGCTTGGGTAGCAAATGACGTTGGTGATGATGTGAAGTTTTTGTCCATGTTTCTGGGTCGATTAAAAGATTGTGCTTTACAAACTCTGCATTCAAATATAGATAATAGTGCTAAGGCAATCCAGCATAAGAATTATAAAACTCTATTTGATGTAGAAGGGTATCTGTTGGTTGACATTGTGCTACAAATACAAAAGAACATTAGCTAACTTTCGTTGCTCTGGTCACACCTTGGTGGTGGAGGTAGGGCGGCATTAAAATGTTGATTATAGACTATAGACATTGTACTTTCTGTTTGAAGAACAATTTGCAAGTGGTAGAGGACGAAATGCAATTTTTACTTGTATTTCCCCTTTATAGTTACATGTGAGAGGATGTTTTATAACGTTATGTTTGACACGGAACATAGTAGTATCATTAGCATAGCCAAATATTTATACTTTGCAATGTATTTCTTCCACAGAACAATACATGCCATCAAATTACATCACGGGGTGAATGATTGCATGAAGGGATAGTTAAAGACACGTGTTAACATCTAATTGTCACGCTTTTAAAGTTCACATGCTTGATTTTATGTACAATAATTGCCCTTCCCTTGTCAGGATTGTCTGACAAAAGCATAAGTGAACACGAGACACAAGGCTGGTAATTTGTCGACAATTGCTAATACATACACGTACATGGCCAGAATCGGAAAATTAGGAAGCATTTCTATTTGTTTGCACGACATATACCTATTGTTTGCAAAACTACTCGTACAACTCGAAACACATCTGTCATAAGACAAGCAATCTATTTAAAGAGAATTTCAAGTTTCTGATGAAAACATGGCAAGATGCACGGTCCTTTAATAATAATTGCTTTACATGTTGCTTTGATATTTTCATCTCTTCTGTAGAATATCACACTCAACATTCTGACGATCGCCAGTAAAACAGAAATTGAAACTTGGAAAATAAATAGTCATGGGTCATTATACGGGTTCCCCCTATTTATAAACACTAAAACAATCCCAGATATTTACAACAAAACCACCGGTTCTTTGTTAACTCTATTTGGTTGAAACAATAGACGTGTAAATTTATCGATTCATTGGCACATACATTCGGTACAATTTGTGTTTAATTAGCAGAACTACTTCCTTGGAGTCGTAGAGTCTTTCATTGACGCATGTGGGTTAACATTATGGGTGTAGGACGACTTACAAAATGTCATGGTATCATAAACATTGCCCGACGACAAAGTTGTGCTTATCGTATAATGTAAATTTAATTGTAGTTGTATAGTAATTGTGAACAGATCAGTGTTTTTTTGTAAAGGCATTGTGAATCAGTCGTTAAGCAAGGAGTGCAATTGCATCTTATGATAACGTACATCCGTAAAATAAATCTAATAAACTATCAACTAATTATACAATACACCTAAGCATCAACTAGTGCCAGCATATTTCAAACATTAATTGAATACATGTATTTTTTCGCCGAGGAATTTAAGTTTTGTTTATTTTCCTGGTTTCAGAACCATTTTGATTTCTACTTGTTGAGCGGACAGTGTTCGCCTTTGCAAATAATACCAGGATGCCAGTCACAAGAGCGTTGCCGGGAACAAAACATGGAATATTGTAGCGAATAAAAGATTTTTCGGTGACCATCCGATGACTAGGCGATGTATGCCCGGCGACTGATGGATATTGTGCGCTCAACGACCGATGCTCGGCGGCATCTTAAGTCCTGAATTCGAAACAAGTCAACGACCGACATCCGTTGTATACTCGATTCAGAATCATTGGTTTCATTGACATCATCCGTCGTGTGTGGGAATTATGACCAAGACATATACGTACATATATCAATTGAGCATACATATTTTATCAACGCAAGACAGACATAAACATTTAAACATACATACCAATGGACATACGTAAGCTATTTTCTCCAGAACTTTAAGGGTTGCATTAACATTACTCAGGCCGAGACAGTGTGGACACAGTCGATTTATCATGTTCTTTAAAACTAACATTGGCAAACAATATTGATATAGAAAGTCATTATACAGACTGATCAGTGACTCGAGCATCTTTGCTGATACATCAGTAGTTTGTAACCTCTGAGTCAGCTATTGCTGAGTTACTACTGTTACTATCGTGCTGTAATATATTACTAACGAACAATAGTAGCATTATAGCATTGTAACTAATTCAGATTTGAATGAAGGTTTGTATGGCATTCTGACATAAAAATATTGACTTCCTGGATAATTATACGGCTGTATGAAATATAAGCTATTGTGAGACATGCTTGATATAAACTAGCCTCGTGTAGGAAATTCTAGACAATTTTATAAACGTTTGTTTGTCACACAGAAATAATTACACGCCTAAAACAGTGGATGACCTTCTTGAACAAGCTTTACTCAGATATTCTAAAATAATATATTGCCAGATATGTTGTAATAAATGTTTGGTTGACATTATAAAATACACAATATAGACACTCTATATTAATATTATAATTATAGTTCATCTATTAGGTTTGCATGCGCTTATCAACGTGTTTTCTTTTGGCAAAGTTGGGAAAAACTTTTCAATGAAAACATACTTCATGAGCCGAAATATTTTGTGTCTTATTTCAGTGTGGAGTAATTGGTTTTGACGAGTGTATACGTAAATATTGATGTAGGCATCATTTTGAAACGATAAATCGGTTCACAATTCTGGATGGATAATATCAAGAAAATCATTTAGCATTATATTTCTATCAATCTATGAAAGTAGCAACAATTCTTACTGACGCGCATTTCAAGAAGACACGAAAGAGATAAATTTGCATTTTAACTTAGTATAAATTAGTTTTACTGGTTAGATTAATATAGAGACAGTACAGTGTGATCTCTGTATAGCAACACCCTTTTATTTGGGAGCTACAAATAATGGCGGTTGTACAGAGAACTATTGTAGATAACAACTTAGAGAACTGTTAAGAGTTTGAAATGCACGTCTAAAAACTTACATTGTGCATGTATAGTCTAACCCGTCTCCAAAGGCCACCACAGGAAAACCAAAAATGGAGCATTATAAACAAGTGATACACATCTTTTTATTAGTGAATGCTGAACAATGTGTTGCTATTATATACCGTACATTCAACTTCTGAGTGATACGTTGGTCAGTTATCTAGGTTATCTTGGCCTCAGATCCTTAGTTCGAATAAACACACTGTGTGCGTCTGCTATGATGTATTTTCATAAGTAAATAGTTCTTTGATATTATTGCAATGTATGTGAAAAATTGACAAGATACGAGGGGTGATCAATATATTCGAGGACTTTTCATTTAGCAAATTCATATTAGCAGCAAGATTTAAAGCCATTTAACATCATTCGGAGTAAGATGTCTCCGACCGAATGCACTAATAAAATTATATGATTCATACAATGGGCGCGTGACGTTGGACGTCACGCCACGTCATTCCAAGCGTCACCGTCGGAGCAGCACATAGCTCCTTTCTGGACTTATACCCGGCTCCATGTATGAGACTGGTTGTCTTTTACTACTGAAATAAGTAGTTAATAGCCGATTCTGGAATGTGAGGTGGAATAAAAAGAGTATCGATGCGTTATTGGAAACAAACATCGGAAAAGAGCGGTTGGCTTTACAAAAGTAGATTATTTTAATTAAGACTGAAACAGGACCTATCAGGTTTAGGAAGCAATATCGAAATAACCCTTTTGATTTGGAGTCAACGATTTTATGTGTTGTAGCCTATATTAGTCTTCGTTTTTGCCAGTTACATTTGATTGAATTTAACGGAAAGTGTCCCTAACGCGGTGTTATTTTTGCTGTTTATCCTTATTTAGCGACTCAACAGTTTGGAAGATACCTTTTAATCACATAAACAATGGAATCATATGAAAATGGCTCATTGAAAGCGCACAGAATCCATGCACAATTTTGTCAAGTCATTTAGAGGTATCGAAAGGAATTTTCAAGTTTCGCGTTAATTTTCATAGCGTGTCGTTTCTCAGAAATGACGTTACGCTCGAGATGCTCGACGGTGCGCGCTTCACCATGGTAACAAACTGTGACATCATCAAGTAAATAGTGACGTTATCACAAAGAAAATTAGACAAATCGCGAGATAATTGATTGAACTGCATCAGCGTGTAATTTTATTACTCTAGTTCCAATATTGCAAAATGGAGAAGGAAAGTCCTCGAATATATTGATCACCCCTCGTACGTTAAATGTGTTTTAAATCGCTCAAGAGTTTATCAATTTTACGACGGCGTATGAGTAGATAGAATGTTATGACAAATGAACAAAAACACCACCAAGTATACCACTATGCCAGCAAAAAAGCTATGCTCGTCTTTACATAGATATAATGTATTATTAATATTGTAATGCATTATACGATTAAAAAACATTTGTAATCTAGGACCAGGAATGCTAACACAAGCGCTAGTCAGCAGCCACATAAAATGATGATTAATTTTACTTGAAAATGGAATAAAAATTGAAATTAATGTATTTCGTTTGAACGAGTAAGAAAGAATCTGATAGAAATACAAATATAATAATAAAGACAAATGGAGTTATTTATCGTCACCTCCGATTTTCTTGTGTGATTGACGTCTTTTGTAGAATGTTAGTCTTTTATTTTGGGCTTAACGTCGGACATTGACTGGTATAGAAAAAGTGATTCACTTATAGAAGCACCTTATGTTCCTTTAACGATGTCCGGGTGTAAAAACTTTTTTTTTTAATTTTGAGGAATGCATTTTAAATATTTTTACTCTATTGTATACCCATTAAGACAACTGCATGTGAATTTTAAAACACATGTATTGTCATTTAAGAGAGTAATTGCTATTTTAATTTCCCTACACCCAGCCTAAGAACGTACTGCACAAACAAATAGAGGCAACCGCATGATAAATAAAATAAATCTCCAACAGATAACACAATAAAAACAAAAGTGTATTTGAATCTAATGATAATGATTATCTCTTCAATCAAAAGTGTAAAAATGATGTTTGGTCTAATAATGAAGTAGATAAAAATAAAAATGTAACCACAACCTCCTCGAAATTAAGGCATTTTTTTGCATATTGCCAATAAGTAGCATAAAATATGATCTAAACAATTGGCACCATTGAATATTTTTCAAAAATAACTTCAATGTGTGTGTAATGTTTTAACACAATTTTAAAAGGTTTTACCGAGCGGTTTTGAAAATATACATTTCAGAAATCCTTAGTAACCCGATTTTCATCTGTTTACCACATATTAATTCCTAAATAATTAAAGAAAAAAATATTTTTCTCCAAATTACACTATAAAGTGATGTTACGAAGCCAAAACATTGTCATATAACTAAAAATTAAATAAAAAAAAAAAAAAATATTTTGGCTCTAGTGGGGGTTGAACCCACGACCTACAGGAAATCAGTCAATTTGCCATAAAATTACTGAAATTGAGAACTCTTCAAGAGGAGATTCTTTACTAGACCCGGATATCCTTAATTGGCTGATTGTACATGAACCTGAGTTAAAGCGGCTGCATCGAAATGTTGGCTGATTTTTATGGAACCTGAGTTAAAGTGGCACCCCAACAATGTTTGCATTGTTCGTTAACCAACAAAAATGGAAATACTTATTTGGTAGTAAATGACATACCCACATGTTTGGGGAAGGAGGAAATAATTGTTGTCAAATTGCCATTGAAAAATAACACATGCCGCGGCTGGGAACCGAGCTCGGATAGCCGGGTAAAAAATCAAGCGCACAACCAACTTGGCCACTGAATAAGCTTAAGACTTATGGTACAATATTTTGTAATACAATATTAGAGCGGTCCAACGCCGACGCTTTTATTATTTCATATGTAATCCAGGACAGCTGTTGCCATGGGTTTATTTGCTTGAGTCAATTATTAAAGACAAAATAAGAGAAATTACTGAGAACTTATAATACAATATTCGTAATACACGTTGTTTCACTTTTAATTAAACAAACATTTCAGGAATACTGTAGCAGCATTTGTCTGAATCGTCTAGAAATTCACTGAAATTGTTTCCGAATGAAACGGACACTAAGTATATTCCACTCATGGCTATCTATTTATTTTGAAATACTACCATAATGCTTTAACCTTAGTCCACAGACAGCTATGTAAATGACTATACAAATAAAAGCAATGTAATATAATTATTAAATTTCCCAGCAATCCACATAAACATTTATAAGCATCGACGAGGCTCCATTTGTTTGAAGAAACTAAAGCATTAAAATTGTCCTAAGTGCCACATTTCACATGCGAAAATGAATGATGTTTTTTACTGTTATATCCACCGTCCACAAACCTCTTCAAGACAACTATACAAATTAATGTAGTGAATTAATAATAAAATGACACAGTACGTCGAATGCATTTCCCGTTGATATAAGTTAAGTTAAATCCTTTAAAAAACCTTTTCTAAATGAGGCAAATATGAAAAATACGTAATTATATGGTGTAATATTGGTAACTTTGGAACAAAATAAGGACTAGTTGATAAATAAGATAGGGTAACTCAATACTTACCTGAAATTCTGGGAACTAAGCAGATGTTTATAAAATATGTTTAGATGTTTATGAAATAAATAAAATAAAGATATCTGCGATATACAGAAGAGTCAGCAACATTTTGACAATTTAATCTTGTTATTATGTCGGAACGATGACAGATGACCAGCTTTGCAATAATTTTAACTATAACTACAGTAACATCTATATTTGTAGTATGAGGAAATTGGTGCCAGTTATGCTGTCTAAAAGGTTGTATGCTAATTTTACACTTGGACTGGTTCAGCAGAAGAGTAGAGTATTAAGTGTGATGGGTGGAGATTTAGTTTTAACACGCGAAGTCACTTAGATGTTGCTGTCGTAATCATATTATCTGTATCAATGTATTTTCAATGCACATGTCATATTGTTACAAATAATGTGCCTCCGTAACACAGTGCTTAGCGCATTTGCTGTCTAAGTATTGTTACAAATAGTATCGCGAAACAAACGCATTCAGCAACGTGAACAGAGCGCTACCCATATACACTGACGTAGGCCTACACGTTACTATGTACTATGTAGATAGGCTAAATTATGTTTTCTACGTGAATTGACATCTGTGTGAATATGATGAGACATGTCAACGTATTTCCATTTCAAATTATAGCATTAAAAACGATTTTAGGAATAATCAGAAGATGATGCTAACATGTTCCGTTTTATGAAATCTAAAAATAATATAGGAATGTCCCTCTATGATTAAACACACCTTTTACTGAACGACAAAATACATTTTGTGTACGATAAGAGTAAATATGTCATTTAACACATCGTCTTCATTTACGCTATAGAACTCAGTATTCACAGTCATTCGATACTCAATGGATGTGTATTTATAGCACCGAGAAATCGATAAATGTATTGTGCAAAAATCATAAAAAATGATAATTATTTTGAATATGGTAAGTTCAAATGACTCGATGTAAATTATTTTGAATAACTTCTTCACATTAAGCATTAATACTGAAATAATTCCCATGACTGTCAAATCACGTCGTACTGTGTATATCTAGATCTAGCTCGCAATATTTTCATAATTTCCATAAATGAATATATTGGATATTATAAGATCAAGCGACTCAAAGTAAAGTTTCAAAAATGTCAAATTAAACAGTTATAAGGAACTAATGTCCCATTAATGTCAAATCACATCGTGACGTGAAGACCTAGCTCGCAATAGTTTCGTAATTTCCATAAACATCGATTCCACAATACCCAAAATACAGATAAAACAAAAACTTGTCAACATTTAAAAGTAGATGCCTAAATTACAAGACAGTTTTGACGAAGTACACCGTTTTATCATTTTTCCAATCATTTACTAGTACTGTTGAAATTGTCAAGTATCAATAATGATAGTGAATATGAACATATTTGCTTTCTAGAAATCGAGCGCATGAGATACCCACTTTGTTTAATGCCAAGTCCCAAAGCAGACCTGCACGCGAATGCCTTATTTAACAACATTGTAAGTCTATAACTCAGGCTTTCACTTGAAATTTTCATTATTCACAATCATTGCCATTTCTTTGTAATTACAAATGTAGATTAAACCATGTTAATTTTAACTGACTATGTTTTATTACCCACTGAACATGTATACCGATTTATATCAAAAACAGTATTTTTTACAAAATGAGAGCAAATGAACATTAGACAATGTTAAGTCTACGTCTGTGTTTTAGACTTACAACGTTGGTGAATAAGGCCCCAGGGCGGTGACTCACTAACCGGTCATTCTCAGTGTCGATGTACACCAGTACTCGGATACCGTTCCCAAACGTTAACTTCTAGGAAATTTAACATAATCAAACAACCAACTTAGTAACTTAACATTTGTTTTTACAGCAATGGTTCATATCAAGTTTTGGCCCTGATATACATTGCACGTAAGGACAATTATTTCCCCCATTCAACATGAGTGATGCTTTCTACGTATTTTTAGACATTGTAATTTGATGCAGAAGTAATCATTTAACTAGGGTGTGATTTGGGAAACTAATATTAGTCCAGTCATTGAAGCTAAAAAATATGGTCAACCTCAAACAAATTGCAAAACAGAGTTTCTTTGCATTTTCATCATCTACAGACTATTATCGACTACAGACAAAACGTCAAATATGCGAGTTCAGTGGGGAAAATTAAAAAAAATCGACATGTTTAGGGTCACTTTTGGCAGCAATTTCAGCTTTTTCCTTATTTCATACTACATGGGAAATTTTAAGTTCTAATAATTCCCGTGTAAGTCGTTAAATATTTACAATTTGCACCTCAAAGCTTATATTTTCTGAAAGATACAACTTTCTTCTATCGAATACAAATATTGATTTTATCATCAGACAATTTACTTATAATATATATGCCAGTCTACGTGTTGGTATACTACCCATTCAAATGTCGACAAAATGACTCAAAATAGCACTTGGAAGGGGAAACAAAAGTTTTATTCATTTCTTTAATATTAATCCAATTTGTTTAAAATTTACACATATCGTGTGTTGTATACATGTGTGTCTTATGGAAAAAGGATATTTGTGTTTGGACAGTATACAATACAGACAATATACAAAATGTACACGAATCTATCGATTCTGGAGAAATAGTGATTGTTCTCTTTGTCTGTTCGTCCACAATTGCATTTGTATTCACAATTTTGACTCTATGATTATGAAACTTGGTCAGAGTGATCATCTGAACAAAATTAAGGCCAAGGTAGAAAATGGATGATCAAGGGTAAAAAACTAGGTCACAAGGTCAAATTGTTGCAAAACCTTGTGTAGTCGCTAGAGGTCATAATGTTGACCTTATATTTATGAAACTTGGTCACAATAATTATATCAACAAAATATAGGTCAAAGTTATAAATTGGGTCATCCGGGGTCAAAAAGTAGGTCGCTAGTTAAAATCAAAGGTAAACATTGTAAAGGTACAACATTCACAATTTTGGTCTAATATTTATGCAACTTGGTCACAATGCTCATATAAAAACATCTAAGACAAGTATGTTATTGAGTTATTTTGGTCAAAATTAGGTCAATAGGTTAAAATAATTGATGCGACTTTTTGGCGCATGAAGGTTTTTCTATTATTTGACCTAGTGACCTAGTTTTAACTCATGAGAATTAAATATTGAATTTGACCCACATTTTGTCTTCATGATCCATGTGACAAAGTTTCATAAAGATTAGGTAAAAAGGGTGCATTCTAAAGATTTGTTCTATAATTTGGCCTAGTGACCTAGTTTTTTACTCAGGCTAATCCAATTTTATACATGACCTTGGTTTTTGTAAGGTGATCATTGTGACTAAACTTCACAAGTGTAAGGTCGAAATTGCGACCCCTGGTGACTATATCTTGTTTTTTCTATGTTTTGACCTAGTGACCTAGATTTTTGCTCCGGTAAACTCAAAATTTTATTTTAACTAGATTAGCTTACGATGATCATTGCTGCCAAGTTTCATAAAAATCAGACCAAAATTGCGGCCTCTAAGCACGATGTAAAAATAAGTTACTGGTACAAGTCAAGATTTATTTACATCAAAAGAGACAAATATCGCGAAAACATGTGACAATTGAATATATTTGTAAATATCTCAAAAAGTCCCACAAATATTCAATTAGGACATTTTGTTCATTGCTAAGGATAACTTTACGCACCATATTAACACAAAACTGTTGGTTTTGCAATTAGTTTGAGGTTAAAAGTTAAAATGACTGGACTATATGTTATGTAGGGCTCAATTGTATGGCATTTGTTATAATGGAGAAATCAATCAATGTCATAATCAACCCTAAAACACAACAAATACAGTTTTATTAGTCTGCTCTTAATCATCTGCTATTTGTTTCATTACGTAATCTATTTGATATATGAAGTTAATAGCATAGGTTTATTGTTATTGTAGTTTTAAAAGTGCATCGTAGTTGTCTAAGAAAAAATAGTTAACATCAATTAAGTTTAGGTCGTTCATCTTTTAATCAAAATAATCTTGTTCAACTACCATATTAATTATTCATTCATTTGTTTTTAAATTGTTACACACTGCTTATGCGTAGACTGTGAATACGTTTGCTCTCGATTATTTTACCACAACATTCATCTACGTGACCAAAGCACAATTTACGATTAATTGCTATCTTATGTTTTCGGTTTTGTTGTCTGTTTTTTTTCTTTGCGTTCCCTTGGGCTCGCTCATAATCTAAGGGTAGTAATTTAGGGTGACTCTTAGTAGAAGGAACGTATTAAGCTATTACTGACTAGACAAAGTACGATATCCTCTCGACAAATAATCGAGGAATAATAAATATGGTGATGCGGAATGTAACATGAAATGGTCATTTAAAATCAGCGCTAGTATTTTACAAAAGAAACTATTGCATTCAGCGTTACCATTAATTTTATCTTCGAGAAATAAAGATTAATGCGCGTGGACTTAGTCTGTAAACAGCAACACTTCGCTAAGTTATATTTTCTGACAAAATCTCTGTAATTGAGGATTTACACCTAAAAACATTTAGTGGTAAGCAACGCAATTGACAGTAAAGTAGACAAAGGTTTAAGCATGATTTGTGTACGTGTACGGCCTACATTTGATATAATGCAAAATAAACCAATAAATATTGGCATTATATTATGAAAATAAATAATCGCTTCTAGGAGGAATGCAACGAATTTCTATTGGCTTAAGGCAAACAAACATGCATTTACGTTATGATTTGCCGTTTGAAAAAATCCTTATGACAGTTGAATGAGTACATTACGAAAGTAGCACGTTAAACCCACACGCAGGTGGCCGTGTTATTGCCGGAACTCGTGAAGATGTAAACACTCAATTGATGGAGCAAATATGAAAATATTTTTCTTTTATAACCAGGTAACAACCGTATCATATCATAGCATCATAGTTCGTGAGTTGAAACGTTTATAAAGCCTCGAATGATGTCAAATGCGCGTATGCATATGCTATTAAACCAATTGTGTACGTATTTTACAATATTAATTGTTTTTTCTGTACTGGATCTTTGGCGGTTAGATACATACACAACGCATAAGGGTAGAACGCCTCGGTTCGAGAACTGGGGGGGGGGGCAAGGTTTCAGCTATTTGCTGACTCGTGCCAAATACGAAAGCAGAATCTTACGACCATATAGGGTATGTAAAAGTATAATTCATTTTTGTTTACAATATCAATATTTCCGCTGTGTGACGAACGGGAGAAAATGTGACGGAATCAATATGATTATTTTGATTGATAACTTTTTCACAACATCAGCTAATTACCAATTACCGAGTGAGTAATCTTTAAACTCGAAGAAATAATTAGCCAGTATTGTGATATTAGCTTATCAATGTTGTGACTTATTTACTTGATAAATCAATTGATTGACCTTCTACCGCTTCAAACATAAAGACGTGCTCGTAGTCATCTTTAATCTATAGATTACTTCAGAAAGAAATTACAAACAACGATAAAATCATATATGCATTTTGCAATTAATGTTTAAAACTTACATGAACGAAGTACAGAAGGACGTAAGAATTTGCCCAACTTTCAATGGATGAAGAACGGTTCAAAAGCTATTGCGAACGTTACACTATACCTTTCGCAACCTCTCTTATGTTACTTTACATACTTCAAGACATATCTAAACTCTGATCTCATGAGATACAAGACAACAATATAATGTATTATAGTACACTGGATGTTCCCGAATGACAAGATAGTGTATTGTAGTACGCTGGTACCTACGGGAATTGTAATGACATACTGATACAAAGTAGTCAAACAAATAAGCTAGTCTATATCTATGGTAGGGGAACAATTCCAGGTAAAAATGGTTGAACCCTACCATTCATTTTAACAAGCTGAGTCATACCTTTAAATGTTCCTAAATGATTGTGCGTTACGATCCATGACATTTTTTACCATATTCATGGTGGCATTTTGAGAAATCCAAGATGGCGTCCAAGATGGCCGCCAAAAAAGTAAACATCACATTTTATCAAATTACAGCGTCTGGGACATTGGATATGATATTTATTATGGAAATAAGTCGTTTTTACAGAAGAATGTATGTTGTTCTTATCATATAAGGTGATTTTGGTGGAACATTGGTGTGATTTAATTTTTTTCATCATATTTATCACCAAATAAAGGCAAAAAATAGGGGGTAGGGGTAAGATTTTTAACAACCCAGGAAAATTTTGACCGCATATATAGCATTTCTGATGTTAAGTATATGCTATATAATTGGGGGAAATGAAAATGTTTACAAATATACAATATAAAAGTACTTAAATGATGACAATTGACTATCAAAGTGGGTGGGGTACGATTTTATTAAAATCTGAAAAGTGGTAATATTTTACCTTTGATACATATTTGAGACTCTTTAACATAAATTGTTTACGTTTTCTCACTCCTTCAGTTAGGACAGTTGATATATGTTTCATTTATGCATCTTTCAATCAATATTTCAAGCATTTTCTCAATTTTTGTCTTGATTTGGCCCAAAAAATGACAATTTTTTAGGGTAGGGGTAATTTTGTTAATAATGAAACCCTTTCAGCAATGGCATAGACTGGACTTGTTAATGATGAAGAAGAATTTTAGCATTAGTGCACATGTAACAAAATTTGTAACAATACAAGGGTTGTTAACGTTGATGTCAAGGTCATATTAGAGGTCAAATGTCAAATTCTGAAGGAGTTTTTGCAATATGTATGCATGCACACAAACAGGTAAAATGTACAGGAATAAATGTCTTATGTTCATATCACTTTCTTTAACAATGTACAAGTACAGCTTATTTTTTTGATAAAAGAAAACATTTCTTAGCCATGGCAACCGGAAATATGGTTTCCAATATGGCGGCTATCATCTCCATGTATGTATTATATTATTCATAATCCAGCCAAATTAGCATTAATATGAAGGTAATTGTTCATGTTTTAATTGCCCCCTCTCTGTATGTGCAAGATTATGACACTGGTTGACTTCTTACCACACTTACCAGTCTTCCTTATGGTTAAGGATGACAGATCCCAACAATGGTGAATCCTAATATGGTTTAAAATGGCTGTTGCCAACATTGATAAATTCCAATAATAGACAGGGAGACAGTTCTTTACACTTGTGAGTCCGTCGTATTACACAGACTGACATTGGTATATTGGTGAATCCCCCATCATACAAAGGAAGATAGTTGCCTACACTGGTGAGTCCCCCATAATACATAGGAAGACAGTTCCCTACACTGGTATGTCTCCCATAGGACACAGGGCGGTAGTTCCCAACACTGGAGAGTCCCTCATAATACACAGAATAGCAGTTCCCTACACTGATGTGTCTCCCATAGGACATATGATGATAGTTCCCTACACTGGAGAGTCCCTCATAATACATAGGAAGACAGTTCCCTACCCTGGTGTGTCTCCCATAGGACATAGGGTGATAGTTCCCTACACTGGAGAGTCCCTCATAATACGCAGAATAGCAGTTCCCTACACTGATGTGTCTCCCATAGGAATAGGATGTTAGTTTCCTACACTGGAGAGTCCCTCAAAATACATAGAATGGCTTTTCCCAACACTGATGTGTCTCCCATAGGACATAGGATGGTAGTTCCCTACACTGATGTGTCTCCCATAGGATATAGGAGGGTAGTTCCCTACACTGGAGAGTCCCTCATATTACATAGAATGACAGTTTCCTACACTGGAGGGTCCTTCATAATACATAGAATGACAGTTTCCTACACTGATGTGTCTCCCATAGGACATAGGATGGAAGTTCCCTACACTGGAGGGTCCCTCATAATACATAGAATGACAGTTTCCTACTCTGGAGGGGCCCACATAATACACAGAATGGCTGTTTCCAACACTGATGTGTCTCCCATAGGACATAAGATGGTAGTTCCCTACACTGGTGATTCCCCATTGAGCTTATAATGATGGTTCCTGACACTGGAGGGTCATCCATGGTGCATATTGCAAGGCAGTTCCCTACACAGGAGAGTTCTTTATAGGGCCTAGAATTACAGTTGTGAACGCTGTGGAGACCTCCATTAAGCATAAAATAACAGTTTTCAATGCTGTCGAGACCTCCATTAGGCCTAGAATGACAGTTCCTAACACTTAAGAGTCCTCTTTAGGGCTTTGAAAGATAGTTCCATGCGCTGGAATGTCCTCAATAGGGCCTATAATGACAGTTTCCAACACCAATGGGTCCAATATATTGCACAGAAGGACAGTTTTCAACGCTGTTGAGACCTCCATTGAGCCTAGAATGAAGTTCCTAACACTGAAGAGTCCACCATAGGGCCTTGGAAGACAGTTCCCAGCACTGGAGAATCCTCCACAGGGCCTAGAATGACAGTTGCCAACACTGATGGGTTCTCCATATAGACCCGAATGACAGTTTTTAACGCTGTTGAGACCTTCATTAGACCTAATATGACTATAGCCTACACTGGCGAGTCCCCACAGGGCCTTGAATGACAAGTGCCAACACTTGCGAGTTGCCAATATGGCATACGATAACTTGTTCTGTAACTTCTGAGTCCCCCATAGAACTATGGATGACAACTTTCAATACTAACGAGTCCCTCATAGGACCTTGGAATACTGTTTGCTACACTGGTGAGTCCCCATAGTGACAGTTTTCAACATTGGCAAGTCCCTCATAAGATATACCATGACTCTTTGGAACTTTGAGTCCCCATATATGGGATTGTATGATTATGTCCTGCATGCATGAGGCCCACATAACCTAATATAAGTCTATAGTTCCAACAAATTTGAAGGTGTCTAGAATTTGAACATTGAAATGGTCATTAATTGATATTGGTTTGAGTAACTTTAAATTAAAACTAAATTCAGTACATACTTTGTAGCATTTAATGGTAATACTGTCACAGCTAATGTAATAATAACATATATTGATGATATGAACCATCAATTTAAGATTCCTTGGGTATCATTTATTTCATTCAAATGGCTTTTATCACTAAGCTGTAATGTTCTAAATAAAACATACAATTTCTACTGAAGAAATACATTCTAAACAACTTAGTTTATACCATATTGAAAGGCAGGAATGTATATTATGTCAACACAAATATAGAAGAAATATGTGTACTTTTTTTTTCCATTTTGACCTTGAAAAGTCCTTGACCTTGCACTTACTGTAGTTGCTGTTGAAATTCAATATGATGACCACTAGTTAATAAACATTTTCAATCCAAGTATGTGGTCATTATATCTATTTATGAAATTATCACTTTTGGCATTTACTATTTAGAGTTTATGCATTTCACCAATCGTGGCAACCATATTGGACACCATCTTGGACTTTTCACCTTTCCAAACTGCATTTTTAAGGACTTTTTCTGTTGATCAGCTAATGAATAAAGGACAAGGTTCACTAACTAGTAAAAATGGCCCAGTTACAGAAATTAATAATACTTTCGCAAATAACAAGTTACAGTATAACATGACCAAAAATGATACTTTTTATCAAAACAATATTCTTGTGTTGCCATGGCAACACTAGTTTGCCCTTCATTCTATTTACAAATATAGCGAAATAAAAAATGTTATAAAGGAAAAAGTACTCAGTCCAGTCACATAAAATGTTGCATATAGTTTTAGGACAAAATGAACATTATGAATTTTGATCAATTATCCAGTTTAGGCTGAGGAATTGTCGCTATGGCAACAAAATAGGTACAAAAACGAACAAAACAGCAACAAAAAACTGGAATCATGCGATAACTCGAACAAATGGCAATTCTGGATTATAAAACTCATGCATATGGTGCAATAAAGCCAATATGCATGTCTCCGTATCTTTAGACTTTGCACAAAGAAAGTGTTGCTATGGAAACCAAAACAGTGCGGAAAAGGAGGTTTTACACATTGTGCAATAATGAGAGCAATTCTTAAGCTAGACCTGTGAAACTTGGTATGCCGATAGAGGACTTTAATCGGCTTATGAAATCATTAAAGTTTGTTAAACACACACAATTTGTGGTTGCTATGGCAACATAAATATTTTTATTTTCACATAATTTCACAAAGTACACTAATTGAGGCTTATAATTTTGGCAAAGAATTCAAATTGACTGATCATTTCCCAGTCACTATTAAACACACAGGATTGGAAAATTCTCTGTAAGTGAGTAAGTAAATTTTTTCTCGGCCGTAAACGTCATCCATTTTTTTTGTCCTCGGCCGTAAACGTCATCATCACAAAATCTCCTCGGCTGTAAACGTCATCATTTTTGCGCATACTAGGGTCTCTTTGAAAGGGTCAATCGTTGGTTTCAAGGCACGGACAGAGTTGTAACTTTTCAGAGTTTTTCATAGATGAATTTTCGTTACATCTGTGAGGTTAAATAATTCAATACTAGCGCAAACTGTTTAATTTCGGACAATGTATGTGAGAATGGAGCATTATTTTCTGCGTGTCGTGTATAAACAGGCTCTATCAGATTTATTCCGCAAAGATAGCATGCAAGGCTGAGTGAATAGTTCATTTAAACTCCTACCCAGAAAACTTACATCTCACAACACATGCTTCCGCATTTTAGATGGCTGATAGTATATGCCAAAAACATACGTCAAGTATGTTCAAAGCAAAAAAATGATTAAATGATGCAATTACCAGCACATTGGGCAGGGGCGTAGCTGGGTCAATTCAGAGTGTATGCCCGTTTTTAGATTTAGTTTGTGGGGAGTATATATATAGTAACAGACTCCATGTGAAACCAACTGATAAAATTTTAATGTATTTATGCGATTGAAGCGAGCTAGAAAAAACAGATAACCTGAGCAGCAGACACGTATACTCATTCTCAACTTGATGATATTCACTTATGACAGTACTTTAGAAGCGAGCAAAACGAGTAAGAAAATACTCTGTTTGCATGTTCCCAACTTAATGATATTCACTTCATATACTGTAAAATCATTTTGGGACGAAATTCGTGGTTTTGGTAAAAAAGACGATTTCGTTCGGACTTGAATTCGTGGATTTGCATTTCAGGTAATAAATTAAGGGTCAGAATCAATGTTCGTTGGGATAAAAGTTCGTGGTTGAGGTGAACCACGAAATCCATGTAATTAAATCCCCCACGAAAATTAATGATTTTACAGTATATAGTAAAGAACTGATCGAGCGAAGCGAGCTAGAAAAAACACCTGAGCAGCAGGTCATACTTACATGCTCCCTACTTGATTATTTTCACGAAATACAGTACTGAGCGAGCGAAGTGAGCTAGAAAAAAACTGTTTGCCTGAACAGCAGGTCATACATACATACATGTTCCCTACATGATTATATTCACTTAATATGTAGTATTGAGCGAAAGAATCGAGCTAGATATAAACAGAAATGTTTACCTGAGCAGCAGGTCATACATTCAATTCCTCTACTTGATGGCTATATCTTCAGGTTCTTTAATTTGTGATACTAACTAGTAAAGTACTGAGCGAGCGTAGCGAGCTGGAATTTTTTTATTTGGGCAGCATGTCACCCAAACTCTATGCTTTAGTATATTTGATAAATTACTAGATTCTAATTAAATATAACGCGAGGTTGAACTGTTTATTTATTTGGACAGCATGCAATACAGACTCGATCTCCATCACGGCAGATGAAATTCATTTTGAAAGTTGATGAGCGAGCGAAGCGAGCTAGAATAATATACTGAGCAAAACAGCTAACCGAACGCTTTTTAAATTTGAATATTTCAGTATCCTGTAAGTGTACAAACCTACAATTTTGCATATTTATTTCAATATAGATTGTGCTCCTAATGCAGCTTAGCACATGAATATAAATGCCAAAATCACTCATCCATGACTAAAAAGCTTCAAATCACATTTTTGCACGTTGTAATCGATTGCTCTCGAATTTTACGAGTTTTGTGCGCATGTTGTGTAGCATAGGTGTTCGTAAGTCGGAAAAACATTTTTTTTGGTAAAAAACATGGCGCATTTGTCAAATGTAGGCCGCGGAAGAGCGGCCATTACGCTCCCTGGAGGGTATCATTCAGACAGATCAGTTTTACACAGATTTAAATTATCACAAACATTAGTTCCTTTCATTTCACGTGTGCGTGAATACCAATACACATTAAAATACCTAAAACAGTATATTGGGAATCACAGGAGCAAAGAAAAATAGTACATTCAAGTGGGATAACTCTTGCATAATTTTACCACTTTTTAAGTTCATTCACAACATTTTCCCATAAAATTGTATTGTCATGCATAAGTGAAACACGTTGACTTTAAAAAAGAATACATATTAGCCCTGAGGGCTTTTTTACATGTGTTTGAAAAAACGTGTTTTCTCTCCATTCAGTATATAAGACACTTTTGAAGTGCGTTCATCAGGTGTTTGACAAATTTTTAATGCAACTATATGACTGGTTTGGTAATAAAGATTGTTTTAAGTGTATATTCTGATATCGGAAACAAAAATAAATATTAAAATACTGAGATTAAAACCAAAATTAAGTCAATAATTACCCTCATTTATCCACACGAAAGATTTTCGACCAAATTACCTCCCCTTGACCATTGAAAATTAACATAATAATATTGAAAAATTAAAAAAATCCATGTTTTTGTGATCAAATCGCATTATATCGAGTTTGACTATTTGTTTTATTGATTTGGCGATTAGTCTTTTTAAAATGTGTATGGAATAACCCTAAAATCTTTTATTATTTAACGCTTATTCATGAATTTTAAATTTATATGTCTGGTTCTATTATTTCATGGTTCCGTGAACTTCCGTTTCGCATTTATGAAAATAAAACTACTTAAATAGCATTACAAGATCGTAAAAAACATGTACACAAATTTTCGTGCAAAAATATTAAGAAATAAAAAAGTTATACGGTAAAAACCGCTACTCATTCATAAAATATGCTTATTGTACATTTTGTGAATTTCATTTTGATGGGTGATGTTATTAAATACATATTTTGATGATGATGCAAATTAAATATATTGACGAAATTTTACCAACAGCTTTCTAATGGATGGATTATACTTCAGGCCAAGTTTCAGAAAATTCCAATGGATAGTTCTATAAATATTCATAAAATACATAAACGTTCGGTTAGTTGTTTTGCTTAGTATATATAGAATATATATACCCTCAATCCAAAAGGGAGACTGCCTCCATTAATGAACATTCATGCCTAACCCTAGTGAGGCATCAATTTTTATTGCATTTTTGAGTCGCTTCATTTTATGATTTTCTCCACGGAGCGTACGCCCGGGCGTACGGGCGTATGCCTGGCTACGCGCCTGTTGGCTCAAAGATTATTTTATATAGGGGCATAATGAATGTATTCGCCAATACACTGATACCATGCTACAAATACCCATGACAGAAATAAGCGTATTTTAGGACACAAGGTAAGAGCGCTGACTGAGTGACTGGTCCAATGCCTACATTTTAAATTCTTCTTCGTAATCGTAACTAGATCAGATTCTATTCATGTCCGCGGTAATTTTGAATGTCTAGTTGGTAATTATCAATCAACAATTGAATTTATAAACAGCACTGACCAGCCCTCATAATCCAATCAAACTATCTTCTTAACCACCGATTAAAGAAGTGTTTTAAAAATCCTAATGCGTTAATTACACAACCAGCAGTCAGAGTTCAAGGTCGGTTCGTTGCACGCGCTCTATTCGTGTGTATGTAAACATGGCACCTCGCGAGAGCTGATTTGTTCACAGTAGCATAGTCCCGCCTACCGTCTATAGATGTTTACCAAATAAGTCTCCAACTTGTAATTTCATGGCTTTTGGTAAAACGAATTCAAAGAGTTCTGCGGGTCCCGTGAACTCGTATGTCGGCATTTTAAATTTTTCGAGTCTACATAATTAGAACAATATTAACAACCCTAAATTTCAAGATTCAACGATTTTCGGAAAATTATCCGGTAGATGTTTTGATGTTAATTATACATGCATGTGATTTATTTCATGCTATTTTTTATTTAATTACCGCGACCATGTCGACTCTAATTAATATATGACTGTTTCCGAAATATGCAGATCTTTGTTCTAGGACACTAGTTTTACGAAAGTTAATAATAGTCAATCCCATAATAGTTAATCCCATAATACAAGACGTATAACGGGTTATATAAAGAAACTGCGATACTACTCGCGCTCCAGTCAATTAAGAAGGTTTCATAGCGCGAGATTACGTAGCCCATCTCTGACGTCACAATGACGTCATTTTGCTTACAGGGGCGGAAATGTCGCGTTACGGTGTACATATTTTTTAATTTTAAACTATGAGCGCACGTTTGTCCCAAAAATTAACAGTGATGTCACGAATCTAAATGAAATTTGTCATCAATCTAACAAGTTTGAAGGTGGGACTCGCGTGCGCTCATATTAAATAATGATCAAATACCTCACGAAAAAGACGAATTTTGCCAAATTTCGGCAAACTGGGGGTCTTAAAATGTTATTTTACTCACTTAATAACGGGTTTTCCGTAGACAAATTACATTTTCATGAAGGTCAAATGTTATTTATTAGATATAGAAGACAAATAATCGTTTTATTCCAATTTCCATTTCTCATTATTTCTGGGCCATTTTTACTAGTTAGTGAACCTTGTCCTTTCTTTTAAAAGGCAAACATGTTTCTGTTGCAATTAGTTTCACTTTCAATACGAATTTGGCTGGATTATAAATTATGTCTTATGTATATTATATTTGTTTGTATATAAACTATAAATGTGAAGATGATGTCGGCCATATTGGAAACCATATTTCCTGGATGCAATGGTTAAACAATGTTTTCTTATATCAAAGAACCAAGATAGTGTTCGTATTTTGTTATTTTTTATTTTTGTTAAATATATACTTTAGTCCTGCCAGTACATTTTACATGTACCTTTTTGTGGTAATATATACATATTGCAAGTTCTGAAAATCCTTCAGAATTTGACATTTGACCTTGACATTAATATTGACAAAGGCCATATTGTTACAAATATTGTAACAAGTTCACTAATGCTTAAATTCATCTTTATAATTTCATAAAGTTAGTTAACAAGTTTAGTTCGTGCCATCGCAGGAAGGGTTTTCATTATTACCAAAATTACCCCTACGCCTAAGGAAATTGTCATTTTTTGGAACCAAATCAAGAAAAATATTGAGTAAATGCATCAAATATTAGTTAACAATACATAAATAACACATAATGCCAACTTTCTTAACTGTAGGAGTGTAAACACTAAACCAATTTATGGTATAGTGTCTCTTATATGTATCAAAGGTAAAATATTACCACTTTTCAGATTTTAAGAAAATCGTACCCCACCCACTTTGATTGTCAATTGTCATCATTAAAGTACCTTTATTTTACGGTATTTGTAAATATTGACATTCCTCCAACTATATAGCATAAACTTAACAACAGAAATGCTATATGTATCGTAAAAAAAATCCTGGGTAGTTAAAAATCTTACCCCTACCCCATATTTTTTGCCTTTATTTGGCGATAAATATGATGAAAAAAATTAAATCACACGAATGTTCCACCAAAATCACCTAATATGACAAGAGCAACATACATTCTATTGTAAAAACAACTTATTCCCATAATAAATGCCATATCAAATGTCCCAGAGGCTGTAATTTGACAAAAGGTGATGGTTACTTTTTTGGCGGCCATCTTGGACGCCATCTTGGATTTCTCAGAATGCCACCATGAGTATGGTAAAACATTACCCTTGTCATAAAGTACAAACATTTAGGAACATTTTAAGGTATGACTCAGCTTGTTAAAATGAATGGTAGGGTAACTCCAAAAATAGAGGCCTAAACTGGCATTTGTTCCTCTACCACTATGTCATATTATTACTACTATTTGTCGATGATCATTTAGTGAATAATATTACACGTTTGTCTAGAATGACTCTGTATAGACAGTTCAAAACAATCATTGTTCATGATATGAACTCTTATATGTGAGTGATAACAACGTGTTGTCCTAACCGAAAACAAGAGTTTCATGAAACTTTAGCTGGAACATTTATAACATCGAGGGCGTATATAGAACAAATAAAGTCTGTTGTGGAAGACAAGACTATCATTTTAGTATTGGTGTATCCTTATTATCGCCGATTAGGGATCAGTCATTCAAAATAATATTGTAGTTTAGCTTGTTGACCATATTTCTCATGTAAAGGAAAATGTCAGAAATGCAAGAAACAACTAATCTAATTTATGATCCAATGAGTAATATTGTTTATAATTTTCACACAATTAAATTCACGAAAATACCGAATAATGCAGTATTGTTTTTCATAAAAGCAATGATGCTGGCGTCTTGAATTGAAGCCTGAAAATACTGCACCTAACAGGCCAATTATATAGATAATGCAAAACCATTTATAAAGAAATAAACCTAATTTGCTTATGTTGTTGCAATAATAATGCTAATGGCTTAAATATACCTGGTTTATAATTTTATAGTATGCATTTCCCACAATCACACCGTCTGGTGTTCCGAAAATGCCATGAGCACAGGAGATGCCTTAAAATGGTAGCATCGATTTTGTATTTAACAGATTTTACATTTTTCTCCGACAAATTCCAATATTGGTCACATTGTAGTTACGGTTGGAAAAATAATAACATGGACACATTAGCTTCCCCTTTCACACCCAGT
This sequence comes from Spisula subtruncata, assembly GCA_963678985.1. Lineage (NCBI taxonomy): Eukaryota > Metazoa > Mollusca > Bivalvia > Venerida > Mactridae > Spisula > Spisula subtruncata. The sequence continues at coordinate 14,284,923 of OY787666.1, read as the reverse complement.
CGACACTAAGACGCATTTTTAAAATGTAACATTGTTTAAGCGATAAACCCTTAACAAACAGTGTACATGTACTTACATAACACAATTGTGACGTAAAATTGACCTAGAGGTCCCTTTACAGGTTCTAGATAAAAGTCACATTAGTTTATGCTGTAGAGCAACGGGACCTTGCATTCTTTCACAAAACAATGCGTTTAATCAACTTATACCACGGGGTTAATGATTGCATGAAGAGATAACTAAAGGCACGTGTTAACATCTCAATTCCGCTGCGTGTTAAATAAGTGCCCCTTCTCGGATTAGACGGCTAGGCACGCTTACCTTTGAGCTACAGTGGTACATCAGTACTATTGGAATGACACTTTTACGAGATGTACACAATGCATCCTTACCTTACGTCGACCATCTATTTGCAATGAACTATTGCAAATTTAAACATTTATTGCTTCAGCCAAGTAGATTTTATTTAGTAGCCGTTGTTGCGCGAATAACATTTTTTGTTATTTTGAAAACAAATAGTCATGCATCACATTTGTAAACACTAAAACAACAAAACTATGGGAGCTAAATGCACTGTATTTGGTGGAAAAAATAGGCGTGTAAATTTATTGATCCATTGGTAGAAACTTTCAGATCAGTTCGTGTTTAATAAGCACAAATTGTTTACAGTCTTAGATTGTTTCTTTGACTCATGCGGGTTAACACTATGAGTGTAGGACGACTTTAACAAACGTCATGGCATAATAAACATAGCCCGACGAGGGAGTTGTGCTAATTGTAAAATGAAAATTCGATTATAGTTTTATTGTATTCGCGGACTGATCAGTGGGGTTTTGTAAATGAATTGCGAAGCGGTCGATAAACAAGGAGTACAATTATATCTAATGGAAAACGTACATCCGTTAAATAAAGTAATCGCAATAGAAGTTAAAGCAATTAAATGATTATACAAGACTTTATAACATTAGCATCAAGTATTATTTGCAGCTTTCAGATATTGTTTGTGTATATTAATGCTAAAATAAGTTTTATGTATTAAGTTGTGTTTATTATCCTGATTACAGTACCTAACTAATCGCTGAATGTTGAGCGGACGGTGTACGTTTTGGCAAACCAAATGTGGAGATCGGTCATCAGAGTATTGTCGGATAAAATCAAGAAATAATTTTGTGATAAAAAGATACCGGTTACCACCTGATGATCGGGCTACGTACGTCCGACGACTTATATACATTGTTCAATTAAATACCGATGCACAACGGCACCATTTCCCCTAAATTCAAGGCCAATTAACTACCGACGTCCTGTGAGTACACGACTCCTAGACATTAAAGTTTGGTTCATTGACACCATCTGGCGTCTGAGAGCACTATCACCAAGACATAAACATCAGACCAAACCATACGTACATATACCCATTGAACATATTTTATCAACGCAAGACAGACACAAACATTTAAACTTACATACCAATGTATAAACGAAAGCTATTTTTTCCAGAAGTTTAAATGGTGACAATAGCATTACTCAGACCGAGACGGTCTGGACTCAGTCGATTTCACTAAAATTAGAAACTCACATTGGCAAACAAACTTGAAATAGAAAGTCATTACACGGAGTGATCAATGGTACGAGCATCTTTTGTGACACTGTTTTTGTATTTAACCTCAGATGCAGCTATTGTAGGATAATGTTTGTTACCATTGGAGTCTAAAGTAGTTTGACAACCTATTGTTAGGTATTCTAACAGCCATTCTGACATAAAATAATGACACTATCACATAAAACATTGTAAGCCGTTCTGACATGTTGTATAGTACACTTGTTAAATGTTATAAGTACACCAACATGTAATGCATACATCTTTTTTATTATACATGATATCATGTTCATGTTTTGCATGTCTTAATCTGAGTAGTATAGCAGCAATATCCGATAATTCGATAATTGTAATTTGCCCGCTGCGAGCAGTGAACCGTGAATTTTCAAAATGTGCCAAATGCACGTGCAAAACAGATCTTTTCTGCACGAAGTCCCAAAATGTTACATACACATTGTCCATCAATACCCACACCAGGAAAACACAAAACCGAAAGAATTACGATAACATACCGTACAAGAGAGCTTTGTGAAACAAACATGTCGTATGGCTGTAAATAGCCTAGTGTAGCTAAGGTCACCACGACCTTGACCTTTGACATATCGACCTCAACATTAATAGGAGCCTACATCTGATTATAAGCAACCTCTCTGTAAAGTTTTACGATCTAATATCCTGTATTTCTTATGGTGTGGACCAGTGATTGTTGTGTATTCAAAGGTCATGGTGAGTTTGACCTTTGATCTCAATGACCTTGAAATTGAGTCGGTCCATCTGTGGAGGATGAATAATCTCCACTTGAAATTTAAGAATCTTAGGTCCACCCGTTTTAGAGTTATTGTTGGAAAACCATTCGGCATGTCGATTGACCGATCGGCATGCATGCACTGTACATAATAACACATCTATAATAGACATAAAACTTAAATACTTACAAATTTTAAGATTTTTAAACATAATACGTCATGGTCGTAATGTAACAGTTCTAAATGTTGTCATTTTTCAAACTAGAAAAACTTTATGGGCACTATTTGCACGTACTGCTATGTACTGTGTTGGTGTACTTATAACATTTAATGAGTGTATATCACTCTAAAAAAGATATTGTCATTCTGATATGAAACATTAAGTGGCATTCTAACATACGACTTTCTTATATCATAAACCAATTTGTGACATTCTGACATCTAGGATACATGTAATAATAAACTCACTCTGACGTAATGCATTATTTTATTCTTTTAGGACACTCTGAGGTAAACGTTCACGTTTATACTTTTGAATAAAAGGTTGCCAGATATTTTAAAATAAATGTTTGTCAGGCATACAGACATAATCTATCTAGATCCCATATATCATAATTATAGTTCGCCTTTATGATTGCAACATCAAAATGCTTCCAATGAAAACATACTTCGTAATTCGAAAAATATTGTTTCTGATTTCGGAGTGAATTAATTGGTTTTGAAGAGTGTATATAAATATTGATGTAGGCAAAGCGCTTCATCATTCTGGATGGATAATGTCAATAAAATTATCATTCATACCGACCTTGTATTTAGCATTATATTCAAATTTATCCTTCAAAGTATCAACAATTCAGACTGACGCGCATTTCATGACGGCACGAGAGAGGTAAATTTGCATTTTACCTTAATCTGAATAAGTTTTACTGGTAAGATTGGAATAGGGACAGTACAGTATGATCTCTGTATAACAACACCCCATGGGAGCTGTATGTAGTGTTCCTTGTACAAATGCGTTCTTGAACAGAAGTTAAAACTACTGTTGAATACAACTTAGAGTACTGTTGACAGTGTTGCTATAGAAAGGTTGATGCTCATCATAAGACCGCTCATGAGAGTTTGTATTGTACGTCTTAACAATTACAGTGTACATGTTTAGTCAACCCCGTCTCTAAAGGCCATCACAGGAAAACCAAAAATGGAGCGTTATGCACAAGTGATATGCATGTTAAGTGATTACATCAGTGAATGCAGAATCCTGTTCTGCTGTTATATACATTCGCCTACTGAAATAGGATTGATACGGTGGTCAGATGTCGAGTTGGGTACGCTCATGGCCACACATCTCTAATTCGAGTCTCGTTACACAATACAACTTCACGTCATCATCAATTATTAGTTGGATATACAATGTATCCGTTAATTCAGTGGTATATGATCCGCACGTCTGTTACAATGAATTATCATTAGTAAATAGTTCTTTGATAGATGCCATTGTTGCAATGCCTGGTGAAAATCGAAGAGAAACATTAAATGTGTTTGAAATCTCTCAATTCTGTTTCATATTTACAAAAGTCAATTTTGTTAAGAGTTAATCATTTTAACGACGGCACATGAGCAGAGTGGATGGAATGATAAATGAAAAAAAACCACCACCAAGTATACCAATATGCCAGCCAAATAGCTATTCACGTCTTAAGATAGATAGAATGTATAATTAATACTATATTACATTAAACGATTAAAAAACATTTGTTATCTAGGGCCACGTCTAGGGCTAGTCAGCAGACACATAAAATGGTGATAAGTCAAAATTGAAATAAATGCATTTCGTTTTAACGAATTATAGTGAATAAAAAAGAGATACGAATGTAATAATAAAGACAAATGGGGTTATATATAGTCGCCTCCGAGTTTCCTGTGTGATTGGCGTTTCTAATAGAAGGTTAGTCATTTATATTAGGTTTAACGTTGGGCATTTACTGGTTTAGAATTCACTTATAGAATCTGGTGATTTTAAATGGCTAATTTTACAGGAACATAAGTTAAAGTGGCACCGCCAAAACGTAATAACTTATTTGTTATTAAATGATGTACTGTGTGGAGGAAAATCAGTTATTGGTAAATTGTAATTAAAGAATAACACATGCCGCGACTGGGAATCGAACTCCAATAGCCAAGTTACAAATCAAGCGCTCTACCTGTTTTGCCACTGCCATAGCTTGAGACTTATGTCACAACATTTGTAAAATGATATTAGAGCTGTTATATGCCTGCAATTTTATTTTATACGTAATCCAGGGCAGATAATGCCACGGGTTTATCTGCTCGAGTGAGTAATTTAAGACAAATTAAGAGAAATTACTGAGAACTTAAATAAGCGTAAAATACAATATTCGTTATACACATTGTTTCACTTTTGATTAAACAAACCATTTCAACAATAGCAGGATATGTCTAAATTGTCTCGAATTTACTGAAATTGAATTCAAACCAGACGGTCAATTGGTAAATTCCCCTCAAGGCTGTCCATATATTTTGAAATACTACCATATTGCTTTAACCTTAGACCACAGACAGCTATATAAATGCCTATACACCTAAAACTAATGAAATATAATTAATAAATTGCCCAGTAATACGCATACACATTTATTAGCTTCGACGCGGCTCCATTTGTTCGAGGAAACTATAGCTACTAAAGTGTTAAATGTCATTTGCGAAAATGAAAATGATTTTCCAGCCGTTAAAACCACCGAAAAGTCTTAGTCCACAGACAACTTTACCTATACAAATTACATCTGTAATTATGTGTCGTTATTATTAATAAATTACCACAGTATTTTTGAATACATTTCTAGTTGATATAAAAGTTATGAGTTTGAGTAATTAAGAGCATTTAAAACTATTTACCGAATAATGCAAATGTGAAAAATATGTTGCAATTTATCGTAGGTAAATTTAAAACAAAATGAAAAAAAGCTGATTAATTAAATAGAGTAACCTTTTACTTACCCAAATGGTTTGACTGGAAATTGAGCGGATGTTTACTTGCTTTAACTCTGAAATGTATCATAAATAAAATATATTACAAATAAAACAAAGATATCTGCGAATGCCATAGAGTCAGCAGTATTCTGACACATCTCGGAGCGATGATGTATGTCCAGATTTGTCATAGTTTCAACTATAACTGGAAATGCCATCTTTTTGTATAACATGAGGAAATTGGTGCCAGTTATGCTGTCTAGAATATTGTATGATAATTTTACACTTGAACTGTTTCAGCAGTAGAGTAGAGCATTATGTGTGATGGGTGGAGATTAAGTGTAGTCATACCGAGTCGCTTCCAAGTTGCTGTCTGAATAATGTTATCTGTACAAATGGATTTACAATGTACATGTCATATTGCAAAGAAATACACATGGTCGAATTTTTAATTGGCGAGTCAAAGAAATATAATAATTCGCAATATATTCAATCATTTTTTTCTGAAATTGTGGTTATTATTATTACATGCATTTATCTATCGGTTTCAAGAAGTAAATAATTTATGCATGTGCAAAATCATCCATGCGGAACGATTAGTGTGAAACGGCTTATATGCACATGATCGACCTGCCCGACTTGTCTGGTTTTTGAAAATGGTTAGAATGTGTTCTCTGTCGATAAGCTTAAATAAAAATCATAAATACTGGCGAGAATGGGTAGTGCGGAGCGCATTAAATCCGTCAGAATGACGTATCTGGCACTCAAATCAAGTCAAGTACGCCAACGTCGTTTTGAAAAATGCGATATTTATTATTATTACGCGGATTTAGCTCAAATTACAGCAAGAAACATATTTCCTATCAATATAATAGGACATCATAGTGTTTTCGATTATTCGTATTAATCTAAAAACAGTTTATTAAAAAAATATATAAAAAGCACGTGGCCAATCAGAAGTTCGTGCAATGTATGCATGCATCTGGCATTATGGGCTCGTTCCGCATGGCACATTCTCGCAATTTCTAATGTTTTCAGAAAAGCCAATTTACAGAGCACGGCATTATTCCAAGCTGTGCACGAGACCCACTTACACAATAGCTATTTTGCACCAACCTTCACACATGGACGCATGGACGCATTCAATGTATTATAATATATTAAAGTAGAAGTTCCGTTTCATGAAATAGAACCGAAAGATAAGAAACGTTGGTTTTTTCAGGCTTTACATAGGGCGAATAAAACACCAATATTGGGAATTAATTTTCTTTCCAGCTCAAATAAATAAAGTTTAATTTCTAAAATCAATACCACATTAATGAAAATGTATTGTTAATAGACGTTTAACACAAACATCAATGTGAATTAAATTCCGTTATGAAGCAATTTATAAAACATTAACACATACTATAGTATGATTGAACATATCCTACTGATAATTAACATTCAAATAACTAATAAACAATCTGATGGCATCGACATCTTTTTCATTACAATATCTATTTCACATATGCAGCGAATAACAGCAGTTTATTGACATTGTAGTTTTAAAAATACATTATAGTTGTCTAAGAAAGATTGTTTATATTTATCAATTAAGTTCGTTCACATTTTATCACTGGAAAATAATATTGTTAAAACCACAACATTTATCATTCAGTCCTTTGCTTAAACTGATACACAATATGCTTATGCACATAATTGGAAATCGTTTGCTTTCGATTATTTACCGCGACATTCATTTACATTGACCAAATCACGGTTCCCGGTTTAATAATTGCAATTTGATCAGATTTGTTTTCTGTTTCTAAGAGAAGTAAATCATGTTGACTCCAACTCGAAGGCACGTAGTAAGCTATGGTCAACATGTGGCACTAACGACCTTCTAATTTTAAGCCATCGATATAATGACTGTGGTAATTAAAATAAGAAATAAACATTGCATTTTACTAAAGTAAGTTGCATACATTTTTATCATAAATGTAATATTCGAGAATAAAAATTGATGTGCGTTCACGTAGTTTGTAGACAGCAACACATCGACGAGTTATATTTCCTGACAAAATCCCTGAAGATGAGGATTTATACCTAAAAGCATTCAGTGGTAAGCAACAAAATAGACAGATGCTTTAACATGATTTGTGTAAGTGTACGGCTTATTTGACAGAATACAAAATAAACCAATAAACCTTGACATTATATTATGAAAATAAATACTAGGAGAAATGCAATGAATTTCCATTGCCATTAGGCAAGCAAACATGCATAGACGTTATGATTTGCTGTTTGAAAAATATCTTTATGAAGTTGTTTCGGTACATTAAGAACATATCGTGTACAACCCACACATATGTTCCTGTACTCCTTCTTCCCCTCCGCCTTCCGACTCTGGAACCAGCTTCATGAGCAAGGCACTATCGTCGACGGCGTTGAGGTCTTCAAGAGGGGCCTGGTCAGCGAATAGAAGATATGCTGTTTTTAAACGTTTTTAAACCATCACTCTGTAAATTCTTGCTGCACCGCTCATACGATTTCAAATAGTACGACATTGCAACAGAGTGGGATCTGTACTAAACAGGAAGAAGAAGAAGAAGAAAAAAGGTGGATATGATATTGCCTGAATTCGTGAAGATGTGCAGATATGTTCGAGAACCGAGGGGCAATGGTTCAGCCCTTTGTTGACTTGTGCCAAATATGACATCAGAATGGTACATTTATGTACCCTCGTACGACAATATAGGTCATGTAAAAGCATAATTCATATTTGTTCACAATATCAATATTTCCGCTGCATCACGAACAAGGAAAAACGTGACGGAATCAATATGATTATTTTGATTGATTACTTGTTCATAACAATATCAGCTAATTACCAATTACACAGCGAGCAATCTTTAGACTCCGAAAAATTAATTAACCAGTATTATGACATTTCTAATCAATGTTGTGACTTATTTGCTTGATGAGTCAATTGATTGATCTTCTACCGCGTCAAACATAAAGACATGCTGTCAGCCATCTGTAGTTGGAATACCATAATAATTAAACATTTGTATTTCTTTTGGGTTCACCCAAGAAATGACAAGCAAGAATAAAATCATTTTGCGTTTTTGCAATTGATGTTTAAAACTTACATGAAATAAGTACAGGTGGGCTTACGAATTTGTCAAACTTGAATGGATGACGAAATGTTCAAAAGCTAGTTGTTAACGTTACACGATATCTTTCGCTACCGCTCACATGTTACTTGACAGACTTCCAGACATATCTAAATGTCTCAATATAATTTATATGTTCACAATTTAATTGTTTAAGTAAATGAATACCACTGTTCTTGTTTAACGTTACACAATAAACCATATAGATAACAAATATAACTAAATCATTAGGCTAGCGTATATTGATCACTTGTCCTTATATGTCTGAAGGGTCTCGTGAGATACTAGATGACTAGATATATTGTATATTAACACTGTGGTATACCGAATGACCAGATATTGTATTGTAATACGCTGGTACTCATGGGAATTGTAAGCTATTCGTTATTACTGCCATAGTGTTGTCACTATTTGCTTAGGCGTGTATAGTAAATTACAATACATTATATGTGTGTCTAGATTGATTCTGTATAGATAATCATTGTGCTTAAAATGTACTCATATATGTAAGTTATTGCCCTTATCGTGTAACTAAAACCCAAACTAGAGTGACACATTCATCACATTGAGCGCAAAAATAGAAAAGGTTCACTGTGTTGTACGAATGGTAAGGAAGACGAGTATCATTTTCGTACAAAAGTGTTTAACTGAAAAACTGTTCTCAAGCCAGTTAAAGAGAACTGAAATTTCGTGATGAAAATATGAATGATTTTGTTTCTCATTTATCAAAAACTAAGCATGCGTAGGCCATTGCTATAACGTAACAATAACATTAAATTGCGGTATAACCCAAATATCATTATAAGAATACAGATACTCTGAGGTATAACTGAGTGATTTATTTATGAAGTTCACTATATCTACAACTTGTGTACTTTTAAAAGCATTAGTCCTATTAGTCCTCAACAACCCCGCATAAATCAGGACTACCTTGGAAGCAACATTATGAAATCTATGTTACAATTGACATAACTGTCAGAAAGATAAGAGATAAGATGATTTATATATATTTCATATTCTTTTTTATCATTTCTGCATTAAAATAAATATTAAAATGTTTATCTTTTAGTTTAAAAACATCTGACTATTTCAGTACAGGGTAAATAAACTATTCTTAACAGCACTAAATAATAACAGTGTCATGCATTTTCTCATAGCAGACACATACTGTTACATAAACTGCCAACATTTATTACATGACCTCTTAACCAATACAACATAATCTATCTTCAAAGACCATTAATTTGATCTATCAGCAAACTTTTTAAATAGTATTTAACCTGTTCATTGCAACCACTTGTCACCAAAAAACATTGTTCTATCGATTATATATAGATGTAATTTTCCCATTCACTCCTGTGAAATAATTTTAATAAGACTATTTGCAACACTGTGAGGAAACACTATCTCTGAAAACAATCAATATTTTTGTTCATGAAGTATACAGTCTATACAATGATTGTTACCGTAGGTGCAAACTATAAAGCTTTTTGTCCGGCTTATTTTGTTTGCAAACCTTCAATAATGCTGTTAATTGCAGTTTATATAACATGTGTAACTATGATACACTAATAAAGAACATTCCTGTTGTGTATGTGGCTTTACATGAAAGTAAACTCGAATTAAGTCTCAGAATACACAAAATTTAAAACAAGAATGGTATTCCAGCAACTTATACCCCTATGTTAGTGAATTATCTCACTACGCGATATTTACTGTTAATTTGCCAGAATAACCGGATGAGGAGGATTCCTCACTGAACCTAAAACAACATAAAATATTTGATAGTTCCATTTTTATTTACACTTAAATAATCACTTTTTACGGGGGTAATTTTTCTTACTTTCGTCCTTACGAATATACCAACCTTTGAAATCAAGACCACATGAAATGCATTCTTTCCAAATTACGCACAATTAAATTAGATGATTTTACACTGCAAACCTTTGTTTAAACAATTACGCTGACGGCTTGAAAAGTTTCCCCAGAATATAACACCAAACAGGCGAATTATATAGATAATGCAAAACCATTTAAAAAGAAATAAAACTCATTTGTTTATATTGCTAAAATAATCTTAATGGCTTAACTATGCCTGTTGATGACGTTAAAGTATGTATTTCGCATAACCACGCCATCTGGTGTAGCACAAATTGAATGAGTTCAGAACATGCCTCAAAATTAAAGTACATGTTTGTTTTTAAATGACTTCACTTTACTCATTTTTCTTCGACATACGTCCATAATTCTTTACCTTTTACTTACGTTGTACACAACTAACACATGGAAGCCTTATGCCCTGTTTCTTGCAACCGGTGGATACTAAGAAACATGTTTAAATATGTAAACATCATTCAAACGAAAACTATTCGGAAATACAAAGTGAATAATTAGAGAAACGTTTGTTCTGGCTTTTAAATTCTAGAACTCGTTTTGATGAATAAACTTTAACACTACAGCACAAAACTGCGATGTAAAATGGACCCAGATGTCCCTCGCCTATGCCACAAAAGTCTTCGAGATAATTAGAGCAGACAAGCGGCATATAAGTCAACATTAATGGTCTAGAGAAATGGGATTTTGCATTCTTTCACCAAACATTACCGCAATAAACTTACATCACGGGGTATATGATTGCATTGGATTATCAAAGGCACGTGGCTACATCTCAATGTCTCGATTTTAAAGTTCACACTTGATTTTGTGTATGTAAATGCCGTTCCTTTCCATTGTCGGACAAAAGCGTTAGTTAACATGAGATAATAGGTTGGTTATAGTTCCACTATTGATAATACATACAAAGCAGACTCAATAAAATAGGTTACATTTCTAAACGAACATTCATATCCACGACTTAATATTTGCATTCCTACAACTCGAAACATATCTGGAATTTCCATTGAGAAATACATTGATATGTCAACATGTTTGCTTTAAATGATGCCTTGATATTGCCAACTCGTCTACAGAATATCACATTATAGCCAATAACGTTCGCAATTAAAAAATAATTTGAAACTTGGAAAGTTATGAGTCACTTTACTGGTTCCGTATTTCTAAACACTAAAATAATCTGATGATTTACAACAAAACAACGGGTACTATGTATACTCTATTTGGTTGAAACAATAGACGTGTAAATTTATCGATTCAGAGGCAGTTTGTGTTCAATTAGCACAAATTATTACAGTCTTAGAGATTTTCATCGACGCATACGGTTTAACGCTATGAGTGAAGAAAACTTCAACAAACGTCATGGCATCACAAACATAGCCCGATGAGAGAGTTGTGCTAATTGTGTTATGTAAATTTAACGATAATTTGTTGTATTTGTTGAATTATCAGTGGGTTTTTGTATAAAAATTGCGAATCAGTCGATCAACAAAGATTGTAATAAAACCTAATGGAAAACGTACATCCGTCAACAAAACAAATGTCAATAGAAGTTAAAACTATGAACTAATTATACAAGACACCATTAGAATAAAAAAGTGCCTGCAGCTTTCAAACATTAATTGAATACATGCATTGTTTTAGCTGATGAATTAAAGTTATGTTTATTATCCGGGTTTCAGAATCATTCTGATTGCTAACTGGTGAACGGACGGTGTTCTCTTCGGCAAATATGATCCCGAAGTCGGTCGTAAGAGCATAGCCGGAAAAATAATAAGGAATAGTGTAGCGATAAAAAATGTCGGTGACTATCCGTCGACTGGGCGATATACATTCGACGACTAATTGATATCGACGCACGACGAATGATGCTCGGTGGCACCTTTTGTCCTGAACTCAAAACCAATCATCGACCGACATCTGTTGTATTCACGATTCAGAGACATTGGGATAAATGACATCATCCGTCGTGTGTGTGAATTATGACCAAAACGTTAGTCATCAGACCAAAGAATACACAAAAAGCCTTACATATTGAACATATTTTATCAACGCAACATTCACATTTATATATATAGACAAAAGTTTTTCAACCAGACATTTCAATGGTGACAATGACATAACTTTGGATGAGACGGTCTGGTCACAGTCGATTTATCAAGTTGTTTAAAACTAAAATAAGAAACTCACTCTGGCAAACAATCTTGAAATAGAAATCACACGGTATTGGCGGTAATTGTCACTATGACATATATAACGATTGGTTGAACCTTCCTGTGCAAGCTATGCTATGATATTATTGAATATAGTATTGCTAGATCATCTGCAATAATCGTCGGTAAAGTTACCATTAACTATACATGAATATGCGTAACGCGGCTCACCTTCAGCTTCACAAAATAATTTTCTTCTGGCACAATACTGAAAAAACTTTCACTAAAAACATACTTCATTATTCGAAATATTTTGTTTCTTATTTCTGTGTGGAGTAATTTGTTTTGAGGGCGCATATAAATATTGATGTAGGCATCAATCTGATCTGATAAATTTGTTCACAATTCTGGGTGGGTGATATTAATAAAGTCATCATTTAACCCGACCTTGTATTTAGCATAATGTTCCAATAAATCTATGAAAGTGCCAACAATTCTAACTGACGCAATTTCATGAAGAATCGTAAGAAGTAATTTGAATGTTTAACTAAATTTTTTTAAACGAGTAAGTTTTACTGGTTTGATTGATGGATAAATATGAGCATCACACCTATTGGGAGCTGCAACTATTGTTAAGTGGTAGTTGCTTACCAGCGGTTAAATTTATGGTAAATATCAGCATAAATTTGAAAAGTGTTGTTATAAAGAGGTAGTTGCTTTACATATACATGTATATGGCCGCTATGGCATGTACTATACATTGTGTATGGACAATCTTAACCATCTCAAGAGGCCACAACAGGAAAACCGATAATTAAGCTTTAAGTATATGTACAAGTAAGACGTTTAGGGATTTCATTAGTGTATGCATGCCGAATCCTGTCTTGCTTTTTAATACATTCACATACTTTGATACTGTGGTCGGTGGGCGAGTTGGTATAACACTCTTAACCACAGATCCACAGTTCGAATCTCGTAACGTACTTTAACTGCATGTCATTTATTTTTTGGATATATCGGTAAATTCAGTGGTATATGATCCCAAAGCAAACGTTTAATTTATAAAGCCATTATTCCGTTTGTTAAAACATTAAAAAACAGTATGAAAATATACAAGTGTGATTGCTGTGTGCGTCTGTTATGATGAAAAATCATTGATATATAGTTCTTTCATAGATGCTATTGTTGCAATGCATGGTGAAAAATAGACGAGATACGTTTAATGTGTTTTAAATCATTTAAGTTTTTTGTTGTTGCAAAAGTCATTATTTGTAAAGGGTTCATCAATTAAACGACGTCTTAAGAGTAGAGTTGATGGAATGATAAATGAACAAAAGCACTTCCAATTATACCAGTATGCCAGTCAAATAGCTATTCACATCTTGAGATAGGTAAGATGTATTATTAATATTGTAGTGCATTATAACATTCAAAAACATTTGGAATCCAGGGCCAGGAATGTTAGCACACACGCTAGTCAGCAGACATATAAAGTGATGATAAGTTTCACTTGAAAATGGAATCAAAATCTAAATTAATGCATTTCGTTTAAACGTGTAATAAAGAATAAAAAAGAAATATAAATGTAATAATTAAGACAAATGGGGTTATTTATCGTCGCCTCCGTTTTGCATGCGTGATTGACGCCTCTCGTAGAATATAAGCCATTTAGTTTATGTGAACGTGGGCAATTGACTGGTAAAGAAAAATTAATCCACTTATAGAATCGCTTCATGTTCTTCAAGAGGCTGATTTAACAGGAACTTCAATTAATATTGCATCAAAAAAATGTTGGCCTTGCTCGTTAACCAACAAAAAAATGGAAATACTTATTCGGTACTAAATGAAATACCAAAATGTGGAGGAAGATCAATCGTTGTAAAATAGTCATGGATGAATAACAGATGTCGAGACTGGGAATCAAACTGGGACAATCGGGTTACAAATCAAGCACACTAACCACTGAGCCACTGTCGTTGCTAGAGATTAATATTAATATATAAAAGCTACCCAACGCCTACAATTTTATTATTTCAAACGTTATCCAGGACAGCTGTTTCCACGGGTTTAATTGATCGAGTGAGTTATTAAAGAAAAAAAGAACTGCAATTACTGAGAACTTAAGTAAGCATAAAATACAATATTCGTTATACACATTGTTTCACTTTAGATTAAACAAACCATTTCAGGAAAATCAGAATTGTCTACAAATTCACTGAAATTGTTTCTGAACCAGACGATCAATTAGTACATTCCACTCAAGGCTGTTCATATATTTTGAAATACGACCATATTGCTTGAACATTGGTCCGTAGACAGCTTTATAAATGCCTATACACCTAAAATTAATGCAATATAATTGATAAATTGCCCAGTAATCCGCATACAAATTTATTAGCTTCGACTAGTCGAGGCACTATTTGTTCAAAGACACCAATGCCATTAAATGTTCCTAAGTGCTACATGTCACTTGCAAAAATGTAAACTTTCAGCCGTTAAATCCACAAAATACTTTACCTATTCAAATTAATTTAAGTGACGTTTTTATTAATAAATTGTCACAGTACGTGTAATGCATTTACAGTAAATATGCAAATTATGAAGGTAAGTAGTTTTAAAATCATTGTATCCGCTTTTCGAGTGACGAAAATATGAAACTATGTTGCTACGGTGTTGCTTGCTCGTACCTTATATGATGTCAAAACAATATGATTAATAAAAAAAACAGTAACCCATTACTTATCCAAATGCTTTGACTCGAAATTAAGCAGATGTGTTCTTACTTTAATTCTGAAAAGAAGAATGAATAAAGTATATCACAAAAAGAAAAATCTGCGATATACGGTAGAGTCAGCAGTATTTTGACACTTTAATTGTGTAAATATGCCAGATGGCCAGATTTGTCATAGTATCAACTGTAACTTAAATTTCCGTCTTTTTTGTAGCCTGAGGAAATTGGTGCCAGTAATGCTGTCTGAAAGGTTGTATGATAATGTTTCACTTGAATTGTTTCAGGAGTAGAGTAGAGCATTAAGTGTGATGGATGGACATTTATGGTAAATACACTAAGTCACTTCCAAGTTGCTGTCTGTATAATATTATCTGTATTAATTCACTTTCAAAGCAAAAGTTGTATTGAAAACAAATGAATGTGCTTCTGGACATTAACCTGATTGAAAGACAAAATATCCGTTAAGAAAAAGTATTACGTTAACCTTTCAAACAGTGTCTCTATTTGGGTACTTACAACCATTCAGAAATCAATCGGCGATTTATTCATAAATCGATGTTTTGTTCAAAATTTCATAAAAATATAAGATATTTTGAATAAGATTAGTTCAAGTGTCTTAATATACAATATTTCCAAATAGCATTTTCACAATAATACTGAAATAATTGCCAATGACTGTCAAATCATATCTTAATATGTAGATCCATATCGCAATATTTTCATAATTTCCATAAACATCGATTATGTTGGATATCATAAGCGACTCGAAGTCAATTATTTTCAAAAGATGTCAAATTAAACAGTTGCAAGGAAATAATGTCCAATTAATCTCAAATCACATCGCAACGTGTAGTTCTAGCTCGCAATATCTTCGTAAATTCCATAAACATCTATTTCACAAGACCAAAATATAGATAAAACAAATACTTATCATCAATTGAAATTTAGATGACAAGATAACAAGGCAGTTATGAATTATTTATTCCAAGAACATAAATTTATCATTTTTGCAATCAGTAACTCGTATTGTTAAAAATGATGAAGTATGTTTTCAATGACAGAAGTGCATATGAGGTTAGAAATTGGGCACATGAGACAACAGCAATGGAAGGTCATTTCTTTCCAGCTTCCAATATTTTCAACCAAACACCAAAATAGGTGCACCGAAAGTAACCATACATTTAACAGGAGGTGGTTCACTTAATGACCATCCTCAGAACCGATCACACAGGGAATCGAAACACCGATCTACCCGCTTCCCGTTCGCAATCGTTAATTACAAGGTTAATTACCATACTCAAATAACCAACTTAGCAACCGCTCATTTACATATTACAGCAACGGCTTCGTATCAAGTTTTCAAAGTAGAAATACACTGCATGTAAGGACGATTAATTCCGCCCATTCAACATGATTGGTGCTTTCTAAATATTTCTGGACATCGTAAATTAGTGTATAAGTAAGATATTTAACAAATGTGTTACCACACTGTTGTGTTTTACATATCGATGGCTGAGAACAACTACCAAATCGATATATTGAGAAAACAAGAGAAAACTGTCTGTAATGTATTCTTTACCTATGAGAAAACACGTTTTTAAAATTTCATTTTGGTCAACATGACACTTTTTGATTTTCATGTAAATAGGCTCATAAGAAGCGCCGTGTGTTGCTTATTCTAAATATGCATGAATCTTAAAAGGTCGTAAGTAGCACCTACGATCTTCTAATTCTAAGCAATCGATACATGCGACTCAATCGACTACCATCCATCGCCAGGGATGAATCAAACAATGTCGTGATACAAACAAACCAATACAGTTGCATTTATCTGCTCTAAAATCTGTAATACATGTATAAGAACTATTTTCTCCATTTACACGTTAATTCGCATTCCTAAGGCTATACATTTCACACCAAGAATCAACTTCCAACATTTAATATGGAGGGAGACAATCAAATTATAGGCATCTACTTAAGGGACACTTTTCTGGGTATTTGATATAAATGACGCATGAGAACGAACCACGTGGTAAAACGTACTACAACTCCCATATCTTGCAATATAAAAAACTTCAATTTAACCTAGTACATTTTTTTGTATCTGTTCAATCTACCGACGACTACAAACTCTCATAATTAAAGTTTAATTTCTTACATTAAAACAGACGTTAATGAAAATAATATTGTTTATAGACTTTTTCAAAAAATCAATATAAAATTTATTTCACAGCGAAGTAATTTATAAAACATAAACACCTACTTTCTATGATTGAACATGTCCTACTGATAATTAACATTGAACTCATAAACTGTCTGACGGCATCGCTATCTGTTTCATCTTTTTTATATAAATCAGTTGATGAAAGCTGTTTATTGACATTGATTTTTAAAAGTACATCACAGTCGTCCAAGAAAGATAGTTTATATTTATTATGTTAAGGTCGTTCATCTTTTATCACTGCATAATAATCAACTTCAACATATACCATTCATTCGTTTGCTTAAACTGGTACACACTGCGCAGAATTGGAAAACGTTTGCTGTCGATTGTTTTACCGCGACATTCATTTGCATTGACCAAAACACGATTCCTGATTCAATAACTGCAATTTGGAGATTTATATTGTGCTTTTGTTTTTATCCTTTGCCCTCCCTTGCTCTCGCTCATAATCTAGGGGATTTACTCATGGTGACTCCTGCAAGAGGACACGTATCAAGCAAGTATTGATTAAAAAGTCTGAAAAAAATAATTTACACCTTAAAGCATTCAATGAAAAGAAACAAAATAGACAACAAAATTTACAGAGGTTTTAACATGATTTGTGAAAGTGCATGGCTTATTTGACAGAATGCAAAATATTCCAATAAACCTTGGAATTATATGAAATAAATAAATAATTGCATCTAGGAGAAATGCAACGAATTTCTATTGCCGTTAGGAAAACAAACATGCATTAACGTTATAACATGCTGTTTGGTAAAACGTCTTTCTGAAAGTTTATTTGGTACATCGAGAGCATCCCATCTAGTACTCATACACAGGTGCCTGTGTTAGTCCTTGCACTCGTCAAAATGTGCACATTTAATTGATATATGAGTCTCGAATGATCTTGCACGTGTAAATTATAGCAATTGTGTATGTGTGTTTACAATCTCTATAGTTCTCTCTGGACTGCATTTTGGACGTACTCGTATAACTAACTGCATACACGTTGTCTTTGGACAGAACGTCTCAGTTCGAGAAATGAATGTCAAGGGTACAGTCTTTGCTGACTTCACAATATCATATTTTCAACTGCGTAACGAAACTGTGACGGAATCAATTGATAATTTTCTCACAACAATATCAGCTAATTACCAATTGCCCAGAGAAAAATCTTAAGACTCGCAGAAATTAATGAAGCGTTATTGTTGCATGACAACCTTAAAATAACCCTTGTCCATTCGATATAGAAATAAAACATGTACAACATCTCTTTTGATGCTGTCAGCTACCTGACTGTTTATTTGTTGTATTGTCGGATGAATAATTAACTCGTGCAAATGTGACAAACGTCTGTTTTTTGTAGAGCCTACATATACATTGATGACAAAATGCGCATAAGCTAGCAGAAAACATTTCACGATGTCTTTCGTAACCTCTCTATTGTTACATGATACACTTCCAGACATACATCATTAATGTTTCAGTAAATATGTCCACAATATAATTGTATAAGTAAATTAATAACATTGTCCTTGTTTTAAGTAATATAATAAATTATAAAGACAACAAAGATAACTAAATCATTAGACTAGCGTATATTGATCACTTGTTCTAATATTTCTGAAGGGTCTCATGAGATACCAGGAGACTTGATATTGTATTTTAACGCATTATTCAGTCCCAGATGACCAGATAGTGTATTGTAATACATTGACACCCGAGGGAATTGTTATGGCATACTGATAACATAGAGTGAAAGAAATAGGCAAGTATATAGCAATGTCATATTATTGTCCTTTTTGTTTAAGCGTGTATTGTGAAATAAATAACATTGGTGTCTAGATGATCTATGTATAGACAGTTCAAAAATATATTTGATATGTACTCACATATGTACGTATTGGCACTCCTTGTGTAGCCCTAACTAAGAACTAAACTAGAGTGTTTTTCCTATAGCTAACAGATTCTTAACATAGAGTGCGGAAATAGAAAAACGTGTACCCTGTTGTACGAATGTTGTGGAAAATAAGTATCATTTTTGTCTTGATGTATATCCTTTTATTATGACATGTTACTTGATTTTCTTCAATTCCTATTTCTCTATGAAGACAATGGCCGTTACATTTATTTCATCGCTATGCTATAATACTCTAACTTTGAATAAATACACGCGCCTCTTCGTATGTGTCACCCTCCATCAAATTTTTAACAGAAAATGTTCTATTGCTAATAAAACAAAACTGAACTCCTGCGATGTCAATAGGAGATTTTTTCTTCCTGTGTCTCATTTGTCAAACAACAAAATATGAATAGGCTATTGTTTTAGCATACAATAATGTTAAGTTACTGTATAGTAGTGTGATAGATTGAAACAGTTCACAATAGCTACAACTAATGTACTTTTAAAATCGTTATGTTCTCAACAACCCCGCATAAATCAGGACCTCCTGGGAAGCAACATTACGAAATATTCGTTACAATAGACACAACTGTCAGAAAGGTAAGAGATAAATATTTTATAGATATTTCATATTATGTCTTATCATAGTTTTTGCAATAAAGTAAATATTAAATGTTTATCTTTTAGTTTAAAAATAGCTGATTATTTTATTACAGGGTAAACTATTCTTAACAGCACTACGTATAGTAATAACAGCGCCAAACATTTTCTCATAGCGGAAACGTTCTATAACATAACCGCTAAACCGCTACTTTATACTCTGTCTTCAAAGATCAACATTTTGATCTACCATCAAATTATCTAAATATTATTTAACCTGTTCATGACACCTATTTGTCATTGAAGAAAGTTTAGTCTATAAAGTACAGTAATTGCCCTATTCATTACAATACATATGAGCCGTTCTCCAGGAAAACTGGGCTTATTGACATAACAATAGTTATTATGTAATAACATTTAGAAATAAATCTAAAATGAGAAAAAATTCATGTTCGCCGATTTAATAGTAAGTTGTTGGATAACAAAGTACTATCGTAAAGATTAAAACTTTCTGATGAAATATGATAAAATTACTCCCCGTCGTTGCTATGGTGACCAATTTCCGAACACTACCCGAAATAAGAAAAACAAGGAGTTAGTGATTAAACATATCAGCTACTTTTCCATTTAAGCAAACACTCACAATTGTGTCGGGTTTTATTAAAATAAGAATATTATTCTGAAATGTGACAAATATAATTCAATAAATAATGGGTTTATGAAATGATTGTTAACGTTACTTCAAATAACGCTCGAATGACGTTTGCGACGTCACCAAAAACTTGGCGGGAGTGGTAAGTTTCAAAAGTCTATAACTTCGTTAATTTATGTAATAATTCGTTCATATTTTCATAAGTGTTCATAAGATTCTCGTCCTTCTAAACATTTATTATCATGATTTTCGTAATTTTTTACACTAAGCCCGGTTTTCCTGGAGTACGGCTCATATTTTTCTTCATGAAGTCTAAAGACGATATATTGATTGATATGGTAGGTGCAAAATATTCAGCTATTGTCCGGCTTAAATGTTTGTAACACTTCACTGTTGCTTTATGTAGTTGATATACGGAATTCTGTGCAAGGTGGTTTTCCCATTAATTTACATGTAGGTATAAACACATCTTGCCTAGTTATACTGGCTTTGTATCCATATGCACACACAACTGACCCAAAATATATTGTCTAGACATCAATATCCAAGTGTCACAATGATTATAACGGTAAGTATATTTGAACCCACTGATTAGCGGAGATCCGGAGTAGGTCTATTACAGTTCATATAACGTGAATAACTATGTTAACACTAATACAAACATATCAGTGGTTTCCATGGGTGGATTAACATATATGTAATTATAAGAATGTAGAACTGTTTGACTGTAACTGGCATTTTGTTTCGGAAGTTAAACAAGAATGCTAATCCTGCTACTTATAATAAAAAAGTAGATGAGATTTGCTTTTAACGGAATTCAAATTTGTCGTCGACGTAATTTCATAATTCTTCAAAATATTATTACGGTTTATAGAACTAACCAATTGGACACTTGCGAGACCCTCGTTTTGTACCTATTCGATACTAAGAAATCTTTTTAAATGTAAACATTGTTCGAACGAAAACTATTCTAGAATACAAAATGAAGAATTAGAGAAACACGTTAGTTCGAGCTTTTAAAATCAATGTGCTGGTATTTATGAATTTACTTAAGCGATATTCCACAACAAAACCCTGCAGTACAAACACGCAAATGTTCCGTTACAGATTCCGTAAAAGTCTCCCAGACAATCCTATCTGACATATAAGTTAACAGTAACGCCCAAGAGAAACTGGATATTGCATTCTTTAACCAAGCAATACATGCAATCAACTTACATCACGGGGTGAATGATTGCATGAAGGTATAATTAAAGGCACGTGTTTACGTCTCAATGTCTCGACTTTAAAAGTCACATGTTTGGTTTTATGTACAATAAATGCTCTTCCCTTCTCTGCCTTGTCTGACAAAAACAATAGTTAAACCTAAACAGTAGGTTGGTAATTGTTCGACAATCGCTAATACACTTACTTGTGCAATATCGGGAGCAATAGGAAGCATATCTATTTGTTTGCACCACATATACTTATTGTTTGAATTACTACAACTCGAAACACATCTGTCATAAGACAAACAAGATATTTAAAGAGAATGCCAAGTTTCTGGTGAAAACGGGGCAAAATGAATGCTCCTTAAATACTGATTGCTTTACTTGTTGCATTGATATTGCCCACACGTCTGCAGAATATCACACTATATAGCCAATAAAGCAGTATTTGGAACTTAGAACATAAATAGCCATGGGTCACTTTTCGGGTTCCGTATTTATAAACACTAACATAATCTGTTGTATTTACAAGAAAACAACGGGTACTATTTAAACTCTATATGGTAGAAACAATAGATGCGTAAATGTGTCGATTCATTAACAGAAATATTCGTTACAGTGTGTGTTTAATTAGCACAACGAGTTTACAGTCCTAGAGTGTTTCATTGAACCGTGCGGATATACACTATGCGTGTAGGACGACTTTAACAAACGTTATGGCATTAAAAACATAGCCCGGCGAGAGAGATGTGCTAATTGTATAGTGTGAATTCATTCATATGTTTATTGTATTTGTGGATTTGTCAACGGTATTTTGTATATGAATGGCGATTCCGTCGTTAAACAAGGAGTGTAATCAAAGCTTATGTTAAACGCACATCCGTAAACAAAAATGATCCCAATAGAAGTTAAAACTATCAACTAATTATACAAGACACAATTAGCATCAAATAGTGCCTGCAGCTTTCAAACATTAATTGAATACATATTTTATTTTAGATGATGAATTTAAGTTTTGTTTATTGCCCTAGTTTCAGAACCATTCTGATTGCTAACTGGTGAGCGGACGGTGTTCACTTTGGCAAATAAGATCCGGAAGACGGTCATAAGAGTGTTGGCGGGAAAATATTAAGGAATAGTGTAGCGATAAAAAGATTTGTCGGTGACCATTCGATGACTTGGCGATATACATCGCACGATTTATGTTGCATATCGTAAGTTGAACGACCGATGCTCGGCGGCATCTTTTGTCCTGAATTCAAAACAAGTCAACGACCGACATCCGTTGGTTGTGTACTCGTTGTTCATTGACATTATCCGTCTCGAGTGTGAATTAAGACCAAGGCATGAGTCATCAAACTCAACAATACATAAACCCATTGAACATACATATTTTATCAACGCTAGACAGACACAAACATTTAAGCATAAGTACCGATGGGTGTAGAGAAGACATTTCAAATAAATCTTTAAAAGTGACAATGCCATTACTCAGGTCGAGACGGTCTGGACACAGTCGATTTATCAAGTTGGTTTAAACTAAAATTAGAAACTCACTTTGGCAAACATCTTGAGATAGAAAGTCATTACACGTAGTGATCAATGATATGGTCATCATTGTTGATTTCATTTCTAATGTCTAAACATCTGACTCAGCTATTGTGGGATAACTATAGTTACTATTGTGTTGTAAGATACTTTTGCGAACAATTGTTAGGTATTCTAACAGTAATGTATTTAAGATATATTAATATGAAATATCGTATGCCATTCTGACATAAGCCATTGTAAGACATTCTGATATAACAGTCTGACATAAAATATTGACAATGAATTTGGGATTTAAAGCATTCTGGCAAAATTATACGGTTGTTTGTCGTTATTGAAATGCATTCTAGCATAACCTATTGTAAGAATTGCTTGACATAAACAAGACCAGTGTATGAAGTTCTTGACAATCTCATAACCCGTTAATCTGAAATAATAAACCAGTGGATGATGTTCTTTGATAAGCTATGATGAGATATTCAAAAATAATATATTGCCAGTCAGTGAAAATAAACTATATTCTACATTGCAATAGATGCTTGTCATGCATTCTAACGTCTACATCCCCTGTAATATAATTATAGTTCACCTTTAGGTTTGCAGGAGCATATCAGCGTAGTTTGTTTTGGCAAAGGTCTGAAAAAAACTTTTCAATGAAAACATATTTCATGTTTTGAAGTATTGTGTTTCTTGTTTCGAGGTGGAGTAATTAGGTTTAAAGAGTGTACATAAATATTGATGAAGGCATCATTCTGGTGCGATATATCTGTTCATCATTCAGGATGGATAACGTCAATAAAACCATCCTTCAACTGGCATGGTATTTAGCATTATATTCCAATATATCCGTGAAAGAACCAACCATTCTTACTGACGCCCGTTTCATGACGGCAGAAAAAAGATAAATTTGCATTTTTAACTTTATAATTGAAGCATTTTGGTTTTACTGGTTTGATCGATGGATAAACAAATACAGTACAATCTCAGTAGAGTACCATCCTATGGGGTTTCAAGTACTGGTCGTTGTACTGAGATTGTTTATGTATCAGATGTAAGTAAATATCAGCAAAATGTTGAAAGTTTCGTTTACGAAAGGTTGTTGCATTATATATATAGAGCCGTTATGGAGAGGTTTTACTTCGTATACATTTAAATTTACATTGTGTATGGAAAGATAAATAGTATTGCCCAAACCAAAGCCACACAACCCGCCACAACAGGAAAACCGAAAATGAAACATCATATACAAGAAACACGTTTAGGGATTTTATCAGTGTATGAATGTCTGTTATGAATAATTATCATCAGTAAATAGTTCTTTGATAGATGATATTGCTGCAGTGCATGGTGAAAAATCGACGAAATACGTTAAATGTGTTTTAAATCGCTCATATTGTTTTTCATATTTGCAGTAGTCATTTTTTGTAAAGGGTTTATCAATTTAACGACGGCGAGTGAGTGGAGTGAATTTATGATAAATGAACAAAAATACCGCCAAGAATACCAGTATGCCAGCCAAATAGGTATTCACATCTTTAGATAGATAACGTGAATTATTATTATTGTAATGCATTATACGATTAAAAAACATTCGGAATCTAGGGTCAGGAATGCCCGCAAACGCTAGTCAGCAGACACATAAAATAATGATTAGTTTCACATGAAAATGGGAGAAAAATTGAAATAAATGCATTTCTTTTGGACGAGTAATAAAGAATAAAACAGAAATATAAATGTAATAATAAAGACAAATGGGGTTATTTATCGTCGAATCCGATATTCCTGTGTGATTGACGCCTCTTGTAGAATGATAGTCAGGTATATTAGGTTTAACGTCGGACATTGACTGGTATATAAAAATGATTCACTGATAGAATCATCTTATTTTAAGTGGCTCATTTTACAGAAACATGGGTTAAAGTGGCACCAAAAATACGGAATAACTTATTTCGTAATAAATGATGTACCCACGTGCGGAGGAAATCAGTTGTTGTCATTGTAGAATAACACATGCCGCGACTGGGAATTGAACTCGGATAGCCGGGTAACAAATTAAGCGCTTGACCACTACCGTAGCTAGAGACTTATGGTGAAATATTTGGAATGTTATACATGCATTAGAGCTGTCCAACGCCTACACATTTATTATTTTATACATAATCCAGGACAGCTGTTGCCATGGGTTTTACTTGCTCGAGTGAGTTATTAAAGATAAAAAACATGAGAAATTACTAAGAACTTAAGTAAGCGTAAAATACAATATTCGTAATACACGTTGTTTCACTTTTGATTAAACAAACCATTTCAGAAGTAGCAGGATATATCTGAATTGTGCGGAAATTCACTGGAATTGTTTACAAACCAGACGGTCAATTGGTAAACTCCACTGAAGGCTATCGAAAGATTTTGAAATTTTACCATATTGTTTTAACCTCAGACCACAGACAGCTATATAAATGCCTATACAAATAAAATTAATATAATAAATTAATAAATAGCCTTAGCTTAACCATTTATTCGTTTCAATTAGGCGCCATTTGTTTGAAAAAAACTACAGCTATTAAATTGTCCTAAGTGCTACATGTCACTTGGGAAAATGTATGATTTTTTAACCGTTCAATCCATCAAAAACCCTTAGTCCACATATAACTTTACCTATCACTTTACCTATACAAATACATTTAGTGACGTTATTTGAGTAGATTTTAAAAAATCCAATGAAACCGCTTTTACGAATAATGCAAATGTGAAAATTATGTTGTCTATATAGTGCTTGTAAAAATTGAAACCAAGCTAATTAATAAAAAAGAGTAACCTAATAACTTACCCAAATGGCTTGATTGGAAACTAAGCAGGCATTTTTTTATTAATTTCTGAAACGTAGAATAACAAATATAATACAATTGATAAATAAAAAAAAGCTACATTTGTATATGTGATATGCGATAGAATCAGCAGTTTTGTCACACTTTCATCGGGAAATTATTTCGTAACGATGATAAATGACCAGATGGTCCTTAAACTATAACAGGAAATGCCATCACTATTATTTGTAGCATGAGGAAATTGGTGCCAGTTATACTGTCTTCAAGGTTGTATGATAATTTTACACGTGGACTGTGTCAGCAGAAGAGTAGAGCATTAAATGTGATGGATGGAGATTTAGTGTAAACACGTCAAGCCGCTTACAAGTTGTTGTCTCTACAATATTAGCTTTATTAATGCATTTTCAATGCACATGTCATATTATTACAAATAAGTGTGCACAGTGGTAAGCGCGCTTGTCGTTTAATTTAGTAACTGTTAACGCGTAGATGCTCCGTCCCGGGAAATCTAAAAACAAATAAGGATTTCCCGCTAAACTGAACTCCGCTTCTTGACATTGTTCAAAGACGAAACATATGACCGGAGAAAAATGTTCGATTAACCTACCACGATAAAACGCATATATTTCAATTGATGTTTATTTATAGAACCGATACATCAATGTATTGTGCAAAAACTAATAGAAAATAATAATTTGTTTGATTATATGATAAGTTAAGAGACTCAATGTAAATGTTTCCAAATAACTTCTTCAAATTAAAAGTCTGTATCGAAATAATTACCAATGACTGTCAATCACGTCGAAATATCTAAGATTTAGCTCGAAATATCTTCGTAATTTCCATAAACATCGAATCCATGAGACCAAAAAACAGATAAAACGAACACTTGTCATGAATTGAAATGTAGATGATTAGTAGTTTAGCAGACAGTTTTGAATGATTTATTCCGAGTATATGACTTGATCATTTTTCCAATCCATTATTCCTAGTGTTAAAATGGAGAAGTACCAATAATAGTGCATATGAACCCATATTTTCCCATCTCAAAACCTTTAAAGTCACGCACATAAGACTGTATCCATTTTAAGTCATCGGTCAGCTTCCAAAATATAGTATGATGGGGAGAAAATCCAATTATAGAAATGGATCTAACCAGACACATTAAGGAAGATCATTTGTGATATTTGATAAAAATCGGGCACACGGAACGGACCACATGGTTAAACATACAATAACCACGCATATCTTTTATTAACATACTTCCATTTAACTGTATACCTGTCTTATATAACGATGAATACAAACTCACCGAAAACAAGTTTAATAACTATCATTGATACCGACATTTATGAAAAATATATTGTTTATAGACGTTTTACAATAATCAGTGTGATATAAATTCCGTTATAAAGCAATTTATAAAACATTAACATTTAATATCGTATGACTGAACATCATGCTGATAATTAACATTGAACTCTCTGATGACATCACTATCTGTTTCATTACGTTATCCGTATGCAGTTGATAACATATGTTTATTGACAGTGTAGTTTAAAAAAAGTACATTATAGTTGTCTAAGAAAGTTAGTTAAACTTTCTATTGATTACGATTTTAGGTAAT
The DNA here is from genome assembly GCA_963678985.1 of Spisula subtruncata. NCBI lineage: Eukaryota > Metazoa > Mollusca > Bivalvia > Venerida > Mactridae > Spisula > Spisula subtruncata. The sequence continues at coordinate 14,257,085 of OY787666.1, read as the reverse complement.
TCACCTTTTAACAATAATCTTGTTCAACAACAATATTTATTATTCATTCTTTGGTTTTCCAACAGGTATATACTGCTTAATAATATATACGCGACATCCCATTACATTGACCAATTTAATTGCATTTTTGTGATTTGCTTTACGCTTTTTTGCACTCGCCCATAATCCAAGGATAGTTACTCATAGTGACTCCGATTGATATGGCAAACATTTTGAAAGTCTGTTTTCTTTGTTATAAAATAGGTTGCCTGTGGTACAAAAATGTACTTGCGGCTCAAATTCTTAAAACGACTTGCAATGTGTGATTTGACATTTAACGAATAATCGATTAATTAAAGATTTGGGCACTACTATGTCGATGTCTACAGTATCTTGAAAAATTTAGACATCATCGCCAACGATTCCATTTTAAGGCACCAACAAACACGCTAAGGTAACATTTTACTCAAGAGACTGTTGAACTATACCACTAATTTAATCTTCGAGAAAATTAATGCGCGTACACGTAGTTTGTAGACAGTAACACATCGACGAGTTATATTTTCTGACAAATTCCCTGAAAATGAGGATTTACACCTAAAAGCAACGAAATAGACAGCAAAATTGACAGAGGTTTTCGCATGATTTGTGTAAGTGTACGACTTATTTGACAGAATACAAAATAAACCAATAAACCTAGGCATTATATTATGAAAATGAGTACTCGCTTCTTGGAGGAATGCAACGAATTTCCACTGACATTAGACAAACAAACATGCATTAACGTTATAACTTCCCGTTTGGAAAACATCTTTATGACAGTTGATTGGATACATCCAGAAAAGCTCACGTAAAACTCTATTACAGGTGGCTAAACTACTTTCGTGAAGATGTGCATATTTAATAGAAGATGCCAAAACATGATGTTACATCTTTATCATTTACAACAAGGTACTAAGTAACGGTATTCGTATAATAATGTAACTGCGCAGGAGTTGAAACATCTATAAAGCTTAAAATGAATTCAAACGCACCTATACTGTGTATATCATACCAGCTATGTATGATGTTCTATCAAAATATTTATAGTTCTTTCTTGACCGGATCTAGGACGTACAACAACACAAGGGTTCAATCATTTGTTGAATTGCGCCAAACACCAAAGCAGAATGGTACTAAATAACAGCAAGATAGTGGAAGTTAAAGAAATTGTGTTTATTCTCAATATCAATATTTCTACTAAATGGCGAACGGAGTGAAATGTGCCGGAATCAATATGATTATGTTGATTGATTAGTTTTTCATAACAATATTAGATAATTACCAATTTCTCAGCGAATACGTATAGACGCAATGAAATTAATTAACCACTATTGTAACATTGTCTAGTAAATGTAGTGACGTATTTACTTGATAAGTTAATTGATGACCTCCTACGGCGTCATACATAAAGTCATGTTCTTAGTCATCTGTAGTTGGAAAGCCATATTTGTTATACTTTTGTATTTCTTATGGTTACCTCAGAAAGAGTATGGTGATTTGTCCGCTAACAGTGAATTTTTTCTTGATTGAAGCGATTAAACAAAGGATTAAAACACATTTGGTTTCCCAATTAATGTTAAAACCTTAAACGAAATAAGTGCATATGGACGAAAGAATAAGTCCCACTACACCATTGCATGATTTGTTGTTATAACTAAATATTTATGCCATCGTATATTCCTGACTTATCCTAATATTTCTGAAGGATCTCATGCGAAACGAGAATACTAAATAGTGTATTTTAACACACTGGATGTCCCCAGATGGCCAGATATTTTTTTATAATACGCTGGTACCTACGGGAATGGTAATGACATACTGATACAATGTAGCCAAACAAATAACTGTAAGCCAGTCTACATTACTGACATATAGTTGAACCATTTGTTTTATCTAGTATATAGAGGATCTATCACGAGTTGTCAATTGATATAAATGTATATTAAACGAGTTTTGGAAATTTTATTAAGCGAGCCTCTGAACGAGTTAAATTAATATATCAATTATTTTTATCATATGACACTAAAAACGCAAAATACACATCGATTTATTGGAAAACCCCAATAGCTTATACTACACGTGGTACGTATAACTTTATACGTACTGGCTATACTAACCTGGATACAAGGAAAGTCATGTGGTAAAAATAAATATATCAAATGTGTGTCTAGATAAACTCTGTACAGACAGTTCAAACATTGTACTCATATTATACATAAGTAATGACCCTCATCGTGTAGCCCTAGCGATAAACCAAACAACAGTGCTGAGTGTTGTTGACCAATTGCTATAACGCTACGATAACGTTAAGTTACAGTTTTTTTTTTTGTGATAGATTGATGTACTTTTAAAAGCGTTATGTCCTCAACAACCCTACTTAATTCAGGACCACCTGGGTACCAACATAGCAAAATGTGTGTAACAATTGACATGAATATCAGAAAGATAAGAATAATTTGATTTATATGCGTTTCATATTCTGTCTTATGATGCATTAAAATACTACACAAAACAAGCAAGTTATAGAGATAATGCAAAACTATTTCAAAGAAATAAAACTAATTTGTTTATATTGCTTAAATATTGCTTATGGCTAAAATATGCCTGTTTTATGATGATAAAGTATGCATTTCGCATAAATACGTCGTCTCGTGTTATGCAAATAACATGAGTTTTGGAAATGCCTTAACATGGGCGCGATGGTATGTTTTGAATGGACTTCATATGTTTTGTCTACTTAATTACATGAATCTTCACATTGTTGTTACGGTTTACACAACTAATGGACATTAGCCCCCCCCCCTCTTTTGCATCCGATCGCTACTAAGATAATGTTTTAAAATATAAGCATTGTTCAAACGAAAGCTTTTCGTAATACTAAGTGAATAATTAGATTAGTGAAAAACGTTTTTATCTACATTTTAAAGTCCGTGTACATGTATTAGTGAATGCACATCAGCGGTATTCCAAATAACTGTGACGTAAAATACCCAGATGTCACCTTTACATATTCTGTAAAAGTCTTCCAGACACTTTTATCAGACACGCGGCATATATGTTAACAGTAACGCTCTAGAGAAACGGGGTTGCATTCTATTACCAAAGAATACATACAATCAACTTACATCACGGACTGAATGGTTGCATGAAGGAATAATTAAAGGCACGTGTTTACATCTTAAAGTTCATGCTTAGTTTTATGTACAATTAATACCATTCCCTTCCATTGTTTGACAAAAACATTAGTTAACACGAGACGGTTGGCTGGTGATTGTTTCGCAATTGCTAACACATACATGCACTGTATCAGATAAATTAAGATGTATCTATATAAGAGATAACACTTTCATTTTCTGTGTGCACGACATATTGTTTGCATTACTACAAATCGAATTACATTTGACAAAAATTTAAGACAAGCAATGGATTTGAAGAAAATGTTAAGTTTCTATTGATCACATTTCAGAATTAATAGCAAAAATGTATCCATGAATTCTTCGTGATGATTGCTTTAAATTCTGCCTTGATATTGCCCACCCGTCAGCAGAATATAACGCTATTACCAACATACTGACACTCGCCAGTAAAACAGTATTTGAAACTTTAAAAATAAATAGTCGTGTACCACTACACGGGTTCCGTATTTCTAAACACTAAAACAATCCGATGTATTAACCACAAAAACGGGCACTACATTAACTCTACACTAAAACGTCACTTCTAACGCTGCCACTTGATTTGTCTTAATACAAAATTTTAACACATTTTCACCAGTTTTCGTTTTAAGCATGTGCATATTACTGCCTATGACTGCATTTCTAAATTTAGAAATTGATGCGAAAAAAATCGCAGTAGAGGAGTATTATACTTCATTCGAGATTAAGAACTCGGGTAAATTGAAAATGCTCAATATTTTATTTATTTATTACTTCAAATGTTATACAATAAGTGTATACAATAAAAATATTAATAAAATTTATCTACATTACTATTTCTAAATAACGAGATTGCAGTGGGTAAGCTTAGGCCGCCTCAAAATCAACCCATATTATAAATATAAACCGATCAATTTAAAATAAACCTTTAACCTCAAATAAGGCAACTTGAACGGTAAAATATATATTTCTTCTAAATGAAGAATGTTAATTATTTGCAGTAGAGTGACAGGATCCAGTCTCATATAATTTTTGGTCAACCGAAATTTAAATTTCTAGTTAAGCTTAACCTCGTTACTTACAAGAATCGTATTTTCTCAGCAGATGCGTTTTGGTAACGGTAAACATTATATTCTGCAGCAAAACCAACATTTGTTCACTTACTAGCGCGTTGGTAAATATTGTTTATGGTTATTAAAAAACATAAGCGAATAAAATGTCGATAAACACAACCATTATAGGAGGGAAGGACATCTACATGCATACACAACAAACAAGTGCACGGTATTGTATGATAAAATGCGACTTTCAATATAAGTATTCTGTCAGTTGAAGACGTGTTGTCGGATGGAATCGAAAAATGTCTGAACCAGTGTCAAATATTGATGTTCAAGTGTCCCAAATTTCATTACAACTCATTGAGGAGTTTAAAGAAAACTGAAATATAAAAACAGTAGCGTTAGAAGTGCCGCTAAGTGTACTTGGTTGAAACAATAGACTTGTAAATTTATCGATTCATTGACAGCAACATTTGATACTATTTGCGTTTAATTAGCACAACTTGTTTGGAGTCTTAACGTGTTTCATTGACGAATGTGGGTTAACACTATGAATGTAGGACGACTTTAAAAATGCCATGGTTTAACAGACATACCCCGATAAGAGAGTTGTGCTAATTGTTTAATGTAAATTCAATTATAGTGTGATTGTATTTGTGAAGCAGTCGATAAAAAACGAGTGCAATTACATCTAATGGTAAACGTACATCCGTAACATAAAAATAAATAAAACGAAATCATTAGCATCAAATAGTACCTGCAGCTTTCATACATTCATTGAATACATGTATATTTTTAGCTGTTGAATTTAAGTTTAATTTATTGTCCTGGCTTCAGGCCCATTCTGATTGCTAACTGGTGGGTGTCCCGAATTCAACACCAGGCAACGACCGACATCCATGGTGTGCAAGATTCAGATATATTGGAATAAGTAACATCCGACTCGAGGGTGAATTAAGACCAAGGCATGAGTCATCAAACTCAACAATACATATACCCATTATTTACCCATTGAACATACATATTTTATCAACGCAAGCCAGACACAAACATTTAAGCATAAGTACCGATGGGTGTAGAGAAGATATTTCAACCAAATCTTTAATAGTGACAATGCCATTACTCAGGTCGAGACGGTCTGGACACAGTCGATTTATCAAGTTGTTTTAAACTAGAATTAGAAGCTCACTTTGGCAAGCATCTTTAAATAGAATGCCATTACACGTAGTGATCAACGATACTCGCATCTTTGCTGATACATTTCGATATTTTACCCTCTGACTCAGCTATTTTGGGATTACCATTGTTATTATTGGAGTGTAAGACACTTTTGAGAACATTTGTTAGGAATTCTAACGATAAAGCATTTTAAGATACAGTGTTTGTATACGAATTATCGTATGGTCTTCTGACATAAGCCATTGGAAGACATTCTGATATGAACTGTTGTGTGACATTCTGACACAAAATCTGGACAATTAATTGGTGACATAAACCATTGGAAAACACTCTGGCAAAAGTATACGGTTGTATTGTCATCATTGAAAGGCATTCTAACATAACCTATTGTGAGACATGCTTGACATAAACAAGACAAGTGTAGAAACTTCTTGACACTCACATAAACTATTGTTTGACACTCTGAAATAATAACACAAAGAAACGAGAGGACGACCTTCTTGAACAAGCTATGCTCAGATATTTTAAAATAATATATTGCCGGATATGTTGCAATAAATGTTTGACATGCATTCTAACATACACAATATAGACACTATACGTTATAATTATAGTTCACCTTTAGGTTTAGTGTTTTGTTTTGGCAAAGTTGGGAAAAATGAAAATAAACTTCATGAGTCGAAATATTTTGTTTCCTTATTTCGGTGCGGAGTAATTGGTTTTGAAGAGTGCATTATAAATATTAATGTAGGCATCATTCTGAAAAGATAAATTGGTTCACAGTTCTGGATGGATAATATCAAGAATACCATTTAGCATTATATTCCCATCAATCTATGAAAGTAGCAACAATTCTTACTGACGCGCATTTCAAGAAGACACGAAAGAGATAAATTTGCATTTTAACTTAATATAAATTAGATTTCCTGGTTAGATTAATATAGAGACAATACAGTATAATTTCTGTATAGCAATACCCTTTTGTATGAGAGCTACAAATAATGGCCGTTATACAGAGATCCAGCTCAACAGAGGTTTAAATTACTGTAGATAACAACTTTGAGAACTTTGCAAGTCTAAACAATTACATTGTGCATGTATAGTCTACCCCGTCTCTAAAGGCCGCCACAGGAAAACAAAACTTGAGCATTATATACAAGTGATACGCATGTTTTTATTAGTGCAGAAACATGTTTTGCTGTTTTATACCGTACACCAGACTTCTGAGTGATATGGTGGTCAGTTGTCTAGTTGGTAACGCACAGATTGGTTGACCACATATCCCAAGTACGAATCTCGATACGCACGGAACATTCATGACATTTATTAGTTGGAAATATCGGTTAACTCAGTGATATTTGATCCCAAGAGAAAACGTTCTATTTATAAACCCATTTATGCCGTATGTTAAGACATTAAGACACAGCTGTATAGAATGCAAGTTTGATTGCCGTGTGCGTCTGTTATGATGAATTATCATTAGTAAATAGTTATTTGATATATGCTATTGTTGCAATGCTTGGTGAAAAATCGACGAAATACGTTAAATGTATTTAAAATAGCTCAAGTTGTTTTTCATATTTGCAAAAGTTGTTTTTTGTAAAGGGTTTATCAATTTAACGATGGCGTATGAGTAGAGTGGATGTTATGATAAATGCACATAAATACCGCCAAGTGTACCTGTATGCCAGCGAAACAGCTATTCTTGTCTTTAGATTGATATAATGTATTATTAATATTGTAATGCATTATACGATTCAAAGACTTATGTAATCTAGGACCAGGAATGCTAGCACAAACGCTAGTCAGCAGACGCATAAAATGATGATTAGTTTCACTTGAAAATGGAATAAGAATTGAAATTAATGTATTTTGATTGAACGAGTAATAAAGAATAAAATAAAAATACAAATGTAATAAAAAGACGTGATTGACGTTTCTTATAGAATGTTAGTCATTTATATTAGGTTTAACATCGCGCATTGAAAAAGAGATCAGCTTATAGAAGCGGCGTAGTGGCTGATTTTACAGGAACCTGGGTTAAAGTGTCATAAATCAAATGTTTGAATTGTTCGTCAACCAACAAAATGGATTAACTGATTCCTTAACCAAAACAGGTTGGTAGTAAATTATTTACCCACAAGTTGGGGAAATCATTTTTTGTTCAATTGCCATGGAATAGTAGAACCTGTCGCGATCTGGATTTGAACCGGAACTGCCTGGTGACAAATCAAGTGTACAAACCACCGGACCTCAACCGTAGCTTGAAACTTATTTTAGAACAATATTAAAGCTGTCCAACGCCTGTATTTTTATTATTTCATACGTTATTCAGGACAGCTGTTGCCTCGGGTGTATTTGATCGAGTGAGTTATTAAATATAAAAATAAGAGAAATTACTGAGAACTTGATTAAGCGTAAAATACAATATTTGTATTACACGTTGTTACACTTTTGATTAAACAAACCATTTCAGAAATAGACTTGAAATTCACTCAATTTTTATGCAAACAGACGGTCAATTAGTAAACCCCGCTCAAGGCTGTTTATATATTTTGAAATACTACCATATTGTTTTAACCTATATAAATGCCTATACAAATGGAATTAATGTAATATAATTAATAAATTGCCCTGTACTCCGTATGTTAAGTATCATTAATAATAGAACGTATCAACCCAGTGGCTTTCTTTAAATTGGTGAATTAGACATCAACCTCAAAATCTCTTCAACTAAGCAACAACGCAGATACGCATGCACTAATCATACAATTAACAGCGATTGACTCACAAACCGCCCATTCTCAGAAATGATTCATACATAACCAACTTAGCAACTGAGCACGTACTTTTTACAGCAACCTTGTATATGCTTAATCAAGCGACGACTACAAATTGACCATAAATAAAGTTTAAGCACAACAATTGATACCCACGTTCATGAAAATTATACTATTAATAGACATTTTACAAAAATCAATAGTAAATAAATTTCGTTATAAATCAATTTATTACACACACATTAACATTTACTTTCGTATGATAGAACATATCCGACAGATAATTAACATTCAAATAACGAATAAACTATCTGATGGCACCGCTATCTGTTCCATTACCCTATCTATGCATGTATGGAGTTGATAACAGCTGTTCATTTACATTGTAGTTTTAAAAGTGCAATAGTTGTCTAAGGAAGTTAGTTATATTAATTTCGTTACGGCTGTTCACCTTTTGTCATTAGAAACTACACGTTTTATTATTTTGTTTTCAAACTTGTACACACTGTATAAGCGCAGACTAGAAATACGTTTTCTGTCGATTATTGTACCACGACATTCATTTACATTGACCAAATCTGGGTTCCTGATTAATTAAAATTTGAGAATTGTATTTGCCTTTTCGTGCTTACTCATAATCTTAGGGAACTCATTGTCAATTCAACTACGAGAGGTGCCCCACTTATATTTGAACAGTAATGAATATCAAATATTTCGATTCTTATTATATATACAATGTAATCAAAATATTTCTATATCATCGTGCAAAATAACGTGTTATGAAACACATGCAACTATTGATTATTACTTTATTTCTTAGTTTGCACTCACATCTACAATTTTGTAGGGGGTATGGTGTTTGGCTTTTTGAAGACCGAATAATCCGATCGATGCTGTTTGCATTTCCCGCCTGTAATAAACGCAGCAATATTCCATAGACTAAAGGGTTTGTGGGTATATGTTCATTAGACGTTGGCCTTTACTAATATTGCGTAATATACTTCAAATGTGTGTTCTTAAGGTACGGAATGGTGTTTTTGTGGAGGAAGTTGAAGCTCCATGTTGACAAAACACCATGCTCCCCATATGGTCTCCAGGAAAGTTGTTTTGCAAACATTTTGACCAAATATGGTTTGAATTAAATATGTGTTACGTTAAGCCAGTATAGCAAACAATAGCATACGTTATGCAAACGTTCGGAAACATGTGAAGCTTAACAAATGTCAACTTATGGGTAGCCTTATCAACATTTATTATATAGTAGGCTGTCCGTTCATGGTATATTTCTCAACGATAAAGCATTGCCTCTACATAGGTGACAAAGTTGTGGCATTTACAGTTCCGTTAAAGCATACACAGCGTTAAAGACATTTGTCTCCCTTATGTTGTTTTTGTGGTATTGAGCATGTAAACACCGATTTTATCCCGAGTCCAGCATGTATAATTCTCTAAATGAACAAATCGAAAGTTTCAATGGGTACTCTTAACGTCGCTGAAGTCCCTATTTTGGTTTTTGGATATGCCTTACTTATAAAATAACCAAAGTTTAAGATTTTGGTAGGTATCATCACTTTTTGTCAGTTTTTAATATTTTGCGTAATTTCGTTAAAAAGAACAACAAAGAGCAAAACACCATTCCTGTGACAAAAATTGCATATTTTCTTCACAAAAATGGAATATCCATCCTCAACCAGCAACTTTTAAGGGCTGTTATGGCAGTGGCTGACCGTCAAAACGCAAAACACCATACCCTCTACAAAAGTGTTGTTTTTGGTTCATTCCATTTTTCAAACAATCCAACTGGTTACATGTAGTGAAAATGTTACCTAAAACATATGTTTACACAGTACACAAGAGATCTTTGATTTATACCATATTTCCATGAAAATATGTCATGTTCATCACTGTTCAAATATAAGTGGGGCACATCTCGTAGAAGGTACGTATCAAGCTATGGGTGACTAGACATTTTACGATGTTCTCTCATTTCGATTAACATGACAAACATTTAGAAAATCTGCTTTGGTGTTACTACGGCAACATAAATAGGTTAACGGTGGCACCAGCTTCACTATTGGTAAAGAAACTCGTTTTGTGTTATATGGTCGTATACAAAGACAAGAGGGATATGATGGCCCTATATGGTTCACCTGATTATAAATGAATCCCTGTACAATTTTCACCCAGGGGCAAATTTTGAACATTCTTGGTAGAGATCCACTAGATGATGCTACATACCAAATATAAAAGTATTGTAGTTTTAGACAAGCAACTGTTTTACAAATTTATCCCATACACGTCTATGTAAAACTGGTGACCCCGGGGGCGTGACCAATTTTGAACCCATGGACATAATTTGAACCATCTTGGTAAGGGACAACTAGATGATGCTACATACCAAATATCAACGCTCTAGGCATTGTGGTTTTAGACAAGAAGATGTTTATATGTTTTCCCTATATATTATAAGTCTATGTAAAACGGCGACCCCGGGGCGGGGCCAATTTTGACCACAGGGGCATAATTTGAACAACGTGGTAAGGGACCACTAGATAATGCTACATATTAAATATCATCACTCTAGGCATTGTAGGTTTAGACAAGAAGATTTTTATAAGTTTCCCCTATATAAGTCTATATAAAATGGTGACCGTTATTTACTTCTAGGATGCAACCGTATTATATCCAAGTGCCATAGTCCATGAGTTTAAACATGTATAAGTCTCGAATGGTCTTGCACGTGTACATTATAGCAAGTGTGTATGTGTGTTTTTATATTTCTTTCTGACTGAATCTTGGGGGCGTACTTGTATAGCTGCATACACGTAGTCTTTGGGCAGAACATCTCAGTTCGAGAAACGAGGGACAAGGGTTATTTACTGACACGTGCCAAATACGAAAGCGAAATGGTACAGTAATGTACCATCGCACGTAAATATAGGGCATGTGAATCATAAGTCATATTCATTCACAATATCAATATTTTCGCTGCATGGCGAGCAGTGGAAAATGTGACGGAATCAATATGGTTATTTTGATTGATTACTTTTTCACAACAATATCAGCTAATTAGCAATTACCGAGCGAGCACTCTAGACTCTAAGAAATTAATTAACCAGTATTGTGACATTTCTAACCAATGTTTGACTTATTTACTTGATAAGTCAATTGATTGGCTCTCTACCGCGCCAAACATAAAAACTTGCTCTCAGTCATTAGTAGTTGGCAACCCATTTTAGTTAAACATTTGTACAGAAAGAATAACGGATTAAAGCATATTTGCATTTTGAAATTAAAAACTTTCACAAAAAAGTACAGGTGTACGGATGAATAAGCTTCAAGGATGACGAAATGTTAAAAGCTAGTTGTGATCGTTTCACTGTGTCTTTTAAAGTTAGTTGTTAGACTTCCAGACATATATAACTGTCTCAGCAAATATGTTCGCATTGTAATTGTTTAAGTAAATTAATTACATACATTGTCCTTCTATAACATAACATCATAAACGTAATAAATATAGACAACAAAAATAACTAAATCATAAGGCAAGCGTATGTTGATAACTTGTCCTGATATTTCTGAAGGGTCTCGTGAGATACTAGAGGACTAGATATTGTACTTGTGCACATTGTTGGTTCCCAGATGACCAGATATTGTATTGTAATATGCTGGTACCCACGTAAATGGTAATGACATACTGATACAAAGTAGCTAAACAAATAAGCAAGTCTATATTACTGTCATAGTGTTGTTCTATTTGTTTCTGCGTGTTAAGTTAACTAAATTACATGTGTGTCTATATAAACTCTGTATAGACAGTTCAAAACACACACTGTTCTCGTATAATATGTACATGTTAGTCATGACCCTCATCGTTTAGCCCTAACTAAAACCCAAACTTGAGTACTGAGTGCTGTTATCCAATTGCTATAGTTAAGTTACGGTTTGTGTGATATATTGATGCAATTCAAGGTATCTACAATTTGTGTACTTTTAAAAGCGTAACGTCCTAAACAACCCCACTTAAATCAGGACCACCTGGGAAGCAACATTACGAAATATTTGTTACAATTGACATACATATCAGAAAGATAAGAGATAAGATGATTTATTAATGTTTCATATATCATTGTTTCTGCATTAAAATAAATATCAAAATGCTTAGCTTTAAGTTTAAAAATAGTTTCAAGTATTTCATTACATAGGGTAAATTATTCTTAGCAACACCGCATGGTAACTACAAGAAGCCTTAACAAGACCGGAAGCATATACCGGAAGCATATACAGTTGTTTATCCTGCAACTTATATCCACATGTTGGTGTATTATTCTCACAACATCATACGTCCTGTATGTTGGTGTATTATTCTTACAACATCATACGTCCTGTTAATCGGTCATTATTACTAGATGAGTAAGATTCCGCACTGAACCTTAAATAATTAAATCTTATTTTTAATTACATTTCAATCATTATTATTAATGGGGCTTATTTTTTGTAAATTTCGTCCCTACGAATATACCAACCTTTTAAATTTACGATTATTTGGTATGAAGCTAAATAAATAATTCAATTTAAGATCCAATAAAAAGTATTGTTAACAAATTCCACGCCAATGGATTCACGAAATAGAGAATATTGCTGTATAAGCAAGTGTTTTAAAATTAAACAATTAAGCTTGCGTCTTGAATTGAAGCCTGAAAATATTTTTACAAACAGGCAAATTATATAGATAATGCAAAACCATTTAAAAAGAAATAAAACTAATTTATTTATGTTGTTAAAATCATGCTAATGGCTTAAATATGCCTGTTGATGACGTTGATGATGTTAAAGTATATATTTCGCATAGCCACGCCGTCTGGTGTTGCATGTGTTTAGGAAATGCCTCAAACTCGTAGTACAGGTTTGTTTATAACGAACTTCACATATTTGTTCTTCGACTTGTACGTCCACAATCCTTTGCGTTATTATTACGTTGTACACAACTAACCAATGGAAATGCTAGACCCTTCTTCATGCAACCGGTCGATATTTTAGTAGCATTTTTGATATGTAAACGTCATTCAAACGAAAACTATTCCAAAATACAAGGTGAATAATTAGAGGAAAACGTTAGTTCTAGCTTTTAAAATCAATGCACTCGTAATAATGAATTAATTTATAAACAATCAAAACTACTTTAGCACTATTCAACAACACTGTGACGTACAAACCCCAGTGTCACCAGTTTCCTTACTAGTTTTCCAGACAATTCTAGCAGATACGCGGCGTATACGTTAACAGTAAGGAGCTAGAGAAACGGGATATTGCATTCTTTCACCAAACAATACATGCAATCAACTTACATCACGTGGTGAATGATTGCATGGAGGGTTAATTAAAGACACGTGTTAACATTACAATGTCCCGATATTAAAGTTTACGTTAAATAAATGCCATTTGGTTCCATATCTGACAAAAGCATTAGTTTACACGAGACAGTATGCTGGAAATTGTTCTACAATTGCTAATAGATACATGCACTATATCATGAAAATTAGGAGGCATCTATATTGGAGTATACATCTTCATTTACCGTTTGCACGACATTATTTGTTCATTGCTACAACTCGAAACACATTCGGCATTTATAAGCAACATATTAAAAGAAAATGTAGTTTCATTGCAGAAGAATTAATGGCAAAATGTACGGATAAACAATAATAATGATTGCTTAATTGTGCATTGGTATTAGCCTACCAAACCGTTCGCTAAACACACAGAATGTACTACACAACAGCCAACGTACTTGTTTCGCCTGTTAAATGTATTTGATCTTTTGAAGAAAAATAGTCCTGTATCACTACACGGGTTCGGTAATTTTATATAATTAAACAATCCGATGTATTTACAACAAAACAACGGGTACTATATAAACTCCATCTAGCTGAAACAATATACGTGTAAATGTATCGATTCATTGACAGAAACATTCGGTTCAGTTTGTGTTTAATTAGCCGACTTGTTTACTGTCTTAGAGTGTTTCATTGATGCCTTTATGTTGGTTTACACTATGAGTTTAGGACGACTTTAACAAACGCCATGACATCATAAACAGAGCCCGACGAGAGAGATGTGATAATTGTATAATGTAAATTCAATTATTGTTTATTGCATTTGTGGATTTATCAGCAGGTTTTTCGATGGGAAAGTCGAATCAATCGTAAAACACAGAGTGCAATCAAACCTAATGGTAAACGTATATCCGTTAACCGAATCGACATGACTTCAAAGCTAATCAACGAACGGCGCCCGGTGTGAACACGATTCCAAACATTGGGTTCATTGACATCATCAGATGTCTGGGTGAATTATGACTGAGGGATTTTTCATCTCAAAATACTGTAAACCTAGAAATTATTTCGCGCGATTTAAGTTCGCGGTGTTCGCGGATGGTAAAAATCCGCGAAAGTAAATAGCCGCGAACATGTCCAGGATAAGAAAACCACGAAAGTTTCTCGCTTTTGATGGAAATTCATCATTTTGGTACGACGTTTACAAGACCGTATGAGAAGTAATATTTTGTCAAAAAATGGAATGTTAGGTTAATAACCTTCTGCTGAATAAAAGCCATTGATAATTATGGCACAACAATGAAAAAACTTTAATTTGTTTCTTGAAAAAATGTTAAACAATACACTCAATATACTAGGTGCATGCATGTAAATAGCGTTGTTTAGTATGTCATAATTGTGAAGGACTGATAGTGTTAATAAAACTGTAAAAACATGACCATCGTAGTTTGCAAATTTGTAAACAATACAATAGGTAACTATTTACATAAAAACGAGTTTGAGATTGTTTAACAAAGGTGAGAACTATAATTAAGAAGCAAGTATATGCGAAACAAACAATTTATGTGACAGGTTATAATATCAATAATTTCGTCACTATGCGACTTAGTGTTCGCGGAGATCGCGGGAGACTTAAAAACGCGAAAGTTTGTAGCCGCGAATATGCCGACGATCGGCAAAACGCAGAAGTTTGTAGCCGCGAAACTTTCTAGGTTTACAGTAAATATTTCATAGACGCAGGACAGACGAAAACATGCCATTATATATATCTATGAATGTACAGAAGCTATTTCAAGACGTTTTAATGGTGACAATGACAAACTCAGGTCGAGACGGTCTGGACACAGTCAATGTAACATGTGTTTAAAACTAAAATTAGAAATTCACTTTGGCTTCACTCCTTGAAATAGAAAATCCTTACACGCCATGATCAATGATACACGCATCATTGCTGATACAGTTACAATTTTATCATCTGACTCAACTCTTGTATGGTAACTTTTGTTTCTATTATGACGTAAGACATTTTGGTGCATATTTGCATGAATCGTTGTAAGACATTCTGATAAGAATTTTACTATGAATAACTTACATCAAATACTGATATTCAAGTTTTTTTGGTAATTTTACAGTCTGACTGTAAAGTTGCTCTGATATAATTGCATGACATTCTTGCAAGACACTTTGACATAAAGGTTGTTAAAAGATTAAAACTAAATTTAATGCATTCTAAGTTCTTGGTAACGTAAATGCGTGTAGGGCATTCGAGAGTAAAATATAATATAATGTAAAGTTATTCTCCAACAATATATTGCTTGAGGTTTGCAATAAATGTTTGTCATGCATTGTAACACAATCTACACCGCTGTATTATACTTATGGTTCAACTCTAGGTTTGCAAGAGTATATCGACGTGTTTTGTTTCGGCAAAGTTCGAAAAAACACTTCAATGAAAACATGATTCCAAATATTTGATTTCTTATTTCGATTTGGAGTAATTGGTCTTGAAGAGTGTATATAAATATGTAAGTAATGTTCAGTGCAACGTCCTTTGGAAGCTGCAAAATATTTGCCGTTTAACAGAGGTTGATGGTTTACCGTGGATAAATGTCTAATAGTAAATATCAGCTTAAAAATTGAAAGTTTTGTTTTAGACAGGGTTGTTGCTTTACATATACAGGGTCGCTCTGGAGATGTTTAACTTCACATTCAAAATTACAGTATGTATGGACAGTTACACCCGTCTCTTAAAACCACAACAGGAAAACCAAAACATGAAACATCATATACAAGAAAACGTTTAGAGTTTTTATCAGTGTATGAATGCGGACTCCTGTCTTGCTTTGATATACATTCATATACTGAATTAGGAATCAGGCCCGGGTCCAAAAATGCTGAATGTACTGAAGCAGGACCCCATACTGTTGCTTTGGGATCCGGGGGACTCCCCGAGGCTATCGATTAATATGTGTGTGAAAATGCATAGGGAGGGGCCCATTCTTTAGATGAGGGGGAATCCATAATTACACGGTTTATATTATTTGCGTCGATGTATGATTTAAAATTTATACAAATTAGCAAGTGTTTCGATATATATGTTTAGATACTGGCTGCTATAATTATGGCATTTGGAAGATTAAAATATAAGTAGGGGGTCCAGGGGTAACTCCCCGGCGAAAATGATCAAAACAATGGGTGAATCTGGTGCATTCTAAGATCTGGGAGCCCTGAAATATCTTTATCGTAATAAACATAATGAGCTTTCTTACAAAAACAAGCACATTCAAGTCTTTATTCTGTAAATCTTACTTCTAGTGATTGCTCAAGTGAGTTTAGTAAGGATTATTTAACATAGAAATGCTAAGGCAAACTTTAAATTATTATTAAAAATATTCTGCGAGCACGAAAACTTTCATCTTTTACTATTATACATAGAATAAAAACACATTTCAAACAATAGTAAATAATGTATGTTGCACACCTATAAATGCTGTGAAAGTCGCTGTCAATACATTCATCTTGGGTTATGTTTGGGCCTCGTGTGAAATGAATGTTTGGCAATAATGAACAATCTCGGCTTGTCCTAAGAAGTACCGTTTGCAAACTTAAATTACGGTGGGAGTATTACTTCGTTTATGTAGGTTAGTCAAACGATTAATTATTTTAAATGTAATATTTATTAAAAGTTATTTTCTTGCATTTCATTCAGGAACGAAATAAAATGTGCCTGTTCAATAATTGTTATTCAAATTTAAAAAAATCTCAGTCAACTTGGGGGGGGGGGCACCGGCCATCGTTTCCAGTGCATAGATCCGTGCCTGGGAATTATACGTTAGTCGGTGGTCGAGTTGATGACACCGTTTACCATTGATTACGAGGCCGCTAGTTTGAATCTCGTTATGCTCATGTCATATATTACTTTGAAATGTCGGTTATCCCATGGTACAAGCTCCTAAGAGAAAACGTTCTATTTATAAACTAATTTAATATTCCGTATGTTAAGACATTAAGCTACAATTTGATTGCCGTGTGAGTCTGTTATGATGAACAATCATTAGTAAATAGTTCTTTGATAGATGCTATTGTTACAATGCTTTGTGAAAAATCGACAAGATACGTTAAATGTGTTTTAAATCGCTCAAGTTTTTTATCATAGTTGCAAAAACAATTTTGTGTAAAGAGTTCATCAATTTAACGACGGCGTGTGAGTAGGGTGGATGTAATGATTAAATGAACAAAAACACTTCTAAGTATACCAGTATACCAGCCAAATAGTTATTTACGTCTTTAGATACATAGAATGTATTATTAATATTGTAATGTATTATACAATTTAAACAAGTATGTAATCTAGGGCATAGAATGCAAGCGCAAACGCAAGTAGACAGACACATAAAATGATGATTTGTTATACTTGAAAATGGATTAAAAAATGAAATTAATGTATTTTCTTTGCACACATATCAAATAATAAAATAGAAATAGAAATGTAATAATAAAAAAGATGGGGTTATTTATCGTCGCTTCTGATTTGCATGCGTGATTGACGTGTCTTGTAGAATTTTAGTCATTTATATTAGGTGTAACGTTGGACATTGATTGGTATAGATAAAGTGATCCACTTATAAAAATATGCCTCAGATTGGTTTAAGTGACTGATATTACAGGGACCTTAGTAACATTGGCAGCATAGACATATTTGCCATGATTGTAGACTAACAAAACATTAGAATTACTTATCGGTAGAAAATGATATACCTATTCGTGGAGGAAAATCAGTTGTTGTTAAATTGAAATTGATGAATAGCACATACCGCGACCTCAAATCCGCGAAATCAAGCGCACTATCAACTTGGCCACTGTCGTAGCTAGAGACTTTTCCTACAACATTTGTAATATAATATTAGAGCCGTCCAACGGCTACAATTTTATTATTTCATATGTAATCCAGACAGCTGTTGCCACGGGTTTATTTGCTCGAGTGAGTTATTAAAGACAAAAATAAGAGAAATTACTGAGAACTTAAATAAGCGTAAAATACAATATTCGTTATACACATAGTTTCACCTTTGATTAAACAAACCATTTCAGCAATAGCAGTGTAACTAGGTCTGAATTGTCTGGAAATTCACTGAAATTGTTTCCAAACCAGACGACCAAATTCCACTCGAGGCTGTCTATATATTTTGAAATACAACCATATTGCTTTAACCTTAGTTCTCAGACAGCTATATAAATGCATATACAAAAAGATGTATGCAATATAATAAATAAATTGCCACAGTAATCCGCATAACATTTATTAGCTTCAATAAGGCTCCATATTTTCGCCGAAGAAAATAGAGCTTTAAACCTATTCTAAGTGTTCCATGACAATTGATATGATTATGAAAAAAATAACGTTTTTATTTGGTAAATTTTAAAACAAGCGAAACCAAACTCATTTATAATAAAAAATACCCCGTTACTTACCCAAATTGCTTGACTAGAAACTGAGCAGATGTTTACTTGCTTCGTTACTGAAATATAGAATAAAAGTATTACAGCATTTGCCACAAAAATGTATATTTATTCTATACTAAGTTCCAAAAGTTCTGCATATTAATTGAAAAATATTTTTTTAATAGTTAACTTTAAAATAACTTTTTACAAATACTGTCCTTTTGCGTACCCTAAGTGTTGATGTTGAACCTATTTCCGTTGGGTTTCGTTGCGCTTGAATGATCACACCATCAGAAATGGTTAAACGTCTATTCAAGCACGCATAATTTGGGTTTTTCATTTTCGACTTAATTTTGACTTCCAATTTACTTACAACATGTCTGTGTTACGAAATACACAATTAGTTAGACAAAAACGTTAGAAATCTACGCTGTAGTTGATTGCAAAGATGAAAAATGGTGAACGTACTCATGTATATAAGACGCTAGAAGCTGGTATTTTACTAAAAATACATTTTGTCGAATTGAATTGAAATGTCTCTATCATAATAAGACTACTGTATCATCGCCATCCGAAAAAAACCTTAATGAGACGTACCACGCGACAACAGGTCAAGTGTCAATGCCGCTGACTTAGACAACTAGAATTTTTGCACCAAATACAACGGCACTGTTGTAGCTTAATTGTAGTCCATCCAACATTAAAATCATTGGAATCTTGCTTTTATTCTGCGTTTTTTTATGACTAGGAGACTGTTTCTTTAAATCTGGCCCGTTATACATACTCTATTATAACATAAACACTTGCCTATGGTGAAAGATACTTTTTGGTATTTATTTACAATTATTACCTCCATTCCACTGCAAAAAATAGTTTATTGCTGGGTGGTGTCACATGTGATTTTATTATAGATCAATTCATAACTTAAAACGATAACTGTCATGGACTGGTATCAAGATCACATCGCTCTACACATGCGTATTTGAATCTTCTAAAATAAGTTGGAAATCCTAAAAAAAGACACACAATATGTTGAATGCGGAACTTTTGGAACTCAGTAAATAAAACCCTTTAATAAAATCGCAAATTATGGCTTATTTTTGTAGACTGGTCGCGAAAACCAAATCGAGCAAAAAAACGCGGCATGTGGTATTTCTTTCCATTCTTCATAATACCTGCGAAAATGTATATCTAAAAAAATCACCAAAAAGCCATGAAGGCCAAAACTCATAATGATAATTTAACTTAACTGCATTTAAATACGAAATAAAATAATCTTTGATACAAATGGAATAAATATAATATGACAATCAAGCGTAACTTTTAATTGATATCTTCTAAATTATACTCAAGGGATTTTGAAATATCTAAATAAGCTATTTTCGTAACTCATTTGAATAAAACTATTTTAAAATAAACAAATTAACAATCATGGTTTCGCTATTCAGTATAAGTCAGATATCATACCATTCATATAATTTAATTAAATAGACGGACTGTAAAATTATAAAATTCCTATTTACTACCAATTAACTGAATTTTGTAAACGGTGAAATAATGACCAGAGTAATTTCGTATACTCTCAGTTTAATTAAATGTGATATTAATAACTTGCATTATAATTCTTTGTCTAGTTCAAACATGAAATTCACGAAATAAAAATCACCAACGTATCAACATGAAATTACGGTACTCCAAAATCACGTTAATTAAATCCATCACAGCTTAGTGCAAAAATGCACAGTTGGCACGGATCGCACGCACTTTAGTAAAAGTGTGTATTTTAATCACTGATAATTAATTGTCGCCGGCAGCATCCGAAGCCTTTAATCCTGTCACATCCAAGTATTTCCATTAAAGTAATCTCGTGTAATGTAGTAACGTTGTTTAAATCCAGGGAAAAACATAAATGAAAAACTGTTTCAACTTTCAGAAGCTCTATCAGTGTAACCTCTCGGAGATGGAGAATTCTGTTACAACAGATAATACGATAAACACTGTAAACTCAATATTATGTGTGGTGGATTATTTAAATTTAGTTCATGACTTGGATTAGCTGATTCACAGATTTTAATCCTCCACGATTATCTGAGCACCGTAATATGATACAATAGTTGATACCCGGAACTCTGGGCAAGGTGGTTTTCCCCTTACCTTGCATATAGGTACAAACAGTCTAGTTAGACTGGTTTTGTAATCATATTCAAACACAACTGACCCCAGCTCTATTGTCCAGATATGAATATGCAAGTGACACAAGGATTATAACGGTAAAAATCTATTTGTACCTACAGATAAATAATTGAAATCTGTAGTAGGTCAATTGTTTTCCTTTCCATTTACGAACTTCGCGAAATAACGCACTGATAAATTGATTTTTTTATTTTTTTACAATATCTATGCGATTTTTAATGACAGTCATGATGAGTCGACAGCACTATGTACACCACTGACTGCGGAAACATCTTGTCCACTTATACATGTTAGATTTTAAACATCCTACCGAGCTATAAGCATTCAATTAAGTTCGATTCGTATAACAGTTTATCATATCACAATCAGTAATGTTAACTTTATATAACCTAAAATTGCATGAATTTATCAAACTAATAAAAAGAGACTCTTTACAATTTATTAATCACACAGTAATGATGTCATACGTTGACGAAGTCAGAAACATGTACCAATTCTAAGCATTACAAGGCATTTGAATACCAAAACAATGTAAATTCTAAAACCGTTTTTTCTACTGTCGAAATGAGATTATTTTTTGCGGATAAACTCTAACATGAAAATGCCCAAGTGATTAGTGATTAGTTTTTCTTTCTTATTTTGTAGGTAATTTTGAAATAATGATCAAGTCCTGCCCCTAATAATTAGAAGTGTAATTAAATTCGCGAAGTTATATTCACCGCGAATATAAATAATGAAACAGTAACGCATCAACAACCAAACCGCTACCTTACTTCCTTACAATATGGTGGCATATGTTATATTTGCATTCAGCTTACGCAATTCCTGGCACGTCTTTAATCACGGCGTGGACTTTATCCAAAACAGGGAGCTATGTTTGTGGAATATTTGATTCATTCCAAGAGTGATTAACGTATGTTGTCTTTGCACCTAATGTGGCTTATTTGGTATTAAGCTAAACCTCGACTGCATTCATGTATTATACTTCCCTGGATTAACGGAACACCGGAAAATAAAACAACATATTTTCTTTCAAACTCTTTACACGCGCCAATTAACAGCTCCAAGAAAATACCATTGTGTAATAAAAATAATACTCAAAGAACTTGAAAAAGCTATTAAAAATTATACACTTCATTATATTGTGAATGTTTTGTACGCATATATTCGTAAATAATTATAACAAAGCTATACCAATAATTTGGTACATAAACATGATTTAAGATTCTTACCGGTGAGTGGGCTCCGCAAAAACAAAACGGTACAAAACCCATAGCTATCAATTATCAGCATTACTCAAGCACCCAACACATGATTAGTTTAATATACGCATAACCAACGTACCAGACATTAAGGGATTACTAGTATTGGAAGTTTCCTGGTATCAGAAGCAGCGTAACCTGTCCTATACCATGGACACATTTGCCCTACGAGATTCTACGAGCGCCGTACGAGTATACCTTGTCGGAACCAATGCGGACATCGACAACTTACGAGCAGCGCACAGGTCTCCACAACTTGTAGATGACCTAACGAGTTGATGAAAGAATAAAGGCACGATAAAAGCGTTTGTATACATGCCAGTAATAGAGGCTGCTCGATGGCTTAAATGCTCATTTAAGAACCGTTTCTATAGTGATACAACGATGGCTCCTACAGAGTTAATGTAATTCAAAACAAAAACAATAGTGCCATGTAAGATAGTTCATTTTATGTGGGTGAAACCCATCCCCTGTAGATCAAACTTACATTATTCTCAGTTCGCTGAATAGTAGATTGATTGAAATAGATTGAAACTGACATTATCTGAGACAGTATAATTATCTAGGGCTCTCAAATACCACATGTGACAAATTCTGTAGTAGGTAAGGTGTCTGAAGAACAAACATCACGCAAGCGCTCCCAAAAATGTCGTGCTCAGAGTTATTTATTTTACACATGGAAATAACACATCAGATTTGCACGGAACATTGGCACCGTTTGTCAGGTCAACTTACATGTACTGATATATTATACCACAATGAATGGCTGTTGGTACATTTTGTAAACGTTTTTGGGGGCATCATTTAACAGATAAATGACCCACTACTAGAAATTAGGTTCTGCTCTCTTATACTCAGTTATCAGATTGTGTAGTCTAATATTCCTCAACACTGAATGAATACTGGCTGTAACTGTGTGAAACTGTGTATAATTAATTGTAACATTTGTGTTTTATCATCATATCATGTCATTCTTCGTCGTTATCTCAAGCCCATTATTTGTTTTAGATCACTCCTCTGGTATTGACATGTAATTATAAATGAAATGATCAAATAGTCCGGTTGATTGGAATACTAAGGATGTACCAAATTCCGTACGAGCTCAATTTGTCTTTTTTTCTTAGACACAACCAATATATTTTGTTTGCCAAAGAAGACGTATTCTATGAGAATATGGTTTTCTGGAAAAAAACCTAATTGTTCGTGCGGATGTGTCATTGAAGAAAAAAGCATTTCTTATCAATACAGAAAGACAACCAAACAAGTTGGGAAACAACTTCCTCGTAACAAAGTTTCAATTAATGAGGTGAAGTGAGAAATGACATCAAATACAGCAGGAACATTATAGTATCGAATTCCGTACAATCTCAATTTGTCATGTTTTCTTAGATACAACCAATATATTTGGTTACACATAGAAGACATATTCTGCAAGAATATGGTTTTCTGAAAAGAAAACCCCAAACTCATTGTGCGGGCGAATGTGTCATTCAAGAAGAAAACCATTTCTTAAATATAAGGAAAGAAACCCAAACGAGCAGGAAATCTACTTCCGAAACACAGTTTCAATTAATGAGGTCGAATGAAAAAAGATAACGTCGTCGGCAAATATAGAAATAACATTATACATTTTACATATCAATATATATATATTACTGTACCTGATCGATACACTTCGGGTCATGTGATGATTAGTTCAAATAATGTCGGTCACCGGTTAATTCGAACCCACAATTTACCCCATTATCGCCCAGACCGCGGCATATGGAATAGAACATCACTTGGTCACGAACGAAAGCGAAAGCTCGTCATAGATCTATCACAAAACTACAAAACATGGATGATTCTTTCAAAGTCTGAATTTCAGCCCAAAATCGACAATTTTATCGGACAAACGAATTTTAAATTCCACGAATATAAGAGAATTTACTGTGAGTGGCCAATATGAACATGACTAAACCTACAGTAGATCTAGACAATTAGTCAACCCCTCCAACAAACTTCATTAATTTATTTGTATTTGACTGTCCTGGTAAATAAATACCCATTAGTTTGTTCGTTACATCCACAGTTCATTCAATTAAGAGACGACAATAAGGTACATTAATGAGTTATTATCCAAAAGTATTCTGTAAAAGTGAACACTGATTGAGCATAAAGTTAACTCGAGTTTTGTCATTGTTTTTGGTTGTAAAGAATTGTTGTAATGTTAAATATGTATCGCAATAATTAAATCAAATGATTAGTGTTTTTAAAACAAAACAGAGAAATTTAAAAAAAACCATAAAGAAACAAAGCAGCTTCCCGGCCGAATTTATATTCCAAAATCAATAGGAAAAGTGCATGTTGCCAGCAGCTGCCTTCAACAGCGATAGATTCAAATATCGCAATGAGTACATTTATAATGTAAGATTCAATGATATATGGACTTTGGTTAGAAGAATGTTTATTCAGTTAAATATCAGGGGTCGTTTTGACAGTGTGAAATATTCAACTTATAAAAGTGTACATTGCTCACATGGCATTGCATTTTTAAGACGTATATCTAGGATTAATCACCTCATATCGTAAGGTGACAGTATTGGTAAGTGTTTTTCTGTGTATGGAAAAACATTTTTTTATGACAACCAATGGTATCCCTCATTGTAAAATTCAGGACTGACCTGGTGTGTTTGAAAATTCTTTGGCTACCTTCGTCATCCTCCTATTTGTATTAGCTTTAGCTTTTTGAACAAACGAACAAACAAACGAACGGGGGGAGGGAGGGATTGACCGACAGGCGGACGAACGTTCGTTGATTCATCGCTCGAGACATGCAAAGGAAATTCTGAACGGTTTTTAAAAATGACCAAAATACAAATACAAGTGCGCAGAGATCTGTGATGGACGGCGTCAAAAAAAATACAATACGTCTACAATCTTCAATAAATCAATCACTACCGTGATAACATATAACTTTACTTATAGTAGTAATTGGTCATTTGTTTCACGTGACAAATGATACTTAATATGACGCAATAAATCATTGTCATTGCGACGTGTTTAAAAGTGCGTGGAAATGAGGAAAATAATAAATACCCTGTATAGTATTCACAATTTATAATATTCTATGATTTATCGCGACAGAATGCCATTACTGAAACATCTCCGATACAAGTAGGACAATTAAGATAAGAGAATGTTATTTAGTCAATAAAACAAACAGATACTGACAATAATCAGAATTTATTTGTGTATCTTCCGATAAATAATAACCTACGGCATTGACTTATTCCAACATTTCTGTCGGTGCCTTGATGGAGATTCGATTTTTTCAGAGTTTCATGTTGCGGTAAATACTGTTGTTCTATTGTGACTTCAAACAATACGTAATAATTGTATTAGCCTTTTATTGTTTTGATGTTCGACGACACTTTTCCGTAGTTCAGTGTTTGTGAAATAATTATTACTCGTGGGGGTAATTGATATATTGATCGAGGTGTTCCGAATTGAGTTGAACAAAAGCTCCCATCTCTCATTCAAGGGACATTCTGTAACAATTGTTGAACGAATGGAACAATAAAACTGTTAACTTGATCACAATTCAGTTATAATTGGTTATAAGGCAAATGAGGCGCCTGTATTGTGAAAATTCTGGGGCAGTATCGCGCATGTGAAATAGTCTTCCGAGTGGCGCTGTGTCGAGGGTACCAGCTTGGTATTGTAGCTGTCTAGGGTGTGTAACGAATCGGTACTTTGCCGTACAAAACATATCGACGTTCTTCAGCTATGGTTGGAACGCCAGATTGGTGTTTTATCGTCTCGTTGTTACCAACAGATCGGCAGAAATTGGAAAAAAACGTTACAATATATGCTATACTATACGGTAATAATGTGTTAGCTGTTTGATACATTCAATGTGGTTTACTTCTCTGTAACTTAAGCCAGAAAAATAATTATACTGCACAGAGATATTTGATAGTACACACTATGGAATGGCTTAATTGGCGTTTTCGATACGAGGAAATATTTTGATAAAACATAATACCAAAATCAGCAGGAAATACAATAACTATCGGGAGAAATTAATGCAGTAGCAGATGACTTGAAAGCTGTATCAGAAGCATTACTGTGCATACTTACAAAATAGAACCATGCTACATAACATTGCAGCAGCCATATAAAGCCGATGAAACCGTGGTATAGAACAAACATGTTACCGAAGTGTATACCACATAAAACGGCAACGAAGAATACGAAAAAACATGCAATAACACATCCAACACCAGCGTAGAAAATAAAATCAACCAAATCACAGTATGACTTATCGGGATACTAAATTTAACCTACATGACTTATTGCAACTAAATGCACACTTAAACACCGATCACTGTATTAATTACATTAATTTACATGTAATGTCATACTATTTAATTCCAAGTGTTTGCCTTATTGCAATTACCGGAAATCGACCTGTTTATACACCGTGAACTACAATCTCATATACACACGTATTACTATGTCGTTAAACGCAGATAACATATTAACTGCAAAACCTTAATAGTCCAGTCATTTTTACTTTTAACCTCAAACTAATTGCAAAACAAACAGTTTTGTGTTTATATGGTGCGTAAAGCTATCCTTAGCAATGTACAAAATGTCCTAATTGAATATTCGTGGGACTTTTTGAGATATTTACAAATATATTGAATTGTCACATGTTTTCGCGATATTTGTCACTTTTGATGTAAATAAATCTTGACTTGTACCAGTAACTTATTTTTACATCGTGCTTCGAGGTCGCAATTGTGGTCTGTTTTTAATGAAACTTGGCAGCAATGATCATCGGAAGCTAATCTAGGCAAAAATAAAATTTTGAGTTAACCGGAGCCAAAATCTAGGCCACTAGGTCAAAACATAGAAAAAACAAGATATAGTCACAAGGGGTCGCAATTTCGACCTTACACTTGTGAAGTTTAGTCACAATAATCACCTTACAAAAGTCTAGGTCATGTATGAAATTGGATTAACCTGAGTTAAAAACTAGGTCACTAGGCCAAATTATAGAACAAATCTTTAGAAGGCGCCCTTTTTACCTAATCTTTATGAAACCATGTCACATGGATCATGAAGACAAAATGTAGGTCCAATTCAATATTTACTTATCATGCGTTAAAACTAGGTCACTAGGTCAAATAATAGACAAACCTTCATGCGCCAAAAAGTCGCATCAATTATTTTCACCTATTGACCTAATTTTGACCCAAATTATTCAATAACATACTTGTCTTAGATGTTTTGAGATGAGCATTGTGACCAAGTTGTATAAATGTTGGACCAAAATTGTGAATTTTGTACCTACACAACGTTTTCCTTTGATTTTAACTAGCGACCTACTTTTTGACCCCGGATGACCCAATTTATAACTTTGACGTAGATTTTGTTGATATTATTATTGTGACCAGGTTTCATAAATATAAGGTCAACATTATGACCTCTAGCGACTACACAAGGTTTTGCTACAATTTGACCTAGTGACCTAGTTTTTTACCCTTGATCATTCATTTTCTACCTTGGCCTAAAGTTTGTACAGATGATCACTCTGACCAAATTTCATAATCATAAAGTCAAAATTGTGAAAACCAATGCAATTATGGACGAACCGACAAAGAGAACAATCACTATTTCTCACGAATCGATAGATTCGTGTACATTTTGTATAATGTCATTATTGTATACTGTCCAAACACAAATATCCCTTTTCTATTAGACACACATGTATACAACACATGATATGTGTAAATTTTAAACAAATTGGATTAACATTAAAGAAATGAATAAAACTTTTGTTTCCCCTTCCAAGTGCTATTTTGAGTCATTTTGTGAACATTTGAATGGGTAGTATACCAATACGTAGACTGGCATATATATGAAATGTAAATTGTCTGATGATAAAATCAATATTTGTATTCGATAGAAGAAGGTTGTATCTTTCAAAAAATATAAGCTTTAAGGTGAAATTAGTAAATATATAACGACTTACACAGGAATTATTAGAACTTATAATTCCCCATGTAGTATGAAATAAGGAAAATGCTGAAATTGCTACAAAAAGTGACCCTAACATGTCGATTTTTTTTATTTTCCCCACCGAACTCGCATATTTGACATTTTGTCTGTAGTTAATTATAGTCTGTAGATGAAGAAAATGCAAAGAAACTCTGTTTTGCAATTTGTTTGAGGTTGACCATATTTTTTAGCTTCGATGACTGGACTATAATGTTTTGCGAAACACATACCTATATAACCACGAGGAAGGAAGCGAATTGGAAAAATTGACTGTTTTATGCGACTATTGACCTAACTAATTTATATTTAGACATTGATGGACCCGTTTTAGCAACCTACATGGGTTTTCGTATAACTATATAGTCGATTTAACGTGGTCGATTTAACCGTTTATTATGTTACTAGTATTAAATGTACCATAAATATCTGGCCATGTCTCGAGAAGCCAAAATGACGTACCAAACAGCGTAAATCATCAGAGAGAGTAACTGATGTTACAAACCCCGGTAAATGGTTAAGTAGATAATGTCAATTCCCGATATGGAAAGTTATGATGTACGTGGAGTTAATTGGTCGTAATTAGAAACATATTGTTTATGAGATTACTTGTTCGGAAAGCTGAATACATGCTGATTCTTCCGATAATAAGCGAGCTGACGTCAGTCCGGTAAGCGTTTCGCTTATCGCTGTTTTTTAAGCATGTTTAAATTCGAGGAACAACGATGTCGACTAATTAGATGAATAAATAAACAACTAGCGTCCAGCACCAACACATCAGTAGGCAACCAATTAAATAAACTTTAAACCACGATGTTCATTTTAGCTCTACCAAATTATAACCTGGTTTGTTATAACTTTTCTTAGACCAATAAAGCGCTTTTAAAATCGAATTTTCCTGGTTCACACTATGAAACTCCACTGTACGTCTTCAAAGTCTGTATAAGGAAATACTATATCAAAATAACTTACTATAATAACGATATTTAGGTGGTACCGAAAGGCATATACTCTTATAGCCATGATTCGTTGCAGTCCCTTGTTGAGTCGTTAGCAGATTTATACGTAGCTTAGGGTACGATTTGCCTTTCTTAAACGGCTTCATATGTTTTGTTCCTAACACAATTGTACGAGCGCCAAATACTGCTGTCTTGTCATTATCATGCCAGGAAATTGAGTGTTTGATATATAAAGAGATGGAACCGTTATTTAGAAACCCAACTGAAGATGCACAAAACGCTCTTGGTCACGTATTATTGTTCTATACTAGTATAATTAGGAACACAATTTAATGTAGAGCTAGGAAGTACAAGCCGCAAGAATGAGCACATAAAGTCAGTGTCTTTTTTTCTTGTCCATTAGTACGTTAACTTTGTACTTTTGATACTTGAATTATGGAATTAATTGCTGAGTGAATATATAGACTTGCTTGAAGCATCTCTTTTGGTGTTGTGGGATGATTCGTTCTATATCTGACTAATGCGGGATCAGCTAGGCGATGCCGCCGGAACTGGTAGGCTTTGCAGTGTTTGTGAACCACAGTATCTTTTTGTTCATTTTATGCATTTCGTGATCTGTTGGCCCTGGCTAAGTGCTGCCTTCCCTGTCAGATTTATTATAAAAGTTTAATAATTTTATTTTAGAACGAAACCTGCATCAATTGACAGAGAAATGTATTTGACAAAAGCTGTTAGAATGAAAAACAGCATCTCGTTATTGTAGGTCGGGAACCGATACTAATTTGACACCCAAGAAAAGTTTACTTGCAGTGGGTTGAAATTAGATTTGCTGCAAGTAGAAATATACTATATCAGGGTTTGTACGTGGGTATATAAAAAAGTAAGGTCACTGAAACTATAAAATTGTATATAATGTTAATAAAACAACGAAATATTTCACACCGTAACTTCAGTTTAATTTGAATATGATGACAAAATTTCACAACAATGCACATAATAGTTCTAGAGATATGAACACATTCATGAGACATACTTACGAACATCGCCGCAAGTCACGATGACGTTACATGTACTTGCTGACACCTACTCATCCAGCTAAAGTTCACCCTTGGTGATTTCTACCGACTCATCAAACATGCAGTCATTTCCAAGACCTTTAAAAACGTGTAACCCACCCGACACTTACTCTCTGCGAAATCAAAATATTTTTAAGTGTCCTCTAGATTGTCTCACAGCAAAATATTTAACTCTCCACATAATGATTGCAGTTTTGAACGTCTAATTCAATGGACGGCTTTAAAAATACTCTTGGTGTTTTCTTCGGATCTACTAAAAACCTTTCATATGTCTCTCCATTGATAATGATTGGTGATATATACCCCCTTAAAATATTATACTACATACACATGAGCCTATGGTGCCGTCTTGTGTAACTAAAGTTTCAGTAGGTGACTTTCAAAACTTTTACGAAAAGTACATTACTACGCGCAGTGTCTTTTTGTCACAAATCTACGGAATACCGTTAGGGCCATCGTGGTTACACATTAAAATCCAGAGGGCGACAATGCGATAGTGCGATAGTACGATGGCGACAATGCGATAATACGATGGCGACAATGCGACAGTACGATGGCGACAATGCGACAACGCGATAGTACGATGGCGACAATGCGATAGTCATATCGTACTGTCGCCATCGTACTATCGCATTGTCGCCATCGTACTATCGCTTTATCGTACTGTCATCATCGTATTATCGCATTGTCGCCATCGTACTATCGCATTGTCGCCATCGTACTATCGCACTGTCGCATTGTCGTCATCGTACTGTTGCATTGTCTTCTATCGCCTTCCGGTACACATGCGCACATCGTATTTTTTCCTAGATGGAGCCACTTTTAAAAATACTTTACAGGTCGGGATATAGTTTAGTCTTATTTGTTTTATTTTTAAATCAAAGAAATTCAACTCAAACTTGGAATACTTGTTCACCATCACCACCTCCACCTTACTATGAAGGCCCATAACCCTAGCTCCCCTTCTTTTGGAGTTATGCCCCCTTTATACTTGTAAAATAGCAAAAAAACAAGGTTAAAGTTTTGACAAACTTATATAACATCATTACTAACAAATATATTCAACTCAAACTTGGAATACTTGTTCACCATCACCACCTCTACCTTACTGTAAAGGCCCATAACCCTAGCATCCCTTGATTTGGAGTTATGCCCCTTTTATACTTGAAAAATGGAAAAAAAACAAGGTTAAAGTTTTTACAAACTTAAATAACTTCATTACTATCAAAGATATTCAACTCAAACTTGGAATACTTATTCGGAAGGCGATAGACGACAATGCGACAGTACGATGACGACAATGCGACAGTGCGATAGTACGATGGCGACAATGCGATAATACGATGACGACAGTACGATAACGCGATAGTACGATGGCGACAATGCGATAGTACGATGGCGACATTACGATATGACTATCGCATTGTCGCCATCGTACTAAGTTAAAAAAAAAAAAAAGTTAAGTTACCAATTTTCTAGGGCTCTTTTCAGCTGTTAGGCCGCTCAAGCACCCTTTGACATTTTAACTCCCCTGGTCATTGGGCTACATATGGAAACCTACACTCGTGTCTCCCTGGGGAAACTATTTCTCTCCTGTGGTGTGGCAGCCAACATCGATCTGCGGCGCCCAGGAATAGACACTGCCCTCACAGGTACCATTTTACACCATGGTGGAGTGGAGCTGTGGGTCTTGCTCAGAGATTTTGACCAGTGGTCCAGAGGGGGATCGAACCCCGGACCTCTCGATCCCGAAGCGCGCGCCCTACCTCTAGGCCACCGCTCCCCACTATCGCGTTGTCGCATTGTCGCCATCGTACTATCACATTGTCGCCATCGTACTATCGCGTTGTCGCATTGTCGCCATCGTACTGTCGCATTGTCGCCATCGTATTATCGCATTGTCGCCATCGTACTATCGCACTATCGCATTGTCGCCCTCTGGATTTTAATGTGTTACCACGATGGCCCTAACGGTATTCCGTACAAATCTGCCGTGTTTTCGCTATGTAATCAATGCGTTGAAGATACATTACGAGTTTCAAAGTTGAGTGACGTAATTGAATTTTTAGCAGCAGACACAAAACATTTTTTTCACCATGTCACGAAAGTATTGTCTGCTTTCGAGGATTATTTTTATACAAACGCATGAAAGAAAATTGTTATGATAATAAAAACAATCGTAATGTTTGTGTGTGGCGATATGACGTCATAGGTATATTTTAAATGTTCATATTCACAAATTCAGTTATGAAATTCGAATAATGCAGCACGTTTTATATTAATCAGAATTGAATTACTGAACGTTTTGATGTCATATTTATGCATGTCGGCCTATAAACAATTAAACCACGGGAGGACTGAGGAGTGACATTACGTCGTATATATACACGAGAGATGATACACCCCGTACTACGTAACCTTCATAATATTTACAGTGATTTATTTCGCAGAAGTGTCCCACTGGGGAGGTAGAGGATGAATAAAGTAAGTTTCACCAAGAACAAATGACCTGAACCAAATGCCAATATGTGATGCCTAACGTTCGAGGAACATCAAACCATGGGAATATGATTATAAATTCGTTTTATTTAATATATTCATTGACAGTTACATTGATGACATTTTCGATATAAGCCATATACTTTTGACTTAATGAATGGGTGATCCTTTGTTATGTACCAATTTTAGTGCAGACACGTAAATCACTATACGTAATGAGTGAATGGGGACAAACCATGGAAGACCTAACGGCAATGCTAAGTATGATGCTTCCATGTATAAACTAATAATGTAAATTTTCTTCGGTTTTTATGTGTTATTATTCTAGATCAAAGTTAAATTGTAGTATATCGAGTCTGATATTGTCGAAGTACAGATGAATATTAAGTTCATATACTGATTTCATTACAGATGGTATTGATCTCTACGGGGTTATACGCAAAGGGAAGTTTACATTCAATTTATATGTCGAAGGTCGAGGCATGAACTCATTACTAGTGTAAATGTATACATGTGTACATGTGTTTATCATAAGCACGTACAAAAATGGCATCTTATAACGAAATACCGTCCCTGGTGAACTTGTGTTTTGCACGTCGACGGGTAAGTGGTATCATGGTAGTCCTTCCTTTAATTTCTATTACGGTTACTGAACTTCATGCTTTACAATGCAATGTGAAATCAATTATTAGCAATAGTTACTAAATGTTAAAGTGTTATGATTCTGATTTGTTTGATTTTTCTATCGGTCCCTTTAGACACAGTAATGGTCTAAATGGCTTAGATTTTTATCTTGTTGTCTCTTATCGTGTGAGAAATAGAGGATCTATCACGAGTTGTCAATTGATATAGACTAATATTAAACGAGTTTGGGGAATTTTGTTAAGCGAGGCCTTGGTGGATACAAGGAAATTCGTGTGATATAAAGTATTCAATCATGCTTTAAATTGAGCACTCCGTGTAACGTGCAACGAGTTTTAACGAATGCTGTCACATGACATCGTGTAGTGTTTTATTAGTCTCACACGAAGCCGAAAGCAAATTCTTTGAATACAGACAATAGTATGCAAATCAAATGGGTGCTTATGACGTTAAAATATGATCATGACGTATCACACATAAAAATCTATGTTGCTTGGTGGCCATGTTTTTGTTACTATGCGATTTCTATTGAAATATGCTTATGACGTTAAAATATGATCATGACGTATCACACATAAAAAACTATGTTGCTTGGTGGTCATGTTTTTGGTAGTATGCGATTTCTATTGAAATACAAGATAATTGTATCAATGTACCGAAAAATCCTGAATTAAAATAAATATGGAGCGGAAAGCACACAGTCTGGAGTTAGGTGTTTCCACAGACAGAATTGGCGGGCTATTTAAATAAGGGTCACCCTTTGGGAGTTTTTAATGAAATAAACACGTTGTAGTACTTTGTTCCTGTTTCATCAAAACAAACCACTAGCGCATAATATTACATTAGAAGTTTTAATTGAATAATACAAGGAAAAGGCTCCAAATTTCATTCAAAACATGCTGACTTGTTGAGAACATACGGGCATACGAGTAAAAGTGACTAGTTGCATTCTTTTTAAATAAAAATCAAATATCTACGAGATGTTATTCAGTCTTCAAAAGAAGTAAATGGTATAACGAACAAAATCCTCCTTTTCCATGCACCAGTCAAGAGTAAAAAAGACGAAAAAAAACATTCATATTGCATACAATAGTCTATTGTTGGAAGGACAAGCAAAAATATTCACTAGTCTAGCTAAGCATTGAAAGGACATGAACGAAAAATTACGAAACACATCATTTCGATTATTGTAATTTGCTAAGAACTACGTGGAATTCCATCGACTTTGGGTAATGGTTGCGTTAGATTCAGAATTTTGTGGACATCGCATCTATATCTAGGTACTTTATTGTTCTCAATTATCATAATGAAATTCGTGTGTAACATATCATATTGGAACATAAGGCACACAGTAAATCATCAATGGACAGATTTTTGTTCAAAGATATGTATAAAGTTTTTTCTAGGGAACATGCAATGTTAAAAAGATGATCTTAAGCGGAATATTTGATATAAAATTTCCATTGCATAGGGAGGCTCACGAAACGCAGCGAAACTCTGAAGATGATTAGTTAATAGCGGCGTAGTTAATACATTCGAATACGTGACTATGGTCTTCGTTGTATACACATATCGGAACTTACCATCAGGAAATCGTCTGATTACAGCATATTCCTCATCAGTTAAAGATAATAAGACAAATTAATAGCTGTTGTTTTCTAGACATTTCTCTGCTACTCTCCAGGATGGAGACAGTTTACGTGCAGTTCAATGGCTGCGGACACAAATTAAACGCGCGATTTATAACATGTTAAGTACACACTGCAATAGTTATTCGGTGCCGCTATGGGTTTAAATCGCTTCTGAATTACAATGCTACTGGAAAGTGAATATGTAACATTTATATGGCCGACTTTGCGTAGGTGGGAAAGAGTAACTAGCAATTTGGTCATGAGCTAGTACTTATACAAGTAGTCGTATTTTACATATAATTATGGTGTCGTTGATCTCACAAGAACCTGGTCATATCGTCTCTCAAGCTGTCATAATGTTTGCTTGATAAGTCTTAACAATAAATGATGACCTCTTTATACAATGTAACCACGCAACATCTACGAGTATTTGGTTCAGTCAAATTAACGGCTCCATAGGATCATAGGCGAACAACTTTAGTCGTTTGACTAAATGGATTCAAAAACTATCGTAATACCGCACGATATTTCTGCAATTGGTGATTAAAAAAAAACGTAAACCATGTATGTGAGTACTCTTAGTCATACATTGTAGGTCAACTATATGCCTAATATAGACTAATATTGACTACTCGTATGCTGCTCATAAATCAAGAATAGCATGACACACATGTGCTGAGAAACAAGTAGAATTCGGTAAGTAAATATTTATGACTGCTGGAAATAATTGAGTTCTGCTTTATCTTCTATACTAAGGGACATTTTCGAAAGTAAAGTACTGTCGTGTTGTTAAAATCTTGCCTTATAAACAGTGACAGGTAAATGTATGATTGGGATCATAGTAATAAAAGAAATTTGATATTATAATTCAACGTGTCCATTGCCGATTTTCAGTATCATCCGCCCTCCATTATCCTATTAGTCTTCATTATACGGATACAGACCGTGGTAATTCAAATCAAATTGAAACAAGCGCATTACTAGGATAGAGTAGTCCGTAACTTACCCAAGTGTTTGACTGGTATCTGATCAGTTGTTTACTTGCTATATTTCTGAAATATATAATAAAATAAAGTATTACAACACTCGGACAATTACATGTAATGCATTTTTTTCTGGCAGCTCGGACAAATAAAGCATTTTTTCTGGTTTATATACAATAATGAGTCATAAATTCAGATAGAGAATGTGTTTGTGTCTCACTCAGCTCATACAAATATCAATTGTTTTCTAGCTCGCTTCGCTTGCATGATAAATATTGGTTAATAGCACCAAAAAGAGAACAAGTTTGTATGATGTGCCATTTAAAGAATATGCATTATTTCAAAGCTTCCGCACTATTTACGTAACAATGAGTATCAGCGCTTTACCCGATTCCCTCAGTTTAACGATACTCGTACGTTTTCGACCAACAAAACGCAGCATTTGGTATTTCTTTCCGTTCTTCGTAATCCACGAATTTAAATTTCAGCGAAAATATAGTAAATCTTCACCAAAGTGTACGAAGGGCAATTCCCACAATATTAATAACTATCAACGATTCACAAAGCGCCAATTAAGAACACCAAGAACATATCATTGCCTAAAACACAAAGCAATTGAAGAAACTATTAAAATAATTATACACTTCATTATATTGTAAACAGTTTGTATGCAAATATTCGTAAATCATTATAACAAAGTTATACAACTAGTTTGTTATATAATCACAATTAAACATTCCTTCAGGTAAGTGGCTACGCAAAAACAAAAAACAATTGTAAAACACACCACTACGCATATATTCGAACATGATAATAAAACAGGTTTACTTACAGTTAGTTATATAAACATAATTAAATATTCTTTAAGGTGAGTGGCTACGCCAAAACAAAACAGTACAAATGCATAATGGTCAATTATCAGCATTATTCATACACCAAAGACATGATAAGTTCCATGTAAACATAACCAACGTACCAGAAAAAGGGTTTATTTCATAGGTGTATCCTGGTATCACAAATCGCGTAATAAGTCTAATACATTTACAACGGTAACAATTGTCCTACGAGCTAATTATGAGTTTTGACGTGCTTGCCGAACACACAGCATCGCGCCGATTTTCACACCTCGTACTCGTAGAGGACTTGGTGAAAGAATAATTAATTCATATTATTTAACTGCCTAGAGATACAAACATTCGCCAAAATCCTCTAGCATTAGGCTTTTCCTTTGTAGGACTTGACTTAGATACACGTCCCATTTAAGATAACGTTACTATTTACGACACCATGTTAATTCTGCGCAGAGGTTTTGAAATTCGAAACAAGCACAGTTCTGCATTTTTACATGGTTCATTTTATGTGGGTGAAACCCATCGCAGGTATATCAAACAAACAGCATTCTCAGTTCGCAGAATAGTAGATTGATTGAAATAGATTGAAAATGACATTATCTGGGATAGTATAATTATCTAGAGCTCTCAAATACCACATGCGACAAATTATGTAGTACGAATGGTGTTTGAAGATCAAGCATCACGCAATCACTCCCACTAATGTCGTGCGGAGAGTTATTTATTTTTACGCATGTAAGTTACTCATCAGATTTGCACAGAACATTGACACCGTTTACAGGGTCAACCTACGTGCACTAAAATGACTGACTGGGTGTTTGCGCTAAATATGGTCACACTAATTTAACTAGAGACTGCACCAATTGTCAATGGTTAAATTATGGTCCAACTATCGCTTGTTCACTTTTATTCTTGTTTCATCTGAAGTTCAAAAACGCGAGTTTGGTTTTTAGTGCATGTAGAAACATGCATGTTCAGATAATCGAGCCAGACTGTACTATAGTTAGCACCAAAATGTAGCCTATGTTGGAATACTAGAACACATAGCTGATAGTTTTGTTTCCGTCCCAAATAGTTCAACAGTTTGGGTCTGAATTCCGAACACTTCTTAGGTCTTTCGCATGGATGGTAATTTATTCCCAATACATTTAAGTACTTGTAAATAAAGGCTCCCGGGCACGCATCGCTGCGGTAACATATCCAAGACACAATTTGGATATGCTTGCAGTAATTTGTACTATGGGAGCTAGTTGTCAAATCACTGCTACATTGCCGTTATAGAAATGATCAAATTTCATGATGTTCTAACACCAACAACATAATTTTGTAGACGTTTTTGTGGGCATCATTTAACAGATAAATGACCCACCACTAAAAATTAGGTTCTGCTATCTTATTCGTCATTTATCAGCTATCCAAGTCGGATATTCCTTGAAACACAGAAACTGTACTCTACGGAACTGTGTGAATACTGTGTATAATTAATTGTAACATCTTTAACTTTGTGTTTTATCACCATATCATTTCATTATTCCTTGTTATCTCAAACCCATTATTTGTTTTAGATCACTCCTCTGGTATTGACATGTAATTATAAATGAAATGATCAAATAGTCCGGTTGATTGGAATACTAAGGATGTACCGAATTCCGTAAAAAGCTAAACATGTCATGTTTTAGACACAACCAACATATTTGGCTTGCCAAAGAAGACGTACTCTGGGAGGATAATTTTTCTGAAAAAAAAAACTAATTGTGATTACGAATGTGCCATTGAAGATGAAAACCATTTCTTATATATAAAGAAAGAAACCCAAACGTGTAGGGAATCTACTTCCGTGACACAGTTTCAATTAATGAGGTGAAATGAGAAAACACAACGTCGTGGGCAATTTAGAAATAACATTATACATTTTACATATAAATACATGTATAATACTGTATCTGATCGATACACTTTCGGTCATGGGATAATTAGTTCAAATAATGTTGGTCACCGGTTAATTCAAACCCACGGTAGACCTCATTTTCACATAGACAACGGCATTTAGAATAGAACATCACTTTGTGTCTCTAAAGAATAATGGAATAATAGTGAGTTATTATCCTTTAATATTCTGTAAAAGTGAACACTGATTCGGGCATAAGGTTTACTCGGGTTTTGTCATTGTTTTAGACTGTAAAGAATTGATGTAATGTTAAATATGTATCGCAATAATTAAATCAAATGATTAGTGTTTTTAAGACAAAACAGACAAATTAAAAAAAAGAAGAAGAAACAAAGCAGCTTCTCGGCCGAATTTATATTCCACAATAAAAAAGAAAAGTGCATGTCTCCTACTGCTACCTTCAACAGCGGTAGATTCAAATCTTGCAATGAGTAACGTACATTTATAATGAATTTTATATTGCTTTAAAGAATGTATATTCAGTTAAACAACAGGTTTCGTTTTGACAGTGTGAAATATTCACATAATAAAAATTGTACCTTGCTCACATGACATTGCATTTGTAAGACGTATATGAGGGATTAATCACCACATATTGTAAGGTGACAGTGTTAGTAAGTGTTTTTCTGTGTATGGGAAAAACAGCTTTTTATGACAACCAATGGTATCACACATTCTTAAATAGAGGACTGACCTGGTGTATTTGAATATTGTTTGGCTACCTTCGTCATCCTCCAATTTGTATTAGCTCGAGCTTTTTGAACAAACGAACTAACGAACAAACGGACGGATGAGCGGGAGGGACTGACCGACAGGCGAACGAAAGTTGGTTGATACATCGCTCGAAAAATGAAGAGCAAATTCTGAATGGTTTTTAAAAATGACCAAAATACAAGTGCACGGACGGGGTCAATAAAATACAATACGTCACATTAAAACCATCGCCAATAAATCAATCACTACCGTAATAAAATATAATTTAACGCACAGCAGTAATCGGTCATTAGTTCCATGTGACAAATGACACTTAATATGACACAATAAATCATTGTCTTTGCGACTTGTTTGAAAGTCCGCAGAGTGTCGTAAAGAATACATACAACATAGAGTATTCACAATTTATTATATTCTATGATTTATCGCGACAGAATGCCATTAATGAAACATCTCCGGAACAGCCAGGACAATTAAGATAAGAGAATGTTATTTAGTCAATAAAACAAACAGATACTGACAATAATAAGAATTTATTTGTGTATTTTCTGTTGACTAATAACCCACGACATTGAATTATTCTAACATTTCTGCCAGTGCCTTGATGGAGATTCGATTTTGTCAGAGTTTCATGTTGCGGTAAATATTGTTGTTACATTGTGACTTCAAACAATAAGTAATAATTGTTTTATCGTTTTATTGTTTTGATGTTCAATGACACTGTTATGTAGTTCAGTGTCTGTGAAATCGTTATTCCTCGTGGGGGTAATTTATTAAATGAATTTGGTGTTCCGAATTTATTTGAAAGCTATTGGTACCATGGGCTGCGTGGTACAAAAGCGACAACCACCTTCATCGTATGTTGGGGAACTTTTCGTAACAAGAGTTGAAATAATAGAGCAGTAAAAACGTATACTTGATCATACCTACTGTTTCATTTGACTATTGACAAAGTCAATTTGAGCTTAGATATTGGTGAACACTTTTTAGCTGCCGATATGAGAGTTTGTATTAATATATGGCCTATTTAATGTGGTCGTTTAACCGTGTATCATGTCAGTACATGTATCATAAATATCAGGCCATGTCTCGATGAACCATAATTTAATCACGTACCATTGAACGTAAATCATTAGGGAGAGTAACTGATGTTACAAACCCCGGCAAATGGTTATGTAGATAATGTCGATTACCGATATGGAAAAGTTATGATGTACGTGGAGTTAATTGTCCGTAATTAGATACATATTGTTTATCGGATTATGTGTTCGGAAAGCTCAATACATGCTGATGCATCTTGAAATAAGCGTATTGACGTCAGTCTCGGGAGCGTTTTGCTTATTTCTGTTCTTAAGCAGGTCCGCACATCTTATACAGGGAACAAAGGTGTCGTACTAATTCGATACAGAAATAAACAACTAGCGTTCAGCACCACTACCTCTCCAAACAACGACGTTCCTCGTAGCTCTACCAAATTGTAAACAGCTTTGTAAAAACATTTCTTAGAACCATTAAGCGCTTTTAAAACGAGAATAAGTCTGATCCACCATATCAGCATTAGATGAGTAACTACACCATCAGTTTTAATCTTAAACACCACTGTACGTCTTCGAAGTCTGTGTAATGTAATTATAGATCAAAATAACTAATAACTATAACGATATTTAGGTGGTACCGAATGGTATATACTGTTAGCAGATTAAAAGGTCGCTTAGAGTACCGTTAGCCTTTTATGTCCTTCATATTTTTGTTCAAAACACAATTATACAAGCGTCAAGTACTGCTGTCTTGTCATTATCATCCTAGGAAATTGATAGTTTGATATATATAGAGATGGAACCGTAATTTGGAAACCCAACTGAAGATGCATAAAAATCTCTTGGTCACGTATAAATTTTCTGTACCAGTATAATTAGAAAACCAATTTCGGTGTCTTTTGTCGTGTCCATTTTCAGGTAAACTATGTACTCTTTGTACTTGAATTATGTCATTTATTGCTGAGTGAGTATATAGACTTGCTTGAAGCATCTCTTTTGGGAATGTTGATGGTTCGTTCTATATCTGACTGGAACTCGGTGGCTTTGTATCGTCTGTGTACTACAGTATCTTTTTGTTCATTTTATGCATTTCGTTATCTGTTGGACCTGGCTAAGAGCTGCCTTTCCTGTCCGATGTGTTATAGCAAATTTATAATTTTAATCAAGAACAAAACATATATCAATTGACTTGGAAATATCTTTGACCAAAGCTGTTACATTGAAAACAGAATGTCGTTATTGTAGGTCGGGGACTGGTGCTAAATTCACAGTTTACTTGCTGTGGGTTAGAATTGGATTTGCTGCAAGTAGAAATGTACTATATAAGGGTTCGGTATAGCTTGGCTAATTTGGCACGAACCTGACCTTTTGATTAGCATAACTTAACAGTCGAGATATTACATACGACACAACACCGATTGTATGTTTTTTATTATCGGGGATTATCACGAAGACGCTCGAGATGTAATACAAACACAAATTTGAAATAACCGATATCGCACGATTTGCTTGCGGAAATTGATATATTCAAAACAAAAACCTTGTAATATATTCTTGCATAAAGGTCAGACTCAGGTCAAAATGGCTAAGCTATATATATACGAGAGGTTGTTAAACCCTGTACTACATGACCTCTATAATATGTTGCAGTGTTTTATTTCACAGAAGTGTTCCACTCGAGTGGTAGTGGATTAATTAAGTAAGTTTCTGCCAGAATTATGGACATGGACCAAATGCCATTATGTAATGCAGACTATTCAAGCAAATTCAATCCATGGGAATATGATTATACATCTGATTATTCATATATTCATTGGCAATAACATTGATGACATTTTCGATATAAGCAATATAACTTTGACTGATAAATGGTTGATACTTCGTTATATACTGATTTTAGCACAGACACGTTAAACTATACGTAATGAGTGAATGGGGACTATACCATGAAAGACCTAATGGCAAGGCTAAGTATCATGCTTCTATGTATAAACTAATTATGTAAATATATACTGTTATTATGTGAGTTCTAGATCAAAGTTAAATGCAAGTAGATCTAGTATGGAATTGTCATAGTACAGATGGATATTTACTTCAGATCTGATTGTATCGATCGCTACGGTAGCATTAGCAAAGGGAAGCAAATTTTCCATTTTAATGTTGAACGTCAAGGTATGGGCGCGCTGTTACCTGAAGTGAGCTCGGATTTGTTCGTCGCCCTCCTCATGATTAAAACTGAACATTTCGTGTAACGGGCAAAGGGGAATGGACGAATAATCTAACATTTGTAGTGTGATGTTGGGTACTGTTTTAATACAACTTAATCGCAATAATGTCCCAAATGGTCTGAAATTGAATTATATAGGGATTGGAAAGCGCACAGTCTTGAGCAAGGTGTTTCCACAAAATTGTCTGGCCATTTATATAAGGGTCATCTGATGATCAAATTTTAATTTTTAAATGACATAAACACGTTTTAGTACTTTTTATCGGTCGTATCAAAACAAGCCACTAACACATTAGATTACATTAGACGTTTTAATTGAATTAAACACACGGATCAAGCTCATGATTCGATTCAAAACATGCTGGCTTGTTGTGAACATACGGGTATGTGAGTAAAATGATTATAAAAGTTGCATTATTTGGATCTAATTCAATAGCTACATTGCACGTTACGAACCTTTTCCTAAATGCTAAATTAATGCTGACAACGTAAATTTGTCTTAAATTATTCTCATTGAGATAATTACTATTAATATAAAGTTGTTATTTAATTAAAAAATCTATCTAATTAAGTAGTCAATTTTTAAGTTAAAATAATTATAAATGAACTTGAGTATTCATATTTACAAACGACCGCTATTCATTTTGCTACAAGTTCTAGAGCAAACATTAAGAGCTGATTGTAGTAAAGTATAAATAATTTGCACCTCCACAATGAAAACCGAACGGTACTCTGCACGACACCATCACCTAGTACAATAATTATTGTACTAGACGAATCGGTTATATTTATTTTAGGTTTAAACCAAAGTGTCCATCGCCGATTTTCAGTATCATCCGTCCGACGAGCCTGCATTATACGCATACAGATCGTTTTAATTAAATCAAATGGAAACAAGCGCATTACTAGAATAGAGTAGCCCGTAACTTACCGAAGTGTCTGACTGGTTTCTGATAAGATGTTTACTTGCTTTATTTCTGAAATATAGAATAAATCAAGTATTACAACGCTTGTCACTCAAATATATATTCATATCATAAAACCCTTAATCGCTTATTGTGGCTTATATTCGAAGATTAATCGCGAAACTAAATCGACCAACAAAATACGCAGCATGTTGTATTTCTTTCCATTCTTCGT
The DNA here is from genome assembly GCA_963678985.1 of Spisula subtruncata. NCBI lineage: Eukaryota > Metazoa > Mollusca > Bivalvia > Venerida > Mactridae > Spisula > Spisula subtruncata. The sequence goes on along the minus strand of OY787666.1, from coordinate 14,212,907 downwards.
AATCTACGAATTTAAATAGCTGCGAAAGTATAGTACAAATTCAAGAAAATCTACGAAGGGCAATGCTCACAATAATAATAACAATCTACGCTTTACATGCGCCAAGTAACAACACCATGAAAATACAATTGCGTAAAACAAACAGAACGTGAAAAGATATTGAAATAACTATACACTTCATTATAATGTAAATGTTTTGTACGCATATATTCGAACATGATCATATAACAGGTTTACTTATAGTTAGTTACACAAACATAATTGAATATTCTTTAAGGTGAGTGGCTACGCACAAAAAATAAGAAAAACACAGAGTGGTCAATTATCAACTTTATTCAAGCACCGAATTATGATTAGGTCAATGTAAACATAACCATTAGCCAACGTATCAGAAACAGCGTGGCCAGTCATATACTTTCCTATACCGAGATTCTTACGGACCTAGATATCATTAATGTCATTTGTATATTATTACGGTAATTTGTACTATGGGAACTTCTGATGATCAAATTACACGATGTTATATCACCCAATAACATAATTTTTGTAAACATTTTGGATTGCGTCAGTTTAACGGATAAAAGACCTTTCCCTGGAAATTAGGTTCTGCTATCTTATTCGTCATTTATCAGCTATCCAAGTCGGATATTTCTTGAAACACCGAAATTGTACTCTATGGAACAGTGAGAATACTGTGTATAATTAATTGTAACATCTTGAACTTTGGGTTGATCATCATATCATGTCATTATTCGTTGTTATCTCAAGCCCATCATTTGTTTTAGATCACTCCTCTGGTATTGACATGTAACTATAAATGAAATGATCAAATAGTCCGGTTGATTGGAATACTAAGGATGTACTAAATTCCGCACAAGATCAATTTGTCATTTTTTCTTAGACATAACCAATATATTTGGTTTGCCAAAGAAGACGTATTCTAGGAGGACATACTTTTCTGCCAAAAAAAACCCCAAACTAATTATGCTTGCGAATCTGTCATTGAAGAAGAAAACCATTTTTTATCAATAAAGAAAGAAAACCAAACGAACAAACTACTTCCTCGTAACACTGTGTCAATTAATGAGGTGAAATGAGAATTGGTTTAGTGACGTATACTCATTAGTTTTACAGTCCCCAAATGTGTAGTAGTTTAACATACCATAAGGAGATATTTTATAAAAGCACACTCTATGAAAATGCAATCAAGAAGTACATGTAGTTAAGAAACATTTTCTTTGACAATGTCGTCAGCAAATATAGCAAAATCATCATTAGTATATAGTTGGTATTAGACGGCAATGAGCAGACATATAATAAAAGCAAAGGGGTAATGTATTCGTTAGTTTAACAGTACCCAACGTGATAGTAGTTTAACATATTATAATGAGATATTTTATTGATGTATATGAACTTAAACCCTATCAACATGTATTTTACACGCATTATGATCACTTTGGCGCTAGTTTACAAATGGTTATGTTCTCTTTTTTCGTAAAATGATATGAATACAAACTAATAAATAAATACGTATGGTCAAATTAATGGTTGGCAACTATCTAGAGTAAAACTGTAAATGTCAACAATGTAAAATAATGACTGTTTTATTTCCAGACTAGTCTATTTTAAATCTACAACTGATGCGTCACAACATTTAAATCGTCATGTCTATGATAATTATGTGGTATATGGTGCATCATCTCATAGATACACTGCCGGTAATGTGATGACTAGTTCAAATAATATTGGTCTTCATTATCACGTAGAACCCGGCGTTAGAAAAGAAATCACTCGTTGCCTTGATAGATTTAATATGTACAAAAGTAGATAATTTGGCTTCCAAGAACCAACCTACAATTGAACCATAAATCCCTAGTGGACGGTTATCAACAAATAATACATACTGAAAAGTCAGTAATGTTCGTGGTTAGTTCAATTTGGTTGATTGTTTTTTTTAACGTCACCACAAGAGCAAATGCGCGCCATATATCTATCACGAAAACACATACATTTGATTTGTAACATTGGTAATAGTTTATCCCAAAACGATTCTCCATTGAATCAGACAAAATACACAAATATTAAATTCATCGAGTATAGCAGAATTTACTATGACTTGCCAGTATGAATATGATAATAACTATAACAGATATATGCAATTAGTCCTCGAACAAGTATCATTCATTTAGATGCATATGACTGTCCCGGTTAATAAATACCCATTTGTGTGTGTGTAAAACACACAGGTCATATACTTGAGAACCGACAATGAGGTACATTAGTAAGTAATCGCCCTAACATATTCTCTTAAAGTACATTGATTCCAACGTACGGACCACTCTGATTTTGTTCTTGTATTTTGTTTGTTATGAATAATGGTTGTTAATGTATCGCAATAATTATAATATTCAGTAATTTGTGTTTTTAAAACAAAACAGCGAAATTCAAAAGTATAAAGAAACAAAGCAGCTTCCCGGCCGAATTTATATTCCACAATCAATAGGAATCGTGCATGTTGCCAGCAGCTGCTTTCAATAGCGGTATATTCAAATATAGTACAATAACAATAAAATGTAACATTCAATGATTTATGGACTTTTATATTTGTTAGAAGTATATATATACAGTAAAATAACAGTGGTCGTTTTGACAGTGTGATAATTCACCTAATAACAATGAACAGTGTTTGACAATGTTCACATGACATTGCATTTGTAAGACTTGTATGACTGATAAATCACTACATATTGTAAGGTGGTAGTATCGGTAAGTGCTTTTCTGTGTAGAGAAAAAAAAACAGTATTATGACTTTTAATGGTATTCAGTATTGTGAAACACAAAAATGACTTGAGGCATCGGGTTTTCATATCGCAAGGAAAAAGCTGACGTTATTCCGGAAGTAGTGTCAAAATCACCACAATACAAACACAAGTGCATAGAATAGTCATCTGTGATGAACGGTGTCAATAAAATACAATGCGTTAAACCCATCGACAATAAATCAATACAATATCACTTTACGCACATTTTTAATTGGGTATTTGTTCAATGTCTCAAACACACTGAATATAAAACGATACATCATTGTCTTTCAGATGGGTTTTAAAGTCCATGGAAATGAAGGAAAGAATAAACACACTGTAGAATATTTACAATTTATTATATTCTATGATTTATCGCGACTGAATGCCATTATTGAAACATCTCCGATACAGCCATGACAATTATGATAAGGGAATATAATTCAGTCAATAAAACAACCAGATACTGACAATAATCAGAATTTATTTGTGTATCTTCCGATAAATAATAACCTACGCCATTGACTTATTCCAACATTTCTGTCGGTGCCTTGATGGAGATTCGATTTTTTCAGAGTTTCGTATTGCTTTAAATATTGTTGTTCCATTGTGACTTCAAACAATACGTAATAATTGTTTTAGCCTTTTATTGTTTTGATGTTTGACGACACTTTTCCTTAGTTCAGTGTCTGTGAAAACATTATTACTCGTGGGGGTAATGGAATTATTGATCGAGGTGTTCCGAATTGAGTTAAACAAAAGCACCCATCTCACATTCAAGGTACATTCTGTAACAATTGTTGAAAGAACGGAACAATAAAACTGTTAACTTGATCACAATTCCGTTATAATTGGTTATAATGAGGCGCCTGTATTGTGAAGATTCTCGGGCAGTATCGTGCATCTGAAATAGTTTTCCGAGTGGCGCTGTGTCGAGTGAACAAGCTTGGCATTGTAGCTGTCACGGATTACTTACGAAACGGTACTTTGCGGTGAAAACATCATTGACGTTCTTCAGCTGCGGTGTTTTGTATTCCGTTACCGACAGAACGACTTAAGTTGCCAAAAAAAAGTTTCAATATACTCTATACACTCTATTTGGTGATAATGTGTTCGCTGTTTGATACATTCAATGTGGTTTACTTCTCTGTAACTTAAGCCAGAAAAATAATTATACTGCACAGAGATATTTGATAGTACACACTATGGAATGACTTAATTGGCGTTTTCGATACGAGGAAATATTTTGATGAAACATAACACCAAAATCAGCAGGAATTACAATAACTATCGGGAGAAATTAATGCAGTAGCAGATGACTTGAAAGCTGTATCAGAATCATTACTGTGCATACGTATAAATAGAACCATGCTACATAACATTGAGGCAGCCATATAAAGCCGATGAAACCGTGGTATAGAACAAGCATATTTCCGATGTGTATACTACATAAAACGGCAACGAAGAATACGAAAAACCATGAAATAACACATCCAACGCCTGTGTAGAAAATAAAATCAACCAAATCACTGTATGACATATCAGGATACTAAATTTAACTGACATGACTTATTGCAACTAAAAGCTCACTTAAACCCCGATCACTGTATTAATTACATTAATTTACATGTAATGTAAGTGTTTGCCTTAATGCAATTACCGGAAATCGACTTGTTTATACACTGTGAACTATAATCTCATATACACACATATTACTATGTCGTTAAACGCAGATAACATATTAACTGCAAAACCTTAATGTTTTGCGAAACACATACCTATATAACCACGAGGAAGGAAGCGAATTGGGAAAATTGACTGTTTTATTCGACTATTGACCTAACTAATTTATATTTAGACATTGATGGACCCGGTTTAGCAACCTACATGGGTTTTCGTATAAATATATAGTCGGTTTAACGTGGTCGATTTAACTGTTTATTATGTTACTAGCATTAAATGTACCATAAATATCTGGCCATGTCTCGAGGAGCCAAAATTACGTACCAAACAGCGTAAATCACCAGAGAGAGTAACTGATGTTACAAACCCAGGTAAATGGTTAAGTAGATAATGTCGATTCCCGATATGGAAAGTTATAATGTACGTGGAGTTAATTGGTCGTAATAAGAAACATATTGTTTATAAGATTACTTGTTCGGAAAGCTGAATACATGCCTATTCTTCCGATAATAGGCGAGCTGACGACAGTCCGGTAAGCGTTTCGCTTATCGCTGTTTTAAGCATGTTTGAATTCAAGGAACAATGATGTCGACTAATAAGATACATAAATAAGCAACTAGAGTCCAGCATCAACACAGCAGTAGGCGACCAATTAACTAAACTTTAAACCACGATGTTCATTGTAGCTCTACGAAATTATAACCTGGTTTGTTATAACTTTTCTTTGAACAATAAAGCGCTTTTAAAATCGAATTTTCCTGGTCCACACTATGAAACTCCACTGTTTGTCTTCAAAGTCTGTATAAAGAAATACTATATTAAAATAACTTACTATAATAACGATATTTAAGTGGTACCGAAAGGCATATACTGTTATAGCTATGATTCTTTGCAGTCCCTTGTTGAGTCATTAGCAGATGTATACGTAGCTTAGGGTACGATTTGTCTTTCTTAAATGGCTTCATATTTTTTGTTCCAAACACAATTGTACGAGCGCCAAATACTGCTGTCTTGTCATTATCATCCCAGGAAATTGAGTGTTTGATATATAAAGAGATGAAACCGTAATTTAGAAACCCAACTGAAGATGCACAAAACGCTCTTGGTCACGTATTAATGTTCTATACTAGTATAATTAGGAACAAAATTTAATGTAGAGCTAGGAAGTACAAGCCGCAAAAATGAGCACATGAATTCAGGGTCTTTTTTTCTTGTCCATTAGTACGTTAACTTTGTACTTTTGGTACTTGAATTATGTCATAAATTGCTGAGTGAATATATAGACTTGCTTGAAGCATCTCTTTTGGTGTTGTGGGATGATTCGTTCTTTATCTGACTATTGCGGGATCAGCTAGGCGATGCCACCGGAATTGGGTGGCTTTGTAGTGTCTGTGAACCGCAGTATCTTTTTGTTTATTTTATGCATTTCGTGCTTTGTTGGCCCTGGCTAAGTGCTGCTTTCCCTGTCAGATTTATTATAAAAGTTTAATAATTTTATTTTAGATCGAAACATGAACCAATTGACATAGAAATGTATTTGACAAAAGCTGTTAGAATAAAAAAACGGCATCTCGTTATTGTAGGTCGGGAACCGATACCCAATAAAAGTTTACTTGCAGTGGGTTGAAATTTGATTTGCTGCAAGTAGAAATATACTTTACTAGTATCAGGGATTGTTCGTTGGTATATCCAAAAGTAATGTCACTGAAGCTATAAAATCGTATATAATGTCAAAAAAAAACACGAAATTTTTCACACCGTAACTTTAGTTTAATTTGAATATGATCACAAAATTTCACAACAATGCACATAATAGTACTGGAGACATGAGACATACTTACGAACATCGCCGCAAGTCCGACATCAACGACGTCACAATGACGTTACTTGCTGACACCTACTCATCAAGCTAAAGTTATCCTTGGTGATTTCTAACGACTCATCAACCATGTAGTCATTTCCAAGACCTTTAAAAACGTGAAACCTACCCGACAATTACTCTCTGCGAAATCAAATTATTTTTAAGTGTCCTCTAGATTGTCTCACAGCAAAATATTTAACCCTCCACATAATGATTGCAGTTTTGAACGTCGAATTGAATGGACGGCTTTAAAAGTACTCTTCGTGTTCTTTTCGGATCTACTATAAACCGTTCATACATGTATGTCTCTCCAATGATAATGCTTTGGTGATATATGCCCCCTTTAAAGATTATACGACATACACATGAGCCTATGTTGTCGTCTTGTGTAACTAAATTAAGTTTCAGTAGGTGACTTTCACAACTTTTAGGAAAAGTGCATTACTACGCGCAGCGTCTTTTTGTCACAAATCTGCCGTGTTTTCGCTATGTAATCAATGCGTTGAAGATATATTACGAGTTTCAAAGTTGAGTGACGTAATTGAATTTTTAGCAGCAGACACAAAACATTTATTTCATCACGTCACGAAAGTATTGTCTGCTTTCGAGAATTATTTTTAATACAAACGCATGAAAGAAAATTGTTATGATAATGAAAAACAATCGTAATTTTCGTGTGTGGGGATATGACGTCATAGGTATATTTTAAATGTTCATATACTCCAATTATGAAATTCGAATAATGCAGCACGTTTTATATTAATCAGAATTAAATTGCTATACATTTTGATATCATATTTATGCATGTCGACCTATAAACAATTAAACCACGGGAGGACTGAGGAGTGACATTACTTTTGGATGAACCTCGTATATATACGAGAGATGATACACCCCGTACTACGTAACATTCATGATATTTACAGTGATTTCTTCGCAGATGTGTCCCACTGGGGAGATAGAGGATGAATAATGTAAGTTTCACCCAGAACAAATGACATGAACCAAATGCCAATATGTGATGCATAACATCAAACCATGGGAATATGATTATACATTTGTTTTATTTAATATATTCATTGACAATTACATTGATGACATTTTCGATATAAGCCATATACTTTTGACTTGATGAATGGGTGATCCTTCGTTATGTACTAATTTCAGTGCAGACACGTAAATCACTATACGTAATGAGTGAATGGGGACAGACCATGGAAGACTTAACGGCAATGCTAAGTATGATGCTTCCATGTATAAACTAATTATGTAAATATATACTGCTATTTTGTGTTATTTTTCTAGATCAAAGCTAAATTGTAGTATATCGAGTCTGATATTGTCGAAGTACATATGGATATTTAGTTCATATACTGATTTCATTACAGATGGTATTGATCTCTACGGGGTTATACGCAAAGGGAACCTAACATTCAATTTATATGTCGAAAGTCGAGGCATGAACTCGTTATTAGTATACATGTATACATGTCGCTTGCTTAGAACAAGAAGGTCGTAACTACCAAATCGATATATTGAGAAAACAAGAGAAAACTGTCTGTAATTAACTCTTTACCTATGGGAAAACACGTTTTTAAAACTTCAGATTGGTCAACATGACAATTTCAAATTTGCATGAAAATATGCTCATAAGAAGCGCCTTGTGAAGCAGAATTCAAATATGTATGAGTATTTTAAGGTCGTAAGAGGTAGTTACGACCTTCTTGTTCTTAGCCATCGATGTATACATGTGTTTATCATAAACATGTACAAAAATGGCATCTCATAACGAAATACCGTCCTTAGTGAACTTGTGTTTTGCACGGCGACGGGTAAGTGGTATCATGGTAGTCTTTTTTTAATTTCTATTATGGTTACCTTACGTCATGCTATACATTGTATATTGAAATCAATTATTAGCAATAGATGCTGATTGTTAAAGTGTTATGATTCTGATTTATTTGATTTTTCTATCAATACTCACAATATGGGAATTAACCGTTATGGACAGTAATGGTCTAAATGGCTTAGGTTTTTATCTTGTTGTCTCTAATCGTGTGAGAAATAGAGGATCTATCAAGAGTTGCCAATTGATATAGACTTATATTAAACGAGTTTGGGAAATTTTATTAAGCGAGCCTTTGGTGGATACAAGGAAATTCATGTGATATAAAGTATTCCATCATGCTTAAAATTGAACACTTCGTGTAACGTGCAGCGAGATTTAACAAATGATGTCACATGACAAATTGTAGTGTTTTATTAGTCTCACACGAAGCCGAAAGCATATTCTTTGAATACAGACAATAGTATGCAAATCAAATGGGTGCTTAGATATGTCATGCTTATGACGTTAAAATATGATCATGACGTATCACACATAAAAAACTATGTTGCTTGGTGGCCATGTTTTTGGTAGTATGCGATTTCTATTGCAATACAAGATAATTGTATCAATGTACCAAATGATCCAGAATTAAAGTATATAAGGAGCGGAAAGCACACAGTCTGGAGTAAGGTGTTTCCACAGACAGAATTAACGGGCTATTTAAATAAGGGTCACCCGTTGGGAGTATTTTAAACACGTTGTAGTACTTTGTTCCTGTATCATCAAAACAAACCACTAGCACATCATATTACATTAGAAGTTTTAATTGAATAATACAAGGAAAAAGCTTCGGATTCCATTCAAAACATGATGGCTTGTTGAGAACATACGGGCATACGAGGTAAAAGTAACTAGTTGCATTCTTTTTAATTTAATTCAATAACCTCATTGCACATTACGAACCTTTTCATAAATGCTAATGCGGACAATGCAAGTTGTCTTAAATCAAATGTCTACGAGATGTTATTCAGTCTTCAAAAGAGGTAAATGGTATAAAGAACAAAATCCTCCTTTGCCATGCATTCAGATTACATTCTCAAGTCTATTGTTGGAAGAACAAGCACAAATATTCATTAGTCTAGCTTAGCATTGAAAGGACATGAACGAAACATTACGAAACACATTATTTCGATTATTATAATTTGTTAAGTACTACGTGGAATTCCATCGACTTTGGGTAATGATTGCGTTAGATTAAGAGTTTGTGGACATCGCAATTATATCTAGGTACTTTATTGTTCTTAATTATCATAATGAAATTCGTGTGTAACATATCATATTGGAACATAAGGCACACAGTAAATCATCAATGGACAGATTTTTGTTCAAAGATATGTATAAAGTTTTTCTAGGGAACATGCAATGTTAAAAAGATGATCTTAAGGGGAATATTTGATATAAAATTTCCATTGCATATGGAGGCTTACGAAACGCAGCGAAACTCTGAAGATGATTAGTTAATAGCGGCGTAGTTAATACATTCGAATACGTGACTATGGTCTTTGTTGTATAAGAATATCGGAACTTACCACCAGGAAATCGTCTGATTGCAGCATATTCCTCATCAGTTAAAGATAATAAGATAAATTAATAGCTGTTGTTTTCTAGACATATCTCTGCTACTCTCTATGAAGGAGACAAATTACGTGCAGTTCAATGGCTACGGACACGAATTAAACGCTTGATGTATAACGTGTTAAGTACATATTGTAATAGTGATTCGGTGTCGCTATGGATTAATTCGCTTCTGAATTACAATGCTACTGAAAAGTGAGTATGTTACAGTTATCTCGTCAACTTTGCGTTGGTGGGAAAGAGTAACTAGCCATTTTATCACAGGCTGGTACATATACTAGTAGTCGTATTTTACATTTAATTACGGTGTCGTTGGTCTCATAAGAACCAGGTCATATCGTCTCTCAAGCTGTCACAATGTTTGCTTGATTAGTCTTTTTATATAATGTAACCACGCAACATCTACGAGTATTAGGTTCAGTCAAATAAGCGGCTCCATAGGATCATAGGCGAACAACTTTAGTCGTTTGACTACATGGAATCAAATACAAAGTACGAATAACTATGGTAATATCGCACGATATTTCTGCAATTGGTGATTTAAAAAAACGTACACCATTTTATGTGAGTACTCTCAGACATACATTTTAGGTCAACTATATGCATAATATAGACTAATATTGACTACTCGTATGCTGCTCATAAATCAAGAATAGCATGACACACATGTTCTGAGAAACCGGTATAATTCGGTTTGTAAATATTTATGATAGTTGCAAATAATTGAGTTCTGATTTATCTTCTATACTGAGGGACATTTTCGAAAGTAAAGTACCGTCGTGTTGTAAAAATCTTGCCTTATAAATAGTGACATGTAAATGTATAATTGGGATCATAGTAAAAAAAGAAATTGGATATTATAATTCAACGTCTCCATTGCCGATTTTCAGTATCATCCACCCTCCATTATCCTATTAGCCTTCATTATTCGGATACAGACCGTGTTAATTCAAATCAAAATGAAAGAAGCGCATTACTAGAATAGAGTAGTCCGTAACTTACCCAAGTATTTGACCGGTCTCTGATCAGTTGTTTACTTGCTATATTTCTGAAATATATGATTAAATAAATATTGGTTAATAGCACCAAAAAGAGAACAAGTTTGTGTGATGTGCCATTTAAAGAATATGCATTATTTCAAAGCTTCCGCACTATTTACGTAACAATGAGTATCAGCGCTTTACCCGATTCCCTCAGTTTAACGGTACTCGTGTGAGCACTCGTTTTCGACCAACAAAACGCAGCATTTGGTATTTCTTTCCGTTCTTCGTAATCCACGAATTTAAATGTCAGCGAAAATATAATAAATCTTCACCAAAGTGTACGAAGGGCAATTCCCACAATATTAATAACTATCAACGATTCACAAAGCGCCAATTAAGAACACCAAGAACATATCATTGCCTAAAACACAAAGCAATTGAAGAAACTATTTAAATAATTATACACTTCATTATATTGTAAACAGTTTGTATGCAAATATTCGTAAATCATTATAACAAAGTTATACAACTAGTTTGTTATATAATTACAATTAAACATTCCTTCAGGTAAGTGGCTACGCAAAAACAAAACAATTGAAAAAACACACCACTACGCATATATTCGAACATGATAATAAAACAGGTTTACTTATAGTTAGTTATATAAACATAATTAAATATTCTTTAAGGTGAGTGGCTACGCCAAAACAAAACAGTACAAATGCATAATTGTCAATTATCAACTTTATTCAAGCACCGAAGTTATGATTAGGTCAATGTAAACATAACCAACGTACCAGAAAAAGGGATTTATTTCATAGGTGTATCCTGGTATCACAAATCGCGTAATAAGTCTAATACGAGTACATTTACAACGGTAACAGTTGTCCTACGAGCTCATTATGAGTTTTGACGTGCTTGCCGAACACACAGCATCGCGCCGATTTTCACAACTCGTACTCGTAGAGGACTTGGTGAAAGAATAATTAATTCATATTATTTAACTGCCTAAAGATACAAAGATTTGCCAGAATCCTCTAGCATTAGGCTTTTCGTTTGTAGGGCGTGATTTAGGTACAATTACCATTTAAGATAACGTTACTATTTATGACACCATGTTAGTTCTGTGCAGAGGTTTTGAAATTCGAAACAAAGTACAGTTCTGCATTTTAACATGGTTCATTTTATGTGGGTGAAACCCATCGCAGGTAGATCAAACGAACATCATTCTCAGTTCGCGGAATAGTAGATTGGTTGAAATAGATTGAAAATGACATTATCTGGGATAGTATAATTATCTAGAGCTCTCTAATGCCACATTTGACATATTATGTAGTAGGTAAGGTGTCTGAAGACCTAGCATCACGCAAGCACTCCCACAAATGTCGTGCGGAGAGTTATTTATTTATACGCATGTAAGTTACTCATCAGATTTGCACAGAGCATTGACACTGTTTACAGGGTAAACGGTGTCAATGTAATCTATACTACAATTGCTGGATGTTTGCGCTAAATATGGTTACACTAATTTAACTAGAGACTGCACCAATATTCAATGGTTAAATTATGGTCCAACTATCGCTTGTTCGCTTTTATTCTTGTTTCATCTGAAGTTTCAAAAACGCAAGTTTGGGTTTTAGTGCATGTAGAAACATGCATGTTAAGATTATCGATCCAGACTTTACTACAGTTAGCACCAAATTGTAGCCTATGTTGGAATACTATTATTATTATTATTATTATACCATATTTATATAGCCCTTTTTTCATGTATACACGCGTTCAAAAGTGCTGTACAATCATGACTAATACATGGTTGAAACAGTATATAATGTACATAACATATAAAAGTAGGACCTACTAAACCCAGTAGGCGGGGGCTCTACTTGACCCAGTAGACGGGGCCCTACTAAGCTTAATAGTAGGGATCTACCAATAGGTGGATGGGGCTTATAGTCCTGGGAACATGTGGGTCGTTGGGCCCAATGATAGGGCGCCAAGTTAATGGGAACATACACACAGTCAGCGTGAATTAACTTTATTAAAATAGTGCGTTTTCAGCGCTTTCTTGAAGGACAGTAGTGTTTTACTGTCTCTGAGCGCTGTTGGCAGTGCATTCCAGAGTTTGGGTGCAGCAGCTGTGAAACATCGGTCACCGTAAGTCACAGTCCTCGTCATTGGCACAACTAGAAGAACAGAATCATTTTGAGACCTTAGCTGTCTTTGTGGAGTGTATACTTCCAACATACTTCTGATGTAGGCAGGCGATTTTCCATGTAGTGCTTTGAAAACATGAGTCAAGACCTTGTACTCTACCCTGTACTGTACAGGTAGCCAGTGAAAATCCTTCAGCACAGGAGTGATGTGATTGTAACGCGGTGTCCGTGTGATGAGGCGGGCAGCTGTATTTTGAATAATTTGTAGTTTAATCAGAATGATTTTCGGGGTGCCACATAGTAATAAATTGCAGTAAGCCAGTCGCGATGTTACTAAAGAATTGATCAGGGATTTTGTTGCATCAACAGTGAAGTATTGTCTGATTTGACCTATTTGTCGGATCTGCATGAAACACGACATTGAGACAGAGTTACCATGTTTGTCCATGTCCAAATGCGAATCCAACATGGCGCCGAGGTTTCTCACCATCGACGTTGGTTTGATCACAGCATCACCAACTTTTACATTGAGATTGTCGACTGAACTGGCATTTCTTTTCGGTACAAACAAGATAACCTCTGTTTTTTCGGCGTTAAGTTTCAGCAAATTTTCTTTCATCCAGTGCAAGATATCCTTCAGACAAGCTTCAATTCGTTGCAGTGTTTCATCTCGCGAGACACAATCTTTTGGTTTGAATGCCATATACAATTTGGAGTCATCGGCATAGAAATGATGTTGCAATTGATGTTTTCTACAGATTGCACCTACTGGTTTTGTGTACATAATGTAGTTCTTCGGACCAAGCACAGAACCCTGTGGTACACTGTAGTTCATTAGTACAGGTTTTGAAAGTTCTCCATCTATACAGACAGTCTGGTAGCGGTCACACAAATAGTATTTCATCCACTCTAGTGGCTTGCCTATTATACCAAAATGATTGTAAAGTCGGCGTAGTAGGGTGTTGTGATCTATGGTGTCAAAAGCTGCTGATAAATCCAGCATTACCAGGACCGTAGCTTTATTCTGATCTAGAGAGCAAAGGATGTCATTTTGCACACGAAGAAGAGCCGTTTCAGTTGAGTGGAATTTTCTGTATGCTGACTGACGTTCTTCGTGGAGATCGTGCAGTGTTAAATGCTCTTCCAGTCGAGCATCGACTACCTTCTCGAGAACTTTGGAAATAAAAGGTAGGTTTGACACAGGTCTATAATTTATCAGTACATTTGGATCAAGGCCTGGCTTCTTTATCAGTGGTCTTATTCTGGAGCTTTTAAAAGCCTTGGGTACATAAGCACTTTTGAGTGATGCATTGAATATTCTTGTTAATAATGGCAGTAGTTCATTCAAGCAATCCTTTAACAGCCATGTTGGTATTGGATCAAGTTCACATGATTTACTAGGTGATTTATTTATTAGTTTTCGGATTTCATCCTCAGATGTTGGAGAAAATTCTGACAATTGCTCTTTTCTGAACAGAATTTCGACTTCAACACTGTCGTTTTGTTGGTATGTTGGTTATTGTGTTCCAAAAGTAGTGAAAACTTTATCATTAGTAGAAGTAAGAAGTTGAATATTTAATGAAGTTTTGTATACAACTGCAATTTCACCGCCACGTCCACAGCAAGGGACATGTTTTATTTTGTAGCCACTGGGAACAAGCTCAGCAATGCACGACTTATCGGAGGGTCCCCCAAGCCATGTTTCAGTTAGAGAGACAATATCATAATCATTAGACACTATGTAATCTGAAAGGGCAAGACTCTTGTTTTTGACTGACCTTGGATTTACACAACACACCTTTATATAAGTTTGGCCTTTGCAAACAGTGAGTGATTCACATTTGATCTTAGTCAAGTCATGATGTTGGGAACTTTTGTCGTTTTCAGGATTAGTTCCGAGATTATCGGGGTTGGTTCTGGAATTTTCAGGATTGGTTCTAGGAAATAAAGTTGGTACTATAGCAGGTATTTCTTGGGGAAGTGTCTGAATGTTTTTTTAATTTACACCATCATTCAAGTCCCATGTGCGTTTACACCGACCCCCTCTAGTACCTCTAAACTTAAGTATTCCTAACTGTTTCCTAACTGTTCCTAACTGTTTTAATGTTGTCAATGGATGGGTATCAGGTTTTATACAAGAACACATTGCTGATAGTTTGGTTTCCGTCCCACATTTTACAACATTTTGAGTCTGAATTCAGAACGCTTCGTAGGTCTTTCGCAGGAAAGGTAATTTATTCCCAATATATTTAAGTGATCAATAAGCACACTTGGAAATAAAGGCCCCCGGGCACGTATCGCTGCGGTTACATATCCTAGACACAATTTGGATATTTTTGCAGTAATGTGTACTATGGGAACTTGTTGTCAAATCACTACTACATTGCCGTTATAGAAATGATCAAATTACATGATGTTCTATCACCAATAACATAATTTTGTAAACGTTTTTGTGGGCATCATTTAACAGATAAATGACTCACCACTAGAAATTAGGTTCTGCTATCTTAATCGACATTTATCAGCTATCCAAGTTGGATATTCCTTGAAACACCGAAACTGTACTCTACGGAACTGTGTGAATACTGTGTATAATTAATTGTAACATCTTCAACTTTGTGTTTTATCACCATATCATTTCATTATTCCTTGTTATCTCAAACCCATTATTTGTTTTAGATCACTCCTCTAGTATTGACATGTAATTATAAATGAAATGATCAAATAGTCCGGTTGATTGGAATACTAAGGATGTACCGAATTCCGTAAAAAGCTAAATATGTCATTTTTTAGACACAACCAATATATTTGGTTTACCAAAGAAGACGTGCTCTGGGAGGACATTATTTCTAAAAAAAACTAATTGTGATTGTGAATGTACCATTGAAGAAGGAAATCATTTCTTATATATAAGGAAAGAAACACAAACGTGCAGAGAATCTACTTCCGTGACACAGTTTTAATAAATGAGGTGGAATGAGAAAACACAACTTCGTCGGCAAATATAGAAATAACATTATACATTTTACATATAAATACATGTATGTTACTGTAACTTATCGATACACTTTCGGTCATGTGATGATTAGTTCAAATAATGTTGGTCACCGGTTAGTTCGAATCCACGGTTGACCGTATTATCGCATAGACCACGGCATTTAGAATAGAACATCATTTGGTAAAGAATAATGGACATAAGTAGATGAGTTAACTACCAAGAACTAACATACAATTGAACTATAAGTTCCCAGTGGACGGTTATCAGTGAATACTAAATACTAAAAAGTCAACAAGTTTCGAGGTTTGTTCCATTAGGTTGATTATTTGTTCAACGCCATCACGAAAGTAAATGCTCGTCATAGATCTACCACGAGAGCACATAACATGGATGATTCTTTCAAAGTCTGAATTTTGGCCAAAATCGACAATTTAATCAGACAAAATCCCCAAATTTTTATTTCCCGAATAAAACAGAATTTACTGTGCGTTGCCTATGTGAATATGACTAAAACCACAGTAGATCTAGACAATTAGTCAACTCCTGCAACAAACATCATTCATTGAGCTGTATTTGACTGGCCTGGTAAATAAATACCCATTAGTTTGTTCGTAACATCCACAGTTTATATCATTAAGAGCCGACAATAAGGTACATTAGTGAGGTATTGTCCTATAATATGCTGTAAAAGTGAACACTGATTCGAGCATAAGGTTAACTCGGGTTTTGTCATTGTTTTTGGTAGTAAAGAATTGTTGTAATGTTAGATATGCATCGCAATAATTAAATCAAATGATTAGTGTTTGTAAAACAAAACAGACAACTTAAAAAAAGAAGAAGAAACAAAGCAGCTTCTCGGCCGAATTGATATTTCACATTAAAAACGAAAAGTGCATGTCTCCTACTGTCGCCTTCAACAGCGGTAGATTCAAATCAATAACGTACATTATAATGTAAAATTAAATGATTTGCGGACTTTTATATTGGTTAAAAGAATGTATAATAATTTAAACAACAGGTGTCGTTTTGACAGTGTGAAATATTCACCTAATAAAAAGTGTACATTGCTCACCAGACATTGCATTTGTAAAATGTAAATGAGGGATTAATCACCACATATTTTAAGGTGACGGTGTTGGTAAGTGTTTTTCTGTGTATGGAAAAACAGCTTTTTATGAAAACCAATGGTATCACACATTCTAAAATACATGACTGACCTGGCGTATTTGAATATTGTTTGGCTACCTTCGTCATCCTCCAATTTGTATTAGCTTGAGCTTTTTGAACAAACGAACTAACGAACAAACGGACGGGTGAGCGGGAGGGAGAACGAACGTTGGTTGATACATCGCTCGAAAAATGAAGAGCAAATTCTGAATGGTTTTTAAAAATGACCAAAATACAAGTGCACAGAGATCTGTGATGGACGGTGTCAATAAAATACAATACGTCACATTAACACCATCGCCAATAAATCAATCAATACCGTTATAAAATATAACTTTACGCACAGCAGTAATCGGTCATTAGTTCCACGTGACAAATGACACTTAATATGACACAATAAATCATAGTCTTTGCGACTTGTTTGAAAGTCCGCAGAGTGTCGAAAAGAATACATACAACATAGAATATTCACAATTTATTATATTATATGATTTATCGCGACAGAATGCCATTAATGAAACATCTCCGGAACAGCCAGGACAATTAAGATAAGGGAATGTTATTTAGTCAATAAAACAAACAGATACTGACAATAATAAGAATTTATTTGTGTATTTTCTGTAGACTGTTATGCAGTTCAGTGTCTGTGAAATCGTTATTCCTCGTGGGGGTAATTTATTAAATGAATTTGGTGTTCCGAATTTATTTGAAAGCTATTGGTACCATTGGCTGCTTGGTACAAAAGCGACAACCACCTTCGTCGTATGTTAGGGATTTTTCCGTTACAAGAGTTGAAATAATAGAGCAGTTAAAACGTATACTTGATCATACCTTCTGTTTCATTTGGCTAATGACAAAATCAATTTGAGCTTAGATATTGGTGAACACTTTTTAGCTGCCGATATGACTGTTTGTATTAATATATGGTCCATTTAATGTGGTCGATTTAACCGTGTATCATGTTATTACATGTATCATAAATACAAATGTATCAGGCCATGTCTCGAGGAACCATAATTTAATCACGTACCATAAAACGTAAATCATCAGGGAGAGTAACTGATGTTACAAACCCCGGTTATTGTTAAGTAGATAATGTCGATTACCAATATGGAAAAGTTATGATGTACGTGGAGTTAATTGGTCGTTATTAGATACATATTGTTTATGGGATTATGTGTTCGGAAAGCTCAATACATGCTGATGCATCTTAAAATAAGCGTATTGACGTCAGTTTCGGGAGGGTTTTGCTTATTTCTGTTCTCAAGCAGGTTCGTACATCTTATACAGGGAACAAAGATGTTGTACTCATTCGATACATAAATAAACAACTATCGCTCAGCACCACTAACTCTCCAAACAACGATGTTCTTCGTAGCTCTACCAAATTGTAAAAACATTTCTTAGAACAATTAAGCGCTTTTAAAAGTATAATTTGTCTGATCCACCATATCAGCATTAGATGAGTTACTACACCACCAGTTTCCATCTGAACCACCACTGTACGTCTTCGAAGTCTGTATAATGTAATTATAGATCAAAATAACTTACTACTATAACACTATTTAGGTGGTACCGAAAGGCATATACTGTTAGCAGATTTATTCGTGGCTTAGCGTACCATTTGCCTTTTATGTCCTTCAAATTTTTGTTCATAACACAATTATACGAGCGTCCAGTAATACTGTCTTGCCATTATCATCCTAGGAAATTGATATTTTTGATATATATAGAGATGGAACCGTAATTTAGAAACCCAACTGAAGATGCACAAAACGCTCTTGGTCACGTATAAATTTTCTGTACCAGTATAATTAGAAAACCAATTTAATGCAAAGCTAGCAAGTACACATCACAAAAATGAACACGTAAAGTCGGTGTCTTTTCTCGTGTCCATTTTTAGGTAAACTATGTACTCTTTGTACTTGAATTATGTCATTTATTGATGAAAGAGTATATATACTTGCTTGAAGCATCTCTTTTGGGAATGTGGATGGTTCGTTCTATATCTGACTAGAACTCGGTGGCTTTGTATTGTCTGTGTACTACAGTATCTTTTTGTTCATTTTATGCATTTCGTTATCTGTTGGCCATGGCTAAGAGCTGCTTTTCCTGTCAGATGTGTTATAACAAATTTATCATTTTAATCAAGAACGAAACATATATCAATTGACTTGGAATTATCTTTGACCAAAGCTGTTAGAATGAAAACAGCATGTCGTTATTGTAGGTCGGGGACTGGTGCTAAATTCACAGTTTACTTGTTGTGGGTTAGAATTGGATTTGCTGCAAGTAGAAATGTACTTTATTAGAGTTCGGTATAGCTTGGCTAATTTGGCACGAACCTGACATTTTGATTAGCATAACTTCACAGTCGATATATTACCTACGACACAACACCGATTGTATGGTTTTTTTTATATTCGGGGAGTATCACGAAGACGCTCGAGATGTAATACAAACACAAATTTGAAATAACCGAAATCGCACGATTTGCTTGCGGAAATTGATATATTCAAAACAAGAACCTTGTTATATATTCTTGCATAAAGGTCAGACTCAGGTCAAAATGGCTAAGCTATATATATACGAGAAGTGTTAAACCCTGTACTACATAACCTCTATAATATGTTGCAGTGTTTTATTTCACAGAAGTGTTCCACTCGAGTGGTAGAGGATAAATTAAGTAAGTTTCTGCCAGAATAATGGACATGGACCAAATGCCATTATGTAATGCAGACTATTCAAGCAAATTCAATCCATGGGAATATGATTATACATCTGATTATTCATATATTCATTGGCAATAACATTGATGACATTTTCGATATAAGCAATATAACTTTGACTGATAAATGGTTGATACTTCGTTATATACTGATTTTAGCACAGACACGTTAATCACTATACGTAATGAGTGTATGGGGACTATACCATGAAAGACCTAATGGCAAGGCTAAGTATCATGCTTCTATGTATAAACTAATTATGTAAATATATACTGTTATTATGTGAATTCTAGATCAAAGTTAAATGCAAGTAGATCTAGTATGGAATTGTCATAGTACAGATGGATATTTACTTCAGATCTGATTGTATCGATCGCTACGGTAGCATTAGCAAAGGGAAGCAAATTTTCCATTTTAATGTTGAACGTCAAGGTATGGGCGCGCTGTTACCTGAAGTGAGCTCGGATTTGTTCGGCGCCCTCCTCATGATTTAAACTGAACATTTCGTGTAACGGGCAAAGAAGAATGGACGAATAATCTAACATTTGTAGTGTGATGTTGGGTACTGTTTTAATACAACTTAATCGCAATAATGTCCCAAATGGTCTGAAATTGAATTATATAGGGATTGGAAAGCGCACAGTCTTGAGCAAGGTGTTTCCACAAAATTGTCTGGCCATTTATATAAGGGTCATCTGATGATCAAATTTTAATTTTTAAATGACATAAACACGTTTTAGTACTTTTTATCGGTCGTATCAAAACAAGCCACTAACACATTAGATTACATTAGACGTTTTAATTGAGTTAAACACACGGATCAAGCTCATGATTCGATTCAAAACATGCTGGCTTGTTGTGAACATACGGGTATGCGAGTAAAATGATTATAAAAGTTGCATTATTTGGATCTAATTCAATAGCTACATTGCACGTTACGAACCTTTTCTTAAATGCTAAATTAATGCTGACAACGTAAATTGTCTTTAATTATTCTCATTGAGATAATTACTATTAATATAAAGTCGTTATTTAATTCAAAAATCTATCTAATTAAGTTAGAATAATTATAAATGAACTTGAGTATTCATATTTTCAAACGACCGCTATTTATTTTGCTACAAGTTCTAGAGCAAACATTAAGAGCTGATTGTAGTAAAGTATAAATAATTTGCACCTCCACAATGAAAACCGAACGGTACTCTGCACGACACCATCACCTAGTACAATAATTATTGTTGTACTAGACGAATCGGTTATATTTATTTTAGGTTTAAACCAAAGTGTCCATTGTCGATTTTCAGTATCATCCTTCCGACGAGCCTGCATTATACGCATACTGATCGTTTTAATTAAATCAAATGGAAACAAGCGCATTACTAGAATAGAGTAGCCCGTAACTTACCGAAGTGTCTGACTGGTTTCTGATAAGATGATTACTTGCTTTTTACTGAAATATAGAATGAATAAAGTATTACAACGCTTGTCACTCAAATGTATATTCGTATTATAAAACCCTTAATCGCTTATTGTGGATTATATTCGAAGATTGATCGCGAAACCAAATCGACCAACAAAATACGCAGCATGTTGTATTTCTAACCATTTTTCGTAATCTACGAATTTAAATAACTGCTAAGTACAATTTCACAAAAATCTACGAAGGACAATGCTCACAATAATAATAACAACCTACGATTTACATGCGCCAAGTAACAACACCAAGAAAATACTATTGTGTAAAACAAAAAGAACGCGAAAAACTATTTAAATAATTATACACTTCATTATACTGTAAATGTTTTGTACGCATATATTCGAACATGATAATAAAACAAGTTTACTTATAGTTAGTTATATAAACATAATTAAATATTCTTTAAGGTGAGTGGCTCCGCAAAAACAAAATAGTACAAATGCATAGTGGTCAATTATCAACTTTATTCAAGCACCGAAGTCTTGATTAGGTCAATGTAAACATAATCATTAGCCAACGTACCAGAAACAGCGTGACCAAATATATACCTTCCTATACCGAACTTCTTACGGACCCTAGATATCATTAATGGCATTTGTATATTATTGCAGTAATTTGTACTATGGGAACTTCTTGTCAAATAAATCATTGATAAATTGCTGTTTAAGAAATGATCAAATTACACGATGTTATATCACCCAATAACATAATTTTTGTAAACATTTTGGATTGCGTCAGTTTAACGGATAAAAGACCTTTCCCTGGAAATTTTAGGTTCTGCTATCTTATTCGTCATTTATCAGTTATCCAAGTCGATTATTTCTTGAAATACTGAAAGTGTACTCTACGAAACTGTGTGAATACTGTGTATAATTAATTGTAACATCTTAAACTTTGTGTTTTATCATCATATCATATCATTATTCGTTGTTATCTCCAGCTTGTTATTTGTTTTAGATCACTCCTTTGGTATTGACATGTAATTATCAATGAAATGATCAAATAGTCCGGTTGATTGGAATGCTAAGGATGTACCAAATTCCGCTCAAGATCAATTTGTCATTTTTTCTTAGACATAACCAATATATTTGGTTTGCCAAAGACATACTTTTCTGCAAAAAAACAAACCCAAACTAATTGTGCTTGCGAATCTGTCATTGAAGAAGAAAACCATTTCTTATCAATAAAGAAAGAAAACCAAACGAACAAAATACTTCCTCGTAACACTGTGTCAATTAATGAGGTGAAATGAGAATAAGTTTAGTGACGTATACTCATTAATTTTACAGTCCCCAAATGTGTAGTAGTTTAACATACCATACGGAGATGTTTTATAAATGCACACTCTATGAAAATGCAATCAAGAAGTATATGTTGTTAAGAAACATTTTCTTTGACTATGTCGTCAGCTTATATAGCAAAATCATTGTTAGTATATAGTTGGTATTTGATGGCAATGAGCAGACATATAATAAAAGCAAAGGGGTAATGTATTCGTTAGTTTAACAGTACCCAACGTGATAGTAGTTTAACATAATATAAGGAGATATTTTATTGATATATATGAACTTAACCCCTATCAACATGTATTCTACACGTATTATGATCATTTTGGCGCTAGTTTACAAATGGTTATGTTCTCTTTCTTCGTAAAATGATATGAATACAAACTAATAATACGTATGGTCAAATTAATGGTTGGCAACCATCTAAAGTAAAACTGTAAATGTCAACAATGTAAAATAATGACTGTTTTATTTCCAGACTAGTCTATTTTAAATCTACTACTGATGGGTCACAACATTGAGATCGTCATGTCTATGATAATTATGTGGTATATGGTGCATCATCTGATGAATATACTTCCGGTAATGTGATGACTAGCTCAAATAATGTTGGTCACCGGTTAATTCGAACCCTGAGCGGTCTTCAGTATCGCGTAGAACCCGGAGTTAGAAACGAAACTCACTTGCTGCCTTGATATATTTATGTACAATAGTAGATAATTTGGCTTCCAAGAACCAACCTACAATTGAACCATAAGTCCCTAGTGGACGGTAATCAATGAATACTAAATACTGAAATGTCAGCCATGTTCGTGGTTGGTTCAATTTGGTTGATTGTTTGTTCAACGTCACCACAAAAGCAAATGCGCGCCATATATCTATCACGAAAACACATACATTTGATTTGTAACATTGGTAATAGGTTATCCCCAAAAATCCTCCTTGAATCAGACAAAATACACAAATATTAAAGTCACAGAGTATAGCAGAATTTACTGTGACTTGTCAGTATGAATATGATAAAAACTATAACAGATATATGCAATTAGTCCTCGAAAAAGTATCATTTACTTAGATGCATATGGCTGTCCCGGTTAATAAATATCCATTTGTGTGTGTTTAAAACTCGCAGGTCATATACTTGAGAGCCGACAATGAGGTACATTAGTAAGTAATCGCCCTAAAATATTCTCTTAAAGTACATTGATTCTAACGTACGGACTACTCTGATTTTGTTCTTGTATTTTGTTTGTTATGAAAATTGGTTGTTAATGTATCGCAATAATTATAATATTCAGTAATTTGTTTGTTTTTTAAAACAAAACAGCGAACTTCTAAAATAGAAAGAAACAAAGCAGCTTCCCGGTCTAATTTATATTTCACAATCAATAGGAAACGTGCATGTTGCCAGCAGCTGCTTTCAATAGCGGTATATTCAAATATAGTACAATAACAATAAAATGTAACATTCAATGATTTATGGACTTTTATATTTGTTAGAAGTATATATATATACAGTAAAATAACAGTGGTCGTTTTGACAATGTGAAAATTCATCTAATAACAATGAACAGTGTTTGAAAATGTTCACATGACATTGCATTTGTAAGACTTGTATGACTGATAAATCACCACATATTGTAAGGTGGTAGTATCGGTAAGTGCTTTTCTGTGTAGAGAAAAAAACAGTATAATGACTTCCAATGGTATTCAGTATTGTGAAACACAAAAATGACTTGAGGCATCGGGTTTTCATATCGCAAGGAAAAAGCAGAGGTAATTTCGGAAGTAGTGTCAAAATCACCACAATACAAACACAAGTGCATAGAATAGTCATCTGTGACGAACGGTGTCAATAAAATACAATGCGTTAAACCTATCGACTATAAATCAATGCAATATCACTTTACGCACATTTTTAATTGGTTATTTGTTCCATGTCTCCAAGACACTAAATATAAAACAATACATCATTGTCTTTCAGATTGGCTTTAAAGTCCATGGAAATGAGGGAAAGAATAAACACACTGTAGAATATTTACAATTTATTATATTTTATGATTTATCGCGACTGAATGCCATTATTGAAACATCTCCGATACAGCTATGACAATTAAGATAAGGGAATGTAATTTAGTCAATAAAACAACCAGATACTGACTATAATCAGAATTTATTTGTGTATTTTCCGATAAATAATAACCTACGGCATTGACTTATTCCAACATTTCTGTCGGTGCCTTGATAGAGATTCGATTTTTTCAGAGTTTCACATTGCGTTAAATATTGTTGTTCCATTGTGACTTCAAACAATACGTTATAATTGTATTAGCCTTTTATTGTTTTGATGTTTGACGACACTTTTCCATAGTTCAGTGTCTGTGAAAACATTATTACTCGTGGGGGTAATGGATATATTGATCGAGGTGTTCCGAATTGAGTTGAACAAAAGCACCCATCTCACATTCAAGGTACATTCTGTAACAATTGTTGAAAGAACGGAACAATAAAACTGTTAACTTGATCACAATTCCGTTATAATTGGTTATAATGAGGCGCCTGTATTGTGAAGATTCTGGGGCAGTATCGTGCATCTGAAATAGTTTTCCGAGTGGCGCTGTGTCGAGTGAACAAGCTTGGCATTGTAGCTGTCACGGGTGACTTACGAAACGGTACTTTGCGGTAAAAACATCATTGACGTTCTTCAGCTGCGGTGTTTTGTTATTCCGTTACCGACAGAACGACTTAAGTTGCCAAAAAAAAGTTTCAATATACTCTATACACTCTATTTGGTGATAATGTGTTCGCTGTTTGATACATTCAATGTGGTTTACTTCTCTGTAACTTAAGCCAGAAAAATAATTATACTGCACAGAGATATTTGATAGTACACACTATGGAATGACTTAATTGGCGTTTTCGATACGAGGAAATATTTTGATGAAACATAACACCTAAATAAGCAGGAATTCCAATAACTATCGGGAGAAATTAATGCAGTAGCAGATGACATGAAAGCTGTATCAGAATCATTACTGTGCATACGTATAAATAGAACCATGCTACATAATATTGAGGCAGCCATATAAAGCCGATGAAACCGTGGTATAGAACAAGCATGTTTCCGAGGTGTATACTTCATAAAACGGCAACGAAGAATACGATAAACCATGAAATAACACATCCAACGCCTGTGTAGAAAATAAAATCAACCAAATCACTGTATGACATATCAGGATACTAAATTTAACTGACATGACTTATTGCAACTAAAAGCTCACTTAAACCCCGATAACTGTATTAATTACATTAATTTACATGTAATGTCATACTATTTTATTCCAAGTGTGTGCCTTATTGCAATTACCGGAAATCGACTTGTTTATACACCGTGAACTATATTCTCATATACACACATATAACTATGTCGTTAAACGCAGATAACATTTTAACTGCAAAACCTTAATGTTTTGCGAAACACATACCTACATAACCACGAGGAAGGAAGCGAATTGGGAAAATTGACTGTTTTATTCGACTATTGACCTAACTAATTTATATTTAGACATTGATGGACCCGTTTTAGCAAAATACATGGGTTTTCGTATAAATATATAGTCGATTTAACGTGGTCGATTTAACCGTTTATTATGTTACTAGTATTAAATGTACCATAAATATCTGGCCATGTCTCGAGGAGCCAAAATTAAGTACCAAACAGCGTAAATCACCAGAGAGAGTAACTGATGTTACAAACCCCGGTAAATGGTTAAGTAGATAATGTCGATTCCCGATATAGAAAGTTATGATGTACGTGGAGTTAATTGGTCGTAATTAGAAACATATTGTTTATGAGATTACTTGTTCAGAAAGCTGAATACATGCTGATTCTTCCGATAATAAGCGAGCTGACGTCAGTCCTGTAAGCGTTTCGCTTATCGCTGTTTTTTAAGCATGTTTAAATTCGAGGAACAACGATGTCGACTAATTAGATAAATAAATAAACAACTAGCGTCCAGCACCACCACAGCAGTAGGCAACCAATTAAATTCACTTTAAACCACGATGTTCATTGTAGCTCTACGAAATTATAACCTGGTTTGTTATAACTTTTCTTAGAACAATAAAGCGCTTTTAAAATCTAATTTTCCTTTTCTGGTCCACACTATGAAACTCCACTGTACGTCTTCAAAGTCTGTATAAGGATATACTATATCAAATTAACTTACTATAATAACGATATTTAGGTGGTACCGAAAGGCATATACGTTATAGCCATGATTCGTTGCAGTCCCTTGTTGACTGTTAGCAGATTTATACGTAGCTTAGGGTACGATTTGCCTTTCTAAAATGGCTTCATATGTTTTGTTCTTAACACAATTATACGAGCGCCAAATACTGTTGTTTTGTCATTATCATCCCAGGAAATTGAGTGTTTGATATATAAAGAGACGGAACCGTAATTTAGAAACCCAACTGAAGATGCACAAAACGCTCTTGGTCACGTATTAATGTTCTATACTAGTATAATTAGGAACACAATTTAATGTAGAGCTAGGAAGTACAAGCCGCAAGAATGAGCACATAAAGTCAGTGTCTTTTTTTCTTGTCCAAGTGCTGCTTTCCCTGTCAGATTTATTATAAAAGTTTAATAATTTTATTTAAGAACGAAACATGCATCAATTGACAAATAAATGTATCTGACAAAAGCTGTTAGAATGAAAAACTGCATCTCGTTATTGTAGGTCGGGAACCGATAGTAATTTGACACCCAAGAAAAGTTTACTTGCAGTGGGTTGAAATTTTATCTGCTGCAAGTAGAAATATACTATATCAGGGTTTGTACGTGGGTATATCCAAAAGTAATGTCACTGAAGCTATAAAATCGTTTAATTTGAATATGATGACAAAATTGCACAACAATGCACATAACGGTTCTGGAGATATTACCATTTTCATGAGAAATACTTACGAACATCGCCGCAAGTCCGACGTCAACGACGTCACAATGACGTTACTTGCTGACACCTACTCATCCAGCTAAAGCTCATCCTTGGTGATTTCTAACGACTCATCAACAATGCAGACATTTCCAAGACCTTTAAAAACGTGTTACCGACCCGACAATTACTCTCTTCGAAATCAAATTATTTTAAGTGTCCTCTAGATAGTCCCACAGCAAAATATTCAACTCTCCATATAATGATTGCAGTTTTGAACGTCGAATTGAATGGACGGCTTCAAAAATATTCTTGGTGTTCTATTCGGATCTACTAAAAACTGTTCATATGTCTCTCCGTTGATAATGATTTGGTAATATGTGCCCCTTAAAAGATTATACTACATACACATGAGCCTATGTTGCCGTCTTGTGTAACTAAAGTTTCAGTAGGTGACTTTCAAAACTTTAAGGAAAAGTGCATTACTGCGCGCAGCGTCTTTTTGTCACAAATCTGCCGTGTAATCAATGCGTTGAAGATATATTACAAGTTTCAAAGTTGAGTGACGTAATTGAATTTTAAGCAGCAGACACAAAACATTTATTTCATCACGTCACGAAAGTATTGTCTGCTTTCGAGAATTATTTTTTATACAAACGCATGAAAGAAAATTGTTATGATAATGAAAAACAATCGTAATTTTCGTGAGTGGCGATATGACGTCATAGGTATATTTTAAATGTTTATATAATCCAGTTATGAAATTCGAATAATGCAGCACGTTTTATATTAATCAGAATTGAATTACTGAATATTTTGATGTCATATTTATGCATGTCGGCCTATAAACAATTTAACCACGGGAGGACCGAGGAGTGAAATTACGTTTGAATATACCATCGTACATATACACGAGAGATGATACACCCCGTACTTCGTAACCTTCATAAAATTTACAGCGATTTATTTCGCAGAAGTGTCCCACTGGGGAGATAGAGGATGAATAAAGTAAGTTTCACCCAGAACAAATTACATGAACCAAATGCCAATATGTGATGCATAACGTTCGAGGAACATCAAACCATGGGAATATGGTTATACATTTGTTTTATTTAATATATTCATTGACAATTACATTGATCACATTTTCGATATAAGCCATATACTGTTGACTTGATGAATAGGTGATCCTTTGTTATGTACTAATTTTAGTGCAGACACGTAAATCACCATACGTAATGAGTGAATGGGGACAGACCATGGAAGACTTAACCGCAATGCTAAGTATGATGCTTCCATGTATAAACTAATTATGTAAATTTTCTTCGGTTATTATGTGTTATTATTCTATATCAAAGTTAAATTGTAGTACATCGAGTCTGATATTGTCGAAGTACAGATGGATATTTAGTTCATATACTGATTTCATTACAGATGGTATTGATCTCTACGGGGATATACGCAAAGGGAAGCTAACATTCAAGTTATATGTCGAAGGTTGAGGCATGAACTCATTACTAGCATACATGTTTACATGTGTTTAGCATAAACACTTACAAACATGGCATCTTATAACGAAATACCGTCCTTGGTGATCTTGTGTTTTGCACGTCGACGGGTAAGTGGTATCATGGTAGTCCTTTCATTAATTTCTATTACATGTACGGTTACTGAACTTCATGCTATACAATGCAATGTGAAATCAATTATTAGCTATAGATGCTAAATGTTAAAGTGTTATGATTCTGATTTTTAATTTTTTTTCTATCGATACACAGTAATGGTCTAAACGGCTTAGGTTTTTATCTTGTTGTCTCTAAGCGTGTGAGAAATAGAGGATCTATCACGAGTTGTCAATTGATATAGACTTATATTAAACGAGTTTGGGAAATTTTATTAAGCGAGCCTTTGGTGGATGCAAGGAAATTCATGTGATATAAGGTATTCAATCATGCTTTAAATTGAACACTTCGTGTAACGTGCAACGAGTTTAACGAATGCTGTCACATGACATCGTGTAGTGTTTTATTAGTCTCACACGAAACCGAAAGCATATTCTTTGAATACAGACAATAGTATGCAAATCAAATGGGTGCTTAGATATGTCATGCTTATGACGTTAAAATATGATCATGACGTATCACACTTAAAAAACTATATTGCTTGGTGGCCATGTTATTGGTAGTATGCGATTTCTATTGAAATGCAAGATAATTGTATCAATGTACCAAATGATCCGGAATTAAAGTATATATGGAGCGGAAAGCACACAGTCTGGAGTTAGGTGTTTTTCACGAACAGAATTGGCGGGCTTTTTAGGTAAGGGTCACCCGTTGGGAGTATTTTGATGAAATAAACACGTTGTAATACTTTGTTCCTGTTTCATTAACAAACCACTAGCACATAATATTACATTAGAAATTTATAATTGAATAATACAAGGAAAAAACTCCGGATTTCATTCAAAAAATGCTGGCTTGTTGAAAACATACGGGCATACAAGTAAAAGTGACAAGTTGCATTCTTTTTAATTTAATTCAATAACAACATTGCGCATTACAAACCTTTTCATAAATGCTAATGCGGACAAATTCAAATTGTCTGTAATCAAATATCTACGAGATGCTCAAAAGAAGAAAATGGTAAAACGAACAAAATCCTCCTTTGCCATGCATTCAGATTGCATTCACTAGTCTATTGTTGAAAGAACAAGCACACATATTCACTAGTCTAGCTTAGCATTGAAAGGACATGAACGAAAATTATGAAACACATTATTTCGAGTATTGTAATTTGTTAAGTACTACGTGGAATTCCATCGACTTTGGGCAATTATTGCGATAGACTCAGAATTTTGTGTACATCGCAACTATATCTAGATACTTTATTGTTCTTAATTATCATAATGACATCCGTGTGTAATATATAATATTGGAACATAAGGCACACCATAAATCATCAATGAACAGATTTTTGTTGAAAGATATGTATAAAGTTTTTCTAGGTAACATGCAATGTTAAGCAGAATATTTGATATACAATTTCCATTGCATAGGGAGGCTTACAAAAAGCAGCGAAACTCTGAAGATGATTAGTTACATGTAAAAGGGGCGTAGTTATACATTCGAATACGTGACTATGGTCTTCGATGTATAAAAATATCGGAACATACCACCAGGAAATCGTCTGATTGCAGCATATTCCTCATCGGTTAAAGATAATAAGATAAATTAATACGCGTAGCTGTTGTTTTCTAGACATTTCTCTGCTACTCTCCAGAAAGGAGACATATTACGTGCATTTCAATGGCTGCGGACACGAATTTAACGCGCGATTTATAACGTGTTAAGTACACATTGTAATAGTGATTCGGTGCCGCTATGGATTAAATCGCTTCTGAATTACAATGCTACTGAAAAGTGAGTATGTTACATTTATCTCGTCAACTTTGCCTTGGTGGGAAAGAGTAACTAGTCATTTAATCAGAGGCTGGTAAATATACTAGTAGTCATATGTAACATATAATTACGGTGTCGTTGATCTCACAAGAACCAGGTCATATCGTCTCTCAAGCTGTCACAATGTGTGCTTGATTAGTCTTAACAATAAATGATGACCTTTTTATACAATGTAACCACGCAACATCTACGAGTATTAGATTCAGTCAAATAAGCGGCTCCATAGGATCATAGGCGAACAACATTAGTCGTTTGACTAAATGGAATCAAATACAAAGTACGAATAACTATGGTAATACCGCACGACATTTCTGCAATTGGTGATTTAAAAAAACGTAAACCATGTATGCGAGTACTCTCAGACATACATTTTAGGTCAACTATATGCATAATATAGACTAATATTGACTACTCGTATGCTGCTCAGAAATCAAGAATAGCATGGCACACATGTGCTGAGAAACAGGTAGAATTCGGTTTGTAAATATTCATGATTGTTGGAAATAATTGAGTTCTGATTTATCTTCTATACTGAGGGACATTTTCGAAAGTAAAGTACCGTCGTGTTGTACAAATATTGCCTTATAAATATTGACATGTAAATGTATGATTGGGATCATAGTAAAAAAAGAAATTGGATATAATAATTCAACGTCTCCATTGCCGATTTTCAGTATCATCCGCCCTCCATTATCCTATTAGTCTTCATTATACGGATACAGACCGTGTTAATTCAAATAAAATTGAAAGAAGCGCATTACTAGGATAGAGTAGTCCGTAACTTACCCAAGTGTTTGACTGGTATCTGATCAGTTGTTTGCTTGCTATATTTCTGAAATATGTGATTAAATAAATATTGGTTAATAGCACCAAAAATAGAACACGTTTGTGTGATGTGCTATTTAAAGAATATGCATTATTTC
The DNA here is from genome assembly GCA_963678985.1 of Spisula subtruncata. Taxonomy (NCBI): domain Eukaryota; kingdom Metazoa; phylum Mollusca; class Bivalvia; order Venerida; family Mactridae; genus Spisula; species Spisula subtruncata. The sequence continues at coordinate 14,180,982 of OY787666.1, read as the reverse complement.
AAAGCTTCCGCACTATTTACGTAACAATGAGTATCAGGCTTTACCCGATTCCCTTAGTTTAACGATACTCGTGTGAGCACTCGTTTTCGACCAACAAAACGCAGCATTTGGTATTTCTTTCAGTTCTTCGTAATCCACGAACTTAAATTTCAGCGAAAATATAGTAAATCTTCACCAAAGTGTACGAAGGGCAATTCCCACAATATTAATAACTATCAACGATTCACTAAGCGCCAATTAAGAACACCAAGAACATATCATTGCCTAAAAAACAAAGCAATTGAAGAAACTATTAAAATAATTATACACTACATTATAGTGTAAACAGTTTGTATGCAAATATTCGTAAATCATTATAACAAAGTTATACAACTAGTTTGTTATATAATCACAATTAAACATTCCTTCAGGTAAGTGGCTACGCAAAAACATAACAATTGAAAAACACACTACTACGCATATATTCGAACATGATAATAAAGCAGGTTTACTTATAGTTAGTTATATAAACATAATTAAATATTCTTTAAGGTGAGTGGCTACGCCAAAACAAAACAGTACAAATGCATAGTGGTAAATAATCAGCATTATTCATATACCAAAGACATGATAAGTTCAATGTAAACATAACCATCGTACCAGAAAAAGGAATGTATTTCATAGGTGTATCCTGGTTACCTGGTATTACAAATCGCGTAATAAGTCTAATACATTTGCAACGGTAACAGTTGCCCTACGAGCTCATTATGAGTTTTGACGAGCTTGCCGAACACACAAAGCGTCCTATATGGAAATCGAAGATCTGCACGAGCATCGCGCCGATTTTTACAACTCGTACTCGTAGAGGACTTGGTAAAAGAATAATTAATTCATATTATTTAACTGCCTAAAGATACAAACATTTGCCAGAATCCTCTAGCATTAGGCTTTTCGTTTGTAGGGCTTGACTAAGATACACTTCCTATTTAAGATAACGTTACTATTTATGACACCATGTTAATTCTGCGCAGAGGTTTTGAAATTCGAAACAAGCACAGTACTGCATTTTAACATATTTCATTTTATGTGGGTGAAACCCATCGCAGGTAGATCAAACAAACAGCAGTCTCAGTTCGCGGAATAGTAGATTGATTGAAATAGATTGAAAATGGCGTTATCTGGGATAGCATAATTATCTAGAGCTCTCAAATACCACATGTGACAAATTCTGTAGTAGGTAAGGTGTCTGAAGACCTAGCATCACGCAATCACTCCCACAAATGTCGTGCGGAGAGTTATTTATTTATACGCATGTAAGTTACTCATCAGATTTGCACAGAACATTGACACCGTTTACAGGGTCAACCTACGTGCACTGTTATCTATAGTACAATGGCTGGATGTTTTCGCTAAATATGGTTACACTTATTTAACTAGAGATTGCACCAATCTTCACTGGTTAAAGTATGGTCCAACTATCGCTTGTTCGCTTTTATTCTTGTTTCATCTGAAGTTTCAAAAACGCAAGTTTGGGTTTTAGTGCACGTAGAAACATGCATGTTCAGATAATCGAGCCAGACTGTACTATAGTTAACACAAAATTATAGCCTTTGTTGGAATACTAGAACACATTGCTGATAGTTTGGTTTCCGTACCAAATTGTACAAAATTTTGAGTCTGAATTCCGAACGCTTAGTAGGTCTTTCGCATGGAAGGTAATTTATTCCCAATATATTTAAGTGATCAATAAGCACACTTGGAAATAAAGGCTCCCGGGCACGCATCGCTGCGGTAACATATCCAAGACACAATTTGGATATTTTTGCAGTAATGTGTACTATGGGAACTTGTTGTCAAATCACTACTACATTGCCGTTATAGAAATGATCAAATTACATGATGTTCTATCACCAATAACATAAACGTTTTTGTGGGCATCATGTAACAGATAAATGGCCCACCACTAGAAATAAGGTTCTGCTATCTTATTCGATATTTATCAGCTATCCAAGTCGGATATTCCTTGAAACAACAAAACTGTACTCTACGGAACTGTGTGAATACTGTGTATAATTAATTGTTACATCTTCAACTTTGTGTTTTATCCCAATTTCATTTCATTATTCCTTGTTATCTCCAACCCATTATTTGTTTTAGATCACTCCTCTGGTATTGACATGTAATTATAAATGAAATGATCAAATGGTCCGGTTGATTGGAATACTAACGATGTACCGAATTCCGTAAAAAGCTAAATATGTCATTTTTTAGACACAACCAATATATTTGGTTTGCCAAAGAAGACGTACTCTGGGGGGGATATTTTTTTCTGAAAACAAAACCTAATGGTGATTGCGAATGTGCCATTGAAGAAGAAAACCATTTCGTATATATCAGGAAAGAAACCCAAATGTGCAGGAAATCTACTTCCGTCACAAAGTTTCAATTAATGAGGTGGAATGAGAAAACACAACGTCGTCGGCAAATATAGAAAGAACATTATACATTTTACATATAAATACATGTATATTACTGTATCTGATCGATGCACTTCCGGTCATGTGATGATAAGTTCAAATAATGTTAGTCACCGGTTAATTCGAACCCACGGTTGACCTCATTATCACTTAGACAACGGCATTTAGAATACAACATCACTTGGTGTCTCTAAAGAATAATGGACTTTAGTAGATAAGTTAACTACCAAGAACTAACATGCAATTGAACCATAAGTCCCCAGTGGACGGTAATCAGTGAAGACTAAATACTAAAAAGTCAACAATTTTCGAAGTTTGTTCCAATAGGTAAATTATTTGTTCAACGCCATCACGAAAGTAAATGCTCGTCATAGATCTACCACGAGAGCACATAATATGGATGATTCTTTCAAAGTCTGAATTTCAGCCCAAAATCGACAATTTTATCGGACAAAATCCACGAATTTTAAATTTCACGAATATAACAGATTTAACTGTGAGTGGCCAATGTGAATATGACGACTAAACCTACAGTAGATCTAGACAATTAGTCAACCCCTCCAACAAACTTCATTCATTTAGCTGTATTTGACTGGCCTGGTAAATAAATACCCATTAGTTTGTTCGTAACATCCACAGTTTATATCATTAAGAGCCGACAATCAGGTACATTAGTGAGTTTTTGTCCTATAATATGCTGTGAAAGTGAACACTGATTCGAGCATAAGGTTTAATCGGGTTTTGTCATTGTTTTTGGTAGTAAAGAATTGTTGTAATGTTAAATATTTATCGCAATAATTAAATCAAATGATTAGTGATTTAAAAACAAAGCAGACAAATTAAAAAAAGGAGAAGAAACAAAGCAGCTTCTCGGCCGAATTTATATTCCACAATAAAAAAGAAAAGTGCATGTCTCCTACTGCTGTAGATTCAAATCTCGCAATGAGTACAATAACGTACATTTATAATGAAAAATTAAATGATTTGTGGACTTTTATATTGGTTAAAAGAATGTATATTAATTTAAACAACAGGTGTCGTTTTGACAGTGTGAAATATTCACCTAATAAAAATTGTACCTTGCTCACATGACATTGCATTTGTAAGACGTATATGAGGGATTAATCACCACATATTGTAAGGTGAAAGTGTTGGTAAGTGCTTTTCTGTGTATGGGAAAACAGCTTTTTATGACAACCAATGGTATCACACATTCTAAAATACAGGACTGACCTAGCGTATTTGAATATTGTTTGGCTACCTTCGTCATCCTCCAATTTGTTTAAGCTTGAGCTTTTTAAACAACGAACTAACGCACAAACGGACGGTTGAGCGGGAGGGACTGACCGACAGGCGAACGAAAGTTGGTTGATACATCGCTCGAAAAATGCCGAGGAAATTCTGAATGATTTTTAAAAATGACCAAGATACAAATACAAGTGAACAGACATCTGTGATGATCGGTGTCAATAAATTAAATTACGTCACATTAAAACCATCGTCAATATATCAATCACTACCGTGATAAAATATAACTTTACGCACAGCAGTAATTGGTCATTTGTTCCACGTGACAAATGACACTTAATATGACACAATAAATCTTTGTCTTTGCGACGTGCTTGAAAGTCCGCTGAATGTCGAAAAGAATTCATACAACGTAGAGTATTCACAATTTATTATATTCTATGATTTTTCGCGACCGAACGCAATTAATGAAATATCGCCGGAACAGTCAGGACAATTAAGATAAGAGAATGTTATTTAGTCAATAAAACAAACAGATACTGACAATAATCAGAATTTATTTGTGTATCTTCCGATAAATAATAACCCACGACATTGAATTATTCCAACATTTCTGTCGGTGCCTTGATGGAGATTCGATTTTTTCAGAGTTTCATGTTGCGGTAAATACTGTTGTTCCGTTGTGACTTCAAACAATACGTAATAATTGTATTATCCTTTTATTGTTTTGATGTTCGATGACACTGTTCTGTAGATCAGTGTCTGTGAAATCATTATTACTCATGGGGGTAATTTATTAAATGAATGTGGTGTTCCGAAGTGATTTGAAAGCTATTGGTACCATGGGTTGCTTGGTACAAAAGCGGCAACCATCTCCATCGTATGTTAGGGAACTTTCCGTAACGATAGTTGAAAGAATAGAGCACTAAGAAACGTATACTTGATCATACCTACTGTTTTATTTGGCTATTGACAAAATCAATTTGAGCTTAGACATTGGTGAACACTTTTTAGCTGCCGATATGAGTGTTTGTATTAATATATGGTCCATTTAATGTGGTCGATTTAACCGTGTATCATGATATTACATGTATCATAAATATCAGGTCATGTCTACAGGAACCATAATTTAATCACATACCATAGAACGTAAATCATCAGGGAGAGTAACTGATGTTACAAATTCCGGTAAATAGTTAAGTAGATAATGTCGATTACCGATATGGAAAAGTTATGATGTACGTGAAGTTAATTGTCCGTAATTAGATACATATTGTTTATGGGATTACTTGTTCGGAAAGCTCAATACATGCTGATGCTTCTTGATATTAGCGTATTGACGTCAGTCTCGGGAGCGTTTTGCTTATTTCTGTTCTCAAGCAGGTTCGTACATCTTATACAGGGAACAAAGATGTCGAACTCATTTGATACATAAATAAACAACTACCATTCAGCACCACTACCTCTCCAAATATCGATGTTCTTCGTAGCTTTTCCAAATTGTAAACAGCTTTGTAAAAACATTTCTTAGAACAATTAAGCGTTTTTAAAAATAGAATTTGTCTGATCCACCATATCAGCATAAGATGAGTAACTACACCACAGTTTTCATCTGAAACACCACTGTACGTCTTCGAAGTCTGTATAATGTAATAATATATCAAACTAACTTACTACTATAACGATTTTAGGTGGTACCGAAAGGCATATACTGTTAGCAGATTAATAGGTCGCTTAGAGTACCGTTTGCCTTTTATGTCCTTCATGTTTTTGTTCATAACACAACTATACGAGCGTCAAGTACTGCTGTCTTGTCATTATCATCCTACGAAATTGATATTTTGATATATAAAGAGATAGAACCGTAATTGAGAAACCCAACTGAAGATGCACAAAACGCTCTTGGTCACGTATAAATTTTCTGTACCAGTATAATTAGAAAACCAATTTAATGCAAAGCTAGCAAATACACATCACAAAATTGAACACGCAAAGTCGGTGTCTTTTGTCGTGTCCATTTTTAGGTAAACTTTGTACTCTTTGTACTTGAATTATGTCATTAATTGCTAAGTGAGTATATCGACTTGATTAAAGCATCTCTTTCGAAAATGTGGATGGTTCGTTCTATATCTGACTAGAACTCGGTGGCTTTGTATTGTCTGTGTACTACAATATCTTTTTGTTCATTTTATGCATTTCGTTATCTGTTGGCCCTGGCTAAGAGCTGCCTTTCCTGTCAGATGTGTTATAGCAAATTTATATTTTAATCAAGAACGAAACATATATCAATTGACTTAGAAATCTTTGATCAAAGCTTTTAGAATGAAAACAGCATGTCGTTATGTAGGTCGGGGACTGATGCTAAATTCACAGTTTACTTGCTGTGGGTTAGAATTGGATTTGCTGCAAGTAGAAATGTACTATATTAGGGTTTGGTATATATACGAAAGAAGTTTTACCCTGTACTACGTAACCTCTATAATATGCTGCAGTGTTTTATTTCACAGAAGTGTTCCATTCGGGCGGTAGAGGATAAATTAAGTAAGTTTCTGCAAGAATTATGGACATAGACCAAATGCCATTATGAAATGCAGACTATTCAAGCAAATTCAATCCCTGGGAATATGATTATACATCTGATAATGTATATATTCATTGGCAATAACATTGATGACATTTTCGATATGAGCAATATAACTTTGACTGATGAATGGTTGATACTCCGTTATATACTGATTTTAGCGCAGACACGTTAATCACTATACGTAATGAGTGAATGGGGACTATACCATGAAAGACCTAATGGCAAGGCTAAGTATGATGCTTCTATGTATAAACTAATTATGTAAATATATACTGTTATTATGTGAATTCTAGATCAAAGTTAAATGCAAGTAGATCTAGTAAGGAATTGTCATAGTACAGATGGATATTTACTTCAAATATGATTGTATCGATCGCTACGGTAGCATTAGCAAAGGGAAGCAAATTTTCAATTTTAATGTTGAACGTCAAGGCATGGGCGCGCTGTTACCTTAAGTGAGCTCGGGTTTGTTCGTCGCCCTCCTCATGATTTAAACTGAACATTTCGTGTAACGGGCAAAGGGGAATGGACGAATAATCTAACATTTGAAGTGTGATGTTGGGTACTGTTGTAATACAACGTAATTGCAATAATGTCCCGAATGGTCTTGAATTGAATTATATAGGGATTGGAAAGCGCACAGTCTTGAACAAGGTGTTTCCACAAAATTGTCTGGCCAGTTATATAAGGGTCATCTGATGATTAAATTTTAATTTTTAAATGACATAAACACGTTTTAGTACTTTTTATCGGTCGTATTAAAACAAGTCACTAACACATTAGATTACATTAGACGTTTTAATTGAATTAAACACACGGATCAAGCTCATGATTCGATTCAAAACATGCTGGCTTGTTGTGAACATACGGGTATGTGAGTAAAATGATTATAAAAGTTGCATTATTTGGATCATGATAATAAAACAGGTTTACTTATAGTTAGTTATATAAACATAATTAAATATTCTTTGAGGTGAGTGGCTCCGCAAAAACAAAACAGGACAAATGCAAAGTGGTCAATTATCAGCATTATTCATACACCAAAGACATGATAAGTTCAATGTAAACATAACTAACGTACCAGAAAAAGGGATTTATTTCATAGGTGTATCCTGGTATACGGATACTAGATATCATTAATGTCATTTGTATATTATTGCAGTAATTTGTACTATGGGAACTTTTTGTCAAATAAATCGTTGATAAATTGCTGTTTAAGAAATGATCAAATTACACGATGTTATATCACCCAATAATATCATTTGTGTAAAGATTTTGGATGGCGTCAGTTTAACGGATAAAAGACCTTTCCCTGGAAGTAAGGTTCTGCTATCTTATTCGTCATTTATCAGCTATCCAAGTCGGATATTTCTTGAAACACCGAAAGTGTACTCTATGGAACAGTGAGAATACTGTGTATAATTAATTGTAACATCTTAAACTTTGGGTTGATCATCAAATCTTGTCATTATTCGTTGTTATCTCAAGCCCATTATTTGTTTTATATCAATCTTCTGCTATTGACATGTAATTATAAATGAAATGATTAAATAGTCCGGTTGATTGGAATACTAAGGATGTACCAAATTCCGCACAAGCTCAATTTGTCATTTTTTCTTAGACACAACCAATATATTTGGTTTGCCAAAGAAGACGTACTCCGGGAGGATATTGTTTTTCTGATAAAAAAACACACTAATTGTGCGTGCGAATGTGTCATTGAAGAAGAAAACCATTTCTTATCAATGAAGAAAGAAAACCAAACGAGCAGGGACACCACTGCCTCGTAACACAGTTTCAATTAATGAGGTGAAATGAGAAAACGCAACGTCGTCAGAAAATATAGTTGGAACATTATACATTTTGTACATTACGGCAATCAGCGCACATACAATTAAACCAAATGAGTCGTATACTCATTAGTTTAACAGTACCCAACGGGATTGTAGTTGAGCATACCATAAGGTATTGTTTATTGATATAGATGATGTTAAACCCTATCAACAAGTAACCTAAACATTTTCAAGAAACAATTTGGCTCTTGTTTATCACTGGTCATATTGATACTTTCTCTTTTATCGTAAAATGATACAAATCAAAACTAATAACATGTAAATATCATTTTACGTCCATCGGCTCAAATAAATATTTGACAAATATCTAAGGTAAAATAAAACACCATTGCTAATACACTACGTCATGTTAGTTACATGTATCCACGTAAATAATTATTTTGAAGGATGCATGCATAAACCGTATAACCATGGTATATACATATATATGTATGTATTGAGCACTAGTCTATATTACGGTTAAAGGATAAAACATGGAATGTCCTGAAAGTCAATAGGACATTAATAGGATTTTGGGTACATACTGAAATAAGTGGTAATTCTAAATAGAGTCACAGGTTCAAAAAGAAAGGGAAGCATGGCCCTAATAGAGCTAAACAATTATAATTTAAGGGCGATTCCTTGTAACACAATCCTTAGACCACAGCTTACTGTAACTGACCAATCAACGAGCAGAAAAAGTGTTGAATAAATCCCATAAAAAATTTTATACAACACTTTTCTGTGGTATATAGAAAAAGTGTTGTATATAAACTTACATTGATTTATCCAATACTATTTAGGCCAAGCAAAATAATCCATCAAGTCAGGAATTTATAGCTTTATTGTAAACACAATCCATCGACAAGTGTGATTGTAACAGTGAAGTTAAGCATTAACAATCACTATACATGCATATATCCAATACAAACATCAAACATAGAGTTTAAAGAGGATGAAGCGGCGTTTTTAATGACTTAAAAATTTATGTTACTTTATATCTATATTTTGTGTAACTAGAGTAAAGTATCATTAAAATACAGAATAATCTATTGCTGAAGCAGTAAGAATTACAATAGTATCGATTATAAAACATATACATGCACTTAAATACTATTTAAGCAGTTAAGTTTATCGAAAACAAATTAAATCATTGTTAATTAATGAACTATTCAGTTATAACATAATAGTTTTCTGCTCTTTTACAAAATCGGTATGTCAAAATGAAAAAAACTTGCAGTGAAATAACATTTTTACATTTTACTGCTGCTTACACAAATGTTTCGACTGGTGATTTTACAGTGTAATCAACATCTTTCTGCCGCCTTCGAAAACCAATAATAGCAGATATACGGTCGGGTACTTCTATCACAATAGCATTTGGGTCTGGCAAGCCAGCAGACTCGGCCTTGATAACCGTAGCCGAGACGACTAGTCCAGCTGTAGACTGTTGCAATGGAGGCGTCTTCGGTGGTGTTTGTAGTTTGGATGATAAGTTAGACTGCAGTGCCTCTAACGGTTGTTTATAATAATACACAGCAATGCTTCTATGCCCACTGCGTGCCATTATTGCTTGTTCGTCAAAATTGTTTTCATATAGACGAATATCCTGTATATTTAAATGATGAAAACGTAGTCCTGGAAATATCTTAGAATTGCGTCATTGTGCATATTGCTCGTATGCTGAACTTGTCCAAGAATCTTGCTTTCTGGTATCTTTCGGCAGACGCTGTTCTGAATGCGGTTGCACGTCCATAAACCTTTGATTTTCATTCAGATTTTTGACTAAAAGGTCTCAGGATGGAAGATGCTTGATTTGCGTATAAGGTCGTAAGTAGTAGTTACGACCTTTTTATTCTAAGCCATCGATTTAGTAGTTTCATCAAGTAAATCAAATTCCACTACTTGTTTTTAAAAGCACATGCATGTACACTTGCTTTAAAAAAGATATGTAAAATATGTACGATACAGAAAGAAAGTTGACCAATGGAATGTTACCAACGAAAACACAAAGTACCCGTGCACCAAACATTCTTTGATTTTATTTTATGAATGGCTAATGTAAACGATTTGGGGATATTGTGTTTACTAAGTATTAATCAAAGTATTAAGTAGTTGATTGTTGTGCAAATTGTATCTGAGAAACTAACATTTTTAGCTGTGGTCTAAGACAGATAGATCTCTCGTAAGTGTTGGGTATGAAAACATAAAATCTCGCAAACTCGATTTAGTTTTCATACCCAACACTTACTCGTGTTCTATCCTATACGTAATCTCTAAATGTTTGCTCTGTTCAGCTTTTATATATGTACCGTAAGATCCGATATTACAGTGTCCTGCACCAAACGCATAGTTGATTATGAAGATTAGTTATGGAATTTTAATTGATTTAATGATTTTCAGCTCGAGGGAAATAATTTAATTTTATCGCTAAAATGAAGCAGAACCCACTAATAAACCCTTAATCATTCTTTTATTGTGAGAATTGACATAACAGTAGATCGCGTCTTTTGTGTTGTTGTACGTTATAAGTGATTTATTAGTTATCAAACTGCACAAAGTGATGTTTTTAGTGTTCGTGCAGTATATACACACTATTTACACCGTGACTGCATTTATAACTTAATTTTTATCTAGTGAATACATAAAGGTTATGTCTCGGAGATCAGATTATACCTATTCATTGAAGGAGGACTCGGGTGTTTATACTTGTGTGGACATTCTGTTTGCGTAGACCGATGCATTTAGAATAGGAAATCATTTGATGCCTCTAAAGATCAATCTACATGAGTAGAGACTTTAATTACCAAGGACCAACCAACAATTGAACGATAAGTCCCCACTGGACGGTAATCAGTTAATACTAAATACTGAAAAGTCAGCAATTTAGGTTCAATTTTGTTGATGTTTGTTCAACGTCACCACGAAAGCAAATGCTCGCTATAGATATATTATAAAAGGAAGTTACACTGGTAATTATTTAAAAAGTTCTAAGTTATATATTTCATTCCTAAAAATCTACAATTTAGTCAGACAAAATTTACAAATTTTAAATTCCCCGAATAAAACAGAATTTACTGTGCGTTGCCTATGTGAATATGACTAAAACTACAACATATCTAGACAATTAGTCTATCCCTCTAACATGTATCATTGAAGTAGATGCGTTCGTCTGTCCTGGTCAATACATATCCATTTGTTTGTTTGTAAAACTCACAGATCATACAATTTAGAGACGAAAATGAGGTACATCAATGAGTTATCGTCCTATAATGTTCTCTAAAACTACATTAATGGCAACATATTTTTTGTACAGGCCGTTCAGCTTTTATCCAGGTTTTGTCTGTTAAGAATAGCGGTAATTAATGTACTGCAATAATTTAATTAGATAATTAGCCTTTTTATACCAGACATGACTGCTCGTTTTAGTTCAACAAAACAGAGAAATTCAAGCAATATGAAATAAGCCAAATTGTATTTCCCAATAAATATCTTAAGTGCAATTATCCTGATTTCAATGATTTATAAATATACTTTTATATTTGTGAGAACAATGTATCAGTTAATCAACAGGGATTGTTTTGACAGTATTATAAACACTCCTAATGTCAATGTACAGTGATTGACCATGCTCACATGGCATTGCCTTAATAATATCAGTGAAACATCACCGCATATTGTGACGTGATTGTGTTGGCAAGTGATTATCTGTGTAGTTAACTACTTATGATCTGCAGGTCATTCAGTATTGTGGAATACAGAATTGACCTGAAGCGTTCGGATATTCATTGCCTTCATTCGTCAGTCACATGTTTGTTATTGGTTGAGTTATTTGAACAAATGAACAGGTGGGCCGGATGTACTGACCGACAGACGGACGAACGTTGGTTAGTACGGATTTTATTTCCGTTCGAAAAACGCCACATTCTGAGGTAATTCCAAACGCTGTGTCAAAATTACTCCTCTGTGATAGACGGTGTCAATAAAATGCAATACGTCGCGTAAAGACAATCGTCAATAAATCAATCAATAATATCATAAAAATATTACTTTACGCACATTTTTAATTGGCTAGTTGTTCCACATGACAAACAACACCGAATATTAAACAATAAATCATTGTCTTTGTGATGGATTTAAAAGTTCGTGGAAATGTGAAAAAGAATAAATACAACGTAGTGTATTCACAATGTATTATATTCTATGATTTATCGTGACAGAATGTCATTATTGAAACATCTCCGGTACAGCCAGGACAATTAAGATATGTTATTTAGTCAATAAAACAAACAGATACTGACAATAATCAGAATTTATTTGTGTATCTTCCGATAAATAATAACCCACGACATTGAATTATTCCACAATTCTGTCGGTGCCTTGAATGAGATTCGATTTTGTCAGAGTTTCATGTTGCGGAAAATATTGTTGTTCCATTGTGACTTTAAACAATACGTAATAATTGTATTATCTTTTTATTGTTTTGATGTTATATGGCACTTTTTCGTAGTTCAGTGGCCGTGAAATCATAATTACTCGTGGGGGTAATTTCATTGAATGTGGCGTTCCGAATTGAAAGCGATTGATACCATGGGATCCTTGGTACAAAAGCGGCAACCATCTCCGTTGTATGTTAGGGAACTTTTCGTGACACTAGTTGAAAGCATAGAACAGTAAAAATGTATACTTGATCATTCCTGCTATTTTGTACGACTATTGACCTAATCAATTTGAGCTAAGATCTTGGTGAACCCTTTTTATCTGCCGATATGAGTGTCTGCATTAACATAGGGTCGATTTAACATGGTCGAATTAACCGTTTATTATATTATTACATGTGTCATAATGTTACAAACCCCGGTAAATGTTTAAGTGGATAATGTCGATTACCGATATGGAAAAGTTATGATGTACGTAGAGTTAATGGGGCGTAATTAAAAACATATTGTTTATGGGATTACGTGTTCGGAAAGCTAAATGCTTCCGTAAATTATCATGCTGACGTCGAACTAATTAGATGCATAGATAAACAACTAGCGTCCAGCACCAACACATCAGTAGGCGATCAATTAACTAACCTGCAAACCACGATGTTATTTGTAGCTCTATGAAATTATAACCAGGTTTGTTATACCATTTCTTAGAACAATAAAGCGCTTTTAAAAATGGAATTTGCCTGACCAACGATATGAGCATATGATTGGATTATTCAAAAGTTTCCATCTCAAACTTTTAAAAAGTGTCTCCGAAGTTCGTATAAGGAAAATTACATATATATATCAAAATAACTTTCGTAGGATAATTAGTGGCACCGAAAGGCATATACCGTTTACGTTCCTTGTAAGTAGATTTATACGTAGCTTATGGCACCATTTGCCTTTAATCTGCGCCAAACCTTTTGTTCATAACACAATTATGTGAGCGCCAAGTACTGCTGTTGTGTCATTTTATCCTAGGAAGTTTTTTCTTTGAAGTATTAAGAGTTGTAATTGTAACTTAGATGCACAACACGCCCTTGGTTCCGTATAATTGTTTTGTACGAGTTTAATAGGGTGCTCACTAATTATCATGCTGAGCAAGCAAGTGCAAGTTACAAGGATAAACACGTTTCTTTTTTACTTGGAAATTATAACGTTAACTTTGTCCTTTGATACTTGCAGTGTGTCATTAACTGCAGAGTGAGTATGCATGCTAGCCTGAAGTATCCATGTTGGGGGGATTAGAATGATTTGTTCTATGTCTGACTCTTGCGTGGTAAGCTAGGCTGTGTGGCTTTGGATTATATTTCTGTTCATTTTAAGCCTTGTGTGACCTGTTGGGTCTAGCTAAGAGCCGCCTTCTATGTTAGATTTGTTATTATATTTTTTTAATCTAGAACGAAATATACATGTACATTAAGTGACTTGGGAAATTGTTTCGACATATCAGTAAACTGAAAAGATGGAAACAAAATGTTTTTATTGTAAAAGTTGGTCGGGGGACTAATGATGAATTCATACATAGGAAATGTTTACTTGCCATGGATCGGAATTTGATTTGCTGCAAGTCGAGATGTACTTTATAGATGTTATACCCGAACTATCTTACCTCCGTCATATAGTGTTGTATTCTGCAGAATGGAAGTCTTGGTTCCGTTCATGGAATCAATGCTTTTATCTAATGCATACTATTCGTGCAACATCAAACCATGAGAATATGCTCATACATGTTTTTATTTATATATTCATTGACAATTATATTGCTGACATTTTCGATATAAGCAATATACTTGTGACTTATGAATGGGGGATCCTTTGTTATATACTCATTTTAGCGCAGACATGTAAATGATTATACTTTATGAGTGAATGTGGACATACCATGAAAGACTAAGTATGATGCGTCTATGTACAAATGTATAACAAAAATTATGTAAATATATAGTGCTTTTATGTGTCATTATTCCAGATTAAAGTTTAATTGTAGTAGATCTAGTCTGGAAGTGTCGCAGTACAGAAGCATATCTGGTTCATGTATTTATTTCATTCCTGAAGTCATCGATCACTACCGGGTACAAGCACAGATAAGCCATGAAATATTTTTATGTTACCAATGGCGAACCTTGAATTCAACACATTGATTGCGAAATTCAATTCGTAAAACGTCTTAGGGGAATGGAACATTTATAGTGGTGTTGTTTTGGGTACTGTTTTAGTACAACGTAAATATATCAATGTACCGAATGGTCTGGAATTGAATTATATAGGGATTTGAAACCGCATAGTTTGGACTAGTTGTTTCCACAGAATTTGTCTGGCCATTTATATAAGGGTCATCAGGTGATTACAGTTTAATTTTTAAATGAAATAAAGACGTTTACATGTAATACTTCTTATCGGTCTTATCAAAACAAAACACTAACACATCAGAGTACATAAGAGATTTTAATTGAATAACAAACGGATCAAGCTTCTGATTTCATTCAAACCATACTGGCTTGTTGTAAACATACGGGCATAAAAGCGCGTAAAAGTAATTAGTTGTATTCTTTAGATTTAATTTAGTATCAACATTGCATGCTACGAACCGTTTCAACAATTCTAATGCTGAAAACGCAAATTGTCTCAAATAATTTCTCACCGAGATAATTACTAGTTTTATATAGTGGCTCTTTATTTCAAAAGAAAGTTATAAGTTTTGGTCAATTTTCAAATTGAAATTGAATATTGTTTTAAACTGATTAATAATATGTAGAAATGGCACCCGCTAATTTTTCTAAAAGGGATAAAGCGAAAGCTAAATGTTGATAATAATCTTTATAGTAAACGTTTCAATAACATTGTACATTTTTGTAATTTGCTAAATGTCTTTCCCAAATATTCATTATAGATTTTCATTAAAGATGCTGAGAAAATGTCTGACAGTCTGATGCTGATATGATAATGTCATTGTGTAATATATTTCTCACAGTTTATGCTCTAGTTCTAGAGTTAATATCAACAGTTAATATCAACAGTTAATAATTATATACAGTTCATAGTATTATAAATAATGTACAGGTTGCTTCTAGCTCGCCAAGTAGGTAATGGGATTACGTTGATATAAAGATACTATTTTAACGTAATGTATTCCAATGTAGTTCAAACACTTTGCACCTGCAATGAGATTCGAACGCTACACTGTACGATGTCATCAACTACATGTATCACAATTACCACTTGGCTGTTTTTTGTTGTTTAGTTGAACATATATCTGTGAACATGGAGTGCAATGCGTTATTTTTGTAGTTGAACTTATAAGTACAAAATTGATTTAATTTTATTTAGAAACCCTAAAAGCACTAATAATGAATAATTTATTACCTACTTCATGTGAGTGCAATCATAAAGTGTAGAAGTTCTAACAAGGAGTGCACCCAAATACGAACATGCCTGAAACCACGACGATTTTGACGTATGTTTTCGTGTCATTTAGACTATGAATAGTTATGTCTATGTAAAAAGGTAAATATTAAAACGGACAAACCCCGCCAATGACATCAATCAGGAAAGAGTTGAACGATCAAAGTCTACCATTGACTTGTACCAGTCAACAGTGAAACGGTCAGATACCAAAACGTCCATTGCATATAAGGAGGCTTAAAACGCACCGCAAAGCTAAATAAGGTTAGTTAGCGTAGCTACCTCTTTCAAATACGTGCCTTTGATCGTCGTTTTTAATAAGAATACCAGAACAACCAAATCGTCTGATTGCAGCATATTCCTTATCAGTTAAAGATAATAAGATAAATTAATAGCTTTCGCTTCCTAGAAATTTCTCTGCTACTCCACAGGAGGGAGACACATTACGTGCAGTTCAATGGCTGCCGGCACGAGCGATTTATAACGTGTGTACAATAGCGATTCGGTGCCGCTATGAACCAATGTGCTTCTGAATAACATTACTACTGGACGGTTGTAGTGAAACATTTATATTGTCGTGTGATTTGCAACATAAGACCGAATTTACGTACAGGGAAAAGAGTAACTGGCTATTTAATCATTAACTGGTACGTACACCAGCAGTCGTAGGTAATATAATTACAGAGCCGTTGATCTCACAAGAAACAGGTCAAATCGTCTCAAGCTGTCACAATGTGTGCTTGATTAGTCTTAACAATGAATGATGACCTTTTATAGAATGTAACCATCCAGCCTCTAGATGAATCAGGTTCAGTCAAATAATCGGATTTCAAAGGATCGTAGATGAACAACTTTAGTCGTTTATGTAATCAAATACAAATATACTAGCGATTCTATTAATTCCCCAAGCTATTTATACAAATAGTGATTTAAAGAAAGCGTAGACCATGCACAAGTACAAACATAGACAAAATGTGTTTATTCAAGTTGCTCCATCATTTCAGGTCAACTAAAGGGCTAATATTGAGTACTCATATGATGCTCATTAATCAAGAATAGCATCACACACATGTGCAAAGAAGCAGCATAATTCTGTTTGTAAATATTTATGATTGCTAAAAATAAGCAGAGACAACAAAATTCTCAAATTCAGAATTATCTCATTTCTTACATGGAATGTCTTTAATCAAAATTCCAAATCCTTGATAATATATCAAATATAAAATGTACATGGGTTTACATGGCCAGTAGGGCTGGCGCGTAAGGTCGCCGACAAATAATGAAGTAGGGAATATGGACTGTTTAAGATGATCAAATACATGTTGTTAAATGTGTGTTTAATTCAATGATTATTGTGATTTATGGTGTCTGTAACCGTTCAGGATAGAAAACAGACGCATATACACAGACAATGTTATAAATCATTCCACATAAAATGGCCAGTACAATTCTATGGTATTGTAAGATGCTGTTCAATCATAATTAATTTAATTATACATTATTGAGACATTGTTCTATGAGCGGTCCCACAGTTCGATATCAATATTCGAATATATGGAGTCCACTGCATAAGCAGGGGCGCTATTGAGCGTCCGGTAGCGCTCCGTTAAGAAAATGCTGGTTTCAAAATGTTCTATTGAGCGGAGGAAACGAAACATCTATAATGCTAAAAGCAGACCATTGTGCAACAAAGCGCTACCGAGTGCTACCGAAGCCGTCCGTTGCACAAAAACAATTGTAAATAATAGTACATAGTAAAGCATTAAAAGTTATGATTATTCATTGATCATGTTGGCAAATAAATCAAAACTTGACAATTTATATATACTTATTTGCTGGACAGCACTTAGGTTTAGACGAAAATAGAAATCCATAAACCATAATAATAATAATTAAAACACTTTTAATACGAATAATGTAATATTTTGCAACCATTGTTCTATAAAAAATACAGATAGTCTTTTGTTATTGAGAAATTGATTTCTCGATATCTACGATTTTGTATTAATTTCAAGCTAAGTTGCATGTGTTGTTGTACAATTACTAGTTATGTTGATGTTATTATTACGGATAAAATCCGTAAAATTGTATAATTTATTTTACGAGACATTATTTTATTTTAAGCTTTTCGCCAAATGTTATAGAAATATTTGTATTAAGTTGTTTGTAAAGAAGATACGTAACATAAATAAAATTAAGCTTAACAGAGTTTCTGTATTATTTTGTATTTGTATTGACTTTTTTCAAGACGAAAGTTACGAATCGATAGTCTTTTAACCGCAGTATGATCACAACCATACGGTATGTGACACTATTTTTTGGCTAATTAATAACGCAATTAAAAAATATCAAGTTAAAGTTAAGAACTACTGTTTGGCTGATTACACAAGTAAAACATATCAAGTTTAAGTCAAGAACTACTTTGTGGCTAATAACACGCGTTAAATATATCAAGTTAATATTAAGAACTACTTTTTAGCTAACAACGCACGTAAAATATATCTTGAGCTAACATTAAGTATTACTTTGTGGCTGATAAGGCAAGTAAAATATATCAAATTACAATTAAAAACTTCTGTTTAGCTAATAATGCAAGTACGATATATCAAGTTAAAGTTAAAAACAACCTTATGCCAAAATGAAACTCCTTCAACACGTTACAGTACAAAAATAAAAGTCTCTAATATATTTATCAAAAAAAGTGAAATCGAATATACTTTTTATTATTAAGACTTTTATGTTGAAAAAATACACGACCAAAGTGGTTAATTTGTTCAATTTGTATCATGTATTTGGAATATCATTTAATTAAAATGAAAACAACCCTTTAGTTTCTAAACATGTAAAACGATTAAATTTTCATTAACTATTAATTATATTAAATAATGCACACTTTTCATAGAATAGTTGAAAAACAAGTTCCTACTAGTAAATTAAAATCAACATATCAATGTATCATTTTTAAAATTGAAAAGAACAATAATCATTGACATATTTATACGCAATTATGCAATTACCTGTCAATTTAATTATCCGTCTGGATTATCCGCGCATTCCCCATCGATGATATACTATCCCTTTTGGAGGTAACTTAAGATTGAGAATGATCAATTTTAATGCAGAAATAACTAAAAACTTATGTATTCAGGATGGGCATCAACGGAATTCTGACCACAGTTTGCCACCTTGCACTTCTATTTATTGCCTTCATTGTATGTTTACACCCTTATAAATGTGTTTTGTTTGGTCTGATAGGATTTCGAAAAATGAGTTCAATCGTTGATTGACTTATCAGCATGTGGTAAACATGCAATCAAATCGGAACAGGTCAATCATTTTAAAGTTTATTTCTAATTCTCGCATTAGGATGTTATATATGATAAACAAATAAATCTGCAGTTTCATTGGTTGTGCCCCAACAATCGACGCAGGTCAACCATATCTATAGTTTATTTTTATAATAATGATATCAATACTCATAAACACTTAATTTCGCGGCGAGACGTTTTGACTCCAAGACGTTAATCAGCCACAAGATCGTAAACACGTTTCATCACAATACGCAAGCGAACAAGAAAATTAATTATCCACATAAATTGTGTTTTTTGTTGTATTTCATATGCTACGATGAATCAAACAATTGAACAAATAATCTGAATTTCTATTAATCTAATACGATATAGTCGATCAAGGTCAATCTTAATGTTAATTCTCGTATAATCATGTCCTTGAAAGTCCAAAGACAGCAACTTACCTACTCCCATGTGGTTGTGCTACAATGGTTAACCCAGGTCAACCATCTACGTTCTAATCTAATTGTCACGCTATGGTGTGTAATCTAGATCAACTTTTATCACATAACCTGTAATGTAGGAGTGCATTAAAATCGTGCCGGAAGTATATTTATATTATATAGTATTATTATTAATTATTATTATATAGTATAACATTGTTATATTATTATTAATTATTATTATATAGTATAATACAATTAAACAATCGTCATGGGGTTGCGGCGCTAATTGTAAAGCAAACTTTTGAAAGAAATATATGTATCCTACATCAGCGTTTTAATATTATTATTATTAATTATTATTATTATTATTCTTATTATTGTTGTATAGTGTAATATTTTTATATTATTATTATTAAATAATACAATACAATTAAACAATCGTCGTGAGGTTCCGCGCATTGTAACGCTAAATTTTGAACGAAATCTATGTATCCTACATCGCTGTGTAGCGTTTTAAACGCTGATGAGCGTTCTCTAAGATTATTTGATAAATATAATCTTACATTTGTGCTAATTACATACGAACTTTATTAAACTCGTTTGTAATGAGCACTCATGCGATATCCTCTATAGTTGACCTACTATCTGCGATCAAGTTTGTTTTCCATGTATTAATTAGGTTTTCATCGATATAAAAAACATTAAGTTACTGAAAATGCGTATGTCTATTCTTTAGATAATTAAAACAACATTAGATACAATCACATAAATAGATTCGAATATCTTTACATAAACGTATACTTTGCGCACGTAACAAATATAAATTATACTTAAAATAATAATAATAATTTTATTAATATATGAATATGTCTACCATGTTATACCCTGCTAATATAATACGAGGGGCGTTTCAAATTTCAAAGTTCAAAGAAAGTTGCTCAATAACGTTAATCGTATGATCAAATTACTTCAAACTTTGCATTTATTAAGACAAAAACCATAATACATACTTAACCATGAATCAAACACACGAGGGTGTGTTGTACAAAATGGCCCTGCTGCCATAGTAACGTCAGTAATGGCTACCCGGGGCAAATTTGACGTTACGTTGTAGAAATGGTCAAACTAACCAACAAATTGCTCCTAACGAAACAGCTACCAAATAACTACGACCTAAATTTACTGCATGGAACATTAACGAAGAGCGGTGTAACATTTTTACGCAATTAATGCCATAGTTTAAATATTCCAACTATTGTGTTCATGTTTATTTATCGCTGTATTAGAATCGCCCGTCAAATCTCAGTAAATCATTTGAATTTGACCAGTGTTTGTCTTTTGACAGGGAATCAAAAACTTGAACCAGTAGAAGTTGTAACCACTGCCTGTTCATAACGCTGTACGTCACTGGATAGGATGTATGAATAGTATGAACGCGTCCAGAATGATAGTGGGACTTCTGCACATGGTCATAGGAAGGTATGTAACGGCCTACTTTGAATCAGACACTAGATGTTGCTTTAGGCGTTTCTGTTTGATTGTGAATGTTTTGCAAAGTGACCATGGAAGTGCAAACCTTGAAGCGAGTCATGCTTTATGATAATAAAGCATTGTTGTTATTGTAGCAGGTGTAATTTGTATGCCATTTGACTGAAAGAGTGAGCTTTAGTCAGAACATGTTAGTAAAGTACTGTCAGAGATAACGTTGCCCCGGGTAGTTATAACTGATGTTACTATGACAGCTGTATCATTTTATACAGCACACCATCATGCGTTAAATTCATAAAACACTGTGTATCATGACTAGTTCTATTTAAATGCAACGTTTTATGCATATTGAACATTAGATAATTATTATAGAGTACTTTTCCTTGAGTTTTTGAAACGCCCTACGTACATATATATGAGCCATTCTCCAGAAAAATCTTCAGTTTTGACAAGAACAATAATTTTGAGAATTTCATAGTTTTAAAGTTGCATGCAAATAAAGCAAAATAAATTGTTTTAAGATCTTGAGTTTTGAGGAAGTAACAGTCGTTTTTGTAGTGTCCATATTCATAGTTTTTTGTGTGACGTCGCAAACGTCATGCAAGCGTTATTTGATATAACTGTCACAAGTATTTTATAGTTACAGCATTTATTCAATCCTTGTCATAATTTGTTCAAAATAGCATCAAGTTTAAGAATTTGGTCATAATTTTCAAAATATGAATGAAAATCGAAAAAATTTTCATGCAAAAAAAGTTGATTACAATTTTAAACAACCTTCTTCTCGTTTTATCTGAATCAAAGTACCTTTCCGAAATTAGTCTACATAGCAACAAATTATGTGATTTCGACATACATCTTCGGAACTTTAATAGCTAAGATATTGTCCTGTATCGTTCACGTATTTGAATAAGAATAAATTGATGAGCATTTTTCTAATTTTTTATCTTTTTTAAAATCATGTTTTATTTTGTAATTGCATTATGTAAAAAAGCCGGTTTTCATAGAGAACGGCTCATATTATTCAATACACAGGCTTACTGATACATGATCATGACCAATGCTACAAACGTTCGATTTTTATGGCTAGAGACAAATCCCATAGGAATACACACGCTACCAGCTTCAACTTATAGTACATCACTTAGACATAACATCTAGCTAAGTGACAATTAGATGAAATAACCTAATGGTATAGACATTTAGAACTTACGACCGCCATAAAACACAATTGATTAACAAATGTGTGTCTAATGGCGAGACAATGGCGCTATATAAGCTGGCTTAGTACTATGTTAGAAATACATTATTTATACCGTTTAGAGTTATCTAGCGTCCTGCCAGCTAGTATCATAGTATATCTGAATGTTTTAAAGATATTAGAAAACCGGACATGGAAGGCAGCAACGTTTTACAATCCAAGAAAGCACGATTATTAAATGACACAAACACATGGCACAATGCCCACATACATCCGAACGAGAAAATGAAACGTCCGAGCCCCAGCTGTCAAAAGGCCGACAATTTGTTTAACGTGTTACTTCTTATGACTAACAAAAGGTTTACTGTGGACTGACTTATTATCCTTGTCTTGGCTTTTCCGTAAGCAAATTCACTACGTGTGAACGAAATAAACATAACCAATGTCACAGCCGAATATTACCTGCTTGGCACTGCTCATAACCAATAGAGCTTTGCTAACAAACGAGATCTCGACCCATTGATGTTTATGCCTGACGTATTTTATTAATTTGAAACACTTAAATTCAACTCGTAAATACTACAATTTTGTGACACAAATTTTGAATCGCTGAGTGAATTAAGAGCTCTCTAAGGTGAAATAACTTACGCATGATACCTGCATTCGACTTTTCGAGTACCTGACGGCTACGCTCTAAATCCGCTTCTTCAGCAATAACACACCAATGACAAATGGGTTGAGCGAAAGTTTCAAAACTAGTTACGATTAGTATCAAATATACACTTTTTTCGGGCACGTAGAGATGCATGGACACGAATCTTCTCCGGCCTTAAATACACCGCTGGTGAACATGCTTTAACAGTTAGTACTAATTCTACATAATTTAATTATGTTTAACACGAATAAACATATGAAATTGCTAACGGAAATTTGCTGGTTCAGAACAATAACTATCAGCACTTGAAAGAATAATAACCACTTGAAAAAGTTCCCCCGATGTTTATTTCAAACAACTTTAACTAACTGATATTCAGTTTAAAGGAGTCACTCTAAACTACAAGGAATTACATTAAAACATATTTTTAAATATTGTTACACTGTTAAAACCACAGCAATGAAATATAATTACTATTTTATGTTGAAATATTAAAGAAACAGTGAAATACTAGTACATGTATTTACGAACTTCTTGAAGGTTCTTAAATTTATATTATATTTTCTAGAAAAAGGAAGCTATCATTTATGTCTTTGTAATTATGTATATTTTTAAGAAATTCTCACGGTTAAATAATTAACTTACAAAAGCGACTGATATTTGTCGCGAGTACACTGTGGTAAATACCCTTTGTGATTGATAAACTGATGAGATTTCATCTTCCATCCATGAAACAGTCTAGTCTATCTCATATATTATTAAACGAGAACACTTTTAATCCAATTGACCATCCGTTGACATTTGAAGATGATGATCTATTAAGCACATAACGACTTGTTCACTCGCATTCACTCTCATTCCAATCAATATTTTACTAATTACACCTTTGGGGATTCCGAATCAGAATAGGAAAAATATATTTCCATGAGATATTTACAGTTTGTTAACAATACCGCGCCGTATTGAAGCACATTTCATTCAGTCCGTTAATTTCGGTATTTTGGATTGACTCATTGACTACGTCCACTGAATGCTGATTCAACCATTATACACAATAGTAACGATATTAGCGCCCAATAGATGGTACCATACGAGTAGGTAAAGCGGTGATATCTTCAGTCAGGATTCAGAAAAAAAACCATTTATTTAACTCGCTGGTCATGTACAATTTCATCAAAACATTTACGCTAGCGTAACCTTAAGTTTTTTTTCTTAAATATTGAGTTCGTCGATAATATTTGTTTCATCGGTGTTGGATTTTTCTGTACAATGTATATAAAACCTGTTAAATTTATAAAGAACACATTGAAACGACAATCATTCTGGAAAATCTCAATAGGGTTGCTCGGCTAGTTTTTAAGATATTCTTGGATTTTGGGGACAACTCCTAAAAACTGATAATTGTAATTTGCCGCAAAAATTTTGCTTTAATCCTCATAAAATTTGGTGTACATGAAATTTCGTAAATAAGGAATCAAACAGTAAATTTAATAATATACTGTGCAATTTATTTGATTTTTTAAATAATATTTTAAAATGTGTAATTTTTCGTTTCTGACTTTAACATGAAAAATCGTTGAACAACATGCTGTTTTCATGAATGCAACAAGTAGAGTGACAAATATTGAAGTTTCATGCAAAATTTCATGACAATTGCACGGCTAGTTTATTTTGATTGCACTTTTATCGATTTCAGAAATACTGAAAACAGGGGAGGTAACAAAATTAATCAACGTTTTGCATCCGTTGTATTCAGATTTCACGATCAGTATATTTTTAAAAACATAGTGAATTATTCAAGGTGCTTACAATTTTAATTCGGGGTCTTTGCCATGTATTAGTTTTCTATTTTTCAGGAGTAAATGCAAAAGAACCGTCCTCTAAAGTATTTGGGATACTGTTAAAAATATTGAATATTTATTATATGGGCGCATAAAACTACGTTTTAAATACGTTGTAACCAATTCGCTAGATCAGGTGTTTAATATCATTTGGAATAAATCATCCGTATGGATGGAGCTAAGGGTGTTTCTGTATTTTCATTAAAAGTATAAAATCGTATTTACTATTCATTACAATCGCGATTATAAGACATGGAAAGATGCTGAAAAATCAATATTAAGAATTTTGTATTATTTGATCTTGGTTGTCAGACGCTCACAATACACCAAAGTGACTGTGATTTTTAAACTTCCGCCAAACTCAAAAGCGTTGAAATACCTTAAAGTATTTTGGCATATTTTCTTCTGCAAGGCTGGGCAACCCTAAATGGCAAATATGAACGTAAGTTAAAATATTTTAACACGCGCTGTTTATTTTTGACCATCGCATGTTATTTTAAACCGTCGATTGTTGTTTTAGACCGCCATTCGTTGATTTAATCCGTGATTAATCATCAAATCTTCACTGCCATTTATGTATATTGATTCTTTCTAGTCCAGAGTTATATTGGGTCCCGACTTACGTGCAATATGCAATATGTTTGCGTTAATGTATGCAAGTACTTCGTAAACTCACTTACGAATTTGAGATCTTCGCGTATATTTACGCATTGTAAGTAAAACAGTGCCCAGATCACACAGGCTTAACCATCTCGACCAAATTCGACCATTTCTATTACATTGGTATACGTTTTCGGTGTTTCTCTTTTGGCACTTGGAACTTTTAGTGCAAAGAACGACAAGAATACTTCGACTACAACATATTCTATTTTATGTATGTGACACATCACACTATCGTTAAAACATACCTCGAAAATAAAATCTTTTTATTTCAAAACGTATACTTTAATTTAAAGTTCCCCTTATTTATATACCAAATAACACCTTAAGAAAATCGACTAACACACACTGGTACATTTCAATCCCTGTAAGCGAGTTGTCTATAGAAAGGGTAACACTTTCAATATTAAATAATCTTCCGTTTGCAATAACAAATTGGTAAGAGTTCAACGCACGTTTACACCAGAGAAAGCGGAACGTGTTTTGTTCTGAAATAAATACTATAATCGAATAAGGAACACTCCTTATAACATATGCACGAATGCCTTAAAGTTCTGTCAACTAATTTTGGTACGTTACTTTGTACAAATATATAAAGAACGCAAATAACGTTGGTTGCGGGAGGGCAACTATTTATATGTACATTGTTTTATTTAAGACCTTAAAGGATTTATTTTATTTTTTAAACTGTTTTATGGTAATACAGTGTAAAACTAGCTTTAAGCTCTCTTAAAATGATATATATTGAATTCATCTGGAAAAGAATGAATAAAAAGAGAATCATCCCTTAACCTTGAGGTTTTTTTCCAAAACCGATCCTTCGGAGAAATAATAATTACACATTTTTATGCTAAATAATCTTGGAGTTGATATGAATACTGGATAATTATATGACGGAAACGGGAAGTCACGTACCGTATGAGCGTGTAATGCGATTGAAATTCGAGATTTGCTTTAATTACTCCGTATTATTCACTTATAAAATTGGTTGCAAGGCGTGTTGCGTGTTATATGATGAGGAAAAAGAAATCTTAACTTTCTTATGATAACAGCATTGAGCAGCTTGATGAAAATTTGCATACAAAATATGTGTGTTACAATTGACTCGTATTTCTGGTTTGGAGGAAACAAAGTGAACGCTTTGGATAAATTAAACCTGAAAATACCCATTTTAACCAATAGAAATGAACAGCAAACAAAAGAAACTTCAGCTACAAAGAAAATGTGTGATTTCTCCCCAATGTGCCTAGCCTAATTGTCTTTCCTTCAATGTTTGAACAAGATTACGTAAGAAATATTGTTGAGACAGTGACGAAGAATAACATTTGGTTATTTTAATTTCGCACGTTTTATTGTTTTTGTCTCTCTGGTGTTTTAATGTATGTAGTTCAATCGAAGTAGAATATGATTAACGAATGTGATTGTTTGTATTGTCGGGTTTCTGTAAGGTTTCTAAGAAATTTCTTGTGCCTCTCTCGTGTCCGTAACCAAGATGCTAAAAGCATTCAACAGGTGGACTTTAAGGGTCATGCTTAAATCCAGGAAGGATTCCTTCATGGTTGGTGGGTCCAATATTGGAAGTTCAGTAGACAGAACATTCGCCGTTGGTCATGTGTATTAAACATCAGTCTGTTAGTGGATCGCAAACTGCATTATTGTACATGTAACATAACATCCACTGTAAGCGTATTTTATCTAACAATTGGCGTAAAGGATAGGAACAGAATTGAAAATACAATTCCTGTAAGTATACAATTATGCTAACAATTGCTACGTATATATCGCCATGGAACAATAGGATTTAGCAGAATAATGGTGGTGACATATAAATATAGACAGCAATACAACACAATTTATAAACAAATGTTTGTCTTATGGCGAGACAATGATACCATGTAAGTATACTTGCTATGTTAGGGATATAAAATTGAGTCTGTTTTTTAGAGTAGTTCAAGCGTCTTTTAATCATTTATTCTAGGAGTCATGAAATAGGTTTATCTGATTTTCACAATTCTTCAGCAAGCAGTCTCTCTACATGTCGAGGACAAAAATGTAACAAAGTCACCGTATAATATCACCGGCTTTATCCGTCATCTAACGAATAGAACTAACAAAATAAAACCTTTTTTTCTTTAATATCATACTGAATCATACTGTTTTTTCATTTCCTAAACAAAGTATATTTCTATAAATATTTTGTTTCATTGACAAAACGTTGACAGTTTGGTGTCTTACATTGGTCACATTTACATGTTCACTGAGTTAATTTAAACATCTTAATTTTGGTTTCTAACCTTTGATAAACTGGTGGGGTTTCATCATCTATCCCGGAAACAGTCTCGCCTATCTCATAGATTATCAAGCGAAAACACATTTAATCCAATTGACCATCAGTCGACATTTGAAGATGATCCATTGAGCTCACAACGACTTGTTCACTCTCATTCACTCTCATTCCAATCAATATTATACTAATTACACCTTTGGGGATTCCGAATCAGATTAGATAATATATATTTCCATGATATATTGAATGCAGTACGTTAACAATAAACGACGTAGTATTTAAACTCATTTCGCTCATTCCGTTTATTTCGGTATTCAGTGTGCAAACTTGCATTGGCTACGTCCATCTGATGCTGATTCTATAATTAATTTAGTCGTGCACAATATTAGCGCCAGTTAAATGCATTATTCCTTGGTGCATGTATATAAGAACATGTAGGTAAAGTAGCATACTCTTCATTTAAAGGGGTACATTTTTCCTTCTTTGCTTCTGGTCCAGAACTTTATAGAGGGATCAGCATGATGCCAGCATTGTGCCAACATGAGATCACTATCAGTGATTATCTGGGGTCATAAAACACAGTAACTGGTCAGTGTAAGGGACAAGAGGCCCATATATAGCTACTGATTATCAATAAAGTGCTACTGTAGTACCCTAGAAAATATGTGTTATGTTGTGTGTATGTTTAATTTGTATAATTAGATATATTTATTTTATTTTTGTTTCCATCTGGTTTGAGTGTGTAAAAACTATTTGCCAAGATATTTACTAATTTAGTAATTAATATTAATATTCCCCAAGAATTATTTAGATAAATACACACCACACCAGATGCAAACAAAACTAACCAAATATACCACAGAGGTATACAGAATATCTATTGTGAGTGTATTTAAACCATTTTAACCAAAATCATCAAAAATAACAGTTTTGTATGTTATGAATAATATCAATTCACTTACATCAATGAATACTTTATTGAGAAATGTTAATCTTGAGGCATACTGTATACTATATGTTCAGATTTTCCCACATTTATAACTTTATATTAGTTGTATGCATTTGTGTCTTATCACTCCTTTCAAGCAACACAATAGATATGTCAATCTTGATAGTTCAGGGGTTTTCACACATGTATTAGGATACATGAACATGATTCCGCAGTGAGCTACGAACTACCAACTATTGTTCCGGTAATTTTATCTGAGTTTCTCCTGTTTTTATTTTTTACTATAGGCATATTTTATAACTTCCTGTCATAAAGAGAACTCTTGTTGTGTAATTATCTAATACAAGGGCCTCTTGTAAACTAATTAGCATGCTGTACAATGTTACATAATATAATGTAATTGGTTACAATATGGTCAGATATCTTTAAAATCTGGAACCACATGCTGAGAGAGTAATGACCAAATTTAGTTGGCTCAGAGCCAAAATCCTTTAAGATTCATAAAACAAAACATATTCTGAAGTAGAAAATATACTATTTTACTCACCGAGCATGTACCATTGCAAAAAGCAGATACATAGTATCATAAGGTCATCTAGGAGCGAACACGCATGATAACTCTCACTAAGAATCAGACTATCTAGACTAACTCAACCTAAGTGTTTTCGTTCTAACGAAATAAAATTAATGTATGAAGGGTTACAAAAACAATTATTAATGTGTTTCTTTTGTCATAACAAAATAGTTAAATGCACTTCTCCACCAGAGAAACAGTTTGTGCACGTGTGATATAGACAGAAGTATCCTTAAAATATTCAAATACAAGTGTTTATGTTGCCCTTAACTAAAACGTCACAGTCCCTATACAATATGTATGGATATCTTGAAGCTCTGTCACCTATGTGTTTTATGTAACTTTCGGCAACGTGAATATGAAGAACTACTATTTTACCTACCTACCTCTAAAACCTCAATAACGTTGGTCGCGGGAGGGCAAACAGACTAATTTAGAATATTTTATTTAGTCCTTAAATCATCTAAGGTTAATTCTTTTAAAATGTATGGTGTTCTATGGCGAATACAATATAATCAAAGCTTGAAGCTCTCTTAAAGTTCTACATTCATCTTGAAATGAACGTATAAAAAGAGTATCACCCCTGAACCTTGGGGGTTACTTCTAACACTGATCCATTTGAGAAATAATAATTACATATTTTTATGTTGAGAAATCTTGGAGTTGATATGAATACTGGATAATTATTGGACGGAAAAGGGAAGCCACATGCCGTATGAGTGTCTAATGCGATTGAAATTCGAGAATAGGTCTGATTACTCCGTAGTTTCCACTTCAATTCAAGACGATTCAAGAAACGTTGTTTTCTTGAGTAATTCTGGTAATCTTATTCGAATCAAAGCAATTTCATTAATCATGTGTCCTTAACTTCCTGATGATAAAACCTTAAAGTTTAGTTGACAATGTGCATACAAAGATATGTGCAACAAAATGGCTGTCGCCGGACACCAGGAGGGCTTTCTTAACGTTTGGATGATTTAATTTAGAAATTAGTTCAAATAGAAGAATGTCGTATGTAGTATGTGAAGTTTAGTAACGTAAGCAGTTAAAGGTATAAAATCAAGAGTGGTAAGAGTAATAATATGAGTCATTTCAGGAAAATAAATACACTTGGTTTAGGGGAAATATGGTGAACGGTTGTGACAAACTAAGCACCATATACCTATTGAAACTAACATCAATGATGTATCCAAGAAGGAATGAGGAAATAGGACAGGGAAGGTAGCACTCAACCTAACCAACCGAGCACAGACATCAGAATTACCAAAACACAACTACACTGAGCAATGCCCACACATAAACCAAATAAACAATCGAAAATTCATGTCTCCGCCGACAAAATGCAGGATCACCCAATTTCACAAAGAAATTATCGAATCGCAATTAACCTAGTCTAAAGTAATAGGCAAGGTAGGAATTAGGCGGAAAATAATATTACATATTTCTAGCAACTACACAGAACATTGCGAACACTTAAGCCAAAGATAATCGATTATCATCGGTACAAAACACATTTATTCCACCTAGGCTGTGTATATCACAATTATAGAAGTGTTTTAATTGTTTAAGACGGATTAATAACGACCGTGCATGTGTTCAATTCTCATCTAAGTTCAGGTCTCGTCGCCAATAAATTAAGACAGAATGTCAATACTAATTGAAATAAAGCCATAATGAGATTCTGAAAATCTTCCATTTTCCTCATTTGAAAAGCAGTCGACACATGGGCTCTTATTAATTAGTTACACTTCATATTCGATTAGCTGAGACAAACACGCGAAACCATGGCTTCATTGTCATAAAGACGTAAGGTTTACAACACCGAAAGCAATGGAAAATGGAAACAAAATAAATTACAAATATTGAACACACCAACACGAAAATGCACTAATTAGCGTATAATATGATTAGAGAATGTGTACATATCGTTCACCATTCTAACAAACTTGACACCCTGGTTTCTTCGACTGTCTAATTGAAGACAACATTCATTTTCCATGTGTCATTTGCTGCAATTTAAGCTGTATGTCGCTATGACACGACACCTAAGTATGATTTTGCAGCATTATGTCATACCAATAAACAAACACGTACACACGGATCAATATGCTTTAATGGGACATATATCTATAAACAATGATAAGACAAAGACCGATAAGCCTTGGTATGGCATAGATAAAAATGCTGGTATAGTCTAGTATAATTGATAGTGACGTCATCGTTGATGTGTTCCCAAAAGATTAAAACCATTGCTTAAATAGGTAGAGTTTAGGTTGATATTGAACTGTTAGCATAAACCATTATACGTTATACACCGTAATAGTAGGTTGTTCAACTGCGTCACTGTCTTTTTATCCTTTCTGTACTGTAGGACACAGATCGATCCTACATTTTGGTAAGGCTCGAAAACATCTCAAAACCTTTGGTAGAACACATTACGACCAAGCTTTCCTGTACACATATACGAGTAATTTACAATATGCTATCATCATATTAACTATACTGGCAATAGTCCTCAATTAATATAATTATTGTCTATCGTCAATAAAGATGACATTGAACAAAGATTGACAAATTGACAAAGATTAACAAAGATGATAAAGATCAAGCACTATGAATTGCATCCAAAATGCAATCAACGATACCAGTATATAGTTCAAGCATTACGCTCATCTAAAGATACATAACTTTGTTTCGATATTATTATAAAGCGGTGTCCTGATTTTAGATAAAAACGTAAGTCACAAAGTAAATGGATGAATTCTCCCGGAAGTACCTAACCTACATGTAATTGTATTTCTTTACGAGAGAGATAGTGTTAAGACAGTGACGAAGAAAATAATTTGAACAAGCAAATAATTTTTTGAATTGAAGTCTTTGTTTACTTAAACTTCGAACGATATTATTGTTTCTGTTTCCTGGTGTTTAGTTACTTTCTTAGTAACAGTTTTAAGGACAAATGTCACTTGCTAAAGCGAGTTTTGTATTACCAGCTTTCAGTAAGGCTTCTCAGAAACCGCTAGTACCGTCTTCGTAGCCAGCCGGCTATACCATTCCACCTGTAAACTAGAAGTAGCCAGCATCATTGATGATTGACCTACGCAGTAAGTTCTGTCGACAAAACACTCACTGGTCATTGTAAACTGAACGGCCATGGAAACGCAACACTTACATAGTAGAGCAAAACACATTTAATAAGTGATATTTTGTCATAGAATAGATATATCCAGGTGGCACACGAATATCGTTTCGAATCAGAAAACGTGGCTTAGCAACATAGTTTGGTACCAGTTGACTTTGGGTCCGTGTAAACAGAAAGCCGCATTGTTTTATTTTTGGTTTCTAACCTTTGATAAACTGGTGGGGTTTCATCTTCTATCCCGGATACAGTCTCACCTATCTCATATATTATCAATCGAGAACACATTTAATCCAATTGACCATGAGTCGACATTTGAAGAGGACGATATATCAAGCCTACAACGACTTGTTTACTCTCATTCCAATCAATATTATACTAATTACACCTTTGGGGATTCCGCATCAGATTAGATAATATATATTTCCATGATATATTGAATTTAGAACGTTAATACCACGCCGTTTTTAAGCTCAGTTCGCTTATTACGTTCATTTCGATATTTCGGTTGCAAACTCGCAGTGACTATGTCCGTCTAATGTCACCGTGCACAATATTGTCACCAAATCGATGGAAATATGCCTTGGAGTGTGAGTACATGTCAAGAGTCAGAAAAACAACAAACGTCTGAAATTCTGACTATTTAACTAACTAGCCATGTACCATTGAGAAAAAGCACTGCTGCAGATGTATAGGAACGATGACTCCTGATAACTCTCACTCAATATCAGGCTATCTAGACTATTTCTACCTTAGTGTGTTCGCTCTAACGAAATCAAATTAATGTATAAAGGGTACTACTAATATTCTTTAATGATATTACGTTTGCTGTAACAAATTGGTATGAGCTAAATGCACGTCTACATCAGGGAAACAGTACACGGATATATAGACAGCAGCGTCAATAAACTATTTAAATAAAAGTTTTTTGTTTGCCTTTAATCCGTAACTAACGTTAGTGAACTGCATTTTGTTTTGAAGTAAATAGTTTAACTGAAAAAGGCAAACTTCCTTAAAATATGCAAGAATGCATTGGAGTCCTGTCAACTATGTGCTGCATGTAACTTCTGCAACTTGAATATTCAGAAACGTATTATGCCTACCTCCAAAACCTAAATACCGTTGATCGCGGGTAGGCAAACACACTAATTTAGAATATTTTACCTAGTCCTAAGGTTTATTCTTTTAAAATGTATGGTGTTCTATGGTAATACAATATAAACCTAGCTTAAATATCTCTTATAAATTCTATAGATTGAATTATTTTGAAATGAATGTATAATAAGAGAATCATCCCTTACCCTTGAAGGTTATTTCTAACCCTGATCCATCCGATAAATAATATTTACATATTTTTATGCTGAAGAATCTTGGAGTTGATATAAATACTGGATAATTATACGACGAAAACGGGAAGTCACATACCGCATGAGTGTTTAATGCGATTAAAATTCGAGAATTGCTTTGATTACTCCGTAGCTTTCACTTAGAAAATTGGTTGCAAGGCGTGTTACGTGTTATAAGATGAGGAAAACGAAATCGAATGAATATTGCACATAGTTTAAATTCAGATTCGAGAAATGTTTATAACTAGTAATTCTTGTTATCTTAGTCGAATAAAAGCAATGGTCGTTGATCATGTGTCCTTTACTTTCTTATGATTAAAGCAATGTGCAGCATTCGTTGACATGATACATGTACGTGGGGTGTTCCATAATTAATAGGACTTTTTTCATAGCAGCACGGCAAATAGAAAATTAATCAATCTAGTTGTCTATAATTAAATTTTGATCTTTCACTGACAACTATGCGAAATATCAAAGACATTGATAAAAAAATAATAAATTTGTTGAATATTTAATATACTGTGTACCAAGGAGGCGGGTCGCATCGTGACGTGATTATGGCGTCGAATTTCAAGCGCAGTATTTCAACATAAAGAAACATTACATATTTTTGCTTATAGTCATCCTGACTTTCTAAACAATTCCAATATCACTGTTCCGATTGTTAATATGTGTTTCCGCAACCCTATTCACAAAAATGTGTTACAATGATGTTAGAAATTGCACAAACATTACAGCGCCTACCTGTGTGCGAACAGTGTTTATTAACGTCAACTTAATTTTCTATAACCCCACCTGTGCTTATTAGTAAGTTAATAAATCCGCGATCTGTAATCAATTTGAGCCAACAGAACACATGTTGCTGCTTAATGCCACTAAATTATACGTGTTTCATCATTTCATTGGTTAGCACTGTTGGTTTGCCCAATGTGTACCATTGTTTGACAATCGGGTGATATCTGTTTATTGGCGTTGACGTCATTTTCATTCATGACGCGCTTGGATACATACACTTGAATACTGACTTACGCTAACAAACATAGAGCGATTTATACGAAAGTTTGCATTATCATGTCAAAGTCATCCACGTAATGCCATACAAATAGGCGTTAATATTTATCAAGTGGATATTGAAAGATTCACATTTTTAATAAGGATAGTAATGACAAATAATAGTGTGACCCGCCTTAGTGTTACATGGTTTCTATGACAACGCTTTGTATGAGCATCATCAGCAACAAAGAAATTATGTTGCTATCAGCATATAGAGCATACATTGCTATGCATATGGGACAATTTTCATTAAATTGTAATTGTTAAGTAAGAGGTTATGAGAAAAGTCCTGTTATTTCTGGAACACCCCTCGTACATACATACAGGGTGTCTCAAAATACATGTCCGCTTGTTGAGGGGTCATAACTTTGCCAAATGAGTTAGTAAATTGATAATCTTAGTCTCATACAAAAGCTAAATTTAGAACTTGCGGGGTGAATTATATCATGTGTTAATACTCGAACAGTTGATGACGTCATATACGTTATACTAACGTCATTAGCAACGGACGTTCTACAATATCCGAAGAGGCAGATAACATATTTTGTACGGTAACATGGGTAAAAATAATAGCATATGTCGGCATAGTAATAGTCAGTCGTTCCCTACTATGCACACACTGGCTGGGAAACTGGTCAGGGGCCATTAGAAAATGAAATCGGAAAATCGGACGTACTTAAGGGAAGAACACATTTTAAAAACAATTAGGACTGAAATTTTTATATTCACACAATTCTAGGCATATCATAGTCATAAAAGATGCCCCCAATCGCCTCGAATGGACATACTGGATTGAATGTATAGCGGTATGTCAAGCTTATCTCCAACAGTCCAAAAATAGTCATATAATGTAACATAAAATTATAAAATAGTACTTAATGAAGTATCAATCACCAAAAACTGCCTTGGTAGGAGAATGAATTTGGTTATGCTACTTTTATTGAAATCAGGAAAAAGTAACCAAAACATCCTAAATATTTATTTCTTCTTATACTATTAGAACGTTAGATTATACAATTCAAGAAATATAACAACATAAACTCGAAATATTAATTTGTGAAGAAAATGGAAACATCACATCCGACTCAAAGGTATGTGAACGTCATTAAAATCGTCAAACGAGGTCAAACACAGGTTTTTACCGAATTTGGGTTAGCTACTCAAAATGCATTCTACATTTTTCGTATGCATTGTTTCGGATAATTATTCCTAATTTCTTCATTGACTTGAATGTCCTTTGATCTTACATATACATCAGATATGTGCAGCAATACATTACAGAGTTATACGTCCTCAACAAGCGGACATGTATTTTGAGACACCCTGTACATATATGCAATACAATTGTTTGAGCCGCACACCAGGGAGGCGTTCAAACGTGTTGATGTTTCATTTAGAAATTAGTTCAAATACATAGTGTAAATATTTAATAATGAGTTACTTCCAAGGACAAGAATAAAGCATATGTAAATTTAGACTGAATGCGTGCATTTAAAAACATAGAGTTCGTAAATAAACGTATGAGGTATCCAGTTCGATTATAAATAGGACCTGTAAGAACTTGTTTCACAGTCGAAGTGTTATAATTGTTTTAAACGGATTCATAATGACCGCGCAAGTTTGTAGTACTCATTAGATCGCAAGCCTTGTCAGCAATAGAGATAGACAGAATGTAAATGCTAATTAAAATGAAACTGTAATAGGATTCTGTAAATTCTCCATTTGCCTCATTTTGAAAACCAGTCAACACATGGTCTCGTATTTATTAGTTACATTTCAGATTTGACCGGCTGAGACAATCACGTAAAACCATGGTTTCGCATGACGATATGCGGTTTTCAACGCCGAAAATAGTGGGAAATATAAACAAAATAAATTAGTTTTGAACAACACACCACGAGAATGCATTCATTAATGACTCTCATTTTGCTAACTTGATTAGAGAATATTTATATATCGTTCACCGTGCTAACAAACTGGACACTATGGTACAATAACTATGTGCTATGTCGCGGGACACATGTTATTATAATTCCAATAAACGGTTAGCAGGACAAATGTGAAATAACTTATCTAATAACATACAGATAAATAAGCGTTGATGGGACACATATGTATAAATATTGATAGGACATAGACCGATAAGTCTTTGTTTGACGAAGCACAGATAAAACTGTTGGTAGGACACCTATCAAATAAAATTTGGCCGGGCATAAATCATTATTATAACCTTTGGCAGAACCTAGCCGAACCTATGTTTGATTGCACACCTGCACGACAATGATATTGAATGATATTCGTAATACACTGGAAAAAATCTACAACATCATACCGTAATAACATTACAATATTGCCTCTTGTAAATAACGATGTTATCAAACAATATGAATTGCCTTCACATCGAAATAATTCGATATGTCGTTCAAACATTACACTCATATAAGGATGCATCATTTTGTTTCGACATTTCTATAAAGATGTGTCCTGATTTTAGATTGAAAAACTTCATAAAGTAAATGGATGATTTCTCTTCGAAGTGCCTAGACTAATTGTCTTTCCTTTATATTTGAACAAATTTACGAGAGAGATATTGTGGAGACAGTGGCGAAGAATATAATTTGAACAAGCAAATAATTAATTGAATTGAAGTCTTTGTTTATTTAAACTTCGTACGTTGTATTGTTTCTGCGTTTCTGGTGTTTTAATTAACAGCTATGTAGTTCAGTTGAGCAAGAATGTTCCTGGAAAAGTTCTGATTGTCTTATATATGTAACAATATTTGCTAGAATTATCTCGTTCCGTATCCGCAGTCAAACGGCTTTAGCATTCGACATGCGCCGCATCCAGATAGGAGTCCGTCCTGGTTGATGGACTCAGTAGAGAGAACACTCGATGGTGATTGCAAGTACTTAAATCATCGTGTTGAGGATTTGCAAACTACATTATAGTAATTTAACAGCCACTGTGTGCATATCTTTCTCAAGGATACGAACTGTGGAATAATTGAAAAGACAATTCCCATATGTATACAATTACTCTTACAACTGCTACGTATATTGCCCAGAGTACATCGTTTAGAAATGAATCTCGCAACCTGACAATACGATTGGACAATCTAATGGTAGGATAATACAATTGACGATCACAGCAATAAATCACAATTGATTAACAAATGTTTGTCAAACGGTGCGACAATGACGCAATGCAGCTATCTAACTATACTCAGAAGTATATTTCTGTAAATGTTTGGCACGTGCACATTGAGTTAAGAAATCATCGCAATCTGTGGCTTATGACCTTTTGATAGACTAATGAGGTTTCTTCTCTCACCTATCTGATCTATTATTAAACGACAACACCTTTAGTTAAATTGACCATCAGTTGACATTTGAAGATGATGATCTATTAGCACACACCGACTTGTTCACTCTCATTCCATTCAATATTATACTAATTAAGCCTTTTGGGATTTCTGGATCAGATAAGCAAATATATATTTCCACGGGGTATTGAATTCAATTCACTAATAATGCACCACGTCTTATTTAAGCTCATTTCGATCAATTCGGTACTGCAAGTTTTCACTAGCAACGACCAGCTGATGACGTATATTAAATTACTTTGATCAAAGAATGAGCAAGTTTCACAAATTTTAAACCTCCTCAGTCAACATAACCGATATCAGCAAACACGGTGAACAAGCACCTATTAGACCTTTGAATATTAATCTTTCGCACTTGAAGACGACAAACACAGATTTTCTAGACGGGCATAACACAAGTGCTATACCACAATGTTATCTAGGATGCAAACACCTGGAGCCAACGTTATACTGTCTCGACTGTTTCTAATTTTGTATTTTACAAATATATTTCAACGAGTCAAAACGAAATAGGAAATTTCTTTTAGATTTGGTTGCTAGATATTCTCTTAAGGCGCTTTGTACCTAATTGGCACCCTACGAAGATAATTATTTTCTTTACGACTTGTAATACACACTCTATACTATTACAACCATATTAAAACTTAAAGCTACCTCCAAACTTTTTGATGATCAGGTATTTAATGTGAGTTCAAAATATATGCATAATTAAAGCCAGTTCACTATTTAAGTACCCACTAAAACTTTAAAATAATCGAGTAATATACGCTTTAAAATTTTACAAGATTTATTCCCATAAGCGATTAGTCTGTAGAAAGAATAACAATACAAGTATTGAAATCAGTTTTCTTTTTTCATAGCAAATCGGTAGAAGTTCAATGTACGGCTACATCAGCAAAATTGCACGTGCATGTATATCGTGGAATAAAGCCGGCATATAAGTACTTTTATCCCGAACAGGAACATTACATTTCGTATACACATTAAAGGTTTCGGTGACATAAGGAAAACTTTGAAGACTTTGACTAAAACACTCGCAGTATGCAATGTGTTGTTCAAAATATAAATATTCAGGTAGTATCATTTTGACATTGGGTTTATGTTAGGTTAAGTAATTGCTAAAGGGTCATTTTGATGCAACATCAATAAAACAATTTAATATGAGTTCGTTTTTATATTGTTTGTCCCCCACAGCTACAAGTACACAATCGATGTACCCGAAATTCGTGAGAGCGAATAAAGAGTTTGGTATGGAATTAACAATTAAAGAAGGAAAATACCAAGTCGCCATAAAATATTCAAAAAGGCCTTAAATCTAACTTATTGTAACTCAATGTGTAAAAATATGTATAAACCTCCTACCTCAACCAATATGACACTAAGTGTGGGAGTGGAAGCCGACATTATTTTTTTATTCAAGCCCTTAAACATTTTATCTTTTAAAATGTATGGTGTTTATTGTATTACAATATAAACCTAGCTTAAAGCTCTCTTATAATTCTATATATTGAATTCACCTTGAATTGAATGTATAAAAACGTATCACCCCTTAACCTTGAGGGTTATTTCAAACACTGATTCAACCGAGAAATAATAATTACATGTTTATACGCTGAAGAATCTTGGAAATGATATGAATACTGGATAATTCTACAACGGAAAAGGAAGTCACAGACCGTAATAGTGTTTAATGCGATTGAAATTCGAGAACTGCTTTGATAACTCCGTTGGTATCCCTTAGACGCTTTGGTTGCCAGGCGCGTTTCGTGTTATGAGAGAAGCAAAAAGAAGTGTGGTGAATAATAAACAGTCTAAATACGGATAATAAAAAACTGTTAATTTTGTTCATGAGTGACACGTGTCATCTGTTAAGTCAAATGAAACCAATGCCATTCTTCAAGAAACCAAAGCGCAAAGTTAAAAATATGATATGAATACTGGATAATTCTGCAACGGAAAAGGAAGTCATGAAACCAATGCCATTCTTCACGCAACCAATGCGCAAAGTAAAAAATGATAAGATGAGTCTCATCTTGACAGACAAATGTATATTTGGTTTTGAGGGTTGTTGTTGGACGATTTGCAAAAATTAGTTAACATTGTGTTTGCCCTGTATGTCATTAGGGATAAGGTGTCTAGCTAGATTTATTATAGATTTGTAAAAAGCCGTAAAAGCGTGTTACACAATCGAACAACGCACAATAGCATTGACTGAGCTGTGTAATTGGAATTGTAAGATACATTATGCAATAGTTATATTTGTTTGAATCTGATAAATAATGATCGCACATGTTTTCAAAATTCATTAATTTCCAAGCCTTGTCGCCACTAAAGTTAGTTGCAAATAAATACCAATAAAACTGGAATAAGTTTCAAGTCATCGCGGTTTTCCTCATTTGAGAAACCATTCTGCAGATGAGCTCTTATTAATTAGTTACACTTTAGATTCGATCAGCTGAGACAGTCAAGTGAAACCAGGGATTCATTGTCATGGCGATACCGAAAGCAATGATACATTGCAAATATCGAAAACGACAACATAAGCAAGTACTAATAAGTGAGAATAACTTGGTTAAGTTTATCTAAATAATGTATGCATTGTTCACCATGTGAACAAAGGGGTAGAGCCACGAAGGCATGAAATCGGCCCCGCTTTTTTCCATATTGTGAAGTACTTGTTTTATAATGCTGTTTATGCTATTATTGTTTATTAAGCATCGTACTTTCATTCAAAATAAAAAACTTTAAAAAATTACGAGTTGTTGTTGTTACATAGACCACCAAACCCCACCCACTTTTAACAAAAATGGCATTTTTTTACGAAATTTACCACTTTGAGCATCATTTTCGTATTGGCGGCAAGGGTGACCAGCGACTAAATTTATACCAGTGATTTGTAACTATAAAAGCAACCAAATACATAAAAATCATCGCTGGTTGTCAATGCCGCCAAGTTCAAAAACGAAAAAAATCGTAAATTTTGATCAAATTTCTGCAACGTCAACGTCAGGGAAATGACGCCATAGACGCGCGCCATTTTCCCCGGATTTTCCAATCAATTAACGAACATGTGTACAATGGTATAAAATAATAATAATATTTGGTTAAAACTCGCATCGTACTTTATCATTCTCCACGCAATATTATTTTAGTGCAGTCTAACCGTTACATGCAGTGATAGTTCTCTCCCCTTCCATAGATGGCGTGAGTGTCGCTGTATTACATGTTTTTTGTAAACACTGCATTAAAATATATGGTTTTGTAGTAATATTGACATCGATCGCAGTATGATCTGGTTGTTATCGAGTGCTATAATTAAAACGAACAGGTAAGTTGTTGTTTATATTTTCTGTCATCACACTGCCACTGTAAATAATACTAAATATCGGGATCTACGTAGGTTGAAATTACCCAGAAGTGTAGGCCTACAAACATCGTTTGTTTGTTTGTACATGGTGTTGGATTTATCTAGGATCGTGATTTGTGTCACGGACATCCATGATTGGCTCCAATCTAGACTAAATAATTTTCAAACACAATTATTACATCGGCATTAATTCGATGAGACATCATAACAGTGTAGTTCTAGCCATGCCTATAGCCTACGTGATATATTCGCTTGTGAGATTCCTGGGTACAGTGGGTAGAATGGCCAAACTACAGCTTCTTTTATAATAGCCTAAATAGGTATATGTTATTTTGCCTCTCAATCGTGTTTGTTTACCTCGAAATGAAAGTACATTCCAGATGCTTGTATTGACATTCATTGCGTCATATATGACGTCATGACTTAGAAATATTTAGGTCGTCCAAGGGACACAATCCTTACACTTTTTAGAGAACAGATATAATTCAGTTATCCCCCTTATTATCGACCGACACTCAGAACCGTCATGATGACGTTCACTTGTGGCTCGGCGCTCGACTTGAGCACCATTTTTTCCTTATAAATAATACACTATTTGTTACGACTCAACCTTTGATCATTCACTTGAAGCAGACTCTCTAACTCTAGGATATTGCAGTTATTCTTAGTTTAAACAGTTGCTATGCAAAGTCTTTATTTGCCAATCAGCTATCTGCCGAAATAAGGAACGGCATATGAGTGTCTCAATCTGTATTTGAACCCGGGTCGGCTGCTTGCGAACCACGGGGATGTATAAATTGCAAAACAATTGAATACTCAATAATGTGGCTAATTGCTTTAAATTAAGGCAGAACGAGCTGTTTAACACTTGTTAATGTATATAGACATTGACAAAGTCACATATTTTTCAGGTAATCCATTTTGTTCTTCAACACACAAAGAAAGTGCGAACTATGTGGAGAGTACTGTGCTCCGTCACAGTCTCACAGGTAATCATTCTGTTTCATCTGTAAGTTTCGATTTATGAATCCATCTCCGGGTGTTTGTCAAATTATGGTGAGAAGTGTTTTAACAAGCGTTGTCCTTAATGTTGGCAGTAGAAAGAACACGTCGCACAAATAAAAAAGATGAATACATATGCCTAACGCACATCGATTGCAGCGAAAGTGACGCATACATGAAATGTGCTACAACGTGTCTGCGCACTCCCAAAAATGTACCGAAGATATATCAGTAACCTTGCACGGATTCCTACGTGTTACCTATGTTTTAGCATGTAGACAACACGGCTCTTATTGTGACCGCTGCTATACTGTAAAGTATAGATATGACAACTGATAATGAACTGGTTGACCAACTTAACTCAGACAATTCTCAGACACTTCTTATCGTACCAATATCTATATCATACATGTTATATTGGTGCTGCAAAATCAAAGTATTTAATATGTTACCCTGCCGATGAACTGTGTAATTTGCAAGTTTATACGAATATGTGGCTAGTCATATTTTTGAAAAAAATATTTGTAAGTTATTTATTTCTTTTCAGACGCGTTGACGCTGGTGGAACTATTTGGATTTGCTCCTTATTGATGAGTCTTGAATCTACTGGATGCTGTCAAAATATGCTAAGTCCACAGGTTTAATATTGTA
This sequence comes from Spisula subtruncata, assembly GCA_963678985.1. Taxonomy (NCBI): domain Eukaryota; kingdom Metazoa; phylum Mollusca; class Bivalvia; order Venerida; family Mactridae; genus Spisula; species Spisula subtruncata. The sequence continues at coordinate 14,137,651 of OY787666.1, read as the reverse complement.
ATGCAGAACTCCATTCACATGTCTTTAGTGCCAGTAGTGAGGAGGATTAATCTTCGAATAAGTTATATACAATCAACTATAGGGACTGAGAAACAATGCCGGATAATGGATAAAACAGGTTCTGTTAAAACCAGGGTACTTCAAATAGAAATACAGTGGCATTTTGCCGGGATCCGACGAACAGTGCTGGTTAAATCATAGTTCGGGTAGAATCAGGTTCCGGACAAACCAGGTTATATTGTATTTGTTTGAAGTGTGTCATTATTATAGTACATGTGTATAAACAAAATTGATCATCACTCATATCAGAATGTTATGAAGTTAACCAGCAATAAATTATAGCAAACCAGTGTATCTCGTTAGTTATTATTTGTAGTTGAGAAAGTATCCATAATTAGTTCAAATATATTCTTATGGCGAAGAAAATTTGAAAATATGTGCAAGTTTCTTTGCAATCAAATCATAAATGAAACCATTTTCATTCTGACGCTATCCTATTGGCAATTGTTTATTGCTGTTCTCACTGTTTATGACTGTAACCTCAGAGGAAAACATAAGATATTCATATCGGTCACAAGCTTGAATGGAAGCCATCGCTCATGTCTACGTAATTGTTATGAATTGGTTCAAATTCAATCAAAAATGGAATAGCTATAGTGAAGATTCTTTAAAAGGCCTAAACCAATCCCAACAGAAGCCTAGAATCCAGTTTGGTCAAATAGGTTACCATGGTAACCAAATAAAAACAACTGTCAAAATGTTACTTTGAATATGTATGAACACTCTCATGAAAAAAAACTTATTTTCTACAAAATATGAAAAATTATTTTTTTTTCACAATTTCGGCAAAATATTGTTTTCGTTGTTATGGTTACAGTTACAATGTTTAAAAACAACTTGAAATGTAAAATACTGAGGAACGTCTTAAAATTTATTTCGAGCGATATGCAGCTGCAAGTAAAGTGTTAGGTAGAAAAACCCCTGATGAGGTTTCGTAAATAATCGTTTTGGACATTATTTAAAACTGTTACCATATAGCAACCGAAATGAAAAAAATCGTAACAAATGTCAGTATAATTGCTTTGTATGATTATATGGACGCACACCTCCTTTTCTTTTAAAGATTTTGAAAATATAAGCAATTTATCATTTTTTTACAAAATATTCAATCCGTTGCCATGGCAACAGTTGAATAACAATTTCTTTAAAAAATGCCTTTTTTGAAAAACATTTGAACAATTGATATCACATTATCATTTTCACAGGATTTCGAAATGGGGCCATTTTTTACCCTTCGTGGCTCTACCCCTTTGACAATGTTACTGTCAAATTGTATGTTGTTTCAATTTTCACTGTATGTCGCTTCATGTATGATATGAAAATGTTTGGCGGGTGACAAATCAAACCAAACACTCGATAGGAAGACTAGAGTTAACAAACAGTCGGTAGGACAACGTTCAATTTGATAGGATTCCGATCAAAAGGCGGATGAAAGCATTTATCGAAACTCATTTGTAGGACAAATATAAGTATTCGTCTTTTAGTATGACCCATATAAAACAAATTTAATATAACTTAGATCAAACTATATACAATTTTGTATGACAGACATAGAATATTGATAGAGCACAGATCAGACATCAGCCCTGGTAGGAAACATGTACGACAATTCTACGATATGATATTAATCTTATATTACATGTATGCTGGCAACAATCCACAAAATTATACCGTACAATTACTATATTGTCTCATGTAAATAAAGATACTATCAAACATTATGAATTGCGTCCACATTGAAACAATTCGATATGTCGTTCATGCAGTACAATCTCATCATTTCAATCATTTTGTTTTGACATTTCTATAAAGCGGTGTCCTGAATTTAGATAAAATACTTCAGCCACAAAGTAAATGGATGAGTTCTCTTGAAATGCCATGCCTAATTTTCTTTCCTTTATTGTTAGAACAATTTTACGAGAACAGTATTATTGAAATAGAAACGAAGACTATAATTTGAAAAAGCAGAATTCTTAATGAAATTGAAGACTCTGTGTATTCAAACCTCGATAGGTTTTTATTTTTGCCTTCCTGATGTTTAAGTTAACAGCTTTGTAGTACTATAAAGGAAGTGTGTCATTTGAGAAAGAGAACGTTTAATGTAGAGTTTCCGTAAGATTTCTTCTTGTTTCACTTCCTACTCCATTGACAATGTCTTATTCGCGTCCGACAGGAGTACTTGTACGTCGTGGAGTAGTGGGCAAACATGTGGTTAATACAATGGACAAAACATTCTCTGGCGATCACATTCGCCACAACTTCATGGAGTTTCATTTACGTGTATATATGCCTGCTACATTTTAGCACCAAGTTGACTGTCAAATGATTTCTATTTCTGTTCATATGATATGCTCTAATTGAAATATGTCCGTCAAAGTGATGTAACTCGATGTATGTTATATAATCATGGATACAAATAGGGCGAAAAGAATTCTAAACATATTTATGTCAACGTAATCCCATTACCTACTTGGCAAGCTAGAAACAACCTGTACATTATTTATAATATTATTAACTGTATATAATTACCAACTGTTGATATTAACTGTTGATACTTACTCTAGAACTAGAGCATAAACTGTGAGAAATATATTATACAATGATATTATCATATCAGCATCAGACTGCCAGACATTTTCTCAGCATTTTTAAGGAAAATCTATAATGAATATTTGGGAAAGACATTTAGCTAATTACAAAAAATGTACAATATTATTCCAACTATAATGGATAAGGGATTTAATGGCATCTCATTTCTTAAAAATAATAGGTTATAATAAATTTTGTAAATTGATAATTTATCGATGTTGGTTATAAACACATAATAATTGTTTCATTTATGTAATTTACGCAGAATATTATATAGTACCTATCAACGAAGGAAAGAAGAACATACTTGTGATATAATATAACCTAATTTCAAAAGTTATGATTGATTTTATTATTTGGTATATCGTAAATAGAAATTTCTATACTCGTTTAAATAAGATGAATAATGTGTTTTACAACTAACCTAATAAACATACATGTATGATTGTGTTATAATACATGTAACGACTGAATGTTTCCTTACATCAGCTCAAAAGAAGTCCATCATTCAGTCCAAAATGTAAACACCAGCCCGAACAGCTCAGCATCTGTTTTATTCGGTGTAATATTACAATATATATAGGCTTTTAAGATATAGGTTAAGTTATGTTTGTTTATGTTATGATCTTCAGATTAGCGTGTCGATTCCAAGAGAATAAAAACTTCCCGCATAGCGTGGAAAAAACATCCGTACTAAGCACTGACACGTCTATTGATAAACTAAAAGATATTTATAATTAGAGATAACACTTCAAAAATAGCATCTAAATTAGCGCTGAGCTCACACGTGAGGCTTAAATAACATCTGACATTTCCAGGAACAGTGAATCATTGCGCTCGAACAGTTGACATTGCAGGTAACAGAGTAAAGCACCTGCTTGAATATGTAACGGAATACTAAATTGAGCGCAACCATCCCATCGAGTGGTGATTGGTTTTTGTTGATAAAGGTTACATGTAAACGTTGCCTGGTATTAGTCGATACATATATTTACAGGCTTGTTTTTTTAAAAACGGGGTTTTAGTGGTTGTATTTATAAATAAATACTTTTTAGTCAATTGATTCTATTCCCAGCTTAACCAATGGTTTTGATTTCATCAAATCCTGAAAGCAGGCATAGCTTTACTTAGACATGTTCATCTATTTTCACAATCTCACAACATCTAGTTAATGTAGAAAAAACATATCAAACCAGGATGATATCAGTGCGTGTATCCATCATTATCAATACTCGACTGTCAAACAAGTAGTGGAATCAATTCCAATTCATCTAGTTGGAACCACACTTCAGACTGCTCAGACTCAATAGATACATAATATGTTTGTGTCGGAAACATAATAACACTCACAGCTATGGTAACAACCACCTTTTGACAAAGGTCACTATAACCATGCATGTCTGAAATAAATGCCTGTTAGTATAGGTCACATGACAACAAAAACGAGGCGTTTTTGTGTCCACAGGTTGTCTTTACGACATGATTCACTACTATTATCTGTTTTCGAAACTCACCTGATGTATACAAATACGTTTGGGAATGTTATGAGGAACTTAATTCGACAAACAAAACCCCTTTTATAATTAACCTGATTCGAACCAATTATCCGATTACATGCTGAACACATTGACTGATTATTCTAAATGGATTTCTATCAGCAGATCTAAGATGAACATTTTATTTCCTACCAGATTCTTAATTGGCTAAAAGTGATCATAAATGTTTTAGTATCATATATACTTTAGTCGGTATGAACGTGTATATCCATAGGATTACGCACATAATTCGAATATATTGTAATTCCAAGCAAACTGTTGCTGTCGCATTAAGTGAATTATTAATGTATACGTTGGAACTAGCCGACACATTATCACCACGAAATCTGTTCATACACGAGAGAACGATTCCAAAATAGAATCTAAATCAATATAGATGTGGTAATTTGTACCAAATGGATACCATACAGTATGCCGCCTGCTCTGAGATATTACAAGTAAATTGAACTCGTATATTCTAAAACATGTAGTCATCATGACTAGGCGAATGTTCATTTTGCAGACTACCATAGTACAATATGTAGTGATAGAACAATTCAAAGCAAAGAATTCCCAGTTTACAGCTTCCTTAAGTGTTTAAACATTGATATGGTGTCTATTATACTGACATTAACTGTTCTACAATGTCCCTGGTATGTCTTATTAGTAGAAGTATAGCAAAAACATGTGTTTGTTTTGTTATATTTAATGTATTTAATTCAAAAAGTAAGCAATAGCTACACATCATACCAAAAGCATTTTATTGGCGATATAAGCCGTTAGGAATGAAGTGTTGTTGCAAATAGTTCTTGACAATGGATTAGTAAGTCGGAATAACGTGAAAAGAGTGACTAATATTAGTTTTGAATGCGTGTCGTATTAATATACCTTAACGAAACATTAGTAAATTAATATACTACTGATTTATTTTTCGGATACCAAATTATCAATAGAACATTGCAAGTGAATTCACTCACTTGGTGTTATAAGGAACTACAAGTCGATATATTTGACAATACTAGATTATGCATTCTGGATTATGAGGGCTTTTTGACAGAATGAAAGTAGTTTGGTTGAAATTTGATTAAATCTAGATAGACGGAGGGGGGATTGACGAAGCTATAGTCTTGGTTTCAGTGTGATTTTTTCAATCTACTAGATGTACAAATGCAATATCTTTGATTTGTTTTCTGTTGTTGGCTACTGGTTAAGGACAAATGACACACATATGAAATGGATTGATCAATACATGTAAACTATTTGATCTCTATGAATTTATCACGAATATTTGAGATACAAAAGCACGAGATAAACATATATAGACAAATACTTTTCAAAATGTCTTTCAATCAAGATGATGACCAAACTGCATTTTTGCTTACAGTATAAGCTAAATCTGCTGAACAGTACTAAGTGGATTAACGTGAGAAATAAAACTCGTTCCTCAACGGTTGTTTCGACTTTGAAACAAGGCAGAACTAATGCCATCATTTGGCCATCATTTTGGTTATCGGAAACATTAGAGGATTTTATACTGACACGCATGCATGCTTATATTTACCTACTTTATTAGAATAGTTAATGAATACTGCCTACATTTTGTACTTACTTTGTCTTAGGATTATATTCCGTGCTGTGCTGTTCTGAAAATAGAAGAGAGCATTATATGTATATTTATTTATTTCGAATGGATATTTAACATAAGGTATGTTATCAACCAAGTGTCAAGTAACAACACAATGGACTTATCCGATGCACCGTATGAAGATTAGCTAAAGTACACGCATACCGTACCGTTCCAATCCGTGCATTATCCGCGGTTTATTTAACTTAGATTAGACAGACAGGGATATGGCAGTTGAGAAACAGGCCTGCATTCTTTACGCAGCACGATGCGAACCACTGCTGTGTGGATTGATTGGAACGTTACGTCAAAACAATATAATCTAATTGAAGACTACCATAACGCAAATATAAATGAACAGCTGTTAATTTTGTCTCAGATTAATAAACTACAGCAAGCAATGTCTGGGAAGTGCATTATATCGCTCCTTACGCTATTGAGTACAGTGGTGAACATAGTTAAAGTAATGATTGGTAAAGTCTTTGTCTTTTTGGTTGAGAAACGTGTTAATAAGATCAATAATGAAACTGTTTGGTTCGTCCAAGTAGCCAGTGACATAAGAACATTGCAATGTACATTGTAAACGAGAAAGTAGCATTGTCGAACGAGATAGCACACTCGCAGCAATACAGGCGAAAACAAATTCGTACCGGCATTTTCATTACAAAAGCTTACAAATCATAACAACTCCTATGTGACGATTGATACACGTATCATCATGAAAGAGGTTACGATGGTGATTAATACAAGCTATGTAACTCACAATCGATGTCAAAAGAAAATTACTCAACATCAAACTGTAATACTGAACTGAGCAGCGAATGCGTATTGAAAGACATAACATACGGTCCACAGGAATAAAATTAATCATAATAGAAATGTTAGAACATAGAAAACTAATTTATTCATCATTCAAATGTCAAAATTGGTGGCAGTCAATATAATTTTGGCGAAGCAATAAGCGTAACTATCTCTCTTGCGAGTTTATTACACAAAGACCAGAGTGAAATAAAATACTTCACGAATGAATTTCTCTAGTTTTTACTTGGCACATTGAAACACTATGACGTGAGTAAACATACTCCCTGAAGTAACAGTGTAGTTATATTACATGACTATCAAGGAATGCTGAACGTAACGTGTCATACTTGTCATTTACAATGACAACAGGAAAACGAAACATCATCATTTCCGTTACCTATTACATTTTGTAATTTCTACTTGATCACACTCGCAATTTTTTTCCGGAATGGATTGGAAGATGATGCACTTTACTCATCTTTATTGACAATATAACGAGCAACGTGCAAAGCTGTTGATCCCCTAAACAACCTACGAACTATGGAAAATTACTTGTATAACTGCATAATGCGTGTATTGCTTGTATAGTTTAACGCCACAGATTTCGTTTTAATAGGTGATTCCACAGGGGAGTTCATGTCATTTTACCAATGCAGATTTATAGCAAATACCATGACGCGTTGCATTGCTAATATTACCAATGATACTGCAATGGCTTTTTTACTAAACTGGCTGGATATGAGAGAATGATATTTATTTTCAAGACGCAAGTTTCTTGACATGTGTACTATACAAAATTCCGCGACGTCTTCTTACGAGGTAATCTTATCGAATCTGTACATTTTCATACAATGTAAACACAATTTATATGCGACAATTCGGTAAAATTTTGTAAAATAACATGTTTGTAATGTCGTAAATTCGTGGATTAGAAAAAAATACATTGTTTTACATTGTCAAATTAATATATCAGCGGAAAACTAACTTTCACATCTAAAAGCAACCATCAATGATTATAATGGATTCAACAGATTTCATGATTGCAGCTGACAGCCGTTGACAGGACACATTGTTTGAAATATAGATAACATCTTAAAATCATCGATACTTGTAATGTAAGTATTTTCCAATAGAAATTTGATACATTTTCCCATTCAGCTTCGATTGATTTAGTAAGATCAGACGCAGTACCAGAGCAGTGCCAGAACATGGACATATCGAGAAATGGAAAAACGAACCAGAATGCGATTGAAGTGAGAGAGAGAGTGTAGCGATTGTAATCAGAAGCCTAAAATACACTCTCGGACTTACGTGATGATGTAATTTGATATTTTTCAACCAATCACATGCATGTTAAACAGTTTGCAGAATTCAATACTCAATAACTAATCATAGTCCATGAAGTTAGAGGTAATAGAAGATTCGGCATCAGCATATGTGACTGTAATGTACCTTAATGATGCATTATATGCTCAAAATGTTGCATTTTTTTTTATTTATGACCTCCAATCGAACACATTTTCTACATCTGTTGCACAATATGAATAATAATGACTTATGTAGCATTTAATATATAAACTTCCATTTCATACTAATCGATGATTTTATTATTTTGGTCAATTGACTGCGAAAACAAGATGTTACCTAAGTTTAAGGTCTGGTTTTGTTCCAGAACAATTGTCGATATAGCAGCCCAATATGTCAACAGCCGTTCATTTGTTTACGCAACACATGTCAGTCATGGACAGTAAAAAAGCGGCTTCCATTAACTGGAAAATGTCGAGCAAATAAACACCGTTCACTACCATTATTCTCTGCATTTTATTATTGTGAATTTTCTCCTTAACTGTTTATTTAGGAAAGTCCAATGATGTGACTCATAAAATATTCCACATTCTCTCTAACATAAGCTTGATGAAGGAAATTTGTTACAATGAAGGGTATTGGAAAGACATATAATGGAATCGATTTATAATATTTGAACATTATTAGTGAAGCAACCACTCTGCAACATTCAGAACTGTCAGGTATAACGCCTGTGTCAAACTGTAGCTATGTAGCCGTCCTCCGTTGATCGCAAGTGTCGCTACCTCTCTTGTCAATCTTATTGAATGGGGCGGATTTATTGTGATCAAATACAAACACGCGTAATCACAGAAATCACCATCAGTGTGTACCTCTGAAACATATTCATTCGTTTATAATAACGCATACTTTGTTCAAATGGTTTTAAATAAAGATTCTATTTATTGTTTCCGTCGTTTAAATGCTTTTACTCCAATTTAATTCCGCTTTCGAAGCAGTTAGAACAAAATAGAAGTGTACAATTTTGGCATTTTACTTCGTTTTACATGATTTATAGTTTCAATAAGCACTGAATTAATTTATTCTTCCAGAAGACGATTTAATTTTTCTGCTTCTACGGGCTACGCTAGACCATAATGTAGTAAGCATTGCCGTTATGCCCCATATTGACTGAATTTCTGACATTTTTTCAACTTTTACAAGCAGTTAAAACTTATTGAATAATAAAGTTATTACAGACAACTACTTTTAAATGTCCCAGATAGTCAATTTCTTACACATGGAATCGTTTTAGTATTTTTCTCTCTGAAATTAAAACACATTGGGAGATTAATAAATTACGCTGTAAATTAGACCGTCAGGCGTTCTTGTTCCATTTGAACAACACTATTGTTGTTTGTTCAGTCGATTTGGGAAAGGTCCCCATTTTTGATCGGTTGTGGACATTTTTTCTTAGAAATGACTTTTACATGCAGAAACATTGTAGCGAACTCACGCTAGGGCATAATAATAATGGTTGATATTTTTAGAAATTCACTAAGGACACAATACGAATAACGGTTAAAATAAACACACGCATACAGATGAGGTATACAAACGAATTGGTCATTTTGTCAAATGACTACTAGCATTCATCATCCATAGGTTGTATACATCTTATATTTGTCTTATCAACTGCCATAGATTATGGAAATATACACTTGTTAAATGTTATAAGTAAACAAACATGTAATGCGTATATCTTGTTTTATTATACATGGTGTCATGTTCATTTTTTGCATGTCTTCATGCGAGTAGTATAGCTGGAATATCAGATAATTCGATGATTGTTATTTGTGATTACACCTAGGCGGGGTCTTGATTCCAATTTCATCGTTCTCTTGTGCCCGAAACAAAACGTTCGTCAGCAGAAACCAACAACATTTCTAACACAACCATTACAGAAGCACGTAATAGAAATTAAAACAACTCACAGAAAAATACAAATAAACATGACGACATGACGACGATTGATCTGTCTCAGTTTAAATGTATCACACATTCACAATTGTTGTTATTGACAAATCTTTGTACAATCAATTCATTCTGACAATCTATAATGTTGTATTAAGTGTTAGCTGTCTGGTTGATTCCTTTAAGAATAGCTCGGAAACACTTCACAGAACGTTTGTCTTCTCACTTAGGGAACAGATTATTTTGGACACATACTAGAATAAGTGTCAATTCCCTTAAAAAAGAAACACTTTGATAAACGTCAGAGTTAAGCACAATGCTGGCTTAACCCGTATGATAGATAAGACAAACACAAGAATCGAATCACTAGTATCAAGAAGGATAACAAATTGTTTTATTAGCATCGTTTAATAAAACTGTTTACAAAAATGCATAACACCGCGACAGATGCCAAGCGGATACGGCGCCCGCCTTGAAAGGGATGTCGAAGGTTCAAATTCAGGCTGATGCTAACATTTTTGTAATACCAACAGCTTGTTAAAGTATGGTTACCGTGTTGGATTGTTAATTATGTCGCTTTACCTTATGACTGACTTCGACCTTGCGTGACTGACTTTGACCTTGCGTAGTCAGTCAGGCTTTAGGAAGTCGTTAGCGTTTGACTATGTCAAAATGGTAGATCATAATACGCAAGCTTTTCTCACATATGGTTAATATTCTTTATAAGTTCGGACCCGACGACCTCGAAGAAATGAGGCCAGACTGTCGTAAAATCTCACATTTTGAACTCGGCCTAATAGTTCTCATAAAGTAAGAAAGCAATGTCATCGACAGCGAAGTCATTCCGTTTTGATCAGACTAACCTTTTATATAATACTCTAATAAGTTTTACTCAAAGGAGTTCAAAGATCATTGAACGTTACAGTAAAAACAATTAACTGAATTCGGTAATAAAGATACACAACATTGATATAATTTACGTGAATATAATATAATTATGCTTTATTCTTGGCAACTCATTATTTACTGATTTAGCCTTATTAAGCAAATGTTATCCTGCAGCTTTATTAATAATGTTCCAATAATACCAACCACATGAGTCTATGTGTTTCTGGAGAGCGCTAATTATTAATATAACAACACTATTACTTTATACTGAATATATTACTTTGTTCTAGAGATGGCAACGGGTACCCGAGTACTCGAGTACTCGTTCAAACGTCCGAATATCGAATAGCAAAATCAGTATTCGAGTACTCGAAAAAAAGGTTAATCCTTTGTAATACAGAAGGTGTCCAAGAACTAAAATTACTATTAACAACGTGTCATCAATCTTTAATCAACGCCACGAGGTCGCTAATTGCAAGCGTAATCACAACACAGACCTGTCAATCTTCGCCTGTTAGTTAGTTTATGACACGTAGCTAATGGTTATTTTGTTGACATCAACCCGAGTAATTGTCAACAATTTTTAATTGGCAGTTATTGTTTATTGGCGATGACAATCGATTGAGAAATAAAAAATATTACTATTATTAAATCGTTCTCGAGCGTATAAATTAAAATACATATGAACGAACGATTACTCTGTGAATTTGTCACGCTTTGTAAATATTATGTCACCGGTTGATAAGAGTAGTTCCCCTTAGTTGTTTATTTGTTTTTATTTGATTTTCTAGTGTTATTGATTAATAAATAAAAGTTCTATTGATTTTACACTGTATTGTTTTTTGTTATACATTTTTATTATTTTTATTGTTTCATAGTTCTTCTACCGATCTATATTTGGTCGACAACTGAACAGAACGGACATGCAAACACGCGGTTGTATTTGAAGTTGAATACGCACGTTTGCAGAACAACATTTTTATTTCGCAAATATCATGGACATTTATTGTTTTCCGAGTACCCGAGTACTCGATCAGAAGAATGACCGAGTACTCGAGTACCGATTTCAGTACTCGTTGCCATCCCTACTTTGTTCCTATCTTCTCTCTATGATAGTTTTGGTCTTTAGCTCTACTTTGATAAACCAATATAATCAAAGTGATATTCCGCACATAGGCCTTACTATCTTAAGTATATCATACTCCAGAATCTGCTTATCCATGCATCTTGTTCGTCGACTTCTTACACACATTCATTTCAAATAGAACTTGCATCAGAATAACTAATTTATATTTTGTTAACTCGACTTCATAATTTCGATAAATACATTATTTCGAAACATATGTGACTGCGTCTGATAAAAGGGGGCTTATGGTATTATTTTGTCCGTAAAGAATTTTAAGGGTGTAGTAGGGGTAATTTTGTTTTAATCTTACAAACAACGACATCATCATGCTCACAAAACTTTATAACAAGTAACGTTGATCAATTGACGTTTTTGCTGGGCACAACGTCAAAGGCAACACGCCGCTTTTATCAGACGTCGTCACAGTTGCTTTCGAATAACTATTGTTTTGTTTAGTGAAATTTTAACCTTTATTTTGCACTGACTAGAAAACAGTTATTTATCAACCTGTGATATTGGCAAAGAAGAAATGGACAAAAGGCCAACGTCTCAGACAAATATAAGCTAATCTCAAATAGGTCATTCAAGTGAGCCTAGTGATTCTACCGATTGTAAAGTTGGTCTAGCAAGTAATAACAGTAACACTGATAACACCTCCATCAGCACAACCATCAAAATAACAATCCATTCTAGTATACGCAATCGTCTATTGACCTTGACTGCAAATGATCACCCAATGCTAATGGAAATGAAACCGTCACTTAATAAGAATGTGTCAATGATATTGTGACATCATAACTATCTTGGCCGCACTAAAGTATCGCATGAATCTTGAAATGTGTGAAAATTCATTACTTAATAGAAATGAACTGGAACTCATTGGTTGCGTGCGGCGGTATTTGCCAGAAATTGTGGACATTATACAATATCATACACGATTCCATAAAATTTCATTCAGTCTTTATACATACCCAATGTTTATAGGAGATAAACCATTAGGCTTCTATTTTTCAAGAGCTGTCTTTTCACATCAAACGTAGGGTTGAGGATAGAGTTATTAAGCCTAAAATAAAACCTATCTAAAATTGAAACAAAATCATATGTTATTTGTTAGATAAAAATAGTTTTTTATTATCTATATGGTAGTCATATGACAGTCATTTTCAGTTCTATTTTAAAGCGTGTCAAACCTGACTTTAATTACAGAATCGCCTCATGCTGTAAATCCTATTCCTTTTTCCTAACAGTAAACCAAGCTTAGCAAATAGCAAAACATATCCATAAATGTTAATATTCATACAGCGTCTTCCAGACTGCCAGATATCGTGCTGTGTAATAGTCACTCTTAAATAAATACAGATGTGATGGAATAAAAACATTATCATTATTCTCTTTTTTATTTGTCTAGTTCACAATTGAGCCAAGTACAAAATGGGGTGCAAAAATATGAGTTACTAGTAATATATGAAGAATTTTTATGTGATTCAACAAAAACAGGAACACCAACAGCCCTTTGGGATGGTAAAACCGTCTACTACATTATTACATTTGTAACTTAAACACATTACCGGATATTACCAGTATAACTTGTTATATACAATGTCTGCTACTATCGCAAACTGTTTGTCAAATACGAGCTGAAAAATGATTTATGATTAATCTCTTGGTCTGCTGGAGTACATACAACATTAAGCAAAAAGATGGAAAGTTCACGTATGCTCTTATTTATTCGTTTTAAAGCCGTTTCTTAAAGTGTTTCCCTATCTTATACGGTGGCCCATTCACATATCCAGTTTTCCTTGACTGTATCCTAATCAACAGTACTAACTTGCCCTCTGAAATGTGAACAAGCTAAGGAAAATCAGCATTGCTGTCAAATAATAGTGATAGGGTATATACACTGTTGTGATCGAGGACTCGAAACTGAATCCCCGGGTTGCAATTATCGCGCGGTAACTAACCACTGGACTATGCTCCCGATTTTTGAGATACTCTCTAGTAGCAACTATGATTGGATGACAGTGGGTAAAATGTTTGCCTTTATCCCATATATTGTAGTGTGTTTGTTGCCATAATTATAATTAATAATTGTACTCCATGTTGGAAACCATTTTAACTTGACCTGACATTGCTTAAATGTCCGTGTTTGAAGTCATCAATGTGTATTTCGTGCATGAAGTCATTATTTATTTTAATTAACATTCCTGCTTAAATTTAGAATGAAAACAAAACCCCGGCAAATCTTAAAAATAAAGGTATGAACAATAATCTAAAACAAACAGTAATTTTGACCTCATCTGAACGCGTCTTCTATGACCTAGATTATCGTTAAGTCATTTAAACCAACGCCTACGCATAGATCAAGTTTCAGTCTCATTTATAAGACAATAACAGTGACATAGAAATGACTCTGGACAAGACAGCATAGATATAGGCAGATAAAATAATTAAATAGGGCAATACGTGTTTAAATTTTATTTATTGATCTTAACGGGCATATATACAGTAGATAGAATCCACCAGAATAATGTTTGTTAACATGCATCACCATCAAATAATATCACAGTATAGGATAGATAGTGAACCATATTGTTATGTACAGTTCATTCATGTATATCGCTGGCTTAGAGTTACATCAGTCAAATCAGTCAGTTATGTTTGAAAAAAGGAATTTTATTTATTCATTCAAACAAATTATCATATTGTAAAAAAACATATTGCATATTCACTGTTATTTCAAGCAATAATTTTGTTTCATAATAAAAAAGAAAACATATATTATCGGGGTGTATAATAAGTTCAGCACCAAATCATTCTATAGTACACATCAAAAAAGGTATGAGCAAATCCGACAGGGAAGGTAGCTCTCAACCTAACCAGCCGAGCACAGAAATCAGAAACACCACGACACAACTACCATGAGCAATGCCCACAGAAACCCATGCCAAAAACGGCTACCAAATGAGACACAACAACCCCGGGGTGTGACCTAGTTTAAAACACAAGGACAGTGACCTAACGTTATGCAAACTAAAGAGGCACAACTACGACTTAATATAGTTAAAATAATGGGCAAGGTAGGAATGGGATGGGAAATAATATTACATATTCCTAGCAACTACATTGAGCAATGCCCACACATAAGTCGAAGAAACAATTAAATATCCAAGTCCCCGCCGATAAAATGCAGGAAAACCCACATTCACAAAGAAATTATATAATAGCGGTTATTACCAAATGAAACGCAGCCAATATTCGACCAAGTTTCCCAAGGCCCCACTGCACGGCAAACCAATCACACAAATCCGTGCCAATTGTTCACACCAAAACATAAAATCAGCAGTAACGTTTTAGCATCTGCTTTGTTATGGTGCATTAATACAATATTTCACAGGCTATCAAAATATAGGCTAAGTTATGTTTATTTGTATAATGTTTTAGCGATTAGCTTGTCGATTTCTTGAATAAAACACTTCCCGCCAAAAAGCGAGAAAAAAACGTTAATAATGTGCATTGACACGTCTATTGATAACCAAATAGCATTTACAATTAGCGATAACACTTGAAAGTAGCATCTACATTTGCAATCAACTAACATATGCGGCTTACATTTACACCTGTCATTACCAGGAACAAATTGAATCATTGTGGTTAAGCTGTCCACCTTGTCTGAAACGAAGTCAATTACCTTCTTGCATTTGAACAATATATTAAATTGAGATAACTATTACATAACGGTATCCGTATTAAGAGTCTAAGAACGAATTTTCAAATTCCAGAGGGGCTTAAATATGAAAAGGTTGGTTGGTGATCGGTTTATGGTGATGCGATAACTTGTAATTGGTGCCTGGTTGTGTAGTGACATATGTCGATACATACAATATGCATCGCAATATATATAGTAGTTTTCTCGTTAGTCAAATAGGGCCCAGAATTACTCATTATGTTGTCATACCACCTTCATAGATGTTTGTAAAGAAACGTGTGAAAAAGTCCTGAAAACATAAATCCGACATGTACAAACCCTTCTTACATTTAGTCAGATTCAAATTATTGATCAGATTAAATGCTAAACACTCACTGATTATTCTAAATGGATTTCTATCAGCGGATCGCAGATGAACAATTTATTTCCTTCCAAATCTAAATTGGCTCAAATTTGGCGTACATGTTTCAGTACAAAATGTATCTACAAATTATTTGGTTCGCATGAGTATATTTATAGGATTCGCATTTAACTCGAATATATTGTAATTCAAAGCAAAGTGTTGCTGTAGCATTAAGTGAATAATTAATGTATACGGTGAAAGCTTTATATACTAGCCGACACATTATCACCACGGAATCTGTTCATTCACGAGAGAACGATTCCAAAATAGAATCTGAATCAATATAGATGTGGTAATTCGTACCAAATGGATACCATATGCCGACTGCTCTGGGATATTTGAAGTGAATTGAACTCGCATATTCTCATAAATGTAGTAATCGGGACTGGGCGAGTATCTTACATACATGTACCTACTGCAGTATTTTGAAAGAACAATTCACAGCTAAGATTATACAAGTTTTCAAGTTTCTTAATTGTTTAAATATTGATAATGCTGTTAAACGGATGTTAGATCTTTTTGTTACCCTTATGTCACGTGTTAGGAATAATCTTTTTTCTTTTTCAAAAATTGTTTTTGTTACTAGTCGATACACTTGACACTGATACATGTAGAATATGTGTTAAGGCTATTAAGGGGCTTTTGAAAGTATGTATGTTTTTTGGTTGAATTTTTATTACACTAAGATAGGTGTAAGGGAGAAGTCATGAATATATTGTCTGGATTTCAGTTTAAATTTGCATTTCAGTCTACTACTCGTAGATGTTATATAGGGTGAAACAAAATGTAAATTTTCAAGACTTATTTTTTACATGATATTTGTCAAGGAAAACAGACACACACATGAAACTGATTGATCGATAAACCACTTTATTTCTAGGACTGTATCTCTAATTGATACAATAATTCAGCGCAAGACATACATATATAGGAAAATACGTTTCCAAATATTCTTTCAGTCAATATTACCAAGTAGTATTCTTGCCCATCTGCTAAAAGTGCTCATTAGTTCTGAGTAGAAAATAAGTCAGGACTACAATTATTTTCCGAAATGTGAATCAAGACAGCAATAATGTTTATAATGCTCGTCATTTTGATTATCGGAAACAAAAGGGGAATTTATACTCACACGCATGCATGATTAGATATATTGACCTACTTCATTACTTAGTTATTTGATATCACCTTCATTTTGTACTTACTTCGCTTATGAATATATTCCGTGCTGTGATGTTCTGAAAATAGAAGAAGAGATTACATGTGCATTTATTTCTTGTCAATGGATATTTAACATAAGGTATGTCATCAACCGAGTGTCAAGTAACAACACAATTGATTTATTGAAAATTGACTAAAGTACACACGTACCGTACCGTTTCGTACCGTTTCGTACTAAGATATGTTAATTAAATAACACTGTAAGTAATGAAAAATCTTCATGTTTTCTATGGGTTAGGCAAGGAGAATCATTATCACCCTTCTTGTTTTCTATGTATTTGAATGATATTGAGGAACATTATATTTTGAATTGTTTTAGTGGTGTAGATATAGAGTATTGAAGTTGTCTTTATTACTGTATGCTGATGATATTGTTAGACAGAGGTTTGTTATTTTTGGAAGATAGTTGTGATAGATGGAAACTCACTGTTAATATTAATAAGATAAAAGTTATGGTTTTTTAAACGTAAGGTAGACTTCGAAAAAAAAGTATCATTTTCAAGGGAAACAAATAAGAGATAGTCAAGACCTTTACATACTTAGGAATTGTTTTCACTGTTGGAGGTTCAGTTGCAACAATGTTCGAAACATTGGCAGGCATCGCCTCAAAAGCAATTTTTGAATTAAATTCTTACTTGATTAAATTCCCTACCATGAATATAGAGAGTAAACAAGATCTTTTTGATAAATTAATTTTATCCATTTTAAATTATGGCTGTGAAGTTTAGGGACTAAATAACTATATGATTTTAGAAAGAATACACTTAAATTTTTGTAAGAGAGTACTAGGCGTAAATACTCAAACTCAAAATAACTTCATTTATGGAGAACTCATAAGAACCTCATTACTAAATATTAGAAGTGTACATTTACTACTATTATTCGAATAATAAATTAATTTGCTTGGATCTCTCGCTGTTTCTCTATGTATTGTTTTTTATTGTTTATTTTTTCTTTGTTATACTGTATTAAATTGATGCTATGTTTAGATTGTACTAAACTATTTATTAAATGCATACATTGTATATATGAAAGGGAAACCCTAAACTTTGAGAAAAAAATGTATGTATGTATAATTTGAAATATTTGTAACGATTATATACTTACTATGTTTTTGACCACTCTGATGTATTGATGATGTAAAATTGTTCTATACTCATGGATTTGTATATATCTATTGTATTTGGAAATAGACTATGTCCGCGGTTTATGTAACTATGATAAGGCACACATGGGTATGACGGTTGAGAAACAAGCTTACATTTCATACTCAGCAAGATGCGAACCACTGCTGCGATGATTGATTGTAATGTTACGTCAAAACAATATAAGTTAATTGAAAACTGCCATAATACAAACATAAATGAACAGCTGTTCATTTTTTATCAGAATATTAAACAAGAGCAAACACTGTCTGGGAAAGTCATTGTGGGGATCAATACACTATTGTGTAAAGCGGCGAACACAGTTAAAGTAATGATTGGTAAAGTATGTGTCTGTTTGATAGAGACAATTGTAGTAAGATCAACAAGTGAGATACTGGTAGGTACATCCAAGTAGCCTTACCATAACGGCATTGTAATGTAGATTTTAAACGAGAAAGAAGTATCATTGCGCGAGTCGGATGTTGACTGTATCATAGTAGGGTCGACCACGAATTGGTACCGGCATTCCTTATACAAGAGCTTATCACAATAACTGAGACCTATTTTCCATCTCTCATGCCTTAGTGACGATTAATACATCTACTATCATTAATGAGATTACAATGGTGAATAATATAAGCTATGTAAATCGTTTCACATTCGAGGTCAAAGAAATGGACTCAACAGCAAACTGTAATACTGAACTGAGAAGCAAAACTATGAACACAAACAAAACAATATAGGTCGTATTGATCGACATAATATATCGTCAAGAGGTTAATGAAATAAAACTAAAGTAACAGAATTGTTCTAACATAGAAAACCAATTTATTCATCTTTCAAATGTCAAAATTGGTGGCAGTCAATAACATTTTCGCGAAGCAATAAACGCAACTATCTCTCTTGCGAGTCGAATACACAAAGACCGCAGTGAAATAAAATACTTCTCGAGCGAATTTCTCCACTTATTTCCTGGCGCATTGAAACTTTATAACATGACTTAACATACTCCCAGTAGTTATATGACATGAATATCAAGGAATGCTAAACGTTACTCGTTATTTAGAATATCACTAGGGGAACGAAAAGAATAATTACCGACACCTATTAAATTCAACTCCATCACACTCTCACGTTTTGCTCCGAAATGGATCGCAAGATGCATGTACACATTTGTATTGATAATATAATGAGCGATGTTCAAGCATGCTGAATCCCAGACAACCATTCAAGTATGAGTAATTAAAATCGTCATCAAATGTTAAAACGCCGTGTACTAGTATATACAATGATTTCAGTAATGGGTATGCTAATAAATGTTCAGTGAAAATAATCATACAATGATAAAGAGCTTATTCTGACAGACCTTTGCCATGATAATTAAGATTACATGCATACGTAAAATAAAATATGAAGTAAAATAATACGTTTTAACATCAATACACAGTTGCATTTAATGATTTTTTTGGTCAGCTGTTCAAATTCTTTAGAGGGGTATAGAGCTAGATCTGATCATATTGTTAACAAAAGCTTCAAAAACTGAAAAAACAATTATGCTATTACATCCATTTTTCGCCTCAGTTTCAACGTAAACTCTCTTTATGAGTTATTGGACATGCAAACTGTCTATTTTTATACGAAAGTATTCTAGAACACCAAATGAAAGTATAAGCATCGTCTATTTTCGACGATTGAATCAAAGTACACGGAACTCATTCAAACTTTTAATTTTCAATTAAGGTGGTCTAGTATCATACTAAAAACGATGCAAGTAATATTTTGACATTAAATGACAGCTGGAATATAGCTATATACACTTTAAACAAAGTAATAATGCTAATAATAAAGGCATTCAGCAAATTGACGACACAATTTGGAGAACTCAAATATCGCAACAAAATTGTCAGATAATTTCGTGCTACGGGGCTACATGTATCGCAAGAGAGTTAACACTATTTTGCCAATAACGATATAATGCATGTATCATGTCGCGGCGCTTAAAGATATTACCAATAATGCTGCTGAACTGATACTTAAATCACATTGGCTTAATACGAGATACTATAATTGTTTTTAGTAAATATTTATATTGTATGCACATTATATTTGTATTGAACATAATTGCGGTTGTATCTTTGATACTTAGTCTGGTGATAAAGCAGTATGATTTTATGAAATCATATTTTCGCTGATGTAAAAATCGGCATATTGTGATTTCTACTTCAAACACAACGAATTTAATTGATTTTACAGCGGACAACCAACTTTCACCCATTTGAAAGCAATCATTAATAATCGTCATGGATTCAACAGATTTCAAGATAGCCACTGACTGGACACACTGCATGAAATAAAGATAACATCTTAAAAACAATAGCTACTTGTTATGTAAGTATTATCCAGTAGAAAGTTAGAGTAAGATCAGACACAGTACCAGAATATGAACTTATCGAGAAATGGAGAAAACTTTACTTAACAATTACGAACTAGAATTGGGATGAAAGAACATGATATCACTCTACCAATCACATGTCTGACAATTTGAAACAGTTTGTAGAATGTCAAATCAATATCAAATAGCTTATATCTTATTCCATGGAAAACTATAAATGCACATTTATAGAACAGTTTTAATATACACAAGACGAAATATCGCCTTGACCGACATACTAGGTTTTATAAAATACAACTAATATAGGGCAATAAAGTTATACGCAATGGGTGATTCAACATCAGCTTATTCGAGAAAAAGTCGACTGAAATGTACCTTAAGATTTTATTATATGCACAACATATTGGATTATGATTCAGTTTGAACGCCAATTGAACTAAAAGTCCTACATTTCTTTCACAAAATGAAAAATGATGACTTATACATTGTATAGAATTTTATATATTAACTTCCATTTTCATACTAATCGTTTATTTTATTATTTTGGTCCATTGACTGCGAACACAAGATCTTATCTAAATTAAAGCTCTGGTTTTGTTCTGGAACAATTGTCGATTTAACAGCCCAATATGTCAATCGTCGTTTATTTGTTTACGCACCACATGTCAGTCGTGAACTGATTTAGTGAAAATAAGCGGCATCCATTAACTGGACAACATCTAGCAAATAAACACCATACACTACCATTATTCTCTGCATTTTATTATTGTGGATTTTCTCGTTAACTGTTTATTTAGGAAAGTCCAATATGTGACTAATCAAATACTCACATTCTCACTAACATTAGCTTTATGAAGGAAATTTGTTACAATGAGGGCAATTTGAAAGACATAATTATTATGGAATTGATTTATTATATGTTGCGAACATTATGAGGTGACGCAACCAATTTTCAACTTTAAGAACTACCAGGAATAACTCTTATGTCACACTGTAACTGAGAAGCCGTCGTCCGACGAGCGCCATAATCACTCCCTCTTTTTTAATCCTTTTTTTTGAGACAAGTCCTTTTATTTCAGGAACACCCCTCGTACATATGAGCCATTCTCCAGGAAAACCATGCTTAATGAAATTATTACAGTAACAATGTAATAAGATTTTGAAATTGGTCTAAAATAAGAAAACGTCATGTTAATTGATTTAATTTTAAGTAGTTGAATAATATAGTACTATCTCTTAGCTTTACGTTTTCTCATAAATCATGTTAAAATATCTTCCATCGTTGCTATGGTGACCAATTTTCAAAAGCTACTCGAATTTAGAAATGCAAGGGGTCGGTGGCTAAAATCAGCAGTTACAATTCTCATTAAGCAAATACTCTATTTTAGTGTTATATTGAAAAAAATCATTCTAAAATGTAAAAAGTTTATGTCAATAATTTATCAAATATTTTATTTATGACATGCATGTTAACGTCAAAAAAAGCCTGGATGACGTTTGCGAAGTCACTCAAATGAAGATCAGAGTGGTTAGTTTCAAAAGTCAATAACTTTGTTAATAAATGTTATAATGGGTTCTAGATATTTTTAGAAACTGTTTGTTAACGAATGCTTTCCGTCGCAGGGAATTGTTTATGTTTAATCCCGGCATGCAGCCTCCGGCGAACTTACATTACCTTCATGCAGGTACATTGTAAAATATATAGCCATATAACCGTCGGCCGAAACCGACAAGAAGCATTTTCTATGTTAGTCTTTAAGCAATTAGTTTCTTACAACACATATGAAAATGGTGTAAACTCTTAAATAAAGTTCTAGCAAAATAATTACGTTTAAAGTATAGGAAAGGAAAACTTCCCTGTCAGTGCTCGTTCTTATAACGATTGTCATAAATGCCATAGTATCGATTTCGTTCGTCTTAATTTTATTATGAAAATATGCTTGAACGACCTTTATCTTAATTTACCAAGTATTATGTTCATGCACTAAAATTATGTTCCTGGCATTAAAATACACTTAAAACATATTATGTTAAATCGTTCATGTAAGTAACAACGATAATATAATAATTAAAATCCTAGCAGTCAAGCACGGGATATCAAACCTAAATACTAAATAGAAATAACAGGGAAAATGGAATTTTGAGACACACAACGTCGTAAAACGTAATTGCAGTTGCATATAAAACTGGTAATAAATATTCAAGGAAATTCCCCAGTTATATAATTACCGTTTTAAGCTGATAATACCGTTGTATCGTATGTGGGGTCCGGAAAGTGTAAACAGATAATAACAGCTTGGGCAATGCACGTGGTATCTAGCAGAATATGTAGAGCACGGAATCCACAACATGAAAACGAGCAGAGCATGAAAACATACGGAAATGGCAGATTAATAGCACATGACACAGGACCAAAATGAACACAAAGACGAAACAAAGCTAGGCACCCTATCGCGACAATCATTCACAACTGTAAGTAATGACATTGCATGCTAGCTATGTCTTTTGTAAGGTCAGGCATCGGTAGTAGATGACAGTACTCAACTCAACTTCAGACTGACTCCTTGTCGATATCTCACAATACATAATCGTACATATCTTATCAATTATAAGCTCACAAATAATACATGCTACAGTACATGTAGAACTAGTTCAAGCCGATGACCATAATAATTATGATGTTGATCTTACATTGACTAACATGCTAACATAATTATGGTGGTCGACTTATGTCCACCTCTTGCCGCTGTTGTGGTGCGGTCACAAGGTTAGCGTATTGGTCCTGGATCGTGTGTTTATCCGTCGCAGTTGCGCGATACAACAAACTACAACAAACTATACTTTTTAGGGCGTTCTGGCGTTTAAGTACAGGCGACCTGATGGCATGAAATGCATTGTGGTGCGGCTGCAGCTTGGCATCTGTAGTTGTGACAGGGTGAAAGATTATAATGGTGATTTGTCTTTGTGGCACAGGGGACTAGGGGCCGATTCACATTATTTCGTCTCCTCCGCCATCAAAACATGCGTGAGAAAAACCTACAACAACCTATGCACTAGTACAAAAGTACAACTGCACTGTGAAACTAATGTTTGCGGATCGTTGTAATTCACGGAAATTTACGATAGACATAACGAAGATTAATTTGTCTCAGTTTAAATGTATCACATATTCACAATGCTTGTTATTGACTAATCATTGTACCATCAATTCATTCTGAAAATCTATAGTGTTGTATTAAGTGTTAAATTTCCGGTCATTTCCTATAAGAATAGCTCGGAATCACTTCATTAGAACGTTTGTCTTCTCACTTGGAGAACATATTATTTTGGACAAATACATTCAAGAAGAAGCGTCAATTCCATTTAAAAAAGACCATTTTGTTTTGTCTGCATCGTTTAAATCGACGGTTCGAATCCCGGCGAGTGCTGGGTAAGAACTGATTCCGCCAGCTAATGAAAGTATCGTTACAGCCAGCCCATATCTGCCAGCCGCCCGGCAATAAGAGAAGTGCAGCTGGGCAAGACAGATACTGAATTCAGTTTAAATAGAGCGTGTGAATATCAATTGTCCAAGTTGCGATTGATTCTTCTTATAACTATTTTAAAAGTGTAGATTATAATACGATCGTTTTTCTTATATATGGTTCATATTCTAAATAAGTTCGGACCCGGCAACCTCGAATAAATAAGACCAGAATATCGTTATCTCACATTTGGAACTCGGTCTAATAGTTTTCATCAAACACAACAATGTAAAAAAGCAATGCAAGTCATTTTTGCGTTGACAGACTAACCTTTTATCTAATCATTGCACTCAACGGATTTCAAAGTTCATTGAACGTTGCAATAAAGCAATTAATTGAATTAGTAATAAAGATACACAAAATTAATACATAATATGAGATTATAATGTCTGTTTTATCGTTGGTAACCAATTATTTTCTTATTAAGCCTTTCTAAGCAATAATGTTATCCTTGCAGCTTTATTAATAATGTTCAAATAATACATCCCACATGAGTCTATGTGTTCCTGCAGTGTGCTAATTATTCATAAATCAACACTTTTACTTTATTCTTTTTATGATATTTCTTTGTCCGTACTATATGCATCTTCTTTCTATGATGTTTCTGGCGGTTAGCTTTACTTGAATTAACCAAAATAATCAATGAGATTTTCTACACATAGGCCTTCATATCTTAAGTATACTATACAATGAAATCTGGTTATTTCCTGTTCGTCGAATACATGCATATTTCATTTCAAATAGTACCTGCATCCGAATAACTAATATACATTTCATAAATTTGACTTCATTACTTTTATAAAAACAAGATTTCGAAAATATATGATTTACAATTACTATTGTTTTCTTAAGTGTAATATAAATTTTTATTCGGCACTGACTGGAAACATATTATATTGATTTATCTGTGTCGTTGGAAAGTCCGCGAGCAACTGAAAGTATCGATAGAAAATAATGATAAGAGGCCATAGTTACAGCTTTGGTATGTAGAGTAAGAAACACGACATCACAATCAGCAGCTCAACCATAAAAATATTTCAAGTATACGCAATCGTCTTTTGACCAGGTCTACAGATGATCACCCTTTCTTATGAAAAAAAGGTTGGAGAAAATCCGACAGGGAAGGTAGCACTCACCCTAACCAGCCGAGCACAGAAATCAGAAACACCACGACACAACTACCCTGAGCAATGCCTACACAAACCCATACCAAAACGGCGATCAAATGAGACACAACAACCCCGGGGTGACCTAGTATAAAACTAAGGACAGTGAAATAACATTATGCGACCTAAAGAAGCACAACTACGAATTAATATAGTTAAAATAATGGGCAAGGTAGTAAAAGGGTGGGAAATAATATTGCATATTACTGGCAACTACACTGAACAATGCCCACTCATAAGCCGAAGAAACAATTAAAAATCCAAGTCCCAGCCGATAAAATGCAGGATGACCCACTTTCACAAAGAAATTATATAATAGCGGTGATTGCCTAATGAAACACAGCCAATACTCGACCAAGTTTCCCAAGGCCCCACTGCACGGCGAACCAACCCCACAAACCGTGCCAAAACGGCAATCAAATGAAGCACAACCATCGTCACTCAATTAGCATGTGATAATGTTAGTGCACCATCATATCTTGGCTGCGCTATAGTATTGTACCAATCTTGACTTGTGTGTAAATCCATTAATTTATAGAAAAGAACTCGAGCCCAATTATTTCCCCCAATTTCCCTATGGTCACATACAGTCACATTTTCTCACCATCTCGTTATTTTAGGAACTTATATCAGAAGCTGAAATATCCTAGGGTCAATACAACCGTTATCTAGTTAAAAGCTGTCTCTAGAATGTACAGAAATCATTTGATAAAACGTCAGATTCAGCAACACTTTCCAAATCGAGAACAATTAGTACGATCAGTGATAAAGCAGATATGTCCGGGTTTTATTTCTAGCAATCTATTTCAGTTATGTATGATGGTAGGGATTTATAGCTCTAATTACGACTAGCCAATATTGAGCATTGGTACCGATGCTATACAAGCGGGTTACACGAGATATTCTAGGCGTTTCTATGGAATCGACGTATTCTGTAAATCCTATCCCCTTTCCTACCAGTTAACCAAGCTTAGCAAATAGCAAAAGTTTATAATTGAGCTAAGTACAAAATGAGGTGTAAACATTATGAGTTACTAGAAATATAAGAAGAATTGTTATGAGATACAACAATTACAGCAACAACAACAATGGTTTCGGACGGTGATAAAATCTGTTCGTTTTCGTCTACTACGATATGAACTAAACCACATTACTGGATTTATAATTTCATAACTTGAAATACACAACGTCCGCTACTATCACAGGATGTTTGTCAGAAACGAATTTAAGAACGAGTCATGTTCAATAAGTCGGCTGGTGTTTAAAGATGACATTTTACGAACCAAGTGAATGGTGATGTATGCTCGAATTCACTCATGTTATACCACGATTCTAAATGAGTGTATCCTTATACGGCAGTAGATTCACGTATAAGCTACCAGTTTTGCATGACTTTATCCTAAGAAGCAGTACTAACTTGCCCACACATATTGTGATCAAGTTTTAGTGGAAGGGTATATGAACTGTCGTTACTGAGGACTCTTATGGGGATCGCAAAGTTACAATTCACTCGCCTTAACCACTGGACAACGGACGTGATTTTCGTGACACACTTTAGTCTCAACAATGAATGGGTAACAACGGGTAAAACTTCTGCCTTTATTCCAGCAGTTGTAGTGGATTATTTTGCCATACAATGAGTAATGATATTCCATGTTTAAACAATTTTAATGTGGAATCGGTTGAATTTTCGTAATTGAAGTCATCAATGTTTTTTTCGACAAAAATTCGATAGTTTCGTGCATGAAGTAAATTTTATTTTAAGTAGCATTGCTGCTTAAATTCCGTGCATGAAAAATAAAAAATAAGTCTTGCAGAATAAAAAAACGTACGGAAAGTGGTCTAAACCAGTAATTATAACGTCAATGGAAAGCACCATTTGCCTTTGATTGTGACCTAAATTATCGTAAAGTCATTCACACCAATGCCTACTCACAGATCAAGTCGCATCTATAAGACAATTAAGGTGACATAGGAATGGATGTGGACAGGACAGCATGGGTATAGGGCGGACAACTTAATCTTATATCATACGAATTAAATATCTTCAATGAATCTTTAAGGACACATATATAGATAGATTCCACCAGAATAATGTTGGTTAACATGCATCACCATCAGATGATATCACTGTACAGAATTGATAGTGAATCAGAATGATATGTACAATTCATTCTCGATGACAATCATACACGTATGCACATCTCTGGCTTAAAATGAGAAGGTCGTAAGGACGGAATTTATTAACAAGTGTAAAACTATCTGTAAATTACTAATAGAAAACCCCACCTACTTAACTTCTGTTTGGTCAACATGACATGTTTCGAATTTGCTTTTTTCCATTACCCTGATTTATGAATATTACGTATGGAATGCTATGAGAAACCTAAACTGACGAGTATAAATCCGTCTTACATTTAACCAGATTCGAACCAATTATCAGTTTAATCGCAAAACACTCACTGATCATTCTAAATGGATGGCTATCAGCGGACCTAAGATGAACATTTTATTTCCTTTCCCACTCTTAATTGGCTTAAAGTGCGCGCGCGAACATGTTTAAGTATAGTCAATGAAATGATTCTGTAATGAGTACACTGCATATCAATAGGATTCGCACATAACTTAGATATATTGTAATTCCAAGCAAAGTGTTGCTGTCGCATTACGTGAATAATTAATGGATACAGTGAAAGCTTTATATACTAGCCAACACATTATCACCACAAATCTGTTCATACACGAGAGAACGATTCCAAAATAGAATCTGAATCAATATAGATGTGGAAATTCGTACCAAATGGATACCATATGCCGACTACTCTGGGACATTTCAAGTAAATTGAACTCGTATATTCTTATAAATGTAGTCATCGGGACTGGGCGAGTGTTCATCTTACATACGTACATGGACCTACTGCTTTATTTTGAAATAACAATTCACAGTTAAGATTATAAAATGTCAAGGTTCTGATTTGTTGAAACACTGATAGTGCTGTTAAACACGTGTTAAATCATTTTTGTTTCCGCTTAGCCTTGTTAAATGAATACTGACTTCTCTTTTCTAACATTGTTTTGGTGATTGAGACTATAAAGAAAAGGTTTCTAACAAGTTATATTTGTCCCGAAATTGGATAACTTTCGGAATAAGTGTTAATAATATTGCATGTTGAATGAGTGTAAACCGTGACTGATGAAGTAGATATAAAAGTTTTTGATTTATGGCTCATATATCAAATGATCAAAGCAAATGGCAAGTGACTTCACTTACTTTGCACTAAATAACATTACAACTACGTTTATATTTATAAATCTTCACTTAATACATTTTAGCTGACACAATTGGCTAAAGTTTATGTATATTAAGTCAGACTATATATATCAAATTATATAATCTTACAGGGTATATGAGTCGTGCTTAGGAACTATTAGTCGATTCACTTGACAATAATAGATCATGTGTTAAGACGATTAGGGGACTTTTGAAAGAATAA
This sequence comes from Spisula subtruncata, assembly GCA_963678985.1. Taxonomy (NCBI): domain Eukaryota; kingdom Metazoa; phylum Mollusca; class Bivalvia; order Venerida; family Mactridae; genus Spisula; species Spisula subtruncata. The sequence goes on along the minus strand of OY787666.1, from coordinate 14,108,722 downwards.
ATGTTTTTCGGTTCAATTTGGGTTACAGTTAGATAAACGCAGGGGAGAAATCACGCATATATTGTCTGGATTTCAGTTTGAATTTGCATTACAATCTTCTACTTATAGATGTTTAATCGGGTGAAACAAAATGTAATATTCTCAGAACTATTTTTGTTAAATAATATTTGTTACATTTGAAGTAGACGGCCACAAAAACTAAATTGATAGATAATACATCGCTTGGTCTGTATGGCTGCATCTCGAGTTGATGCTATAATTCAGCACAAGATATAAATACTGTATATGCAAATGTAAGAACTTACTTTCCCTAATTGTCTTCAATTAAGATGATGACCAAACTGCATTCTTGCTCATTGGCTAAATGTGCTGAACAGTACTACGTGGATTACCGTGAGGAAAACAACTCACTCCCCAACTGTGGCTTCGACTTTCAAACAAGACAACACTAATGACTGTTTATGTCATCATTTTGGTTATCGGACAGAAGACGAGAATTCATGCTCACAGGTATGCATGCTTATATTTACATGTACCTACTTTATTACTTAGTTATCTAATATTTTCTACTTACTTTGTCTTAGGAAAATATTCCGTTCTGTGCAGTTCTGAAAATAGAAGAGAAGATTTCATGTATATTTACTACTTTTAAATGGATATTTATCCGCCGTTTATTTGACTAAGATAAGGCAGAAAGTGATATGGCAGTTGATAAACAGGCCTACATTCCATACTCAGCAAGATGCGAACAACTGCTGTGAGGATTGATTGTAACGTTACGTCAAAACAATATAATCTAATTGAAGACTACCATAATACAAAAATAAATGAACACCTGTTAATTTCGTCTCAGAATGTTAAACAAGAGCTAGCAATGTCTGAGAAGTTTCTTGTTGGGATCCATACGATATTGATTAAAGCAGAGAAAACAGTTAAAGTTATGATTGAATGGCTGAGCCTTTGTCTGTTTCATTGCGACAAGTGTAAGTAAGATAAATAATGGCAAGTGAGACACGGTTGGTTCTTCCAAGCAGCCGTTGTCATGTCGAAAGAGAAAGACGCATTTTCAAACGAGATAATCAAGGCGAAAACAAGTTGGTACCGCCATTTGCATTACAAAAGCTTATAAATCAAAACAACTCTCATACCTAAGTGACGATTGAATCACGTATCGTCATGAAATAGGCTACGATGGTGATTAATACAACATAACTCACAATCGATGTCCAAAGAAATGGACTTAACGGCATACTGTAATACTAAACTGACTAGCGAATACGTATAGAAATACGTAACATGCCGTCTAGAGGATAGTGTAATAAAATAAACATATAATAGAAATGTTCGAAAATAGAAAACCAATTTATTCATCATTCAAATGTCAAAATTGGTGAATGTCAATATAATTTTGGCGAAGCAATGAACGCAAATATCTCTCATGCGAGTTCCATACACAAGGAACAGAGTGAAATAAAATTTAAATATATGAAGTTTTCTCCGACACATTGAAAACTGCATCATGTGACAAAACATGCTCCCAATACGAATGTAGCAATATAGCATGGAAAACAAGGGACGGTAAACGCATCACGTAATCTTGAATGACAACAGGACAACGAAACATAATCATTACCGACACCTATTAAATTCTCCTCCATCACATTGGCATGTTTAGCTCCTGAATGGATTGGAAGATAATGCATTTTACACGGTTTTTATTGACAATATAACGAGCGACGTTCAAAGATGCTGATCCCCTAAACTACCAACGAACTATGAACAATCACTTGTATAACTGCATAGTGTGTGTATTGCCTGTATAGCTTAACGCCATGTAGTTCGTTTAAATAGGTGCTTCCACAGGGGAGTTCCTGTCATTTTACCGATACAGATATATAGCAGATAACTTGTCGCGTTGCATTGTAAATGTTACCAATGATACTGAAATGGCAATTTTATCAAACTAGCTGGATACAAGAGAATTATATTTATTGTCAAGACATAATTTTCTTCGCCTATGTAATTGTATATTCTTTCGATGTCTTTGTATGCTAAAAGTAAACTAATCGTATGATATTCACACAACGCAAACACAATTTATATGAGACAATTCGGTAAAGTTTTGTAAAGTAACATGTTTGTGTGCAATAATGTTATCCTTTCAGCTTTATTAATAATATTCCAATAATACAAATTATCCTTATATTATCTTTTTATTATATTTCATTGTTTGTATTATATGTAACTTGCCTTTATGATATTTTGGCGTTATACGATTTTCCGCAAATAGGCCTTCATATCTTAAATATACCATACAATCGAATTTGGTTAAATTCTGTCCGTCTTCTACTTACCTTACGTATTTCTAATAGAAATTACTTCAGAATAACTCATTTTATATTTCGTTAACTAGAATTCATAATATCGAATGAGTTATTGTTTGTAAAGTAAAATGTAAACCATTATCTTGTTCAGCCTGACAAAGCTTTTATTAATCGGTGCTAATTGGCCTGTCCGCCATCAACTAAATATTCCTAAATAATAAATTGACAGAATGCTAATTGCCTGTTAATGGCCATGGATGAAAAAGTATTATATAATTTTTTATTGGTCATCCGGATAATCGTAATATTACCGATTGTGCAGCTGCATTGGCAAGTAAGAGTAGTGAACGAAACCAAGCTTACACCACACTGAGCACCACCATAAAAATAGCAATCCATTCAAGTTTACTCAAGTGATTCAACTCATTAATTTAAAGAAACGAACTTGAGCACATTTATATTCCCAATTTCCTCTACGGTCACACATACTGTCTCATTTTCTCACAATCCCGTTATTATAGGAACCTACATTAGAAACTGAGATGTACTAGGGTCACAGCAACCGCCATCTAGTTAGAAAATGTCATTCGATTGTACAAAAATCATTTGATACATGTAACAGTTTCAGCCACACTTTCCAACAATAAGTACGTTCAGTGATCAAGCGGATATGTATTTCTGCTAATATATTTCAGTTTTGTAGGATGGAGGGGATTTATAGCTGAAATTACGACTGTAAATGTGAAGCATTGGTACCGAGGCTGAACGAGCGGGCTACACAGAAATGTTTTATACCTTTATATACGAGTTTGGTATATCTATACATGGACCTAATGTTTATAGGAGTCAACTCAGAAGTAACCGCTTTCTCAGGAATTGACTTGGGATATTGGTTGTGTACGGCTGTATTTCCCAGAGAAGATGCACACTATATACGATCTATAAGAATTTTCTTCTTTCTATATTAACATCCAAACCCGATGTTAATAAGAGCAACCTTCTTGGGTTAGGGATAGGATAATTTAACCCAAAATACAACCTATCTAAAACGGAAACATAAAAATATGGTATTAGACTGATTAACATAATCTTTTGTTCCAATCGGTTGCAATAGAAACAAATATTTAGGTACAGCTTCTTTCCGTTCTCTTTTAGATCTACTTGTCAGACCTTACTTTAATTACAGAAGCACCTCATTCTTTTAATCCTATCCCTTTTTCCTAACAGTAAATCAAACTTAGCAAATAGCCAAACATATCTATAAATATTATATTCATAAAGCGTCTTCTGACTGCCAGAAATCGTGCTATGTAATAGTCACTCTTGAATAAATACAAATGTGATGAAATGAAAAACATAAATATTATATTGTTCTAGTCCATAATTGAGCCAACTACAACATCATGTGTAAACATTATGAGTTGATATCAGAAGAATTTCGATGATATACAACAATAACAGCAACAACAATTTGAAATTGTGATAAAACCCGTTCGTTTTCGTCTACTACGTGATGAACTTAAACTCATTACCGGATATTACAATATTATAACTTACACAACGTCTGCTACTATCAGTAGCAGTTTGTCAAAGACGACTGGACGAATGAGTAATGTTTAATATGCCGGCTGGTGTTACCGATAACAGTATGCATATAGATGGAAAGGTTCTTATTTATTCGGGTTTACCGTTGTTTCTAAAAGTGTTCCTCTTCATATGGCGGCCGATTCATCGAACCAGTTTTCCTTGACTATGCCCAATCTAACAGTACTAACTTGCCCTTCCAAATAAGAACCAGCAAATGAAAATCGACATTGTTGTAAAAGTTTAGTGGAATGCTATATTCCCTATTGTGAAACGTATGATCGCAATCCATGCGCATTATCCACTGGACAACGGTCGTGATTTTGGTGGCACTCTTTATTCTCTATATGATTGGGTAACAACGGGTTAACTGCTGTCTTTATTCCATATCCTTTAGTGTTGTTTATTGCCATAAAATAAGTAATGCAATTCAATTTTAAAATCATTTTGATGTGGAATTGGTTCAATTATCATCAATGTTTTTTTCAACAAACAGTCGATAGTTTGACTTTCGTGCACGAAGTCAATCTTTATTTTAAGTAACATTCCTGCTTAAATTCCGTGCATGACAAAAATAGTCTTGAAGAAAATCAGCATATTTGAAAAAGTACGGACAGTAATCTCGACTAATAATTATGACGTCGTCTATGACCTTGATTACCGTTAAATCGTTCACATCAAAGCCTACTCATAGATTAAGTTTCGGTCTCATCTATAAGACAATTACCGTGGCATAGGACTCTGGACAAGACACCATACATTTACATGTATAGATATATAGGGCGGACAGCTTAATTATATAGATAAATATGTATTAAATATAATGAATTGATCTTAAGGGACAAATATAGGTAGATTCCACCAGAATAATTGTGGTTTACATATTATATCACAATCAGATGATATCACAGTATAGGATGGATAGTGAACCAGAATGATATATACAATTTATTCATGCTGACAAATGTATGCTGACTTAGAGTTTTTTTTTAACTGACTTAGAGCTAGATCAGTCTGAAAATAAGACATGTAATGAACACTCGTAAAATACAAATTATTCCTTAAAATATCATACCATCCAAATAGATTCAGGTACGTTTGAACAAATTATGAAAGATAAATCCAACATGTAAAAAACCTTCTTACATTTAGTCAGATTCAAATCAATGATCAGATTAAATGCTAAACACTCACTGATTATTTTTAATGGATTTCTATGAGTGCATCTAAGATGAACATTTTATTTCCTTCTCTTTCTGAATCTTAATTGGCTTAAAGTGCACATACATGTTTTAACACATTAAATGAAATATTCTGAAGGAATGCGTATATCCATAGGATTCGCACATAACTTGAATACTGTTGGTTCTTCCAAGCAGCCGTAGACATACATGTCGAAACAGGAAGAAGCATTTTCCATCGAGATATTCAAGGCCAAAACAATTTGGTACATGTACCAGCTTACACAAGTTTATAAATCACGCCAACTTTCACGCCTAAGTGACGATTGAAACACGTATCGTCATGAACGGAATTAGGCTACGATGGTGATTAATACAACGTAACCCAAAATCGATGTCAAAAGAAATGGACCCAACGGCAAACTGTAATAAAAAGTTAAGTTACCAATTTTCTAGGGCTCTTTTCAGCTGTTAGGCCTCTCCAGCACCCTTTGATATTTCTACTTCCCCTGGTCATTGGGTAACCTATGGAATCCTATATTCGTGCCTCCCTGGGGAGACTATTTCTCTCCTGGTATGTCAGCCAACATCGATCTGCTGCGCCCATGAATAGACACTGTCCTCACAAGTACCATTTTTCACCATGGTGGAGTGGAGCATCTGTGTCTTGCTCAGAGAAATTAACCAGTGCTCCAGAGGGGATCGAACCCGGGATCTCTTGATTCCGAAGCGCGCGCCCTACCTCTAGGCCACCGCTTCTCACATATTACTGAACTGAGCAGCGAATACGTATTGCAATACATAATATACCGTCTAGAGGATAGTGTAATAAAATAAACATATAATAGAAATGTTCGAACATAGAAAACCAATTTATTCATCATTTAAATGTCAAATGTCGATTGATTTAGTAAGATCAGACACAGTATCCGAGTCGGAATACCTCCTTGATCGGAATATTAAGCTTTATATAAGACTACCATAATTGTCAAAAAAGTTAGACGTAAAGAAAGATTCGGCATCAGCAAACGCATGCAAAAAGTCGACTGTAATGTACTTTATGATAACACTATATGCCCAACATTAGGACAGTCAATCCAAGTTATTGTCCAACATTGTTTTCACAAGAACACTGGTGACTGATGAAGCATTGAATATATAAACTTGCATTCTCATACTAATTGATGATTTTATTATGTTGGCCAATTGACTGCAAACACAATACGTTACCTAAATTTAAGCTCTGTTTTTCATCCAGTACAATTGTCGATTTAACAGCCCAATGTGTCAACAGCCGTTCAGTTGTTTACGCGCAACTGCTCACGAACTGCTTCAGTGAAAGCAAGTGGCATCCATTAAATGGACAACACCGAGTAAAAACACGCCATACACTCCTATTATTCTCTGCATTTTTTTATTGTGGATTTTCTCGTTAATTGTTTATTTAGGAAAGTCCAATATGTGACTCATCAAATATTCCGCATTCGCTCTAACATTATACTTATGAAGGAAATAAGTTACAATGAGGGATATTTGAAAGACATAATTATTGTGGAATTGATTTATTATATGTTGCGAAAATTTTGATCTTTCAGAACTATCAGGAATAACTCTTGTTTCACAATGTAGCTGAGTAGCCGGCCTCCGTCGAGCGCCATTATCACAACCTCTTTTTAATCCTAGTGAATGGGGAGGAACTATTGTTATATAAAACAAACATGTGTAATTACAGAAATCATCATCAGTTTGTACATCTCAAACACATGCATTTACCACTATCAAGCAATTTATGTAAACATCAATGCATATTTTGTTAAAGATGGTCCTTAATTAAGACACTATTGACCTTTTCAGGCATTTATTGCTATCCTATGTAACCCGTATAAGCAATATGAACACAGATAAAAAAAATATTTTTACTATTATACCTTTTATTTGGCATTTAACATCAGTTGTACGTGGTGTATAGTTTCAATAAGCATTGCAGTGGTGTATTCTTCCAGGTGACGTTTGTATTGTTCTTTTCAAACGGACTACGCTAGAACATAATGAAGTAAGCATTGTCGGTAAGATTTTCAGGTAATTACTTTTCCTTATTTTATGTATTTTTAAATGACTCAGTTAATTTCTTGTAAACATGGAATCGTTTTAGTATTTTTCTCTCAGAAATTAAAACACAATTGAAGATTTATAAATTACGCTGTAAATTAGAACGTCATGCTTTCTTGTTCGATTGGAACAGCACTAGAGTGTTTGTCAGACGATTTGGGGATAGGTCCCCATTTTTTATCGGTTGTGGCATTTTGTCTTTGCAATGACTTTTACATGCATACAGTTGTAGCGAATTCATGTTAGGGAATAACAATAATGGTTCATATTTTTAGAAATTTACTAAGGACACCGTCCAAATAGCGGTTGAAATAAATAAACAATGACAACTGAGGTAAACAAACGAATGGTAAAATTCGTAAGATGATTATTCATCATCATTAGGTCACACGTATGTCTACAGCAAGTGTCTTACCAACTGCCATCGATTTAGAACTGTATGGAAATATATGTAGATTTTGTGACACGCCATCCATTATGGGTTTGTATACAAGTTATCGGACGTGACATGTGAACCAATAAGTAACGGATATTTGTGTTATCATTGCATGTCATGTTTACTATTATTACCATGAATGTAACTTTTACGATTGCGTACCATGCTTAAATAAACAGATATATAAAATAGTTTCATAACGGCATCGGAACAACAATGTTTAATTACGCTCCTAATAGTGTGCATTATCCTTAACTTTATTCTGAATTTTATTGATCCACATTTTATGGGATGTAAATATGTTGGCACCGTCATTTAATGGTTGATAAAAAGGGAACATTTTTCCAGATCTGAATACCTGATTTTAGTAGTAAATGCATGTGTATTCATGAGCATAATGTTACTATTTGCCAAGAAGGAGATATGTAGAAATGTAATTTAGTTTAATTAAATATCGCATGAGTAGATTATCTAACTGATTTGATTGTTTGTTACATTTTTCTCCTATTCGCCCTAGTTTAGAATAGGAGAAAATATAACAAACAATCAAATCAAATACAAACTGGTAACATCATATTATTTCGAATTAAATAGCATGTGATGAGGCGTTTTAGTCTTAACGATTACACTGGGTGGCGTTCTCACCTGGCCATGTTTAAAACACGGGCAAGAACGGCCAAATATGCCGCCACAAAATAGGGTAATTAACGTATTTGTTAGAAAGTTCGTGCGAGATGTGCGAGATACAATTTACAAAACAGACAGCGTATTCGTTCATGTTATTATAGGGTTAACGAGTGCTTTTCCGTCCCGGGGAATTGTTTATGTTCAATCCCGGCATGCAGCCTCCGGCGAACTTACCCTACCTTCATACAGGTACATTTGAAGACGTAGTATAAGTAGCCATATAACCGTCGGCCGACACCGACAAGAAGCATTTTCTATGTAAGTCTTTAAGCAATTAGTTTCTAACAACACATATGAGAATGATGTAAACTGTTATATAGTTCTGTGGAAATAATTACGTTTACAGTATAGGAAAGGAAAACCTCCCTGTCAGTGCTCGTTCTTATAACGATTGTTATAAATACCATGGTATCGCTTACGTTCGTCTTGATTATATTGTCAAAATATGCTTGAAACGACCGTTATCTTAATTTACCAAGTATTATGTTCATGCATTGAAATTATGTTCCTGGCATTAAAATACACTTAAAAACATATTATGTTAAATCTTCCATGTAAATAACAACGATAATATAATAATTAAAATCCTGCCAGTCAAGCACGTGATATCAAACCTCAATACTTGATAGAAATAACAGGGAAAATGGAATTTTGAGACACACAACGTCATAAAACGTAATTGCAGTTGCATATAAAACTGGTAATAAAGATTCGAGGAAATTCCCCAGTTATGTAATTATCATTTTAAGCTGATAATACCGTTGTATCGTATTTGGGGTCCGGAAAGTGTAAACAGATAATAACAGATTGAGCAATGCACGTAGTATCTAGCAGAATATGTAGAGCACGGAATCCTCAACATGAAAACGATCAGAGCATGAAAACATACGGAAATGGCAGATTGATAGCACATGACACAGGACCAAAATGAACACAAAGACGAAACAAAATTATGCACCCTATCGCGACAATCAGTCACAACTGTAAGTAATGACATTGCATGCTAGCTGTATATTGTGTAAGGTCAGGCATCGGAAGTAGATGACAGTACTCAACTCAACTTCAGACCGACTTCTTGTCGATATCTCACAATACATTATCGTACATATCTTATCAACTGTATGCTCACAAATAGTATGTACGAAACAGTACATGTAAAACTAGTTCAAGCCGATAACCATAATAATAATGATGTTGACCTTACATTGACTAACATGCTTACATAATTATGGTGGTCGACTTATGTCCACCTCTTGCCGCTGTTGTGGTGCGGTCACAAGGTTAGCGTATTGGTGCTGTATAGTGCGTTTATCCGTCGCAGTTGCGCGATACAACAAACTACAACAAACTTAACTTTTTAGGACGTTCTGTCGTTTAAGTACAGGCGACATGTTGACATGAAATGCATTGTGGTGCGGCTGCAGTTTGGCGATCTGTAGTTGTGACAGGGTGGCAGATTAAAATGTTGATTTGTCTTTGTGGCACAGGGGACTAGGGGTCGATTCACATTCTTTCGGCCCCTCCGCCATCAAAACATGCGTGAGAAAAAAACCTACAACAACCCATACACTAGTACAAAAGTACAACTGCACTGCGAAACTAATGTTTGCGGATCGTTGTAATTCACGGAAACTTACGATAAACATAACGACGATTAATGTGTCTCAGTTTAAATGTATCACAGATTCACAATGCTTGTTATTTATGGAAGGGAATATCCGCCAGTACATGCATGCTGTTAAGTGACAATTTTATGCTATCTACTTGCACATGCGTTCTACTACTTGACAACTGCATTTTGGTTTCTTACAAGTGTTGTCCACGTTATTCATACTTCATGCTTCTTGATGCTAAGTGGACAATCCCTTCATGTATATCGTTTATTCTTGCATGTAATTGCCAACTGCGACATACCTTTTTGTTTTGACTTCTGTAATCTTGAATTATTCATTCTTACTATTTCTAACTGCATTCTATGTTTGACTACGTGCATTTGACTTTGTTGCAACTTACAACATTAATAACATTACAGGGAACCAATAGAAATTCTAGCTTCTAGCGCAAATTACTATACAAGGGAGATCACTCTGGACAGCAAATTTAAACGTTCGGTATTTTCCGTGGTTATACGGTGAGTAAGTGAAAACTTGCTCGTCCGTTGTATCGTTTTTCGCGGAAATCATGTCCAGTTAAGTTTTCTCTTCAAACGAATTATTTACAATGGACGGATAAGAACTTGCAGAGGGTCTCGTTCGACTCGAATGATCATACACTACGTCAGTATACCCGGTCTTTTGGGGTCACAAAGCATGGTTTGGACGGTACACGGGCTCGAACCCATCATAAGTCGACAATGACATACAGCTATTTTGGCTACTTTGGGGGGTCTGGCCTCTCTTTCAGCCCCAAGATAGCGGCATAACGACGGTATTTTTCGACTCTCGTCCACCTGTAGTACATCTACATACCCGGTCAAAACGCAAAGTTCAATACACTGCTATTATAGGCACCACGGGGTCCGGCCCCTAGCCGCTACCCTCCCCAAGATAGGAACTTGCAGAGGGTCTCGTTCGACTCGTATGATCATACACTTCGTCTGTATACCCGGTCTTTTGGAGTCACAAAGCATGGTTTGGGCGGTACACTGGCTTGAACCCATCATAAGTCGACAATGCCATACAGCTATGTTTGCTACTTTGGGGACTGGCCCCTCTTTCAGCCCCAAAATAGGGGCCTAGCGACGGTATTTTTCGACTCTCGTGCACCTGCAGTACATCTACATACCCGATCTTCCGGGGTCACAGAGCCTGGTTGTCTCAGTATGCCAATTTTTATCATACCAAATCTTATTGTTTGCTAGGAAATTTAGTGGTGTTTAACCTATATCCTTATCGTTCGCTGGACTATCGTCGGCTATTTATCGTTCGCTCACTTGACGTTGGTTTGGATTAACACTAAATCGTCGTGTAGTTTTTTGTTTACGCACCGTGCAAGGTTGACAATTTTACGGGAACTGCCGAAAAAGTCTGGTTCCCAGCATTGTATGAATTGAATATTACAAATGCATTCGTTTAAGTTCATGCTAGCTGCTGCTTAGTGCTTATTGGTTTCGCCTTGCTGAATATACAATCATTGATGTTAACACGCATGGGTCGGTATGATAATAATGGAGGAACGATTAAATCAAATTAACTTAGTAAAACGTAGGAAGCAATAAGAATTTGTTGGCATTAACATTTTAAGATGATACACAAACAAATTAATAGAAAGGATGCATTTGTCATTTACACACAATAATATGTAATTTATATACATAGAGTAAGGAAAGATTCAAGCCACGTGCCACTTACTGAAGGAAAGAAGCACAAAGACACACGGCGTTTGCAGTTAGTTTGAAACGAATAAAAGAAGGCAAGATGCAATTGTCATTTAGCAATATGCATGTAACAAGACAACATAAAATTGTCACTTAACAGCATGCATGTACTGGCGGATATTCCCTTCCATAGTTATTGACTAATCGTTGTACCATCAATTCATCTTCAAAATCTATAGTGTTGTATTAAGTGTTAGATGTCTGGTCATTTCCTATAAGAACAGATCAGAATCACTTCATTACAACGTTTGTCTTCTCACTTGTAGAACATATCATTTTGGAAAAATACATTCAAGAAGAAGCGTCAATTCTGTTTAAAAAAACATTTTGTTTTATTTGCATCGTTTATAAAATGTTTACTTAAATGTATAACACCGCGACTGTTGTCTAGCGAATACAGCACCCGTCTTGAAAGGGATTTCGAAGGTTCGAATCCCGGCGAGTGCTGGGTAAGAATTGATGCCGCCAGCTAGTGAAAGTATCGTTACTGCCAGCCCATTTCTGCCAGCCACCCGGCAATAAGAGTAGAGCTGCTGGAGAGACTTTGGGCAAGACAGTTACTGAATTCAGTTTGAATAGAGCGTGTGAATATCAATTGTCCAAGTTGAGATTGATTCTCTTGATAACTATATTAAAAGTGTAGATTATAATACGCTAGTTTTTCTTACATATGGTTCATATTCTAAATTAGTTCGGACCTGGCAACCTCGAATAAATAAGACTAGACTATCGTTAGCTCACATTTGGAACTCGGTCTAATAGTTTTAATTAAGTACAAAAATGTAAGAAAGCAATGCAAATCATTTTTGTGTTGACAAACTAACTTTTTATCTAATCACTGCACTCAACGGATTTCAAAGTTCATTGAACGTTGCAATAAAACAATTAACTGAATTAGTAATAAAGATACACAAAATTAATACAATATATGAGATTATAATGTCTGTTTTATTGTTGGTAACCAATTATTTTCTTATTTAGCCGTTCAAAGCAATACTGTAATCCTTGCAGCTTTATTAGTAATGTTCAAATAATACAAACCACATGAGTCTATTCATAAATCAACACTATTTCTTTATTCTTTTTATGATATTTCTTTGTCCGTACTATATGCATCTTCTTTCTATGATAATTTTGGCGGTTAGCTTCACTTTAATTAACCAATATAATCGATGAGATTTTCTACTCATAGGCCTTCATATCTTAAGTATACTATACAATGAAATCTGGTTGTTTCCTGTATGTCGAATACATGCATATGTCATTTCAAATAGTACCTTATAATTAAGGTATATTTTATAAATTCAACTTCATTATATCTATAAAAACAAAATTTCGAAAATATGTTACAGTCAAACTTCGATGCCTCGAACTACCTTCGGACCGAGAAAATAGTTCGAGCCATCTACTGGTTCGAGGCATCGGGGGTGCGAGAATATATGCACTGTAAATGTATAAGTTCGAACGCTTCTCAATACGTGTACCTGTCAATCGTGTGTAATTGTCGTATTTTGAGTGTGTGTTCGTATTTTGTGTATATTTAATGCATTTGTGTCAAATTGTAAAAAAGTATGCATAATAATAATAAAACATGCTATTGTTTGGAAAAATTGGCTTGAAACCGTCGGCTAGCTTGAAATATTCACATTTGTAAACAAAGTTTCCTGTTATCCACCCGTTACCGGGTCCTTCGTCAAGTTACCTACCACAGCCTTAATTTGTAGTATATCGTCGTTACGTTTCATTTTGACAATGATACAATTAATAAATTCCGATCAGGTTTTCTACGAATAATGACCATTCAACATCGGTTTAAAGAATACAAACATTTAAATTAATGACAAATTTGTTGTTTCTAAATTTTTTTCACGAAAAATAAATCAGTTATAATTTTCTTCATTAAGTAATTAACGGACATAAAAGTGTTAAGTTTTTTTTTCACAAACATGTAATACAATAAAGTCGTACACATTGTTTGGGTACAGTAATTGTCACAAGGTGTTAATAACACCTTTCACGGACTTCCCGTGGGCATACAATGGATTTCAACAGTCAACGAAAGGTGCGAAAATTTGCATTGTTCGAGTCATCTACTGGTAAATCATAGCAAGGGACCAGTAAGTCAGTTCGAGTGTTCGACCCTCGTACTGTTCGAGTCATCTATGGTTTTTCTATATGAATAAAGAAGGGATTTTGACGGGACCGGAGTACGAGTTCGAGGCATCTAGGGTGTTCGAGGCAAGTACTGTTCGAGGCATCGAAGTTCGACTGTATTTACAATAACTATTGTTTTGTTAAGTGTAATATAAACCTTTATTCGGCACTGACTAGAAACATATATTGATCAATCTGTGTCGTTGTCAAGTCCGCGAGCAACTAAAATGTTCGAAAGAAAAAAATGTCAAGAGACCATCGTTACAGCTTTCAACCTAACCAGCCGAGCACAGAAATCAGAAACACCACAACACAACTACCCTGAGCAATGCCCACACACAACCATGCCAAAAAGGCGACAAAATGAGACACAACAAAACCGGGGCGTGACCTAGTATAAAACACTAAGGAAAGTGACCTAACGTTTTGCAACCTAAAGAAGCACAGCTACGACTTGACCTAGTTAAAATAATGGGCAAGGTAGTAAAGCAACTACACTGAGCAATGCCCACACATAAGCCGAAGAAACAATAAAAAATCCAAATACCTTCCGATAAAATGCAGGATGACCCACTTTTACAAAGAAATTATATAATAGCGGTTATTGCCTAATGTAACGCAGACAATACTCGACCAAGTTTCCCAAGGCCACACTGCACGGCAAACTAATCCCACAAACAGTGCCAAAACGACGATCAAATGAAGCACAACCACCGTCACTCAATTAGCATGTGATAATAGTAGTTTACCATAATATCTTGGCAGCGCTATAGTATTGCACGAATCTTGACTTGTGTGTAAATTCATTAATTTACAGAAACGAACTCGAGCCCATTTATTTCCCCCACATTCCCTATGGTCAAATACAGTCACATTTTCTCACCATCTCGTTATTTTAGGAACTTATGTCAGATGCTGAAATATCATAGGGTCAATACAACAGCTATCTTGTTAAAACTGTCTCTAGAATATACAGAAATATTTGATAAAACGTCAGATTCAGCATAACTTTCCAAATCGAGAACAATTAGTACGACCAGTGATAAAGCAGATATGTCCGGGTTTTATTTCTAGCAATCTATTTCAGTTTTGTATGATGGTAGGGATTTATAGCTCTAATTACAACTAGCCAATATTGAGCATTGATACCGAGGCTATACAAGCGGGTTACACGAGATATTCTGGACGTTTCTATAGAATCGACTTATTCTGTAAATCCTATCCCCTTTTCCTGCCAGTTAACCAAGCTTAGCAAATAGCAAAACATATCCGTAAATGCTAATATACCAACAGCGTCATGCAGACAGCCAGATATCGCCCTGTGTAATAGTCACTTTTGAATAAATACAAATGTAATTAAATAAAAACATAAACATTATGCTCGTTTTTTTTGTCTATTTTACAATTGAGCCAAGTACAAAATGAGGTGTAAACATTATGAGTTACTAGAAATATAAGAAGAATTGTTATGAGATACAACAATAACAGCAGCAACAACGATGGTTTCGGATGGTGATAAAAACTGTTGATTTTCGTCTACTACGTTATGAACTAAGCCACATTACTGGATATATTATTTCTTAGCTTGCGATACACAGGATGTGTGTCAAAGACGAATTTAAGTACGAGTCAAGTTTAATATGTCGGCTGGTGTTTTAAGATGACATTTTACGAACCAAGTGAATGATGATGTATGCTCGAATTCACTCATGTTATACCACGATTCTTAATGAGTGTATCCTTATACGGCGGTCGATTCACATATAAGCTACCAATTTTGCATGACTTTATCCTAAGAAGCAGTACTAACTTGCCCGCACATATTGTGATCAAGTTTTAGTGGAAGGGTATATCAACTGTCGTTACTGAGGACTCTAATGGGGATCGCAAAGTTACAATTCGATCGCCTTAACCACTGGACAGCGGACGTGATTTTCGTGACACACTTTAGTCTCAACAATGAATGGGTAACAACGGGTAAAACTTCTGCATTTATTCCAGCAGTTGTAGTGGATTATTTTGCCATACAATGAGTAATGATATTTCATGTTTAAACAATGTTAATGTGGAATCGGTGGAATTTTAGAATTTGAAGTCATCAATGTCTTTTTCGACAAAAATTCGATAGTTTAGTGCATGAAGTAAATTTTATTTTAAGTAGCATTGCTGCTTAAATTCCGTGCATGAAAAATAAAAAATAAGTCTTGCAGAATGAAAAAACGTACGGAAAGTGGTCTAAACCAGTAATTATAACGTCAATGGAAAGCACCATTTGCCTTTAATTGTGACCTTAATTATCGTAAAGTCATTCACACCAATGCCTACTCACAGATCAAGTCGCATCTATAAGACAAGTAAGGTAACGCGGGAATGACTGTGGACAAGACAGCATGGATATAGGGCGGATAACTTAATTCTATATCATACGTATTAAATATCATCTATGAATCTTTAAGGACACATATATAAATAGATTCCACCAGAATAATGTTGGTTAACATATTATATCACAATCAGATCCTATCACTGTATAGGACGGATAGTGAACCAGAATGATATGTATATAATTCATTCTCGATGACAATCATACATGTATGCACATCACTTTCTTAGACTGAGAAGTTCGTAAGGACGGAATTTATTTTGAAAAAAAACAAGAGCAAAACTATCTGTTAATTACTCTTTACTAATGAAAAACCCAACCTACTTCAACTTCTGTTTGGTCAACATGACATGTTTCGAATTTCCTTTTTTCCATTACCCTGATTTATGAATATTACGTATGGAATGTTATGAGAAACCTAAACTGACGAGTAAAATCCGTCTTACATTTAACCAGATTCGAACCAATTATCAGTTAACCGCCAAACACTCACTGATTATTCTAAATGTATTTCTATCAGAGGATCTAAGATGAACATTTTATTTCCTTTTCCAAATTTAATTGGCATAAAGTGCGTGTGCGTACATTGTATGAATGAGTATTTCCAAAGGATTCGCAAATAACTCGAATATATTGTAATTCCAAGCAAAGTGTTGCTGTCACATTAAGTGAATTATTAATGTATACGGTGAAAGCTTTATATACTAGCCGACATATTATCACCACGAATTCTGTTCATACACGAGAGAACGATTCCAAAATAGAATCTAAATCAATATATATGTGGTAATTCGAACCAAATGGATACAATATGCCGACTACTCTGGGATATTTCAAGTAAATTGAACTTGTATATTCTTATAAATGTAGTAATCGGGACTGGACGAGTGTTAATCTTACATACGTACACGGACCTACTGCTGTATTTTGAAATAACAATTCACCGTTAAGATTATAAAAGTTTTCAAGTACTATCATTGTTGAAACATTGATAGTGCTGTAAAACGCCCGTTAAATCATTTTTGTTTCCCCTTAGCCTTGTTAAAGAAATACTGACTTCTCTTTTCTAACATTGTTTTGGTGATTGAGACTATAAAGAAAAGGTTTCTGACAAGTTATATATGTCCCGAAATTGGATATCTTTCGAAATAACTGTTAATGATATTGATTGTTGAATGAGTTTCAGTATAACCCTTGACTGATAAAGTAGATCTTCAAGTTTCTGATTTATGGCTCAAATATCAAATGATCAAAGCAAATGGCAAGTGACTTTACTCACTTGAAACTAAATAACATTACAACTACGTTTATGTATATAAATCTTCACTTATTACGTTTTCAGCTGACACAATTAACTAAAGTTTACGTATATTAAGTCAGACTATATATATCAAAATACTTAATCATACAGGATATATGAGTCGTGCTTAGGAACTATTAGTCGATACACTTGCCAATAATGGATCATGTGTGTTTAAACGATTAGGGGACTTTTGAAAGAATGAATGTTTTTTGGTTCAATTTGGGTTACAGTTAGATAAACGCAGGGGAGAAATCACGCATATATTGTCTGGATTTCGGTTTGAATTTGCATTACAATCTTCAACTTATAGATGTTTAATCGGGTGAAACAAAATGTAATATTCTCAGAACTATTTTTGTTAAATAATATTTGTTACATTTGAAGTAGACGGCCACAAAAACTAAATTGATAGATAATACACCGCTTGGTCTGTATGGGTGCATCTCAAGTTGATGCTATAATTCAGCACAAGATATAAATACTGTATATGCAAATGTAAGAACTACGTGTATTACCGTGAGGAAAACAACTCACTCCCCAACTGTGGCTTCGACTTTCAAACAAGACAACACTAATGACTGTTAATGTCATCATTTTGGTTATCGGACAGAAGACGAAAATTTATACTCACAGGTATGCATGCTTATATTTACATGTACCTACTTTATAACTTAGTTATTTAATATTTTCTACTTACTTTGCCTTAGGAAAATATTCCGTTCTGTGCAGTTCTGAAAATATAAGAGAAGATTTCATGTATATTTACTTCTTTTAAATGGATGTTTGTCCGCCGTTTATTTGACTAAGATAATGCAGACAGCGATATGGCAGTTGATAAACATGCCTACATTCCATACTCAGCAAGATGCGAACAACTGTTGTGAGGATTGATTGTAACGTTACGTCAAAACAATATAATCTAATTGAAAACTACCATAATACAAAAATAAATGAACACCTGTTAATTTCGTCTCAGAATGATAAACAAGAGCTAGCAATGTCTAAGAAGTTCATTGTTTGGATCCATACGATATTGATTAAAGCAGAGAAAACAGTTAAAGTAATGATTAAATGGCTGAGCCTTTGTCTGTTTCATTGCGACAAGTGTTAGTAAGATAAATAATGGCAAGTGAGACACGGTTGGTTCTTCCAAGCAGCCGTTGTCATGTCGAAAGAGGAAGAAGCATTTTCAAACGAGATAATCAAGGCGAAAACAAGTTGGTACCGCCATTTTCATTACAAAAGCTTATAAATCAAAACAACTCTCATACCTAAGTGACGATTGAATCACGTATCGTCATGAATTAGGCTATGATGGTGATTAATAAAACGTAACTCACAATCGATGTCCAAAGAAATGGACTTAACGGCATACTGTAATACTAAACTGAGCAGCGAATACACATAGAAATACGTAACATGCCGTCTAGAGGATAGTGTAATAAAATAAATATAAAAAATAATTATAATATAAATGTTCGAAAATAGAAAACCAATTTATTCATCATTCAAATGTCTAAATTGGTGGATGTCAATATAATTTTGGCGAAGCAATGAACGCAAATATCTCCCATGCGAGTTCCATACACAAGGAACAGAGTGAAATAAAATTCAAATATATGAAGTTTTCTCCGACACATTGAAAACTGCATCATGTGACAAAACATGCTCCCAATACGAATGTAGCAATATAGCATGGATAACAAGGGATGGTAAACGCATCACGTAATCTTGAATGACAACAGGACAACGAAACATAATCATTACCGACACCTATTAAATTCTCCTCCATCACATTGGCATGTTTAGCTCCTGAATGGATTGGAAGATAATGCATTTTACACGGTTTTTATTGACAATATAACGAGCGACGTTCAAAGATGCTGATCCCCTAAACTACCAACGAACTATGAACAATCACTTGTATAACTGCATAGTGTGTGTATTGTCTGTATAGTTTAACGCCATGTAGTTCGTTTAAATAGGTGCTTCCATAGGGGAGTTCCTGTCATTATGTCGATACAGATATATAGCAGATAACTTGTCGCGTTGCATTGTTAATGTTACCAATGATACTGAAATGGCAATTTTATCAAACTAGCTGGATACAAGAGAATTATATTTATTGTCAACACATAATTTTCTTCGCCTATGTAATTGTATATTCCTTCGATGTCTTTGTATGCTAAAAGTAAACTAATCGTATGATATTCACACAACGCAAACACAATTTATATGAGACAATTCGGTAAAGTTTTGTAAAGTAACATGTTTGTGAGGTCGTAAATTTGTGGATTAAGATAAATGTAAAGTTTTTTATTGTGGTCAAATTTATCCGCAAATCCAGCGGCACATATATATCTCACCACGGAAGTGAATGATTGAACAGCAGCAGACAATGATCTATCACCCATTTGAAAGCTACCATTGATAATCATAATGGGTTCTGCAAAATTAAAGATAGCAATTGGCAGGACCAACTGTTTGAAATAAAACAGCATCTTAAAACAAATCGATACTTGTAATGTTAGTATTATTCAATAGAAAATTGACACAATTCCCCATTCAGTTTCGATTGATTTAGTAAGACTAGACACAGTATCAGAACACGAACTTATCGAGAAATTGATATAGATTTTTTACAAAATAATTAACCCGAATGCCATTGTAGTATGAAATCGCATATCTAAGAATACACACCCGGATTTACGTGACTAAATAACATGATATCACTCTATTAATCAAATACCTGCCTAACATTTTGCAGAATGCAATATCAACAAATGTATCATATTCTAGGAAAACATAGTTGGCAGTACTAAAAGCCAATATATCAAACTATTTTACCATACCAGAGACGGAATATCGCCTTGGTCGACAGACTAGGTTTAATATAATACTTGCAACAGAAAGCCATAATTGCAAAACATTTAGACGTAATGGCAGATTCGGCATCAGTCAACTCGAAACAAGTGCACATTATTCATTATTTGCAGATCAAGAAAGATGGAGACTATATATAAACTTAAAATTTCATACTAATCGACAATTCTATTATTTTCGCCAATTTACTGCGAAGACAAGACGTTACCTAAGTTAAAGCCCTGGTTTTTGTTCCAGTACAATTGTCGATTTAACAGTCCAATATGTAAAAGCCGTTCATTTATTTACGCACCACATGTCAGTCCTGAACTGCATCAGTAAAAACAAGCGACATCCATTAACTTGACAATGTATAGCAAATAAAAACCATACATTACTATTATTCTCTGCAGTTTATTATTGTGGATTTTCTCGTTAATTGTTTATTTAGGACAGTCCAATCTGTGACTCATCAAATACTCTACATTATCTCTGACAATAGCTTTATGAAGGGAATTTGTTACAATGAGGTCTATTTGAAAGACATATAATGGGATTTATTTATAATGTTTCCCACAATATTAGGTTACGCAAGCACTTGTTAACGTTCAGAACTACCAGGAATTACTAAAGTGTCACATTGTAGCCGCGTAGCCGTCCTTCTTCGGACGCCTGTGTCACCATTTCTTTTTTAAATACCAATGGATTGGGTGAAACTTTTGTGATAAAATGGTAAACGCGCATAGTCACATTAGTCACCATCAGTTCGTTCATCTCAAACATATGCATGCAACAGTTTTACAAATGTAAGCATGTTTTATTTAAGAACCTATGCATACTTTGTTAAACTTTGTTCTAAATTAAGATACTATTTACCTTTTCAGTCTTTTATTGCGTTTGTACTCCAATTTTACCCCGTTTTCGAAGTCAGAAAAAAAAGTTGTACGTTTTATTTGACAGTTTACTTTAATTGTCCATGCTTTATTGTTTCAAGAAGCATTGAAGTAGTTTATTCTTCCTGGATACGTTTCTGTTTCTACGGACTACGCTAGACTATAATTTGATAAGCATTACCGTAATGTCCCGTATTGACAAAACGACTCATTTTTCCGAATTTTACAAACACTTTAAAATAGATAAGTGCATAATGAAGTCATGTTGACATTTATTTCTATGTAAAAAAATATAAATTTTGCGATTGTATTACATTTTTAAAGAAACAGATATATAAAATAGTTTTATCACGGCATAGACTTTGCATACAGCTATGCTAAATTACGAGATTGATGTTCAATCCCGGCAAGCAATCTCCGACGAACTTACACTACCTCCATACAGGTGCATTTGAAGACGTAGAATAGGTAGCCATGTAACCGTGGGCCGACAACGACAAGGATAATATTCTTTGTAAGTCTTCGACCAATTATTTTCAAACAACCCTTATGAAGATGGTGTAAAATTTAGATACCATTCTCGTGAAAATAATGTCGTTTGCAGTATAGGAATGTTACCCTACTAGTTGCTCGATCTTATAACGATTGTTATAATGACGTCACATGACGATACTCTCCAAATAATCAAGGTCGACGTTGCGAAATAATCTCGATTGATTTACATCACTTTCGTTGACATAACAAGCATGGGTTTTAGCTGTATCTAAGCTTTTGATCCAAATACGTAACGTTATCATCTTTGTTATTATTGCCACCCATTGGCATTGACTGAGGGAATCCCCGATGTATGCGGCGCATTTTTTCATAGCAACATCAAATCGTATGTGGGGTCCTGTTAGTGTGAATAGATATAATATCAACTTGGACAGTGAACGCTTCAAACAGCAGAAACAGTACACCACACAAGCTGCACAAGACTCAAATTGGACATAGCAGAGCACACACATCGCACAAAAATAACATATTGCAAGTGCAAATCACTAGGACAAACCTGAGGTGAACAAAAAAATGAAACTTCACCGTGAGAAAAATGTACATCCTATCACGAACAAACTCGGCCTCAGTATAAAGAAGAACGAATTACAATTAAGTGCGAGTAATGTTCTCTAATCTAGTTATATAATTTTGGTTGTATGCAAAAATGAATAATTAATTTTAAACAAAAAAATACGGCTGCAGTTTTTCAGTCTCTTGTTGTGGCAGGGACGATTGGTTAGTATTTTTGTCGTTGTTATGGAAAGGGGGTACAAATTGTGTATGCCCTTCCATCCGCACAATTCGGTGCCAACAGAAACCAACCTACATAAGTACTAACACACTCATAGAACCAAAGCTTGTTGTGGTGATTCACGGAAACTTACAAAAACATAACGACGAATCACATATTCACAATGGTTTGTATTGACGAAACTGTATACCATAAAATCATGCTGACTGTCTATTATGTTGTATTAAGTGTTTGCTGTCTAGTCATTTACTGTCAGAAGAGCTAGGAAACACTTCATGGAACGTTTGTCTTCTCACTTTGAAAATATTATTTTGGACAAAGTGTCAATTCCATTAAAGAAGGAACCCTTTAAAACATCACAGATATGCTGGCTTAACCCGTATACAATATTAGAAATCACAACAATCGAAATACTAGTATCCAGAAATATCAATTTGATGTTTGTTTTACACGTATGAGCATAGTTTAATGACAAGGTTTACTAAAAGGTCTACTAAAAGGCGGAGGCTGAGCGGTTACGGCACTCACCTATGAAGTGGGATGTCGAAGGTTCTAATCCCGTCGAGTGCTGGGTAAGAACTGATGCCGCCAGCTAGTGACAGTATCGTTACTGCCGGCCCATCTCTGCCAGCCGTCCGGAAATAAGAGAACATTACTGCAGGGACTTTAGGCAAGACAGATACTAAATTCAGTTTTAATACAGTATGTGAACATTACTGGTACAAGTTGAGATTGATTCTCTTGATAACTTTGTTAAAAGTGTAGATCATAATACGCTTGCTTTTCTCACATATGGTTCATATTCTTAATAAGTTCGAACCCGGTAACCTCGAATAAATGAGGCCAGACAATCATAAAAGCGCATATTTGGACCGCAGCCTAATAGTGCCCAATTAACTAAAAGAGAAAGTCTTCGATATAGCAAAGTGGTCATGCTAACATTTTATCTAAACATTAGTAGTTAATGGTATTCAACGCTACAGTATAAAACAATTAACTGAATTCGGTAATAAAGATACACAAAATTGATATACTTTACAAGAAGTTAATATCTGCTTTATTCTTGGCAATCAATTGTTTCTGATTTAGCCTTTCTAAGTAATAATGTAATACTTGCAGCTTTATTAGTAATGTTCCAATAATACAAACCACATGATTCTATGTGTTCATGCAGAGCGTTAATTATTCATTAATCAATACTATTACTTTATTCTTTTTATTATATTTCTTTGTCCGTATTATATATATCTTCTTTCTATGATATTTTTGGACATTAACTTTACTTTAATAAACCAAACTAATCAATGAGATTTTCCCCCTATTGACCTATTTCGTCTAAATATGCCATACAGTCGAATCTGGATAAATCCTGAGATTTTCCACTCATAGGCCTTCATATCCAAAGTATACCATATAATCTAATATGGCTTTACTATGTTGGTCGACAACATGTAGTTTGCAATGTACGTATATCATTTCAAATAGTTTTTGTTTCCGAATTACTCATTTTATTGCTCGTTAATTTGTAATCATTATTTCGAATATATATACATGATGTCGAATAACTATATTCTACTACATGTAGAAACAGTTATTTATCAACCAGTACTAATTGGCCTGGCTTCGAGAGACTAAAATAATCTATTGCAGAAATGGACACAAGGCAGTATTCACTAAATGATGTAAGCTTATCTTAAACAGGTCATTCGATTTTACCTAATGATTCTATCGAGTGTGCAGCTGCTTTTGCAAGAAGTAAAAGAAACCCAAACTTCACCATCAGCATCACTACCAAAATAACAATTCATTCAAGTATACCCAATAGCCTATTGACCATGACTTCAAATGAGCACCCTCTTCTAACGGAAATGAAACCATCACTTAACAAACTTGTGTCAATGTTATATCTTGGCAGCGTTAAAGTATCGCAAGAACCTTGACTTGAATTTATAGAAACGAACTGGTGCCTATTTATTTCCTAATTTCCCCTTTAGTCACATACAGTCACACTTTCTCACCATCAATTTATTTTAGGAACTTATTTTAGAAACCTAAATATCCTTCGGTTAGAATAACCGCTATCTAGTTAGAAACTTCTCTGGGATGTATAGAAATCATTTGATAAAGCGTCGGATTCAGCAACACTTTCCAAATCGAGAATAATTAGTACGATCAGTAAGCTAGCAGGTATGTCCGGGTTTAATTTCCAGTTATTTATTTCAGTTTTGTACGATAGTCGGGATTTATAGCTGTAATAACGACTGCCAATGTGAATCATTAGTACCGAGGCTGTACATGCGGGTTACACAGAAAAATTCTATACAATTCTATACGAGTTTGGTCTATCTATACATAGACCAAATGTTTATAGGTGACAACTCAGGAGCACACGTGTCCTCAAGAAATGATGAGAGGCATTGGTTGTGTGCAGTTGTATTTCCTAGAAAAGATGCACATTATATTACGATCCCAATGAGTTTTTTATGTCAATATATATCCATATCCAGTGTTTATAGGAGAAATCCAATGAACTTTTCCTTTTGTTGGAAATGATTTGTCACACCATATATTGGATAAGTGATAGGATAATCAAAACCAAAATAAAACCTAGCTAAAACGGAAACATAAAACAATCGCATACCTGGGTTTATTCTGTTTATATATGTACATCCAAACCCAATGCTTAAAGGAGCAACCCATGAACCTTCTCTTTTTCAAAAATGATTTCACTTTACCATGAATTCATTGGGTTAGAGAAAGGATAATTAAGCCTCCCTCCCCCCAAAAAACCTAGTTAAAACGGAACCATAAAAATATGGTATTTGATTGATATATGTTCTAATCGGTTGCCATAGAAACAAATATTGAGGAACCACTATTTTCCCTTCTCTTTTAGATCTTCTTGTCTGACCTGACTTTATGCACAGATTCGCCTCATTTTGCAAATTCTACCGCTTTTATCTAACAGTAAAGTGAACTTAGCAAATAACAAAACATATTCATCAATGTTAATATTAATACTGCGTCTTGCAGACTGCAAAATATCGTGTTGTGTAATTGTCACTCTTGAATAAATACAAATATGATGAAATAAAAACATAAACTTACAACAATAGCAGCAACAACAACAACAATTTGGGAAAGTTATAAACCCAGGTCGTTTTCGTCTACTATGTTATGAACTAAAACACATTACCGGATATTACAATATTATAACTTGCAATGCGTAACCTCTGCTACTGTCAGTCAAAAACTGTAAGAGAAAATCCGACAGGGAAGGTAGCACTCAACCAAACCAGCCGAAAACAGAAACACCACGACACAGCTTACCTGAACAATGCCCACAGAAACCCATGCCAAAACGGCACTGCGCGGCGAATAAACCACACAAACCCGTGCCAAAACGACGACTTAATGAGGCACAACCACCCCCTGACCTAGTTTAAAACACCAAGGACTGTGAAGTAGTAAAGAGCCATTTTGGGACTTGACCTAGTTTACAATAATGGGCAAAAAGAGGGCGAAAATATAAATGCTAAAAACGTTTATCATAGTGACCAAACAGCACAGTGACCTAATCAAAAAGTATCTCATCCAGCAAAGACGACTTAAAGAATGAGTTATGTTTAATATGCCGGCTGGTGTTACAGATAACAGTATGCATACAGATGGAATGGTTCGGTATGCTCTTATTTATTCGGATTTAACGTTGTTTCTAAAAGTGTTCCTAAGTGTTCATATGGCGGCCGATTCATCGAACCAGTTGTCCGTGAAACAGTACTTACTTGCGCTACCAAATAAGAACCAGCGGTTGAAAATCAAAATTGCTGTAAAATTTTAGTGAAATGGTATATGCCCTGTAGTGAAACGCATGATTGCAATCCATGCGCGTAATCCACTGGACAACGATCGTGATTTTCGTGGCATTCTTTATTCTCAACTATGATTGGGTTACAACGGTTAAATTATGCCTTTATTCCAGATGCTTTAAAGTTGTTTGTTGCCATCAAATGACTAACGGAACTATTTTGATGTAGAATTGGTTAAATTTTTCGCGTTTGAAGTTCTCAATGTTTTTTTTTTCAACAAATAGTCGATAGTTTGAGTTTCGAGCTTGAAGTCAATCTTTATTTTAAATAACATTCCTGCTTGAATTCTGTGCATGACATAATAGTCTTGAAGAATTAAAAATGAAAAAAAAACAACAAGCAAATCTGAAAAAGTACAGAAAGTAATCTCACCTAATAAAGTTAAGTTACCACTTTTCTAGGGCTATTTTCAGCTGTTAGGCCGCTCAAGCACCCTTTGACATTTAAACTTCCCCTTGTCATTGGGCTACATATGGAAACCTACACTCGTGTCTCCCTGGGGAGACTATTTCTCTCCAGTGGGTGTGGCAGCTAACATCGATCTACGGCGCCCAGGAATAGACACTGTCCTCACAGGTACCATTTTACACCATGGTGGAGTGGAGCATGTGAGTCTTGCTCATAGTAATTAACCAGTGGTCCAGAGGGGGATCGAACCTTGGACCTCTCGATCCCGAATCGCATGTCATGCCTCTAGGCCACCGCTATCAACTAATAATTATATGTTTTTTGTTAACTGAAACCGAGTTAGATCAGTCAGAAAATTAGTCATTTAATGAAGACTGGAGAAGGTGTGTAGTTTTAAGACATTCAGGATATTTCTATAAATATATTAAAACATTATATAGTAAAATCCGGATAAAATGGCATCTCATTTCTTAAAATTCATATTATTTTCATTTATATTTTAAAAAAGGATATTCATTTAATTTCGTTCAAACGAATTATCATACTGTAAAAACAATTTTTTTATATTAACTGTTATCTCAATGAAAAGACTTTGTTTCACAATAAATAGAAGAAAACATATATCATAAGTTAAAGAAATCGTTGGGGTGTAAGGTAAATTCCGCACTAACTTATTATATCATTTACATCCAACGTAAGCACCAGCAAGAACGTTGTCAGCATCTGTTTCGTTTTGTTTTATTAATGCACTATTTCACAGGCTATCACAATATAGGTTAAGTATTATTTATTTCTATAATGATTTAGCGATTCATTACTTGAATAAAACACTTCCAACAAAGCGAGGAAAAAACGTTAATGCTGTGCATTGACACGTATATTGATAACCAACTAGCATTTAAAATTAGCGATAACACTTAAAATTAGCATCTGCATTAGCAATCAACTAACATGTGAGGCTTACAATAACACCTGTCATTACCAGGAAAAAATTGTATCATTGTGATAAAACAGTTCAGCTTGTCTGAAACGAAGTCAATTACTTTCTTGCATATTTAGATAGACTAAAAGGTGTGTACATTTTTAACCATCTAGTAGGCTAATGGTATCCGTATTAATAGTATCAGAACAAATATTCAAGTTTCAGAGGGTGTTGGTTATGAACACGTTGGTTGGTGATTGGTTTTCGATACGTACAATATGTACAGTCATACATTTAGTTGTTTTCTCCTGAGTCAAATAAGGACAGGTATTTAAAAGCAAGGCTTTGAGTGACTGTATAATGAATTAGCGTGATATATTGCGTTCATTTCCATTCCGTTTTTTCGCAAACTTCCAAACCTTGGCATATTGGTGTTAATTCAATTTAATTATGACAAAAACCAATAATGCATGATTTTCTTATTTCTAAAGCTCTATTTAAGGAGAAAAACTTGTCATATTAGGAGGATATCTGTGCGTGTATCCATCATTATCACTACTCGACTGTCAAATTGGTATCAATGGGAACCACGCAACATGGCTCCTCAGATCATATATAGTCAAGTCAGAAATATAACTGCAGTCAAGCTAACTTACCAAATGCGAGCAAAGACAAGTTATATCTAAAAATGAAATAATGTTAATGGTAGATTGACCTTTTCAGAGAGAAAAGTTGTCAACGAAGACAAGTTTAAATTTTGCTATTTCGAAGGATGGTCTTTTCAAATAAGTTTGTCTGTAAAATACAAATTATTCCTTAAAATGTCATACCACCCAAATAGATGCAGATACGTTCGAACAAATTATGAAAGATAAATCCAACATGAAAAAAACCTTCTTACATTTAGTCAGATTCAAATAAATGATCAGATTAAATGCTAAACACTCACTGATTATTCTACATGGATTTCTATGAGTGCATCTAAGATGAACATTTATTTCCTACCCGAATCTTAATTAGCTTAAAGTACGCGTACATGTTTTTACACATTAAATGAAATATTCTGAACGAATGAGTATATCCATAGGATTCGCACATAACTTGAATACTGTTGGTTCGTCCAAGCAGCCGTTGACATACATGTCGAAAAAGAAAGAAGCATTTTCAAACGAGGTATTCAAGGCGAAAACAATTTGGTACAAGCTTACACAAGCTTATAAATCACAACAACTTTCACGCCTAAGTGACGATTGAAACACGTATCGTCATGAATTAGGCTACGATAGTGATTAATACAACATAACTCACAATCGATGTCAAAAGAAATGGACTTAACGGCAAACTGTAATAAAAAGTTAAGTTACCAATTTTCTAGGTCTCTTTTCAGCTGTTAGGCCGCTCAAGCACCCTTTGACATTTCTACTTCCCCTGGTCAATGGGTTACCTATGGAAACCTGTACTATTACAATACTATTTCTCTCCTGTTATGCCAGCCAACATCGATCTGCGGCGCCCATGAATAGACACTGTCCGCACAGGTACCATTTTACACCATTGTGGAGTGGAGCATGTGTGTCTTGCTCAAAGAAATTAACCAGTGCTCGAGAGGGGATCGAACCCTGAACCTCTCGATTCCGAAGCGTGCGCCCTACCTCTAGGCCACTGCTTCCCATATATTACTGAACTGAGCAGCGAATACGTATTGCAATGCATAATATACCGTCTAGAGGATAGTGTAATAAAATAAACATATAATAGAAATGTTTGAACATAGAAAACCAATTTATTCATCATTTAAATGTCAAATATCGATTGATTTAGTAAGATCAGACACATTATCCGAGATGGAATACCTCCTGGATCGGAATATTAAGCTTTATATATGACTCGGTTCAGCGGAAAACCATAATTGTCAAAAAAAGTTAGACGTAAAGAAAGATTCGGCATCAGCAAACGCATGCAAAAAGTCGATTGTAATGTACTTTATGGTTACACTATGCGCCCAACATTAGAAAGGTCAATCCAAGTAATTGTCCAACACTGTTTTCACAACAAGAAGACTGGTGACTAATGCAGCATTGAAAATATAAACTTCCATTCTTATACTAATCGATGATTTTATAATGTTGGCCAATTGACTGCAAACACAATATGTTACCTAAATTTAAGCTCTGTTTTTCATCCAGTACAATTGTCGATTTAACAGCCCAATATGTCAACAGCCGTTCAGTTGTTTACGCGCAACTGCTCACGAACTGCTTCAGTGAAAACAAGCGGCATCCATTAACTGGACAACATAGAGTAAATAAACACCATACACTCCCATTATTCTCTGCGTTTTATTATTGTGGATTTTCTCATTAATAAAGTCCAACCTATGACTCATCAAATACTCTACATTCTCTCTAACATTAGCTTTATGAAGGGAATTTGTTACAATGAGGGCTATTTGAAAGACATATAATGGGATTGATTTATAATGTTTCCCGCATTATTAGGTTACGCAATCACTTGTTAACGTTCAGAACTATCAGGAATAACTAAATTGTTACATTGTAGTCGAGTAGCTATCCTCCGTCGGGCGCCATTGTCACCATCTCTTTTTTCAAACCTAGTGGATGGAGTGAAATTATTGTTATATAATAGTTAACCTGCATATTCACAGTAATCACCATCAGTTTGTACATCTCAAACATATGCATTTACAAGTAGCAAGCTTTTTTTAATGCTTAATTTGTTAAAATGGTTCTAAATTAAAATACAATTGACTGTTTCAGTTTTTTATAAGGACATTTCTCTTTATATTTTTAGAAGCAATTAGAACACAAATAAAAAATAATTGTACAATCTATTCGGCATTTTACTTCAGTTGTACATACTTCATAGTTTCAATAAGCATTCTTCCAGAATACGGTTCTATTGTTCTGATTCTACGGACTAGCTTGAACATAATGTAGTAAGCATTGCCGTTAAGTCCGGTATTGACAAAACTACTCAATTTTTACATCTTTTACAAGCAGTTGAAAATAAATAAGTGCATTTATTTTTCCTTGATTTTATGTCTTTTTAAATGTCTCAAATAGTCAATTTCTTGTAAACATAAAGTCGCTTTATTTTATTTCTCTCGGAAATTAAAACACAATGGGAGATTAGTATATAACGTTGTAAGTTCTTTCGTCAGGCTTTCTGGTTTCATTGCAACATCAAAAGAGTGTTTGTCAGACGATTTGGGGATAGGTGTTTTGAACGGTGTTGACAATTATTCTTGATAATGACCTCGAAATGCAAAAAAGTTGTAGCGAATTCACATTAGGGCATTACAATAATGGTTGATAATTTTATAATATTTACACGCCGTACATATGACTGTCAAATAACGGTTGAGAAAAATACACAATGGCAAACAAACGAATGAGACAATTTGTCAAACACTATTCATCATTCATAATATGTATACCTCATGCATGCGTCTAACCAACTGCCATCGATATTTAGAACTCTATTGTAATGAATGTAGATTATGCTACGCCATCCATAATGGGTTTGAAGAGGATGCCATATGACGTAGTCATCTTACCAATGAGTAACGGATAGTTTTTGTGTCAACATTTTATTTCTATGTAATTAAATGTAAATTGTGCAATTGAATTACAGTACATGTTTAAAGAAACAGTCGAGTCAGTTTTATCACGGCATCGAAAATGCATGCAACAATTGCAAACTCCAGTTAGTGTACATCATCATTAACTTTATTTTGAATTTCTTATTAACATTTTACGGGACATAAATATGTTGGCTTCGTTATGTAATGGTTAATAAAAAGGAAAACATTTTCTAGATCTAAACACCGGTTTATAGTAACAAATTCATATCTATTCATGAGCATATTGTTGTTATTTTGCGAAGAAGGAAACCTTTTGAAATGTAAATTAGTATAATAAGATATCATAAGAAAAAACTAATTAAACTAGGGTGGAATTAAATGAAACATAACAAACAATCAAATCAACTACACGATGGTTACGTCATGTTATTGCGATGTGTATCTTTGTCATCTATATATGTTTAAATACGGATAGGTGCGGCCAAATCAGCGCCCACAAAATAGGTGGACCCTGGTACTAACGACCACACGTTTAACGGTTATATATCAGTATTTAGCAAGTATTGGAATATTTTGTAGTTTGGTGTGAGTAGTGGCCTGTACTATATCTGCCTCTTGTGTTTGTGGCTAGGCAATGCCGCCGTAACTGTGTAGCTTTGGTTTATGCCCTACTATTGTCTTAGATGTGTAAGATTCAAGTCACAAAAAATAAATAGCGCCTTAGTTCATATTATTGTCGGGTTAACGAATGTTTTTTTTCGTATCATATCAGTAGTAGATTTCAGCGAAATGGCATCAGTTCAAGTAGCACTTTTACCACCCCATATAAAGGCGTAGAAATAGCAAGCCATGTTACCGTCGGCCAACTACACCAATATGCCATTTTTATGTAACTCGTTTATCAATTATTGTCGAATAACTAATATGAAGATTGTGTAAAACTATCAGAATAAAGCTATCGTGGAAATAATGACGTTTACAGTATTGGAAAGCTACCCTGCAAGGTCTCGCTCTTATAACGATTGTTATAAATACGGTAGTATTAGATACGTTCGTCTAGATTTTATTGTCAAATTAGTCTTGAAACGACCGTTATCTCTATTTAACAAGTAGTATGTGTTACACTTGAAAAGATAATATGTTAAATCGTCCATGTAAATAACAACGATACTATGATAATTGAAATCCTGGTAGTCAAGCACGTGATATCAAAACTCAATATAGGATCGAATGAACAGGGACATTAAATTTTGAGGCACCCTACGTCGCAAAACGTAATTGCAGTTGCATATAAAACTGGTAATAAAGATTCAAGGAAATTCCCCTGTTATGCAATTACCGCTTTATATCGATAACATCATTATATCCTATGTGTGTCATGTGATTGTGAATAGATTATAATTACTTTGATAGTGAACGCTAAAATTAGCAGAAATGGTACAGCATACAAGCCATAAAATAGGCGAAAATGACACACACAAATCACATACTGCCAGAGCAAGTGTCAATGTCAAACATGAAATGAATACAAAAATGAAATTTGACCGTGACAAACATTGCACATCCTACCATAACTTCTCACGGCTTCAATCTATAAAACACAATCACAAAGAAGAAAGAGTAATGGTCTCTTATCTTCACTCATAATAAGGGTTGTATGCAAAGAATAATCGTAAATTTTCAACTAAACACACGCATTGTCATAGACTAGACCACAAAATGAAAACAAAGTGTTTGCCTCCTCAAAAGAATATAACAAGCACAAGGTTAAACAAACCAAAAACTGTTCTCGCAAGTCTGAGTGACATTGGTTGTAACTTTGGTTATACATTGGGAAATATAACAGTATGTTTCGCTACAGCAGGTTGCATAACTATTTCTATTGAAGAGTGACAGACTGTCTATAACACACAGTGCATTATCGTACATAATTATATATACCGAATAATTATTATACTATTATAATTATATTTACTTTTTGTTTTCACAGTTTGGGGTCAATGACAAGCTCACAAATAATACAAGCTATAGCATATGTAAATACAGTTCATGCTGTAAATCACTCCTTGATGTGTTGTTGACATTTTGTATATAAACATCTGCGTTAGATATTTCTCCACATCAAGATGACCATAATATGAGATCGACCCTATGTGAACTACCGTCTACTATCAAGTACAAAATGTAAATATAATTATGGTGACCGACTTCTGCCAACTTCATGCTGGTGTTATGATTCGGTTGCAAGATAAACGTACTGGTATAGTTCTGTGATCCGTAGCCGTGGCATGGCACAAACAACGACGAAAGACACTTCTTAGGGCGTTCTGACTTTAAAGTGCAAGCGACAGGTAGGCATAACACTTTGGTCAATTTGGTGCGGTGGATGTTTGGCGATCTGTGGTTGTGGAAGAGGTCGCATATTAAAATGGTTCGTTGTGGCACGGAGGACGAGAGGCCAAAAACAAAATCCAACTGTACTGTGAAGCCAATGTTTGCGGATCGTTGTAATGCACGAAAACCTACGAATACATGACGACGATTAATGTGTCTCAGTTTAAACGTATCACATAATCACAACGGTTGCTATTGACTAATCTTTGTACCATCAATTCATTTGGACAATCCATAATGTTGTATTAAGCGTTAGATGTCTGGCGATTTCCTATAAGAAAAGCTCGGAAACACTTCACTACATGTACATCGATTGTCTACGCACTTAGAGAACATATTATTTTTGACAAACACAAGAAGATGTGTCAATTCCATTAAAATTGGAGTACTTTGAAAGCATCAGAGATAAACAAAATGCTGGCTTAACGTGTACGAAATATTAAAGCAATACAAGAATCGAAACATTTATATCAAAACGGATAACAGTTTGTTTTATTAGAATCGTTTAATTTCTTTTTTACTAAAATGTATAAACCTTGACCGTTGCCAAGCGGATACGGCGCCTGCCATGAAAGAGAGGTCGAAGGTTTATAAACAGGCTGTATCTGGGTTAGAACTAATGCCATCAGCTAGTTAAAGTATGGTTACCATACGTCCATCTATGTCAAGCGTCAGGCACTTAGAAACTATATTCTGGAGGTACTTTTGCAAGAAAGATGCTGAAATTAGGTTGAATAGAGTTTATGAATATCACTTGTTAAAGTTGAGATTGATTTTTTATACCTTTGTTAAAAGCGTATATCATGATACGCTTGCTTTTATCACATGTGGTTAATATTGTAAATAAGTTCGAACCGGGCAACCTCGAATCAATGAGGCCAGACTATCGTAAAATCTCACATTTGGAACTCGGCCAAACTATGTCGGTAAAATATGAATGTAAGGCCCTCAATAACAAAGTCATTTTCACTTTTGGCAAGCTAACCTTTTTTCTAATCATTTGTACTTAACGGAGGTCGATGTTCATTGAATGTTACAGTAAAAACAATTAAGTGAATTCGGTAATACAAAACACACAAAACAACTAATATAATCAACGAGAATATTATGTCTGTTTTATTCTTGGAAACCATTTATTTTCTAATTTAGCCTTCCTAAGCAATAATGTTATCCTTTCAGCTTTATTAATAATATTCCAATAATACAAATTATCCTTATATTATCTTTTTATTATTTTTCATTGTTTGTATTATATGTAACTTCCCTTTATGATATTTTGGCGTTTAGCTTTACATTAATTAACCAAAACAAGTTATACGATTTTCCGCAAATAGGCCTTCATATCTTAAATATACCATACAATCGAATTTGGTTAAATTCTGTCCGTCTTCTACTTACCTTTCGTATTTCTAATAGAAATTACTTCAGAATAACTCATTTTATATTTCGTTAACTAGAATTCATAATATCGAATGAGTTATTGTTAGTAAAGTAAAATGTAAACCATTATCTTGTTCAGTCTGACAAAGCTTTTATTAATCAGTGCTAATTGGCCTGTCCGCCATCAACTAAATATTCCTAAATAATAAATTGACAGAATGCTAATTGCCTGTTAATGGCCATAGATGAAAACGTATTATATAATTTTTAATTGGTCATCCGGATAATCGTAATATTACCGATTGTGCAGCTGCATTGGCAAGTAAGAGTAGTGAACGAAACCAAGCTAACACCACACTGAGCACCACCATAAAAATAGCAATCCATTCAAGTTTACTCAAGTGATTCAACTCATTAATTTTAAGAAACGAACTTGAGCACATTTATATTCACAATTTCCTCTACGGTCACACATACTGTCTCATTTTCTCACAATCCCGTTATTATAGGAACCTACAGTAGAAACTGAGATGTCCTAGGGTCACAGCAACCGCCATCTAGTTAGAAAATGTCATTCGATTGTACAAAAATCATTTGATACATGTAACAGTTTCAGCCACACTTTCCAACAATAAGTACGTTCAGTGATCAAGCGGATATGTATTTCTGCTAATATATTTCAGTTTTGTAGGATGGAGGGGATTTATAGCTGAAATTACGACTGTAAATGTGAAGCATTGGTACCGAGGCTGAACGAGCGGGCTACACAGAAATGTTTTATACCTTTATATACGAGTTTGGTATATCTATACATGGACCTTATGTTTATAGGAGTCAACTCAGAAGTAACCGCTTTCTCAGGAATTGACTTGGGATA
Source organism: Spisula subtruncata (assembly GCA_963678985.1). Classification (NCBI taxonomy): domain Eukaryota; kingdom Metazoa; phylum Mollusca; class Bivalvia; order Venerida; family Mactridae; genus Spisula; species Spisula subtruncata. The sequence goes on along the minus strand of OY787666.1, from coordinate 14,072,688 downwards.
TTGGTTGTGTACGGCTGTATTTCCCAGAGAAGATGCACACTATATACGATCTATCAGAATTTTCTTCTTTCTATATAAACATCCAAACCCGATGTTGATAGGAGCAACCTTCTTGGGTTAGGGATAGGATAATTTAACCCAAAATACAACCTATCTAAAACGGAAACATAAAAATATGGTATTAGACTGATTAACATAATCTTTTGTTCCAATCGGTTGCAATAGAAACAAATATTTAGGTACAGCTTCTTTCCATTCTCTTTTGGATCTACTTGTCAGACCTTACTTTAATTACATAAGCACCTCATTCTTTTAATCCTATCCCTTTTTCCTAACAGTAAATCAAACTTAGCAAATAGCCAAACATATCTATAAATATTATATTCATAAAGCGTCTTCTGACTGCCAGAAATCGTGCTATGTAATAGTCACTCTTGAATAAATACAAATGTGATGAAATGAAACACATAAATATTATATTGTTCTAGTCCATAATTGAGCCAACTACAACATCATGTGTAAACATTATGAGTTGATATCAGAAGAATTTCGATGAGATACAACAATAACAGCAACAACAATTTGGCATTGTGATAAAACCCGTTCGTTTTCGTCTACTACGTGATGAACTTAAACTCATTACCGGATATTACAATATTATAACTTACACAACGTCTGCTACTATCAGTAGCAGTTTGTCAAAGACGACTTGACGAATGAGTAATGTTTAATATGCCGGCTGGTGTTACAGATAACAGTATGCATAAAGATGGAAAGGTTCTTATTTATTCGGGTTTACCGTTGTTTCTAAAAGTGTTCCTCTTCATATGGCGGCCGATTCATCGAACCAGTTTTCCTTGACTATGCCCAATCTAACAGTACTAACTTGCCCTTCCAAATAAGAACCAGCAAATGAAAATCGACATTGTTGTAAAAGTTTAGTGGAATGCTATATTCCCTATTGTGAAACGTATGATCGCAATCCATGCGCATTATCCACTGGACAACGGTCGTGATTTTGGTGGCACTCTTTATTCTCTATATGATTGGGTAACAACGGGTTAACTGCTGTCTTTATTCCATATCCTTTAGTGTTGTTTATTGCCATAAAAAAGTAATGCAATTCAATTTTAAAACCATTTTGATGTGGAATTGGTTCAATTATCATCAATGTTTTTTTCAACAAACAGTCGATAGTTTGACTTTCGTGCACGAAGTCAATCTTTATTTTAAGTAACATTCCTGCTTAAATTCCGTGCATGACAAAAATAGTCTTGAAGAAAATCAGCATATTTGAAAAAGTACGGACAGTAATCTCGACTAATAATTATGACGTCGTCTATGACCTTGATTACCGTTAAATCGTTCACATCAAAGCCTACTCATAGATTAAGTTTCCATCTCATCTATAAGACAATTACCGTGGCATAGGACTCTGGACAAGACACCATACATTTACATGTATAGATATATAGGGCGGACAGCTTAATTATATAGATAAATATGTATTAAATATAATGAATTGATCTTAAGGGACAAATATAGGTAGATTCCACCAGAATAATTGTGGTTAACAAATTATATCACAATCAGATGATATCACAGTATAGGATGGATAGTGAACCAGAATGATATATACAATTTATTCATGCTGACAAATGTATGCTGACTTAGAGTTTTTTTGTGTTTTTTTACTGACTTAGAGCTAGATCAGTCTGAAAATAAGACATGTAATGAACACTCGTAAAATACAAATTATTCCTTAAAATATCATACCATCCAAATAGATTCAGGTACGTTTGAACAAATTATGAAAGATAAATCCAACATGTAAAAAACCTTCTTACATTTAGTCAGATTCAAATCAATGATCAGATTAAATGCTAAACACTCACTGATTATTTTTAATGGATTTCTATGAGTGCATCTAAGATGAACATTTTATTTCCTTCTCTTTCTGAATCTTAATTGGCTTAAAGTGCACGTACATGTTTTAACACATTAAATGAAATATTCTGAACGAATGCGTATATCCATAGGATTCGCACATAACTTGAATACTGTTGGTTCTTCCAAGCAGCCGTAGACATACATGTCGAAACAGAAAGAAGCATTTTCAAACGAGATATTCAAGGCCAAAACAATGTGGTACCAGCTTACACAAGCTTATAAATCACGCCAACTTTCACGCCTAAGTGACGATTGAAACACGTATCGTCATGAATGGAATTAGGCTACGATGGTGATTAATACAACGTAACTCAAAATCGATGTCAAAAGAAATGGACCCAACGGCAAACTGTAATAAAAAGTTAAGTTACCAATTTTCTAGGGCTCTTTTCAGCTGTTAGGCCTCTCCAGCACCCTTTGATATTTCTACTTCCCCTGGTCATTGGGTAACCTATGGAATCCTATATTCGTGCCTCCCTGGGGAGACTATTTTTCTCCTGGTATGTCAGCCAACATCGATCTGCGGCGCCCATGAATAGACACTGTCCTCACAAGTACCATTTTTCACCATGGTGGAGTGGAGCATCTGTGTCTTGCTCAGAGAAATTAACCAGTGCTCCAAAGGGGATCGAACCTATGATCGCTTGATTCCGAAGCGCGCGCCCTACCTCTAGGCCACCGCTTCCCACATATTACTACACTGAGCAGCGAATACGTATTGCAATACATAATATACCGTCTAGAGGATAGTGTAATAAAATAAACATATAATAGAAATGTTGGAAAATAGAAAACCAATTTATTCATCATTTAAATGTCAAATGTCGATTGATTTAGTAAGATCAGACACAGTATCCGAGTCGGAATACCTCCTTGATCGGAATATTAAGCTTTATATAAGACTACCATAATTGTCAAAAAAAGTTAGACGTAAAGAAAGATTCGGCATCAGCAAACGCATGCAAAAAGTCGATTGTAATGTACTTTATGGTTACACTATATGCCCAACATTAGGACGGTCAATCCAAGTAATTGTCCAACACTTTTTTCACAACAAGAAAACTGGTGACTAATGTAGCATTGAATATATAAACTTCCATTCTCATACTAATCGATGAGTTTATTATGTTGGCCAATTGACTGCAAACACAATATGTTACCTAAATTTAAGCTCTGTTTCTCATCCAGTACAATTGTCGACTTAACAGCCCAATATGCCAAAAGCCGTTTGGTTGTTTACGCGCAACTGCTCACGAACTGATCAATGAAACCAAGCGGCATCCATTAACTGGACGACATAGAGTAAATAAACACCATACACTCCCATTATTCTCTGCACTTTATTATTGTGGATTTTCTCGTTAATTGTTTATTTAGGAAAGTCCAATATGTGACTCATCAAATATTCCACATTCTCTCTGACATCATTTTTATGAAGGAAATAAGTTACAATGAGGGATATTTGAAAGACATAATTATTGTGGAATTGATTAATTATATGTTGCGAAAATTTTGAGGTGATGCAACCATTTGTCAACTTTCAGAACTATCAGGAATAACTCTTGTGTCACACTGTAGCTGAGTAGCCGTCCTTAGTCGAGCGCCATTATCACCATCTCTTTTTTAATCCTAGTGAATGGGTAGGAACTATTGTTATATAATACAAACATGTGTGATTACAGAAATCATCATCAGTTTGTACATCTCAAACATATACATTTACCAGTATCAAGAGATATATTTAAACATCAATGAATATTTTGTTAAAAATGGTCTATAGTTAAGATACTATTGACCTTTTTAGTTATTTATAGCGTTTTAACTCCTATTTAACCCGTTTTATAAGCAATATGACCACAGATAAAAAAAAATATTTTTATTATTATACATTTAATTTGGCATTTAACATCAGTTGTACGTGGTTTATAGTTTCAATAAGCATTGCAGTGGTGTATTCTTCCAGGTGACGTTTTTAGTGTTCTTTTCAAACGGACTACGCTAGAACATAATGAAGTAAGCATCGTCGGTAAGATTTTCAGGTAATTACTTTTCCTTGTTTTATGTATTTTTAAATGACTCAGTCAATTTCTTGTCAACATGGAATCGTTTTAGTATTCTTCTCTTGGAAATTAAAACACAATTGGAGATTAATAAATTACGCTGTAAATAAGAACGTCAGACTTTCTTGTTCTATTGGAACAGCACTAGAGTGTTTGTCAGACGATTTGGGGATAGGTCCCCATTTTTTATCGATTTTGGCATTTTGTCTTTGCAATGACTTTTACATGCAGAAAGTTGTAGCGAATTCATGTTAGGGCATAACAATTATGGTTCATGTTTTTAGAAATTTACTAAGGACACCGTACAAATGGCGGTTGAAATAAATATAAACAATGACAACTGAGGTAAACAAACGAATGGTAAAATTAGTAAGATGTTATTCGTCATCAATACGTCACAAGTATGCCTAGAACAAGTGTCTTACCAACTGCCATCGATTTAAAATTCTATGGAAATATATGTAGATTATGTGACACGCTATCCACTAGGGTATGTATACGAAGTTATCGGACGTGACATGTGAACCAATCAGTAACGGACAGTTTGTGTCATCATTGTATGTCATGTTTACATTTATTTACATGTAAATGAATGTAGCTTTAACGATTGCGCTACATGTACATGCTTAAAGAAATAGATATATAAAATAATTTTATCGTGACATCGGCGTTGCATAAAACTATGTTAAATTACACTCCTAATTGTATGCATCATCAATAACTTTATTCTAGATTTACAATCCACATTTTATGAGATGTAAAGATGTTGGAACCGTCATTTAATGTTTGATAGAAAGGGAACATTTGTTCTAGATCTGAATTAGTTGTTATAGCATATGTGTTCATGAGCATAGTTTTGTTTGTTTGCCAAGAAGAAAACTCGTAGAAATGTAAATTAATATAATTAAATGTCACACACAAAAAGAAATTAAACTCGAGTGGATTAAAAAAAATAAATAACAATCAAATCAAATACACGAATTAAGCAAATATATTTTGCTGCGTTTTAGTGTTTACGATTAGAATCTGTAAATGTTTAAAACGCGGGTAAAACGGTGAAACTTACGGCCATAAACCTAAAATTTGCATATCAGTATTTTGGCAATAATTGGAATATTTTGTTTGGTCAGAGTTATAAAATGCACGCAATAGGCAGCGCCTTAGTTCATACTAGTGTAGGTTTCACGAATGTGTATTCGCATTACAACAACTGTAGAGGGCCGAGGAATGGTTAAAGTCCAATTACCAATCATTTTCAAATAACCAATATGAATATTGTGTAAACAAACCCCAAATACAATTCTCTCGAAAATAATAGCGCTTATAGTAAGGGAATCTACTGTGCCAGTGCTCGTACTTACAACGATTATTATAAATACCATAGTATTTTTTATGTTCGTCTTGATTTTATTGTCAAAATATTCTTGAAACGACAGTTATCTTAATTTACCAAGTATTATGTTCCTGACATTAAAATACACTTTGTAAAAATAATATTTAAATCGTTCATGTAACTAACAACGATAATATAATAACTATAATTAAAATGGCTGTCAAGCACGTGATATCAAACATTGATATTGGATAGAATGAAAACAGGAAATGGAATTTTGAGACACTCGACGTCGTAAAACGTAATTGCAGTTGCATATAAAACTGGTAATAAAGATTCAAGGAAATTTCCGAGTTATGTAAATTGCGTTTCATGCTGATAATACCAAAGCATCGTATGTGTGAGTAGATATAATACCAACTTTGACAGTTAACGCTACATACAGTAGAGACGGTACAACATTCAAGTCACAAAACGGACACAAAATGATAAAGCACACAAATCACATATTGCAAGCACAAGCCACTGATCAAATCTGAAGTGAAATATAAATGAACCTTAACCGTGACAAAAACTGTATATCCGATCCCGACAGACTACGGTCATAATCAGAGTTGTATGCAAAGAAGAATCATGATTTTAAACCAAAATTATGCACTGTGATATTACATCCTACTAATTGGAAGTTTCGAGAAATCACAAAGCCGTTTACAACAACACCAGTCATAAACACAGTGAAAGCTTCAAAAGGATATAACAAATTCATCAAAACAATAACACTGTTCCCACGAACCAGAATGTCATTTTATTTCATCTTTGTATCTTTTAGTCAGGCATAGAAAAAGTATCATTTATGTTTAAAGTAGATGACATATCTATTTTCACTTCAGACTTACAGCCTATCGAAAACCAAAGTGCATTATCGTACACATGCCGTTTGTGATACTATATATGTACCATGTTTCTATCTATAATCACCATTTGGTACAATCTCACAAATATTACATGCTACAGTATATGTAAATCTAGTTCAAGCCGTACATAGTAAAGCGTAAGTGTCGTCGACATAATTATGTTATTGGTTGGATAAAAATTGTTTTTATTATCTCATCGGGATCTATAGAAACAAAATATTTGAGGAACAATTTTCTGTTCTCTTTTAGATCTAGGACTTTTCAAACCTGGCTTTAATTACAGAATCGCCTCATTCTGTAAATCGTATCTTTTTATTCTACCAGAAAACCGAGCTTAGCAAAAAAATGCATAACTTTTTATATTCATACATACTCATGCAGACTGCCAGATATCGTGCTGTGTAAGTGTCACTTTTATTTGGCTAGTTCACAATTGAACAAAGTACAAAATGAGACGTATACATTATGAGTTACTAGCCATATAAGACGAATGTTTATTAGATAGAACAATAACAGTATAACAATATACGTTATGAACTAAAACGCCTTACCGGATATTACAAGCTTATAACTCGAAATACACAATGTCTGCTACTACCACAGGCTGTTTGTCAAAGACGAATTTAGGAATGAGTTATGTTGAATCTGTCGGCTTGTGTTTTTAGATAAAAAGTTTAAATACTCGGTGAATGGTTCTACATGCTCTTATTTATTATGGTATGAAGTATCTATGAATATACAGCGACCGATAAACAGTTTTCCTTGACTATATCCTAAACAGATGTGTAAAATTGCCCTCCCAAATAAGAACCAAAAATTGAAAACCGACATTGTTTCATATCCTCGTGAAATGATATATGCCATGTTTTTACCACGGACTCAAACCAGAATCGCAGGATCACAACTCACTTTTAGTAGCCACTTGTTATTGTTGTGGCACGCTCTTTTCTCAATTATTATTAGGTAAGAAAGGGTAAAACTTCCACCTTTATTCCAGATGCTGTAGTGTGTGTGTTGCCATGCAATGAATAATTGTACTAATTGTACTCAATGTTTGAAACATTTTTTAATTGACGTCAAATTGGTAGACGTTAAATTTCCGTGTTTCAAGTGGTCAATGTTTTTTTCATCAAACATTTGAGAGCTTGATATTCGTGCATGGAGTCAATCTTCATGTTAAGTAACCTTCTTGTCTAAATTCCGTGCATGAAAAATATTCTACGGAATGAAAGAAAAAGATCAATATTTTGACCAAAAGTACGAGAAGTAGTATTAAACAGTTAGTATGACGTCATCGGAAAGCTCCTTCCATGACCTTGCTTGTCGTAAAGTCGTTCACACCAATACCTACTCATAGATCAAGTTTCAGCCACATCTATAAGACAGGTACTGTAACATAGCAATGACTCTGGACAAGACAGCATATTTATATTGCGGACAACTTATTTATATAGGCTAATACGTATAAATATCATCTATGAATCTTTAGGGACACAAACAGAATATTGATAGTTTACATGTATCACAAACAGACGACATGACAGTATAGAATGGATAGTGAACCAGAATGATATGTAGAGTACTATCATGCTGACAATCATACATGCATATTAATCGCTGTATTAGAATAAGAAGGTTGTAGGTACAAACTTTCTATTTTGCGAAAACAAGGAAATTAATTCCGACAACTATTGTTTAATAATGAGTAAACTTATGAAAAACTGTTTCAACGCTAGTTTGGCCAGCTGGACCTGTTCTGATTGTCATGAAAATAGGTTCATTGAGTACCAAGTCACAACCCTGGGTGTGTACGACAGGCAGTCATTAACAATAATATTTTCACTAAGCCACATACATGTAAAATGAACATAATATTTACAATAATAAGACATCGCAGCCCGTTCAAAGTCAAATGTTAACATTGCCCTCGCTAGAATAACTCATTGAATCGACAGTAATGAAAGATAATGCATTTCTATGTACACAATGTTATGCAAAGATTTGGCTGACCTGAATAATCGATATTAATGGCCGGATACTACATATCATTTTCCCCTCACCAACAACTGAGTAATTTAATTATTCACGATGGAAAATAACAATCCTGGTCATGATTTTAATAATTCTGTCATAGTTTTCATTCTTTAACATAGCAACCATTAGAATGAGGATTTGATTAAATACAATTATGAGAAACAAATAACCAAAACACGCTCGTGGAAGCCACAAAATTACACCACCCCCCCCCCCAATATCATATCAATCCCCAAACACACATTTCATACGGGATTTTACATGGGAATGTAATTAAGCTGGCTATGTCTTTCGCCGAATTGCTACATTGCAGAGTTATTCAAGTCTTAATTGGTCTATTGTCAATCAGCTTATAAAATTAAAGTTTTTGAAAAAAAACTGCGTGTCACTGGTTGTGATATCACGATGTTTATACAGTATAATTTCTAGGAACATTCGAATTTTAATTGGTGTTTTAATTTAAACATGGCGTCGGCGGTATCAATAAATCCTTTGATGGATTTTCACTATACATAATTGTAGCAGACACGTCTAGTGTTGACTAAATAATAATGAACTACAAGACACTAGCATGTTCCAATGCGATAACGTGTCATATGAAACATTTAAAAGTCTTCTCAGAAGAACGACTAAATAACACCTTATTATGTTCAATATTGTATGTGCGCATTTCTTGGGAGAAAATTGTTAGACATTGTATGATGCTGTATTTGCAAAAATCATGTTATTGTATTTGTGCAGAACATTTCATAGCTATCAAATTACAGAACGAAATTAGGCGGTACTTCATTTTAAGATTTCAGCGATGAGATGACATATTGGTGTGCGATATAAACATACAGGACAACAAACGGACACTGAATACTGAAATAAAAAATATATAGAATATTGTCTCTCGTGTAACGTTTCTAATTCCATGCTTTCTCGAAGTACTAAACATTTTAATAACACCATATTGATTCTGAAGTAACAAAAGAATGGAATTATCCATAACTCAGTATGAATACTTACTATAGTACACACGTACTGCACCGTTCCATACCGAGCGATATCCGCGGTTTATTTGACTAAGATAAGACAGTCAGTGATATGGCAGTAGCGAAACAGGCCTACATTCCGCGAACCACTGCTGTTAGGATTGATATTACGTTACGCCAATACTGAAGACTACCATAATACACAAATACATTAACACCTGTTAATTTTGTCTCAGAATAATAAATAAGATCAAACACTGTCTGCGAAGTTCATTGTAGGGATTCTTGCGCTATTGAGTAAAACGCCAAACACAGTTAAAGTAATGATTGGTAAAGTCTTTGTCTGTTTGATTGTGACAAGTGTTGATAAGATCAATAATGACACTGTTGGTTAATCCAAGTAGCCGTTGACATAACAACATTGCAATGTACATTTTAAACGAAATGCGAAAACAAATTGGCACCTGCATTTTCACTACACAATCTTACCACAACATCTGAGACTACTTTCCCGTCTCTCATGCCTTAGTGACGATTGATACGATGGTGGTTCATATACGCTATGCAACTCGTTTCACAATCGAGATCAAACGATCTCAACAGCAATATGTGATATGTAGTTCAGAACACACGAACATCTAGATCACTATGTAGGTCGCCAATACGTATTGAAAGACATAACATAGCGTCTGGGGATAAAGTAATGAAATAAAAAATAATAGAAATGCTCGGACATAGAACACCAATTTATTGATCATTTAAATGTCAAAATTGGTGGCATTCAATATAATTTAGACAAAGCCATTATAAACCTAACTGTATCTCTTGCAAGTTTAATACACAAGGGTCAGACTGAAATAAAATACTTTACGAACAAATGTATCTAGGTTTTGCCTGGCACATTGAACACTATTACATGACTTAACATACTCCCTCCCAGTAGTTATATGACATGAATATCAAGGAATGCTAAAAGTCACTAGTTACTTAGAATATCAACAGTGGAACGAAACAGAATCATTTCCGACACCTATTGAATTCAACTCCATCACACTCTCCTCCCCTGTTTTGCTCGGAAATATTATCATTATAATACCATGTTTATATAGCCCTTTTTCATGTATACACACGTTCAAAAGTGCTGTACACTCACGACTAATACATGTCAACCCTTGGATTGGAGGATGCATGTTCACAATTTAGTAATGATACATGTATAACAAGTGGTTTCAAAGATGCTGAACCCACAGACGGCCTTCAAATTATGAACAATTTCAAACTCTACAAATGTCGAAACAATGTGTAAATTAAATGATTTTGAGTTGCAAGTATGTTGCCAATTATCGGTCTTAATGCATTCCAGAGAAAGACAGCGTATATTAAAAAGAGCTTACTAATCTTAAACTTAACTAGTTATTACTGTCTGTTACAATTCAATCAGAAGTATTTATTCTGTCGTTTTTTTTGCAAATGTTCAAGGGTATACATTTCTACATTACTATGCATTCTTAATAACATTGTTTTACTGGTTAAATATTCAATCCAATGATCGTAATGATATTGTTTGAACGATTTAATCAATGCAATTATTGTTTTAACTGCACAATGCGTGTATTGCCTGTAATGATTAACGCCACGGGTTTGTGAGTTAGCTCCATTTTGCCATTACATAGATGAAATGCAGATATCATGTCGCGGTGATTTGTTCATATTATCAATGGTTCTGAAATGGTAATTTTATCACATTGGCTGGATACGAGAAAATATGATTTATGTTTTATAAATATTTTGTTCGCATGTGTATTGTCACTATGTACGATCGTCGATTGAATACTGGTTATAAAGCCTTTTGGTTTGTAGAATCACATTTTCGAACTAATTAGAACTAATTCGAACGCATATTTAGGACATTAGTCTTATTAGTAGAGCAGCAAACTGGCTAAACTGAAAAACGTTTGCAAAAATAGTAACAGACCGTGTCATATACCAAAATGTTCCGCAGACCTTGAGTGTTACTGTTCTATAGGTAAAAGTTGCCGCCCTTTGGTGGAAAGTTTGAACAATTCAAGGTAAAGGTCACATGGACTTTACAATTAAGAAGCATGCCCAAGTTTACTAAAACTTTAGTAATACACTACACTTACACATAATAGTAAAATGGCTACTTGAATTTGATGCATTATGACCAAATGCAAAATTTCAATTCCAATTTTAAGTAAAAAATGTCAAGGTCAATGCCATTTGAACTTGCTTGATCTTGAATTTTTCAAACTTTCAACCAAAGGGCGGCAACTTTTACCTATAGAACAGTAACACTCAAGGTCTTCGGAACATTTTGGTATATGACACGGCCTGTTACTATTTTTTGCAAACGTTTTTAGTTTAGCCATTTTGCTGCTCTACTATATTGTACTTTCTAATTCAAACAAACAAACCAATCGACTCTCAACAAATTTGAATTATTTAACAGGGGACAGCGAACATTTAAAAGACACCATTAATTATCATCATTGATCTTGTATATTTGAAGATTGCGGCTGATGGCCGCTAACAAAACAAAAATAAAGATAACCTCTCAGATGAATCAATACTTGTAATGTAAGTATTAGCCAATAGAAAAGTTATCCATTTCTCCATTCAGCTTCGATTGAATAAGTAAGATCAGTCCAAGTACCTTAGAGATCTACCAGAAACTGAACATATCGAGCTATGGCGTTTGTTATTAAATACGAAACAGAGGAATATTGTTGTTGAATTTCGTTGATAAACTATCTCCAATCACAAAATTAATTTAAGGCAATGCAATATATTGATATACATTTATTTGGTACAAAAATGTACTTAATATTTACGTTGATTGACTATATATGTAATACACATTTGTGTAATAACTTAAGTTTCAGTCCCAAATCATTCTATAATTCACATCAAAATTTTAACATCAACAAGAACGTTTCAGCATCTGTTTTCATTTTGGTGTATTAATGCAATCTTTCACAGGCTATCACAATAAAGGTTAAGGTATATGTATAGGTATAATGATTTAGCGATTAGCATGTCGATTCCTTGAATAAAAAACACTTCCCGCAAAGCATTAAAATCGTTAATACTTTGAACTGACACGTATATTGATAAAATAAATGTCATTTATAATTAGAGATAACCATTAAAATAGCATCTAAATTAGCATTAAGCTAACAAGTGATGTTGATATAACATATGACATTTCAAGGTACAGCGTATCATTGTCTGAAACGAAGTCAATTACCTTCTTGCATATTGAATTATTTGAATATACTAAATTGAGTGTAATCATCTAGTTGCCAAATATTATCCGTATTAAGAGTCTAAGAACGAATATTCGAATACCAAAAGCGCGGAAAATACGTTGATACTGAGCAATGAAATGCCTATTGATAAACTAAATGTATAAAATTAGAGAATAACACAATTGGTGCCTGGTAGGGTAGAGAAATAAGTCGATACGACCAATAAGCACAGCAATAAATGTAGTAGTATTCTCGTAAGTCACATAGGGACAGGCATTTAAAAACAAGGCTTTGAGTGGCTGTTTCATGAATTACCTTGGAACATTTAAGGCGTTTATTTCCGTGTCGGTCTATTTTCGCAAACATCAAAACCTTGGCATATGGGTGTTAATTCCATTTAAATATGACAAAAACAAATAAGACATGTTTTTTTTAATTAAGGAGAAAAACTTGTCATACCAGGAGGATATCTGTGCGTGTATCCACCATCATAATTACTCGACTGGCAGGCAAATTGATATGAATGCGAACCACGCTACCAGGCCCCTCAGGTCATATAGATAAAAGTCAGAAATATAACTGCAGTCGAACTAACTTACAACATGCGAGCAAAGACCACAATAAAATACATTACATCAAAGAAGAGTTTTATCTCCAAATGAAGAAATGTTAATGATACTTTGACAGTTTAAGAGAGAACAGTCGTCAACAAAGACGAGTATTACAAATGTTGTTCGATGTATGTTTTTACAGGCATGTTTGACAGTGAAAACATATAATTTGTATTCCTTATTTTGCAATACCACCCTCATAGATGTTTATGAAGATACGGTTGAAGAACTCATGAAAAGATAAATCCGACATGTGAAAACACTTTTTACATTAAAAATCCTTTTTACATTTAGTTCGATACAAATCAATGATCAGATTAAATACTGAACACATGTACTGAAAAATTGGATTTCTATCAGCAGATCTCTGACGAAAATTTTAATTTCTTCCCGAATCTTAATTGGCTGAAAGTGCGCATACATGTTTCAGTATATTCAATGAAATGATTATGTATGAATGAGCACACTATATATCAATAGGATTCGAACATAACTAATATACTGTAATGTTCTTCTAAGCAAAGTGTTCCTGTCGCATTAAACGAATAATTAATGTATGCGGTGAAAGCTTTATGTACTAACCGACACATTATCACCACGAAATCTGTTCATACACGAGAGAACGATTCCAAAATAGAATCTGAATCAATATAGATGTGATAATTCGTACCAAATGGATACCATATGCAGACTGCTCTGGGATATATCAAGTAAATTGAACTCGTAGATTCATAGAAATGTAGTCATCGGGACTAGGCGAACGCCAATTTTGCAGACTAACATCATTGTACGCAAGAACAATTCAAAGCTAAGACTTTACCAGTTTACATATTCTGTTAAGTGTTTAAACATTGTTATGATGTCTTTTACACTGATATGGAGTATCCTACTAAGACCCAAGTATGTCTTGTTAGTTTGTTAGCTAGTAAAAGTATATTGGGTATGTGCTTGTTTTCTTATGTTTAGCTTGTTTTCTACAATGGAAACACTCTGTTATCGATGGCTACACATCACAACAGCATTTTCTATGCAACTAATACGGTAAGGAATGAAGAGTCGTTGCTTATATGTTCTTGACAATGGATAGATAATTCGGAATAAAGTAAATTGAGTAATTGGTATAAGTTGTTGAAGGAGTTTCATTATGAACATCATCAACTGAAGTTCAATTAATCCATAAACTACTAATTTATGATAACACTGTTTAGTCTAGTTCTGTATAAACAATTAGTTTAAATTAGAGTTTAAATCGATACTCCTAAACTAATTGAAGAGTTTATATAGATAAGTGTTATTTTGAATATGTATTTGTCCCTAAATAGACTAAATACTGAGTACTTATTTATGCTTCGGATATCACATGATAAATTGAATATTGGAAGTGAATTCACTCAATTGGCACTTAATAACATTACTACTACGTTCATAGTAATAGTATTTATAGATAAATATTTTATTTATATTCTGTGATATTTATGATATGCCATGTTACATGCTACTTATACCGAATAAATATTATTATTATAGAATATATATATTATATTTTTATAGGCACACTGACGAGCCGATAAGGCGAAAGTAGTTTGGGCACATTTTAAATTGAAATACTGAAAATACAGCGTGTGTGAGAAGTCATTTTTTATTCTCACAATATTATATTATCTATATAAAATTATATAATCCTTCACGGTATCTGAATCTAAGGAACTACTAGTCGATACACTTGACAATAATAGATTATGTGTCAAGGCGATTAAGCGCTTAAGAAAAATGAATGCTGATTGATTGAATTTTTATTACACTTAGATAGACATAGGGGAGAAGTCACGCATATATTGTCTGGATTTTAGTTTGAATTTGCATTTCAATCTACTACTCGTAGATGTTTAATCGGGTGAAATGAAAATGTAACATTCTCAGGACTGTTTTTATTGTATAATACTGGTTAAACAAACAGCCACAAAATGAAATGGATTAATATATACAATGGTAACCGTTTGATCTGTATTACTGCATTTCGATTTGATGTAATAATTCACCGCACGATATATGATCGTACATATATGGCAGCATTCGTTTCCAAATTTTCTTCCAATCGAGATGATTACCAAACTGCATTCTTGCTCATTGGCTAAATGTGCTGAACAGTACTAAGTGGATTAACGGGAGGAATAAAACTCGTTCACCAACTGTTGCCTCGACCTTGAAACATGACAGCACTAATGAGTGTAAAGCTCATTATTTTGGTTATCGAATACAAGAGGGGAATTTATACGCACACGCATGCATGCTTGTATTTACCAACTTGATAACTTTGTTATTAAATATTGCCTACTTACTTTATCTTAGAAATATATTCCGTGCACATTTGTTCTGAAAATAGAAAAGGAGATTACATGTATATTTATTTCTTTCCAATGAATATTGAACATAAGTTATGTTATCAACAGAGTTTCAAGTAACAACACAATGGAATTATCAGTAAGCTCGGTATGAATATTGGCTAAAGTACGCACGAACCGTTCCGTAGCGAAATACATCCGCCGTTTATTTAACTAAGATAAGACAGGCAGGAATATGGCAGTAGAAAAACAGGCCTACATCATTCCATACACAGCAAGATGTGAACCACTGCTGTGAGGATCTTTTCAGCACAGTGTATCATAATATAGGCGAACACCATTTGGTACCAGAATGTGCATTACAAAAAGCTTATCCCAACAACTGAGACTTAGTTCCCATCTCCCATGACTAAGTGACGATTGGTATACGAACCATAATGAATGGGGTTACGATGTTGATTTATGCACGCTACGTAACTCACAATCGATGTCGAAAGAAAAACTGAACGGAACAGCAAATTATGAACACAAAACATATAGATTACTATTTTGGTCGCCAATATGTATTGAAAGACAAAACATACAGTCTAGAGGATACGTAATGTAATAAATAGAATAAAAACAATAATAAAACTGTTCGAACATAACAAAAACAATTTCTTCATCATTCAAATGTCAAATTGGTGGCAGTCAATATAATTTTGGCGCAGCAACAACGCATTTTTCTCTCTTGCGTGTTTAAAACACAAATACTAGATTGAAATGGAATATTTTGCGAACAAATTTCTCAAGTTTCCCCCGACACATTGCAATACTAACACATGGCTTAACAATCTCACAGTAGTTACATGTATATGACATGAATATCAAGGAATGATGAACGTAAAACGTTATATGGAAGGACAATAGCGCATTGAAACTGAATCATTTCCGAAGCCTATTAAATTCTACTCCATCACACTCGAATGTTTAGCTCCGGAATGGACGGGAAGATAATGCATTTTACTCGTTTTTATTGACAGTATAACGAGCGATATTAAAAATGCTGATCCCCTAAAAGACCAACGAACTATGAACATTAACAACCTCTACAAATGTCAAAGAAATGTGTATATTACAAGATTGAGTTAGGAGGAAGTCGACCTTGATAAATTTCAGTGAAAAGAGCAATGGCAAAACGTTTATTATGACTAACAATTGCTATGACAATTAAGATTGCATGTAGTGCATGTATAAATATAAATATATACATCTATATTTAATATTTCAAAGTTCAGCTGTTGAAATTATTTAAACAGAGTATTACTACTAAAATAAGGACTTTCTGCAAATTGGGTACATGCATTCTTAACAGTGAGACTAAAATACTCATTCCTGAACGAATATTTGTCATTGAAATGATTGTTCTAACTCAATAAGACGGTAATTGCCTGTAAATTTTAACGCCGGGGATTTCGCTTAGATCGGTGCTATCACAAGGGAGTTCACGCCGTTTTATCAATACATATATAATGCAGATATCATGTCGCGGTGCTTTGTTAATATTACCAATGGTACTAAAATCGTAATTTTATCAAACTGGCTGGATTCGAGCGAATGTGGTTTATTTTCAAGACATACTGTTCTTCGCCTGTGTAATTGTACATAATTTCTACATACGCTTAAGTAATCTAATCTAATCGTATGCTGTTTATACAACACAAATACAATTTTATATTAGAAAATACGGAAAAGTTTCGTAAAATAACATGTTCGTGAGGTCGTAAATTTGCGGATTAAAATAAATGCATTGTTTTACATTGTGGCCAAATTCATCCAAAAAACCAACGACAATTACATGTACATTGTATATAATTATCTACGAAAGTGAATGATTTTATAGCGGACACAGAACTTTCAATCTTTTGAAAGCCACCATTAATAACCACATCGCTGGCTTAGAACCAGAAAGTCGTAACTAGAAAATCGATATATTGATATATTGAGAAAACAAGAGAAAACTGTCTGTAATTTAATCTTTACCTATGGTAAAACACATTTTTAAAACTTTATTTTGGTCAACATGATAATTTCAGATATTCATGAAAATATGCTCATAAGAAGCGCCTTGTGAAGCTGATTTTAAATATGTATGAGTATTATAAGGTCGTAAGTAGGAGTTACGACCTTCTGTTTCTAAGCCATCGACATGTATTCTACAGGTTTCAAGACAGCCACTGACAGGACACACTGCTTGAAATAAAGATAGCATCTTAAAACCAATCGGTACTTGTAATGCTAGTAATATCCAATAGAAAGTTAATATACTTTCCCATTTAGTTTCGATGGATTTAGTTAGATCAGACGCAGTATCAGCATATGAACTTATGGAGAAAACTTAATTTAACAAATACGAAACAGAATGCCATTGAAGTATGTAATGGCTTATCTAAGAATACACAATCAGATTTACGTGATGAAAGAACATGATATTTCCCACTCGACCAATCACATGTTATACAATTTGAAAATGTTTGCGCAGAATTCAATATCAAATAACTTATATGTTATTCCATGGAAAACAATAAATGCAATTGTAATAAACAAATTTAATATACACCGGTCGAAATATCGTCTTTACCGACATGCAAGGTTATATATAAGACTCAGGGCAACAGAAAATATGACAATTGTGACCAATGTAGCATTTAATATATAAACTTCCATTTTCATACAAATCGATGATTTTATAAGTTTAGCCAATTGACTGCGAACACAAGATGTTACCTAAATTAAAGCTCTGGTTTTGTTCCAGGACAATTAGCGATTTAACAGCCCAATATGTCAACAGCCGTTCATTTGTTTACACACAACATGTCAGTCGTGAACTGCTTCAGTGAAAACAAGCGGCATCCATTAACTGGACAATATCGAGCAAATAAACACCAAACACTCCCATTATTCTCGGCATTTTATTATTGTGGATTTTCTCGTTAACTGTTTATTTAGGAAAGTCCAATATGTGACTCATCAAATACTCCACATTCTCAATAACATAAGCCTTATGAAGGACATTTGTTACAATGAAGGCTATTTGAACGACATATAATGTAATTGATTGATACTGTTACGAACAAATTTAACTAGGTGACGCAACCAGACTTAAACGTTAATAACTACAGTGTCACATTCTAGCCGAGTAGCCGTCCTCCGTCGGGCGCCATTATCACCACTTCTGTTTTGATCATAGTGAATGGGGTACACGTGTACCCACAGTAGTCACCGTAAGATTGTACATCTATAATTTATTAATTCACCAGTATCAAGCGTTGTATTTAAAACTCAATGCTTAATTTGTTAAACATGGTTCTAAATTAAGATACTATAACTGTATTTTTTTCAGTCTTTTATTACTTTTTTACTCCAATTTTATCCTGTTTTCGGAGCAATAAAAAGACTTGTACATTTTATTTGGCGTTTTACTTCAGTTGTTCATGCTTTGTAGTTTCAATAAGCATTGAAGTAGTTTATTTTTAAGAGACGTTTTAATTGTTCTGTTTCTACGGACGACGGTAGAACATAATGTAGTAAGCATTGCCGTTAAGTCCCGTATTGACAAAACTACTCAGTTTTTACAACTTTTTCAAGCAGTTAAAAAAAAGTGCATAATAAAGAGGGAAAGAAATTTAAGATAATTACTTTTCCTTATTTTATGTCCTTGAAAATGGCTCAAATAGTAAATTTCTTGTAAACATGGAATCGTTTTAGTAATTTCTCTCGGAAATTAAAACACAATTGGAGATTAATAAAGTACGCTGTAAATTATTTCGGCAGGGCTTCTTATTCCATTTAAACAGCACTTGAGTGGTTGTCAGACGATTTTGGGATAGGTCCTTAACTTTGATCGGTGTTGACATTTTCTTGGCAATGACTTTTACATGTAGAAAAGTTGGAGCTTATTTACGAACTGGCATAACAAATATGTTTGATAATTTAGAAACGTACTTTATATACCGTACATATGAATACGACAAAGTGGCAGATGATTATTAACCATCAATAGGTTGTATGCCTCCTGAATTTGTCTTACCTACTGTCATCGATATTTAGAACTATATGGAAATATACGTGTATGTATATTATGTGAAACACCATCCATTATGGGTTAGGAGATGAGAAAATCCGACAGGGTATGTAGCAAATGCAGTCATAAGACGTAGTCTTTAAATACGTGCATATGAGTGATGGATAGTTTGTGTCAACATTGCATGTCGTGCGACATTCATTTCTATGTAAATAAAGGTAGATTTTGCGATTATATTACATGTTTAAAGAAACAGATATGTAAAATAGTTTCGTCGCGACATCGGCCTTGCATACACCAATGTTAAATTACCATCCTACTATTGCGTGTGTCCATTAACTTGATTCTATGTGATATGTTTTTATGAGTATTGTATGCATACCTACATTTCGCGAAATAAACACCTTAGTTCATATTATTGTAGGGTTTACGAATGCTCGTTCGCGTGATAACAACCGCAAATTCCAGAGAAATGGCTTATGCACATGCTAGGCATCAGCTCCAGACACACTTAAACTACTTCCATACAGTTGCATATCAAGGCGTAGAATAACAAGCTAGGTAACCGTCGGCCGACGACACCAAGCAGCCATTTTTATGTAACTCATTTATCTTTTTATTCAAATAAACCATATGCAAATGGTGTAAAATATCATAATAAATTACGCATGCAATTATTGGCGTTTACGGTATAGGACATCTACCCTGCCGGTGTTCGTTCTAATAACGATTGTTATATATACAATAGCATATTTTACGTTCGTTTTGATCTTATGTCAAATTATTCTTGAAACGACCGTTATCTTAATTTCCCAATTTTTATGTTCGTGTCATTAAAATACACTTTGAAAAGATAATATGTTTAATCGTCCATGTAATTGAAAACGATAAAATAATATAATATTAACACCATGCCAGTAAAGCACGTGATATCAAACCTTAATATTGGATAGAATGATCAGAGGAAAAACGTTTTGAGACACCGAACATCGTTAAACGTAATTACAGTTGCATACAAAAGTGGTACAATTTTATAAAAAAGATTCAAGGAAATATTCCTGTTATGTAATCACCGTTTTATGCTGATAACACCATTGTATCGCATGTGAGAGTGTGAATAGATACTGCTATATGGTCATTGAACGCAGACTTTAGCAGAACATGTAGTGTGCGAAACACACAGAATGAAAATTAGGACAAACATCCCACAAATCACACGTTGCAAGCACACATATTAAGGACAAACATGAAGTGACCGATAAAATGAAATTTAACCCTGACAAAAATGCACACCTATCCCGACAACATACGGCATCACTCTATTGACCAACCAAACATAATAAAATGTCAAAAATGTCCTCTTATTTGGTTACAAACCTGAGTTTTAGACTAAATACAATTGTGATAGTTTCGACCAGCAAATGACATCAGACTTTAACAGTGTTTGTCTCATAAGAATATAAATAACACCAACTTTAACAAACCAAAGACTGTTATCGCTAGCCAGAATAACATCGCATGTAGTGTGTGGTTAGGCATTGTTAAAAGTAACATTTTTGTTAAGCTATAATAGATGACATAACTATTTCCACTTCAGACTGACAGTCTGTCAATAACAAATGGTGCATTATCGTACATATTAGACATACCGTATATTATACAATTAAATATTCATATTACTATTTACATTCACCGTTTGAGGTCAATTATAACCTAACAAATAATACATGCTACAGCATAAGTAAATCTTGTTCAAACTGTAAGTAGTATAATACATGTACTCATTGATGTGTCGTCGACATTTTGCATATAAATATCTCCAGTTTACATGGCTCCGTATCAAGACCACAAGGCTAATTTTGTTGACATTACATTTAATACCATGTTTACATAATTATGGTGATCGACTTCTTCCAACATCTTGCTGCTGTTGTGGTTAGCCTACTGTTATTGTATAACATGGTTACACTACGACAAACGTAACATTTTAGGGCGTTCCGTCATTGAAGTGCAGGCGACAGGTAACCATAAACTGATCGGTGCGGTGTGGCTGCAGTTATGCGTTCTGTCGTTGTGGCAGGGGCGATTGGTTAGTGTTATGTCGTTGTGGGGAAGGGGGGTTCGTATTGTGTCGTGCACTCGCACCTGCACTCATCAGTGTCAAAGAAACCAACCAACGTACGTACTAACACAACAATAGAACCAAAGCTTGTTGTGGTGATTCGCGGAAACTTACAAAACATGACGACAACGAACAATGCTGTTATTGACGAATCTGTGTAGCATAAATTTATGCTGACTGTCGATTATGTTGCATTAAGTGTCATTTGGCTGGCTATTTTCTATAAGAAACACTTCACGGAACATTTGTCTTCTCACTTTGAGAACAGATTATTTTGGCAAAAATGTCAATTCCATTAATTACGGAACATTTTGAAAACGTCAGAGATATGCTGGCTTAACGCGTATGAGATATTAGAAATACTAAAAAAGACGAAATATTAGTATCAAGAAATAAAAACTTAATGTTTGTTTTATGAGGATAGTTGAATGATAAGGTTTATTAAAATATATAACTAAAAGGCGGTGGCTAAGCTATTACGCTACCCGTCTTTGAAGCTGCCGGACGATGGGATCGAGCTGATACTGAGTGGAGCGCATGAATTTCAATTGTACAAGTTGGCGTTGGTTCTTTTTATGACTATGTTAAACGTGTAGTGATAATTATACACTTGTTTTACTCACATATGGTTAATATTCTTAAAAAGTTCGAACCCGACGACTTCGAATAAAACAGACCAGACTATCCTAAATCTCACATTTGGACCACTGCCTAATAGTGCCATTTACTTAGAGGCTATGAATTTAACAGCAAACATCTCCCTCTACAGTTATTTTTATTTCACAACGTTTCGACAGAATACCCGGTGGAGATATGAGAATAACAAATAAACAGAAAGTGACGTCATCAACGTCACGTGACGTCGTTGACGTCAACAAAAAACATATTTTTGCCAGTTATTGTTTTACTAATATATCGGAACACTTTAATTCAAGTACAGTGGAACTCACTTAGAGCGAACTCGCTTAAAACGAAAACTCGGTTACAGCGTAAGGAAAAATCCCCGACTAAGTTCCTTCTCTATTTTAATGTAATACCGCTAATAATTTCGATAAATACATGATTTCGAAAAACATTTATTTTTTAATTGTGTAGTGAAATGTTAACCTTTATTTTGCACTGACTATAAACTGTTATTTATCAATCTGTGTTATTGGCCAGTCTGCGTGCAACTAAACTTTTCTAAAGAAGTGGACAAATGACCATAGTCACAGGGAAATATAAGCTAATCCCAAACATTTCATCCCGATGAGTGATTTTACCGAATGCAAAGCTGGTTTGGAAGGTAATAAAAGAAACCCAGATAACACCACCGTCAGCACAACAGTCAAAATAAAAACCCGTTCAAGCATACGCATTCCATTGGACCATCACATTATTTGCATATGTCAATATTATAATATTATCATATCTTGGCAGCGCTATGGAATTACAAAAATCTTGAGTTTCAATTCATTAATTTATAGAAACGAACTCCAGCAAATTTACTTTTACCGATTTTCCCTGTCTCGTTATTTTATGAACTTAAATCAGAATCTGAAGTATCCTAGGGTCAAAACAACCGCCATCTAGTTTCAGAATGTACATAAATCATTTAATAAAACTTTGGATTCTGCAACACGTTCCAAATCGAGAACAATTAGTACGATCAGTGATCAAGCAGATTTGTCCGGGTTTTATTTCCAGTTATCTATTTCTATATCTAGTTTTGTAAAGCGGTCGGAATTTATAGCTGTCATTACGACTGTAAATGTGGATGATTGGTACCGAGGCTATACAAGAGGGTTTCCGAGAAACATTCTATACGATTCTTTATAAGTTTGATCTATCTATACATGTACCAAATGTTTTATAATGTCTATAAACATACCCAACATTTATAGGAGACAACTCAAGAAATGATGTGGAGAATTGGTAACGGGCTGTATAAGCGTGTTTCCCAGAAACATTATTAACGGTTATTTGCGAGTGTGAAGAAATATAGGCTAAGTTATATTTATTTGTATATGGATTTAGCGATTAGCATGTCAATTCCTTGAATAAAACACTTCCCACAAAGCGAGTAAACAACTTCAACACTGTGCACTGACACGTCTATTGATAAAATAAACATCATTTATAATTAGAGACAACACGTAATATAGAATTCTATGTTAGCAATCAGCTAACATGTTAGGCTTACATAACACCTGCCATTACCAGGAACAACTTGTATCATTGCGGTAAAACAGTTCACATTGTCTGAAACGAAGTCATTTACCTTCTTGAATATACAATACATAAATACTAAATTGAGTGTACATTTTTAAAATATGTTTGTCTGTAAAATAATAATTATTTAATATGATGTCACACCACTTTCATAAATGTATGCGAAGAAACGTATAGCAAAGTTATGAAAACATAAATTCCGACATGTATTCATCGATTCGAATCGAGGATCAGATTAAATCCTGAACAAGATGATTGATTTTATTCCAAAAGGATTTCTATCAGCAGATCTAAGATGAGCATTTGATTTCCTTCCACGATCTTAATTGGCTGAAAGTTCGCGTACATGTTTTAGTATATTCAATGAAATGATTCTGTATGAATGGGTACACTGTATATCAATATTCAGGATTCGCACATAGCTAATACACTGTAATTCCAAACAAAGTGTTGCTGTCGCATTACATGAATAGTTAATGTGTACAGAGAAAGTAGCCAACACATTGCCACCACGAAATCTGTTCAAACACGAGAGAACGATGTCAAAATAGAATCAGAATCAATATAGATGTGGTAATTCGTACCAAATGGATACCATATGCCGACTGCTCTGGAATATTTTTCACGATTCTAAATTGCTTAAAAATGGATTATGCTGTTAAACGTGTGTTACATCGTGTTATATGAATATTGTTTCTTCTAAAATTGTTTTTGTTAACGCGACTATAAAAAGAAAAGGTTTCTAACAAATTACATTGTGTTACAATGTAATTAAACTGGTTGTTGAATGAGTTTCACTGTAAACCTTGATGGAATAAGTATATTTGATAAGTTTTTGATATATGGCTCAAATATCAAATGATAAATAGCAAATTCGAAGTGAATTTACTCACTTGGAACTAAATAACATAACAACTACATTCATATATATAAATATTCTAATATCTTTTCAGCTGACACGATAAGTGTATATTAAGTCTGACTATATATTCATATATACGTACATATCACATGACTTTCCTTGTATACAGGTTAGTATAGCGAGTACGTATAAAGTTATACGTACCACGTGTAGTATAAACTATTGGATTTTTCCAATAAATCAATGCGTATTTTGCGTTTAGTGTCATATGATATAAAGAATCTATCACTCGTTGTCAATTGATATATTTATATTAAATTCGTTCAGGAAATATTATTAAGCTCGCCAGAGGCTCGCTTAATAAAATTTCCAAAACTCGTTTAATATAAATTTATATCAATTGACAACTCGTGATAGATCCTCTATATATCAAATTATATAATCTTACAGGATATAGAGTCGTACTAAGGAACTATTAGTCGATACATTTGACAGTAATAGATCATGTGTTAAGACGATCATGGGACTTTTGAAAGAATGAATGTTGTTTTGGTTGAATTTAAGTTACAGTTAGTTAGACGTAGGGGAGAAGTCACGCATATATTGTCTGGATTTCAGTTTGAATTTGCATTTCAATCTACTATTTGTAAATTTTAATCGGGTGAAACGAAATTTAATATTCTCAGAACTATTTGTGTTATATAATACTTGTCACATTTGTAAGTCGACAGCCAGAAAAATTAAACGGATTGATAAATGCATCGCTTGGTCTGTATGACTGCATTTCGAATTGATGTCATTGTTCAGCACAAGATATACATGTATGCAAATGTATGAACATACTTTTCTAAATTGTCTTCAATTAAGATAAGGACCAAACTGCATTCTTGCTCATTGGCTTAATGTGCTGAATAGTACTAAGTGGATTACCGTGAGGAATACAAATCACTCCCCAACTGTGGCTTCGACTTTCAAGCAAGACAACACTAATGAATGTTCATCATTTTTGTTATAGGAAAGAAAACGGGAATTTATACTCACAGGCATGCATGCTTATATTTACCTACTTTATTACTTTGTTATTTAATATTTTCTACTTACTTTGTCTTAGGAATGTATTCCGTTCTGTGCAGTTCTGAAAATAGAAGAGAAGATTACATTTATATATATTTCTTCTCAATGGATATTCAACATAAGGTATGTCATCACACGAGTGTCAAGTAACAACTCAATGGATTTATCCAAAGCTCTGTATGAAGAATAGCTATTATATACACGTATCGTACCGTTCCATTTCGATATTTATCCGCCGTTTATTTGACTAAGATAAGGCAGACAGGGATATGGCAGTTGAGAAACAGGCCAACATTCTTTACTCAGCAAGATGCGAACCACTGCTGTGGAGATTGATTGTAACGTTACGTCAAAACAATATAATCTAATTGAAGACAACCATTATACAAAAATAAATGAACACCTGTTAATTTTGTCTCAGAACAATAAACAAGAGCAAACAATGTCAGGGAAGTGCATTGTAGGGATCCTTATGCTATTGAATAAAGCGGCGGACACATTTAAAGTAATGATTGGTAAATGTGTGTCTGTTTCTGATAGAGACAAATGTTAGTAAGACCAATAATACCAAGTGAGATTGTCACTTATTGTGACATTCGAGGTCAAATTGACTCAACAGCAAAAATGTAATACTGTTTTAAAGCTTAATTGTGAATGCAAGAAACAAATCTAGATACTATGTATGTCGTCAACACGTATATTGCAATGCATAACATACCGTCTGGAGGATAATGTAATAAAAATAAGAAAATAATAGAAATGTTCGAAAATAGAAAACCAATTTATTCATCATTCAAATGTCAAAATTAAACGCAACTATCGCTCTTGCGAGTTTAATACATAAGGAACAGAGTGAAATTAAATACTTTACGAACGCATTTCTGTATTTTGTCCGAGCACATTAAAACACTACCAAATGACTGAACATATTCCCAGTAGTTATATGACATGAATATCATGGAATGCTAAACGTTACTCGTTATTTAGAATGACAACAGAGGAACGAAACAGAATCATTCCCGACACATATTAAATTCAACTCTATCTCACTCTCATGTTTTGCTCCGAAATGGATAGGAAGATGCATGTACACATTTAATTGATGGTATAAATATCACGAGCGATGTTCAAGCATGCTTGATCCCAGACGACAATTAAAGGATGAGCAATTACAAACGTCTACAAATGTTAAAACGCTATGTATATTAAATTATTTGAGCTATGGGTATGTTGCTAGCTGTCGACCTTGATAAAATCCTGTGAAAAAGATCATACAAGGATAAACATCATATTCTGATATAATTTTGCTATGATAATTAATATGACAGGTATACGTACAAATGAACAATAAAAGGTCATGTAAAAGTAAACGTTTTCACATCAATAAACAGTTGAATTTATCATGTTATTGTCAGCTGTTCAAATTATTTAAACAATGTAATAATACTAATAATAAAGACATTTAACCATTTTGCAACGAAGTTTGGTGAATACATGCTTCATAGAGAGACTCAAATGGCACGGCAAAATTGTCATTGCATTATTGTTTTTAACCACAAAATGCCACACTTGTTTGTATAGTTTAACTCCGAGGAATTCGTTTAGATCGGTGCTACACGTATAACCATTTTACCAATAATGATGAAGGAAATTTGTTACTATGAGGGATATTTGAAATACATATAATGGAATTGATTTATAAGGTTACGAACATTATAAGGTGACGCAACCACTCTTCAACGTTCAGAACTATCAGGTATAACTCCAGTGCTACACTATTGTCGAGAAACCGTCCTCCATTTGGCGACATTATCACTACCTCATTTTTAATCCTAGTGGATGGGTGAAACTATTGTGATAAAATAGCAAAGGCGCATAGTCACAGTTATCATCATCAGTGTGTACATCTCAGAGGTATGCATTCACCAGTACCAAGCGTTTTATTTAGAAAACCATGCTTAATTTGTTGAACATGGTTTTAGATTAAAATACATTTTCAGACTTTTTGACGTTTTGTATTTCAATTTCACCACGTTTTCGGAGCAACAAAACAAATAGCAAACAGCATAAAAAGCGGATAGTCAATTTCTTGTAAACATGGAATCATATTAGTATTTTTCCCTCTGAAATTAAAACACAATAGTAGATTAATTAATACGCTGTTAATTAGAACGTCAGTCTTTCTTGTTCCAAGTGTTTGACAGTCCATTTGGGAATAGGTCCCCATTTTTTATCGATTTTGGCTTTTTTCTTGGCAATGACGTTTACATATAGAAAAGTTGTAGCGAATTCACTTATGGCATAACAATAATGGTTGATATTTTTAGAAATTCACTCAGAACACCGTACAACTAACAGCTCAAATAAACGCACACTGACAATATCATATATATTCTGAGGTATAGAAACGAATGGGACAACATGTCAAATGACTACTAGTATTCATCATCCATAGGCTGTATACCTCCTGTATTTGTCTTACCAACTGTCATCGATATTTAGAACTCTATGGAAATATATGTAGATTATGTGACATGCCATCCGTCTTTACATATGCACATGTGAACCAATAAGTAACGGATAGTTTGTGTCAGCATCGCATGCAACATTTACATTCATTTCTATGTAAATACAATGTAAAATTTTACATGTAAACGGTGCGATTATGTTACATGTTAAAAGAAACAATTGTTATAACGGCATCGGCATAGCATTAAAATATGTTAAAGTTAAACTCCTAATTGTGTGTATCATCATTAACTTTATTCTAGTTTTACAATCCACATTTTATGAGATGTAAATATGTTGGAACCGTGATTAAATGTTTGTTAGGAAGGGAACATTTGTTCCAGATCTGAATACCTGATTTTAGTAGTAAATTCAAATGTGCTAATGAACATAGTTTTGTTTGTTTTCCAAGAAGGAAATTCGTTGAAAAGTAAATTAATGCAATTAAATAGCACAATCAAAGAAAAATTAAACTAGAGCGGATTTGGGAAGTACATTACAATAAATCAAATACACGAATTAAATAAATATTTTTACTGTGTTTTAGTGTTTACGATTACAATCTCTAAATATTTAAAACGCGGGAAAAAGGTCAAAACAGTTGCATATCACTATTTTGGCAGATATTAAAATATTGTGTTTGGTCAGAGTAATAAAATGCACACAATAGGCAGCGCCTTAGTTCATATTAGTGTAGGGTTAACGAATGTGTATTCGTATTACAACAACTGTAGAACAACTGCGAAGAATGGCTGAAGTCAAACTACAATTTTTTTCAAATAACCGATATGAAGATGGTGTAAAAAAATACAAATCTCGTGAAATAATGGCGTTTACAGTAAGGGAATCCACCCTTCCATTGCTCGTTCTGATAAAGATAGTTATAAATACCATAGTTTCTTTTACGTTCGTCTTGATTTTATTGTTCAATTATTATTGAAACGACCGTTATCTTAATTCGCCAAGTAGTATGTTCATGGCATTAAGATACACTTTGAACAGATAATATGTTAAATCTTCTATGTGAATAACAACGATAACATATTAATTAACATCCTGGCAGTCGAGCACGTAATATCAAACCTCAATATTGGATAGAATGAACAGGGGAAATGGAAATTTAAGACGCACAGTGTCGTAAAACGTAATTGCAGTTGCATATAAAACTAGTAATTCAGATTCAAGCAAATTGCACAGTTATGTCATTACCGTTGCTGATAATATCATCGTACCGGACGAGTATGTGGGTCTTATTATAGAACAACGAATCACAATGAAGTGAGAGTAATGTTTTCTAATCTACAAAATTTGGTTATATTTTTGGGGTCGTATGCAAAAATGAATAATTAATTTTAAAAAAAGGTACTCCGTTATATTTTTGACAAAAACTGGCAGTTTCGTGACGTCATAATGCCGTTTACAGACATAAACACAGTGTTTGCTTCAAGCGGATTTGACAAGCACAAAGTTCAACAAACTGAAAAACTGTTCTCGCAAGCCAGAATTACATTGTATGTTTGGTAATGCATCGGGAAATAAAACATTTATGTTGCGCTATTGAATATACCGTATATGATACTATTACACGTATATATCAATGTTTATTTATGTTCACAATTTTGGGTCAGTTATAAGCTCACAATTAATACATGCTACAGTATATATAAATCTAGTTCAAGCTGTAATTAGAATAATACTCCTTGATGTGGCGTTAACATTTTGTACATAAAAGTCCAGTTGACATGTCTCCGTAACAAGATGACCATAATAATTATGATGTGGACTTTATACATAACACAATTATGCTGACCGGTTCTGTCATCCTCATGCTTTTGTTGCAAAATCGATGCAGTTCGGCTGCAGTTTGGCGAGCTAAGGTTGTAACAGGCAGGTATATAAAGTGGTGATATGTCGTTGTGACACCGGGGTAGGAGCTAGATTCAAATTCCATCTTTTCCTTGCGCCCGTAAAAACTTGTGTCAATAGCAACGAACAACACTACTACCAATGGCCTTTACAGTAGAATATAATAGATATCTAAATCGCAGAACAATACGAATGAAAATGACGACGATGAATGTGTCTCAGTTTAAATGTATCACATATTCACAATGGTTGTTATTGACGAAACTTTGTAACATAAATTCATGCTGACTGTCTATTATGTTGTATTAAGTGTCATTTGTCTGGCTGTTTCCTATAAGAAGTGCTAGGAAACACTTCATACAACGTTTGATTTCTCACTTGGAGAAACAGATTATTTTGGACAAAAATTAGAAGGAAGAAGTGTCAATTCCATTAAAAAGGAAACACTTTCAAAACGTCAAAGATAAACACAATGCTGGCTTAACCCGTATGGAATATTAGAGAAACACAAGAATCGAAATATATGTTTTAGTATCAAGAAGGAAAAGGGTTTGTTTCATGGGCATATTTTGATGAAAATGTTTATTTAAATATGCAACAACGCTCCGGTGGCCGAGCGGATACGACACCCGCTAGGTTCGATTCCTGGAGAATGTTGGGTTAGAACTGACGCTGTATTGACGCTGGCAAATGCTCGAGGGACTTTGGGCGATACAGATACTGAATACAGTGTGAATTGAGCGTATGTTTATCAACAGTACAAGTTGAAATTGATTCTTTTTATAACTATGTGTAGATCATTATACGATTGTTTTACTCACGTAGGGCTAATAGTCTTAATAAGTTCGGACCCGACGACCTCTAATTAATGAGGCTATACTTTTCAAAATCTCACATATGTCCCGCGGCGTAAAAGTGTCCTTCAACTTAAAGAGAAAGTCTTCGATATAGCTAAGTGATTCTTACTATGGTCATGCTAACGTTTTTCAAATCATTTGTACTGAACGGAGTGTAAAGGTCATTCAATACTGCAGTAAAAACAATTAACAAAATTCGGCAATAAAGATACCCAAAATTGATATAATTTACGAGAAGATAATGTCTGTTTTATTCTTGACAACTAATTATTAGCCTTTCTGAGCAATTATATGATCACTGCAGCTTTGTAACTAATGTTCCAATAATGCAAACCACATGATTCGATGTGTTCCTGGAGAGCGCTTATTATTCATAAACCAAAACTATTACATTATTACTTTTCTTTGTCCGTATTATAGGTAACTTCTCTCTTTGATATTTTATGCGTTTAGCTTTACTTTAACTAACCAATATAATCAATGAGATTTTCGCTCATAAGCCTACATATCCTAAATATACCATACGCTCTTTATTTTGATCAGTACTTGTTTGCCAATCTGCGAGTGACTTGAATATTCTAATGAAGAAATAGACAGAACGCAATATTCACTAAATGATATAAGGTAATCTTAAACAGGTCAATCGGGTGCACCAAATAATTCTATAGATTGGGCAAATGATTTTGCAAGTGGTAAAAGAAACCTTATGATCTTCACTATCAGCATCACCATCAAAATAAGAATTCATAACAAAATACACAGGCCAATCACCCATTGACCATAATTGCAAATGATCACACCTTTCTAACGGAAATCAAACCGTCATTTAATCAGCATGTGTTAATGGTATCGTGTCCGCAATAAAGTATCACAGGAATCTTTGCCTGTGTGTTTCAATCATTTATGGGATCGAATTCAATTTTTCCTATGGTCGCATACAGTCACATTTTCTCACCTAGGAACTTATATCAGAAGCTGAAATATCCTTGGGCGGAAACAACCGCGATCTTGTGAGAAACTGTCTCTAGGATGCATAGAAATCATTTGATAAAACGTCGGTTTCAGCAACACTTTCCAAATAGAGAATAATTATTACGTTCAGTGATCAAGCGGATATGTCCGGGATTTATTTCTAGCAATCTATTACAGTTTTGTATGGTGGTCGGGATTTATAGCTACAATTACGACTGTCAATGTGGAGCATTGGTGCTTCGGCGGTATTTTCGAGAAGTTCTGCACATTCTATACAAGTACTAGTTAGTTTATTATGTCTATGTACATGCCAACCATCTATAGGAGACAACTCAAGAGCGCTGGTACCAAGGCTGTAAGCGCGTTTCCCAGAAACATTCTATTCGGTTGTTAACGAGTTTGACAAGTTTGGTTTATCTATTCATAGATCATATGTTTGTAGGAGACAACCCAGGGGCGTAGATTTTCTCAAGAAATGATGAGGACCATTGGTTGCCTGCGGCGGTATTTGCCAGAAATGGTGCAGAATATACAACTAAACATTCGATTCCATACTCCGGAATTCCAAGTTCATTGTGTCTTTATATTTACATACCCAATGTTTACAGGAGACTAGGGCTGTACAGGTATACCGCGGTACACGAATATCGCGGACTCAAATCCCACACGGTTCACGGTACAAGACTTTAACATTTCGGTACGGTTCCGTATAAGCTTTTTAATGACCAAAATGATATTCAGACAAAAAAAAACATTTGTCAGCCTACTGATTATGTTTAATTTCCATAAGTCACTTGTTTAAATTGTTTTAAGATATGCTTCATCTTGTCGAAATTCATTTAAAATAGTTGATAGGCACATAATAATTGATGTTATAGAAGCAACACGTTCATTGTCACTTAAAATTGAAGTATTTAAACTGCTGTTAGAGAATATTGTATCATACCGAAATATACTGAACCGTTAGAAATATTGACGGTATGTATCATACCGAGTGGTTAGCGTACCTTTACACCCCTACAGGACTGCCATGGACAATCTCTACTTCAAGAGATGATTTCTCTTTACACATCAAACATAGGGTTAGGGATAGAGTTACGTATTAAGTAGAGTTAACGTATTAAGCCTAAATAAAACCTGGCTAAAATTATAACATAAACATAATTATGCTATAGGTTGGATAAAAATAGTTTTTTAGTATCTATTCGGGATCCATAGAAACACACGTTTGGACCAACAATTTTCAGATCTCTTTAGATCTAGGACTTTTCGAACCTAGCTTTAATTACAGAGTCGACTCATTCTGTAAATCCTATCTTTTCATTCTACCAGTAAACCGAGCTTAGTAAAAATATCCATAAATGTTTATATACATACAAAGTCTTGCAGACAGCCAGATATCGTGCTGTGTAATAGTCACGTTTGAATGAATACAGATGTGATGAAATAAAAACATCAACATCATACTCGTTTTTATTTGTCTAGTTCATAACATAGCCAAGTACAAAATGAGGTGTAACAATTATGAGTTACATGTAATATAAGAAGAACGTTTATATGATACAACAATAATAGGAGCAACAACAACAATTTGGGATGGTGATAAAACCCGTCCGTTCGTTTTTATCTACTACGTCATGAACTTAACACACATTACCGGCTATTACAATATTATAAAACTTGTAATACACGATGACTGCTACACTGCGCTATCACAAGCTGTTTGTCAAAGACGACTGTAAGAGTAAATTATGTTTGATATGTCGGTCGGTGTTACATTATAATAACATTATACAAAATGGACAGGTTCTGTATTTATTTATCTTTTTTCCGGGTTTAAAGCCGTGTTTAAAAGAGTTTCTCTATCTTATACGGTGGCCTATTCACCTAACAGCTTCCTAACTTATCCTAACCATCAGTTCTAACTTGCCCTCCCCTCTTAAATTAGAATCAACAAATGAAAATCGACATTGTTGTCAAAGTATAGTGGTAAGGTTTATGCCCTGTTGTGACCGAGTACTCGAAACAGAGTTACATGTTTGCAATTCACGCACCGTAACTAACCACTGTACAATGCTCGCGATTTTCGTGAAACTAAAACTCTCTATTAGCAACTATGGTTGCATTACAATGGGTAAAACATCCGCCTTTATTCCAGATATTGTAGTGTGTTTGTTGCTATAATGATAATGAATAATTGTGTCCTACTCCATGTTTGAACCCTTTTTAACTTGATATGGAATGGTTTAAATGTCCGTGTTTGAAGTCATCAAGGTGTTTTTTAACACATATTCGATTACTTGAATTTTAAGCATGGAGTCAATCTTTATTTAAGTAACATTCCTGGCTTAAATTCCGTGCATGATAAAAGATAGTCATGAATAATGAAAACATGGCAAATCTGAACAAGTACGGGAAGTGGTCTCAACCAGTATTTATGAGGTTATTGGAAAGCCTTGATTACCGTAAAGTCGTTCACACCAATGCCTATTCATAGATCCACTTTCAGGCTCATCAATAAAACAATTACCGTGACATAGGAATAACTCTGGACATGACACCATAGGCATAGGGCGGACAACTTAATTATATAGGGTAATGCGTATTAGATATCATATGTTGATCTTTAGGGACACATATATATATTGGTTAACATGTGTCACTATCAGATGACATTACAATACAGGAAAGATAGTGAACTAGAATGATGTGTACAGTACATTCATGCTGACAATCATACATAGCTGGATTAGAAAAATAGGGTTTTAAGGACGAAAAAGATATTTTGAGAGAACAAGAAAATAAACCTCTGAAAATTACTATGTAGTCATGTAAAAACCAACCCTTTTCAACTTCAGTTTGGTCAACATGACATATTTCGATTTGTTGAAAATAGGCTCATAAGACGTCTGCTTCAGAGTTCCGATATGTATGAGTCGTATAATTCTTTGTAGTGATAATGCGAACAGAATGTGTATGTGAACTACCGAATACGTTTTGCGATTTTGTCATTTATTTGTACGCAAATTCTATATTTTGTATTGCTATGTATACAAAGATCTGCAAATAAATGACTTGACTGAATAACTGGACACTAATTTGAATTTTACCCCCACACAGCCGAGTAGTGTTAGTATTCACAATAAAAAATAACCAGCCTGTATATGAATTTAAAATTTCTGTTATTAAAGTTTTTTATCAATTACCATACTGTAGCAACCTTTTCCTAATAAATTGATTCAATGCCATTGCGTTTTAATTTTAAATTTTAAGCAGGACTTGATGAATTACAATTATGAGAAGGTGCTGAAACACGCTCGAGGAATAACAAAAATACGCCCCCAATATCACATCAATCCCCAAACACACATTTCATATGAAATATAATTAAGTTAGCTGAATTGTATTCGTCAAACTGCAAATTGCAGATTTATTTCCAAAGTTTAATTGGTCAATTAAGAATCAGCCTGCAGGATTAAAGATTTTTTAAACTGTAAACAGCGTATTACTGTTTGTGATATAACAATGTTTATGCAGTATAATTTCTAGAAATATTCCGATTTTATTGCCTTATAATGCCTTTGATAGATTTTCACAATTCATTATTGTCGACCACACTTGTAGGCGTCTAATATTGACTGGGTGTAAAGTGAACTACCAGAACTTAAAATGTTCTAATGTCTTAAATATGTCATATGAAACACTTTAAAGATTTCTCAGCAGAACGACTATGTTCAATATTTGGTGTGTGTGAATTTCTTGTACGAAAATTGGGAGGCTTTGTGTTAGCTGGAACTCCGTTATCGTATTTGTACAGAACATTTCATAACACTCAAATTACAGAACAAAAAAGGCGCTACTTCAATCTAAGATTTCAGAGATGAGATAACATATTGATGTGTGAAATGAATTACAGGATAATAAACGGACACTTAGAACTGAAATCAAAGCTATATAAAGCTGTCTGTGATATAACTTATTTACTGCTGTGCTTTCTCCAAGTACTAGCTCCGAGCTCCCTAAGCATCTAAAATAGAAACCCTATCCCCAATGGAGATTTAAGTTAAATCATAGTCTGATTTTGAGATAAATCTTGTTAAATAATACTGTTATAAACGAAGAATTATGTTTTCTGTTGGGATGCCAATTTCGAGTCCAATCTCCCATGAAAATAAACTAAAAGATACATGCCAGTATTTGAGACGAGTTTATCCCAGATTGAGGTGTTTCCAGAGATTGGGGTCTGCTTTGATTGTATAAGAAAATGAGAGGGAAAGTATAAGATATTCCTACGGAACTTAACCTGTGTATTTGTTAACGATGTTTGGTGATTTCATACTCGGACTGTTTAGCGATCATTATACATGTACCATATGTTCCTACCAGAATAAAAAAAATAGCAGAACACTATAACAGATCGTGCCCCGATCTACCGAAAATTTTCAATCAGGGCTATTAAATCTCATATCAAATATTGCCACATGTCATTATTGTCATTCCCATAGGAGACTGGACACAGAGTAGAAGCATACTTCGGAGTTATTTTACTGCATTATTAAATATCACAAGTATTTAAATTTCAGAATTTTATTTTTAAAAAATATATCAATTTTAGAGATTTCTACTTGTGATGCTACAAGATATCGGGACCAGAAGAACATTAAATTACACACGCATATACTACTCCGGTGCGATTCGAACAGTTGTTTTTCCCTTTTACGAAACAATTCTTGGTTCAATGAAAAAGGAACAGACATGTTAAAACTGTACGAATTCATTCACTCTGGCCTAACCAAGTTGTACTTGACGATATTTTGGTGAAAAACACTATTTTTGTAATAAATGTTTATTTTCAAACAAACTTACAAATAAATTATGGTCCCATC
The DNA here is from genome assembly GCA_963678985.1 of Spisula subtruncata. NCBI lineage: Eukaryota > Metazoa > Mollusca > Bivalvia > Venerida > Mactridae > Spisula > Spisula subtruncata. The sequence goes on along the minus strand of OY787666.1, from coordinate 14,035,777 downwards.
ACTTCACTCGTCAGATCAAGAGATCAAGACGATGTCTATGTTACACGATGTGTGGTATGAAACGCCATAACAGCCTTATGTTAATAAACACTATCTTGTTATATTAACAGATGTGGTATAGTGCGCACAGTATAATGTGATATTTACAAACATTGACCGAAGTGCTTACTGTTTAAAAATAGTTTCTAAAGCACACATATGGTCAGTTCCACTATAAAATAACACTGCCTCATCGAGTACACATGGTTAGTTAAACCACCTATAGATATCGGTTATACACAAGTTTTCCCGCCGTTCACGTTATCATAGGCGCACAATTTATTATCATCTCGAAATGTGGTGTTAAAAGTGTTAAACAGTACTACAATATGCAGTGTTAGCATGTCGAAAAATGTTTGTTAGTCAGTGCAAATGTTTTACAAAATAAGACGCTTCCTAGGGAAAATACTAGTAGCACGAAATCTCTCAACATAATTTGCAACTATGGCGTATCATATGAGTGTTTTATTACAACTGCGTCTTATAAATTTGATTATTAAACCGATACTGCAAGAAATATTCAACAAGGACCTACACGAAGGTTAATTGATAGCCGGCCTTGAGCCGGCTATCTAATGGAATAGGAATCAAATTTCTCCCATGTAGGTAAAGGACAAGTTACTGATAGTTAATAAAATGAATAAATTTGTTTGCGTGGATATTGAAACTATTAATTGATTACTGTTTTAACACAATGAATTACTTATTTATTCCACCATAAATTACATTTTTTGGATGGATAATGTTCATAAGTAAAATAGAAAATGTTTCCGTTTTAATAATTCAATTGCTGATCCCTTTTAGCGTAGACTTGCTGGGGTGTCTATTTTTTTTTTTACTACTGAACTGATCGCTAGTTTTATCGTTAGTTTTATTCGTTTACCAATGATGCTGATGATTTCGCGTGATAACAATAATATAGAGTTTCATATAAATTTTCTTATTTATCAAATATAGATAATGAAAAGAAAATATATTGCTGAAATTTATCTTTAAACATTTTGTGTATCACCGGGTTAAGTCTATTTATAAATTCATTACCACATGTATAGACCCCTTTCATCAAATCTCCACCTGACTGATAAGCTCATGAATTATATAATGTAGGCTGGTGATAAGCCTCCAGTAGTAAATTCAGTATACATGTGATAGTATTTGCAACAATATGGTACATAACTGTTGCATTGCTGGTTGTGGGAACCGCCAGAATAAAGAAAAGGGAGTAGTATTGAATAGAATTCCTAAATATCCCATGTTGATGAGAGAGGCATGGTTTAAAAACATTAACTGACTTCATAAAGACTCAACTCATTCAGAGCAAAATTCATGGACAAATACTTCTCGTGTTTGTAGATCTAATATGAATTTCATAGCAGGTGTTTTTGCATTTATTCTGCATTTATACTGCATTTACACAAATCTTTTTATTTATAAATTATTTTTTTATATTCCGTGTTTATAGTATAGTATGCACATTTTCAAGTAAAACAACCTAGATCTAGTAGCAAGCAGTCATACTTGAAAGCTTCCTGAAATGTTGTGATTAAATACCTACATACGATCACCTAAGGTAGTGTGCTAAAATAGTTAGCACATTAGCAGGTTGTCTTTTATTTTATTTATTAATTCATTATAATAATCTACATGCATGTGGTTTCAGAAAGACAAGCACATGACCACTTCCTTAAGATCATCAGTCAATGTTTTGCCTCCAGCTGAACATGTGGTCAAGATAATGAATATACATAGGGCTATTTTTAGTAACGGTGAAAAGGGTCTATAAATAGCCTTTTATTTTGGTTGCTGGTCCACTCATTACTCTTACCGAGTGAATCGGGAACCAAGCGAAGTGACGCTATAGTCTAACATGCATACTAAGTTTGAATCAAATATCTTTGATGGTTACTGAGAAATGGACCTGAACGAAAAGGTTAACCAACGCCGCCGCCGACGAGTGGGTCATGACAATTATAGCTCCACTTTTTTCTTCGAAAAGTGAAACTAAAAACGAAACAATGTTTTTTTTGGAAAATTTGTATTTTATTTTTTTTTTCGTTTTCAACGATACGGTTACCTGTGGTTTCATATTTGATATTAAAATGTGTAATCAGTATCTTTACTATGTTGTCATTTTACGTTATTGTTACCTGCAAACCGATTTCACCAGATCAAAAGTTAAGATTACTGTGACCTTAGACTGGAAACAGTTTCCATTAGATTATTTGGCCGACATAGGCGCATACAGGTATGTTGGTCATCAGCAGTACATATGACATAATTTAATTTTGAGTCCACTAACAGAAGTTCACTGTGACTGTTGCCTGCAGTGCAAACAATACTCCAATATTATGTCAAGATCCCTGTGGCAGTATCCATGTGTATTTAATTTAGTACTTTGTACATATCTTATAAATCCCAAACAATATCAATCGATATAAGTTACTGTATTAGAGAATTCAGTTGATAGAATAATTTATAACAGCGTTATTGTTGATGCTTTATATAACAGTATTCATGTCATGTAAACCACACAATTGCGGCTATTTTGATGCATTGCATCAACATTTGTCTTGTAACATTTATAATGAACTAACTAATCTCGAGCGCGTGTGACTGATAATAAGAAGTGAGTTGTTGGAGCAGGTTCAAAACTTAATTAAATATAATTAACTAATTACTATAATATCCTTCTTCCTCTAACGACTGTCTGAATAATTCCGTTCATCATCGTGGCACTCTACACGATGGTAGGTAACTTCATACATTTTTAAGCCAAGTCCGTATACTAGTTCATTTTGTGCTGATAGTCGTAATTGGGACCACATGTTAAATGAATTTTTTTTTAAAACAACGCCCTTGTCTTAATTTTCTATACAAATAGTAAAGTTTAAAATTAAGGTTGTAATATTAAATCAATGAAATATTATGTTTTGATGTGTAAAAAAATTGTTAATATTTATTTTCTTTCTACAACGTTCAAACATTTTGTATTTTTGGAGGTAAATAGTGTTGAGTTTTAATTGTTTGCCCTTTTGATATATGGGTGCTAACAAATTATCTGACTGTTGAAATACCTTAAGCGAAGACAATATATTCTGCAATCTAACAACATCTAAGAACAAGATGATACGAATAAATGATACCGGGCGCACATCTGTTTCACATCGTACAAGCGGATAAATAATAATGCGTATAGTCAATCAAATACCGGCTTCCCTTTCTGACGGCCGATCGATCGTTACTCAATCTTAAATGCTCACAATGAGTGTCTTATTTTGTCGGAACAATCAGGCCGGGAGATGAGATAATTCGTAAATATGTATTGGTCAATTATTCTTACCCGAGCGACATTACTTTGTGATGACGTTATTTATGATGTTATTGTGCTAGCTGTTATTATAAACACCAGCAAACATATTTGCGGTAGTATTATCAATGTCAAGACAACATCACGGAAGGAGGGGATTGCTTATGTGAAATAAGGTGATTTGATAGGGACGTCAGCTTCGCAGAATGAGAGTGACGAAAATGCCACGCAAGGGTAGAGGCGTTATCAGCGTAGAAAGAGTAAAAAACGTCACAAGAGGGTAATGTCGTCAACAACGCGATAAGGAACAATGGCGTCTAGATAGGGTTTGGCATTAATATCACGAAAGGTATACAGATTACCTACTGTCAAATAAGCGTCAACTGACTACTTGACTACGGAATGACAAAGTGAGTCTGACAATATATTGACAACGGAGTAAGTGACTTCAAGGTCACAAGGAGTGAGTGACCACATGATTACATTGGTTTAGGAAGCCCTGCAGGTTATCGTTTTATACAATTAATCAAGTTCTACATCGTGTTAACCTTACAGTAGTAACTAGAATGATTAACCAGATGCCATGTGATGGTACTGACCAGAACTTTGTCATTATATTGTTAAGGATGTGACTGACGTTCGACCTTCGATCGGTTTGGACTAGGATTATTCAAGCATTCGTGGATTAGTCGTGATTTTAAAACAGGATACCGCTAATTTGTGATTGAGAGATTGTTAACGAACACATTGTCAACCACGAGAGTGTAGTGGTTCCACACTTATCAGCAATGGTTCCTGTACAAGTACCGCCTCCAGAAATTTCCAGCAACTGGAAACGTAGCGTTATCAAAAGTTCCTAAAGATTTAATTGGTGAGTAGTAGCACCAGACATTTTCACCCGTAATTAGGATACGTGTACCAGTTATGTACGGTTACATGTAATATTTAACGGCTTAAAGGCATTATAGGCGTTTAAAGTATGACACATGCTAACATGGGAAAGCAACAACAAAATTAATTCGGAAAAAATCCATGTTGATACTGATTTTAATGGCGGGCACATATTCCTACCTATTTTGCGCTATATGCAGTCTGATTTTCTCGGGTCAAAATTAGTATCCTCATTTGAAACGATTTGGACAAGGTATAACATTGAACAGATATAAAGTTCAAGTATTATGAATTGTTATCGCCTATAAGTCAAAAGTAAAATACGTTTTGGTTGGTTGGTACCCTTAACATCAATGTTGTTTTCAGGAAATTTGGGAAACTCGTTTTATCACTCCGGACTTGTATAAACGACCGCGCATCGTATTTCAGGTTTTGAAATACAGTTATGAGAACTACGTGTTCCAGAGTACGTATATAATTATGTTCGTATTTGATTTGATTATTTTATCTCACGAATAAGTCGATACAATAATTAAGAAAGCACATACATATATCAATAACACAGTTCTAGACAAAGACGCTACATTGAAATGTTGTGGACATGCAGATTACGGTTCCTCTGGAAACGTGTATCGTGCTTGTGATCACAGATTTTGTATAAAGCAGAATTTCCTGATTAATTGGTCATCGTTAAAGATCGCCGTAAAACAAATTAAAATACATCGAAATGTGACATCGCGATCGCGAGAGAATATCCTGGAACTTCGTTAGACCCCCCCCCCGTACAAGGAGGTGTTTGGTAATATTATGCGGACATATAAACCAATGTTACGTATAGGAGAATAGCTGAAAGAGTGTTACAATTGTTTTTTCCAATAGACGCATGGAGCAATGTCTATGACTCTACAACACAACAAGAAACAAATAATAGAATTACGCGTAACTTAATTAGGCTATTAACAAACGGCTGTGTCTTCTGGCCGAGGAAATACAACGAGATCCCATAGGACTATTGTGTATAGCTAAGACAATCGCTGGAAGGTATATATATATTTTAATCAAAACGATAGCCCCATAGGACCATATAACCATTTAAGGCGTCTCGTGGTATCTGTCGTATAAAACAAAACTCACGGGAACACAATAACACACTCGTGACTTCAATTTCAGCTTATAAAATTACCTTAAACCTCCTTATTTAAAGAACTGTACCCATGCAAACGATCTTTTTGTTATCCTCTGTCGTCAACATACATCAACATATCTTATCAATCCCTGTAACATTTCATACGAGATTTTGATAATTCAGTTGACAATTTGTATACGCCAAAGTGCTACAGATTAATTGTCAAGTTTTAATTAGTCTATTGTGAATCAACATACATGTACCTAAGGCCATTAACAACAGCACACTACTGGATGTTATATAACAATATTAGGACTTTATTTTGTGTTTTAATTTAAAACTGACGTTGGCGGTATCAATATAAAGCCTTTGATGGATTTTCGCAATTTATAAGGGTCGAAGGCGTCTAGTGTTGATTGAATTTATAATGAACTACGAGACACTAGCATGTTCTAATTTCTAAATGTGTCATATGAAACACTTAAAAGATTTCTCTGAAGAACGACTAAATCACATCTCGTTATGTTCAATATTGGGTGTGTGCGCATTTCTTGGGAGAAAATTGTGAGACATTGTATTAGCAAGTAACCCGTTATTGTGTTTGTACAGAACATTTCATAACACTCAAATCACAGAACAAAATTAGCCGCTACTTCATTCTAAGATTTCAGAGATGAGATAACATATTGATGCGTGAAATGAAATACAGGATAATAAACGGACACTGAGGATTGAAAACAAAGTTATTTAAAGCTGTCTTTTGTGTAACATATTCAATGCCACGCCTCTGATACCATGCTGCCTGTGGTGTAATATATTAACACTGATTTTGTCCTTTCTCGAACTACTCTAAACGTTTATTAGAATATGTGAGGAAACGTAGATATTCCTAAATAACATTCTCGGACTGTTTAAAGTGACTATTATCTCACAACTTCCTATCATAATACATACAATATAGCAATATATTATGTCCCGATCACCGAAACATTCAAATCTGGGCTATTAAGTCCCATATTAAATACTGCCACGTGTCCATTTTGTGATTCCCATGGGAGACCGGACTCAAAATTGACATCCCAGAACAGAACCATTGTTCCAAGTTATCTATTGTAAAATTTAAATGTTACAAACTTCCAATTAAGCTAGATCTAGATCTATCCTCTTCGTGCCCACTGGCACATAAGGCTGCAACCAGGTCTCTCCATTTCTGTCTGTCTTTCGCAATCTTCTCTATTTCTCCAAGTGTCTTTCCCATCGTCGTTATTTCATTGTTAATTGTCCTTCTCCATGTTTCTTTTGGTCTTCCTCGCTGTCTTTTTCCGTCTGATGGGGTCCATTTTAGAGCTGTCTTGGTGATGTTATTTGTGTCTTTCCTTATTGCATGTCCTAGCCAACGGAATCTTCTTCGTTTTATTTGTGTTATTATGTTTGTTTGTCCAGTTCTTTTGTATAAGTCAGTGTTGGAAATTATTGTTGGCCAGTAGATTTTACAGATTTTGCGGAGGCATTTGGAGTGGAATCCTGATAGTTTTTGACTGTCTTTTTGTGTTACCCTCCAACATTCTGCCCCATACATCAACACGGAGAGGACGTTGCTCTGGTAGAGTTTAATTTTTGTTTTTTCACTGATGTTGCTGGATCGCCATATCTTGTTTAGCAGGTGGAATGATGTTCTTGCTTTTTGGAGTCTATTTTTTATGTCTTTTTCTGTTGCGTTGTTTTTGCTGAGGATGCTGCCTAAATATGTAAAATTGTCTACTTCTTCTATTGGTTTGTTGTCTAAGGTTATTATTGATGGAGTGTTGGTAAGTTGCATTGTCTTTGACTTTTTCTTGCTGATATTAAGTCCTACTTGGTGAGCGTATTTTGCCAGATCGTCAGTTTTCTTTTGTAGGTGTTCAGCATTGCTTGAAAGAAGGGCAATGTCGTCTGCAAACTCCAGATCTTCCAATATTGATGTCAGAGTCCATCTGATTCCTCTGTTCTTGTTTCCGACAGCATTCCTCATCACCCAGTCAATGGCAACAAGGAAAAGCATTGGTGACATGATGCATCCTTGTCGTACCCCACTGGAGATGTTGAACCAGTTGCTAAGTTTGTTGTTGTGGATGACGCTGCAGGTGAAGTTTTCATAAAAGCTCTTTATTATGTAGATAAATTTTTCTGGGCACCCATATGCTTTAAGGATTTTCCAAAGACTTTCTCTGTGAATGCTATCGAACGCTTTTTCGAAATCGATGTAGTTGATGTGGACTTTGCTATTCCATTCTATGCACTGTTCCATGATGTTTCTTAAGGTAAATATATGGTCTGTGCATCCAGTGCCAGGTCTGAATCCTGCTTGTTCTTTCCTTAAGGTTCCATCAATTGAGCTGCTGAGTCTCATGCAGATGATTTTGCAGAAAACTTTGCTTGGTATGGACAGTAGTGTAATTCCACGCCAGTTTGAGCAGTCCATCTTGTCGCCCTTTTTTGGAAGTTTTACAATGAGGCCTTTACACCAATCAATTGGGAGGGTTTCTAATGTCCATATCTGTGTGAAAAGTTTGTGGAGTTGTTCAGAGGCCAGTTTCGTGTCTGCTTTAAGCATTTCACTTTCAATGTTGTCAATTCCTGGTGATTTATTATTTTTTAGTTGGTTAATGGCTTTTGTTATTTCGTCTTTGGATGGTGGATCTAAATCTATGTCGAATGGTTCTCCAAAAGGTTCATCTATGGTGGCTGTTTCTACAGGGTCTGGTCTATTCAATACTTCATTAAAGTGTTCAGCCCATCGTTTAAGTTGTTCAAATTCTACAGTAATCTTGTCTCCTGCTTTATTCTTCACTGGTCCAGTACCAGAATCAAATTTTCCTGTCAGTTCTCTTGTAATTCTGTGTACTTCACCCATGGCTCCTCTGTTTAAGCACAATTAAGCACAATTAAGCACAATCTCATAAATGATTTGAAAAAATATCTCAATTTTAGAAATTTCAACCTGAGATGAACATATTTCACACATTTCTCCGGGTGCGATTTGGACGGGTTTTGTTTCTTTTTACGAATCAATTCGAGGTTCAATGAAAAAGGAACAGATATGTTAAAACTGTATGAATTCATTCACTCTGGCCTAACCAAGTTGTACTGTACGATATTTCGGTGTAAAACAATATTTTTGTAATAAATGTTTCTTTTCAAACAAACTTACAAATAAATTATGATCCCATCACTTCACTCGTCAAATCAAGAGATCAAGACGATGTCTATGTTCCACGATGTTTGGTATGGAACGCCATAGCAGCCTTACAAATGTATGTTGATAAAATCTGTCTTGTTATGTTAACAGTAGTGGTTATGTGCGCACAGGATAATGTGATATTTACAAACATTAACCGAAGTGGTTACTGTTAATAGTTTTGTAAGTACACATATGGTCAGTTCTATACTGAATTAACTGTGCGCTATCGTACACTCGTGGTTTAACCACCTAATATATCGTAAAACCTAGGCATTCCCGCCGTTCACGTTATCCTTTGCGCACTATATATTATCATGTCGAAATGCGGTGTTGATTTGGCTAAACACTGTCTTTAAGTGTTAAACAGTACCACATTGTATATTGTTATTATGTCGGAAAGTGTTTGCCAAATCAACACGAATATTTTTCAAAATAAGACGCTTCGCATAGGGATTAGCGAAGATAACAAGAAATCCAACAACATTATAAGTAACTATGGGGTCCCATACTGCGTGTTTTATTACAACTGGGTCTTAAAAGTTTGATTAGATTTACCCAGATTACAAGAAATATTCATCAAGCACACACATGAATGTTAACATATATAATGAATTAAATAATTCCGACAACGTGTGATTGATAAGGGGAAGTGAGTATTTGGAGCAGGTTCAAAACTTAATTATGTATAATTAACTAATTACTATAATATCCTTCGTGCTTTAACGACTGTCTGAATAATTCCGTTCATCATCGCAGCACTCTACACTATGGTACGTTGCTTCATACATACGACAAGTTAGAACACAAGTAGATAGTGAGTCTTAATTGACGAGTGTTTAGTTGTAACAACAGGTTAATGAAAAATAGTTTTTTTAAAATACCCGAAAAGACAAAATCTAATAAACTGCATCATTATGATTAATTGCTTTGAAACAAATATTCAACATTACAATTGATTATAATGTAGAATTCTGCATCGAATAAATGCATATGCTTGAGTTGTTGTATTACTTATAAATAATCCCTCGTATAAATCGCATTCTTTATTTCTGATAAATCCTTTGAATATCAAGTAAAATATCAAATAAAAACGCTACACATTCACCATCAAGTTTTAATTAAAGTTTTACAGCGTACCCGCTATGAAGATTTAATGCATGTTGCATAATATTTATTGCATATTTCGTTATATTCTTTATGCACATAGCATATTATATGTATTTTTCTGATGTGATGTATTTCACCAAGTATGGATTCAAAAAAACAAGCATAATAGTATCATCGAAATAACATGAAATATGAGCTACGCGCAATTACTGCACACAGTAAGTTTATTTGATTGAGTAGTTTTAAATACAAGATACCCTGAAGACAAATTTATATAGTCCACAATATGAATCTCCTCCCTTCATAATTGATGCGTACTACACGAATACTAAATAACAAATTAAATAAAATCCAAAATTCGATTTATTGATTATGTTTAAAACTGAAAGCGCCTCCGGAGAGAAACTACGGAGCGAAATCGGCTACTATTTGTTAACGATATTTAAACAATAAGAAAGACTAGGACCAGATGAGGTAATTTGAGGGAAGCTGGAAAATTGTGAGACATTGTATAAGCAAGAAACGCGTTATCGTATTTGCACACAACTTTGTATAATACTCATATTACAGAACAAAATTAGCCACTACTTCATCGTATTATTTCAGCGATGAGATAGCATATTGATGTGTGAAATGAAATACAGAATTATAAACGGACACTAGGGATTGAAATCAGAGTTTTGTTAAGCTGTAAAATAATCATAACCTCCTAAGTTCCTGCCAGAATATAAAAGAGCAGAAAAGAATAGATCATGCCCCTATCTCAAAAACTTTTCGATCTGGACTATAATATCAAATATTGTCATGTATCCGTATTTCGATTCCATAGTGACGCCATAGAAGCCTTACGTAACAGTAGTGTTATAGTACTCCCAGAATAATGCCATGCTTACAAACATTACCTATTGAAGAATAGATCATGCCCCGATCTCCCAAAACTTCTTATATCATATCTAATAATTCCACGTATCCATATTTTGATTCCCATGGGAAACTAGACTCAGCATTTGCATCTTTGAGCAGAATCATAATTATTCTGAGTTGTTTAACTGTACCTAATTTCAGAATTTGATTTCAGAAAAATCTCAATTTTTGACATTTTTACTTGAGATGCAACAAGAAATCGGGACCCGAAGAATATTTAAGTACACGCATGTATGTACCAATCCGGGTGCGATTAGAACAGTTATGTTGTATTGTACGAAACAATTCTTGTTTCAATGAAAAAAGAACATGCATGTTCAAAACTGTATGAATTCATTCACTCTGGCCTAACCTAGTTGTACTTTACGCTATTTTGGTGTAAAACAATATTTTAGTAATAAATGTTTCTTTTCAAGCAAACTTACTAATAAATTATGATCCCATCACTTGACTCGTCAGATCAAGAGATCAACACGATGTGTGGTATGCAACGCCATAAAAGCCTTACGTAACAGTAGTATTAAAGTACTCCCAGAATAATGCCATGTTTACAAACATTACCTATTGATGACAATTAAACACACGTTGTCTAAACAAAGCGGTACCGAGCGCCTTCATTCAGTTACCTCACATATTTAATTAAATAGCTTAGGCAACTGACATATGGTAAATTTTATACTTAAATAACACTTAAACACGTGCACACTTGGTTAATCAACAAATGTGGGCAATACTAAGTTTTCCCGCCTGCCATGTTATCATGGGTGCACTACTGTATGTATTATCATGTCGAAATGCGGTGTTGATTTGTCTAAACACTGTCTAAAAGTGTAAACAGTACTGCAGTGTCATTAAGTCGGAATGTGTTTGCTAGTTAGCACAAACGTTTTACAAAATAAGGCGCTTCCTAGAGAAGATAACAAGAATCCCAAAAACATTATATGCAACTATTGCGTGCCATAATGTGTGTTGTATTACAACTGGGTCTTATAAGTTTGATCAGTACACCAAGATTACAAGAAATATTCAAATAGCACACACACGAATGTTAACATTTATAATGAATTAACTAATCTCGACCGCATGTGATTGATAAGGGGAAGTGAGTATTTGGAGCAGGTTCAAAACTTAATTAAGTATAATTAACTAATTACTATAATATTCTTCTTGCTTTAACGACTGTCTGAGTAATTCCGTTCATCATTGCGGCACTCTACACTATGGTGGGTTACTTCATACATAAGCCAAGTCCGTATACTAGTACATTTCGTGCGTACATTTGTATAAATCACATTCTTAAGTTCTGCTTAATTATTTTAATCTTAATATAAATATCAAATAAAAACGAAAGATATACACCATCAAGTATTAATTAAAGTTTTATAGCGTTACCGCAAGGAAGATTTAATGCGATTTTCATTATATTTATTGCATATTTCGTTATATTCATTATGCACATAGCATTTTATATGTACATCTAATTTGATGTATTTTACCAAGTAAGAATTTACAAAGCCAGCATCATAGTTTCATAATAGAAACAACATGAAATGTGAGCTTCGCGCAATAACTGCACACACGAAGTTTGTTTGATTGAGAACTATTAAATCTTGATCCCCTGAAGACAAATTTCTATAGTCCACAACATGGATCTCCTCACTTCATAATTGATGCATGCTACATGAATACTAAATAGCAAATTAAATGAAATCCAGAATTCAATTTAATATTAATTAATTAATTAATTATTTTGTTTAAAACTCAAAGCGCCTCTGATAATAAACTACGGACCGTAATCTGCTTCTATTTGTTTACGATATTTAAACAATCAGAAAGACTAGGACTAGATGAGTTATTTTGAGGAGGGCTAATTGAATTATCTTCACTTACGAACTTGAATAAACCCTAATTTACTTTCGTACCAGTTTGTGTTCCTACTCATAATTTCGTACTCAAGTTGATAAGAGAGATTCGTGTAAATACAACGCCATTGTCTCAATGTTTTTTACGAATAGTAAACTTTAAATGTTGTAATATTACCGCAATAAAAGATTATGTTTGATTGTGCAACTATAAGTGTTAAACATTTTTTTCTTAAAAATTCAAACATTTAAATAACAGTAGCGCAAGCATTTTGTATTTTTGAGGGTGTGCTTACAAATTATCTGATTGTTAAAATACCTTTAACGAAGACAATAAAATCCGCAATCTAACAACACCTAATAACAAAATGATAGGAATAAATGATGCCTGGCTAACATCTGTATCATATCGTACACGGCTGATAAATAATGATGAGTATAGTCAATCAAATACTGGCTTCGCTTTCTGATAGCCGGTCGATCGTTACTCATTCTTAAATTCCCGCAATAAGTGTCTTATTTTGTCGGAACAATCAGGCCGGGAGATGAGATATTTGGTAAATATGTATAGGTCAATTATTCTTACCCAAGCGACATTACTTTGTGATGACGTTATTGATGATGTTATTGTGCGAGCTGTTGTTATAAATGTCATCTATGAAAGTATTTGTGGTAATATTATCAATGTCACGGCAGCATTGTGGAACGGCAGAGACGACGGCATCACGAGAAGGAGAGAAGGAGAGTAAGGACGACATTGCGAAATCGAGGGGTACATGGGCACACGACGAGAAATGGAATAACAATTATATCACGATATGGTTGGCAACAACATCGCGAAAGGTAACTACATTTTGTCCATCATGGGTTGAGTGAATGCATCATGACGAACTGACACTAACTACATATTGACAACGGGGCAATTGACTACAAGGTCACAACATCAGAAGAAGTGAGTAATCACATCGTCACAGGACGTAAGTGACCACACCACCAGAAGGAGTGAGTGTCCACAGCATGACAATGGGTGAGGGGCCACAGCATTACAAAAGTAAGTTACCACAGTATTAGAAGGAATGAGGGACAGCAACATCAGAAGGAGTGTGTGACCACAACATCGGAAGGAGTGAGTGCCCACAACAACAGATTACACAGTGTCAAATAAGCGTTTACTGACTACCTGACTACGGAATGACAAAGAGAGCCTGACAATATATTGACAACGGGGCTAGTGACTTCAAGGTCACAAGGAGTGAGTGACCACAAAATTGAAATATACTTTTTGGTTAAGGATGCCCAGCAGGTTATCATTTCATACAATTAATCGAGTTCTTCATCTTGTTAATCTTACAGTAGTAAGTTCGATTTATACACCAGATGCCATTTGATGATACTGACCATAACTTTGAACCAGTGCATACTTTATTTTCATAATACTGTTAAGGATGTGACAGGCGTTCGACCTTCGATCGGTTTGCACTGGCATCCAAGCATTCATGGATTTGTCGTGTTTTTTTTTAAAACTGAAAACCACTAAATTATATTGAGATATTGCTAACGAACACATTGTCATCCGCGGGAAGTAAGTGGTTCCACGCTTGTCAGAATCTGGTTCGGTAAAAGTACCACCTCCAGCAACTGAAAAAGGGAGCGTTATCAAAACGTTGTAACAATTTAGCTGGTGAGTAGTGGCACCAGACATTTCCAAAAGTAATTAGGGTATTGCACATTGCATACGGGATTTTGATAATTAAGTTGACTATTTTTATACCCCAAAATGCTTTACTGAAGATACATTTTCATGTTTCAATTGGTATCTTTTGAACCAAAATTCGTAAGGCAATTAACAACATCACAATATTGGTTGTGATATAACGATGTTTATACAGTATACTTTCCAGGAACATTCCGATTTTATTTGGTGCTTTAATTAAAACATGGCGTCGGTGGTATTCATTATTCCTTGATGTATTTTCACTATTCATAAGTGTCGAAGACACTTGTACGCGTCTAGTGTTGACTGGATTTATAATGAACTACCATGTTCCAATGTGTTATAATGTGTCATATGAAACACTTAAAAGATCTCTCAGAACAACGATTCAGTCTCATCTCATTATGTTCAATACTGTGTGTGTGCATTTCTTGGGAAAAATTGTGAGATATTGCATTAGCAAGAAGCCTGTTATCGTATTTGTGCAGAACATTTCATAGCACTCACACTACAGAACAAAATTAGGCGCTAATTCATTCTAAAATTTCAGAGTTGAGATAATATATTAATGTATGAAATGAAATACAGGATACTAAACGAACACTGGGGATTTAAATCAAAGCTATATAAAGATGTATGTGGTGTAACTTATTTTCTGCTGTGCTTTCTGCAAGTACTAGCTCCGAACTAACTAAGCATCTCAAGTAGAAACCTTATCCCCAATTGAGATTTAATTTAAATCAAAGTGTTGTGCCCGCGGTCCAGCCTACGGACCGGAATGACCGAACTTTAGCCCGACCAGCAATTTCCACCCGTAATCAGTGTATGTGCACCAGTGATGTACAGTTACGTGTTATTATAACGGTTTAAATTACATTTTAGGCGTTTATGACACACACTAACATGGGAAAGCAGCAACATTTATTCCTAATATCTGGGAAAAAAATGCACGTAAAATCACGGGGCAAAAATGATTTTCCTCGTTTGAAACGAATTGGAAAAGTATAAAATGTGATTTTGAAAATTAGTTTCATATACAAAGAGCAAACATTGTGAATTTTTATCACCTAGTAGTCAAATGTAAAATACATTTTGATTGGTTGAAACCTTAACATTAGTTTTGGTTTCAAGATTTATATATGAGAAATTTGGAAAACTCATTTTATCACAACGAAATTGTATACACGACCACGTACTGTATTTTAGTAGTCTTTGAACTATATTTATGGGAACTACGTGTTCCGAAATACGTATATAATTGTAAGCGTATTTGAATTTGATTATTTTATCTCAAGAATAAGTGAAAATAAGTCACTTAGTAAGTTAACCACATTACATACTCGTACAGGTATATAAAATAACATAATAACAGACATAGATGCTTTGATGAATGATGTACATTGGATTTATGTGATAATGCATATTACAGTTGCTACGGAAACGCGTCTCGTCCTTGTAATTACAGATCGTGTATAGAGCAGACATTTCTTAATGATTTGATCATCGTTAAAGATCGCCGCAAAACAAATTTTAATTAAAATACACCGAAATGTGACATCACGATCGTGAGAGAAAAATCTGGAGACACGTACCAGGAGGTGTTTGATAATACTATACGGACATATAAACCAAAGTAAGATATAAGATGATAGCTGAAATGAAGTGTTACAATATATTTTTCCAATAGACACATGGAATCATGTCTATGACTCTACCACACACCAAGACAAAATGATAGAATTACGCGTAACTAAATTAGACAATTAACAAACGGATGTGACTTCCGCCTGAGGAAATACAACGAGATCCCATAGGACTAAGATAGTGAAGACAATCACTGGAAAGTAAATACATATATAAATCAAAGTGATAGTCCCAGAAGACCATATAACCATTTAAGACGTGTAGTGGTATTGGTCGTATAAAACAAAACCCACGGGAACGTTACGAAACATTGTCAGTTCACTTAAACCTTTTTTAAAGTACTGCATCCATGTAAACGATATTTTTGTTATCCTCTGTCGTCAACATACATCAACATATCTTATCAATCCCAATAACACACCTTACATACGAGATTTTGATAATTAAGTTGACAATTTGTATACGCCAAATTGCTTCATTGTATATAAATTTTCAAGTTTTAATTGCACTATTGTGAATCAACATACCTAAGGCCATTAACAAAAGCACAATACAGGGCTTTATTTTGGTGTTTTAATTTAAAACCTGACGTTGGCGGTATCAATATAAAGCATTTGATGGATTTTCGCAATTTATAGTTGTCGAAGGCGTCTAGTGTTGACTGAATTTATAATGAACTACAAGACAATATATTGTTCCAATATCTAAATGTATCATATGAAACTCTCAGAAGAACGACTAAATCACCTATCGTTACGTTCAATGTTGGGTGTGTGCGCATTTCTTGGGAGAAAATTGTGAGACATTGTATAAGCAAGAAACGCGTTATCGTATTTGTACACAACTTCGTATAATACTCATATTACAGAACAAAATTAGCCACAACTTCATCGTATGATTTCAGCGATGTGATAGCATATTGATGTGTGAAATGAAATACAGAATTATAAACGGACACTAGGGATTGAAATCAGAGTTTTGTTAAGCTGTTAAATAATCATAACCTCCTAAGTTTCTGCCAGAATATAAAAGAGCAGAAAAGAATAGATCATGCCCCGATCTCAAAAACTTTTCGATCTGGACTATAATATCAAATATTGTCATGTATCCATATTTTGATTCCATAGTGACGCCATAGAAGCCTTACGTAACAGTAGTGTTATAGTACTCCCAGAATAATGCCATCTTTACAAATATTGCCTATTGATGACAATTAAACACATATGATGTCCGTTGCCTAAGCAAAGCGCTACCGAGCGCCTTCATTCAGTTACCTCCCATATTTAATTAAATAAGGAATGCATGGAATACCTCCCGTGGAAAGCGTTACGTAGCGCTTTGCTTAGATACAAGATACAAGATACAAGATACAAGATTTATTTCAATAGTACAAGGCCACCGGCCCAAAATACAGAAAACATGATTCAATAGCATAATTATAGTGATCATCATTGCCTTTTCTTGTTTTGTTCTCACATTCAACTTGACAACTATTATATTATAACAAAACATTTCATTTGATCATGCTCAATAACTCAAGTGTAAATGTTAGCTTGCATGAAACATTTCGGTGTGTACATAGTGTAACATTCTTTGTATAATCATCACGGTTAGTACATATCAAAAATTTCATATTTGTACATATCATACATTTCATTTTGCATAAGGCAACTAACATATGGTAAATTTTATACTAAAATAACACTAAAAACGTGCACACTTGGTTTATCAACAAATGTGGAGAATACTAAATTTTTCCGCCACTCATGTTATCATGGTTGCATTATGTATTATCATGTCGAAATGCGGTGTTGATTTGTCTAAACACCGTATTTAAGTGTAAACATAACTGAAATGCTATTAAGTCGGAAAGTATTTGCTAGTCGGCACAAACGTTTTACAAAATAAGACGCTTCCTAGAGAAGATAACAAGAATCCCCAAAACATTATAAACCAAAATTATGCAACTATGGCGTGCCATAGTGTGTGTTGTATTACAACTGGGTCTTATAAGTTTGATCAGTACACCAAGATTACAAGAAATATTCAAATAGCACACTCACGAATGTTACCATTTATAATGAATAAACTAATCTCGACCGCGTGTGATTGATAAGGGGAAGTGAGTATTTGGAGTAGGTTCAAAACTTAATAAAGTATAATTAACTAATTACTATAATATCCTTCTTGCTTTAACGACTGTCTGAGTAATTCCGTTCATCATTGTGGCACTCTACACTATGGTGTGTTACTTCATACATAAGCCAAGTCCGTATACTAGTACATTTCGTGCATTGCCTAGTGTTAAGATGGGAACCCTGGTTAATCAAAACTAATTTAAAAAAAAAAGAAAATACAAAAGCTAATATACTACATAAGTTTTATTAATTTCTTTGAAACAAATATTCATCAATGTAACATCCACCTGTAGTTGGGACTAGCTGTTCCGAGGATGAAACATTTAAATAATTATAAGTTACTAACTACATTTTGTTAAATATCTAACATAATTCTATTTTTGTAGATTGACATGGGGAGTATCTGAAAATCTTACATTGAATATAATTATGAACACTGCATCGAGTAAAACGCATTAGCTTGAGTTGTTGCATTACTTATGAGTCATCCGTCGTATAAATCACATTCTTAAGTTCTGCTTAATTATTTTAATGTTAATATAAATATCAAATAAAAACGAAAGATATACACCATCAAGTATTAATTAAAGTTTTACAGCTTACCCGCTAGGAAGATTTAATGCGATTTTCATTATATTAATTACATATTTCGTTATATTTTTTATTAACATAGCATATTATATGTACATCTAATGTGATGATTTTTACCAAGTAAGAATTTACAAAGCCAGCAAAAAAGTCCATACAAACTACATGATATATGAGCTTCCGGCAAAAACTGCACATACGGAGTTTGTTTGGTTGAGAACTATTAAATCTAGATACCCTGAAGACAAATTTCTATAGTTCACAATATGGATCTCCTCACTTCATAATTGATGCGTGCTACATGAATACTAAATAGCAAATTAAATGAAATCCAGAATTCAATTTAATAATTATGTTTAAAACTCAAAACGCCTCTGGAAATAAAATACGGATCGTAATCGGCTTGTCTTTGTTTACGATATCTAAACAATTAGAAAGACTATGACCAGATGAGTTATTTTGAAGATAACTAATTGAATTATCTTCACTGACGAAATTGAATAAACCCTGATTCACTTTTGGACCAGTTTGTGTTCCTACTCATATCTTTCGTAGATAGACTCGTGTAAATACAACGCCATTGTCTCAATTTTCTATACAAATAGTAAATTTGAAATAGATGTAATATTACCGCCATACATTATCATGTTTTGTTGTGTTAATATAATTGTTAATATTTAGTTTCTTAATAAAATGTCCAAATATTATTCAATAGTCGTTCAAGCATTTTTGCATTATTTAAGGTAAATGGTAATGAGTTTTGTTTGTTTACCCTTCTGATATCTGTGTGCTTACAAATTATCTGAATGTTGAAATACATTAAACGAAGACAATATACACTTACGCACACTCCTAACGCAACACCTATAGTTTTCATAATTTCTCATATATGCATGAACGGATTTTATTAAAACTTGGAGAACAAATAAATCAAACCTTTACAAATGCCTTATTTAATTATTATTGTAGTTGGTTAACAATAAGGTGAAAATAAATTCAAATGTTGAGCATTACCGTAAAACCAAAAGTCACAAAACGGCACCATGTAAAATGTCAACAAGGAGAAAAATTCTTCTTAACAGTTTATTACAACTAACAGATCACAGAATACCACACTCGTCTTCATGTATTAGTACTTCGTGTGTCCATCCCTTACTGTTATCACATGTTTACACCGGGGTTAAACACCGAATCTCTAGATCTTGAAGCGTGCGCCCTACCTCCAGACTCCCGCTCATCACAAATATTGATCATAGTTTAGTTTTTTTTCTTATTATCAGCGAAACATTGATAACAGTTGATAATTCAATGTTTTTTTAACTTTTATAAGAGTATGTAGTAAAGTGCAGCGCATATACCTGTCTAAGGGGTTGACCAGCCTGTAACCCCCAAACGCGCGACCACGCTCTTCGAAGGTCATCCGAGCCATTTTTTATACAAATCTGTTTTTTCAGTCGGACTGTGGCCAGAGAGGAACTCAATGACGAAGAATATCGATTTTTTCCGCCTACAACGATTTTCACGTGCTGCACGATTAAATCGCTACCGCGCTACGCTCAGAACTGGCAAAGCGTCACGGATGAATGAATTCAACATTCCTGCATTGCTTATGACTTAAAACAGCATGGTGTATAAGTGCAACTTTATATCTTCAGCAGTTTTTGAGAAATTAGAATTATAAAAGTATTGCGTTAGGAGTGTGCGTAAGTGTATTCCCCAATCTAATTGTATCTAAGAACAAAATGATAGGAATAAATGATGCCGGGTGAGCATCTGTTTCATATGGTACACGCGGATAAATAATAATGAGAATAGTCAATCAAATACTGGCTTTCCGTTCTGATGGCAGGTCGATCGTTACTCAATCTTAAATTCCCACAATGAGTGTCTTACTTTGTCGGAACAATCAGGCTGGGAGATGAGATAATTCGTAAATATGTATAGGTCAATTATTCTTACCCAAGCGACAATACTTTGTGATGCCGTTATTTATAATGGTATAATGCAAGCTGTTATTATAAACGTTGGTAGTAAACATATTGGTGGTAATATTACCATTGTCAAGACGCCATGGCAAAATTCAGTGACTAAAACATCGCAAACGTGGCAAGACGTCAATATCGCGAATAAGAATAACAATGACATCCTGACAGGTCTTGTCATCAACTTCAACTGATGTAGGTAAATCACAACTTTTTGTTCATTAAGGGTTGAATGACTACATGTACAACATGACAAAGTGAGACTGACTACATGTCGACGACGGGGTAAGTAACTTCAAGGTCACAAGGAGTGAGTGACCACATGATTACATTGGTTGAGGAAGCCCTGCAGGTTAACGTTCCATACAATTAATCCAGTTCTACATCGTGTTAATCTTACAGTAGTGATTAGAATTATACACCAGATGCCATATGCTGATATGATGATATTGACCAGACACTTTACTTCGACTTAGTACGTTGTACCAGTGCCTACTTTATGTGCATAATACTGTTAAGGATGTGACTGACGTTCGACCTTCGATTGGTATGGACTAGGATTATTCATGCATTCATGGATTAGTCGTGTTTTAAATAAGAAACCACCAATCTGTCATTGTCAACCGCGGGAGGGAAGTGGTTCCACACTTGTCAGCAACCGGTCCGGTAAAAGTACCGACACCAGAAATTTTCAACTACTGAAAAGGGTAGCGTTATCAAAACCTCCTAACAATTTAACTGGTGCGTAGTTGCACAAGACATGTCAAACCAGAATTAGGGAACGCGTATCAGTTATTTGCGGTTACATGTAATATTGTAACGGTTTAAAGGTTTTATAGGCGTTTAAAATATGACACATAATAACATAGGACCCAACATGGGAAAGCAACAACAAAATGAATGTCTGAATGGCGATCACAAAGTAACATAATATATCCCTTACCATTTCGCGCGATATAAAATTTTATTACCTCGGGCAAAATTAGTTTTCCTCGTTTGAAATGATTTGGACAAGTATAAAATGTGACTTTGATCATTAGTTGCAGATATAAAGAGTAAGTATTGCACTTTTTTATCGCCTATTAGTGAAAAGTAAAACACGTTTTGATTGGTTGATACACTTGACATTAATTTTCTTTTCAAGAAATTTGGAAAACTCGTTATATCATCTCGGAATGGCATAAACGACCACACATCGTATTTTAGCAGACGTTGAAATACTGTAATGAGAACTATGTGTTCCGGAAAACGTATACTTGTATATAATTATGTTTGTATTTGATTTGATGATTTTATCTCACAAATAAGTCAATACGAGTAATTAAGTAAGTTAACTACACACATATATCAATACCTTATTGCCAGACGTAGATGCATAGATGTATGAGGTACATTGAAAGTATGTGGACATGCAGATTACGGTTGCTACAGAAACGTGTTTCGTGCTTGTAATTACAGATTTTGTACAAAGCTGAAATTGCTCAATTAACTGGTCATCTTTAAAGATCGCCGCAAAACAAATATTTTAATTAAAATACATGGAAATGTGACATCGCGATCGTGAGAGAAAATCTGGAACCACGTTAGACGTTCCCACCGTACACGGGGACGTTTGATAATATTATACGGACATATAAAAAACCGGGGTTACATATACGTTGATAGCTGAAATGAAGTGTTACAATTGATTTTTCCCAAGAGACACATGGAACCATGTATATGACTCTACAACACACTAAGACAAAAATAATAGAATTACGCGTAACTTAATTAGGCAATTAACAAACGGCTGTGTCTTCTGGCTGAGGAAATAAAGCGAGCTCCCATAGGACTATTGCAGATAGCGAAGATTATTGCTTGAAGGTAAATAGATCTTTAAATCAAAACGAGAGCCTCAGAAGACCATATAACCATTGCCTAATGTGTGAAATAATTTTGCGGTTATAATGTTATAGTAAATAATGAATTTAAGGTGTCTCGCGGTATTGATCGTATAAAAACAAAACTCACGGCAACGTTATGAAAAGCTGACTGTTAATTTAAACCATATTTAAATGGCTGCATATGTAAACGATGTTTTGTTACCCTCTGTCTTCATCATCGTAGCAGCAACAAAATACCATAAAGTGTATTATATATTTGTTGTATAGATGATATACTAGGTACAAATCTTAAATAAATGTGTTTGGAATAGTAATTGGGTGTACGGGCGTTTGGTAAGCGGTGGAGCTTAAAAGTGGGGAGCGGTGGCCGTAGTTTGCAACATATTTGTGAAATAAAATATGTTAGACTCTAATACATTATC
The DNA here is from genome assembly GCA_963678985.1 of Spisula subtruncata. NCBI lineage: Eukaryota > Metazoa > Mollusca > Bivalvia > Venerida > Mactridae > Spisula > Spisula subtruncata. Next base: position 14,012,930 of record OY787666.1, on the reverse strand, counting down.
ATGATGATATCAAACTGTGCTGTTTTAGATTATTGGAAATTAAAACAATACTTTTATTTTATTTTACATTCCCGAGGATGAGTCGCAGCAATATGGAACTATGACGTCGCGTGTTATATACATTTGAAAAGGTTTTCCTTTTATAAAATATGCGTAATATTTTGGTATCCAGCTTTGCCATAACATGTTTTTCCAGCTTTAAAGCATTTTTTTTATAAGATGAAGTTTGAATTCGTAGCCAAGTGATACACCCTTTTAAAATGGTTAAAAACCAACAATATTCCATTAGCATTGATAAGTGCCAAAACACGGTCCTGGCTCACCTGTCGTTTTCAAACAGGCTTGTATGAATGATGGATATAGATATAGTCAAACAGAACAGTGCATTCTAGAGAATTAATTAATAGATAACTAATTGTATAAATTTATAGAGAATTACCTGAAGCAATACAACCACACACTTCCTGAATAAAATGTCACGCTAAATGATGCGTATGCCACTTTAAAATAAATCTTCCGGAATTGTTAAAATAGTTCACTTCTTACGTTTACCGCAATATAGTGTAAACCACAGAATTAAAATATATAATATATGCCAGGTTTTTGAACAATCACAGTACACACACAAAACCTCGAAAATGATATTTTATATTCACAGTATTTATTCCGTTTATTAATGATTATACAGTAATATTTCCCGCGTTGTTTATTAACTCAGCGTGTAGGATCTATATAATTTATCCTATAACACAACACGAGTTATGAAATTATAATAATTCACCATTTGATGTAAGCTATTCTCACTCAGCTATTTTATAATTTACTGGTTATTACTCTTAGCTGCTTTCACCACATGGTTTGAATTAGCTAAATAAATGCATTTCATTAGATATATATTATACACACAATCGAAAAATCCGTTATTGCAGTCCCGACTACTAACAGTGAAACACTAAAATCGGCAGTGGAAGATGTTGCTATAAAAACCAATAACAGTCCGACGAACGAACCAAGTCAGAAACACGTTACGGAAAACGCTATATTCTACTCATTATTGGTCTGTAAATTAAAATCGCCCGAAGCCATGCATTCACGTTCATGAACCTGTAATTTCTCGAATTATTACTCGATCAGTAATCAGTAATATTCAAAACTCTAGATCCATTATCTTGTAAGGAAAACCTACACCGCAGCAACTAGGATTTTAGAATTGGTAAATAATTAATCCAGTACGTTCCATGTACCCCATTGTACTAGTCATAAAAACGCATACTACAGACGCAATGGGTACATAAACGACATGGGGGATCCTGCTACAGTCTTTGAACCACATGTTGAAACAGTTTCGCTAATGTTAATGTGCACGATATAACAGAACAGAACATAACAAAACAGAACAGAACAGAACATGAGGCCAAGAAGTTTGAAGCTGTTAGGACTCAGGGTCATTAACACACACCAGGTAGAGACCATTGACACCTGGAGTAAAAATATTATAAGCTGATAGAGTTTATTCCTAATGTTTCATCATCTTGACCAAATAAGAAATGCATTCCATCAATATTGTCGCCCAACATAAAGCGAATTTGTCGGTAAAGTAGTGTAGGGTTCGCATGAGTCAAACTTTATCACAATAACTATGCTAAATACTAAGAATAATTGTATTGTAATTGACCCACAACAACAGTACTTTGTACATAAATACTAGAGGTTATACTGTCAGATTCTGAGGTCAGGGTTGCAATTAAACACCTTGCTGATATAAAGCACGTACATAAACAATTAACACTGCTCAAAATATGATACGAGCCGCCGAGTTTCGTAATGAAGGATGCGGGAGGTAAATAGCCACGCTGAAGAATTTTAGAAAAAATCAACCTTTTGTAGAACAAAGGACTCAAATATACCCTAGAAGATATTGGATTATATAATATACGGTCCTGTGATAATTTGTATTGTGAAGGAAGTATTAAAATAGCAATGCTATTCTAGAAACAAGTCAATAAATGTTTAATACAAAAGAAATGTTAGGTGAAAGTACCGAAAAATACGGTATCATTTAATGCATTATCATATAGAAATAAGTGTAATGACGTACATGTAAACAATACCGGTACATTGTGTGCTACCCTTTTAGGTTATCAGGAAACAAACATGCAAGAACTTTCGGAAAACTACAACCTTTACAGATATATTTCAATAATGACAATTTAACAAACATATATCCATCACGTCGTATAAGAATGTTCCTGATTATAGTGAGACTAAGTTTAATGTATGTGTTTTATTGTTTTAACTAGTATTTTGATTTATACAGTTAACACATTACGAGCACATTCGTTTTCTTAAACAGTTGCTCCAATCACCCATCCAGATTGCCAATATCTACTCTACTCTAATCTCTATCCCTATTTCTTATGCATACCATATTATCAAATACATACACGCGAAAGAAACTAGGTCGATTACATATCGTTGCTACAAAAGTCTTGTATCATAGGGATTGGCCTATGCTAAAAATCAATATATTCTTACTAACTGGCTGGCAGGCCGGCCCTGAAATACCCAACTCAATATAGGACATTCTATTCAGCAGGGGTTTTCAGAGCAAGCCAGTGAGTAAGAACCCTGCCTATGTAGGTCTTTGATCGGTGGATGATTTTTAGTCGTGTCAAAATTTCTTTAACTTGTATCACAACGTACGATTTAAGGTTTCAGCGAAATCATTACTATAAACGCTAAACTAATGGTTCGAGTTTTAAGTTTTTGTAGGACCCTACAAGCGCACCTCGATCATATGAACACAACTATCTTGCATACCATTTACATGAGATATGACCACTTAATTATAGCGAACGGCTACATAATTATTTTCTTAATTAACGTAAAAAAAGGTCCGTATTAAATTTTTAGCAGTATATTTAACCCTTTGTACCATGTTGATATACGAGTTATATGTCAAATACTCAAGTTATTGCGTATGCATTCGTGTCATGCACTATCTATTCGAGCTACAGGATTATTTTTCGACATTTATATTTGTAAAACAACGGAATGCTGTTTTGCCATCGGGTTAGATTTTCCTTTACAGTTTGTCTAACGCGGCAAATCTATGAATATTATGCACATCTTGATTCGGACTTGGTGATTATATCATAACAAATCTACATTTTTACGAGTAATCATTCACAACGTCCGTATAGAAATATACTCGAATAGAGAACAAAATCGTGCAACTGGTACAAATTTGTAAATCATCGCTCTATTGAAGAAGAAATTCGAAGCTGTAAACAACTGTCACAGTTATTATGATACAATAGTTTGCTATTATAAAAGAAGAGCAAGAGCTTAAACCAACACTGACATCATGCTGCCAATGTGACGGAGTAAACAAACTAACCGAACAGTCGTCAATTACTAAATGACTACATAGAAGGATGGAAAATAATTGACTTCTCCCAGTTACAATACGACAGGATCTCGGGCAATATAGAGGATCTCAAAAAGATTATCACCTTTGTATAAAGTACAGTAAGCAAAGTGTAAGGCGAACAAGAGGACGAAAAGCTTCAGGCAAATATCACTAGACTAAACATATGCTGTACATACAGTTAAGTACTTTACATAAACATTAGCTAGACGGATCAAAAGGTGATGACTTTCTTAGCCGTACTCGTCTAATCTTATATCGACCAGGTTGATCTCTATTTATACTTAATGGTGTATATTAGAGCGTATATTAGCAATAACATAAACATAAATTAGGTACATTGATGCTTTGAGCACACGATATTCATAATGCAAGACCACGATTGTTTGAACAGATTGGTTACCTACAATTCTCACACTTGTAGTCAGGAGATGAATGTTTATCCTATTCGTCGACGGATTCAGAATAATACTTGATTATGGACACAGTGTCTAAGCTATACAGCAGGTGTAGCATGGCGACCTCTTGTGTTAATATTATGTTGGCTAAAATAACATTATCGCAATCCCGGAAATTACGCCCGGATACTCTTATCTTGTCTGGTGTCTCAATAATATACGAATACACCAACTGAATTTTGTTAATAGACATAGTGTCATTTGTTAGCAGACAAGCCTTATTGTGTTTTATTGAAATACAACAGAAGTAGAACACAAGTGGCCAGAGAGAACAGTTATTTAAATGTTAAGGCCTTTATATTACTTGCTATAATATACCACTCATATTTTCATGAAAACTCAGTACGGTTTTAGTTTAAAGTTTTCTAAAATCTTATATTTCGTTTCGATTTTCTTGAAATAAATTGGAAACAATTTACGATTTATCTTGCAATTTTGATCCAAATGGGTGGATGATTTTTTAGTCGTGTCAAATTCCTTCAACTTGTATCACAACCATAGGCTTTCTGTACGATTTAAGGTTTCAGCGAACTCATTACTATAAACGCTAAACTAATGGTTGGAGTTTTAAGTTTTTGTCGGACCCTAAAATAGCACATCGATCATAAGAACACAACTATATTGCATACCATTTACATGAGATATGACCACCTTATTATAGCGAACGGCTACATAATCATTTTCTTAATTAACGTAAAAAAGGTCCATATTAAATTTTTATCAGTATATTTAACCCTTTGTACCATGTTGAAATACGAGTTATATGTCAAATACTCAAGTTATTTCTTCCGCGTATGCATTCGTGTCAAGCACTAGTCATTCAAGCTATAGGGTCATTTTTCGACATTTGTATTTGTATAACAACAGAATGCTGTTTTGCCTTCGGGTTAGATTTTCCTTTACAGTTTGACTAACGCGACAAAGCTATGGATATTATGCACACATCTTGATTCGGACTTGGTGGTTATATCATAACAAATCTACATTTTTACGAGTAATCATTCACAACGTCCTTATAGAAATATACTCGAATATAGAACAAAATCGTGCAACTGGTACAAATTTGTAAATAATTACTCTGTTGAAGAAGAAATTCGAACCTGTATATATACAACTGTCACAGTTATTATGATTCAATAGTTTGTAAGTATAAAAGGCGAGCGAGAGCTTAAAACAACACTGACATCATGCTGCCAATGTGACGGAGCAAACAAACTAACCGAACAGTCGTCAATTACTAAATGACTACATAGAAGGATGGAAAATAATTGGCTTCTCCCAGTTACAATACGACAGGATCTCGGGCAATATAGAGTATCGCAAAAAGATAATCACCTTTGTGTAAAGTACAGTAAGAAAAGTGTAAGGCGAACAAGAGGACGAAAGCTTCAGGCACATATCTCTAGACTATACATATGTTGCGCAGACAGTTATTATAAGTACTATACATAAACATTAGCTAGACGGATCAAAAGGTGATGAGCTTCTTAGGAGTACTCGTCTAATCTAATATCGACCGGGTTGCTCTTTGTTTATACTCAATGGTGTATATTAGCAATAACATAAACATAAATTAGGTACATTGATGCTTTGATAACACGATATTAAAAGTGCGAGACCACGATTGTTTGAACAGATTGGTTACCTACATGTCTCACACTTGTGGTCTCGAGGTGAATGTTTACCCTATTCGTCGACGGATTCAGAATAATACTTGATTATGGACACATTGTCTAAGCTATACAGCAGGTGTAGCATGGCGACCTCTTGTGTTAATATTATGTTGGCTAAAATAACATTATCGCAATACCGGAAATTACGCCCGGATACTCATATCTTGTCTGGTGTCTCAATAATATACGAATACACCAACTGAATTTTGTTACTAGACACATTGTCATTTGTTAAAAAGACAAACCTTATTGTGTTTTATTGAAAGAAAACAAAAGTAGAACACAAGTGGTCAGAGAACAGCAAATGTTAACGCCTTAATATTACTTGCTATAATATACCACTCATATTTTCAGAGAAACGAAGTACTTACAGTTTTAATGAAAAGTTTGCAAAAGTCCTATATTTGGTTTCGATTTTCTTAAATTTCTTTCTTAAAATAAATTGGAAACATGTTTACGATTTATCTTGCAATTTCGGTAGTTGAATGCTAGATAAATCAGAAAGTGTTACACGCTGTCGATACTTTATTTGAAAGCAAATTAGAAGTTCTGGCGATTCTAAACCGAGGTAACGGAAGAGTCGTACGTAATTGTGGTATTTGCTTTAGCTTCAAACTTGCAATGATGGTTATCACTATTAATACTAGTCTAAACATATACATTTATTTGTTGCACATACTTTCACTTACTAAATACATGTAATATCTACCGCATTGTGATCGCGGAAAACACTGATTAATCGTTTCGATGCATAATATTCCGCTTTATGTATACAACACGTACGCTATGAACAACCTGGTTGCACTAAATCTCGATCGATCAAAGTTCATACATGATAAATATCTGGAACCATCCACACGTCCAGGTGACAAATTGATTATATCATATTTCTATAATATTATAATTATTTCAATCAACGTATTACTACACTCTTTCTTTGCATCTATCAAACTACTGTCTCTACATTTTATCACCCTTAAACATCACATAGCTACGTCCTCCCCTCTGTTTACAATTCCCTACAGTTACCAACAATTACTGCTATCCTTGAGGAACAAGCTTATAAATAAGCTTAGCTTCCTACTCAATCCTTGATTTGTATAAACAAATATATGTATATCAAGTTATGAAATAAATATTGTTCAAACCAATTCAGCTTTTGTTAGTTTTATGTCTTATTTTCTTTTTCCATGTTTTATTGATGTTTGATATGTTCGAGCATTATGTTTCACATTGATAATTATACATGTCATATTCATGAATGGTTTAATAAACTGTTCTATTCTATTCATAGTGTCATTTGTTAGGTAGACAAGTTGTATTCTACTTTAATGAAAGAAGACAAAACATAGAAGGAATGGCCAGGGAATAGTAAATGTTAAGGCCTTAAAATTACTTGATATTACAAAACATCCATATTTCATTACGATGTAGCACGGTATTTTCTAAAATCTATCATTTTGTATCGATTTTCTCAAATGCCCTCTCTAGAAATAAATTGTAAACGTTTTATGATTTATCTTGCAAGTTTTCTCCAAATCGTGGTTTGAGGTTAGGTAAAATTGAAATAACTACACACGGTCGATTTATTATTTGAAAACAAATAAGAGGTTATAGGGGTTTGAAACCATGTGAACGGTGGGATCGCAAATGATAACGGTATACGACAGTGCTCAAATGATTTGGCTTTGTACAGGCAATACTTTAAATAACTTTTTGATACTACGAGAGGTGTTCAACTTATTTATGAACAGAAAAAGAACATCGATATTTTGTTACTCTAACAATGAAATTGAATAAAAACTTTTATATTGTGTAAAGTAGTGTATCAAGAAGTATATATAATAATTGTAAATTGACAATACGTTACGGTTAAATCATAATCAGCATTAGCGTAGACGGTGTTGTTATTTGCGTTTTGAAGGTCCAAAACACGTAATAATTACGTTTACACTTTCCTTCCTTAATCGTTGTTTCAGTATCAACCAGATGGAAAATTATATTGTTAAAGCATGAGAAGACTTCGACATCCACTGTTTGGTTATAATAAATATCAAAGTTATATTCTTAAGTTGTTTTTATTTGACGTTGTACGTATATGGTGACTTGAAGCTGAATCCGGACGAAACACTATGTTCTTGGAACAGTCACTAGGAACGATACGTAACATTTTTTTGTTGAAAACCTGATTTGAAACGGTTCGTACATAGACCACAGCTTTCAATTTCGTCAATTTGATATTGATTTTGATGTGCGTATTTCCATAACAACAAACACAATGCCTTTCCACGAAAACGGCCGCGAACACACAATGCTGGACAAACATGAACTTCTCCCTATCCCTGTGACTTGTTCTAAAATAGCATACCATAATCTATCATAACATTCTTTAAGATTTAGCATTGCTTCCCCATAATGAAACAATTTTTCCATATATTGTTGTTTATTTCTCATTTCTAGATTCCAAGACTTTTGGCTGCGAGACATGTTTTTCTTGATTTTCAGCGTAGGAACTTCGCATTTTCCCAGAACTATGCATTAAACTGTTTCGAAATAATGTCACTGATAGTTTCTATGGACACTCCCATCTGTGGTACTATTCCACGTTTTGCTAATGGATTCATCATAGTTATCATAAAACCAATTTAACTTTATAGTGTAGGTTTTGGCAATGTTGGTCAATTTTCAATTTTTGGTGCCATTTCACAATTTCTGGAAACAGAACTTAAATAACGCGTCTTACCACAAATTTTACTGATGTTCTTATTAAAAATGCAAAATAAAAAATTACCAACACTTTCTTGATGCTAATAAAAGGGCCATTTTACCTTAAAAACAGGAAAAACAACATCATCTACTAAAGTGTTGTTTTTAGCTTTAACCAAATGAAATATACAATGTATGATGATCATATGTTCAACTTAAAACATTTTCTCGCATGATCTAAAAAAGATATTTCAATTATTTTCATTCAATATTGCACAATCGGTGTTCATGTTTTGTTCATAAATATGTTGAACACCTCTCGTAGTCTTAAATATATATTGTGCCGGCCTAACCTTACTACTTAGATATAATATCTACTGCATAACGATCGAAGAAAACTCTATTTTACTAGTTTGACAAGTAGACCACATACAATTCGCCGAATGATTCCGATCACGAACGACCGTTTCCTGGATAGCAGACAGCACAAAAATAAACTACTATTTCAAAATGCCTGAAATATTCAGCCAATTAGTCATTGCAAATGTGATTTCATATGTTAGTTGTCTTTGGACAGACGTTTGAGTGATATAAAACGATAATGCTAATAAATAATTAATTTTATTTTCATCAATATGTCAACTCTGAAAATGCCATCAACTGTATGCGTTTCCACACATAATAAATCTGACAGGAAAGAGGTAGTATACAGATATGGTATCTGGATATCAGATGATAGTATGAGAATTATGGCCCAACAATGGTTTAATCCAATTACATATTCGCAAATACAATCAAACCTTTATAATATAGCTAGGCGGTAATTGTTAGATTTGATTTTTTAAATATGATTGACTGTATGAGCATTTAAGACAACTGTATGTGACTGCGGTTTCGTCGTCATATCGATATGTTTTGAAGAATAACATGCATATGGATTTCGTTGAATCTTTTATTAGTTTGTAATCGACGTTTGTAATTAATTCGAACTGTTGTAACGAGAGACACATTGTTCGACATCAAATATACATACATACCTCTATAGTGCCGTAATCGATCGAGTACAAAAGACACATTTCAGTATGACGAAACCATTCATATGTTAATCTTCACCAATGTTCCACCAGAAATCTATTAGCTGAATAAACAATACAAACTAGCCACTGACCAAAAACTTTTTGTATATTAATTTGCATATGAATGCCCCAGTATGTAAACTTGAAATTTGTCTATAGTGTATTTTTAAAACAAGAGGTTTGGTACCGTGGGAAATCATATAGAACAAAACACTGCATTTAATATCCGTGACTGCCGTGCGGAACATTTCTCTGAAGGTAAAATTACAAATCTGACAGAGGCGTTTTTAAGTTGTTAAACCAAGATACATTGCAATTTAAATGACTAAAATGAAATTCAATCCTATGACAAATGACTGTTTAACCCGTCGATAACCTGAGACATATCTTCCTGGTTCCTATCTACAGAGCATGCTCTTACGTGTCTAAAGAAATGCCACCAGATATAATTGAAGCCCTTCAAGAACACATCTATCTACGCGTTTCATATTTATCATATTACCAACTACTTAAAAGTGTTTGTATACTACAGCAGCTTAGTGCCATATTTTCTTAACCACTTCAATGTCTAATAAAAACGTACAACTCGTCGAGTACAGGTGCAAATTGATTCCCAAGATAACGAAAATAGTCAAGTAGATATAATAAAAACAACTACATGGGATATTACCACTAAACACACATACTCATAATGTAGAACAATAAAAATACAATAAAAGATCAACACGTCTCTTCTAGTAATTACTAGTATAGTGGTTTAATGTAAACAAGCGAAACACAAGAAAAGTTGTTAGAAGAAATTCGGTGAAATACCATGTTCAATAAAACAGACTTCTGAGTGGGAGGTGAATATTGGAGAAAGGAAAAAAGTAAGAAGAGGAGGAGGCTGAGTAGATAAGGGATAAGAGCTGTAGCGACTGTGGTCAATTTAGGGATAAAGGCGTATGTTGACGTTGGTAGGGGAGTAGAGTAGTTGATTGAGGAATTGGGAGAAACGGAGAGAAGGCGTTTTCATTGTAAATAAATGCATAGTATGACCTCTTCATCACAAATACGTAGGTGTTTATTTTTTACTCTTTAAACAATCCTTCGTTCTGTCATAAATATGTCAAACTCTGATTTCAACCAAATACATGTATTACCATTAATTACATTATCTGAACTATACCCAATACAGTTCTCGAGCTGATATTTATCTTAGAGTATATCAGATATATGTACCTGTTTTTGAAGTTGTTCTTAAGAACTATTTCTTACATACACATATACCGGTAGTTATTGTTTTATTGACAGTGTTAAAAAATATTTCGAGTTCCAGTCAAACGTACTAACGGCATACAGTTTCAAGCATCTGACACATTCTTAAGACTTAGTGCGTGTATAACATGCTTTTTTAGATAAACAATAGCACTAGACTTCATTACAATATTTAGAGTGTGATACCAATTAGTGTCAAGATATTATAGAAAAAGCAATATTGTTTTTATTTATAATCGGTGCAACAATAACACATGTGTATGAGGTTGAATGGTAGCAAAGTATTCGCATTATCGAAGATGATATAATGACATATTGACAGGCGCATTGTCGAATGAATCATACCAATTTTCGGGAACACTTCGGGGAGCAAAACACCATCTCCTAATGAAATAAAGATGAGTGTATAACATTGTTCCAGTGTAAAGGTGCCTTTTAAGCTGAGATGAGTTCGGAAAATGTTTCATAATCATTGGACATGGAGGCATCGGTTATCAACGGAGGCTGTTCTGACACTTCAATGAAATGGCTTTGTGTTAAATGCATTCCTGTAAATCTTGTGTTTACACACAAGTTAACGTCAATAAATGATCGTCTTTTGAAACTACCTTTTGTCAATATAATGTACAAACGTACTAACGGCATACAGTTTCAAGCATCTGACACATTCTTAAGACTTAGTGCGTGTTTAACATGCTTTTATAGATAAACAGTAGCACTAGACTTCATTACAATATTTAGAGTGTAATACCAATTAGTGTCAAGATATTATAGAAAAAGCAATATTATTTTTGTTTATAATCGGTGCAAAAATAACACATGCGTATGAGGTTGAATGATACCAAAGTATTCGCATTATCGAAGATGATATAATGACATATTGACAGGCGCATTGTCGAATGAATCATACCAATTTTCGGGAACACTTCGGGGAGCAAAAGACCATTTCCTAATGAAGTCAAGATGAGTGTATAAACTTGTTCCAGTGTAGAGGTGCCTTTAAATAATCATAATCATTGGACATGGAGGCATCGGTTATTCAATGAACTCATTGATTTGGATCAGGAAGACATCCACTATGCAATAAAAGGGCTTTGTGTTAAATGCATTCCTGTAAATATTGTGTTTATACCCACGTTAACGTCAATAAATGATCGTCTTTTGAAACTACAATTTGTCAAAATAATGCACATGTTTACATCCGATTCAACTCCCGCGCTCTTTACAAATGAGCTTGATTTGATTATTTCATCTATATGACGTCATCATAACGTTAGGTTTGAGATAATAATAATAGCTTACCATAATGTGGATAAGAATACGATGTGACGTATTCATATACAGACTAAGGGTATTACATGCAGGAAAGTAACATATATTTCATATTGCATGGTTATAACAAGCCGGGGCAAAATGTACCGCTGTGCTGGACCTTTGTAGTTTTGACTTCGTTCAACCACTTCAGAGAAGGACGTGTACGTCGTTCCTTTACATAAATGTGTAAACGTAAAAACGGAGCATTATTGTGAGTGTAAACGGCGTGTCTTAACCAATCAATATACAGGGATTTACTCACTTTGGAATTATACACGAATATCAGAGCGAAACACAGAATATTGATGATATTATGACATACTAGTATATGATATTTAGAAAGGATAACATAGTTTACTAATTGTAAACACGTTATGGTTTGCTTTGTACTATCATACTATGCTGTTATAAGAACATCATATATTCTATATTTCTAAATGTTATGATATGGCATATGCAACTTTTGCAAATGATGATGCTTTTCTCTACGTCCATTCCTGCAACACGTAGTTAACCTTAAACAGTGTTTACCAAATACACACGAATATTTGTATGTTTCTCTAGCGACAGTGTTCTCTTAAAGTTGGACCATGCATTGGATGCGATAAATATTTTGTAAAAAAACTGCTTGATTTATCATTGTGTACAAAAATAATCCAGTTTTATGATTACAATTATTAGCAAATGATATAAAGTACCACCTTCACGACACCATTGTGTTGTAAACATGCACATGTGTACTCTCATAAAATACCATCTTGTTAAGCTTTTTGACAATTAAGGTAACGTTCGCTACAACATAGGATACATTTCTCTGAGTTTTAATTTTAGTATATCGCTTTCTTCTGCTTTGTACCAAGAAAAAGAAAACAATATTATATGTGCAAATTTATCTCCTTGAATATTAAGGCGAAATCAAACATACATAAATAATTAATATATGGGTTCTTATTTGATATTTACACCAACTGCATTCTGTATTTTCTAATCGGTTTAATAATGCGATCAAATAAAATCATACAATGAATAAAAATCAAATTATTACATTCAGACTGACATATTGGTGTCTAATTGGCCGAGATCAAGAGCTCAAATGGATGATAATTACAAGACAAGACTTAATAGGCGAGGGTTAATGCAATAACATTTATCAAATTCGTGGAGAAATTATTCCCATTAATGTGAAAATGTTCTTTATTAATTCCCTGAATGCAACTGAAGTCGTTATTCAAAGAACAAAAAAACACCGAACAGCATTAGTAAGCAACAACATACAAAACATAGAAATTTCTACAAGATGCAAGTGTTGTTTTCTAATCCGAAGGGAAAATGAAGAAGAGGAAAATAAAAGATTAATGCGAATCTCGCAAAATTTGTCAAATAACAGTAATCTGATCATCAATAACCTTACTTCACTACTTTATGGCATTTTTTTATAATTCAGTCGGCATTCTTGAATAATCTCAGTCTATCTACTGTGTATTGCTACGAATATATTGAAATACCCTCGTATTAATAACAAATAGCCGAACATATTCTATATCATCACGTCAAATACCTCGGACAAAACAGAAATGAGAAGTGTGTTTGATAATACACGAGAAGTGTCCGATTGTGTCCGATGATTTGTTGATATACAGTTTAGACCTTAATGCAAATAATTGAGTGACAGACAAATTAAACACTGTTTACTGCAGTAAAACATCAGCATCGCCTCACACTATATCACATCGAGTCAGTCGATATTATCCCCGCTTGCTTGGGCTATCGACTCGTTAAGTGACTGTATCATTAAGCTACGATTATAAATAGCAGCCTGACAATTTTCCACAAAAGCAATTATATTTAACGTAAACATTTGCTGCAAATGTATTAATTCAATACAAACCATATATCATAAAGGGTTAAATAATTTGACTGAAACCCTCAAAACTAAAAATAATTAACGAATTGTGATTGGCTGTGTGCTGTAGTATTAAGTCAAGCTTGAACACTTATTTCACAAGCGGTTGACCATTCCATATGGATACCATTGTTCTAATATCGTATTGTTACAAATGTATGAATATGGTAGTAAAGAGTTGGGTATATAACGTGTATTAGATAAAGGCGGTTTTATTGTTTGTTCGTTGATATGGTCGTCGTTGTCGCTTTTGCTAACTGTCCGTGGGTCTTCGTGTGGACGTGTTCCTTATTGTACCTTTGGTGTGCTATCTTATCTGACGAATGATGCCTTCTGCGTGCGATATGATGTTGTATCGTTTAAATTATATTCTTATTCTACTTAAAATAGTAAATTGCATTCTAAAATCTTTGCTATAATCACAAGCCTTCACTTTCAATTCTCAGCTGGTATTTTTTAAACAAATTGAAGAATATTAGTCGTTTTATTATTTTCGCAGGATAAATATAGTTATTCAAACTTTGTAAAATATGTATCCTTCACGTTTAATTGATGCACTTGAGAACATTTAAAGATTTTATAAAATTATAAGTTTACTTCATAAATGTTATGTAAAGATCACCCCGGATATGAGTGTCAATGCATGTTTGTTTGTGCACTTGTTTAACCTATTGGGAATTTTCATTTTTCATGCTTTGGACAAAAGATATACCACGATGAATCGAAATCAAACATAAAACTACATAAATATTTTAATTTTCTGATTTTCTCATTCCAACTACACTCATTTTTTCAAATCAGTTCTCTGATACAACCAAATTCGATAAATCGATGAATAAAAATCAAATTAATAACAATTACAGTGACATACTGGCGTCTAAGTGACAAAGCGCATGAGCTCAAAATGATGATAATTACAAGACAATGCATATGAAGCGGCTCTCTGTGGACTTTTAAAATATGTGAGGATTAATGGGAATGGAAGTGATCAAATTCGTGGAGAAATTATTCCTATTTATGTGAAAATGTTCTTTTTTAATACCCTGAATGGAACTGAAATCATTAATTCAAGGAACAGCATTGGTAAGCAATATCATACAAAAAATCGAAATATCTACAAAATGCAAGGAATGTTTTCTAAGCCAAAGAGAAAAGGAAGGAAAATAAAGATCAATGCGAATCCCTTTGCCAAAATATCACTCTCCAGTATATATGTTCATCAAACATTATTTAACAAGTCACAGACCTTACTTCAAGACTTATGGCATATATTGAATTCAATCAGCTTTCTTTAGAATACTTCAATCCCAACTATAGTGTATCAGTATTGATACCAAATATCCGAACATATTCAATATTATCACGTCAAATAATTCGGACAAAACAGAATTTAGAGGTGTGTTTAAAGTGTCAGATTGCGTCCGATGATTTGTTGGTATAGACCTAATTGCCAATAATTGAGTGACAGACAAATTATCCAAAATTTACCTCAGTCAAACACCAGCATCACCTTATCCTATATCACTTCAAGTCATTCAATAGTATCCCTCGCGTGTTTGGGTTATCGACTCGTCAGATGAAGGCATCAATGAACAATGTTCGTAAATAGTCGGCCACAGACCCTCAAATATTTTTTCTGAAGTGTTCTCGTCGAATTTTGATTACGTAATATACGCCAAAAGCAATCATATAAAATGTGATCATTTGCAGCAAATGCGGTTTTTCAATACATACCATATATCATGTAGTGTTAAATAATTAGGCTGGAAACCTCAAAACTAAAAATGATTAATGAATTGAGATTGGCTGTGTGATGTGGTATTTAGTCAAGCTTGACCACTTGTTGTCCAAGAAATTGACCATTCCTTATGGATACCAAGCACAGTTTCGTGGACATAAATTTTCTAAGACAGCCGCCGCTTGCATTCTATTATTCGTGTTATTTGTCTGTTTATCATGCGACGAATGCGTTACATATGATCTTAAGTATGTGAATTGTAATAAATTGCAACAAGTTGTGTTTCTACGAATAGAACAAGGGCAGCAAACAACGCGGCTGTAAAACTATTGTGAACATGTCGATGCGTATCAAACGTAATTACAATGTATATGTTTACGACTAGGGCGAGCATTATGAACGTTATATGTATTGTGTTGATAGCATAAACACCCACTTTGTAAGATTGTGATGCAAACGAACGTTTATTAATAACATACATGTACCACATAGCATTAATAATTGTTACTTCTCTAAATACTCGTTCTATTATAAACAATGTAAAGATGAAGTGTGTTCGATTTCTTAGCGTCGTCCTCGATAGTAACTTTTGGAAAATATACCTCCTTTTCACCATACATCAAATACTCAACATCCACTTCCGGATACATAGCCTTCAGTAGAGTTTAGTCTTCATAACTCACATTTAACAAAAGGTTGATGTGACTATATAGGATATGACTAGTTACCTAAATACACATATTTGTTTCTTTAAGCGTAATGTTCTTTGATATAAACATATTTCATAGTAATAGAAAACCATGTAATTTAACATGTTACATGTGTATTCATGAATCATTGGCAGACGTTTATAACATGTTAAATTATGGGTACATTCGATTGCTTTTTAGGATTATTGTGATCTTGATAACAAAACACAGTTTGATGTTTCTCATATTGTGAAGCACATATAAAAGTAAGTTAATACAAGGACATACAGAACATCTGCATTTCATGTTTATATAATCTGAAAAATAATGAAATTTAACAAGTTTCAAAATTACTAGTTATTAACTGATTGTAGCTAATGTCCTCTTACAAGAACAGTAAGAGATAGGATTTGGTCTTCATGAACATCAGCAAAACCCATTTGAAACCAAATGTTTTTCACTTATCGTAAGTCTCAAATGCAGAACTGTCCATTTAGGTTACAAACCACTAAATGCCTCCGCGAACCAAAATAGGATACACTCAAATAGTCCCTAAATAAACTTGTGATTGTGTTTAAAGGGGGACTTTGCCAGCAGTAGGGGGCACAGCATGGACCTTTTTATCATGTCATTGATAATAATTGTTTCATGTAATATATTACACAGCAATTATAGGGAAATGGTGAGGATGTATTTCTATCTTTGACCATCTGGGTATCTAGCATACTATACTGACTATATAACACTATCACTGTATGGGGCACTGGTTGGTTTGTTACCATTCTATGGGTTGTAGCTACAATATACTTGTAATCTGGTGTCTCTACTTTTATGCCAGAAATATCCTGGTGATGAGGAGTGTTAGGTTATCCAGGAACTTTCTATTATGTTGAACTTGATAAAGTTAGATAAAATGTTTCCAACTTAAGTTTTAACATCCACGCTTTCACATAAATTATATATCCTACTAAAACATTTATAATTATGTTGTAGTTCTAAAAACAATTCCTCAATATTGATGTACACATGACACACTTAAAAATTACTGCTTATAAAAAGCTGTCAATTAAGCGGCCCTGAAATTCCTAAGAAATCCTTTTTTCAGTTTGGCTAAAATTCCTATAAAAACAAAAAAATCCGAAGGGATTTCCTAAAAAGTTCTAATTTTTCTCTACAATTCCTATTATTTTTTTTTAGATTTCTTGAAATACTTTTTTAAATGTTATCATGTCACAGCCTACAACAGCTAAGATAATGCAAACTCCTGGAAAACACCTTTCCTTCAACTATAGAATTGTTTGTGAGTTTCTTTTTCATCAAAAAAGAAAAGGTAAGTCTGTGTAAACATCTTTATATGTTATAATTTAGTTCCAAAATTCTTATTTATAGCCCTTAATTATGCATAATTTTTCTTAATTTAACCCTAGATTAGCCCTAATTTTTTTTAGCCCTGAAATTAGCCCTAATTGTTGTCAATGATTGCTGGACAGTCTGTTATGATGCCCATCCCCTAATTTCAGAACAATATCATTTTAAAAATGAAATTCATTTTTATCATTTTTTCAATCTAGTTATAACAGTTGCTAAAGTTTATTTACCGGGGTAAATAATTCAGGATACTTTAATATTTCAAAATCAGTACATTTATATTTAAATTCGGACAATTTAAAAAAAACTTCTAGTTTAAAACTTACTTAGCATCTGTTTTGATATGGACCCAGTCATTGTGAAAGACTGATAGCTTGATTTGATTATTTTATAGTTTGGTCAGGTCTAACTTTTATAGTGATGTCAGTATGACCATATGCGTTGGAATCCAACTACATGTATAACATATATACAAACAAATGTGTTTATCAATTTCTAATTGGTGAAAATTCTATGAATTTAAAAGTTTATTTGTCTTCAATTTTATCATATTAATTTATGATATAAAAAAATGCAGTCTCTGTGTTAACGAGATGCTATCATTTGCATATCATTGTCCAAGTTATCCTGACCATAGACCTCATGCTGGTAGATAATGATAAGGAAAGATACAACACATGTTATGACTGACCCTTACTGATACCAGTTTTCACACATTACCATTAATGAATAGCCTGCTGACCCACTAATTTTTTTCCTGGTAAACCAAAGTCCCCCTTTAAATGGTAGTATGCTTTGACAAAGTGGAACTGGAATCATCTTATTGGGTTTACAGGCATTGTATACATGTATGTGATGTATTGAAACTGTTTTATTTTACATATTTTGAGATTTTGGCCAAAATACCAAAGCGAAAGTAGGGTAGGGTAAAACCCGGATTTGGTCGGTCCGCGCGCCTGTAAAAATATGTTCACCGCGTTGGACGGACAAAATTTTTCTTATATGATACGTGACCCCCTGTTTTTTTTGTATTTTCTTAAAGCTGGTAGCCCCTTCTTTTCATCGATATATGTCTGCCACCTGGCCATAGACTTTAACATGTATCAACCTGGGACTGACTATTGTAACTTTACATTGAGCTAAAGAACAAATTTATTTAGTGGTTTGTGACCTTAAGAAATGACCCAAAAAAATAAAATGTATATTTTCAATATTTTGACTTTAAATGTTTAGAAATACATTTTTCTGTGGGTTTTATTCCATTTTCAGTGAAATTTGTCTCAAAATGTGAAAAAATTGTGTTTTGGGGTGAAAATTTAAGAAAAAAATGAAGATTTTTCCTCCACAAAATGACATTTTCATACCAATTTTGACCTTATTTAGGTATCCGACCTGGGTTATTGTGTATATATATGAGGAATAGTCACATAATTAAGCACCCAACATATAATAATTGCCCAATGTAAGGTTTATACAATTTGCAACTGTTTAATTTGCCAGTTTTCATACAATATGGCCAGCAGAATCCAAGAAATTGCGTTAAAGGCGCTAACTCTCTTTTGTCAAAATTTGAGAAATCATGTCATTTCAGTCTGGAAAGTCATCATTTGGAGTTGTATATACATAGTAGTTGTCAAATAAGTGTTTAAATCAATCAAAATGGGGGAAAAGGGTTGTCTTAAGGTTACAAACCACTAAATGCCTCCGCGAACCAAAATAGGATACACTCAAATAGTCCCTAAATAAACTTGTGATTGTGTTTAAATGGTAGTATGCTTTGACAAGGTGGAACTGTAATCATCTAATTGGGTTTACAGGCATTGTATACATGTATGTGATGTATTGAAACATTTTTATGTACATATTTTGAGATTTTGGCCAAAATACCAAAGCGAAAGTAGGGTAGGGTAAAACCCGGATTTGGTCGGTCCGCGCGCCTGTAAAAATATGTTCACCGCGTTGGACGGACAAAATTTTTCTTATATGATACGTGACCCCCTGTTTTTTTTGTATTTTCTTAAAGCTGGTAGCCCCTTCTTTTCATTGATATGTCTGCCACCTGGCCATAGACTTTAACATGTATCAACCTGGGACTGACTATTGTAACTTTACATTGAGCTAAAGAACAAATTTATTTAGTGGTTTGTGACCTTAATGCTTTATTTAAACATTGTTTTGTCGTATTTGCCGTATCATATCTAAACATTTATTAATAACTTTATTATATATAAATCCCAGCCATAATGAAAAGTACACATTGTTATATCAAATAGACTATAAATAATATACTTTCATGCACAGTATACAATCATTTTATATTACGTTATAGAAGAAGTCTGGGGGAAATTGACAGAACCAATCATATTACGATATAAACAATATAATAACCAAACACTAATTAGGAAGTCCCTTAAGAGAAACTATTTGGTTAAGATGCCGGAAAATTGCGAAAAAAAAAGTATACAAATGCAATCAATTTATAAATCATACAGTAGTCAAGTTTGTGTGTATATTTTGTTGAGAACTCGTCAAACAGGGAGGGACAATTTCGTCTAAATTCCATCAAATTATTGAGCAATTTTATTTCCTGGTTACTGGCCTAGAAACAGGACTGTTACAGACAGAAAAAGCATGATAAGAAATTCGATTTGTGACTTGTGAGTCGCCTGCGCTGACATCCCGCTTTAAATGGTACTCAACTACAGGGGGGTACAAAATGTATGAGATGAGTTTGTTTGTCAATCGTATTGAACAATAATGTTAAAGCAAGAAATATAATTATCATATTTGCCGACGGGAGCAGACTCTATCTAGTTTGCTCATAGTGCCGTGAAATTGGAATCAAATTGTACCAACTATTGCTTTAACTCTCTGTGACAGCCGTTTGGAACATTTATCTAATGGTAAAATTACAATCTTAACCGTGGAGTTCTGAAATCATGATAATTTGAATAACTAGAAATTTAATCCAATCCTGTCACAAATGAGTGTTTATGTAGTCGTAATCTGAGACGCATCTTCCTGGTGCATATCAACAGAGCATGTTGACACGTGTATAATACATTTATCTAGGAAAGGCTACTAGAAATAATTGAATCCCTGACAGAACACATCTATCTACACGTTTCATATTCATCATATTACCAATACTTAAAACGTGTTTATATGCTACAACAATTTAATTCCATATTATCTTAACCACTTCCTATATCCAATAAAAACGTACAACTCTTCGAGTACAGGTGCAAAGTGATTTCGAAGATAACGAAAAAAGTCAAGTAGAGGTAATAAAAACTACTTGGGATATTACCACTAAACACAAATACTCATAATGTAGTGCAATAAAAATACAGTTAAAGATCAACACGTCTCTTCTAGTAATTACTAGTATAGTGGTTAAATGTAAACAAAGGAAACACAGTCATAGCTGTTATAAGAATGTCGGACAATGTTTTATCATGCTTGATAGAACTGAGAGGTAGGTGAACATAGAACTGAGAGGTAGGTGAATAGGAAGAAAAAGAACAGTTTGAAGATGAAGACTGGTGAGGGTTTGTTAATGGATTGGAGCGAATGCGACAGTGGGATACAGGAAAATACGATAAATGACTGTGATACGGAGGGAGATAATGATCGAAGCGGATAGAGACGGATAGAGAAGATATAGAGGGAAGAACTGGAGAGACAGGGTAAATGGTGAAAATGATGATAGACGGGTTTTGGCGGTGTCATTTTCCATCAATAATTTCATAATAATAATAACGACTTTATTTTAAGAGGCAACACAGATAGGTCATCACAATTTTCCTTGTGAGTCTTTAATATTATATGACCTCTACAACACAAATATGTGTAAGTGATGATTTATTCCACAACTTGCACTTTTATTGGAATCAGTTACACAGTCATTCAATAATTCTTCCAGTAATAAATACTAGAAGCACTGATTTCAACCAAATATTTGCATTACAACATCTGAACTATACCCGATACTTTTCTCGAGCTGAAATTTATCAGGATAAGTGTTACTGTTTGCAAAGTGTGTACTCGATGTTCTTTAAAAGTATGTCTTGTTTAACGCTAGTTATTGCCTTATTGGCAGTGTTAAAACATACGTCGATTTTAATTCATACGTACTTATGGCAGACAGTTTTTGACACATTCTTCAGATTTGGTGCTCGTGTTCGATGTTTTTTTTTTAATTTAAAAACTGTTAAAAATCTAGCACTACAGTTAATTAAAATGTTTTGAGTGTGTTATCAATCAGTGTCAAGACATCATAGAAAAAGAGAGGATATCTTTGTTTATAATCAGTACAGAAAGAGCGCGTGTGGAAAAGGTTGAATGGTACATGTAACAAAGTCTTGGCCTTATCGAAGATGATATAATGACATTTTGACTTGCGGATAGTCGAATGAATCGTACTATAACATTCCATTCAAAGACCCTTCCGTATTTTCGGGAACCCTTTAGGGAGCAAAACACTAATCCCTAATGGGGTAAAGTTGAGTTTATCGAATAGTTCCAGTGTAAAGGTGCATTTAAAGCTGAGATGAGTTAGAAATGTTTTATACTCATTGGACATGGAGGCATCGTATGTCAACGGAGTGTGTTCTGACACTTCAAGGACCTTATTAGTTTGGATGGAGAAGACATCCACGATGCACTAAAATGTGTGGAATCAAAAGTTTGATGAAAACCAATGATCTCCATGAAGTATCGGAACAGGTCCATCGAAGGTTCGGGGAAACTTCAGGAAAATCGCAATACAGTAACATTAGGTAATTATTTAAACTTTGTAAAATATTTATGCTTCTCATTTAACTAGTGCGCTTAATAACACTTAAATATTGTAAGAAATTATAAAAATTGGTGGCAAAACCAAACATACATGAACAATTTTAAAATATTTGTTTTGTTTGGATTTTACTCCAACTACACTCTGTAACATCCAATCAGTTATCTGACACGACGAAATAAGATAAATCAATGAATAAAAATCAAATAATTACATTCAGAATGAAATATTGGCGTCTAAATGACCAAGGACAAGAGCTCAAAATGATAATAGTTACAAGACAATTCATATGAAGCGGCTTTCATTTGACTTAATATGTGAGGATTAATGGGAATAAAATTTATCAAATTCATTGAGAAATTATCCCCAATAATGGGAAAATGTTCTTTATTAATTCCCTGAATGTTGTTATTCTAAGAACCAAAAACACTGAACAGCATTATTAAGCAATACCATACAAAATATGAAATTTCTACAAGATGCAAGGGTTATTTTCCAAGCGGAAGGAAAAAAAGAAGTACAAAATAAGAGATTAATGTGCATCTCGCAAAATTTGCCAAATACAAAAATGTAACAGTACTTTGATCACTTATCAATAGCATAAAGTAAGAGGTTACAGACCTTACTTCAAGACTTTATGACAGTTTTTTTAAAATTCAATATCAGCATTCTTCAATAACCTCAGCCTATCTACTGTGGCTTGATGTATTAATAACAAATCACCGAACATATTCTATATCATCAAGTCATATAACTCGGACTAAACCGAACTGAGAAGTGTGTTTGATCTAAATACTAGAAGTGTCAGATTGTGTCTGATGATTTGTTTATATAGACCTAAATGCCAATAATTGAGTGACAGACATATTATACAATATTTACTTCAGTTAACACCAAAAAACAACACCCTACTCTAAATCACATCGAGACAGTCGATATTATCCCTCGCCTGTTTGGGTTATCGACTCGTTAAATGAAGGTATCAATAATCGACGTTTGTGAATAGCCGGTCACAGACTTTCTAACGCTTTGCTGGCGGTTTTTCGTCGTATTTTGAGTACATTATACAACACCAAAGCATTTAATATACATGTAAAACATTATCATTTGCTGCATTTCTTATTCAATATATACATCTACATTTGTATATATAACATTTATCATAAACTAAATAATGATTAAAAACACGTGACACATTGCAATTGTACAATTGTATATCTCTTGAAATGAGATAAACATGACGCCGTTCATATAATATATCACATATAAATTTGTGGTAATTTCGGTACATTTTAAATGTAAAAATATTTCAAAAGTAGAAGCTCTTTTGAAACCAAATAAAAGTAGATTATTTGTACAACGATGTGCATCTTCTGTCGATCAATATATATACAATAATGATACAGAACGTAGCACATACAGCCATACATGAAGCCATTCAATAGTAATGGTGAACTTTTTGTCAGACTACCGTTACCGAAAAACGTCAAGGCATATTTGATGCGAATGCTAATCAAGACACTCAAATATTCAATATTATTATGGGATTGGGCGAGACTGGTCGACTATCGCAGTGCATTGTTAAAAACGTTAACATATACTTTGATAATTAAGCAATGATATCCTACCTACTTTGGTGAACTTGTCAAACTGATCATTAGACGTTCATTTTTGTATATTGTTGAATAGCTACGTTTTTCTAATTTGAAAGATATTATAAAATTGAATTAACTCGTAGTAAATTGAAATATTTATTTTAAACTCGTTCAGTCTCGCCAGAGGCTCACTTATTGAAATTTCCAGAAATCGTTAATATAAATTTATGTCAATTGACAACTCATATACAACTGTAAAACTCCTGTCTAATTAAACTGATCGTTTTGACGTTGTGCATGAGTGTATTGGGTCCGAAACAACGATGCCGATATGGATTGGCAAATTTTCTTGACATAAAATAATTTGAAGTTGTGAGTGCTTTCACTCCATAACCAATAACAACGGGGATTTAATTATTGCTGCAAAAGTTTCTACTAACAGTAGACTTCGACGCAACGCAGTAATTACAAGTTATTCCTTGTATTTAGCAAAATAGTAAGGCACCTTACCGACCGCTAATTTAAACGGCCAATGGCCTGTGAATATGCTTATTGTCTTTATTTGGTCCACTATTGCCCTTAAAGCAAATCTTCAACAATGAAAAGAGTCCCTATAAACTGCGTACACATTTCCCTGAATGTAGAAGACATATTTTTTGAGAAATGTATATATCTTTGATACAAACCGTTACTCGATCAAACAAGGCGACACCATTTTTTATCACGAACGCCAATGACATGGCGTTCGATTATTGATATAACGTCATAAATCGTGACGTCAGTTATCACTTTTCATGCTGATTTAATTGAATAATAAATTAGCTTTGACCATGTAAACTTTCTATATGTTTTGTCAAAGCGGTATGAAACAGAGGAAGTAGTTCAAGACATTATTGAGGGCTCAAGCACTTATATCAAAGCATGAATTGTTTGAAACACATTTTATTAGACAGTCTTCGCTGGCATGCTATTCTTCGTGTTATTAATCAGTTTATCGAGCGGCGAATGCGTTACATATGATCTTAATTATGAGCATTGTAATACATTGTAGCAAGTCATCTTTCTTCATATAGAACAAGGGGAACAAACAAAGCGGTTTTAAAACTATTGTGATTAGGTTGATGTGTATTAAACGCTATTACATGTATAGGTTCACGAATTGGGCGATCATAATGAACGTTATACGTGTTGTGTAAATAGCATAAACGCACAATTACGATTATGATGCATACGAACGTTTATTAATATCACCACATATCATTGATAGTTTTTCCCTGAGCAATGTTCAATTATTATTATGTTGACTAGTTTAAATACCCGTGCTGCTATTAAACGTGTAAAGATGAAGTGTGTTCGATTTCGTATAGCCATCCTCCAATGTAGATTTTGGAAAACTACCTTCTTTTCACAATACATCGAATTCTCGACATCGAATGCCAGGTGCAAGGCATTCAATAGAGTTAAGTCTTCATAATTCGCTTTGCAAAAAAAGGTTGATGTGACTTTATAGGATATGACTAGGTTCCTTAATACACATGCTTGTTTCTTTAAGCGTAATGTTCTTCGAAAGGAACATATTTTATAGCAAAAGAATGCAATGTAATTTGACATGTTACATTTGAATTCATCAATCATTCGTGAACGAATATATTATTTAAATGATGGTTACTTGCGATAATTTTGTAAGATTTTTGTGATTTGATAAAAAAACACATTTTGATGTGTACCTCATATTGTGAAATAGATATACAAAATAAGTTAAAACAAGCAAGGACGTATAGAACATTTGCATTTCATGCTCGTATAATCTGATAAATATTGAAATTTAATATGTTTCAAAAACAATTTTAGCTAATAAATTCAAACACGAACAGTGAGAGATAAGATTTGGTCTACATGAACATCAGAAAAACACATTTGAAACTAAATGTTTTCCACTAATCGAAAGTCTCGAATCCTGACTAGTTCGAACATTGTTGAGTCGTAATGCTGTAGCATAATAAACCATTTAATAATCCCAGCAAAAATGAAAATTACACATTGCTATTTTATATGAGCTTTACAATATTCTTTTCGATAACCAACATTTTAAATTACGTTATAAGCGAAGTCTGAGGGAAATTGACAGAACCAATCATATTACGATATATACAATATAATAACCAAACACTTATAAGGAAGTCATTTGAGTAAAAATGTTTTGGTTAAGATGACAGAAAAGTGCGAACAAAGATATAATACGTGTAAATCGTACAAATGCAATCAATTTATCTGTCATACAGTAGTCAAGTTTGTGTGCATTTTTTGTTGTTAACTCGTCGAACAGGGAGAGACAATTTAGTCTGAAATCCACCCAATTATTGAGCAATTTTATTTCCTGGCTACTGCCATCAGAACCAGGTAACATACATAAATAACATGATAGGTAATATGATTTGTGACTTGTGAGTTGCCTCCGCCGGATTTCTAGCCATTGACATCTTGCTTTGAAGAGTACTCAACTACAGGGGGCTATGTGACGAGTTTGCTTGTCAATCGTATTGAACAAACATGTTCAAGCAAGAAATATGAGTATCACATTTGCCGACAGGAGCGGATTGCAAGAGACTTGATTATGGACACAATATATAATCTATACAGCAGGTGATTCCTGGAGACTTCTTACGTTAATACGAATGCGGTTAACACCTACAAGATCGCAATACCGGAAATTACTTTCAACTACTCAGATTTTGTCTGGTGGCTCAATAATATATGAGTACATCAACTGTATTGTGTTACTAAATATCGCTGACTTAGAATGAGAAGGTACAGTAGTAAGTGACACTTACGATCTTATATAAATAATATGTATTTGTAATCTACAACATAATGTGCTGCTTTTGAGCATATTTTCCTGAAAATCAGAACTTGTCATGTTGACTAATCTGCAGTTGAACAAACTTGTTTTACCACAAGTAAAGAGTGAGAATCAGACATTTTTTCTTGTTTTCTCAAAATATTGATTTTGTAGTGACGACCTTCTCATTCTAATACAGCGATATATTGTCGTGTGTTAGGGAGACAAGCTTAATTCTTGTTTATTGAAAGAAAACAAAAGGTAGAACGACATTGACATTGTTAAGTCATACTACTAAAAAAACATCCCTATTTGCAGTTTAATGTAGCAAGGTATTAATTTTAAGTTTTCTAAAATCTTATAGTATTCGATATCGATTTTCTCCCATTTCCTTTCTCAAAAATCTCAAAGCAATCTATAAATTTCTTGCTTGTTTTCTCCAAATCAATTGTTGGATGTAGAGATAAAACTGAAATTATTACACGCAGTCGGTGTATTTTTTTAAAACAAATTTGAAGTTATCGTGGTTTGAAAATTATGTAATGGCTGAATCGCAAATAATAACGATATGTGCTCAACAGTTTTGGCTAGAGCCGGCAATATTTTTTATAACAATTTAATACTAATCTAAAAGAGATGTTGTGCAGGACATTACTTATTATTTACATATACTATCTACAGCAAAGTGCTCGCTGAAAAAAGTTTGCGCAGGGTAAAGTGAAATTGGAATCAAATTGAACAAAATATTGTTTTAAATCTCCGTGACCTAGGCAATTCTTCACGATGCGTATGGAAACCATAATACACTACAATTTGTAAGACTAAAATTATACTCCAATCCTATGACAAATGGGTGTTTTGAGGTAGCCGTTAATCTGAGACGCATCTTCCTTCTTCATATCAACGGAGCATGTTCACACTTGTAAGTATAATACATTACTCAAGGAAAGGCCAACAGAAATAATTGAATCCCTGATAAAATACATTATTCTACGCGTTTCATATTCATCATATTACCAACTACTTAAAGCGTGTTGGTATACTACAACAGCTTAAAAGCATATTTTCTTAACCACTTCGAATATCCAATAAAATCGTACAACTCGTCGAGTACAGGTGCAAATTGATTCCAAAAATAACGAAAATAGTCAAGAAGAGATAATAAAAAACTACATGGGATATTACCACTAAACACACATGCTCATAATTTAGGGCACTAAAAATACAGTAAAAGATCAACACGCCTCTCCTGGAAATTACTAATATAATGGTTTAGTGTAAACAAAAGCAACACGAGAATACCTGAAGAAAGTCAGTGAAATGCAGTGTTAAATATAACAACAGAGAACTGATACGGAGATGAATATAGGAAAACGTTAGGAGAGGACGAGGAGAATGGTTAGAGTTAGCTATTGGATAGGAGCTTTAGCCATGTGGCCAATGTAGGGGTACATTTAGATGGCGATAGAGAAAAAGATGACGAGAAGGTAACTATTGACCGATGCATAGTAAAGTGGGAATTGCGGTTAGGGGTTGGTAAAGGGGAGGAATGGTGATGGAGGACTAGGAAGAGACCTTTTTCGTAAAATGCGTACTGCGAACTTTATAGCTACAAAATACGAAATGGGTTTTTATTTTAACACATGATTGTACATTTGTTGAGCTTAATTACGGCTTGATTTAATGAATTATTTCTGCCATTTACAACTATCAGCAAGCATTACAACACCTGAACGATACCTGATACTGTACTTGTTTTGTACCTGTTTCTGAAGTGTGTTCTGGGTTATATGTTTTCGTATTCCAGAACTATTCTTACAAACACCGGTAGTTTTGTTCTTATTTACTGCTTTAAAACGTTCAAGGTTCAGTCAAACGTACCTTTGGTAGGCAGTTGTGAGCACCTGACACTTTCTTAAGATTTAGTGCACGAGTAAGATGTTTTATAGATTAACTGTAGCACTAGATTTCATAACAATGTTTTGAGTGTAGTATCAATAGGTGTTAAAATATCATAGAAAAGCAATTATATTACTTTTGTTTAAAATCGGTACAAAAATAAAAGAAGTCATGTGGATGACATTGAATGGTAGCAATGTCGTTGCATAAGAGAAGATGATTTTATGAAAGGCGGTGTCGTAAAAATAAATTCCATGCACAAACCGCTCCGTATTTTCGAGAACACTTTAGGGAGCTGAACACTTTTCCCTAATTAAGTTAAGAAGATGATATCAAATTGTTCCAGTGTAAAGGGGCATTTAAAGCTGAGGTGAGTTCTCAAAATGTTTTATAATCCTCGGAAATGGAGGCATCGTGATTCAATGGAGGCTGTTTTGACACTTGAGTGAGCTCATGGATTTGAATCAAGTAGACATCCACGATGCACTAAACCGTGTTAAATCAAAAACCCAAATAAAATAAATGAGGAATAAGGCAGGGAATGTTATATTACTTCTGATAATTTTAGCTACAATTTTGCCTCGCAGGTATACACCGCATTTCACATTTCAATAAGCCTGGGACAAAGGCTATCTATTAATCATTTAAATGGGTGGGATTCGACCCCACGACACTCAACCGGGTGAGACTTAATATGCAATATTTTAAAAAATATTTAATAGATAGCTAATATCAGATCATATCAGCGTCATTTGATCAAAACAATTTTTGGAGTTGTTTGTTTCGGTGGCGAAATCGGTATGGTTGCGCTCAAATTTGGATACGCATGTATCAGGAAGCCACAGCGAAGTAAAGAGTTTGGTATAGAACGTGTATTAGATGACGGCGGTGTTATTGTTTAGTTTGTGGTTATGTTCGTCGCTGTTGCTTGTGCTTCCTGTCTGTGAGTCTTCGTTCTGACGTATTCCTTTTTGTACCATTCGTGCTCTTTCTTTTCTGACGAATGATACCTTCCGTCTGCGATATACTGCTGTTTCTTTTCATTTATATTATTATTCCAATTAATAGTAAAATGCATTTTAAACATATTGCTAGAAGCACTCGCCTTCACTTCAGAAGAATATTTCTCGTTTTATCACATTTTTCAGGGTAAATGTATTTATTTGAACGTTGTAAAAAATGAATGCTTCTCGTTTAATTGATGTACTTTAAAACATTTAAATATTTGAAGAAAATTATAAGTTTTCTTTATAAATATTATGTGAATATCATCCCAGATATGGAATGTCAATGCATGTTTGTTGGTGCATTTGCTTAATCTATTGGGCATCGCTTTTTATTATGAAGTCGTCTAGTAGGCTTAGGTATTAGGCTTAGACATCCCTTGTGGGGAAAATATTGCCAAACAAAAGCACACCGAAAACATTTTATTGATCATGTCTGGATATAAATGTCTATGATGCCCAGAATGCATGAATACTATCATGGGTCTATGGCATGGAGGGTATTCACGATGCATCTTAGTAGAAAACATAGACATTTCTACATCTACATAAGTATTCATTAAGTTTGTCAGCTGAACATTACAAGCGACATATTACTCTTCTTAAAATGGAAAATATGCGCAACAGAATTTTAAGTAAAAATATTCAAGGTTTTCACTAAGATACTTCGTGAACGTAGAACGTAGAGTAGTGTGTTTTCTTTTCATTAAATAGGCTATACTTACTAAGTATGTATTTTGTTATGAATCCTTTTTGATGTTTACTTATTATTCCAGATCATTTCCATGCTTGCATGTATAAGGTTAATCATAAAAACAATTAATTGAAACCTAAAACAAACATAAATTGAACTATTTAGACGCCAATATGTCACTCCGAATGTAATTAATTTGATTTTTATTCATTGTTTGGTTTTATTTGATCGTATTATTGAACCGATTAGAAAAGTAAATATTGCCATTCGGGGCTTTATTCAGTAAATTCCTGAAGATCGGGTGTTTACACCTCAGTGAACGTCAACAAATGTTCGTTTATCCTATATTACCTTGTTTGGTACACCATTTCCGTTTAGTGTTCTTTTGTCAAGAGCACGAGCCAGGAGCTCAAAAGGATGATAATAACATGACAATACATATGAAGCGGTTTCATTGGACTTAGGGTAAATGGGAATAAAATTTATCTAATTCGAGGAGAATTTATCCCCATTAATCTGAAAATGTTCTTATTTAATTCCCTGAATGCAACTGAAGTCGATATTTCAAGAACCAAAAACATCAAACAGCATTAGTAAGCAATACTATACAAAAACCTTTAAATTTTTGCAAGGTGCAAGTGTAGTTTTCTAAGCCGAAGGGAAAAGGAAGAAGAACCAAACTACAAGATTAATGTGAATCTCGCAAAATTTGCCAAATAACAGTAATCTGATCATCTATAACATTATGTAGGAGGTTACCGACCTTATTCCGAGACTTTGTGACATTGTTTTAAAATTCAGTCAGCAAGCTCTAATAATCTCAGCCTATCTACTGTCAGTGTATGGGTACGAATATCTTGAAATATCCTCGTATTAACAACAAATAGTCAAACATGTTCTAAATCATCACGTCAAATAATTTGGACAAAACCAAATAGAGAAGTATGTTTGATCTAGAGACTAGAGGTGTCAGATTGTGTCCGAAAATTTGTTGATATATATCTAAATGCCAATAATTGAGTGACAGACAAATTATAAAAAGTTTACTTCAGTAAAACACCAGCATCGCCTCACACTATATCGCTTCAAGTCAGTCGATATAATTCTTCGCATATTTCGATTATCGACTCGTCAGATGAGGCTATCAATGAATGACATTTGTGAATAGCCCGCCGCAGACTCTAAAACATTTTTTTCTGACGGTTTCTCGTCGTATTTTTAGTACGTTATATGACACCAAACCTTTTTATATCAAATGTCATCATTTGCTGCGAATCTTATAATTTAATATTAGTACATAATTTCTATCATCATTACAAAACAATATAAAAATACGCCACATTTCATTTCCACACTTGTATATCTCTTGAAATGACATAAACATGACGTAGTTCATTAAATATATCACACATACATTTGTGATATTTTCGGTGCATTATAATGTACACTATTTTGCAAGTTGAAGTTCTTTTGAAACCAAGTTAAAGAAGATTATTTGTATATCGTTATGCATCTTCTGTCGGTCTCAATCTATAGTATTGATACAGAACTAATCCCATACAGCGATACATGAAGCCATGCAAAATGAATATTGGTCATTTCAGACTAACGTCACAGAGAAACCCGTCCACTGTCAAAATATATTTATGCCCTCGCTTTAGTCAGCTTATTAAAGTATGCATAATTATAATGTGACTGGACACACTGGTCAAAACGTTAACATATACTTCGATAATTACAAAAAAAAATGTAAACAATTTTAAGAAAACCCCTACCCCTACCTTTTTTAGTGAACTTTTCACAACTGGTCATTAGACGTGGATGTATAATGTTGAGCCGCTACCTTTTTCTGACCTGCAAAATAGTTTCACAATGGTTTAAATACAACTATTGTTACGTTTAAGTGCATGTTGGAACCACAGAAAATCCATGATTTCACAAAGGGGATATTCAAAGTTAATCATTTTTTTTCTACGAAGCGTTACGACAACGACTGAAATGACTTACGGAGGCACAACTACGACTTGACCTAGTTTAACATAATGGGTAAGGGAGGAAGGGGTGGAAATAACATTAATATTAATAGTTGATCTAGGTACAGGCATAACACTCTTAAAACCAATGCTACTGGTAAAACTAACATATGTAAAGGTTAATTGTGAGCTGGTTTTCGTAATACCCTTATGCAATATGATCTTTGGGACACTTATAATCTTTTCAAGATACCTTTTTTTCTGATCATCCAGTGCCAGATTCCAATAATTCAGTACAGCTTGTTATTCATTATTAATCTTTTAACAAAAGGTTGACGAAATTATGAAGTATATGAATGCTTACCTTTATCTCATATTACATGTACATGGATTTTTAAGCAATTACATCAAATTAAACCTAGATAAACATAGTTTTCCTGACGAACGAGCTTATGTTTATAACCTTTCTCATTTAATTTAGAACTTAACGTATCATGACTTAAGAATATATATATATATATTATACGAATACGGACAAGGTCTACGATTCTACAAGATACACATGTTAGTTGTACTAAATTACGCAATATAAAGTTGAAATAAACGTTAGAATTGACAACAAAATCAGGCTCCCAGTCGCTGGCGCGAACGCAATCACATCAGTGATTTGCTTTTGTTGCTTCGCAACTTTATTTATAAGCCCATATCCGATCACAGAATTCATCAGAATATCTGCACTTGATAAAAGTTGACGATGGTAGAAAATATAATTGTATATAAAAATTGAAGGCTTAATTTAACAACTCTCAGTTTTTCTTGACATCGTACATCCCAGCAAAAATTAAAAGTACAAGATGATATATCAAATAAACTATACAATATACTTTTTCATCACAACATTTTCAAATTACGTTAGTGAAGAAGTTTGAGGAAAATTGACAGAACCAATTATATTACGATATATACAATACAATAACCAAACTATAATAATGAATGACCTGGAGAGAAAAAGTTTTTGGTTAATATGACCGAAAAGTGCGAACACATATATTAGACAAATACAATTCATAAATCTGACAGTAGGTTATGTTGCCAACTCTATCAACAGGGTGCGCAAATTTTGTCTGAAATCCATCAAGTTATTGAGCAATTTTATTTCCCGACTACTGGCATAAAACCGGTACTGATAAGATAATACGCATTATGATTTGAGGCTTTTGACTGACCAACATGTTTTATTAGAACAAACCACTGCCGGAATTTTAGCCGTTGACCTCTCACTTCCAATGCAGATACTCAAACTGCTCGGCGGTGATAAGCGAAATTGTCAATTCCATTGAACACTTATGTTAAAGCGAAAAATATAATTATTATATTTGCCGACGGGAACAAAATACAAGACACTTCATTATGGACACATTGCCTGAGCTATAGAGCAGGTGTAGCATGGCGACTACTTACGGTAATAACATGTCGGTTAAAAATAACAATATCGCAATACCGGAAATTACTTCCATTTGCTCTTATCTTGTCTGGTGTCTCAATAATATACAACTACTCCAACGGTATTATGTTACTAGGCATAATTTCATTTGTTAGCAGACAAGCTTTACTCTACGTTATTGAAAAAAAAAGATAAGATAGAACCAGATTGGCCATATACAAGTCAATGTTGAGGCTTTACAATTATTTGCTATAATATACCATCTTAGATTTTGTTTCGATTTTCTCAAATGTCCTTTCCTGAAATAAATTGGAAACATTCCATGCTTCCCCTTTCAATGTTTCTCATAATCGATGGCTGAATGGTAGGTAGAATTGAAATTAATCCATGCCGTCAGTAATTTGAAAACAAAATCGCATATAATAAAGGTTTAATTAAGATTTGGCTTGCATCTTCAATTTTTTCAATAACGTTTCATCATTAGTCTAAGAGCTTTATCGTACAGGCTATAACTTACTAAATGTACTAGTTGCATTTAATATATCGCAGAAACACACAATTTGCATATTTTGTACTACACGCACTATTGATTCAATTTGTAATGCCAGTGAGGAAACTATCACATTCGAAATAATAGCAGAGACTACAATTAACTCAGTTGCACCCAGTTAAACCTAGATAAACTTAGTTTACCTGACGAAACAGTGTGTGTTTATAACCGTTCTCATTTATCATTGGACATACTAAGGCATGATTCAGAATTAATGACGTACAGATAGGGTCTAGAAGGATACCCAAAATAGAGCACACACTATTAAAAAGATTTCAGTCCACTAGAGACCGTGTCCTGTTAAGCAGACGGCACTAGAATAAATTAATCCACTAACTCTGTAAATACTGTCAAACAAACTGAGTCAGACAATGTTCACGATATGAGATTTAATATTGATGGACATTTGCCAGTATACTGTTTTGGCGAAGTAATATAAGTTGATAAATAATTGATTAAGTATAAAGAAGTTTGTCGATTCTGAAAATGCCGCCAATTACGTATAAACGTCTCTGCACGTAATAAATCTGCAAGGACAGAGAAATAGGCTGTAATTTTTTTATAATTTGTAAAATACTTTTGTAATTAATTATAATTGGTGTACATTTGTATTAGGAAGCCATGTGTAGTAAAGGGATAGATATAGAACTTGTGTAAGTAAAAGGCGATGTTATTGTTTGGTTCGTTGTTATGTTCGTCGTTGTTGCTTGTGATGATCTTCGTTTTGACGTGCTTGATATTGTACATGTCGTGCTGTTTCTTTTAATGACGAATGGTGCCTTCCGTGTGCGATATGCGGTTGTCTCACCTCAGTTATAACCTTATTTCACTTACTATTTAAGGCTTTAAAACAAATTGCTAGAATCACTCGCCTTCACTTCAACTTCTTCGCTGGTATTCCCATAAAATCTTATAGGAAAATTCAAATATTTGAACGAAAGATAAATAATTGAGTCGCTCAGTTTTTACACAAATTGAAGAATATTATTTTCATTTTTCAGATGTATGCGTCTCGTTTAATTGATGCACTTAAGAACGTTTAAAGATTTTAAGAAAGTTATAAGTTTTCTTCATAAATGTTATGTGAATATCTACCGTGATGTGGATTGTCAATGAATGTTTTTTGGTGCATTTGTTTAACCTATTAGGCACTTTTTATTATAAAATGTGTAAACGTCGTGTTTAAGTCATTCAGAAAATAGGGATTTGCTCATTTTGGAATTATATTCGTTTATCAGAAAAAAAAGACAAAAGATGATAATGATATGACACTTATAATATTTAGAATGGATAGCATAGTATACTGATTGTCAACACAAAAAGTTTCCTCTTCACTATCATACATGTACTAAGCTGCTATGGCTTTATTGTTAAATACTTTGATATTTCATATGATGAGATTGGTCTCTACGAACGTTCCTGTATCACGTGGTAAATCTTAAAATATTGCTAACCCAATATACACAACTATGTTTCTCAAGAGATAGTTTTCACTTAAAGTTAGTAAATTTGCAACATGTATTTGATACCTACGATAAATATTTTGCAAAAAAGCTGCTTGATTGCCCATTGTGTATTTAGTATCTAGTCATGTGATTAAACTATCGGCGAATGATAATAAACACCACGTTCATGACACACGCCATGTTTAAAACAGACATTCTCTAATACAATACTATCATGTTAAGCATTTTGACAATTAAGATTACGTTCGAAATAACATAGGGTATATTTTTATGTGAGTTTATATTTAGAATATTGCGAAGTGCTTTGTACCAAGAAGAACAATCTAATATTTGCATTGGTATCTTTGAATATTACTCTGCAAGTGATCAATGTTTATGCTTTTGGCAATGGATATACCACAATGACTCGAAGGCGAAACAAAAAATGCATAATTATTTTTGAAAAGAAATCGTATTTGGATGTCACTCAAACTACACTCTGTATTATCAAATCAGTTCTCTGATACGATCAAATAAGATAAATCAATGAATTAATTACCTTCATAGTGACATTGTGTCGTCTAAATGGCCAAGGACAAGAGCTCAAAAGGATGATAATTACAAGACAATACATATGAAGCGGCTTTCATTGGACTAAATATGTGAGGGAAAATGGGAATAAATTGTATCAACTTCGTATAGAAATTATTCCAAGTCATGTTCAAATGTTCTTCTTCAATTCCCTGAATCGAGCTTAAGTCGTTGTTCCAAGAACCAAAAACACCGAACAGCATAAGTAAGCAACAACATACAAAACAGAGAAATTTCTACAAGATGCAAGGGTTGTTTTTTAAGCCGAAGGGAAAAGGAAGAAGACGAAAATACAAGATTAATGCGAATCTCGCAAAATTTGTCAAATAACAGTAATCTGATCATCAATAACATTGTGTAAGAGGTTAGAGACCTTGCTTCAATACTTCATGGCATTTTTTTATAATTCAGTCAGCATTCTTTAATAATCTCAGCCTATCTACTATGTATTTCTACGAAGAATATATTGAAATAGCCTCGTATTAATATCAAATAGCCGAACATATCCTATATCATCACGTCAAATAACTCGGACAAAACCGACATGAGAAGTGTATTTGATAAAACATGAGAAGTGTCCGATTGCGTCTGAAGATTTGTTGATATACACCTAAATGCCAATAATTGAGTGACAGACTAATAATAGAATATTTACTTATAAAACATCAGCATTACCTCACACTATATCACATCGAGTCAGTCGATAGCATCACTGGTATGTTTGGATTATCGTCTCATTACATTGTAAGTGAATGTATCAATAAGCTACGATTATAAATAGCCTGCTGCAGAATCACCAAAACATTTTCTGATGTTCTCTCG
This sequence comes from Spisula subtruncata, assembly GCA_963678985.1. NCBI lineage: Eukaryota > Metazoa > Mollusca > Bivalvia > Venerida > Mactridae > Spisula > Spisula subtruncata. The sequence continues at coordinate 13,975,664 of OY787666.1, read as the reverse complement.
ACGTATTTTGATAATGTAATATGCCACTAACACATATACATACAGGTAATCATTTGCTGCAAATGTGCTTATTCAATACATAGCACGTATCATGTAGGGTTAAATAATTTGGCTGAAAACAACAAAACTAAAAATGATTAACAAATTGAGATTGGCTGTGTGCTATGGTATTAAGTCAAGCTTGTCCACTTGTTGCACAAATAATTGACCATTCCACATGGATACAAAGCATACTTTCGTGGAAATATATTTTCTAAGACAGCCGCTGTCTGCATTCTAGTAGTCATGTTATTATTTTGTTTATCAAGAGACGAATGCGTTACATATGAGCTTAATTATGTGCATTGTAATAAAGTGTTACAAGTAGTGTTTCTACAAACAGAACAAGGGGAACAAACGTAGCGGCTGTAAAACTATTGTGAACATGACCATGTGTATCAAACGTAATTATAATGTATATGTTTACGAGTTGGGCGAGCATTATGAACATAATATGTGTTGTGTTGATAGCATAAACACCCACTTTGTAAGATTGTGATGCAAACGAACGTTTATTTATAACATACATGTACCACATAGCATTGATAATTGTTACTATTCTAGATACCCGTGCTACTATAAACAATGTAATTATGAAGTGTATTCGATTTCGTATCGTTGTCCTTGAATGTAGCTTTTGGAAAATCTACCTTCTATCACCATACATCGAATACTCAACTGCCACTTCAGGGCACATGGCCTTCAGTAGAGTTCAGTCTTCACAATTCACTTTTAAAAACAGTTCGGTGTGACTATATAGGATTAACTAGTTACCTCAGTACAACTACTTGGTTCTTTAAACGTAATGTTCTTTGATATGAACATATTCCATAGCAATGAAAACCATGCAATTTGACATGCTACGTTTGTATTCATAAATCATTCGTGGGCGTTTATAATATTTAAATGATGGTTACATTCGATTTATTATTGTAATTTGATAACAAAACACATTTTGATGTGTACCTCATATTGTGAAACTGATATAAGAATAAGTTAAAACGTGCAAGGACTATACAACATATGTTTTTTATGGATTTTTAATCTGATAAAAAATGAAAAATAATTGTTATTAACTATTTTAGTTAATAACTTCAAACACGAACATTAAGAGATACGATTGGGTCTTCATGAACATCAGCAAAACCCATTTGAAACCAAATGTATTTCACTAATCGTAAGTCTCAAACCCAGACCTATTCATTCATGTTTGATTTAAACATTGTTGTGTCGCATTATCGTAGCAGATCTAAGAATTATTAATAACCATACAAAATACAGTCATGTCGATATAGATGAATGTAAGGAACCCTTCTCATAGGCTCAATCTCATTTGGTGTTGTGTATTCAATTGGAAAATCCAGCGATCGTGCTGTATTTCATTTTGAAATCGATTATTCAAGTAATTCTTCTTTCTTTTGCAGGACTGTGAATATTTTTCTAAATTATTTACTAGAGTGTCGATATTAGGGGATCGGTATCGATATTTGGGGAAAATGTTTTCTACAGTTATTCTACTGATGTTAGTAAACTAACAAACTATTGGTAAATACATCGCTGTAAGAACACCATCTTCAGAAATTCGACTAATGACATCTTATTTTACAAAAATCTTTAAATTACGAATTGTTTGCCAGCAAACTTCCCGATTTTGTATGTATTGATACTTAAGGTATCGATAATAGGCGACTTTACTTTATTATATATAAATCCCAGCAAAAAAGAAAAGTACACATTGTTATATCAAATAGACTATAAATAATATACTTTCGTATACAATATACAATCATTTTATATTACGTTATAGAAGAAGTCTTGGGAAAATTGACAAAACCAATCATATTACGATATAAACAATATAATAACCAAACACTAATAAGGAAGTCACTTAAGAGAAACTATTTGGTTAAGATGCCGGAAAATTGCGAAAAAGATATTATACAAATGCAATCAATTTATAAATCATACAGTAGTCAAGTTTGTGTGTATATTTTGTTGAGAACTCGTCAAACAGGGAGAGACAATTTCGTCTAAATTCCATGAAATTATTGAGCAATTTTATTTCCTGGTTACTGACCTAGAAACAGGACTGTTACAGACATTTATAGCATGTTTGTGACTTGTGAGTTGTCTCCGCTGACATCCCGCTTTAAATAGTACTCAACTACAGGGGGATATGAGATGAGTTCGTTTGTCAATCGTATTGAACAATAATGTTAAAGCAAGAAATATGATTATCATGTTTGCCGACGGGAGGAGACTGCAAGATACGTGATTATGGACACAATATATAATATATACAGCAGGTGAATCATAGAGACTTCTAACATTAATAAAATGTCGGTTAAAAATAACAATATGATCGCAATACCGGACATTACTTTCATCTACTGTTATTGTGTCTGATGGCTCAGTAATATATGAGTACACCAACTGTATTGTGTTCCTTGATTTTGCTGGCTTAGAATGAGAAGGTCGTAAGTGCCACTTACGACCTTACATGAATAATGCATATGTGTCATCTACGGCGTAAGGTGCAGTTTGTCTTGTTTTCTCAAAATATTCATTTTGAAGTGACGACCTTCTTATTCTAAGACACCGATTTATTGTCATGTGTTAGGTAGACAAGCTTAGTTCTACTTTATTTTAAAAAAAGGTAGAACGAAATTTACCAGAAAATAGTCATCGTTAAGGCCTATAATTACATGCCACGGTATTCATTTATAGTCCTCTAACATTTTATAGTATTCGATATCGATTTTCTCCCATTTCCGTTCACAAAACAAATTGTAAACTTTTGCATATTTTCTTCAAATCGATGGTTGGATATAGAGATAAAACTGAAATTATAACACGCAGTCGATGTATTATTGAATTCAATTTCGAATTTATGGTAGTTTGAAACTTATGTAACGGTTGAATCGCAAATAATAACGTTATAATATTATGCTAACAAATTTTGGTTTGCACTGGTAATAATTTTTATTACATTTTGAAACTAGTCTTAGGGATTTTGTGCAGGCCTTAACTTAATATTTACATTTGATATCCACTGCATAACGATCGAGGAAAACTCTAATTGACTGGTTGTTTCTAAACGTGGAATGCATTAATATGTTCAAACATATATTTGGAATATAAGGTTTAACAAGAAGACCACAACATATTCATCGAATGATTTCGATCAGGAACGACCGTTTCCTGAAAAGCAGACAGCATAAATATAAACAATTCGTTTAAATATCTGAAATATTGAGTAAGCCAATTTGTCATTGTAAATGTGATATCATTTGTTAGTGGTACTTGGACAGACGTTAAGTAATATAAAACGACGAAATTAATAAATAATTAATGAAGTATACATCAATATATTAATTCTGAAAATGCCATCAACTATATACGTTTCAGCGCATAATAAATATGACAGGACAGAGATTTTTTATTGAAACTGTATACACCCTTTCAATTAAGACCGTAATTAAATTGTCTCCCTTTGATGACGTCAAACGAGGGCTCAAAGCGAATACACGAGCCGATTACCGTTAGCGTGTAAAGGAAATAAAAAATGTGTCAACTTTAAACCGCTGTAAATCACGTTTTACTCTGTCGATTTTTAAAAGATGAACACTTACGAAAACAAGATCGTATAGACTTTTTAATAATGTAACTTTTGTTAATGTATTTTCAATAATAAAACATAAAAAGCCATGTTTTCGGAACAAAAATTTCAAGGGCAAGAAAATGTAAAAATAAAGAACTGAATTCAATACTCAACAATTGGCATTTAACTTGCTCAAAATGTTTATTATTTGCAGCTTTAAGAACTGTGTAGACTAAGCTTTCCAACAATTATATTATTAAAAGATATTATTAAAGTTTTAAAAGAAGAGCCATGCTGTTCGAACCTAAATACCATGCATCACGCGCGCAAAATCCACTCATTGAAACCTGACTTACATTTTATACTAGCATAAAGAAATTGTGTATTTTGATAATTCATCACACATCATAAAAGTATAAAATATTAGCTATATCATTTCAAAAGTACGACTATCCAGCCAGAAATTAAAACGTTAATTTACACAGGAGGAAATTTCTTTCTAGATAAAGTTTGTACTAAAATCCGGGCGGCATGATTTTACATGTCCGCGTGTGCTTACTTGTTTAGTGTTAACTCGAGTACATTGGTGTGTTGTTTACTACAATCAAAGAAAGTAAGGAATCACCGGAAAAGTTCACACGACGAATAACTTAAAATCAGAATCAATTCTATGTAAAATTTTGTTGTATGTAGGTAAAACTAAATTGTTTGGCAATACAATGTAGTCTGTTTCAAATCTTACTCTTCCATCATGAAACCTTTGTTCATTTGAAATTCATATACAAGTAAATGAGAAAAGTGCTTTATTTATTTTAAATGGTGTCTACGTGTAAAAATATTGCAATAAATTATATTTGAAACATCAAAATGAGCATTGTAGCACAAGTCATACAGGTGCATGTCCATTAATTTACACTTTTTGTTCGGACACGGAATTAGAGAGACCTCCGTGGTTTGGATAAACATAATTTATACTTTTTTATAAAAGTAACCCAAACGTTGATTTAAATATGTCAATAAATGTCAATCATTTAAAGTAAAACACTGATCAATATACTGTACATGTATATTAAGTTGACAGATGGTGACAACACAGTACTGATTGGTTGTATATTAGTACCCTGCTGTGAAACTAATTTAGTGTATGGTCTTGGTGGCTTATCTTGATATGAGGGGATCTATGCTGTTTATTGTAAATCATTATATTATTATACAGCACCAAGAATTTATTTATGCGTTAGGGTTTTAGCACCTCATCATCTGACAAGATTTTATTTATGCATTAGGGTTTTAGCACCTTAACTTCTTAAGTATCTGTCTTACTTTAATTTGTTATGTTTTTCCCATCACTCGAATTGCAGTTCAGGTCACTTTTTGTGAATTAAGATTTACAATTCTTATATTAAAAACAAAATATTGTTAATTGTGATGTCAGTTTGAAGAGCAGTTGTATATAAATAATGTATTTTTTAAATTAATTTATAACTATCAACTGCTATCATAATCGTCATTTATACAGCTTTTTAAGCCGAATTTGCCCGAAATGGCACGTATGTAACCAGATAGGACATTCCAATAAATCGTTGGGGCTCTAATATACGTGTATTCAAAGGCCTAAATAATTATGTCTTTGTTTTATTACAATCCATAATAAACAACACATAACTTGTGAATTGTATTGGTAAAAAGAAATGAGACATTGCAATGATCCAGAGTTAACTAGGTCTAATGGCGGTAATGATGTAGTATTGAAAGAACCAGGTGAAAATACTTGCGCTTTGTATTCCCGGCAAAATATACACTTATCAAAGTACAAATATACACTGTATCTTAGCACTAACGCTCAATTTAACGTACGAAATGTGCATGACAATCAACCGAATTACAAAACAAAATTAATACAACTACAGATCTTTTTGGAAATTAACGCCCGATAATTGACCATTGTTGATAGAAAAAAATCCGAGAAATCACACGTTTCCTCCACATTCATAACATGTAGCATATTAAACATACATTGTTAGTACATTATAAACATCTTTATTGAAAAAAAAAAACAGCTACAAAACATGCAATTAACGAAAAAAGCGATTAAATAATCTCTTCGCTACTGCGTTTATAGTGTCATTAATTTGTAGAGCCCTCGTTTTACGTCACATCCGGTTTACGGGAGGTAACTCTGTACATACGATTATCGCTTAATTGAAAGGGTCTATATTAGATAATAATTATAATAGCATAATAAGTATATAATAGTACAGGGATGGTCTAATCCGTTACATACATGCAGTAATCGCACAAAACTCAAAGAAGGTGGTAAAGCAATCCCTGGCACTTGCAAAAGTGATAGTTATTGCCGGGTTTGCATTAAAAATGAACCAAAATTGCTGAATGAGACTTTTAGATACACAGATTTTATAAGGGAGCTTTATTTTCGCATGAGTTTTAACAGATACGTTTTGACGAATTCAATGCATAGGGAGTTTCGTTGCATGTTGTCTAAGTTTGTATTAAACTTTTGTAATTAGAAATGCCGTAACGAAAGCCATATCTGTGACTGCCGTTTGGAACATTTATCTAATGGTAAAATTACAATCTTAACCGTGGAGTTCTGAAATCATGATAATTTGAATAACTAGATATTTAATCCAATCCTGTGACAAATGAGTGTTTATGTAGTCGTAAACTGAGACGCATCTTCCTGGTGCATATCAACAGATCATGTTCACACGTGTATAATACATTAATCTAGGAAAGGCCTGTAGAAATAATTGAATCCCTGACAGAACACATCTATCTACACGTTTCATATTCATCATATTTCCAATACTTAAAACGTGTTTATATCCTACAACAATTTAATTCCATATTATCTTAACCATTTCCAATATCCAATAAAAACGTACAACTCTTCGAGTACAGGTGCAAATTGATTTCGAAGATAACGAAAATAGTCAAATAGAGGTAATAAAAACTACTTGGGATATTACCACTAAACACAAATACTCATAATGTAGTGCAATAAAAATACAGTAAAAGATCAACACGTCTCTTCTAGTAATTACTAGTATAGTGGTTTAATGTAAACAGAGGAAACACAATCATAGCTGTTATAAGAATGTCGGAAAATGTTTTATCATGCTAGATAGAACTGAGAGGTAGGTGAACATAGAACTGAGAGGTAGGTGAATAGGAAGAAAAAGAAAAGTTTGAAGATGAAGACTGGTGAGGGTTTGTTAATGGATTGGAGCGAATGCGACAGTGGGATAGAGGAAGATACGATGAATGACTGTGATACGGAGGGATATGATGATAGAAACGGATAGAGACGGATAGAGAAGATAAGGAGGGAAGACTGGAGAGACAGGGTAAAAGGGGGAAATGATGATAGACGGTTTTTTGCGGTTTCATTTTCCATAAATAATTTCATAATAATAACAACAACTTTATTTTAAGAGGCAACACAGATGGACAATCACAATTTTCCTTGTGAGTCTTTATTATATGACTTCAACAACACAAATATGTCTTAGTAATGATTTATTCCGCAACTTGCAATTTTATTGGAATCAGTTACACAATCATTCAATAATTCTTCCAGTAATAAATACTAGAAGAATTGATTGCAACCAAATATTTGCATTAAAACAGCTGAACTATACCCGATACTATTCACGAGCTGAAATTTATCAGGATAAGTGTTACTGTTTGCGCAGTGTGTTATTGTTGTTCTTTAAAAGTATGTCTTGTTTAATGGTAGTTATTGGCAGTGTTTAAACATACGTCGGGCTTAATTCAAACGTACTTATGGCAGACAGTATTTGACACATTCTTCAGATTTGGTGCTCGTGTTCGATGTTTTTTTTTTAATTTAAAAACTGTTAAAAATCTAGCACTACAGTTAATTAAAATGTTTTGAGTGTGTTATCAATCAGTGTCAAGACATCATAGAAAAAGAGAGGATATCTATGTTTATAATCAGTACAGAAAGAGCGCGTGTGGAAAAGGTTGAATGGTACATGTAACAAAGTCTTGGCCTTATCGAAGATGATATAATGACATTTTGACTTGCGGATAGTCGAATGAATCGTACTATAACATTCCATGCAAAGACCCTTCCGTATTTTCGGGAACCCTTTAGGGAGCAAAACACTAATCCCTAATGGAGTAAAGTTGAGTTTATCGAATAGTTCCAGTGTAAAGGTGCATTTAAAGCTGAGATGAGTTAGAAATGTTTTATACTCATTGGAAATGGAGGCATCGTATGTCAACGGAGTGTGTTCTGACACTTCAAGGACCTGATTAATTTGGATGGGGAAGACATATACGATGCACTAAAATGTGTGGAAACAAAAGTTTGATGAAAACCAATGATCTCCAGTATCGGAACAGGTTCAGCGAAGGTTCAGGGAAACTTCAGGAAAATTGCAATACAGTAACATTATGTAATTATTTAAACTTTGTAAAATGTTCATGCTTCTCATTTTACTAGTGCACTTAAGAACACTTTAATATTGTAAGAAAACTATAAGAATTGGAGGCGAAACCAAAAATACATGAACAATTTTAAAATATTTGTTTTGTTACGGTTTTACTCCAACTACACTCTGAAAAATCATATCAGTTCTCTGACACGACGAAATAAGATAAACCAATGAATAAAAATCAAATAATTACATTCAGAATGAAATATTGGCGTCTAAGTGACCAAGAGCAAGAGCTCAAAATCATGATAATTACAAGACAATGCATATGAAGCGGCTTTCATTGGACTTAACATGTGAGGATTAATGGGAATAAAATTTATCAAATTCATTGAGAAATTATCCCCATTAATGGGAAAATGTTCTTTATTCATTATTAATTCTAAGAACCAAAAACACCGAACAGCATTATTAAGAAATGCCATACAAAATACGAAATTTCTACTACAAGATGCTAGGGTTATTTTCTAAGCGGAAGGGAAAAAAGAAGAAGAAAATAAAAGATTAATGCGCATCTCGCAAAATTTGCCATATAACAGTACGTTGATCACCAACCAATAACATTAAGTAAGAGGTTACAGACCTTACTTCAAGTTTTTATGACATTTTTTAAAAATTCAATATCAGCATTCTTCAATAATCTCAGCCTATCTACGGCTACCGTGTATTGATGTATTAATTACAAATCGCCGAACATATTCTTTATCATCAAGTCATATAACTCGGACAAAACTGAACTGAGAAGTGCGTTCGATCTAAAGACTAGAAGTGTCAGATTGTGTCCGATGATTTGTTTATATAGACCTGAATGCCAATAATTGAGTGACAGACTTATTACTGTACACAATATTTACTTCAGTTAAACACAAAAAACAACACCCCACACTACAGTACATCACATCAAGTCAGTCGATATTATCACTCGCCTGTTTGGGTTATCGAATCATTAAATGAAGGTATCAATAAACGACGTTTGCGAATAGCCGGTCGCAGACTTTCTAACAATTTTCTGACGGTTTTTCGTCGTATTTTGAGTACGTTATATAACACCAAAGCATTTTATATACATGTAAAATCATTTGCTGCATATCTTATTATTCAATTTATACATGTACATTTGTATAGATGTATATAATATTTATCCTAAACTAAATAATTATTAAAAACATGTGACACATTTCAATTGTACAATTGTATATCTCTTGAAATGACATAAACATGACGCCGTTCATAAAATATATCACATATAAATCTGTGATAATTTCGGTACATTTTAAATGTACAATATTTTATAAGTAGAAGCTCTGTTGAAACCAAATAAAAGTAGATTATTTGTACAACGGTGTGCATCTTCTGTCGATCAATATATATAATAATAATAGTACAGAACGTAGCACATACAGCCATACATGAAGCCATTCAATATTAATGGTGAACTTTTTGTCAGACTAACGTTACAGCAAAACGTCAAGACGTATTTGATGCGTATGCTAATCAAGACACTCAAATATTCATAATTATTATGGGACTGGACGAGACTGTCGCAGAACTTTGATAAAAAAGTTTTAAAACATGTATTTTCAAATTGATAATTAAGCAATGCTTTCCTACCTTCTTTGGTGAACTTGTCAAACTGGTATTAAACGTTTATTTTTGTATATTGTTGAATGGCTACGTTTTTCTAACTGAAATATTATAAAATTGAATGAATCAAAATTGTTATTTTGTATATTAACTCGTTGTAAATTGAAATATTTATTTCAAACTCGTTCAGTCTCGCCAGAGGCTCACTTAATGAAATTTCCAGAAATCGTTAATATAAATTTTTTCAATTGACAACTCATATACAACTGTAAAACTCAAGTCAACTGATCGTTTTGACGTTGTTGATGAGTGTATTGGGTCCGAAACAACGATGCTGATATGGATTGGCAAATTATCATGACATAAAATAATTTTATACACTTGAAGTTGTGAGTGCTTTCACTTCATAACCAATACATCTGGGATTTAATTATAGCAGTAGACTTCGACGCAACGCAGTAATTACAAGTTATTCCTTGTATTTAGCAAAATAGTATTGCACCTTACCGACCGCTAATTTTAACGGCCAATGGCCTGAAAATATGCTTATTGTCTTTATTTGGTACACTATTGCCCTTAAAGTAAATCTTCAACGATGAAAATGCACTATTCAATTGCCAAGAGTCTCTACAAACTGCATACACATTTCCCTGAATGTAGAAGACATATTTTCTGAGTTATGTAAATATCCTTGATACAAACCGTTACTCGATCAAACAAGGCGACACCAATTTTATCAAGAACGCCAATGACATGACGTTCGAATATTGCTATAACGTCATAAATCGTGACGTCAGTAATCACTCTTTATGCTGATTTAATTGAATAATAAATTAGCTTTGACCATGCAAACTTTCAATATGTTTTGTCAAATCGGTATGAAACAGAGGAATTAGTTCAAGACATTATTGAGGGCCCAAGCACTTATATCAAAGCATGAATTGTTTGAAACACATTTTTTTAGACAGTCTCCGCTGGCATGCGATTCTTCGTGTTATTATTCAGTTTATCGAGCGGCGAATGTGTTATATTTGATCTTAATTATGAGCATTGTAATAAAGTATTACAAGTCGTGTTTCTACAAATACAACAAGGGGAACAAACAAAGCGGCTGTAAAACTATTGCGAACATGTCGATGTGTATTAAACGTAATTATAGGTTCACGACTAGGGCGAGCATTATAAACATCAACTCGTATTTGTTGTGTTTATAGCATAAACACACACTGTGTTTATTAATAACGTACCACATATCATTGTTCCATGATCAAGGTATAAGTTTACTATTCTAAATAGCCGTGCTACTATTAAAAGTGTAAAGGTAAAGTGTGTTCAATTTCGTATCGCCATCCTCCAATGTTGCTTTTGGACAAACTACCTTCTTTTCACAATACATCGAATTGTCAACATCAAATGCCAGGCGCCAGGCATTCAGTAGACTTAAGTCTTCATAATTCGCTTTGCAAAAAAGGTTGATGTGACTATATAGGATATGACTAGGTTCCTTAATACACATGCTTGTTTGTTTGAGCGTAATGTTCTTCGATAGGAACATATTTTATAGCAAAAGAATACCATGTAATTCATCAATCATTCCTGGACGATTATATTATTTAAATGATGGTTACTTGCGATAATTTTGTAAGATTATTGTGATTTGATAAAAACAACACATTTTGATGTGTACCTCATATTGTGAAATAGATATACAAAATAAGTTGAAACAAGCAAGGACGTATAGCACATTTGCATTTCATGCTCGTATAATCGGATAAATATTGAAATTTAATATGTTTAAAAAACAATTTTAGCTAATAAATTCAAACACGAACAGTGAGAGATAAGATTTGGTCTACATGAACATCAGAAAAACACATTTGAAACTAAAGGTTTTTCACTAATCGAAAGTCTCGAATCTTGACTAGTTCGAACATTGTTGTGTCGTATTGCTGTAGCATGATAAACCATTTATTAATCCCAGCAAAAATGAAAATTACACATTGCTATTTAATATGAGCTTTACAATATTCTTTTCGATAACCAACATTTTAATTACGTTATAGACGACGTCTGAGGAAAATTGACAGAACCAATCATATTACGATATATACAATATAATAACCAAACACTAATAGGGAAGTCATTCGAGAGAAACTGTTTTGGTTAAGATGACAGAAAAGTTCGAACAAAGATATAATACAAATGCAATCAATTTATCTGTCATACAGTAGTCTAGTTTGTGTGCATTTTTTGTTGAGAACTCATCGAACAGGGAGAGACAATTTAGTCTGAAATCCATCCAATTATTAAGCAATTTTATTTCCTGGCTACTGCCATCAAAACCAGGTTACATATACATACATAAATAACATGAAAGGTAATATGATTTGTGACTTGTCAGATGCCTCCGCCGGAATTCTAGCCATTGACATCCCGCTTTGAATAGTACTCAACTACAGGGGGTATGTGACGAGTTTGCTTGTCAATCGTATTGAACAAACATGTTCAAGCAAGAAATGTAAGTATCACATTTGCCGACGGGAGCGGATTGCAAGAGACTTGATTATGGACACAATATATAATCTATACAGCAGGTGAATCCTGAAGACTTCTTATGTTAATAACGCGTCGGTTAACAACTACAAGATCGCAATACCGGAAATTACTTTCAACTACTCAGATTTTGTCTGGTGGCTCAATAATATATGAGTACACCAACTGTATTGTGTTACTAAATATCGCTGACTTAGAATGAGAAGGTACAGTAGTAAGTGACACTTACGATCTTATATAATAATGCATGTTTGTAATCTACAACATAATGTGCTGCTTTTGAGCATATTTTCATAAAAATCAGAACTTGTCTTGTTGACTTAACTGCAGTTGAACAAACTTGTTTTACCACAAGTAAAAAGAGAGAATCAGAATTTTTTTCTTGTTTTCTCAAATATTGATTTTGTAGTGACGACCTTCTCATTCTAAGACAGCGATATATTGTCGTGTGTTAGGGAGACAAGCTTAGTTCTTGTTTATTGAAAGAAAACAAAAGGTAGCACGACATTGACATTGTTAAGTCATCGCTAAGGCCAAACATTACATACTACTAAAAAACCATCCCTATTTGCAGTTTAATGTAGCAAGGTATTAAATTTAAGTTTTCTAAAATCTTATAGTATTCGATATCGATTTTCTTCCATTTCCTTTCTCAAAAATCTCAAAGCAATTTATAAATTTCTTGCATGTTTTCTCCAAGTCAATTGTTGGATGTAGAGTTAAAACTGAAATTATTACACGCAGTCGGTGTATTTTTTGAAAACAAATTGAAGTTATCGTGGTTTGAAAATTATGTAATGGCTGAATCGCAAATAATAACGATATGTGCTCAACAGCTTTGGCTAGAACCGGCTATATTTTTTATAACATTTTAATACTAGTCTAAAAGAGATGTTGTGCAGGCCATTACTTATTATTTACATATACTATCTACAGCATAGTGCTCGCTGAAAAAAGTTTGCGCACGGTAAAGTGAAATTGGAATCAAATGGAACAAAATACTGTTTTAAATCTCCGTGACATAGGCAATTCCTCCGATGCGTATGGAAACCACGATACACTACAATTTGTAAGACTAAAATTATAATCCAATCCTATGACACATGGGTGGTTTTGAGGTAGCCGTGAATCAGAGACACATCTTCCTTCTTCATATCAACAGAGCATGTTCACATTTGTACAAATGTAAGTATAATACATTACTCTAGGAAAGGCCAACAGAAATATTTGAATCCCTAATAAAATACATTATTCTACGCGTTTAATATTCGTCATATTACCAACTACTTAAAACGTGTTGGTATATTGCAACAGCTTAATAGCATATTTTCTTAACCACTTCGAATATCCAATAAAATCGTACAACTCGTCGAGTACAGGTGCAAATTGATTCAAAAGATAACGAAAATAGTCAAGTAGAGATAATAATAAACTACATGGGATATTACCACTAAACACAAATACTCATAATGTACAACAATAAAAATACAGTAAAAGATCAACACGTCTCTCCTGGAAATTACTAGCATAATGGCTTAGTGTAAACAAAAGAAACACGAGAATACCTGAAGAATACAGTGTTAGATATAACAACAGAGAACTAAGAGGGAGATGAATATAGGAAAACGTAAGGAGAGGAGGAGGAGAATGGTTAGAGTTAGCTATTTGATAAGTGCTTTAGCCATGTCGCCAATGTAAGGATACATTCAGATGGCGATAGAGAAGAAGATGACGAGAAGGTAACGGTAGACGGATGCAGAGTAAAGTGGGAAATGCGGTAAGGGGTTGGTAAAGGGGAGGAATGGTGATGGCGGGCTAGGAAGAGACATTTTCCGTAAAATGCGTACAGCGAACTTTACAGCTACAAAATGGGTTTTTATTTTACCACATGATTGTACATTTGTTGAGCTTAATTACGTCTTGATTTAATAAATAATTTCTGCCATATACAACTACTAGTGAGTTCAATTAAATACAAGCATTACAACACCTGAACAATACCTGATACTGTTCTTGTTTTGTACCTGTTTCTGAAGTGTGTTCTGGATAATATGTTTTCGTATTCCAGAACTATTTCTTACATACACCGGTAGTTGTGGTCTTACTTACTGCTTTAAAACGTTCAGGGTTCAGCCAAGCGTACTTTTGTTAGGCAGTTGTGAGTATTTGACACATTCTTAAGACTTAGTGCACGAGTAAGATGTTTTATAGATTAACTGTAGCACTAGATTTCATAACAATGTTTTGAGTGTAGTATCAATAAGTGTCAAGATATCATAGAAAAGCAATATTACTTTGTTTGAAATCGGTACAAATATAACAAAGTCATGTGGATGACATTGAATGGTAGCAAAGTCGTGGCATTAGGGAAGATGATTTTATGACAGGCAGTGTCGTAAAAATAAATTCCATGCACAAACCATTCCGTACTTTCGAGAACACTTTAGGGAGCTGTACACTTTTCCCTAATGAAGTAAAGACGATGATATCAACTTGTTCCAGTGTAAAGGGGCATTTAAAGCTGATATGAGTTCGGAAAATGTCAACAACCCAAATCAAATAAATGAGGTATAAGGCAGGAAATGTTATATTATCTCTGATAGTTTTAACTTTTATTTTGCCTCGCAGATATACACCGCAATTCACGTTTGAATAAGCCTAGGACAGAAGATATCTATTAAATATTTAAATGGGTGGGATTCGACCCCACGATACCCAACCGGGTGAGGGTTAATATGCAATATTTTAAAAATTATTTTATAGATAGGTAATATCAGACCATATCAGCGTCATTTGAGCAAAACAATTTTTGGAGTTGTTTGTTTCGGTGGCGAAATCGGTATGGTCGCGGTCAAATTTGGATACGTTTGTATCAGGAAGCCACAGCGTAGTAAAGCGTTTGGTATAGAACGTGTATTAGATGTAGGCGATGTAATTGTTATGTTCGTCGTTGTTGCTTGTGCTTCCTGTCTCTGAATCTTCATTTTGACGTATTCCTTATTGTACCTTTCGCGCTCTTTCTTTTCTAACGAATGATGCCTTCCGCCTGCGATATATTGTTGTTTCTTTTCATTTATATTATTATTCCAATTAATAGTAAAATGCATTTTAAACATATTGCTAGAATCACTCGCCTTCACTTCACAGGAATATTTCTCTTTTTATCATTTTTTCAGGGTAAATGTATTTATTTGAACAGTTTAATATATGAATGCTTCTCGTTTATTTGATGTACTTTAGAACATTTAAATATTTGGAAAAAAATATAAGTTTTCTTTATAAATATTCTGTGAATATCATCCCAGATATGGAATTTCAATGCATGTTTATTGGTACATTTGTTTAACCTATTGGGCATCGCTTTATTATGAAGTAGTCGAGTAGGCTTTGGTATTAGGCTTAGACATCCCTTACGGGGAAAATATTGCCACACAAATGCAACCGAAAACATTGTATTGATCTTGTCTGGATATAAATGACTATGCTGTGCTGAATCCATGAATGCTGTCATGGGTCTATGACCTGGAGGGTATTGACAAAACATCTTAGTAGAAAACATAGACATTCCTACATAAGTATTCATCAAGTATGTCAGGTTAACATTACAAGCGACGTTCTGATTACTCTTCTTAAAAGGCTTTCATAACCTCAGCCTATCTACTTTGTATGGGTACGAATATATTGAAATATCCTCGTATTAACAACAAATAGCCGAACATATTCTATATCATCACGTCAAATCATTCGGACAAACCCGAACTTAGAAGTGTGTTTGATAATAAACGCGAGAAGTGTCCGATTGTGTCCAATGATTGGTTGATATAGACCTAAATGCCAATAATTGAGTGACAGACATTATACAATATTTACTTCAGTTAAACACCAGCATCACATCACACTATATCATATCGAGTCAGTCGATGTAATCCCTCGCATGTTTGGGTTATCGACTCGTTAAGTGAAGGTATCAATGAACGACGTTTTTGAATAGCCGGCCGCAGATTATCCAATATTTTTATGACGGTTTCTCGTCGTATTTTGAGTACGTTATATGACACCAAAGCATTTTATATACATTTTATCATTTGCGGCAAATCTTCTAATTTAATATAATTAAAATACCTATCTTAAACAAAATACTGATTAAAAAACATGACGCATTTCATTTGCACTATTGGATATCTCTTGAATGTACAATATTTAGTAAGTTGAAACTATTTTGAAACCAAATAAACGTCGATTATTGGTACAACGCTGTGCATCTTATGTCGGTCAGTATCAATTTTATATGAAGCCATTCAAGATTAATGGTGATAGTTTCGCCAGACTAACGTCACAGAGAAACCCTTGTAGCGTCAAAACATAGTATATGCCCACGCTGGCCAAGACCCTCAAGTATTCATACTTATTATTTGACTGGACAGTCACCGTGCATTGTTAAAACGTTAACACGTTCTTCGAAACATTTAACAATTGACTCCTACCTTCTTTGGTGAACTTTGCCAAACTGGTCAATGCATGAATATAATGATTGATTGAAAGTCGTTATTACATGTATGTATACTAAGCAAAGTTTCCTAGGTATGTAAAAATGCTACCTAAAACCACAGAAAAGTTTCGCAAGGATGGTAGTCAAACTTATTTATAAAATAACTTATTTTCGATTGTGCGAAGCGTTATCAACTACATTAATTCAAAAGAATAAATAAAATTGGTTCATCTGTACATTTATCATGCTAATGAACATGCTAATATAGCTTATACTAATCACTGTCGACATCTGATGGTATATGTATAATGCATCCAATGCATAAATGTATGTATAGCTAGTTTGCGATAGAAAAAAATCGTGTTTTTTAAATATTTCTCTGTAATTACTACACCTACAAGTATGAAATTCGGTACGAATAAACGAAATATATCTACCTAATACACACTGAAATTTCAGCAAGATCAGAAATGAGTTAAAAAAGTTTTGTTCATAAGTTCTATTTAACATTTTTGTAGTTTTGTTTGAAAAATCAAGTTAGAAGACTTGATACTTGAAACAGCCAATTTACGGTCACGTGATACGCATAACGGTATATTTACGTATTTGCAACCTACTTAATTTAACACATGCGAGGACCGTCTGTGAATATGTGACGAAGTACATGTTATTGTTGTACATTGTTTACAAGCGACACACCTAAATAAACCGAATTACAGGGGCCTCCTAAGTCGTGTATTTATAACAGCAATTTCAATCCCGTCGATCATGGATTGTAACGGTTAAATAATTGATAGTAAATCATCAATGGAATACCAGATTACCTCCCTGCGTTAAACTGTAAATACGCATGTAATTTCAATACGTAATAAAGAATAAATATCTTTTAATTGGTGACTAAAAATTATGAAATTCAAAATGAGACTAGGTAGGAAGTTATTGTAGTTCTGTGTAATTTTTTACCAAAATCTAATAAATAGATTTTCAGAAATCTTTAAAAAACACGATTTTTTCTATCGCAAACTAGCTATACACTGTACTTATATCAAAGCATAAATTGGTTCGTGGAAAACACTTTCTAAGACCGTCTCCGCTTGCGTGATATTCTTCGAGCTAATACATTTGTATTATGTTTATCGAGTGAGGAATGCGTTACATAAGGTCTTAATTTATTTTATGCATATTGCAAGAATTTGTTACTTGTTGTGTTACTACAAATAGAACAATGAGAAAGTAACAAAGCGGCTGTAACATTAATGTGATTAAGTTGATGTGTATTAAAGGTAAATGTTATGTTCACGACTTGGGCGAGCATTATAAGAACGTTACATTTGTTGTGTTTGATAGCAAGAACATATCATATGTAAGATTGGGATGGATACAAATCTGTATTAATAACACAACAACTACAAAACTACCAATATTTATTAATAGTTGATCTAGGTACAGGCATAATACTCTTAATAACTGTTAAACCTAGCATACATGTATGTACATGTTAATTGTGAGGTAGTAATACCACTATCCAATATAATATTTGGGACACCTACATTCTTTTCGAAATACCTCTATTTCTGATCATCCAATGCGAGAGACAACTCATTCAGTACAGTTTGTTCTTCATATATAACCTTCTAACAAAGGGTTGGTGTAATTATGAAGGATATGATTGCTTACCTCGACCGATCTCATATTATTTCTTTCAGCATAATGTTCTTTGATAAGAGAATCTTGTTAAATGGTGAAAAACATGTAGTATAGCTTTTCATGTAATTCATAAATCATTCGTGGTGGGTGTTTTTAATGTTTTGATGGGAATTATTTTGATTGCTTTGATCAAATCAAAACCAAACTTGATATGTTTCACAATTACATTTTGTATTGTGATTTGATAAAATAACACATTTTTGCTTGTACCTCATATTGTGGAACATAAATGAAAAACAAATCCAAACATGCTGATAGAACATCTGCTTTTCATGCTTTTATAATCTGATAAATAATGACAATTTATATGATTTAAATTGCTTGTTTTGAACTAATTTTAGCTAGTACTTTTCAAACCTGAACAGTTAGTGATAAGGTTTCGTCTACAAATGTAGTAGTATTTGGAAAAAAGCAGTTGGAACATAATGTATTTCGATAATCGCATTTCCCCAAAGTCTCAAATCGAGAACAGTTATTCTTGATGCCATGTTTTTAGATTATCGACACATATTTTACATTTCGGTAGTACGACGCTACAGTGTATATACTGTAATAGACGTATTTGTATTCAGAGTTGTCTAACTGGTCCTAAGGACTCAACCAAGTGATGTATCAAATACATGTATAAAGCGAGTTCAACGCAGGTTGATGTCTGATACGTAATGGATCGAAACAGAGTATTGGGCCGTGAGTGCACTTTTAGTAGTAGGCATTATAAAAGTGAATTACCTGAGGACAATGTCCAGATGTCCAGAATTTACCTATACATTTACTTGATAAAAATTTGAAAATTGTTCGACAGGATACTGATTGATTCGGTGCTTTACCATAAATGAAAGTTTGACTGAATAATACGAGTATATGCACATTATCGGCATGTAAGAATCATAGGTGGCAGTATTAGTGTTTGGAAAAAGAAAAAAATCCGTCACTGAGCTAATACACTACATGGACAGTATATACATGTACTAGTATATCGATTGTCTATCTAACTCCATGTACACTATCAAGGTATAAAGCGTAGTATATGTCTATGTCCATAGATTGTGGAACATCGCATAGGTAACCAGTGCATAAATAAAATGACCTTGAGCGAAGTTAAATAACGAAAGTAACACTGTTTTGCTGTTTCGCAGTTATAAGATACATTTGAACGAGATTTTCGGTAAGAATGAATATCTTATAGTTTATTTGAATGACTTGTATAGCGATTTTTCTTCAGCGCCCGTTTTTTATGTTAAAACAACGAGATACAATGTTCCACAATCTTTGGCATATAGACATATAGTACGCTTTATACCTTGATAGTACATTAGCTCAGTACAGAATTTTTTTAATATTTTTTTTTATTTTTTTAATCGTTTGCGGACAAAACACTGATACTGCCACCTGTGTATATGAAAAGCACTGTCTGTATACCAGTAGAGTATCATCGAGACTGTACGTCTGTGCTCAATTCAGTTTGTATAAACTTTGTCGTTCTATATATCATATATAATATTGATTTCATTTACAGATTGTTGCGTCGTACAATGTATTACCATGTCATGCTTGAAACAAAAATTACTAGTACACATTTCTTCGTAAACCATTTGATAGACCAGATTTAATAAACGATGCAATATAATATTGCTATCCCGGCATTTTTTTAATAACAGTCGTGAAGAAATCTGATACAATTGACAGAAGCAATTTCATTTCAATATCTCGAATAATCCAACAAGAACGCATGTACTGGAGAAAATACGATTTATATATGATGGAAACGTGCGAGCGTTTCATATATTGTAAACATAATTTGCAATACGCTTGTAGAACAAACGTAAATAGGGGGTATCGAGAATTAACCAGACTTTGTCGATTACTACAGCTTGAAGCAAAACTATATAATAAAAAAACCAGGATAGAAACAGTATGCAATGTCGCTCTGGTACATGTATTTCCTGATAACGCCTTCTAATTCGCACAAATACAAACAATGACATAATACATACAAATACACAGTAGCGGAGTGCGGATCGGGGCCAGATATAATGACATCGTGCCACGTCCTTTGAAAAATGTTAATGTTTACTACGTCAACTCTTTTACCGTACATAGAAATACGTGATTTCGACGCATAACATATATCTTGAAACCAATTGTAAATGACATAACCATCATGTCGTCCTACCAAATGCTACGTTATCCAGTTCAATATCGTCTGTGCAGTTTCTCACTTCATTCATGACAGATTACATGATTCTCAGCCAGTAGTTCGCAGCTACCACCGATTAGATGAACGTTGAACCCGCCAAGTCATTTAGCTTCTTTTATTGTCTCACCACCCTTTTGAAACTTCTGAGTATACCAACATACATGATTGATATAATAACGTCGAAGTGGCGCTCGTTTATCAAGATCGTATGCTCAAAAGGATGAAAATTTAAGGATAATTCTGATGAACTTTATATGTGTGTGCGTTAAAGGTATAAAAGTTGTCAAATACAGGGAAAACTTGCTTCAATTAGTGTGAAAATGTGTCGTTGTTTAATCCCAAATCAATTGATATTCTAAGTAACAAAATCAACGACCCGAATTAGTAAGCAATATAATATGGAAGCTTTACATGTTTTACAAGAATTAAAACGTAAACGTAGTTGTCTTAGCAAAAGGGCAAATGTAAAAGAAACACAATTCGTCTTTAATTTCCCAAATTAAACTTAATTCCTATTCAAAAGCAACGCAAACACAGATACAAACATGAGCAAATGCGGATTTCTAAGCATTTTTACACTTTTTCTAGTTTTCAGTTTCAAACCTGTTTTGAATATAAATGCTTATAAAAGTGATATTTGTTTTACGAATACTCAATGAATGCGAATCTCCCAGGAAACATGTTGTCAATAAAGCTTCACGCTTTTTTAATCCAATCAACATTTTTAGAATGATCTCATCAATGCTGCATTGCATCGGTATTAATAACAAATAGGCGAACATATTCTATATCAGCGCGTCGAATTATTCGTAAATAACAGAATTAAGAAGTGTGTTTGATCTAGATACATGTACTAGAAGTGTCAGATAACGTCCGATGATTTGTTGATATAGACATACAAGTCAAAAATTGAGTAACATACTTATCATACTATACTGAGCAAAACAGCCAACCGAACGCTTTTTAAATTTATATTTCAGTATCATGTAAGTGTACAAACCTAATATTTTGCATAGTTATTTCAATATAGATTGTGCACCTGATGCAGCTTATCACATAAAAATAAATGCCCAACTCACTCATCCATAACGAAAAAGCTTCAAATCACATTTTTGCACGTTGTGGTCGATTGCTCTCGAATTGCACGAGTATTGTGTGCAAGTTGTGTAGCTTGGGTGTTTGTTAGTCGGAAAAACAGAATATTGTATCAAAAACATGGCGCATTTATCAAAGGTAGGCCGCGCAAGAGCGGCCATTACGTTCCCTGGATGGTATCAATCAGGCAGATCAGTTTTACACAGATTTAAATTATCACAAACATAAGTTCCTTTTATTTCACGTGTGTGTGAATACCAATGCACATAAAAATACCTAAAACAGTATATTGGGAATCACATGAGCAAAGGAAAATAGTAAATTAAAGTAGGATAACTCTTGCATAATTTTACTTCTTTTTAAGTTCATTTATTACATTTTCCCATACAATTGTATTGCCATGCATAAGTGAAACACGTTGATTTTTAAAAAATGATACATATTAGTCCTGAGGATTTTTTGCATGTGTTTGAAAAAACGTGTTTTTTCTCCATTCAGTATATAGGACACTTTTGAAGTACGTTTATCAGGTGTTCGTCAAATTTTTAATGCAGCTATATGTCCGCTTTGGTAGTAAAGATTGTTTTAAGTGTATGTTCTGATAACGGAAACAAAAATAAATATCAAAATACTTAGAATCAAACCAAAATTAAGTCAATAAGTATGCTAATTTATCCACACAAAAGATATTCTACCAAATAACCTCCCCTTGACCATTGAAAATTAAAATCATAATTTTGAAAAATTAAAACATCAATGTTTTGTGAACAAATCGCATTATATCGAGTTTGACTATTTATTTTATTGATTTGGCGATTAGTCTTTAATGTGTATTGAATAAACCTAAAATCTTTCATTATTTAACGCTTATTCGTGAATTTCAAGTTTATATTTTTGGTTCTGTTATTTCATGGTTCGGTGAACTTCCGGTTCGCATTTTTGACAATAAAAATACTTAAAACGCACCTCAAGATCGTAAATAACAAGTACACAAATTTTCGTGCAAAAATATTAATAAATAAAAAAGTTATACGGTAAAAACCGCTGCTCATTCATAAAATATGCTTATTGTACATTTTGTGAATTTCATCTTGATGGGTGATGTCATTGACGATGATGCAAATTAAATATTTTGACGAAATGTTACCGTCAGCCTTCTAATGTTTGGATTATAATTCAGGCCAAGTTTCAAAACATTCCTATGGATAGTTCTATAAATATTCATAAAAAAACATAAGCGTTCGGTTATAGCTGTTTTGCTTAGTATACATTTACTTCGGTACAACACAAATATCACCGAACATCACTACAATGTACACGACCGATGATATCTTCTCTCGCATGTTTGGGTTATCGACCTTTTATGTATGCATGTATGTCTAAGAGTTTTCATAATATGATTGTATCAGATTAATGTAGTTGGCACATATAATATATATTGTATTTTCAATAAAGTATCAAATAAAAACATGCTTTACACACAATTGACCAAAGATAATTGGATATTCAATAAGCATTATCCCCAAGTAGTGAACTTATGCATACAAAGCTGAAAAATATAATGTATATTGAAGTATAGATGCTTATCATTCTCTCAGACAAATTAATATAGGAAAAAAACGACCGATGATTGACTGTATGTTGTTAAAATGTGTCTGAACGATAAAATGAACAAGAGTTATCTAAACATCTGTAGGAACGTATTGTTATATATCATCTAAATATACCTACGGAACAGAAACAATACATTAGTCATTTGTCTGGCGTCTGATGTAATATATAGTTTCGGAATATAAGCATTATCATGCATGTGAGTATTGCTTGAGATATAAACATGTCAGACCTTAAGCATTTACAACATTTTAAACATTCGATGGTAAAGCTTTTATCTCAAACCCTAAGGGATATATATTTATAAGACCAAGAGTCATAAATATGCAAACAAACTTTGACAAATTTCTTTTAGAGACATGCATACTTAGAAAGAAAGAAGCAATGTATTTACCATAATTTGTACATAACCAATGGTTTTCATATTGTATAATACATTGCATTTGTATTCATTGAAGTAAGCCAACATAATTGGGCGTTTTGTATGACATACACAATATTATGAAAGGGTCAAGTTGGTTTAAATATATATTTTGTCTAGCTTTTCTAAGCCGTGTTCTTTTAAAAAGATAAATATATTTTGCAAAGTTCCGTTACTACGCAATGTCGGTTTATTTAATACTTCTACAAAACTAAAAGCGTGTAGCCATACACGAAGCCATTCAAGATTAATGATAAACTATTTTGCAGACGAACGTCATATAGAAACCTGTCAAGCGTCGACGTACAGTAATACATGTACCTACACAACCGCACTGATGTGCAGCCATTATAATGTGCGACAAAACTAAAATCAGCAGTGAAATTGAGTTTAAATGTCAACGTGCTTGGTGATGTTTTAGCTGACTAATGGCCGGAGAAATTTGACATCGTCGTCATGCCCGTCGTTTTCATCGTGTCATAGCATGCAATTATTTTGGACCATTTTGTAAAGATATAACTTTTTGGAAATCTTAAACGTCCAACTATACAATTCTACCAAAATGTAAAGATTTGAAAATTTGACAGCAGAGCTCATATATCGATTTTTAAATATGACGTTGTGTCTAAGCATGTAAGATGCTGTTTTTAAGGGAACTTTGGGGCTAATCTTAATATCTGTGTTTCAAAGTTCCTCCATGCCGATAATCTATAAGCATTTGGTTGATGTTTATCAAAATATCAAATAGTATGGCTAACGAGACAGTGCTCCCCTAATTTAGTTTTCGACGGACAACATTCGTGAATATGGCATCAATTGGGTAAGCACTATTGGAAATATGGTGATACATGATCAAGGCCAGATTTCGTTCTTGGATTGATATTCGGGACAAGTTTGCAAATGGTTTAGGTAGACATTCACTAAAATTCCAACCGAGTCTTACAATATTTCGGTAGTCTCTTAATGTTAAAGATCGCTTGTTTGCATGTACAGGACATATCGATTGCAGTCTGTGTTTTTGGAAAGTTAGTGATTGTAATGCAGACCACTCCAATGCACAATCTCAGCGGAATATTCCGTAACCTTCATTGATGGAACTCTTTATACAAACAAAGCAAAAGTAAACCTATATATAAGGCCACTTTAGCATCATTAACATGATTGCCTTACTTTATAGGTAAAAAAGACCAATATATACTCGTAAATGGGTTTCTTTATCAATCTGAGGATGAATAATTTTAAGATGACAATCAAAATCTTTTACTGTCCTACGAGAAACATCAAGTCATGTTACAAATTAAAAATGTACGATGTAAGACCAATTTAATTCCCGTAATTTGTATTCCGTTTCAATGATTGTATCAAAACTACTATCATTCATGGCCCCTGGGTAATAAATATTTATAACTCTATAATTGGGAATTGCTAGTTTTTTATGCATCTGATTCAAGGAGACTAAGTATTTAAACTCCAAGTCAACATATTGTACAATTTGACGTTGATTTGGTTTCCATTGATACATTAACCACAAGCTCTTCCTCAGTTAAGACAATTTATGTTAGACACATCGTGTTAAATGAAAGCCAAGAGAACCATATTTCACATGTAAAGATTTAGTTAAATTAGTGGTTCCATGTCCGTTTCATATTGAATAAAAATATCCCTGTGGTAGTTTCATTTTTGAATGATTGTCATTAAAATACAATTTATTATGTCAGGTTTTCATTAGACTTCATATCTAACGTAATTTAAAAAAGTTCATCATTGAAATATTGCATAGATTATTACGTCTGACCTTTCAAATGCAATTATAAAGGAAGGTGTACTGATTTATTTATTTTCGGATAAGATTTATTTTAATCAATTTTTCAAGAACGAAAATAAACCATAGCTTAACCAAGTCTGGTCAAACTGATATGTTTTCTGCAAAAATATGACCATATAGATTTTGAAATTTGACAAAAAATTGCATGCGGATGTCATGAATTTAAAAGATGTTATTATAGTTTTTTTAGATCATTATGTTGAACAGCAATCGTCCAATGCTTTAATGTAACAGGCCTATAGCAATTTGAAATAATACTACATTTCTTATAAGTGTGTGTACATTTTGTAAATGTTTTAACATCAATCTATATTATTGTAATACGACGAAAAAGGTAACGAAAGTTATTGGACGCACGATTTCAAAAACTCAGTGATTGAAACCATCACTGAACTAGTCGTTAACCAAAACATGCGATTGATAATATAGCCAGTCTGGTAGTAATGTACGATGGCATTTTTGTTGAATCGAGGTAAATATAGTGAAATTATTCTGTCACTCAAATATTGGCATTTACGTCCATATCAACAAATCATCGGACACAATTCGATATTTCTCCTCTTTAGCTCAAACATACTTCTCATTGGTGTTTTGTCCAAATTAATTGACGTGATGTTGTACGCTATATTGGACACGTTGTTATCAATGCCAATTCACTGTAGTTGGGGTAAGCTTATTCTAAAGCATAACCTGATAAAACAACTTCATTGATGAGCAGATATACTGACAACATGTTGCTTGAGAGGTTCGCATTAGTATTGCATTCGTTATATCTAGTTATAGTTGTATCTTTTGTGCTGAGAATTCCATATATTCTTCGTGTGGAATTAGCTTTTGTATTGCTCATAAAGTCGGATCTGTATATTTTTTTAACATTGGAAAAACGCTTTAAGTTTCGGGGAATTAAAGACGAAGATTAATGGAACATTTCCACACCTTGAAATTGGAATAATTCTTCCCACATTTGATAAATTGTATTCCCATTAACACTCGCATAAATTTCAGTGATAGTTGTTCCATGCCAAATTGTCGTGTAATTTCAATCGGTTTGAGCACATGATTTTGATAAAGGAGCAACACTAAGACTTCAATATGTCTGTCAGCATGTAATTAATTTGATTTTTATTCATGGTTTGATCTTATTTAGTCGTACTGATTAGTGAACTGATTAGAACAATACAGATTGTATTTGGAGTAAATAGGACATACGAAAACAAATATTGGTCATTTGTTACAAGATAAGCATTGATTTATTAATAGTTTATCGCAGAAGTAAACACAAAAATGTTAAAAATCACAATGCGCAAGACATACACTCGGTATGAAAAGCAACGTCCACTTCCCCTTTTATACAAATAATTACGTGATAAATCACAAGTTTATGTTGTCAAACTAATTCGCACGAAATAACTTATTCATATCAATTGAACTCGGTATGTTTTGGGAGTAACCTTTGATATGTTTTGACAAATACCTTCACGTAAGTTGCTTGTTAACATTACACACAACAATTATGGATGGTTTCTGTAAAACTGTAACAAAATTGTATTGTATGTCAGGTGGTTTATAACAAGGAAACAGTAATAAAATAATAATAAGACAACTTTTGTAGAATAGTAAAACTGTAATGAAATCATCAAGCTTGTTGATCATATACTATTTCACTTTAATTAACAACACAACGTTTCTAGAAGGGAATAGTACAATATGCCAATCAGGCGCGGAAGCGCTTTTGTTTTTCACACTACTTCTTATGTTAACTTTATTAAGTCGTCTGGCAAACATTATGTCAAATGGCATTTTATCACCGTATGCTGTTGCTAGGAAACAAGGCTGTTCTTGTATAATTGTCATTGTAATAATAGGATGTTAGTTATTGTGTCAAAGTTTGTTACAAGGAACGTTATGTCATGTCAACCGTTTGGCATCGTTATTTCTTATACTTGACGAATCAATTTAGCACCTTATATGCACACTTGACAATAATGTGTTCTTGGGATTGTGATATAAAAGACAACATCGGCGATGACGTACAAGGACACTGTGCTTACTATTTTGCAAGAGACATTTTTATTAGCTCCAGTGATCAAACAGTTGTATTATTATGATAATTCATGAATGACATAGCCACGAACAGAAAACAAGCTAGAACTGCTGTTTATATGATGTATTCTTCTTTTAGTTCGTTAATTTTGTATCATAAAAATAGAGCATTTGAAGCGTCTCATATTTTCGTCCGGTTGACTGACGTCATTTCACGATATGATTCCGTTATTTGAACCAGGCGTGATTAGCCATTTTACCGTTTAAAAATTTAATTTGACTTCAATATCGCATTTAAAAATACAATATGCATGTCAATTGAATAAAGATTGAATGAATCAACTGCTTCCCGTACATAACTCGAATCAAACGTACACAGTTGCTGTTTGTGAGGATTTAATAATGCAATATAGGTTTTTTTATATCAAACTGCTTTAAGATGTCGATGTTGTCGACACGTCTCTGGCTCCGTAAATCATTTGCCGGTATTTTTTTTTTGTTAATCGGTTTTTATATTCAAGACACTTTAATTCGGTATTGGCATCAATTCATTAGGATTTATTGACACATAACACTTTACACAATGGACAGTAATTGTACATCTGACACTGTGAACTGTCACACAATTTACCAGAAATAGTTGCCATGTGAATTCCATCAATTTTTAAGGCTATCACATTTATATCCGTTGCCAAGTTGCTTGCGGTAATACTTCCCATGTTCTATATAGTTTCATTGAAACAAAACCTAGTGCTAAATACGTTTTATATCAATGAAGTCATGGAATGTGTCTTCAACTACCGCCACTTGTTATTTTACCCTTGGAATAATAAGATTTATGTTGAGTGTCAGAGAAAACATGTGTTGAAACGAAATGTTCCTCAGTGACTACTATTTTATTTATGGCAACAGAAAATTGTTATGTCAACTATGGCCTTGTGCCTATTGCTAAAGTAATTGTACACTAGGTGCTTAGTAAAAAGAGGCATTTTCATGTCAATTGCTCCATTACATTTACAACTTGATGACTTTTGAAATATGTCTTAAGTCCCCCCCATAAATGTCTGCAGAACTTACTTGAATGTTATTTATGTGTCACTCATTGATTCGGAATAGTGACATAGTGAGCTTCCGTGATCACTCTTCGTCATACGTCCGTCCGTCGTTCATCGTTCGGTCAACAATTTGATTTAATCTTCACGAAACTAAATCAGAATATTACATGCAATAACAGCTTTGCCAAGGTCGACATCGGGTCATGTGGGGTCAAAACGAAGTCACTAGTTCAAATAATAGAAACCCCTTGCGTAAATAAAGGAGGCAAATGTTTTTATCCAACACTAATGTACCTTTGTCAGGATGATTTTCTCCGTGAAATATAGGCCAAGTTTATACATGTAACTGGGTAATGTGGGTCAAAATCTCGGTCACTTGATCACCTTTTAGAAGTACATTTGGTTCACTCTAGAGATCATAGTTTTGATCCAATCAGCATGACACTTGGCCAGAATGTTACTGTCAATACAATCCAGGCCAAGTTCGAAACGAGGTAATGTCAGGTCAAGAACGAGGTCAATATGTCAATTCTTATGACAAACTTTGTCCTCAACATAGAAATCATTGTTCTGATCTAATATAAATGAAATTATGAATTGATAGTTCTCATACATGTATCAACATTTCTAGCATGCTGAGCTTAATGTAAGCAGATTTAGGTACACGGCAAACAATCAAATAATACGTATAGTGCTATAATCAAACACTATTTCTGATATTTCTAACTTTATTAACACTTTGTTTTTCTATTATAAATGCATAAATATGATCTCATTGATACTTAAATGAATGCAAATCAAATTAGTTACATTCGGAGTGACACATTGCCGACTAGGAGTTACTCTTTTATCTAGATCATGTGCACAAAGGGATCAAAAATACAAGACATTATGTTGAAGCGACTATAAATGATCTTTATATTTGAGTGTTAATGGGAATACTATTCATCAAATGCGAGGAGAAATCGTTACACTTGGTGTAATATATGACATTCATGTTCGTCATTTATTCCCCAAATGAAACTGAAATCGTTATTTCAAGAAACAAAAAATGCCGATCCGAATACGTATGCGATACCGTGTAAAAATAGAAGTGTTTTACAAGAATTAAGCGTAGTGTTCTAAGCAGAAAGGGCGAGGCAGAAGAGAACAAAACACAAGATCATTGCAAAGCTCGTCAAAAACACATTATCAGTAGATCCGCTCATTATTAAAACTGTTTATGAGACCAAAGACCTTAGTTAAATAGTTTATGACACGTTTTGTAGTTTGTATCCAATCAGCATTCTTTAGAATAATATAAAGCCTAGTAAAATGTATTGGCATTGAAAACAAATAGCAATATGGAATGATACTCTTTATGATTTTGTGAAATAATTCGGACAAAGTATGCTTGATCTTAAGGCGTGTCTGTCCGATTATTTGTTAATATAGACATTAATATCAATAATTGTGTGATAAACTAATTTTACTATATTTACCTCGATACAACATTATCACAAGACTGAGGATATTATCAATGATATGTTTGGGTTATGGACTTTATTGTTTTCTACACAAGATATTGTATCTAGATGGTATATATATTTTAAGTTCGAATATGTGTTTTGCCGGGTAAATAACAACTACGTCATTAAATGTTGTTTAAACATTCTTCACGATGCCCACACTCTTAGGTCAAATCATGACCGATCATCACCAGTATTTCATGAAAATAAGATACTTTATGTAAAGCCTACAAATTTCTGCTTAGAACGGTACATGTTTCAAAAAATAGACACAGAAATACAATATGAAGTTGTTTCATAAATCCTAGAGAGCCAACAATTTATAATAGTTTGCTTGGTTGTGTAGTCAAAATGATGTTCCAGGTCACAAGATATGGCCACTCTACACTTCGAATATCCCAACCTATTTAACGGCCGTTTTGTGTAACAGTTAGCACTATTGGTTATCTCTGGTATGACAGTTATTTACCGTCATTATTTCTGTGTGTATTCTTGGTGGTATAAACACATCACCCTACAAGTATTCAAACATTCGACGGTAAAGCTTTTATCTCAAACTCCACAGAATGCATGTTTATAAACAAAATTACTACAGGAAAAAATATTTACCTATTACATTATATCTGTCTTACTAAAACGTTATGCCACATATTGTCTGCAATGCAAGCTTAGAAGAATAGAATAAATGGTCTAAACCTTTTGTATATAACATTGGATTAAACGATTCCACGGTAACGTAACTAAAAGCATGAAGCCACACACGAAGCCATGCAGACGAACGTCATATAGAAATCAGCCATTCGTCAACGTAAAGGAAATGCCTACACAATCGCACTGGTTTACAGTCATTATAATGTGCGACTGTACTGAAATCGGCAGTGAAATTGAGTCGAAATGTAAATGTGCGTGGTGACGTTTTGAAATGTAGCTGACTATTGGCACAGAGAAACCTGACACGTGTCTACGTACAATAAATGCACTGAAATCATCAATGGAATGGAGTGTAAAAACGTTGCGCTGTGAAAATGTGTGTGATGAGGTTCAGAAAGTTCAGATCACGTAAATGTTCATTCAGAGCTACATTGTTACATCTTCGTTCGTACATTTTAGTATGCCCTTTGCGTTAATTTGTATATCAACTAAAACTCAAGAAACAATTCAACCTCCTGGTCCAGACGATTTACAGAACTCGTCTTTGGTATGACACTGTCAGAGCACCATACTCTCTTATTAATTTATGATTGTATCCTATCCGCACGCTTTACCGCTAAACTCAATACAACAATATGTATGCAAGTCATAAATAGAATTCTACAGTTCCAATAACTGCACGTCTAACAAAGATGCACATCTTAATCGAACCACCAGTAATGCTGCAATCATAATTGGTATAATGACCTCAAACAAACGCTCATGTACTATTAAACACTGCTATTAGTAGTACAACAGAATGCTTATGGAATAATCAATTTGTCTAGAATAATATAATTATCGTTTTCTTATAATATATTGACCTCATCTATTTATCTACCGATATCAATGAACAGATTAAATAGAGTAACTAGGAATTATTTTTTGAGGGAAAACATAAGTTAAGGTTGTTGCATGATTTGTTAGTTTTCGTGTTATTATTTTAATAATATAAGAAAGTATAACTTAGACACATTACTTTTATATTTAAATGTGAATAACGGTCTCCGAATGTATTGAATGACCCTCGTATTATTAACAAAACAGCCGAACATATTCTATATCATCACGTTAAATAATTTTGAAAAACAGAATTGAAAAGTATGTTTGATTTCGGGACTAAAAGTGTCCGATTGTGTCAGATGATTTGTTCATGTAGATCTAATTACAATTAATTGAGTGACTGACTATTTATACAATATTTACTTTAGTAAAACACCAGCATCGCCTCACACTATATCACAACGAGTCAGTCGATATTATCCCTCGCATGTTTGGGTTCGCGACTCGTCAAATGAAGGTATCAATGAACGACGTTTGCGAACAGCCGCCCACAGACTGTCCTATATTCTTCCGACGGGTTTTCGTCGTACTTTGAGTACGTTACATGTGTAGGACACCGAATCATTTTCTATAAAACGTTATCAGTTTCCGCAAATTTATTATATAACATCTATCATAAACTAAATAGATATTAAAAAAGTGACACGTTTTATTTGCACACTTATATATCTCTTGAAATGACATAAACATGACGCGGTTCATAGCATATAACACATGTACATTTGTGATATTTTCGATACCTTTTGAATTTCCAATATTTTGTAAGTTGAAGCTCTTTTAAAACCTTACATACGTAGATTATTTGTACAATGATGTCCATAATCGTACGGTCAGAATCTATAGTATTGACACAGAACTGTGCACATACAGCCACACATGAAGCCATTCAAGATGAATGGTGATCATTTCGACAGACTAACGTCACAGAGAAACCCATCCAGTGTCAAAACATATTCTGTGCCCACGTTGGTCAAGACACTCAAGTATTCATAATTATTATATGCATTATTATAAGGACGAGACCTCGCAGTGCATTGTTAAAAACACGTGCTTTGACACATTAAACAAATTATTGACACCTACCTTCTTCGGTGAACTTTCCAACACTGGTCAATTAACGTATACTGTTTACTGGCTACCGTTTTCTGACCTGAAAATATATATTT
Source organism: Spisula subtruncata (assembly GCA_963678985.1). Lineage (NCBI taxonomy): Eukaryota > Metazoa > Mollusca > Bivalvia > Venerida > Mactridae > Spisula > Spisula subtruncata. The sequence continues at coordinate 13,942,753 of OY787666.1, read as the reverse complement.
TTAAAAAATTTAATTGAAAATTGTTATTATATGTATGCATACTAACCATTGTTTTCCCAGGTTCAAATGCTACCTAAAACCACCGAAAATCAAAACTTTTTCAAGGATGATAATCCAACTCAATTACTTATTTTATTAAAAGAATAAATTAAAAGTTGGTACATGTATATACGTATATGTTGCTACATACTAATATAACTTAATCTGATGGTACATGTACTATAATGAATCCAAATTGGAAGAAGCTTATTGCTCATTTAGAAAAATGAATAAATCACAGACAATTGAATTAACATGTATGATGAACGATAGCCAACGTGGGATTTACCCTCCATATCGTTATATATATACGTATAGTTAAGCTGATCGTTGTGGTGTTGTGCATCAATGTTCGTACAATGTACTTATACCAAAGCATAGATTCGCGGAAACACATTTTCTAAGACCGTCCCCGCTCGCATGCTATCATTCCTGCTAGTACATTTGTATGTTGTTTATCGAGCGAGGAATGCGTTACATAAGGTCTTAATTTTATTTATGTATAGTGTAAGAATTTGTAACTTGTTGTGTTACTACAAATAGAACAATGAGAAAAAAACAAAGCGGCTGTAAAATTAATGTTATGATGTCGATGTGTATTAAACATTGTTATAATGTTCATGACTTGGGCTAGCATTATTAGAGTGTTACATGTGTTATGTTTGATAACAAGAACATGTAATACGTTAGTAACACAATGACGTATGCAAACATGTATTAATAATACATGTAAAACTACAAAACTATCAATATTTATTAATAGCTGATCTAGGTACAAGCATAACACTCTTAATAACAATGCTACTGTTAAAAATAACATGTGTAAAGGTTAATTGTGAGCTAGTTTTCGTAATACGCGTATGCAATATTATCTTTGGGACACCTACATTCTTTTCAAAATACCTCTATTTCTGATCATCCAGTTAATGTATGTAATTTATAAATCATTCGTGGTGAAGTTTTTAATGTTATAATGAGAATTATTTGTTATTGCTTTTTATCAAATCACTTGATACGTTTTCACAATTACATTTCGTATTGTGATTTGATAAAATAGCATATTTTGCAATGTTACTCATAATGTGAAACAGAAATAAAATACTTTCAAACATGCTAATAGAACATCTATTTTTCATGCTTTTATAATCTGATAAATAATGATAATTTATACGCTTTAAATTGCTTGTTTTGAACTAATTTTAGCTAGTATCTTTTAGTGATAAGGTTGCGTCTAGTAGTATCTGGAAAAAAAGCAATTGGAACATAATGTATTTCGATAATCGCATTTCCCCAAAGTCTCAAATCAAGAACATTTATTATTGATGCCATGTCTTAAGATTATCGACACTTATTTTACATTTCGGCAATACGATGTTATATATTCATGAAAATCTTTTTATTCAGCGCAGTCTAACAGGTCCTAAGGAATCAATCAACTGATATCAACTATAGTGGCAGTTCAATGCACGTTGGTGTCTGATACGGTATGGATGAGTGTTGCGTCGTATTACTTTACGATGCTTGAATCCAAACTTTATAGTACACATTCATTCGAAAAAAACATTTGATAGATCAGATTTAATAAACGATCCAATATCCCGACAGTTTTTTAATAACGTTCGAGAAGAAATCTCATAATATTGACAGAACCAATTTCATTACAATATTTCTAATACATATAACCAAAAAAGAACGCATGTTGTGGAGAAAATGTATTCTATTTATATATGTTGCAAAAGTGCGAGCACGTTATATATTGTAAACATAATTTGCAATACGCTTGTAGAACACATTTTACGAGGGATTATGGAGAATTTACAGGACTTTGTCGATTAATAAAACTACTGCTTGAAACAAAACATACAAAACAGCATAGCAACAGTATGCAATATCTTTTTGATATTTCCTGATAACGCTATGTGATTCGCACAAATACTAACAATGACACAATACATACAAATGCACCATAGTGGAGTGCAGAGCGGGACCAGGTATAATGACATCGTGCGACATCCTTTGCCGATTGAATCAATGTGCAACCCACAACGCCATGTTGCTTCTAATATTATTTCTTCACTTTTGTTAAATTTCTGATTATACCCACATATATGAGTGACATATTGACGTCTAAGTGGCGCTCATTTATCAAGATCGAATGATCAAAAAGGATAAAAAATCAAGATAACTCAGATGAAGATAGTATCAATGAATTTAACATGTGTTATAAAATTTATATAAAAGGGAATAAAAGTTATCAAATACAGAGAGAACTTTTTCCAATAAGTGTGAAAATGCGTCATTACTGTTCGTTGTTGAATCCCCAAATACAACTGGTATTTCAAGCAACAAAGACAATGATCTGAATAAATACGAGTTTGTTTGACATGTTCTACAGGGTGTCCCAAAAAAACGGGGACCTACCTTAAACCCTTATTACTCATTCATATTTTGAAGAATAAAGCTGATATTTTGTGAAAGTGTATGTAAGTGATCCCCACTTCTAAAAAGGGTACTTGTTTAAATACGGGGCTTTAAAACAGGATGTGACGTCATCATTTTCACTATGGCAACAATTCACATTATTATTGCTTAATCACATGAAAATGGACATTATAAGGAAATAGCATTTGTGTCAGAGCATTTATTGTTAGAAAACAACATTTAAAGTCAATGGGGTGATCAAAATATTGTAAATAGATAACAAATATGACAAGAAATAGCAAAACAGAGGAAAACAGAGGAAAACATGACGAGTTGATTGACCAAAGGGGAAGTGGAAAACCTTCCTGAATAACACCAACAATCATTCAATGATTAAAAACATAAATATTGTCAAGGACTATTACCAAAAAAGCTTAGACTAAAGAAAGGGGCAAAAAGTAATGTTTTATCCAATCGAACAGTTCATAGATATATTTTGGAGTAATTGTGAATGTCAGAAATTATAAAATAGCACCATTTGCTAGCAGAAAACTCTTCTTGCAATAAATCAGCAGCAAAATCAGGATATGTTTGCTAAATAGTACTTACACCTTCCTCATATCACAGGCCATATGCCCTTAAAGTACTCAAACTTGATGCCAAAAGTGAACTTGATTGCTATACATAATGAACTAATGTATCACGAGCCATAAACAATGATTTGGAGCACATGAGGAGATGTTTGAGGTCAGCATAGAAATATATCTCATTGAATTCTTTAATACCTGCTTCCGTTAATGGTATTTTACTGAAACATGCGATTGTAAACATGGGAGGTAACTCTAACTATTGAACTGAATAATCACGACAGTGATGCTAGTATTTTGAACAGTGTTCTTTCCTTTTTGTTTTGACATATTAATAGTGTGATATCTATAATTGAGAAAAAAGTTACAAGTGTTTATCCTAGGTCCCCGTTTTTTTGGGACACCCTGTACATGAATTAAAACGTAGTTTTCTTAGCAGAAGGGAAAATGTAGCAGAGACAAAATTAAACATTAAGCTTCGTATAAATTCCCCAAATGATGCCTCATTTAAAAGTTACAAAAGACAGATACAAACATATAATGTTCTACAATGATCCATTGCGTGTTCCTAAGCATATATACACTTTTCTAGTGTTCGTTTTTAACTCTATTCTGAATACAAATGCGCATATGAAATTGATCTTTGTATCTTATTACAAACAGAGTCTGGTAGATGATATAAACCTGAACGCATATCTTTTCAAGAAAGAAAATGCCATTTTTGTCAAACTTTAACGAATTCCATTTTATATTAGATTGTCCGATATAAGATAAACTGTGTATAACTGAGTGATATACTTATTATACAATTAATATTTACTTAGGTAAAATACGAATCTTACCGTACACCACTGATTATATCTTCTCTCGCATGCTCATTTATTACCACCTTTTGTGAATGGATGTCTGTCTAAGATTGTATTTATATCTGGATTGTACGAGGTTAATGTAGTTCGCATACAGTCTTGTTAGAAAAAAGTTAACAAATAGTATATATTTTGAATAAATCAGCAAATAAAAACATGCTTTACACACAATTGACATAAAAACATTGAATATGTAATAATCGCTATCCTTAATAAGAGTTTTTTTGGCTATATGACTTAGATAAAAATAATGTATATTGAAGTGTAGATGCTTATCATTCTTTCAGACAGATTAATATAGGAAAAACGACCTATGATTGACTGTATGTTGTTAAAATGTGTCTGAAAGATAAAATGAACAAGACTTATGTAGGAAATTATCTGTAGAAATGTATTGTTATATATCATCTAAATATATCAACGGAATATAAACAGGACATTAGTCATTTGTCTGTTAACTGTTGTCTTCTTTAATGTGTAGGTTCGGAAGAGAAGCCTTTTCATTTATGTGTGTATTGCCTGAGGTATAAACATGTCAGGCCTAACCATTTACAATACGTTAAACATTCGATGGTAAAGCTTTTATCTCAAACCCTAAGGGACATCTATTTATAAGATCAAGTGTCACAAATATGCAAACACACTTTCAGAAATTTCTTTTGGAGACATGCATACTTACATTTGCAATGCTATGTATTTACCATGATTTGTATATTACTAATGTTTTCATCTTGTATAATACATTGTATTTGTATTCATTGAAGTAAGGTATAAATAAATATTTTGTGTAGCTTTTCTCAGCCGTGTTTCTTTTGAAAAGATTTATTAAGTTCCGTTACTGCGCAATGTCAGTATTTTTAATACTTCTACAGAACTAAAGACATGTAGCCATACACGAAGCCATTTAAGATTAATGATAAACTCTTTCGCAAATGAACGTCATATAGAAACCTGTCATGCGTCGACGTACAGTAAAAACCTACAAACTCGCACTGATTTGCAACCGTTATAATGTGCGATAGAACTGAACAGTAATCAGCAGTGAAATTTAAGTGAGTTTAAATTTCAATGTACGTGGTGACATTTTAACTGACTAATGACACGAAGATACCTGACATCATTGGCATGCCAGTCGTTTTCATTGTGTCATAGCATGTCACTAACTTTGACCATTTTGTAAAAGTATAACTTTTTGGAAATTTTAAACATCACACTACACAATTTATCAAAATGTAAAGAATTGAAAATTTGACATCAGGTTTGAAAACCCACAGCAGAGCTCATATATCGATATTTTTAAATATGACGTTCTGTTTAAACATGCTACAATGTATATGCAATGCATAAGGTATTGAACTTTGGGGGCAAACATGTCATGAATGGCATAAGAAAGTGTTTCATAAAAAATGTTTGGCATAGATCGTTTGTATATATAACGTACACGCAGTCAACAACTTGGTCTAGACGATTAACCTGCTGATATAATACAAGCTTAAATAAGGAGAATGCGAGTTTCTCCTTCGATATTATACATATAGAAATTCAAGGACATTGATATTTGCTTATAAAATCGTCTTTAACATGACGCTGTCAGAGGACCTAACCCTCGTATAATTACCTTGTATATCATTTTATTCTAACCGTGTGATTCTAACCAGATGATTCATTTTAATATGGCAATCAATTTGTTTTACTGTTCTACAAGAAACATCTTACCATGTTTCAAATGTACGATATATGACCAATTAAAATCCCGCAATCTGTATTCCGTTTCGATGCAAGATTGAACTAAAACTACGGCTCCTTGGTAATAAATATTTATAACTCTAGAGCTGATACATTAACCATAATCTATTCTTCAGAAAAGACAATTGATGTTAGATACATCGTGTCAACTGAAAACCAAGACAACCATTTTTGACATGTTCAGATCTAGTTTTATCATTGATTGCGTTTATCGTTCATATTGAATAGAAAAACCGACTGGTAGTTTCCTTTTTGGATGCTTGTCATTAACATACTACAAATTATGGCAGGTTATCATTAGACTTCATATCTAACGTGATTAAAACAGTAAGTCATTGCATTTCTGTATAGATGATTACTTCTGATCTTTCAAATGCAATTATAAAGGAAGGTGTACTGATTTATTTTGTTTTGGGATTAGAACTGTTTTAATCAATGTTTCCATAACGTTGAATAAACCATTTCTCAACTTATTATTTTGTCAAACTGATATATTTTCTGCACAAACATGACCATATAGTTTCAGAAATTCGAAAGATAATTGCATGCGGATGTCATGAATATAAAGGAAGTTAATATATTTTTTCAGATGCTTAAGTGGAGCATCTATTGTCCAATGCTTTTATAAAGCAGGCCTGTAACAACTTGAAATGATACTACATTTCTTATAAGTGTATGTACAATTTGTAAATGTTTTAATATCAAGCTACGTTATTGTAATATGACGAAAAAGGTAACGGAAATTATTCGACACACGATTCACAAAATTCAGTCATTGATGACTTCACTGGACTAGTCGATAAGCCAAACATGCGAAGGATTATATCGCCAGTCTGGTAGTGATGTACGATGACATTTGTGTTGTATCGAAGTAAATATATTGTAATTACTCTGTCACTCAAATATTGGCATTTAGGTCTATATCAACAAATCATCGGACACAATTCGATAGTTCTCATCTAAAGCTCAAACAAACTTCTTGTTCTGTTCTGCCCTTAATATTTGACATGTAGATGTTCGCTATATTCGGCTATTTGTTACCGATGTCAATTCATTGAAGTCGGTGAGATTATTTAAAATAAATGACATGGTAAACAATTTCATTGATGAACAGATATACTGACAACATGTTGCTTGCGAGATTCATATTAGTTTTGTTTTTGGTTATATTTCGTTATAGTTCTGCCTTTTGTGCTTTTTGAGGAATCCACATTTGCTTCTTGTAGTCTATTAATACATCTTGTTTTAATATTGTTCATAAAGTCGGGAGTGTATAGTTTTGTTACAATGGAATAACGATTTAAGTTTCATTAAGGGAATTAAAGACGAACAATAATGAAACATTTTTACACTAAATTTTGTAATTGGAATATTTTTTCCTCGCATTTGATAAATTGTTTTCCCATTAACACACGCATAAAGTTCAGTGACAGTTGTTTCATGCCGAATTGTCTTGTTATTTCCATCCGATTGAGCACATGGTCTTGATAAATGAGCCACATTTGGACGTCAATATGACTCTCTGAATGTGAAAAATTTGATTTTTATTCATTGTTTGGTCGTATTTAGTCGTAGTAGTGAACTGATTAGAACAATACAGATTGTAGTTGGAGTAAATAGGAAAAAAAGAAAACAAATATCGGTTGTATGTATTACAAGTTTAACCTTTATTAAGTACTGGTTTAGTGAAGAAGAAAAAACAAAAGCAGTGGCCACGGAACCGGAATTGTAGCCAAATTGTCTGGGGAACCGATTACGGTTCAGTAGAACCGTCATTGATTTTCTATATGATTTACTATACATATGTTGTTGATAATTCTATTAAAAGTTCATTCCTATTCCGGTTCCGTAGCCACTGCAAGAACAAAATTGATTTTATAATGCTAGTTTTCTTTCGGGACAATGTTTATTGACAATATGTGTTGAATGTGTATGATATTGTTTTAATGACAGTTTTAAACCAAATGATTAAATAGCATACACATGTATATTCATTTATAATATTTGATAAAATGCCAACATGCAGATATTTCACCATATATATTTGCAGTTGTTAATTGCAAACTACTTCAATTCGGACGTATGTTGAATTCATAATTCCCAAGACATTAACTCGGTCGGAAAAACAACGTTCAATTTCCGTTTCATTAAACTATTTACGTGATAAATCGCATGTTTAAATGCTATTTGTTCATGTTTTTAATATAATTCGCACGAAATGACCTTATTATATGTACACTTAAACAAATTTCTAATTTGCCACCCAATGAAATATTATTTTGTGCGATATATTAAATCAATATTTCTAAAATTGTGGTTATATTTATTCCATGCACTGTTATATCGATTTCAAGAATAAATTACGCATGCATGTATAAAATCATCCACGCGGAACAGTTAGTGCAAAATGGCTTACGTGCAATTGGTTCACGTGCCTGACATGTTTGATTTTTGAAATTAGTCAAAATGTATTCTCTGTCGATTGGCTTAATGAAAAACATTGTTACTGTCGAGAATGGGTAATATGGGGCGCGCTGAGGCCGTTAGAATGACGTGTACCAGCACCAAAATCCAGACATGTACGTCAAAACGTCATTTTGTAAAAGCGATATTTATAATAACGTGGGGTTTAGCTCTAATTACTGCGAGAAACATATTTTCTATCAATAAAATTGGACAGTATTAGGGTTTCGATTATTTGTATCCTTCTAAAAGCATTTTTGTAAAACTAATTAATAAAAACAGGTGGCCAATTAGAAATTCGTTCAATGTATGCATGCATCTGACACCATAGGCGCGTTACACATGGCCCATTCTCACAAAGTATAGTGTATTAAAAAAAGTCAATCAACAGGGAACAAATCTATACCAAATACGATACTATTCCAAGCTGTGCACGAGATCAACGTGCAAAAAAGCAATTTCGCACCAACCGTTACGCATGGATGATTTTGTAAATGACTTCGCCATTTCTTTCCGGAAATCGATAAATAAGTGCGTGGAATGAACAAATAACACAGCCTAAGATTTATTGATATAATATATCAGATGGTATAATATTTTACAGGGTGGCCAATTAGAAATTCGTTTAAGTGTACATGTATATATTGAACTGGGTATATTAAGGGAATAACCTTGAATGTGCTTTGGACAAATACCTCTTATGAATTGACGTGCAATTTGTTTAAAATTACAATCGGCAAATAGGGATAGTTTCAGAAATACAATATCAAAAGTGTGATGTACATGTAGTTCAGGTGGTCTAAAATAAAGATGAAACAATAAAACAATTATAAAATAATTGCAGAATAATAAAACAACCTGTTATGAATTCATCAAGGAAGTTGTACGTTTACTCTTTCACTTTTGTTAACCCGTTTAAACTAACAACACTATGTTTCGAGAGGGGTGGTAGTATATGTCAATGAGGCTACTACTTTATGTTAACTCATTTATTTCTTCTTGCTAAAATTATCACGTACGTGTCAACTTGGAAAGAGTAGAGACATTTTATTACCGTATGATGTCATTATAATAATACGGAGTTAGTTTTGATGGCAACGTTTGTTAATGAACACGTAATATCATTTCCACTTTTTGGCATCGTATTGTTCATACAACAAGCAATATGTGTAATTCTAATAAAGGTAATTAGTCAAACATTGCACGTCAAAATCACGTAAACCGTACGTGTATAATATTATATGAAAGCACCTGATATGCACGCTTTAGTATTTTGTTTTCATGCATTTGTGACATCGACGATGACATTAATGGGCATTGGGGTTACTATTGTGTAAAAAACATTTTTTTAAGTCCAGTGATCAAACAAAGCGAATATTATAATAATGCACGAATGGCAAACCAAAGATAGAAGTATCAAATGTTGTCTGTAGGAGATAGTGCTCTTTTAGTTAGTTTAATGGACCATAAACCTAGAGCATTTGAAGTTCCCCTACTTTCGTCCGGCATCGCATACGTCAACTGATGATATGTCTCTGTCATTTGAACCAGGCGTGATTAGCAAAGTCATCATTGCACTGTTAAAAATTTAATTTCACTTAAAAATTATCATTGAAAAATGTGCAATCGAATACTGATCGAATGGTTCAAGATTCGCGTATATTTGTGTTGTATTACTCGAATCACAAATTTTGTTATTGTATATTATCAAAACGTACATGGTTGCTGGTAGGGAGAATATAATAATATTTTTTTATATAAAACTGCTTTAAGTTTGCCGATATTGTGGACACGTCTAGTGGGTCTGTACATTATTGGCCGGCCTTTTGCCAATCGGTTTTTATCTTCAACACACAATTATTTTGTGTTGGATTCAATTTATTACGATGTATTGACGCATAACACTCTACACAATGGCGAGTAATTGTCCATCTGATACTTTGAACTGTCGCACAATTTTACCAGAAAATCTTGCCACGTGGTGCATTCCATCAATTGTAAACACTATTACATACGATATATTCTATATATGTTGTCATATTGCTTGCGGTAATGATTTACGATGTTCTTCTAGTACATTTTGTATATCATTGAAACAAACCCTGATTCTGAATACGTTTTATATCAATGAGGTCATTGATTATGTCTTCAATTACCGCCATTTATTTCTTTCCCCTTGGGGTAATTAGGTTTGTGTTGAGTGTCGGAGAAAACATGTGTTGAATCCAATGTTCCTAAGTGAATAAATAATGTATGATGGTTTGTCTAAAATACTTGATGTGTAAGAAGAATATGGCAACAGAAAAGTGACATGTAAATCATGGTCATGTGCTTATTGCTACAGATTTTTGTACTGCAGATGCCTAGTGAAAAGAGGCATTTTCATGTGAATGGAACATATTGTTCCATTAAATTTACACCTCGATGCTTTTTTAATATGTCTTAAGTTTCCCTAACCACCTATCTGTAACTTTTACTTGCATTTTACATAATTATGTTACTCTTTGGTTCGGGATAGTGACAACAAGGTAAGCTTCTGTGAAGACTCTTTGTCCTACGTCAGTTCGTCGTCTATCCGTTGTTCGCCTTCCGTCCGTCCGTCAACAATTTGCTTGTGTACACTCTAAATGCAACGGTTTTGATCCAATGTTCATGAAACTTGGCCATCATGTTGTTTTCCATAATGTCTAGGCCAACTGGGTCATGTATGGTCACTAGGTCAAAAATTGAAAAACTCTTGTGTTAACTCTACAACTAACATTTTTATCCAATCTTCACGAAGCTAGATCAGACTTTTACTCGTAGTATAAGCTAAGCCAAGGTCGTAAGTGGGTCATATTGTGTTAAAAAGGGGGTCACTGGTTCAGGTCAGAAACCACCAAATAGATTTGCTCTATAGCTCCATGTAAATTGGCCATAGTAGGCCCCCAATTTTCAACTTTTTTTAGGCTATGGCCACCTGGACCACATATATCATTGTAGAGAGGGGCATTTGAGCTTCAAAATAATGCAATAAAAAAGGGGGGTCATGTATCTTCTAAGAAAGTTTTTGTCCTTCAAACACGGTCTATCCGTTTTTACGCATGTCCGAATTTATGAGTTCTGGGTTTTACCCTAGTCTACTTTCACTTTGGTATCAAGAACAAAATAGTGGAATAATACTTATATTACAGTTTTACTATACCACATGCATATTTACCAACCATTTAAACTCAATTTCATCATTCAACTCCACATTTGTCAAGAAATATCTCCATTTACAGGCAAACCAAAGTTTTTTTAAGGACTACTTGAGTGTATCACCACTTGGTCCGCGGAGGCATTTAGTGGTTCTTTACCTTAAGACAGCCTAGTTTTACTTATTAAAGTGATTTTTGCACTTTTTTCAATACTACTATGTATATGCAGCACTCAACAATCAATTCTAGACAAATTGTGCATGAATTCTAGAAAAAATGACAAACACGCATATGCGCCTTTAAGGAGAAATTTGGCCAGCACCAGCAAAATATTATGAATAGTGATTTTTAATTGGGTTGTATTTGTGAAAAACTGTTTCACTGAACACTAATTATGCTTTAGATGCCTAATAATGTGTCTATTCTTCATATTTAATCACAATAACCCCTGTCTGACACTAAAATAAGGTCAATTTTGGCATAAAAATTTCAATTTTAGAAGAAAAAAATCTGAAATTTTCTAGATTTTCATGATAAAAATCCAAATTTGCACTTTTTTAGACAATTCAAACAGATAAAAGTGGTCAAAACCCTATCTGGAATGCATTTCCATACATTTGAATGCAAAAAATGAAAACATGAATTTAACAGAATTTTGCCCTTCTTTAGGTCAGAAACCACGAATTAGATTTGCTCTATAGCTCAATGTAAATTGGCCATAGTAGGCCCCAATTTTCAACTTGTTTTAGGCTATGGCCACCTGGACCACATATATCATTGTAGAGAGGGGCATTTGAGCTTTAAAATAATGCAATAAAAAAGGGGGGTCATGTATCTTCTAAGAAAGTTTTTGTCCTTCAAACACGGTCTATCCGTTTTTACGCATGTCCGAATTTATGAGTTCTGGGTTTTACCCTAGTCTACTTTCACTTTGGTATCAAGAACAAAATAGTGGAATAATACTAATATTACAGTTTTACTATACCACATGCATATTTACCAACCATTTAAACTCAATTTCATCATTCAACTCCACATTTGTAAAGAAATATCTCCATTTACAGGCAAACCAAAGTTTTTTTAAGGACTACTACTCATAGAAAACCCTTGTGTTCTCTCAGGAGGAAAATATTTTGATGCAACCTTAATGAAACTTTGTCAGAATACCTTTCGCCTCTTTAGGCCAAGTGTAAAACTGGGTCATGTTGGGTCAAAAACTAGGTCACTGGTTCAACTATTATAAATACCTTTTGTTCACTCTAGAGGTCATAGTTTAATCCAATCCTAAACAAACGTGACAAAACTTGGTCATGTCGGGCCAAGAACCTGGTCAATCGGGGTCAAATCTTGGGACAAACCTTGTTCTCACCAATATCTGTCACAAATAGCCTATCGTAAGCAGATTTATGTGAACGCCAAACAATCAAATATAAAGTATAGTACTACATGTATAATCAAACACTATGTTTTCTATGTTTGATAATTTTAACTCTAACAACAATGTCTTTCTTCTTCAGTACATTATTATGATCTCTTAAGATCAAACAATGAATGAAAATCAAATTAATTACATTCGAAGTGACATATTGGCGTCTAAGTGGTGCTATTTTATCTAGATCATGTGATCAAGGGGATGAAATATAGAAGACAAGTTGGTTGAAGCGACTATAGGTAAACTTTATATGTGAGTGTTAATTGTGAGATCATTTATCAAATGCAAGGAGAAATTATTACGATTCGTGTGAAAATGTAGCATTCGTGTTCGTAATTAGTCCCAAATGATAGTGAAGTCGTTTTTTTTCAAGAAACAAAAAAAGCCGATCCGAAAAAGTACTCAACGCAATACCGTGTAATAACTAGAAGGGTTTTACAAGAAGCAAACGTAGCTTTCATTCCAGAAGGACAGAAGCGAAAAATGTAAAATTAATGCTAATTTCGTCAACAACATGTTATCAGTTAATCTATGCATCAATACAGCTGTTTAATAGATCAAATACATGAGTTAAAGATTTTATGACACGTTTTGTAGCCCATAGGTATTATTTAGAATAATCACAGGCCTACTATATCGACATCGATAACACATATCAGTATGTATTCTATATGATTTTGTGACATACCTAGGACAAGTATGTTTGATCCTAAGACGAGAAGTGTCCGTTTGTGTCCTAGTATGTGTTAATATAGACATGAATGTCGATTATTGAGTGACAAATTAATTATCCTGTATTTACCCCTATACAACATGGGCATCACCGTACACCACTACATATGTACAAGACTGACGTAATCATCCTTCGCATGTTTGGGTTATCGACTCTACTTTTTTTCTTACCAGATATTGTAGAGTATATCTCGATGATATGTATCTCAAGTTCAAATATGGGTAAACACAACTAGGTCACATGGTCCTAAAATGGTTTTTAAAAATACATCATGGTGTCAACAAATAGATTTTGTCATCACCAACATTTTATGAAGATCAGATACTTTGTTTAAATGCCTTTATTTTTGCCGCTTCGAATGGTCTTATTTTACGAAGATACGTGCAGAAATAAAGATATTTAGTTGTTTTTAAATAATTGTTGCTTGATTGTATCCCAGGGCACTAGGTTCATGTATGGCCACATTCCACTCAGAGTATCCCCGGGCCGAAAAAGTGTTATAAAATCTGATTAGCTAATATACAGGGCCGAAAAGTTATATTAATATTGGCCCTCCTTTTAAGCAATCTGATTGGCTAATAGACAGGGCCATTTATTAAAGTCAACCAACAGGGCGTGCCTCGTGAACTGACCCATAGTGTACTACTATAGGAGGTTTTAAATACACTTTGTCTAGCTTTTTTAAGCCATGTGCATGTATCTTTTAAAACTTAGAACATATGTTTTGCTAAAATAGTTTATAATAACATTCCGTTCAATCTGAATGCCACTATATTTGATACTTCTACAGGAATAGCAATACATGAAGCCTTTCAAGATAAATGATAAACTTTTTGCAGACGAACGTCATGTAGAAACATGTTAAGCGTCATCGTAAGTAAATGCCTATACAACCGCACTGAGTTGCAGCCATAAAAATGTGCGACAACACTGAAATTTAGTTAATATGGTAATGTGCGTGGTGGCGTTTTAGCGTAAAAATGTCATTGAGAAACCAGATAAGCGTCTACGTACGTACAGTAAATACACGAACTCATCAATGTCATTGGGTTGAAGAGTATTGTGCTGTGCAAATGTTATAATGATGATGATAATAATAATAATAATGATAATAGTTTTTACTACTTTTTAGTTATTACTTTATTTATACATGTAGAAGCAACATATTTGTGCCTGCCCAGTCTTTCATGTGAGACTCTATACTTAGTGATGAACAGAAAACGTTCCATATACAAGGGATGATCAATATATAACGAAAAATGCTTATTACTTTGTTAATACGTGTAATTTGCTGACAATATCGTGTGAGGTCAAATATGAATGTTACAATGAATCGTACGAACGGAAGTAGTGTTCCAATAAATGAAACAATAATTATTTTAGAACATTTTTGCCGACCTGTGAAATTAATCGCCATTCATAATCGACATAAATAGGTATTTCGTTCCGAACATTCAACTTTACCGCTTTACTAAATACAACAGTATGTTTGTATGGCATAAATGTAACAACTACTTAATGAACGTCTAACAAAGAAGTTCGTCTTAATCGTTTAGCCAGTAATTTTGTTGGCGTTATGCGTATAATGACCTTATACTAACGCTGATTTACTTTTAAGCACTGCTATTAATGCAACCGTATGCTTATAGAATTATCAATTCGTCTGGAATAATATAGTACATGTATTATCGTTTTCTTATGATTATATACTACTTGGATTCGTACTAGATCTAAAATCATTTAATCTTATTTACTTATCTACCGATATCAAAGCACAAATTATGTAGAATTACTAGAAATAATTTCTTTGGAATAAAGAAAAGTAGAAGATATTCGTCGTGCTATTATTGCGTTTATGAAGCAACTATGGAAAGCCACAGTACACCCGACGGAGGACAACTTATTTTCCTATATAAATCAATGATCTTTCTCCTCCGTCGGATTTCTTCAAAAATCGACGGAGTACTATAAATCGCCGAACCACTTCAATGCCGACGTACCGATGCACTCTATTGTCTATTGTCCTCCGGCCTACAATACTACCGATGTACTATATATCGACGATGCACTTCATATTGTCCAACTCATTCGGCGAAAAATACTACTGTCATTCGACTCTGCTATCGACGACGCACTTCATATTGTCCAACTCATTCGGCGTAAAATACTACTGTCATTCGACTCTGCTATCGACGACGCACTTCATTTCCGATGTACTACTGTCCCACTCCTTCGGCGAAAAATACTAACGTCGTTCGACTCTGCTATATTTTACCGAAGGAGGATAATATAAATTGAGTCGATCGACTCTCTCTCTATACTATCAGTAGAGTACTTCGGTGGGGATTATTTAACCGAGGAGACACCGGAAAGACCCCAAACAACTAGACGCATGCACGTGCAGGGACTGAAGTTGTGAACAGGTCTTTCTTGTACAGTTTTAACAAAAAAACAACACTTATTTTAAAATACATGTAAGTAAAAGATTAACAATTCGACATGTTTTTTCTCCTTTTTGCATGTGTTGCCTTTTCTTGCAGAAGTTTATTTCAAGATCAGTGATTTATTTACAAATTTCCATGAACGAGAACGAGTGGACTGCGAGATAGTCTGTTGTATCCATGGCCCCACAGGCCCCGGGGATGGGCAGTGGACGGCCGGGTTCAGCTTCTCTTACTTGGTCGGGGAAATGTTGGTAACATTTTCTCCCAACCAATACCCGGGGACTATATTTACATTATTTAGTTGTCGGGACAGGTGAAATCTCTGAGATTTTACTATCAGCTGTCTAGGAGCGTGGAAGGGCGGGGGTTTGACAACCCAAAAGTAAAACTCCCTGACCATCCCTGGGTGTAGGGGGTCGTGGAAGCAACTGACTAGTGAAATAGTGTATAATGTAGACAGGCGCGTAGACAGGCGTGTAGCCTGGCATATGCCCGTACGCCCAGGGCGGCGTACGCTCCATGAAATAAATGATAGATCTACAATAAACTGACTAAAAATTCAATAAAAATCGACGCCTGCCTAGTGTTAGGCATAAATGTTGGAGGCATTATATATTCTAGATATTTCCAAAAAATAACATCTGAAAACAGGCGTACACTCTGAATTGACCAAGCTTCGCCCCTGGGCACCGTTTTATCAACGTACTTACGGAAATCGTAAACTTACGTTCAAATTTAAATTCAGTATAACTATTTAACAGCTGTATATTGGGGACAGGTATTGTTTGTAAGACTTCATTAACTGGATCATGATAAGTATACAGCTTGAATTTCCACATTTTACAGTTGTAACAGTATTATAAAGAATTTAAATTTGAGCGTAATTTAAAGATTTCCGTAAATGCTTTGATAAAACAGTGCCCAGGTTACTGGCACTGATAGACATCTAGAAATAAATGAGGGTGCACAAGAACCATAATTCTGTTTTGCCAATTTTTTGGAGCTATGACTCTTCTTCATTTTTTACTTTTTATCCAGGCTGTAACATAAACAGCATTGCAGGTATCCATTTGAATAGATCCTAATTCCCGGGAAGTGCAGTTTCCAAGGACCATGCCTCTGTATATCATACTATTCCGCTTTTGCAATTATTCATACTTATTTTGTGTCTGTGACATAACTTCAATTAATGAAACTTCATGTATAAAGATAAACACATCTCATTAGAGTGCGGTGCACATTAACCATAACTGTCTTTTGCACATTTTTTAGTTGAGGCTGATGATATCTAGTCGGCTTCATTAATTAAATTTCTTTGAGTCATTTTGAGATAAAGTTAATGGTTGAACACATAAGTCTGTCATTACAAGCCTACCATTAGTCTTAAGGTTTTCTTATTTGGTTTCAGCAAACAGTGTGGACAGACTGTGTGAAAAGAGGCATGGGAAAGAACCTACTGGTTGATTGCAAATATTGTCATTGATTTGAGCAGTGTTCAGAACACTTATAACTCTGGTATGTATTAGAAATATTTTACAGTTTTTGGGGATAAATACATGATTGTGTTATTTGTTTGAATAAACATTATTTTTGATCTCAACCCAAAATATGAGGCAATTTCAATTTTTATTGAGCGGGGGAGGGGGTGCTTGTTGGTAGCAAGAGTTTTTATCGCCACTTTTGGTGTATGTACATGCATGCCTCCATACGATTTTGTGCTCATGTGCGCTAAAATATTCATATTTGAACTTATATCTATCTATTTGAGATATTGTTATCCCTCAATGAAATTAAGCTCTTTGGGGAATATGATCCAGGGCACAATCACTCAAATTATAGCTGTAGCATCTAGGTCAGGTCATAAATATAATGTATATAGTACAACCTCTTGAAAGTAAATACCCCTCTAAAATATACCTTCAAATTTTCACTTAAGTTTGTATTTATACCATAAATTTAACCCCTGTTGAGCCACAACCTGTACACAATGGTCAATACAAGCAATTTTCAAAGGTTGTGCTGTAGGTAGGCATACATCATTTTATAAAATTAATTTTATTTATTATTATTGTAGATGCTGTAGTAAAGATTATTCCCAGCCAACAAATGTTGCAGAAAATGATCAACATGATGTCTCCCTTTGATGACTCTAGCTGGACAGTAACTGATTATAGATGACCTTGATGATGCTGTGACTCTATGTATCAAGGACTAAGTCTTCTTGAACACTGCATATGAGTGCTAGACGCTCGACTTTTCTGTACTTGATAGTACCCTATCTGATTCCTTAGCGAAAGTTATTGAGTGTCAAGGGCAGCTAACTCCAAATATATAAGGTCACAGAGTTACCAGGTGTGGTCAGGATGCATTCTCTTTGGATGGTTACAAGTGGATACCTTTATTTGATAGTCTTAGAGAAAATGACTCTGACAATAATTTTAACTACAGGTTAAGGTGCTCACACGCATGCACGCACGCGCACGCTCACACACACAAGTGACAACAATAGCTGCATGAACTTGTGCATATGTAATTCATGTTAACATATTTGAGAATGTAACCTCTCTATTTGTGTGGTAGTCCAACCACTTTAACAGATGTCCATTAAATGTCAAGATGTTCTGAAACTATTGCTGACAAATAACAATTAAGGAGAAAAACATGAAAATAATACACTTTTATTGATAACTGTTTTATTTATTGCATGTGTCAGCCATACAGATGTTTTGCCAGAAACTTATTATCATATGATATGTTTGTCAATAAAAAGCTGGTTTCTATGCTTTAACAAGTATCTTACTTATAAACCAACAGTAAAACTTCACTTAAATACCACCTTAAGACCACATTTTCAAATCATTCCCATGATTTATATGTTCCACTCTTTATTTAGCCTTAATATTATAACCAACTTGTTAAGATTATTTTCAAATATAAGTTTTTATGAAAGTGAACGATAATATCAGTACACCTTCAAATAATCAAGGGTTGTCTTATTAGTGAAGTTTCATTGTAATATAAAAATTAAATTTGTTATTAGCAAACACATTATTATAAGCAGCTGATGTGGTTAATCACTGGATTTGTAATCTTGAAATCTAGGTTTGATTGATTCCCATACAGGAAAAGTTGACAATGCTGGTTTTCCTCCACATGTGGAGAAGTTGTATAATTACATATTTCCTATTCTAAGTGGACCTGAGCCTGTATGTGTATGAAGTACACATTCTTGGAGCAGTAATTTTACAAGCATTCAATACATTTGAGTAATAAGAGGATGGAGTGTGTTTCAGATATATTTGATTTCAACTCTTTTATTAAAACATAAGCATTTAATGAATGCAGAACATTTAAGGTCACAACAGTACTGACAAACTTGCAATATAAAGTATAGCAATTCAACACTTAGTGGTTTACAATGAATTGAACAAGAACTTGCAGTATTGAGTACAACAATTCAACAAATTTACCAAAAATTATTTGTAGAATTAGTACAAATTCAAAGATAAATAAATGTACAAATCTCCACCTTAGGGTGATTGATACTCTGTTTCAATAAACTTTGAAAGTACCCTGTGTCATAGAAAATACCAGGTTCAAGGCAATACTGTAAAATCATTTTTCTTTGTGGTTGAATGTCCATTTAGTGTATGGTTTATTTACTTCATGAAATTTAATGCCTACATTAAGTTGACCTGAAAATATTTGTATATAATATATACATTTGCCTATGTTGATCTTGTTCTGGGGGCAATTATGTTGATAAAAGCTCCCCTAGTGGAATGTGTCACCTGCCGGCACTAGGTAGAGTGACAATTCATGCGCTCTGCACTTCAAGGCATTGGAAGAAACTTGTATACTCAATTTGAATTAATTTAAACTTGGAATGAAAACGTTTTGCTGTGGACGAAAAATGTCTTACAAAATCAACTCAAAGGGAAATAATCCGAAATTGAAACTAAAGCACTGCACTTTTAATCACTGCCTTAAACATGCATACAAATTTTGAAGTCAATTGAAGTTAACATGACAAAGTTATGCAATAGTCCAGAAAATGCTCTACTAAAATCAATCAAAGGGAAGTAATTAAAAAACATCACAGTTAAAATGACAAAGTTATGCAGCAAATGTTAATAAGACGAAAATAACACCCATAAGCTGCCTGGCCAGGCGACACAAAACTACCGAATTAAGATAATTGTCTTTCAATATTTGAATCCATATTTTGAAGAAACTGCAAAATTATCATTTTACCAGATTCCACAAAACTTAACACCTGTAGAAATCTCTGATTATACAGTACCCCTGATACAGACTGAAAAAATAGGGTAGGGCATAACAGCAAACATTTGATTAAGTAGCAGCACATAGTAGATTATAGATATAAGGCACATTCACTGATGGTGGTGATTTTGCCAGTTCAACATCCAGCTCCAATTCTGGTGGCTATGGTAACATTTTTCAAAGTTGACAAAGTCAAATGAGTCAGTGTTGTGAGATATACACAGTCATATACATGTAGTCACATTGATTTATTTCATAATCTTCTTCTGGTCATTTTGGAACAGGATCTTTAAGGATGGAAATATTTTCTTCACCATGATCTTCTTATAAATATGATTGGTAAACATCAAAAACGCATTCCTCTGAAGTCTTGGTATAACCTGAAATAGTGTATGTAGTGTATATTATTTTTCTAATACATCAATAAGATATTGTGATACATAATCAATTATATACAATACCAACCAGTCTTACATAATGTCTTGCAGATCAAAATTCCTGAACTGGTAACAAAAACAATTATGTACCTGTTTGTTCTAGACTTGTATATGAAATGCTGACTTCTAAAGACAATTCATGGCTGGTCCTGTATGTCCATTTGTCTCCAGATAAATACAATATTCAATTAAATATGGTACATTTAAATTTTATATATTATAAATGAAACATTAGTGAGAGCTTTTGAAAAATTGGCAATTTAATAATGCAAGTTTACTGTTTATTTTAACCAAACTAACCTGAAGTCTGCATCATGAATTCTATTCTGTCAAGTGCTATAACTCAGCATCACTGCTCACATGAATTATCACCAAGCATGTAATTTTACATCTCATCTGGAAAAAAACCCAACACTTTCATCAAAACCAATCATTTATACAGCATGTTATAAGCCAGATCAATGTATCACTGTGCGTTATTGGGAGATTATGCAATTTATCTTGAATTTTATATGACTTATTGTGGGCAAACACAACTGTAACTTCCGGTGACTGTATGACTTATTTTGAGACAATACAATTCAATGTGTATGACTTATTGTGATAACTAGAAATTGACTTGTTTATACACAGTGATTGAGTTAATAGTAATTCCAGCTTACTCATTATATTGAGAACATCAGTGAATTGATGCATCATGCATGGTTTTTACATTTTTTCGCAACAAAATTCAAGGACATTTCAAGGACTTTTCAAGGTAGAATTTTTAGGTTTTTCCCAGGAGCTTCCGGGGCGCTTTGCCCCAAGGGCATTCTATCAAAGCTTTGACCTGGACCCCATTTTTTTCTTACGCCCCACCCCCGTACCTGGAAATCCTGGATCTTCCCACTAACATAGCCCATATTCGGCTATAAAATCACCCGAAAAAAACCTGAATTCTTATCGAGAGGTCCCTGGTTGGATCCTCAGCCGGGGCACTTGGTAATTTTAGAAACCCTATTCAGTATTTCTTGTTATAGACACATCTCCTAATTATATTCATTAATTACTGTAATGAATGCTCGTGAGTCTGTAGCTAAATCATAGAATTTGAGGATCACAGAGACGAGAGCAGTTTGAAACTGTGAAAATTGAGCTAAAGTCAAGTCAGCGAGCGATAGCAGCGAAAACAATAACTCCAGCGAACGATAAGGATATACACCACTAAATTTCCAAGCAAACAATAAGAATGGGTATGAAAAAAGGGGCATATTGAGGCAACCAGGCTCTGTGACCCGAAAGACCGGGTATGTGGATGTAGGGCGGAGGACGAGAGTTGAAAAATACCGTCGCTAGACCCCTATCTTGGGGCTGAAAGAGGGGTCAGACCCCTAAAGTAGCCAAAATAGCGTCGGCCATGGGTGACTTTGGAAGGGTTAGAGCCTGTGTACCGCCCAAACCATGCTTTGTGACCCCAAAAGACCGGATATACAGACGTAGTATATGATCATACGAGTCGAACGAGACCCTCAGCAAGTGTCTTATCTTGGGGAGGGTAGCGACGAGGGACCGGACCCTGTGGTGCCCCAAACCAGGCTCTGTGACCCAAGAAGACCGGGTATGTAGATGTAGGGCAGGTGGATGAGAGTTGAAACATACCGACGCTAGGCCCTATCTTGGGGCTGAAAGAGGGGCCACACCCCCAAAGTAGCCAAAATAGCGTTATGCCATAGGAGACTTTAGATGGGTTCGAGCCTGAGTACCGCCCAAACCATGCTTTGTGACACCAAAAGACCGGGTATACAGACGTAGTTTTTGATCATACGAGTCGAAAGAGACCCTCTGCAAGTTCTTATCTTGGGGCTGATAGGAGTAAGGGGCCGGACCTAATAATGCGTATAATTGCGGTGAATTGAACCTTGCGTTTTGGGTCAGTTTCTGGCCCGAACAGAGCCCAAACCAGGCCCTGTGATCCCGGAAGACCAGGTATGTAGATGTAGGGCAGGTGGACGAGAGTTGAAAAATACCGTCGCTAGACCCCTATCTTGGAGCTGAAAGAGGGACCAGACCCCAAAAGTAGCCAAAATAGCGTTATGCCATAGACGACTTTGGATAGGTTCGAGCCTGTGTACCGCCCAAACCATGCTTTGTGACCCCAAATGACCGGGTATACATACATAGTGTATGATCATACGAGTCGAACGAGACCCTCTGCAAGTTCCTACCTTGACCCAAAACTCAAAGTTCAATACACTGCTATTATAGGCACCACGGGGTCCGGCCCCTAGCCGCTACCCTCCCCAAGATAGGAACTTGCAGAGGGTCTCGTTCGACTCGTATGATCATACACTACGTCTGTATACCCGGTCATTTGGGGTCAAAAAGCATGGTTTGGGCGGTACACAGGCTCGAACCCATCATAGGTCGACAATGACATACAGCTATTTTGGCTACTTTTGGGGTCTGGACCCTCTTTCAGCCCCAAGATAGGGGCCTAGCGACAGTATTTTTCGACTCTCGTTCACCTGCCCTACATCTACATACCCGGTCTTCCGGGGTCACAGAGCCTGGTTTGGGCTCTGTTCGGGCCCGAAACCAAAGTTCAATACACTGCTATTATAGGCACCACGGGGTCCGGCCCCTAGCCGCTACCCTCCCAAAGATAGGAACTTGCAAAGGGTCTCGTACGACTTGTATGATAATACACTATGTCTATATACCCGGTCTTTTGGGGTCACAAAGCATGGTTTGTGCGGTACAGGGGCTCGAACCCATCATAAGTCGAAAATGACATACACCTATTTTGGCTACTTTGGGGGTCTGGCCCCTCTTTCAGCCCAAAGATAGGGGCCTAGCGACGGTATTTTACGACTCTCGTCCACCTGCCCTACATCTACATATACCCCGCCTTCCGGGGTCACAGAGCCTGGTTTGGGCTCTGTTCGGGCCCGAAACCGGCCCAAAATGCAGAGTTCAATACACTGCTATTATAGGCACCACGGGGTCCGGCCCCTAGCCGCTACCCTCCCCGAGATAGGAACTTGTAGAGGGTCTAGTTCGACTCATATGATCATACACTACGTCTGTATACCCGGTCTTTTGGGGTCACAAAACATGGTTTGGGCGGTACACGGGCTTGAACCCATCATAAGTCAACAATGACATACAGCTATTTTGGCTACTTTGGGGGTTCGGCCCCTCTTTCAGCCCAAAGATAGGGGCCTAGCGACGGTATTTTTCGACTCTCGTCTACCTGCCCTACATCTACATACCCGGTCTTCCGGGGTCACAGAGCCTGGTTGTCTCAGTATGCCAATTTTTATCATACCCAGTCTTATTGTTTGCTAGGAAATACAGTGGTGTTTAACCTAAATCCTTATCGTTCGCTGGACTATCGTCGGCTATTTATCGTTCACTCACTTGACGTTGGTCGTTGGTGAAAATTGATAATGAAAGGTTAAATTCTTATTAGGTCTGGCTCCTAAAAAGACATTAAATGTTTTAATTATACTCACATATCTATAAATAAGACGCTACATGACACCAAATCAGCAGAAGTAGAAATCAGCAGCAACAACATGCACCCACATACATGTGCTTTATATGTACATTGACCACGAGTATGCATGCGCCTAATTGATACTGATCTTGCCAGTGACATCTCGGGTAAATAACCCCCACCGGACAAGTGGAGCGAAATAGTACATCGGTCGGTCTACTGTTGACGACATAGTATAGAGAGTCGATCGACTCAACTACGTCGGTAAAATAGCAGAGTAGATCGACGGTAGTATTTTTCGCCGAATGAAGTGCATCGTCGATAGTACATACATCGGTAGTATTGTTGGCCGGAGGACAACTTGTACATCGACGAATAAAGTACATCGGTACCTCGGCAATGAAGTGCGTCGGTACTTCGTCAATGAAGTGCATCGGTACCTCGGCAATGAAGTGCATCGGTACGTCGGCACAGAAGTGCATCGGTACGTCGGCAATGAAGTGGTTCGGCGATAGTTCTCCGTCGATTTTTGAAGAAATCCGACGGAGGAGAAAGATCATTGATTTATATAGGAAAATAAGTTGTCCTCCGTCGGGTGTACTGTGGCTTTCCATAAGCAACGTATGCGTTACATATGATCTTAATTTATTTTATTAGTATTGTTATACAATGTTGCCATTAGTTTACTAAAAATAGACCATAGAAAAAATAAACAAAGCGACTAAAACATAAATGCGATAATATGGATGTGTCATAAAGGTACGTTACAAGGTCGTTAACGTTCACGACGTGCGTGGGCATTTTGGAGGATAGCATCTGTTGATTGTGATAGCATGCACACATAATCCCTTTAAATGTAAGAAATATATTAAAAAAAAGATCAATAACAAACTATTACACACGGTTAAACCTAGGCTGCACTCAGCCTTGTTCGCCTCGCAAATGAACTCCCGATGGAAATACATTCCTCTGGCATTTGGAAAAACTTCGTGGAAGTTATCAGTCATTTATTGACATTGCGAGTACGTTGGGTAATGTCAATGGATGTCTTGAATTTTAATTTCTTTTCGACGATGAGAATTTCTTCAGTGTAACCTCGGCTTTAACAATAATCAGCGATCTTTGTTCTTTGATTTTGGTTCCAGTGTAATATTCTAAATATCGTTACTACTATAGAAATTCCAATTGCAAGACGAGTTTAATAAAATTTCTTTCCATAGAAAGGTCTGCCGAAAACTGACCTATGAATACGTGCAGACACCCCGAGTAAGAGCGTTGGTGTTTTCTATATGTTTCGTGGTTATGCCTAACGAAACACGTGGCTTGATAAAGGTTTGCAGCAAAGACCAATAAGATAATATTCCTTTTTGTTGCCGTTGTCCGACGGAGATTCGTCTTGTATATGGCTGCAGCGTGGTGTAAAGTCCTATTTAAAATATGGTTATTCGCAATCAAGGCCATGTGGGGTCCTTGGATTGGTATTCTGGAGATGTTTACCAATGCTTTCTGCAGCCATTTCATCAAACTCCACACGAATCTCCATTTATCTCGGTAGTTTCTTAAGACCTACTTCTAACGGTATTTAGTGTCTACGCCATGTTAAAGATCGCTTGCCTGCATGCACATAACATATCGATATGTTTTGGAAAGGGTCATATTTTTAATGCAGATCATTCCAATGTACTCACTCACTTCAGTGGGATATACCGTAACCTTCATTGAATCAAATCTTTAGACAAAAATGTACGAACATCAATCCGTCAAGGCATTTAAAGTTAACCTAAAAATTAAGCCATTTTTCTTCATTAACGAGCTTCCCTTACTTCATAGTTAATATAGACAAACAACAAAAACACAAATATAATATACTTGTACATGGCATTCTTATTCACCTTGTCAATCTTAGGATGATTCATTTTAAGATGACAATCAAATTGTTTTACTGTTCTACTAGACACATCAAATTATATCGATCTAAGACCAATTAAAATAACGCAATTTGTATTCCGTTTTGATGTAAGATTGATAAAATCTACGAGTCTTCCACGGCCCCTGGGTAATAAATATTTATAACTCTAGAGTTGCGAATTGGGATTTTATGCATCTGATTCAAGGAGACTAAGTCTTTAAACTACTACAAGTCAACATATTGTACAATTTGACATTGCTTTGGTCTCCATTGATACATTAACCACAAGCTCTTCATCAGAAAAAAGACAATTGATGTTAGATGCATCGTGTTAACTAAAACCAAGACAACCATATTTGACATGTAAAGATCAAATTTTATTAGTGGTTGCTTTTTTATATTACATAGAAATATCCCTCTGAACGTTTTGCTATCGAATGCTTGTCATTAAAATACAATGTATTATGTCAGATTTTCATTAGACTTCATATCTAATGTAATTGAAAAAGTTCGAGATTGAAATATTTTATAGACTATTACGTCTGACCTTTCAAATGCAATTATAAAGGAAGGTGTACTTATTTATTTGTTTTCAGATTAGTACTGCTTTAATGAATGCTTTAAGAACGACAAATAAACCATAGCTCAACCAAGTTTGGTCAAATTGATATATGTTCTGCTTAAATATGACAATTTAGTTTTAGAGATTCGAAAAATCATGGCAAGCGGATATCATGAATATAAAGGATGTCAATATAGGTTTTTAATATCACTAAGTTGAACATATATCGTCATATGCTTTTATATAACAGGCCTGAAAAACTTGAAATGATACATGTACTACATTTCTTATTTATAATTGTATGTACATTCTGGAAATGTTCTAACATAAAGCTTCGTTATTTTAATACGACGAAAACAGGTAACGAAAGTTATTGGACGCACGATTCACAAAACTAGTTAAAAAAGTTACCAATTTTCTAGGGCTCTTTTCAGCTGTTAGGCCGCTCAAGCACCCTTTGACATTATAACTCCCCTGGTCATTGGGCTACATATGGAAACCTACACTCGTGTCTCCCTGGGGAGACTATTTCTCTCCTGTGGTGTGGCAGCCAACATCGATCTGCGGCGCCCAGGAATAGACACTGCCCTTACAGGTACCATTTAACACCATGGTGGAGTGGAGCTGTGGGTCTTGCTCAGAGATTTTAATCAGTGGTCCAGAGGAGGATCGAACCCGGGACCTCTCGATCCCGAAGCGCGCGCCCTACCTCTAGGCCACCGCTCCCCACGTTGATTGATACCGTCACTGGACAGTCGATAACCCAAAGAAGCGAGGATAATATCGCCACTCCGGTAGTGATTTACGATGACATGTGTCTTGTATCAAAGTAAAT
This sequence comes from Spisula subtruncata, assembly GCA_963678985.1. NCBI lineage: Eukaryota > Metazoa > Mollusca > Bivalvia > Venerida > Mactridae > Spisula > Spisula subtruncata. The sequence continues at coordinate 13,915,338 of OY787666.1, read as the reverse complement.
ATAGTGTTACAGTAGTTTTTCTGTCATTCAAATATTGGCATTTGCGTCCATATCGACAAATCATCGGACACAATCGGGACAAAATCGGGACAGAATCGGGACATAATCGGGACAGAATCGGACACTTCTCGCTTTTAATTAAATATAATTAAATATTGTTTATTGGCTATTCTAAAGATTGACCCCGAAATCAAATTCATTGATGAGCATATACATGTTTTGTATATTTACAACATGTTGCATGCGATATTTACAGTTGTTTTGTATTCGTGTATATTTCTTTATATTTCTGCCTTTTGTGCGAAGGAATCCACATTTGCTTGTTGTGGAATATTAGGTTTTCATATTCCTCCTATTTCATTTGGGGATTCAAAGACGAAGATTAATGACACATTTTGATACTACATTGTTGTAATAGGAATTATTTCTCCCCGCATTTGATAAATTGTATTCCCATTAACACTCGCATAAAGTTCAGTGATAGTTGTTTCATGCAGAATTGTTTTTTAATTTTAATCCGTTTGAGCACATGTTCTTGATAAATGAGCAAACATTGGACGTTAATATGTCTCTCCGAATGTAATCAATTTGATTTTTATTCATGATTTGATCTTATTCAGTCGTATTAGTGAACTGATTTGTACAAATTGTACAAAATGTAGTGTATGAAATAAGAAAACAACTATCAGCCATTTATAACAAGTTGAAATAAATTGAATAAACAATGGTTTGGCTCAGGGGGAAAATAATTTTGTAATGATAGTTTTCTTTCGGGACAATGTTTATTGACAATTCGTGTTGAATGCATCTATTTTACCATGGCTTGTAGATGTTAATTAATTGTAAAATATTCATGTTTCATTTATTCAAGTGTGTACATGATATTTTTGTTAAAAGGTCAACAGTTCTGTATAATATATTAAAGTTTATTAAACCCACACGACAAATTCTAGGCACGTAAACTGAATGCGTTTAACTGAACGTACCTCATATGCACGCTCGATTAGAATGTCTTCTTGCATTTGTGTTATAAAAGATATAAACGACGATGACGTTAAAGGGACGTTTACAATTATTTTTACGGTTGTGCAAGATATATTGTTATTAACCCCAGTGATCAAACAAAGCGATTGTTATGATAATCCACGAATGACAAAGCCATGGTTAGAAATAAAGAACCATACATAGTCTATAGAAATTATTCTTCTTTTTAGTTCGTTTAACATGTATCATGCCACGAAAGCAATTGAAGCGTCTCGAAATTTTATCTGGCATCGCTAACGTCATTTGACGATATGTCTCTGTTCTTTCAGCCAGGCGTAATCAGTCTTTGTATTTAATATCGATATTACTCGAATCACGCATTTATTGTTGGTACGGACATGTATGGCGGTTTCTTATACGTTTATACCAACGTTTATACCAGCGGTTGGTGAGAGGATGGCATAATGTACGAGAGGGTTTTTTTATATAACACTTATTTAAGTGAGTCAATATTGTGGACACGTCTCTGGTTCTGTAAATTATTGGCTGGCCTTATCCTAATCAGGTTTATTTTCAATACGTATTTATTCTATGTTCGATTCAATTCATTACGACGTATTGTCGCTAAACACTATTCACAATGTCTAGTAATTGTTCAACTGACACTGTAAACTGTCGCACACTTTTACCAGAAAATGTTGCCACGTGAATTCAATCAATTGTTTACTTACACAATAACATATATTCTATATCCGTTCTTGCTTGTGGTAATGCTTCACACTGTTCTGTATAATTCCGTTGAAACATTACATAGTTCTGAATCATTTTTATATCAATGAAGTCATGGACTATGTCTTCAATTACCGCCATTTATTCCATTTCCCTTGGGGTAATAAGGTTTGTGGTGAGTATCGGAGAAAACATGTGTTGATTCCAAATGTTCCTTAGTGAATAAAGAGACATGATGAGTTGTCTAAAATACTGTATGTGTCAGAAGACTACTATTGTCTATATGGCAACAGGAAAGTGACGTTTCAACAATGGCCATGTGCTTATTGCTTAATATTACTGTAGTGTAATGCCTAGTGAAAAAGAGGGATTTTCTTGTGAATGGGACTACCAATGTATTGTTCCATTAAATTTAAAACTCGATTATCTTTAAATCTGTTTTACGTTTTCACTCCATAACAATCTGCAGGCCCCGATCTCCCAAAGCATCTTAATGTGAGACAAATCGCATCTCGAACAGAAAAGGAGTTCTCCCTTCAGGTCACAAACCACCAAATAGAGTTGTTCTTTAACTCAATATAAAGTGACCTAGGTCAGCCAAAAAAATGTCAACTTATTGTCCATGGGGCCCTCTCAAAATCTTTTAATCAATAGAAATAGCATCCAGCTTGAAGAAAATGAAAAAAGTAGGGGGTCATGTATCATATAAGAAAAATTTGGTTCGTCAAACGAGGTGAACAGATTTTCTCACTGTCCGTTAGCCCCAACTTTACTTTCACTTTTATATTTTAGCCAGAATACAAAACATTTCTGAATAAAACCTTTCACTACATCACATACATGCATACAAAGCATTTAACACAAATTTCATGATTCAGATGCTGAATTGTCAAGACAAACCCCCATTTCCAGTCGCTTTAAAGTTTTTTAACTTTTGACTGTATCTGAATTTTGTCCGCGTAGGCATTTAATGGTTATTTACCTTCATTACAGTAAAAATGCATGAGATTAAAATTTATCTCTAATTGCAACTTTGATCTTAAAAAAAATCATAATTTGAGTTCATATTTCTACTTCAGATGCTTTAGGAGATCGGAGCCAGAACTTACTTGAACGTTATATATGTTACTCATTGGTTCGGGATAGTGACAATGTGAGCTTAATTAAGTGATCACTTTTCGCCCCTATAAAAGCAAATGTAGTCAAAATCTCATTATCATTAAATGCGCTCATTAAAGGCCGAATACCTCAGTAAAATAGTAGATTACACGTTTTGTAGACACCCAACAATCTTTAGAATAAACACAGGCCTACTAATATGCAAAAATATTAGGATAAAGAATGTTTGATCTTAATATGCGAACTGCCTGTCCTTGTCCGAGTATTTGTTAATATAGAAATTAATGACAATAATACTGTTTTCTACACCAAATGTTGTATCTAAATGATACATATATTTCGAATGTATGTATCACCACGGTGTCCACAATCTCAAGTTAAACAGTTTTCCGATCATCAACAACATTTTATGCAAATCATATATTTTGTGTTAAGCCTATAATTTTCTGATTCGAATGGTACATGTTTTAAGAAAAAAGATGCAAATTAAAATAGAAAGTTTTTTACAAATTATTGAGGGCCAACAATTTATGATAGTTTGCTTGCTTGTGCAGTCTAGATGGCGTTCAATGTCACAAAGTATGGCCGGCAACACTGCCTTTTGAGTCCCCCAACCTTTTTAACGGGCCAGTTTTATAGTAGTTAGCACTATTGGCTACCTTTGATATGAGAGTTATTATCGTCATTATGTATGTGTGTATTGTGAAAGGTATAAAAACATAACCCTACAAGTAGTTACAACAATTCAAACATTCGACGGAAAAGCTTTTATCAAAAACTCCACTGAATACATACTTATAAACAGAACGGCTACAAGAGAAAATATTTGTTTATAATGTAATATCTGTCTTGCTACAGGAGCCATTGTTATGCTAAATATTGTCAGCAATAAAAACTTAGAAGAATAGAGTAAATGGTCCATACCCTTGTATATAACCATTGGCTTCAAAGTGTATAATTTTGTTCACTTTCTTCATAAAGGTAAATTAAACACTTGTTGGTACATTTTACGCTTCTACGGTAACATTACTAAAATCATGTTGTCACACACGCAGCCATTCAAGATAAATTCAAGATAAATGATAAACTGTTTTGCAGACGTATGTCATATAGAAACCTGTCAATCGTCAACGTACAGTAAATGCCTACATGTAACCACACTGATGTGCAACTATTATAGCTATGTGCGACTGCATTTAAATCTGCCGTAAAATTGAGTTTAAATGTCAATGTGCGTGGAGACATTTTAGCTGACTAATGTCAAGGAGAAACCTGACATCAGTGTCATGCCCTTCGTTTTAATAGTGGCCTGGTTACAATTTGGCTAAGAATTTAAGGGCTCTGCCCTGAAAGGCAACAAGAGATGTTGTATACCAAAATGTTCTGGAAGGTCAGCTGATTAAAAAAAGTCGGGAGCATTCACGAGACAATATAGCGTTTTGCGTAATCAAGATTACTAGAGAGGAAACATCCATTTTCCAGCTATTTTTATGACTTGATCTGGAACTGTCATTGACCTTGACCTTTAAATGGTTAGTACAGCATCAATTTAAAAAGTATTATTTTTGAAAGTATGACGTTGTGTCTAAGCATGCCATATTCTGTGCATAAGGTATTGAACTTTGGGGTTAACATTAGAAAGTGTTCTTAAGGATTGCTTGGTAGATACTTATTGAATATGTTATGTACACACACAGAATCAAGGTCCAAGTCAACGTCATGATCGAAAATTTACCGAAAACTGGTGATATAATACTTACTAACATATGGAGGATGCCAGTTTCTCCTTCGATAGTATACAGATAGCAAATCAAGGACATTGTTATTTGCGTTCAAAATCATCGGACCTAACCCTCTTATAATTGCATTGTATATTATTTCATTCTAACAGTACGCTCTACTAAATACTAAATACAACAGTCTGTACGTACGTCATGAATATAATACAACCAATATAAGCACGTCTCAATCGAAGAGGCACATCTTAATCGAACAACCAGTAATACTGCAAGCGTAATGCGTATAATGAACTTATACAAACGCTGATTTACTTTTAAGTACTGCTATTAGTACAACCGTATGCTTATATAGAATAATCAATTAGTCTTGAGTATTATACTTATCTTATAATATATAGAATCATATTGTCATCTTTTAATCTTATCTATTTATCTTCTCACATCAAAGTGCCGATTATTTAGAATTACTAGGAATTATTTTTTTGGGGGAAACAAAGGTATGTGCCGTCTCAGCTTGCATGTTATTCTTCGTGCTGTTGTTGTATATTTGAAGCGAGCTAAGTATTACATATGTTCCTAGTTTATTTTATTTGAATTGTAATAAAATGTTGCCAGGAATGTAACCTAATATACAACATTTAGAAAACTACACAAAACGGCTGTATAATTAATGTCATAATGTGCATGTGACGTAAAGGTATGTAACTTTGTCGTATGCATTGTTTATCGACTTAAGTGGGCATTTGGATAGATCAATAACACATCATCTACACAACGGTAAACATTCATTGAACATCGTTCCCTGAGCACGAAACCGATATATTATTATAAATACTTCCTACATGTACCTCAGAGTAACATATTGCAAAATGTGCATTATATAGAATGTATTGTCACCTCAAAGAAAATGTAGCCAAATGTGAACAATGGTACAGTTTTTCTCATCCTTGTACCTTCAACTTCCTAACGTCACTCCACAATTACGATTATGTGAGGAACTTGGCATACGGCTTTGTAAAAGTACACACCGGTCATATCAGTACCCAGACGTGTGTGTATAATTCGTTTCGGAATTTTAATATCGATGTTCCACAGTTCCACCTTGCATTAAATCCATGCGAATGACATTTAAGCATTTAGTTGTTGTTTTACTAGATAGTGCAGGCTATGGATAACGAGACAATGCTCTTCTAATAGTTTTTAGCTGAATATGGCATCAATTAGGTAAGTACTGTTGCAAATAAGGTTATACGTGATGAATCTCTACCTTAATATCCATTTACTTCGGTAGTATCTTAAGGCGGTGCACTTTTAACGTTATTTAGCATATTCGTGGTGTTAAAGATTGCTTGTTTGCATGTACAGAACATATCGATTGCAGTCTTATATTTTTGAAAAGGGTAGTACTTTAAATGCAGATCATTCCAAGAAACATCGTAAACTTTATTGATTAAAATCTCTGTACGAACATCAATACGTCAAGGCATTTCAAGTAAACCTAAATATTACTTTAAGCCATTTTAACATCATTAAAATGCTTCCCTTACTTCATAGTAAATAGAGACGAACAGCAGAAACACAAATATAAACTCAGTCTGGTACATGGCATTCTCATTCTTTTTGCCAATCTTAGGATGATTCATTTTAAGATGGCAATCAAATTGTTTTAATGCTCTACTAGAAACATCGAATCATGTTTCAAATTATACATGTACGAAATATGACCAATTAAAATCCTGCAGTTTGTTTTCCGTTTCGATTATTGTATCAAAACTACGAGTCGTTCACGGCCCCAGAGTAATAAATATTTATAACTCTTGAATTGGGAATTGCTTGATTTTTATGCATCTGATTCAATGAGACTAAGTCATTAAACTACAAATCAATATGTTGCACAATTTGACGTTGATTTGGTCTCCATTAGTACATTAACCACAAGCTCTTCATAAGAAAAGACAATATGTTAGATACATCGTGTTAACTAAAACCAAGACAACCATATTTGACCTCTAAAGATCTAATTTTATTAGTGGTTGCATTTTTTCATATTGCATAGAAATATCCCTTTGAAAGTTTGCTATCGCATGCCTGTCATTAAAATACAATGTATTATGTCATATTTTCATTAGACTTCATATCTAACGTAATTAAAAAAGTTCGTCATTGAAATATTGCATAGATTATTACATGTGATCTTTCAAATGCAATTATAATGGAGGGTGTACTGATATATTTGTTTTCGGATTAATAGTCTTTAAATCAATGTTTCAAGGACGTTAGATAAACCACAGCTCAATCAAGTTTTGTCCTAGTGATATGTTTGTGCACAAACATGACCATATATTTTTAGAAATTCGAAACAAAAGCATACAGATATCATGCATATAAAGGTTGTTCATATAATTTTATATCATTATGTTGAAAACCTATCGTCCAATGCTTTGCTATAACAGGCCTAAAACAACTTGAAATGACACTACATTTGTTATTTAATAACTTTATAATTGTATGTACATTTTGAAAATGTTTTAACACCTAGCTACATTATTTTAATTAGACGAAAAGAAACAAAAGATATTTGAAGCACGATTCACCAAACTAGTTGATTGATACCGTCACTGGACTAGTCGATAACCCAAACATGCTAGGGATAATATTGCCAGTCTTGTAGTGATGTACGATGACATTTGTGTTGTATCGAGGTAAATATAGTGTAATTATTCTGTCAGTCAAATATTGGAATTTAGGTCCATATCAACGAATCATCTGACACAATTCGATAGTTTTCATCTTCAGCTCAAACATACTTCTCCTTGCTGTTTTGTCCGAAATAATTGATATCGAGGTAAATATAGTGTAATTTTTCTGTCACTCAAATATTTGCATTTGTGTCTATATCGACAAATCATCGGACACAATCGGACACATCTCGCCTTTAATTAAATATCATTAAAGCTTTATTCGGTCAATGCATAAATGCCGATCCACTGATTTAGATTATTCTACAGATTGACCCGAAAAACAAATTCATTGATGAGCATATACATTTTTTGAATATTGACAACATGTTGCATGTGATATTTATAGTTGTTTTGTATGCGTTATGTTGCTTTATATGTGTGCCTTTTGTGCTGAGGAATTCACATTTGCTTGTTGTGGAAAAAATAGTTTTTATATTCCTCACTAAGCCGAATCTTTCTTCCTTACAGTACAGTACAGACTTTCATTTTGGGCATTAAATACGAAGATTAATGACACGTTTTAATACTACATTTTTGTAATTGGAATAATTTCTCCCCGCATTTGATAAATTGCATTCCAATGAACACTCGCATATAGTTCAGTGATAGTTGTTTCATGCAGAATTGTCTTTTAATTTCAATCCGTTTGAGCACATGATCTTGTTAATGAGCAAAAATTGGACGTCATTATGTCTCTCCGAATGTAATCAATTCGACTTTTATTGATGGTTTGGTCGTATTTAGTCGTATTCGTGAACTAATTAAAGCGATACAGATTGTACAAAACGTAGTAAACATGAAATAAGAAAATATATATCAGTCATTTATTACAACAAGTTTAACATTGAATAAATAAAGGTTTGGCTCAGGGAAACATCGCTTTGTAATGTCAGTTTTCTTTCTGGACAATGATTATTAACTCTATGTGTTGAATGTGTTTGATGACAGCATGCAGCTATTTCAACATATATTTTACCATGACTTGCAAATGCTTATTAATTGCAAATATTTCAATTAGGACGTACATTGAACATCCCAATTCTGTAGAAATTCCCTCAGTATAAATAGCAGCGTTCATGTTCCATTTATTCAAGTATTTACATGATATTTTGCATGCTATTTGTTGATGCATTATACATTGTACTATTTTATGATGTTGCTAAGAAACAGGCATTTTCTGGTTTAATTGTCAGTGTTATAATACGATGTAAGTTTGTTAAAAGGTCAAAAGTTTTGTATAATATATTAAAGGTTATTAGTCCCACACGTCAAATTCTAGGCACGTAAACTGTATGTGTTTAACTTAAAGTACCTCATATACACGCTCGATTAGATTGTTTTCTTGCATTTGTGTTATAAAAGATAAAATCGACGATGACGTTAAAGGGACGTTTACAATTATTGTTTACGGTTGTGCAAGATATATTGTTATTAAGTACAGTGATCAAACAAAGCGATTGTTATGATAATTCACGAATGACAAAGCCATGGATAGAAATAAAGTACCATACATTGTCTATAGAAATTATTCTCCTTTTTAGTTCGGTTAACATGTATCATAACACGAGAGCAATTGAAGCGTCTCGAAATTTTATCTGGCATCTCTAACGTCAATTGACGATAGGTCTCTGTTATTTGAGCCAGACGTGATCGGCATTTTCATTTAAAATCGATCTTACTCGAATCACACTTTTTCTGTTGGTATGGACATGCAAGGTTGTTTCTTATACGTTTATACCGGCGTTTATACCAGCGTTTATACCAGCGGCTGGTTTGAGGATGCCATAATTTACGAGAGTTGTTGTTTTTATATAAAACTTATTTAAGTGGGTCAATATTGTGGACACGTCTCTGGTTCTGTAAATTATTGGCTGGTCTTATGCTAATTACGTTTATTTTCAATACGTATTTATCCTGTTTTCGATTCAATTCATTACGACGTATTGTCGCTAAACACTTTTCACAATGGCAAGTAATTGTTCAAATGACACTGTAAACTGTCGCACACTTTTACCAGAAAATGTTGCCACGGGAATTCAATCAATTGTTAACTAACACAATAACATATATTCTATATCCGTTCTTGCTTGTGGTAATGCTTCACAGTGTTCTGTATAATTCCGTTGAAACATTACATAGTTCTGAATACTTTTTTATATCAATGAAGTCATGGACTACATCTTCAATTACCGCCATTTATTCCATTTCCCTTGGGGTAATAAGATTTGTGTTGAGTATCGGAGAAAACATGTGTGGATTCCAAATGTTCCTCAGTGAATAAAGAGACATGATGAGTTGTCTAAAATACTGTATGTATCAGAAGACTACTATTGTCTATATGTCAACAGAAAAATGACATTTCAACGATAGCCATGTGCTTATTGCTTAACATTACTGTTCTGTAATGTCTAGTGAAAAAGAGGGTATTTCTTGTGAATGAGACTAACAATGTATTGTTCCATTACATTTGTAACTCGATTATCTTCAAATCTGTCATACGTTTTCACTCCATAACAATCTGCAGGCCCCGATCTCCCAAAGCATCTCAATGTAAGAAAAATCTCATCTGGAATATAAACATTCGACTAAATGTCAAATTCTATGCAAGACTAAATTAGCATCACTAAACAGAAATGGAGTTCTCACTTCATTACAGTAAAAATGCATGAGCTTAAAATTTAGATTTATCTCTAATTGCAATTTTGATCTTTAAAAAAATCGTAATTTTAGTTCATATTTCTACCTCAGATGCTTTAGGAGATCGGAGCCAGAACTTACTTTAATGATATATATGTCACTCATTGGTTCGGGATAGTGACAATGTGAGCTTAAATGATCACTTTTCGCCCGTCGTTTATCAACAACTGATTTGAGTTCACTGAAGAGACAACACTTTTGATCCATTTTTCATGAAGCTTAGTCAGAATGTTGGTCTCAATAAGTTCTACGTCAATTGTATAAGGTCAGGTATGGTTCAAATACAAGGTCACTATGTCAAATACTATAACAAACTTGTATGCACTCGAGAGGTTTCATTTTATCCAATCTTCACGAATCTAAATCATAATGATACTCGCAATGAAATCTAAGCCAAGTTCGAGACTGGATCATCTGGCTGGTGTCAACAACGAGATCAATAGGTCAAATCTTGAAAAAAACATTGCATTCATTGTAGAGATCACACTTTTGACCCAATATTCATGAATCTCGGTCAGGATGAAACTTTCAATGAAATCGAGTACTCGAAACTGGCAAATGCCGGAGTAACTATGTCAAATCTTACACATTTCTAGTAATAACGATAGAGGACACTGTTTTGATCAAATCTCCAGGACATTTGGTCAGAATATTACCCTCCATAAAATCTCGGCCATTTGCGAAACTGCGTAATGTCGGATCCAAAACTAGGTCACTAGGTCAAATCTTTCAAACAAATTTGTTCACGCTTGGGACCTTTGTTTTGATCTTATATTAATGAAATTAATGAATTGATATTTCTGCATCAGAACATTTTGATTGCACAAAGCCTTATTTCAGTTAAGCAGACTTATTTAAACGCCAAACAATCAAACATAAACAATACGCATTGTAGTGTTATAATCAGACGCCTTTATTTCTTCTATTTGTTATATTTCTAACTCTAACAACACGGTGTACGTCTTTTATCAATACATTAATATGATCTCATAAGATCAAACAATGAAGTGAAATCAAATTAAATTTATAACATTTGGAGTGACATATAGGCGTTTAAGTGGTGCTCATTAATCACGATCAAAAGCTCAAAAGGTTGAAAATGCAAGACAATTCGTTTAAAGCGACTATAAATGAACTATATACGAGTGTGAGTGGGAAAACAATTTATCAAACGCAAGGAGAATTTATTACCATTAGTGTGAAAATGTGGCATTCAAGTTCGTCATTAATTTCCCAAATGAAACTGAAGTCGTTATTCCAAGAAACTATCACGCCGATTCGAATAAGTATGCAATATCGCGTACAAAACTAGAAATGTTTTACAATAATCAGACGTACTGTTCTAAGCAGACAGGAAGTGACCGAAGTGCAAAAACCACAAGATAAAAGCAAATGTAGACAAAAACTTATTATCATTAAATGCGCACATTAAAGACCGAATACCTTAGTAAAATTGTTGATGACACGTTCGGTAGACAATCAGCAATCGTTAGAATAAACACAGGCCTACTCATATGTAAAAATATTAGGATAAAGAATGTTTGATCTTAATATGCGAACTGCCCGTCCTTGTCCGAGTATTTGTTAATAATATATTATAGAAATTAATGACAATAATTCTTTTTACTACATCAAATTCTGTATCTAAATGATACATATATTTCGAATGTATGCCATGCCGGTTAAAAAAGATTTTTAAACAATCACCACGGTGTCCACAATCTGAAGTCAAATTGTTTTTCGATCATCAACAACATTTTATGCAAATCATATATTTTGTGTAAAGCCTATAATTTTCTGCTTCGAATGGTACATGTTTTAAGAAAAACGGTGCAAAAATAAAATAGAAAGTTGTTGTTTTTTTTCAAATTATTGAGGGCCAACAATTTATGATAGTTTGCTTGGTTGTGTAGTCAAAATGACGTCCAATGTCACAAAATATGGTCGGCCACACTGCACTTTGAGTCCCCAAGCCTTTTTAACGGGCGGGTTTTTTAGTAGTTACATGTAGCACTATTGACTATCTTTGATATAAGAGTTATTATCGTTATTATGTATGTGTGTATTCTTGATGGTATAAACACATCACCCTACATGTATTTACAACAATTCAAACATTCGACGGAAAAGCTTTTATCAAAAACTCCACTGAATACATATTTATAAACAGAACGGCTACAAGAGAAATATTTGTCTATTACGTTATATATGTCTTGCTACAGGAGCCACAGTTATGCCAAATATTTCTGCAATAAATACTTAGAAGAATAGAGTGAATGGTCCATACCTTTGTATATAACTATTGGCTTCAAAGTGTATAATTTTGTTCACTTTCTTCAGTAAGGTAAATTAAACACTGGTTGGTACATTTTACGCTTTTACGGTAACATTACTAAAGTCGTTTTAACACACACGAAGCCATTCAAGATTAATTCAAGATTAATGATCAACTATTTTGCAGACGTATGTCATATAGAAACCTGTCAAGCGTCAACGTACAGTAAATGCCTACATATCCGCACTGATGTGCAACTATTATAGCTATGTGCGACTACATTGAAATCGGTCGTGAAATTGAGTTTAAATATCAATGTGCGTGGAGACATTTTAGCTAACTAACGTCACGGAGAAACCTGACATCATTGTCATACCCTTTGTTTTAATTGTGTTCTGGTGACAATTTGGCTAAGAAATTAAGGGGTCTGCCATGAAAGGCAACAAGATATGTTATATACTAAAATGTTCGGGAATGTCTGCTGATTAAAAAAAGTCGGGAGCTTTCACGAGACAAGATAGCGCATTGCATAATCAAGATAACTAGGGAGAAAATATCAATTTTTCAGCTATTTTTATGACTTGATCTAGAACTGCCATTGACCTTGACCTTTAAATGGTCAGTACAGCATAAATTTAAAAATTATTATTTTGAAAGTATTACGTTGTGTCTAAGCATGCCATATTCTGTGCATAAGGTATTTAACTTTGGGGCTAACATTAGAAAGTGTTCTTAAGGATTGCTTGGTAAATAATTATTGAATATATATACACACACAGACTCAAGGTCCAAGTCAACTTCGTGATCTAAACATTTACCGAAAACTGGTGATATAATACTTACTAACATATGGAGGATGCGAGTTTCTCCTTCGATATTATACAGATAGCAAATCAAGGACATTGTTATTTGCGTTCAAAATCATCGGACCTAACCCTCTTATAATTGCATTGTATATTATTTCATTCTTACAGTACGCTCTACTAAATACTAAACACTACAGTCTGTACGTACGTCATGAATATAATACAACCAATAAAAGCACGTCTCAATCAAAGAGGCACATCTTAATCGTACAACCAGTAATACTGCAAGCGTTATGCGTATAATGAACTTATACAAACGCTGATTTACTTTTAAGTACTGCTATTAGTACAACCGTATGCTTATATAGAATAATCAATTAGTCTTGAGTATTATACTTATCTGATAATATATAGAATCATTTTGTCATCTATTAATCTTATCTATTTATCTTCTTACATCAAAGTGCCGATTATTTAGAATTACTAGGAATTATTTCTTTGAGGAAACAAAGGTAGGTGCCATCTCAGCTTGCATGTTATTCTTCGTGCTGTTGTTGCATGTTTGACGCGAGCTAAGTATTACATATGTTCCTAGTTTATTTTATCTGAATTGTAATAAAATGTTGCCAGGAATGTACCCTAATATACAACATTTAGAAAACTAAACACAGTGGCTGTATAATTAATGTCAGAATGTGCATGTGTCGTAAAGGTATTTTACATGTCTCGCTTGTTGATTGAAATGTACATAATTGATGATCAATAACACACCATCTACACAACGGTAAACATTCATTGAACATCGTTCCCTGAGCACGAAACCGATATATTATTATAAATACTTACTACATATACCTCAGAGTAACATATTGCAAAATGTGCATTATATAGAATGTATTGACACCTCAAAGAAAATGTAGCCAAAATGTGAACAATGGTACAGTTTTTCTCATCCTTGTACCTTCAACTTCCTAACGTCACTCCACAATTACGATTATGTGAGGAACTTAGCATAAGGCTTTGTAAAAGTACACACCAGTCATATCAGTACCCAGACGTGTGTGTATAATTCGTTTCGGAATTTTAATATCGATGTTCCACAGTTCCACCTTACATTAAATCCATGCGAATGACATTTAAGCATTTAGTTGTTGTTTTACTAGATATTGCAGGCTATGGATAACGAGACAATGCTTTTCTAATAGTTTTTAGCGGACAATCTTCCTGAATATGGCCCCAATTAGGTAAGTTCTGTTGCAAAAATGGTTATACGTGATGAAACTCAATCTTCGTGGTGTTAAAGATTGCTTGTTTGCATGTACAGAACATATCGATTGCAGTCTTATATTTTTGAAAAGGGTAGTACTTTTAATGCAGATCATTCCAAGAAACATCGTAAACTTTATTGATTAAAATCTCTGTACGAACATCAATACGTCAAGGCATTTCACGTAAACCTAAATATTACTTTAAGCCATTTTAACATCATTAAAATGCTTCCCTTGTTTCATAGTAAATACAGACGAACAGCAGAAACACAAATATAAACTCAGTCTGGTACATGGCCTTTTCATTCACTTTGCCAATCTTAGGATGATTCATTTTAAGATGGCAATCAAATTGTTTTAATGTTCTACTAGAAACATCGAATTATGTTTCAAATTATACATGTACGGAATATGACCAATTAAAATCCCGCAGTTTGTATTCCGTTTCGATTATTGTATCAAAAATACCAGTCGTTCACAGCCCAAGAGTAATAAATATTTATAACTCTTGAATTGGGAATTGCTTGATTGTTATGCATCTGATTCAATGAGACTAAGTCATTAAACTACAAGTCAACATATTGCACAATTTGACGTTGATTTTGTCTCCATTAGTACTTTAACCACAAGCTCTTCATAACAAAAGACAATATGTAAGATACATCGTGTTAACTAAAACCAAGACAACCATATTTGACCTCTAAAGATCTAATTTTATTAGTGGTTGCATTGTTTCATATTGCATAGAAATATCCCTCTGAAAGTTTGCTATCGCATGCTTGTCATTAAAATACAATGTATTATGTCATATTTTCATTAGACTTCATATTTAACGTAATTAAGAAAAGTTCGTCATTGAAATATTGCATAGATTATTACATGTGATCTTTCAAATGCAATTATAATGGAGGGTGTACTGATATATTTGTCTCGGATTAATACTCTTTAAAAAAATGTTTCAAGGACGTTAGATAAACCACAGCTCAACCAAGTTATGTCCTAGTGATATGTTTGTGCACAAACATGACCATATATTTTTAGAAATTCGAAAAAAATGCATACTGAAATCATGCATATAAAGGTTGTTCATATCGTTTTTTATATCATTATGTTGAAAACCTATCGTTCAATGCTTTGCTTTAACAGGCCTGAAACAACTTGAAATGATACAACATTTGTTATTTAACGACTTTATAATTGTATGTACATTTTTAAAATAGCTACATTATTTTAATTAGACGAAAAGAAACAAAAGATATTTGAAGCACGATTCACCAAACTAGTTGATTGATACCGTCACTGGACTAGTCGATAACCCAAACATGCGAGGGATAATATCGCCAGTCTGGTAGTGATATACGATGACATTTGTGGGCTATCGAGGTAAATATATTGCAATTATTCTGTCACTCAAATATTGGCATTTAGGTCTATAACGACAAATCATCGGAAACAATAAGACACTTCTCGCCTTTAAATTATATATAATTAATAAAGGCAATATTCGGTGATTTGTTATTAATGCCATCCACTGATTTAGATTATTCTACTGATTGACCGGGAAAACAAATTCATTGATGAGCATATACATGTTTTGTATATTGACAACATGTTGCATGCGATATTTACAGTTGTTTTGTATTCGTTATAATCTTTATAGTTATGCCTTTTGTGTTGAAGAATCCACAATTGCTAGTCGTCGAATATTAAGTTTTTATATTCCTCACAAAGCCGAAACTTTTTTAACATTGGAATACCAACTTAATTTTCATTCTGGGAATTAAAGACGAAGATAAATGACACATTTGTGTACTGCATTTTTGTAATTGGAATAATTTCTCCCAGCATTTGATAAATTGCATTCCCATTAACACTCGCATAAAGTTCAGCGATAGTTGTTTCATGCAGAATTGTCGTGTAATTTCAATCCGTTTGAGCACAAGATCTTGATAAATGAGCAACAATTGGTCGACAATATATCTCCCCTAATGTAAACAATTTGATTTTTATTCATTGCTTGTTCTTATTTAGCCGTATGAGAGAACTGATTAGAACAGTACAGAGTGTACAAAATTGTAGTAAATATGAAATAAGAAAACAAACATCAGTCATTTATTACAACAAGTTTAACATTGAACTAATAAAGGTTTGTCTAAGGGAAAAATCGCTTTGTAATGTCAGTTTTCTTTCGCGACAATGTTTATTGACTCTATGTGTTGAATGTATTTGATGCCAGCATGTAACTATTTCAACATATATTTTATCATGACTTGCAAATGTTAACTAATTGCAAAATATTTCAATTAGGACGTACGTTGAAGAAATGTCCTCAGTATAAATAACAATGTTCATGTTCCATTTATTCAAGTATTTACGTGATATTATGCATGATATTTGTTGATGCGTAATACATTGTACTATTGTTTTATGTTGCCAAGAAACAGATATTTTCTGGTTTAATTGTCAGTGTAATAATACGATGTAAGTTTGTTAAAAGGTCAACAGTTTTGTATAATATATTAAAGGTTATTAGTCCCACACGTCAAATTCTAGGCACGTACACTGTATGTGTTTAACTTAAAGTACCTCATATACACGCTCGATTAGATTGTTTTCTTGCATTTGTGTTATAAAAGATACAATCGACGATGACGTTAAAGGGACGTTTACAATTATTGTTGACGGTTGTGCAAGATATATTGTTATTAAGTCCAGTGATCAAACAAAGCGATTGTTATGATAATTCGCGAATGGCAAAGCCACGGATAGAAATAAAGTACCATACATTGTCGATAGAAATTATTCTTCCTTTTAGTTCGTTTTACATGTATCATGACACGAGAGCAATTGAAGCGTCTCGAATTTTTATCTGGCATCGCTAACGTCATTTGACGATTGGTATGAGGATGTCATAATCTACGAGAGTTGGTTTTTTATATAAAACTTATTTAAGTGGGTCATTATTGTGGACACGTCTCTGGTTCATTAAATTATTGGCTGGCCTTATGCTAATCAGGTTTATTTTCAATACATATTTAACCTCATTCTCGTTCAACCAGCGTATGTTTTTTCAATTACTTGACTAACCACTGATTTATGTCTAGGTACTTGACTAACCACTGATTTATGTCTAGGTACTTGACTAACCACTGATTTATGAGAATGATTTAACCTGTGTTCGATTAAATTCATTACGACATATTGTCGCTAAACAATTTTCACGATGGCAAGTAATTGTTCAACTGACACTGTAAACTGTCGCACACTTTTACCAGAAAGTGTTGCCACGTGAATTCAATCAATTGTTAACTAACACAATAACATATATTCTATATTCGTTCTTGCTTGCGGTAATGCTTCACAATGTTCTGTATACTTTCATTGAAACATAACCTAGTTCTGAATACTGTTTATATCAATGAAGTCATGGACTATGTCTTCAATTATCGCCATTTATTATATTTCCCTTGGGGTAATAAGGTTTGTGTTGAGTATCGGAGAAAACATGTGCAGAATCCAAATGTTCCTTTATGACTAAAAAGGCATGATGGGTTGTCTAAAATACTTTATGTGTCAGAAGACTACTATTTGTTATATGGCAACAGATAAGATGAGCATGCGCTTATTGCTTATTACTGTACTGTTAATGTCTAGATAAGAGGCACTTTCTTGTGAATGGAACATACAATACATTGTTCTAATACATTAACGACTCAATGCTTTTTTTAAAACCTGTCTTAAGTTTACCCTCAATAAGAATCTGCAGAACTAACTTGAATGTTATATATGTCACTCATTGGTTCGGGTTAGTGACAATGTGAGCGTTTACGATCACTGTTCGCCCCCGTCGTCCATCAACAATTGATTTGGGGCGCAGTTTTGATCCATTCGTCAAAAAGCTTAGTCTGAATGTTGGTCTAAATAAACTCTACGTCAATTGTATACGATCAGGTATGGTCAAAATACTAGGTCACCATGTCAAATAATAGAACAATCTTGCATGCACTCGCCATGTAATCTAAGCCAAGTTCGAAACTGGATCGTCTGGTGTCAACAAGTAGGTCACTAGGTCAAATCTGTCAAAACTCTAGAGGTCACACTTTTGACCCAATATACATGAATCGTGGTCAGAATGAAACTCTCTATTAAATCGAGTACCCGAAACTGGGTCATGCCGGAGTTACTATGTCAAATCTTACAAATGCCTCTTAATTACGGTACAGAACACTGTTTTGATCAAATCTCAACAACACTTGGTCAAACAATTACCCTCCATAACATCTCAGCCATTTGCGAAACTTGGTCATGTCGGGTCTAGAACTAGGTCACTAGGTCAATTTTTAAAAAAGAATTGTGTTCATGCTAGGGAGCTTTGTTTTGATCTAAAATTAATAGAAATAATGAATTCATATTTCTGCATCAGAACATTTCTATAGTACAGAGCTTTAATACAGCAGACTAATGTAAACGAAAAACAATAAAAAAATAAGCAATGCAATGTACATTGTAGTGCAATAATCAAACGCCATATTTTTTATATTGCTAACTCTAACAACATTTGGTACTTCTTTTATCAATACATTTATATGATCTCATAAGAATCAAAATCAAATGAATTACATTCCGAATGACATATTGGCGTCTAACGGGTCCTCTTTTATTTAGATCACTTGATCAAATGGGATAAACATACGTGGCAATGAGCTTATGTGAGTATTTATGGGAATACAATTTATCAAATGCGAGGAGAAATCATTACAAACGGTGTGAAAATGTTGTATTCATAATCGTCGTTAATTCCCCCAAATGAAGCTGACGTCGTTATTCGAAGAAACGATCGATGAATAAGTACATGTATGCAATACTGTGTAAATACTAGAAGTGTTTTACAAGAAGCAAAGTTAGCTTCACTCTCAATGCAGAAGGACAAAAGCGAAAAAAATACAGAATAAATGCTATCTTAGCATTCTTAAGAATAATAACACGCGTACTAAAATGTATCGGTATTGATAACACACATCAGTTTGCAATCTATATCAGTTTGTGAAATTATTAGGACAAATAATACTTGATCTTAAGATGAGATGTGCCCGTCGGTGTCGGATTATTTGTTAATATAGACATTAATGTCAATAATTGTGTGACAAACTAATTATGCTTTGTTTACCTCAATACAACATTGGCACCACCGTACATCACTACAAGACTGACGATATTATCCTTGACATGTTTAGGTTACCGTCTTTACTGTTTTCAACATCAAATCCTGTATCTAGATGATATATATTTTTTAAGTTCGAATTTGCCTGGGAAAAGTGCACTAAGTGTATTCCAACCTTTTTAACGGGCTTGTTTTGTAACAGTTAGCACTATTGTTTATCTGTTGTATGACAGTTAATTATCGTTATTATTTTTGTAATCTTGGTGGTATAAACACATCAGCCTACAAGTATTTACAACTATTAAACCATTCGACGGTAAAGCTTTTATCTCAAGCCTCATAGAATACGTATTTATAAACATGAACGGCAACAAGAGAAAATATTTATCTATAACGTTATGTCTGTCTTTCTACAATAAGTCAAAGTTATGCCAGTTATCTAGTCAGACATGTATACTTAGAAGAATATAATAAATGGTCTATATAACCTTTTTATATTACATTTGGCTTCGATGTGTATACTGTTGTACACTTTCTGCATTTAGGTAAATACACAAAGTTCCGTTTCGGCTCCTCTCGGTATATTAAACGCTTCTACTGTATCATAACTAAAAGGAAGCAACCATAGACGAAGCCATTTAAGATTAATGGTAAACATTTTTGCAGAAAAGCGTCACGGAGAAACCTACCAAGAGTTAACGAACAGTAAATGCCTACAAAACCGCACTGAATTGCAGCCATTATAATGTGCGACTGCATAGAAAGTGGCAGTGAAATCGAGTTTAAATGTCATTGTGCCTGGTAACGTTTTAGCTGACAAATGGCGCGGAGAAACCAGACAAGCGTCTAAGTACAGTAAATGCACAGAAATCATCAACGGAATTGAGTTGAAATACGCTGCGCTGTGCAAAGAGTTTTGAGGAAGTGAACCCATTACACACGAAAGTTCAGATCGGGTAAACGATCATGCAGATCAACATTGCAAAATTTTCGTTCGTTTACAGTAGTGTGCCCTGTGCGTTTACTTGTATATCAACCAAAACTCAAGAACCAATTCAACCTCCCGGTCCTGACGATTTACAGAAAATGGTTGTAGTAATCATACCCAAATATAAATGAAGCCATGTTCTCTTTTGACCTAATTCAGAGGACAAGTTGTGGATATGGTTATTTGCGTTTAAAATCGTCTTTGGCATGACACTGTCATAGCACTATACTCTCTTATAATTGTATGATTTTATTCTAGCCGTATGCTTTAACGCTAGACCCAAAACAATAATATGTGTGCAGGTCATAAATATAATACTGCAGTATCAGTAACTGCACGTCTAACAAAGATGGACATCTTAATCTAACAACCAGTAATGCTGCAATCGTATTGGGTATAATGACCCGATGCAAACGCTGATTTACTTTAAGCATTGATTGTAATATGTGAGCGTATGTTTATGAAATTATCAATTTGTCTGGAATAATATAATTACAGTGTCTGATAATATTTGGAATCTGACTTACCTAGATAAATCGTAACTATATATTTATCTACAGATATCAAAGCATCGATAATGTAGACTTACTAGGAATTATTTCTTTCAGCACAACATAAGTTAAGGTCGTTTACAAGATTTGTTAGTCTACATGCTATTATTGCGTTGATAAAGCAAGGATTGCGTTACATATGGTCTTTATTTATTTTTGGAGTATTGTAATACAACGTTGCCAGCAGTATTTCTAAAATAGCACAAAGCGACTATAAAAGTAATGTGATTATGTGGATGTGTAGGAAAGGTATGTTACTAGCTCGAATACATTGTGGGGATGACGTGGACAGGTTTTTTGGAATGTTGCATGTGATGCCATGCACATATACTCGCTTTGAACACCCTATCACATACGGTAAAGTCTATGTTGCACTCACACTGTTTCGCCACGGACATGTTCTCCTGATGGAAAAAACATTAGCTTTGGGAGGCTTCGGGAACAATCTCCCCTGGTCATGGGAAGCTTCGTGGAAGTTATCAGTCATCTATTGACATTGTTTGTACATCGGGTAATGTCATTGGACGTCTCCAATCTTAATTTATTTTCGTTGATGAACATTTCATCAGTGTAACCGAGGCTTTAACAATCAGCTATCTTTGTTCCTTGATCTTTGTTCAGTTATATCAAAATTAAATATCGTACCACTATACGAATGCAATTGGAAACTGTGTTTAATATAATGCCATCTCTAATTAAGTCAGCCGAAAACTGACCTATGAATTCGTGCTAGACTCTATAAGAGTATTGGTGTTTTTATATATGTTTCGGGATTATTGCTAACGAAAAACTGCTTGAATAATGCTTGCCACATAGACTGATAAGATCCATTGTCATAGTACATCACCATACAGATTAACAAATACCGGGGCATGATATCCTAATTCACTACGTTCTGGTGATTCACATTAAGACCAAAAACATTCAGTCACCATCACATTTTTCTACTGTTCCACAAGAAACATCAAATCGTGCTTCAAATTATAAATGAACGATATAAGACCAATTAAAATTTCGTAATTTGTATTCTGTTTCGATGTAAGATTGTATAAAAACTCCATCTTTCACGGCCTCTGGGTAATAAATATTTATAACTTTAGAGTCGCGGATCGTTTTTATGCATCTGATTCAAGAGACGACGTCTTTGGACTTCAAGTTAACAATAACAGATTGTTCATTTTAACATTGATTCGGTTTACATTTGTCACACATGATATTCTACAGAACTGACAATTGATGTGAGATACATAATATTAACTGAAGACCAAGACAACAATATTATAGTGTTCTCAATTTTCTTGCATTCGTATAACATATCCCTCAGGTACATGTAGTTTGTGGATGCCTGTCATTGAAGTATAATCTACTGTAAAAACTTTCGTGGGGGATTGAATTTCGTGGATTTCGTGGTTCACTTCAACAACGAACTTTTATCCAAACGAACATTGATTTTGACCCTTGTTTTGTTACCTGAAATGCAAAATCCACGAATTCAAGTGCCAACGAAATAGTTTTTTTTACCAAAACCACGAAATTTCGTCCCAACGAAATTAAATGATTTTACAGTATTATGTCAGGTTTTCTTTAGACTTTATCTCTAACGTGATATAAAAAGTTCGTCATTGGATAGTTTATTAATTCTGATCTATCAAATGTAATTATAAAGGAATGTGAACTGATTCATTTTTGTCTGGGATCAATAATGATTTAATTAATGTTTCAAGAACGTTAAATAAACAATAACACAACCACGTTTTTGTCAAACTGGTATATTTTCTGCACAAAGATGGCCTTGCCAGCCTTGGTATTGAAAAAACAAAATTTCATTGTGAATCTCATGAATATAAAGGGTGTTAATATAGTTTTTTGTTCAGATGATTGAGTTGAACATCTATCGTCCAATGCTTTTACATAACATACCACCTGTACGAAGTTGAAATGATACTACACATTTCTTATAAAAGCTTGTTGTTGTTTTTTGACATCATATCAGATTATTTGTATACGACGAAAACAGTAAAGAGAAATATTTGACACTTTGGGGTTCGTTATTCACAAAACTCGCTGATTGATGTCGTCACTGAACGAGTCGATAACCCAAACATGCGAGGAATAATACTGTCATTCTTGTAGTGATGTACGGTGATAAAGTTCTGCATGTGTGTTTAACCGAGGTAAATATAGTATAATTAGTCTGTCATTCATTTAGTGGCATTTAGGTCTATATTAAGAAATCATCGGATACAATTGGACACTTCTCGTCTTTAAATCAAACATTTTTCTCGTTTATGTTTTTCCTAAATATTTGATGTGATAGCATAGATAATATTCGGTTATTTGTACTCAGTACCGATACGATGTGCGCTCAAATTATTCTAAAGAGTGTTAATAGAAAAGTAACAAAGTGTCATAAAGTAAGTTATGTGACCTGTTAAATAATGTTATTTATGCGCTTATTCATATACACCGTATAATAATAATAATAATAATAATTATAATAAAGACTTTATTTTACGAGGAAACTTATTTGACAATAAACTAAACAATCAATATTCCATAAGATCCTCAACAATGAACAATGAACTAGAAAAATAACTATGCCAAGAAAACAATGATATTTGATATTTTGATATTTTGGCCCCAATGATGTCTCACAATATAAGTTGAAAAATTCATAAAAGAGTGTCAGTGAAAGGATTTGAAAAAAGGTATACCTATGCATAATTATAGAAACTTTATCAAGACAATATCTACAGCTGTAATTAAACAAAAACGCTTAATCCGATATAGACACACCGTATGTAGTAGCCAGCGTATCATTATACATGTGAACATAATCAATATACTTAAAGCAATGGCATTTTAAAAACATAATACACAAAGGAATAATTTTGCAGACGGATATATAGATTTTTATACCTGCAATAGTAATGTTTGCATGAAGTTTGCTAGCCAGTCATTAGGTTGTAGCAATAGCATGGGATGTTTCAAAGTATGATGGCTTCACCCAGCGTAGATATAAAGTTCAAAATGTTGAATAGAAGTAGAGTTTTTTATGTAAAGAGGGATAGAATTCCATATTGAGGTGCCAGAGAAAACAAAAGTATTGCGAAATAACTCGGTGTTGGGTTTTGGACTGTACAATTGGTATGTAGAAGAAGAACGTTACAGTCGTGAATGAATATCTGTAGTAAATGTAAATGCATTCTGAAGCTAATCTGGTGCATCTCATTTGAGAGTCTTGTACATTTGGATAGCTTTCTGATAAATAACACGCTCATGAAATGTCATCCATTTAAGTTTTGAAAATAGAGCAGTTGAAGGAGTAGAATAATCGCTATCAAGAATTACTCTAGCCGCTCTTTTCTGGAATTTTATAAGTTTATCTTCAAGACTGCTAGTACAATTTCCCCATATAATACAGCAAAAGTCAAAATGGGGAAGAATGTATGCATTATAAAAACGTTTTCTAGTTTCAATCGAAAGAAAGATTTTAATTCTAGATAAGAGGTACAAATAGGAATTACATTTCTTTATCACATTATTGATATGGTCTGCCTATGATAGGCTATCGTTAATTGTGATACCTAATAGCTTTGCTGATGAAGTAGCTTCAATTGAATTACCTTGAAAAGGAATGTTGATATTGGATTCAACAATTTGATGTTTATTTCGTTTACTTGTTATAAATAAAACCTTGGATTTTTTAGAATTAATAGACATTTGATTAAGTTTACACCACTGATCAGCATGCAATAAATCTCTGGTAAGTGAAAATATTACATGATCTAAAGACTTGCTGTGAGTTGATAAGGTGGTATCATAAGCAAATATGTCGGCAATAGAATGTGAAAGTGACAGAGGCAAGTCATTGATATATATCAAAAACAATAGCGGGCCAAGAACTGAGCCCTGTGGAAAATTTGCCAGATATAAATGTTTTTTTTTTACTTTCACTTTTTTTTATTGCTTTTATTTAATTATTTGAACATACCTGTTTACAAGATTCACGTTCATTTAGTATTCGTTATATTCTGTCTTTTTCGGTTTTTGCCTGACCAGCATTAGCTTCTGGTAGAACATTTCGCGTTTTTATATTGCTCACAAATAATAATATGGTTATTACTAGTAATGTTACTTTTGTAATAACAACTTAAGTTGCATTTTGGGGGTTATATATAGGACAATTAAGGACAGATGTTAACTTCAATTGGAGAAATTTCGCCTCACATTAGTATCAATAGCATCACCATTAACGATACTTCATTGATAGTAACTTCAACCCAACTGTCTTGTACTTTTCATCCTTTTGAACACGTTATCTTGATATAAGAGTCCCACTTATATGTCACTCCGAATGTAATTAATTTGATTTTTTATTCATTGTTTGATCTAATTTAATCGTATTAGTGAATCGAACTAAAATATAACGATAGCAGTTGGAGTAAATATCCAATGGGATAACAAATATTGGCCATGTTTACACGTTCAACCTTAACCGCGCTACTCATAATACAAACACTACTCACTGACCGCGTAATGTACATGTATAAAAGGAAAATTGTACTAGTATTTGGTCGACATCTTTGACAATGAATAAGCACCGTCTTTTTTTATTTATTTATTTTTTTTTTTTTTTTTGAGGTGGGGTATTAGTTTATTTTCCTCGTCAATAGGTGTGTCTGGGTCGAGGACATCCCAGTACACACCTTACAAGTTCTGAGTTAGTAAATACCTGGATTAGTACATAATTATGATACTATATAATGTATAGTTGTTTACACATAATTGCACTATCAAATTTACAGAATGTCAGAAATATTAAACAATTTTACACATTGTAAACATGTTGCTATATAAAATACATGTATAGTAATAGATGGTGCATATGATACATATAAACTAACACTCTCTCCTCAGTTTTTAGGGAAAATGGTAAGAACTCAACTTTGACAATGGGACATTCTTGTATTTTTCTTATAATATTCTGGTTCCGGTTTGGGGTAAGTTATTTGTTTATTTGTATAGGTGTGTTATCTGGAGATTCATATGAAAAGTCCGGTTATGTCATTCCAATTATCGTTAAAATTGTTGATGGTGTGATTCTTAATAGCTATTTCTTTTAATATGTTGTATTGGTACTTGATATAGTGTTTAGCGTAATTAATAGTGGGAACTGTATCTTTTAATCTACAGTTATAGATGAATCTTTTGGTGTAGAAGAATAAGAGGTTTAAGGCTGTTTTGTTTTTGTCTCGTATTCCTAGGATAAAATTTTCTCTATTTAAATAGTTTGTAACAGTTGTATTATGCAAACACATATTTTTTAAAAATTGTGTGGTTACTGGGCAGTGCCAAAATAAGTGTTCAATTGTTTCTGATGATGTTTTACAAAAAGAACAGTGTTCGTTTTGCCTAATGTTTATCTTGAATAAGAATGAATTAGTTCCAAGGATTCTATGTATTATTCTATATTGGAACCACTGAATGTTAGAATCACTTGTAATTTCAAACGGTATAGCAAAAATTGCGAACCAATCTTTATCATCAAAATTCGTATTTAGTTTTTCCATCCATTTTGATTTGCTCGATGGCATTACTTGAGTTTGTGTCATTATATCGTACATAGGTTGTGTACCTTTTTTAAATTTTAGAATGTCTTTGAAACACGGCGGAATGAATGGTTTAATAAGCATTGTATTGTATTTATTTTTGTATTCTAATAGGCATTTATTTACAGATAGTTTTACTCCATAATATTGAACAAAGTTAGTTTGGAGACTGAATTTCAGGTTGAATTCCTCTAGACTTAGTACGTTACCGTCCTCATTCATAAGGTCTCCTATTGTTTGCACTCCAGCCTCATACCAGGTTTTATAAAATATAGTATTGCCCCCTACCAAGATTTTAGGGTTATAAAATAAAGGATAAGCTAATAAATCTATTTCCTTAAGTGGCTGATGTTCATTATACTTAACTAACGCTTTAAACACATCTTTCCAAAATGTGTTTTTTAATGTATTTACTATTAGTATAGGGTAACGAGTGCTACATTTTATTAATTTGTCAATGCTAAATAGCGTACTTGCTATATTTATCCATTTACTATTGGTTTGTATAATTCTCCTTATCCAAGAGATTTTCAAAGAACATATAAATGCGAATATATCCACCATTCCCAATCCTCCACGTGAATAGTGTTGTTTCAAAACTTCTTTCTTTATTCTAGCTTTACCCTGCCAAACGAATTCAGAAAATGTATCGTTTAGAGTTTTAATAGTTTCAAAAGGAGGATTATGAAGGGATGTAAATAGGTGGTTGAAAAGAGATAGTATTAAAGTCTTAATTATTAAGATTCTCCCGATGGGAGTTAGGTTTCGTCGCTTCCAATTTGCTAATATTTTATTCATCTTAAGTATTTTATTTGTATAATTAAGTTCTATCATCTTTTCAAGATCTACGTGGAATTTTATTCCTAGCATTTCGAAACTACTTTGATTCCAAGACAGTTTCCATTTTGTTTTGATGGTGTTAGAGCTATATTTATGTTTACCTATCCAGACTATTTTGGTTTTATCAAAATTTACTTTGAGTCCAGAGAGATATGTAAAATCTGATAATATATTCAAGGTTTCGTTGAGAGATTCAGAAGAGCCATCAAGGATAATTGTTGTGTCGTCTGCAAATTATGACAGTTTGTGTTCTACGTTATTCACTTTTATACCTTTGATATTATTATTTGATCTAATTTTCAAGGACAGAATTTCAGCACACAATATGAAGATGTAACAGCTTAACGGGTCACCTTGACGGCAACCACGTTGTATTTTAAAGAAGTCGGATAAAAATCCACACTGTGTAATAGCTGAAACACTATCTTTATATAATACATTGAACCACCTTTTTATATCATTTCCAAAGTTAAACAAAGTTAGACTTTTCTGTACAAATTCCCACGATAGAGAATCAAATGCTTTTTCAAAATCAATTAGTAATAATAATCCAGGTATATCATTTATTTCAGTATGTTTCATTAAGTCGTATATAAGTCTCGTGTTTTCCCCAATAAATCTATTTTTTATAAAACCTGTTTGGTCAGTATTTATTAATTTTTCAAGATATTTTTTTAATCTATTCGCAATGCACCCAGAACCTATTTTATAAACACTATTTAAAAGTGTAATTGGACGCCAATTACTGAGAAATTGTCTTGGTTTTTCACCTTTTGGGATACATGTTATTATTCCTTGAGTTTGTGTGATCGTTAATGAATTTGATAAGAAAGCATCATTTAGCGCCTTGCAGACAAAAATACCAATTCTTTTCCAGAAAACCTTGTAAAAATCAGAGCTGAATCCTGACGTTCCAGGACTTTTATTATTAGCCATAGTCTTTTTTTATTTGATTGTTCGACATTTAGTTACGATTGCTTGAATTGTGTTTAACAATAACACATAGAGCACGTTAAAAGAGGTTGTCCAGAACATTATTTCTACGTTTATTGACAGCACCAAAAGAAGAAAGAAACTTTACCCATTTTCGAACAAAACGTTAGTGTAGAAAATAAAGCTAACAATATGTTTTGCTTGGGTACATGTAAGCGTAATCTTATATAAATGCGTTATTGTGCTACAATAGCTAAGGTTTATAATGATAGGTTTCCTTCGGGATGTTTATGAAACGATTTATTAAACGTGTATGATACGTGTTTAACGAGTAAATCGACAGTTTTTTGGAACCTTTTGTTTTAGTCACATATTATTGGATGAAAGACAAACGTGCAGTTATTTTACACAAAAAAACATTTATCGTATACAAAATTTTAGATATGCGAACTCCATGACAGCAACTCTGTAGAGAACATCATCGTTTTAGATATCGTTAACACATTAAGAGATTAAGATTCTAAATTTCTAAAGACCGTACATGAACGTACTAGACGTTGTTTTAAAGCCAAACCTGTGTCACATACAATAGTCACCCGAACTAAACAGCAATAGTTGATAGTATGGCAGGTAATACAGAAGTCATGAATAAGTTCACTTTTAATTATAGGGTTCGTGTTTCCAAAACATATTGCGAGTCAAAGCCATAGTGTAATATGAGATCAAGAATAAAATAATAAATACATAAAATCCCTAATGTCCACATGGAAGATCTGGAATCGAATATGTCAGCCTCGTTAAATGAAGGCGTTACTTACTTACTAACTTAGTTATTTACTAGTGCTTCTTGGAGAGCCTATTCAAGATGAAACCTTATCACAGACCATTCATGTTTGTTAAGTACGTTGTAAAATTATTTAAACATTCGAACATACGAAACACTTTAAAACATATTATTTATAGATTGTAAAAACATGATGTTTTACAATACATTCATTTCTATTTCTGTGTCATACTATGGGGTACAGATAGACATGCACAGTTATGTTCTGTTTCATCAGATAACTTAACTTCATAATCTAAAGAAACAACAACAGACACTCATAAGAATGATTGATGAATAATTTGTACTTAGATGCTCGTATCAACGATTATGCTAACCGACAAATATAACCATATTATTTAGATAATCCCATGGTAGGAACAAGTGAAGAGCATATTTTGATTTGGATTCTGCTACAACCACTATAATTATTAATTCCTAAAATACTCAGCCAGTATTGCTAGACGTTTGATTATGTTCTAGAAGTATTACTGTGTTTGTGGTAATATTTAAACTGGAAATACATACTCAGGGAAAGATTACGTCGATTCTACTGTGCAAATGATAGATGGATGTTTACTCAAATAGTACTAAGGCTTTTCGCATGCAAAAGCGGATATTTAGAATAATAAGCATGTAGAGCACGCAGCAACTATTAATGAGTGCACGTTGCTTGTGTTTCATCAACATATCGCTGGCTTAGAATGAGACGGTCTCAACTACTACTTTAAACCATATATATTTGGAATATGCATCTTAAGGCGCTTTATGTGAACCTATTTTATGAAAATCGGAACGTGTCATGTTGACCAGTTGGAGTTGTAAAAGCTTGTTTTGTCATTAGTTAAGAGTAAATTTCAGACATTTTATCTTGTTTTCTCAAAATATCGAGTTTATACATACGACCTTCTCATTCTAAGACATTATGCATCATAATCGTGCTGAGTATGTTCACATGCTACCAGAAATAAGAAACGTAACGTTAAAAAGTACCAACCGAGTCGTAAATAATCTTAATGGGACTCCGCAATGTCCCTTTAATATATATAAAAAAGGTATGAAGAAATCGGACAGGGTAGGCAGCACTCCACCTAACCCAACGGGCACAGAAATCAGAAACACCACAACACTACTACACTGAGCAATGCTCACACATAAACCAACCAAAGAAACAATTAATAGTCCAAACCCCCGCCGAAAAATGCAGGATGACCCAATTTACAACGAAATTATAGAATAGCGGTGATTCCATGAGACCGAATGAAACGCAGCCAAACCAAGCAAACATTTTCACCAACACGAAATATACAACGTTGTAGATGTTTTTCACTATTCTATATTTCTTGTAACACTACTGGCAACATTTTATTACTGTAACAATGTAAATGAACTAATTGAAGACATGTGTAACACATTATTTGTATCATAGACGCAATGATGACACAACAAACAAGCAAACGTATGGCATCCGATTACAAATATTTCTATGCGTTATGTGCATTGATGTTGGTAGATAATTACTTAAATAACTACATTAAGCAGATTAAAAGACAGGAGTACACCAAAGTTGACTTTATCATCAGGTAGTAGTCACGTAGCAACACTATTATTATAATTTTCCAGTGACGTCATATAGGATATATGGAAAGTAAATCAGTGTTTACAACAGGCAATTGGTCGCATTAACATTGCTGCATTAGAATGCACTGGTTGCATATAATGCCGTACATTTGCTGTATTGATGTTTAATTGCTTGTATTCAATGTATGCGGACTTTGGATTGTTATTAGTCTATCAACAGAGCGAACGCTTACGATATGGGAAAGGTTCGTTCCCCTGATGACGTTATGCCAGAGACAACTTCAAACGGAAATATCAATATGTCCTTGTTTTCTCACATAGTCTTGTGGCGATATATGCTACCACCATGTCAGACTTGATATAAGTACTAATGTAAACTGCTTTGCTAATGTGTTTCACAACTGATTAAATATCATCATACAACATATCACCATAAACTTCAATAATAATAACTATAATGTAATATGGTACACACGTTTGTTGTAAAGCACATGCCTAAGAAATTATATCACAAAAATAACGGTTTAAGCATCCCAAACTTTTGTTTATTCATTTTCTTTTATCTAATGAATGAGTAAAACTTTTGGGATGCCTAAACTGTTATGTTTGTGATATAATTTCTTAGGCCTGTGAATAGAGTAAGCAGACTTATATAAGCCTACAGAGAGGGCGAGACGTTTACATTATGTGCAGTAATCTATTCAATGGTATACTTTACAAGACACCATTGTTAATGTGCCAGACGGCTTCATACCTAGACGTGTAAGCTCTATAAGCAGTTCAATTAATTTAATGGATTATAGGAGTATCCTTGCTCTGTGAGTGTGGTATGGTTTCACAGTACATATGTATGTACACGCCAAACATGGCTGAACTTGGAGCTTCTATGTTGCTGCCAACAACATGGTCCCTAATTCATATCAAGGAAATTGTCGCTGGTACATATTTATAGCGAACAGACAACTGTCATTAATTAGTTATTGTTACGGCTTCTCCAGACAAGACCCGAATGGAAGAAAATGGAATTGAATGAATTATCAGAAGCAGCTTAATAAATTATATAAACAGATGAAAGACAGTTTCTGGATATTCGGGATAGTTCCATTGGTCTGAAGTGTAACTCGATATTAATGAACAAGGAAATAAGGACAATAATGATTTATAATGTCTAGTAGAGTGAAGCTGATATATAAACGTATCAACCGTTCTCCAGGAAATCCGGGCTTAATGACATTATCATAGTAGTCATGCAATGATATTTATATATACTGTAAGGCTGAAATGATTAATTGGTTTAATTTCAAATAGTTAGATAATATAACATTATTTTGTTAGAAGGCAACGATAATTGGCTTGTTTATGTATGTATTAGAAGAATTTTATATTCAAGTTGTTTTACGTTGGGTTTTAGGATAAGTGTTTGCTGTTTATTGTAGTTGCTTATTTTGCCAAAGATTTAAGTAAGATACATGTGTACGAGTTTAAGATTCCACCAGAACATTAATACAATAATTGTTCTGAGGCTATCAGAATGCGCAATTTCCTAAATGCTTATTAGCGTGTATTGCATATAATAATCTACAGTTTAGTCTAGCTACTTATTGCTACTCATCTCGTTCTGTCGTCTTATATTGAATTTCACCAGTCCAAATATTCCCATCACACGCAAACACCTGCCGATAGGAATATAATCTTATTTGCAGACAAATCAGTTTTCACATTTTATATTGATCAAATTTCCGACAAAGGAAAACCATTAGATTATTCCCAAGAAATAAGATTTATGCACTTTGTAAGACTATACGAGGGGTGTACCAGAATTACGTAGACTTTTGTCATAATTTTTTTATTTAGGCATGTATTATCACCAAATTTGCCGTAGAGAAACTTCAAACCTTTTTCAAGAGAATCGGTACAAATATTTTTTAACGGAAAGTTAGAAAGCAATTTAATATGTCGCCATAGTAACCAATAGTTGGATAGGCGGGGCAGCGAATTTTAAAAACATTTTTTGCATTATTCAACGGCTTATACCTCACAGATATCAAGTCTAATTTTAACGCGACTTCGTGACATACAAGCGCAATATAATTGGAACGTACGCCGTAAATTTCGACTTTATGAAGGTCACCGTTGTTGATTTATGGTACAAAACAAGAAACATTTGCTGCGCATCACCAGTAAAAATATGACGTTAGCGAAAGACGCTGGAAATCGTATCAACACGAAGTTTTGTGTGAACCTCGGGAAGACGCCAGAATAAACGCTTTAAATGTCGGAACCTGCTAACTATAAATCTCTAGTATCGAGTTACCTGATTTTCAAACGACACAAGCGCATTAATTGTGGTTGAGACCGAATAAAACGACATGGACCAACGGCGAAAACCAACGGCGAATGCGACGTCACCAAGCGTTTTCTAGGACCATATCGACCTGGATCTACGTTCTATTATAAGGGTTATATGCGACATTGCTGGTAATATATTTGAACTTAATCACATATAAGGTAGTAAATAAACATCCGTAAGTTTTGTGTACGGTTGTGCCATTCTTTATAGCTACAATGTACATATTTAGGAGCTTCACTTATTCTGGAAGTTCAGCCGACGTCGTGACGTTCCGTTGACGTGCCCCGCATACCGTATCCCTATCTATCCCCGAAAGCTGCAGAATTTGATCCAAACAAGATACGGCTTTGAAATTTCACGTACGTACGCAGTAAATATTATTTGCACTCCACCTAAAATTATTTGTTTGTATGATGAATGGTATGGAAGGTATGGCAAAAGTCTACGTAATTCTGGTACAACCCTCGTATACTGACAACATGTATATCATTTTTGTGTGTGCAATCATCATCGGATATTACACTGTATGTTATGTATGAGTTTAATAGGTATGTTTATCCCACCGATTTTTTCACGTAAGACTACTTCATGTCATGTTTGTTGCTGCCATTAATTGTTGGATATTTTACTGGAAATAACAGTTTGATAAAATTCAAATTCAGTAATGATAATTCTGATCTTTGAAACACTGTAGCATTTAGGGGAATCTTTATTGCCATACATACATTATATTGTTGCACTCATACTAGTTTAAGATGGTCAAAAAATACCGAAACATATTTGTAATACATGTAATCATCAAACATTCAGCTTCACCAAATAAAACACCTCGTAACTTTGTTCCTCTTTCATATAAACAATAACCGAATAAAATAATGGGTATACACTGCTTAATATAATTAAAGGAACACTGAATGTTTTGGATATGTAAATATTCAGGAACAAATATTAACATGTTTCAATTAATGTATATTGATTGAAAAATTAGCGAATATTGATAAAACCCATTTTTGTTCAAATAACACTAATTTTGTTTTTTGTTGATTATTCCATAAGCACTTATTATGCTTAACACTATAATTGCGTATGCTCCTGTATATTTTTAATGAAATGTCTTTACGAATAGGTACATTCTCAAACAATGGCATTGTGCTTTCAGAGGGAATAACTATTTACTCCTACATGATTGCTCAGGCAATAGAATCAAATGCTTTCAGATTACGTTTTGTCTGTCTTACTAAAGTTAATCCCAGTTTTGCCAAATCAAGTCAGCCATGTATACTTAGAAGAATATAATAAATGGTCTATATAACCTTTTTATATAACCTTTGGCATCGAAGTGTATACTGTTGTACACTTTCTACATTAAGTTAAATACACAAAGTTCCGTTTCGGCTCCTCTCGGTATATTGAACGCTTCTACTACTGTATCATAACTAAAAGGAAGCAGCCATAGACGAAGCCATTCAAGATTAATGGTAAACATTTTTGCAGACAAGCGTCACGGAGAAACCTACCAAAAGTTAACGAACAGTAAATGCCCACACAACCGCACTGATTTGCAGCCATAATATTGTGCGATTGTATTGAAATCGGTATTGAAATTGAGTTTAAATGTCAATGTGTGTGGTCACGTTTTAGCTGACTAATGAAATGGGCAAACCCGGTGAGCGTCTACATACAGTAAATGCACAGAAATCATCAATGGAAACGAGTTCAAATACGTTGCGCTGTGCGAATGTGAGTGCGAATGTTTCATATGAAAGTTCGGATCCGAGAAACCCTCTTGCAGAGCTGCATTGTAATAACTTCGTACGTATACAGTAGTGTGTCCTGTGCGTTTGTTTGAAACAATTTAACGAAACAGGGTGCCATACATACCTAAAGATCTTCATCAAAACCCCGCTTCAAGATGTATACAAATTGCATAATTAAATTCAATATTGAAATCATGTTTCAGCGTCTGCAATAGGTACTAATCTCATGCACTGTAATACGGTTGACCACATACGCTTCCTGGAAACGTACCTTCGCTATACAGAATGCGATCTTAGACCAAGAACTTAAAAATAGTCGCATGGGACTAGATCTATGAAATATACTTGTATATCAGGCATATTTATCTGATTTTCGTTCAAAAACTACTCTTCAGTAGATGCCTGGAGCAAAGAGGTATTTTCATGTGAAAGGGACATAATGCTAAGTTTCAATAACAAATCGACGATATATGCAATGTTTCTAAAGTTTTTCCTGTAGAACCTATTAGCTACCAATTTACGCATTGATTTGGTCAATTGAAAAGTTGGGCCTTGGTCGGTGGACAAAACTCAAGTGCATCACCTTCGTCACTGACTGCGTGTAATTTACAAATACGAGCTTCTTAGAATTTCAGGAAACAAATACATAATAATAGTCCGGCAGTTTGGTGAAAAAATTGTGGGTTTGGTGATAAAAGCATGAAACTTTGCATGATTGTAGTTAAATGTATTTTAGTCAAAATTAGATATGGACCCACTTTAAACAATATCCAATATGGCCGCCATTTTCAAAATGGCCGCCATTGTCAAAATGGCCGCCATTGTTAAAATTACAATATAGTGTACCTTGAAAATGTTATTTGCAATGACATCACAAATAAAACAGGGCTATCCTGGTTTAACACCAATCAAAGAGATGCCATGAACATTTTGATATCCATCTGGCAAGCAATTTTTACGAAATTTTCATTTTTTTAATGGGGGGGGGACTGTCAAAATCTAACGGACTGAGATCTTACAAACAAGAAAAGTGTAAATATGTTTGTTGAGAAAAGAATACTGCTTGACTTGGTTGTTATATATGCTATTCCCAACTATATTAGATATGAACCCAATATGTTGTATCAAAATAGCACCATTTTCTAAGATGGCTGCCATTTTCTAGTTAGTGTATACTAAGGTTCGGAATATGTAAATCTTCTTTTTAGTATGTCTTGAAATTATATTAATACGTTAGTATTAGTATTCAATATCAAAGATGATGTTTTAGCATTAAAACAATCCCAATAAGGTCAGTCAAAACGGCGACAATGCTTTTAAGATGGCCGCCATTGTACTAGTATTTGTAAAACAATGTAATATATGTCATTACATAGCCTACAGAAACAAGCTTCCAGACGCAATGATAGAAAAAGGTGATCGTAATGATTACCTTTTAGAAGTGTTAGGTGCCCTGGAAAATATTTTGATGTTTTGTTACCCAATAGCGCGTGTACTAAATTTGGTGTACACCATGGGTTGTATAGTTGTTGTAACTACCAAATAAAACGGGAATAACTGTAGCTGATGTTTGTGCATATCCCTGATGATAGGAAAGCTGTGTCTGGTGACTGTATGTACCCAATCAGACAATAACCGTCGACAGGGAATGTATGTATTTGGTAATTAAGAGTACCCTGTACATGAGTTCATGTACTAGTATATAATACGACTGGAAAAAACGTAATCACAAAATGTTTAGGCAGTGGGATTCGCTTTTATCTATTGAATTTTATTTTTGCATTTAGCTATGATCATCGATCATTAAAGAACACACTAATAGAACAATTGAGATTGTTGTATTTCTAAGTGAATTTATTTTGAAACAAATGTTGTGAATATTGACATGCTTAAGAAGAATCTTTCAAATATTATGGCCAAAAATCATCTCAAACAGAGATCGTTATCGGAGAACAAACACTATCCGATCTTTACAGAAATCCTGAGACGAAGATGGAGATGGATAGGACGCTTCTGACGAATGAAGCCGCAGACTCTATCCCACGGGTAGCTATGAGATGGACACCAACATGGAAGAGAAATAAGGGAAGACCAAAGGAGACCTGGCGGAGATCAACAAATCGAGAAATGACAGCTAAAAGCTGAACACGCGGTCAAGTGGAGCGATTACCTGCGGATAGAAATCATTGGCGTTCTTTAATGATGGCCTTCGGAGCAAACCATCCTGAAGAGGCTTGAGTAGGTAGGAATATTGGTATTGGAATGTCTTTGCATGACAGTTGTGAGTACTTAATAAAGACAAGTCGTGCCTGAACCAAAATGCTGTTAGTACACGTAGACAGTCACCTGGTGACTTCGGCGATCCACACAGACCAGTTTGGGTTTACCTCATGCTTAGAAGTACTAAGTAGGATCAAGAACGAATGTGTGTTGTAATTTTGTACGTAATATGAACTTAGAATGACTGTAAGAATTCAGTAGCATCAGCACATTGTGGTGGTTTGTACCACGTCAGAATAAAAATGACTGTGTCTGTCTATGGCTGGTGAACAAGAATGACAAAAGAGGACAAACCATGCCTCTATCTGGTGATTGTGAGTAATCAATAGGACCAGGGATTGACTGACCTTTTACTGTCATTGGTGATGGTTTGCAAATGTCATCAGAAATTGAGTTACCCATCTACAACATGTGTAGATGTGAGTTACTATGGTATGTTCCAAACTCCAACCAGATTGAAAATTCATAGCTATCCAATACAACATCGAATGGCTTTACATTTGGCAGTATATGGTCTGAGGGTATCCTGTTAGGTTGATTATGATTATAAACTTACCTGGTAGTAGTGAGTGCATGTACCAAATAGGACAAATAATGGCAGTACAATGAGTACAAGATAGACCATAGTACCTAATTGTTGTTGTAAATGTACCTCTTGGTCAGAAATTACTGCATATGTGTACTTGATGGTGGTCAGTATCCCAAACGTAT
Organism: Spisula subtruncata; assembly: GCA_963678985.1. Classification (NCBI taxonomy): domain Eukaryota; kingdom Metazoa; phylum Mollusca; class Bivalvia; order Venerida; family Mactridae; genus Spisula; species Spisula subtruncata. The sequence goes on along the minus strand of OY787666.1, from coordinate 13,877,393 downwards.
GGGAATACCTGTATATGATGGTTAAGATAACACACAAGGACAAGCAATGAATATACTTAATAAGAGCAGAAATGCTTAAAAGTTAAACAAGTTAACAATTTTCTACTTGGGCTACCTATGTAAACTTACGTTCACTATTTTTCACCTGTGGGTTTGGCAGCCAACACCGATCTGCAGTGTCCAGTCCTCACATGTACCAATTTACACCTTGGTGGAGAGCAGCATGTGTGTTATTTGCTCAGAGAAAATAACCATTGGTCCGGACGGGGTTAAACACAGGACCTATCGATCGCGAAGCGCGCGCCCAACTCTAGGCCACCGCTCCCCACTTGTACTTGTGCCAGGCGATGTAATGTGTCATATATAGCTTTATACTATGATCGTGTATCCGAAACATATAAATGCCTGTCAAATGCAAATACTATATAGGTACCTAACACTGCAAAAAGGTTCTCGTAACGGTTAGCTTATTATATCTGGTTAGTTTAGGTCTTAGATCTTGTTTATACATGCTATGATCAATTAAAAAAATTGTAAAGTTATAGCAATCTATTCACGGCCATAATTTAGCAATATTGTCTATATAAGTACATCTTTCAAAGTCCACCAAATTCTAAATTGATTGATTCATGTGAGTAAGACATATCCGAATTTATTGTTGACAAACATTTCAAACATTGTATAATTATATATAATGTGTACGCATTTTATGATATATAGTATGCGTATTCGATTTTTTGGCTTAAAGACAAAAATAAAGGATATAATCTTAGGTGATGATACACAAATTCACACAATGCCTGTGTCACTAATTATCGGACAAGGCCACAATTTTGATTGAACTTATTGGATTCATAATACTCTAAATCATCATCTATGATATTGAATATTTATGCAAATTACTAAGAGCAAGTAAAAGGTAGATTTACCTATTTTGAACTCAAGTAAATACAAACGTACATGCATGTCGCAAACTGGGAAATGGCGGCCATCTTGAAAAATGGCGCTATCATGATACTTGACAAATTGGATTGATATAAAATATTGTTGGGAATAGCATACATAACAACTATGTCAACCTGCATTATTTTCTCAACAAACATAGTTACTCTAGTCTTGTTTGTGAGATCTCAGTCCGTTAGGTTTTGACAGTCCCCCCCCATTTTATAAAAAAATGACAATTTCGTAAAAATTGCTTCCCATGTTGATATCAAAATGTTCATGGCATCTTTTTGATTGGTTTTAAGCACATGATAACCCTGTTTTATTTGTGATGTCATTGCAAATAACATTTTTCATGTACACTATATTGTAATTTTCGCGATGGCGGCCATTTTCAAAATGGCAAAGTTTTATGCTTTTATCATCAAACCCACCATTCGACTAAAAATATGCACCAAACTGCCGGACTATTTCTTGTTCAGACCTCGTAAATGATAGTAAGTCTGTGATTCGCTATCTGTTGCGCTTCGTAAGAACATAGTTTGTACGTATTTGGGATATAAATAAAATATTTGTTGGCATTTAAAATCAGATGATATTTTAGACACCACGCAGTGAGCATGGTACCCATGGGGTACAAATGTTGTTAATTTCTAGAAATTTCTTCAAAATGATGTGAAAATGGGATAACATCGAGCATGTGCGATCATCTACCGTCCCAACTACCAATATTGTACCTTTAACACCAACATCTAACTTTTTATCAACAGTTAGTTTGCTTGTTGTTGTTATCGAATGACCATTTTTGTTGTTGTCTTTCAGCAGCTATTGGTCTGCTTTGACACATGTTGAATAAACAAACCATTGCTAAAATACATCCTACGATGTCTGTTAATCTTAAAAAGTTCCTCGTGTATAAATTTGTCACTTTATCTAAGTTACGTCCTTCCTTTCATATAAGGCATAATTTCAGTCTGTTTTGCCATACGTTTTTCAACGCTTTTTCGCTTAGTGTACATGAGTTGGTGCAAATTTAAAATTACATCATGACACAACCGATTAATCGAAGTCAACCTAATTTTATCCAATTATAAACGATAGTTACATAGTTAAACATGCCGAATATGACGCCTTAAAATCCTGAAACTACAAAAATATGAATACATTTGCATTATTTTTCGAACAGCACTCCTCGTATTAAAACACCGTATGCTTATGGAATAATAAATTTCTCTAGAATACTATAATTATCATTTTCTAATAATATATGGAATCTTACTTTCTCGTTTCATCTCATGAATTCATCTACCGATATCAATGGACAGATTTAGTAGACTTACTAGGAATTATTTCTTTTAGCACAACATAAGTTAAGGTCGTTTGCATGATTTGCTTATCTCCATGTTACTATTGCGTTGATGAAGCAAAGTATGCATTACATATGGTCTAATTTATTTTATGAGTATTGTAATACAACGTTGCCAGTAGTATTTCTAAAATAGAACAAAGCGACAATAAAAGTAATGTGATAATGTGGATGTGTAATAAATGTACGTAAATAGGTCGTATGCATTGTGTACATGACGTGGACAGGTATTTGGAAGGTTGCATGTGATGCCATGCACGTATACTCGCTATGAATGTAACAAACAAAACAAAATACCAATAACACACTATCACATACGGTAAAGTCTATGCTGTACTCAGACTGTTTCGCCACGGATATGTTCTCCTGACGGAAAAACATTAGCTTCGGAGGACTTCGGGAACAAACTCCCCTGGTCATGGAAAGCTTCGTGGAAGTTATCAGTCATTTATTGACATTGTGTGTACATCGGGTAATGTCACTGGACGTCTCCAATTTTAATTTATTTTCGTTGATGACGATTTCATCAGTGTAACCATCAGCTATCTTTGTTCCTTGATATTGGTTCAGTTATATCAAAATTAAATTTCGTACCACTATACCAATTGCAATTGTAATTGTGTTTAATAAAATGTCATATGTAAGAAAAGGTCAGCCGAAAAGTGACCTATGAATTCGTGCTAGACTCTATAAGAGTGTTGGTGTTATTCTATATGTTTCGGGATTATTGCTTATGAAAAACTGCTGGAATAATGCTTGCCACAGAGACCGATAAGAGCCATTGTCCTGAAGGAGACCCTTTTCGTTTATGGCTCCCTGCAACGGTAGCGTTTCGTAAAGTAGGTAAGCCCAATTGCAAATATGGTTACACGTAATCAAGGCCGGGTGGCGTTCTTTGATTGGTATTCTGGGGATGTTTGCCAATGCTTTCTGCAGACATTCAATCAAACTCCACACGAATCTCCATTTATCTCGGCAGTTTCTTAAGGCGTACTCCTAACGTTTTTTATCATGTTCGCGGTGTAAAGGATGGCTTGTTGGCATGCACATAACATATCAATTGCTGTCTGTGTTTTTAGGAAAGTAGTACTTTAAATTGAGATCATTCCATTGCACCTTCATTGATTAAGATCTGTATTCGAACATCAAAATGTCGAGGCATTCCAAGGAAATAAAATTATCAGGTCATTACAGCATCATTAACTGGGTTTTATGTTGCAATACCATACTTTCTAGTACAAAGTCATACAGACCAAGAACATAAACACAATATATACAGAGGCATGATATCATAATTCAACACGTTCTGGTGATTCACATTAAGACCAAAAACATTCAGTCACCATCTTATTGTTCTACTGTTCCACAAGAAACATCAAACCATGTTTCAAATGATAAATGAACGATAAACGATATAAGACCAATTAAAATCCCGCAATTTGTTTTCCGTTTCGATGCAAGATTGTTTCAAAAATCGTTATTGGCCCCTGGGTAATAAAAATTATAACTTTTAGTTAGGAATCGTCGGACTTTGTATGCATCTGATTAAATGAGACACAATCTTTGAACTTCAAGTTAACAATAACATATTGTTCATTTTAGCATTGATTTAGTATATATTTGTCCTACATGATCTTATTTAGAAGAGATACTTGATGCCAGATTCATAATGTTAACTGAAAACCAAGAGAACCATATTTGATATGTAAAGATCTGGGATAAATAGTGTTCGCATTTTTATTTCACATTAAATGGAAATATTTCTCCGGAATACGTAGTTTTATATTTGGATGCTTGTCAGGTTTTCATTAGACTTCATCACTAGCGTAATATAAATAGTGTGTCATGGAAATAGGGTATAGTTTATTCATTCTGATCTTTCAAATGTAATTATGAAGGAAGATGTACTGATGTGTGTGTGTTTGATTTTAATACGGTTTTTAATCAATGTTTCAAAAATGTTAAAGTAACCATTGTTGTGTCAAACAAATATACTTTCTGCACAACCATGGTCTCATCAGCCTTGTTATTGAAACATAGTGTTAAGTTTTTAGACATTTAAAACATTTGCATTGTTAATGTCATGAAGAAAAGGAGTGCTAAAACAGTTTTTTTTTAATCATTACTGTCATCTATTGTCCGATACTTTCATATAACAGGCCTGGCCTTCTAATAGCATTAAATGTTTTGACATCATATCAGGTTATTTAATAGTAGAAATATTAGACAGTTTGTGGTTCGTTTATCACTAAACTCGTTGATTAATGCCTTTACAGGAAGAGTCGATAACCCAAACATGTGAGGAATAATACTGTCATTCTTGTAATGATATACGGTGATATAGTTTTGTATGTGTGTTTAACCGAGGTAAATATAGCATAATTAGTATGTCACTCAATTATTGGCATTTTTGTCTATGTTAACAAATTATCGGACACAATTGGACACTTCTCGTCTTAAGATCAAACATACTTATCATTTCTGTTTTGTGCTACATGTACATATTTGATTTGATGGTATAGAATATATATTCGGCTATTTACCGATACGATGTTTCCCCTCCAAAATAACATATTCGGAAACATAAAACCATGCTCTATCAAACGGCCAAGTAATGTTTTGGAAATAGTTTGTATTTACTGTGAAATTATTAGACAAGAAAGACTAAGTCAATATATTGTTGCCTATGTGAGGCAGCTTACTGTGTCAAATGTTATAAACTCATGCCTATTTTAATTGATGACATAATGTTTGAAAACAGTCTGACTTCGACTTGTGAACAACTCATCTGTGCATTCCTTTACAGTAGAAAAGAGTACAGAAATATAGCTGGTATAGCTGAAGGCAGTGACTAGGATCAGGTCTAGGAAAATTTTATGATTAAATCAACGTTTGCCTTATCGTCAGCTACCTTATCTGAAAGTTCCTTTTTCTTGATCTCCGGGAGGTTTGAATAATCAAATTTAGCTTACGTTTCTCTATCTCACGCTCGTCAACAAGTGCACTCTGAACTGATTCAGCTATAATAATGCATAGGATTACGGTACCGTAATCGTACACCTACAAGCTAGGATTACGGAAGACATATTAAAAGCGTGAAACCTATGATAAAGAAAAAAGTTTATTCTAGGTCCCCGCTTTTTTGGGACACCCTGTATACATTGGTCTTGATCTCACAGTGAGGCAACATGGACGTGCATTTAAGAAAAAAAAACTAATTTAGTAATTAAGTAACATAGTATTCGTTATATTCTGTCTTTTTCGTTTTTGCTGATGAATCAGTATTTGCTTCTGGTAGTACATGTTTCGTTTTTCTATTGAGAACACATTCTAATATGTGTATTACTAGTATTGTTAGTTTTGAACTACAAATCAGGTTTCAAGTTTGGGTTATTATATAGGAATATTAACGACAGATATTCACTCAAATTGGTGTAAATACGCCTCGGATTAAGAAAAATAGCATCCCCATTAACCGTACTCCCATATACAGTTTATTGGTACATGTAGTCACTTCAATCGAACGGTCTTGTATTTTTATCCCTTTTAGAACATGATCAAGATAAAACAGCACCACTTAGACGCCAATATGTCACTCCGAATGTAATTAATTTGATTTCCATTCATTGTTTGATGTTATTTGATCGTAGTAGTGAATCGAATAGAAAAAATAACGATTGGCAGTTGGAGTAACTACCCAATGGGAAAACAAATATTGACCATGTTTTACACGTTCAACCTTTAAAGCATAACCGCGCTACTCATAATACAGACACTTCTCACTGACAGCGTAATGTACATGTATAAAATTAGAATTATACTTATATTTGGTGGAAATCTTTGACAATGAATAAAGCTTTTCTCATAATTGGCGTAAAGTACCACAAAACTTCGTTTTCTGATAATGTGTACGAATTGTTTTAATCAAATAATGATTTCTGATCAATATGTTTCAAGACAAAGCTAAAGACGCAAAGATGATCCTTAAAATGTTGCTGCTTACGATATACATATACTTGTGCAAGTTCTGTCAACAAAAAGCCTTACAGACTTCAAATTCGTGCAATGAAAATCTAGGTGGTATTCCGAATTTCTACAGACCGTACATTTACGTACTAGAAGGCAGGACTGATTGTTTGCATAAACTTAAGCCAAACCTGTCAGTGTGTCACATAAAACAGTCACCCAAACCAAACAGCAATAGTTGACAGTATGACAGGTAAGACAGTAGTCTTGAATAAGTGTACTTTTTATCACAGGGTTCGTGTTTCTAAAACCTGTTGCGTGTCAAAACCATAGTATAATATGATTTCAAGTATAAAATAATAAACACATAAAGCCTCTAGAGCTTCTTGGAGAGCCTATTCTAGATGAAACCTCATCACAGAATATTCATGTTTGTAAAGTACGTTGTAATTAAGCATACGAACATACGATGCACTTTTAAACATATTATTTATAGATTGTAATTAAACATGATGTTCTACTTAACAGTACATTTACATTTTTGTATTTCTATTTCTGTGTCACACTAGATTCCATAATCTAAAAAAACAACAACAGAAACTCATGCAAATGATTTATGAATTATTTGCACGTAGATGCTCGTATCAGAGATTATGCTAAAATAAAAATATTATGAGGTTCAGATAATCTCATGGCAGAAACAAGTGATTTCTGAAGAATATATTTTGATTCCGCTGCAACTGCTATTAATAATTCCTAAAATCCTTAGCCAGTATTGCTGGACGTTTGGTTATGTTATAGAAGTATGAGTTTTTAATCATAGGTAATATTATAACTCGAAATTTATACTCAGGGTATTACGTCAAAAATTAAGTCGAGTGTGCTGTGTAGATGGATGTTTTACTCAAAAAGCACAAACAGTCAGTTTGACCATCGAAATTCAGTTGTAACCTTCATATTTAGAATAAAACTTTTAACTAGAACACGCAGTAGCTATTGATAAGTGCACATTTGTTGTGTTACATCAACATTTCGCTGGCTTAGAATGAGAAGGACGTAATTACTATTTCTTAACTTATAAGACTGATGCTTATTTGAAAGCTGCATTATAAGGAGCTTTATATGGGCCTATTTTAATGAAAATCGGAACGTGTCGTGTTGACCAAAATGGAGTTGTAAAAGCTTGTTTTACCATAAGTAAAGAGTAAATTTCTGACAGGCTTTTCTTGTTATCGATTTTGTACTTACGACCTTCTTATTCTAAGCTGTCAGAAACCAAGTAGTTAATACACTTAATGCGACTCCACAATGTCCCTTTACTATACATCAACATTATCTCGCACATGAATTATCAACTACGTTGTAGATTAGTCTCATTATTCTATTTCTGGAAACACTACTGGCAAATTTTTATTACAATGCACATGAACTAATTTAAGACATATGTAGCACATTAACAAACATGCAAGTATGGCATCCCATTACGAATATTTTCAATGCGCTATGTGTATTGATGTCGGTAGATAATAACTTCGCCAAAATAACTACGTATATTAAGCAGATTCAAAGACAGGAGTACATCAAAGTTGACTTGAAAAGCGATATTATAATATCCAGACCAGTTATTCATTCTCGTTTGTACTAACGTTAATAGCGATGCCTCAATGTAAAGTAAATCAGTGTTTGCAGAAGGTCATTGCTCGCATTGACATCGCTGCATAAGAATACACTGGTTACACATAATGACCAACGTTTGCTGTATTGGCGTTTGATTGCTTGTATTCAATGTATACGGACTTAGCATTGTTATTATTAGTCTATCAACAGAGCGTATGCTAACAATAAGAGAACAATTTGTTCCTCTAACGGCGTAATGCCAGAGACAACTTCAAACTAAATATCATTATGTCCATGTTTTCTCACATAGCTTTGTGGCGATGTATGTTACCGCCATGTCACAACAGATATTAGTACAAATGAATACTGGTGGGTTAAACAGTGTGTTTCACAAGTGACCTAAATTATCATCATACAACATATCACCATAAACTTCAATAATAATAATAATGTATTCTGGTACATGCGTTTGTAATAGAGTAAGCCGACTAATGTAAGGCTACATACAGGACGAGACGTTTACATAATGTGCAGTAATCTATTTAATGGTATACTATACAAGACACCATTGTAAATGTGTCAGACGGCTTCATACCTAGACGTGACAGCTTAGCAGGCAGTTTAATTCATTAAATGGATCAGTGAAGAATCCTGGCTCTGTGGTTGTAGTATGGATTCACAGTTCATACATTTGTATATATGTACACGCCAAACAAGGCTAGACTTGGAGCTTCCTATGTTACTGTCAATAGCATAGTACCTAATTTGTATAAAGCAAATCGTCGCTGGTGCATATTGCTTGTAAGTATTGTATATGTGATTCATGGACCAAAGGTCTAAACTCTTGAAAATAAACTGAAAAAAACTGAAAACATTAATAAGTTCTATTGAAGCTTTGTACAGACAAGACCAGAATGGAAGAAGAAGCAATTGAACATGAATGATGAGAAGCATCTCAACAGACGAAAGACAGTTTCTGGATATTTGGGATAGTTTCATTGGTATGAAGGGCAACCCGATCGAAATGAACAAGGAAATAAGGACATGAATGATTTATAATGTCTAGTAGAGTGAAGCTGATATATAAATGTATCAACCGTTCTCCAGGAAATCCGGGCTTAGTGACATTATAACAGTAACAATGTAATGAGATTTTTATATAGGTCTAAAATGAGAAAAATGTCATATTCATTGATGTAATTTTAAATAATCAGATAATATATTATAGAACTGTCTTAGTTACAAGACACATATAATGAGCTTGTTTATGTATAAACTTATTATTGAATTTGTTTTACGTTTTATGTTATAGTATTTATAAGTATGTGTTTGTTGTATTGTGATTGCTTATTTTGCCTAAGATGTAAGTAAGATACATGTGTTCAAGTATAGTACTCCACCAGTACAATTCAAACATATCGGAACTGTCTTTGATGCGTCAACTTAGAAAATGATTCAATATTTCATAATGTCATTTCTGAGTCGAATATCAATAACATGATAATTGATACATTGCTATAGTAAACATAACTGAAAATAGTCATTCGTAATAAGTAATGGGTTTGTTGCAACTTCATTTACCTGTACCATGTGTGAAACGAAGTATCAATGTGTAATTTGAAAAGGTCGAAGATTTACGAAATGGCCCCATTCATACAGGCTCCAGGCGATATAAGCATTGGCTATAGTATTTCCGTACTTGCTGTCTAAAATACTTTATCATTTTAATATTAATTGTTCTGAGGCTATCAGAATGCGCAATTCGCAAGTGCTTATTAGCGTGTATTACATGTATATATGATAATCTACAGTTAAGTCTAGCTACTTATTGCTACTCATCTCATTCTTTCGTCTTATATTGAATTTCACCAGTCCAAATATTCGCATCTCACGTAAACACCTGTCGATAGGATTATAATGTTATTGGCAGACAAATCAGTGTTCTCATTTTATATTTATCAGATTTCTGACAAGGGAAAACCATTAGATTATTCCCAGGAAATAAAATTAATGCATTTTGTAAGACTAGATACTGATAACATGTACATCATTTTTGTGTGTACAATCAACGTCGGATATCATTCTGTATGTTACGTGTATGAGTTTAATAGGTATGTTTATCCAACCGATTTTTTCTCGTAAGACTACATCCTGTCATGTTTGTTGCTTCCATTATTTGTTGGATATTTTACTGGAAATAACAGTTTGATAAAATTCAAATTATGTTATAATAATTCTGATCTTTTGAACACCGTAGCATTTAGGGAATAATTACCCTCAACGAACATTTAGTGTCATACATACATTGTATTGTTGCACCATGCTAGTTTTAGATGACAAAATATATCGAAACATGTTCCGAACGCTTATAATACGCAGTATCCTCAATCATCAAATAGAAACACATTCAGCTTCGCCAACATCGTGTAAGTTTTTCATATAAACAATAACCGAAGGAAATTATTATTAATTAGTATTTCAAAATCCCACTGCGAGATTCATCTAAATCATTTTTAATTATTTACAAATTTTAGCCAGTCGTTATATCGCATGGTTAAAATTAGGGACTATATGATATTCAGTAATGGTCTGTATTTTTATTTCTATGAGACGGAACTTCGAAGATTAATTCTTTATATAATTTCTTGAAAAACAAAAATTTAAACTTGGATAATGAGAGACATTAGTGAAAAAAGACAAACAAATGACAGGTAAATTATAACCCGAGTGAGATAAGGATTTCGGTAGAGTAATCAATTTAAATCCACCGAATTTATAGCTTTTTCCCATAGAAAAATCATAGCTATGTATTTTCGTATTGAAAATTTGCCTCACAACTGTTATCAACTAATTGACAGTTAACTGCTCAACAATATCTCAGCTTATCCCATGTCCTCGTCATTTAGAAGGAGAATATTGAAGTTAACGACAAATGTGCCCACTGGATACTGTGATTATTACGTGTTGTAAAAAAGGTCAACTCATTTTGAATACCAAAATATTTAATATATAGACTGGTAACACATGTTCCTGTCCATCTACGTTAAAGTAGAGTAGAATAAGTAACCCGGACTATATTGTTCAACACACTTCTGTTTATATCGGTAGTAAGTACTCAAGCCCAAAGTCATCCCAGGCAATGACCACTTGAATCAATTTGTAGCATCGCAGTCTTGACGAAGAAGTTTTACGCCTGCTCTGAACAGGATGCTGTTAGCACCCTGTTCAAAAGCCAAACACAATTGGTGTTGAAGATCAGGCATTTGCTTGTCTCTAACCACAAAGGTTCAATCCGAACAAATGAGTAAATATGTAACATACGATTCAAATCTGCCGATGGTTAGTGAGATACGAGTTTGAGACATATTTCATAAAGCATAGAACAATGCCCTTTAAGCCCTAATAAAGTAATCCAAATTGTTATATACGTTGACGAAAAAAGCAATTAAGTAAATCCAGAATATTCTAAAACAAAACGAGATCGCAAATGGTATTACACATTCGACAACAAAAGGGTATAGCCAAAAACACCGAAACGTCCACCGCTGTGCAAAACTGTTTTCACTAGGCAGCTACCGTAAAATAATGTTCAGCAAAAAGTGCATTGCCATGCTTGACACGCCAATTTTCTTTTGACATTATAGAAAATAGTAGTCTTCTGGTACATAAAGGATTTTAGACAACCCATCATGCCTCTCTAGTCACTGAGGAACATTTGGATTCTGCACATGTTTTCTCCAGCACTCGACACAAACCTTATTACCCTAAGGGAAATATAATACAAGGCGGTAAGTGAAGACATTGTCCATGACGTCATTGATATAAAACGTATTCAGAACTAGGTTTTGTTTCAATATAATTATATGGAACATCGTGAAGCATTACCGTAAGCAATTTGACAACGGCTATATATAATACATGTGCATGTGGTAACAATTGTTGGCATTCACGAGGCTATATTTTCTTAACAATTGAGTAAAGTATTATGCGACAATAAAAATAATGAATAGAATCAAATGCTGAATATTCAAGCTAAAACCCGATAAGCTAATAATTGACGGACTCATCAACCTGCAACAAACACTCACTCCAACAATTCACACTTTGTATCTGGAGGTATAATAATCAATATTTGCCAACTATACTTTTACTTCAGCATTAGCATTCACAATTTTCGATGAATAATCCATGCATATTCCATTGTGTTAGCAATATTATTAACACAGATTTACATTTTAAGTTAAAGTTTGCATAACGTGTTTGCTGGTGAGACCGAGCAGTATTTTAACATGAAGGGTGATGTATGTGTCCTGTTCGGGGCTTTTCTTGTGTTGTGTGGATTTCAGAACGGAAACGGTTAGAATAAACATATTTTGTTTCAAAAATTGTTTTAAACATTCTAGTTTAATTTTTTAACTTGATTATCTAAAGTGAAGGAAAACAATAGGAAGCATACATTTGTATATATTAGATGTCAATTCCATTTTATTTTCTGTATTCGAATCAAATGGTTGGTAAATTCATGAAGCTGAGTTGTGCAGAACATGGCTCGTGTCGAATATGACTCTAATACGGGCTCTAGCAGTGTGGTGAAAAAAACATGTTGCGAAACAAAGAGCTCGCTCCTAGTCATGTGAGTCGATTTTCACTTTATAGATTGATAATAAAGAACTTGTATTTGAACAAAAGATTACGATTTCCGTGAATGCTTTGATAAAACAGTAACCAGGCGCGACCAAGCGTCACGTTTCTTAATTCAACTAACGTTAATAAATTCAATGATGAATCATCGCGTTTTCATTCACTCAACAGCTAGTGGTTGCTCAAATTTGTGTCCGATTTTCAATCTACATTTTCGATAAGGAATTCGGCGGTAAAATGTTTGATTCGATAATAACGATATAGAATGACGATGAAAAAGCAAAAATTTGAAAATGATGAGTATACAGAATAGTGGTGGACATTCTTCAAATACGATGTTAATATCGTTATACACTGATCGTTCAATAAATGGGCGTTTAATAAAGAATGTCTTTTTGGTCGCCAATTAGAAAATGCGTTTAATTTTGGAAAACGTTTTACAATGCTTGAACCTTCGATCATTCCACTGTCTTCCGTCAAAATTTCATTAAAATTTGAAAACTGGACTGGTGATTCTGTGTCTTTAACATGAGCTAGTAATAGATACTAAGGCTTCTTGAGAATATGTGTCCACTAAAATTTCTGTTAGGGAAATAATCTTACTCATCAGCTATAATTCAATTCAATGAATAATGACAATTACTTTTCTTAACCACTAAAACACATAAAAATTATGACACAATTTTAACTTAAAATATAGTAAGGCTATTACAATGTTAACCTTCTTCAAATTTAAATACTGACGCAAGACTAAAATTCCAGACACGAATATGAAACAAATACCTTTTAGTAAAATCGCAGAATTCTCCTTTATGTTGTTATGAGAAATGCAGGATACATGTAATAGTAAAACAGAAATTGCATATACAAAATGTACATTTCGGTTTGCATGCACAATCCAGCCTGCTATATATCCACTTCGGTCTGCATTGTAATGGCACAGACCGTGAATAGATTTGGTGCCATATATTAATGATAAATATCAATCAAATGGAACCGAGGTGTTGTGATTAAGATTTTTGACAAGAGTAGTGAGCTTTGTAAGTGTGTTTATTAACAGCACTGTATGTTGTTTAAGGTGTCATAATGCTAATAAACTAAATTGAAACGATATTAGATATATTCTTCAACAGCAGTGCAAAATCTGGCGGTTGGAAAGTCGGCATACCAGTCTGATATAGGTCGGAACGGACTCCCAGCCTACGCCGTAGATGGAAACAGCGCTACACAGTATTATTATGATAATGGTGTAACCATGCCACAGTGTGCGCATACCAAAACGACACAGAATGCTTGGTGGGAAGTGGACTTAGGGAGAACATACAGAATCGATCACGTTAAGGTATTCGGAAGGACAGACTGCTGCGGTAAGAATATTTTAATTGCAAATATACCCCATTGATAAAATTGACAGTCCACACTTTGGCCATGTTATATATTTGATGCCATGGGCTTCAATTCTATTGTAACGTACGCCTATAATTTAACGGTGAATGTCGTGACCTGGTTCTAGGCAAGGGTGGACCACTTCCACAAGAAGGGGTGTTGTCGTCCGATATAAACCACTTTTGGCTTTTGCGAAGTGAGACATGTATTTATAAGAGTTGAACGGGTACACATTTACAAAGTGATCGGTAGAAATTAATGCCGTGAGTGACTTATTCAATGACTAATGCACGAACAACCAACAGCCACTCAGAAACGGTGGCGGTGCCTAGTCACCCGGTCAGTCAAAGAACGAAATAGAATAGTCCTATCCCAATAACAGATATTTTAGACAAGCCTATAATAATGTTAGCCCTGCCATAACCGACAGTGAAAATGCCTGACAACGACAGCAATACTAATTCCTACTCGAAGCAATCTTTTTTTTACGAAGACGAAAACACGAAAGTAATGTATAATGCTGAATGAGGCGTAATTTAAAAAGCGTACCATTCGTCAATATAATTTCACTGTCTCACGACCACCTCGAGTAATAATGGGTTTTAAACTCAACCACACAAACCGGTTATACGAGTAGAAAAAATATAATCGCGTGCAAATGTTTACATGGGTCAAGATTTTAACCAATGTAATTTTAAATTTTAATAAAAAGAAACTTAAACTTAAAGAGAAAATTAGTTGCCCCCCCCCCCCCCCACAAAAATAATGTGCGTTTACTTTGCCGCTGAGTGTATATTTCGACAAGCGTCACCTGTTGTTGGATGTTAAGTGAGAATTACGTGCTCCTGTACCGTTTACAGTTACAATATAGGTGTCACACCGGTGAATTTTCTGCCATTGGAATTAATGCAAAATGACCAAAATTCGCATCTCTCCCTCCGTTTCACTGACATTCCGGGTGATTTTCCGTGGCCGTTTCCATAAAAAGCAATCCCTGTTATCCAAAATAAGCTGGAGAAAATGGCATGTCGATAGTTTCGTTTTCGAGTTACTGCAGGGATTCTGGAAGGACAACGCTATTTTCCATGCCTCAAAAGCTGACTTGACCGAAGCACACATACATTGTCAGTCTTCAGCCAGGGAAAGATAATTCAGAAAAATATCAATTAAACACTCTTAAAAGTTAGCATGCAGGTCATATTTGATCTACATTCATGTAATTTGGCCAACAATCAGCATTTTCCACATTAAAACAGTGCTTCAACAGACATATATCAAATTTTTGAAAGGGACTATTTTAGCATACTACGACCCGGAAGTACTTTCCACCGGTGTGACACCAATATACCTCAAATGTTTGAAATTTGCTAAACCGAATTCTTTTATTCTGGTTATTTTAAGTATTGCGGCATATGTTGTCCAACCGGTTTTCACATTGAGCCCCTAACAAGTTGGTATGACCGGTTAAAACATGGTCCCCCCCCCTTCCGAGAACTTGGCGCGGACTGGAAAAATTCCTCGAAAGGTTATTTGTGTTCTATTATTGCATTATTTTGGCAATTATGGAATGGATCTCAGTAAACTAGATATTTTATTCAGTCCAGACACAGCAAAATAAGACCATAATAAGATGAATCAACAACAAATATTTTCAATCATGGACCGGAATCATGAGACGCGGCGAAATCATACTAATCATAAATAGAGTGTTTCGAAAGCAATAAATCGATTCCGCGACACCAAGAAAAAATCAACCTCAATAATAAGACCACCTCAATAAAATGACCACCTCAACTTAAAGACCACCTCCATTACAATTCTACCCCACAATTGTGACCGCTTCACTACTTAGGCGACTTCAAAGTTTAGACCGGTCACAATTTCAAGGTCCAATTTCCGCGGTTTTGTGCTATATTGAACCTCTATATTAAGACCAACTTAGCGATAAGACCAGTTTTCAGGGTCCAATTAGTGGTGTAACCATGGAGGTTCAATTTATATTATTAAAAAAACACACACCAACAAACAAGAAATTAAGAATTTGTCCACCAAATTGACCTGACAAAATTCCAAGGCCAAGGGCAACAACTCAGATATACCATTTGAAGAGGAATTGGACACAGTTTTCATTTTTTTGAATAACATCCAAATTTCACAAACTTGAACAATTTCCTCTTGGCTACAAGGTTTAATGGTCCAGGGGTGCTTGCATGCCAAATATCATTGGTTTATATCAAATAGTTGAAAAAATAGGAGAATAGGAGAATAGGTTTAAGAGAATACATACGTCGAAACTTCTTATGCCTAGATATACACTATCTTGTCCTCTTTACAGACTTCAGACTTAAAGAAGTCCAGTTGTACATCGGAAACGGTAACAGTGAAGACGACTACGTGCTAAGCGGGTATCATGCTGAGATACTACCCGTCCCGTATACATTTCAAGTGACGCCACAAGTCTATGGACGCTGGGTGAGAATCAGCCACTCCTCTAACGTTTCCACAGATGACTTCCTCTGCTTGTGTGAAGTTGAAGTGATGGGGGATGAGATATCAGGTTTGTTCTTGGAAGTATTTCAAACTTGGAAATAACAAAAATTAGAATTCATTAACAATCTAACCGATAGTAGGCCTACCAAAACTGCACAAAAACACATGTAAGAGCACGATGCATTTTATTGAAGGACACACATTGTATATCTCAAGTAAGACTACTCCACTTCGTACCAACCCATTTGATGTTTTGATCAAATATGCAACAATACTTTGAATGCTATTCTGCATAAGACAAAGCTAACAAAACCTGCACTACACAAGCGATGATCTAAATAACCTTGCCAGGTGCTTTATTATTAGATCTAGTTCTTTTTTAGAAACGTAGGTTAACACTGTAAACCTTAGAAGCCAACATCCTTCTATGCTATTTAGCCCAACCCCACTATCTTCAACCATGACTTGTAGCATGATGAAAGCATCTGTAACATTCTGTTTTCAATAAAACAAAATGTGCCTGCAATATGTCGGGATTTGTCGCTAACTATAGCTTGTCTAGCCTGGCCCGGTGATTATTAACATTGGAGTTAGTACTCCATGCTCCAACTCGTACTCCGTACTCCAATTGGAGCATTTCTTGGTAATAAAAAAATCTGTAACTTCTTTATTACTTGATGGAAACTTAGTTGGACCATTTGCTACAAGTTGGTGTTGGTTTTGATGCAAAATTCGATAAAAACTGTTTTTCAAGTTTAACTTGGAGTATGGAGTTTGAGTACGAGAATGAGAAATGTTTATAATCACCGGGCCTGGTTTGATCATTAATACATTTATGGTTCCTCTATGCCACCATAATCCATATTTGCGTTTCAACACTTTTAAGATTGCTTAGATTAGACAAGAATAGAATAATAGCGAACAAGTTTTTTCAGGTTTCTAGTAGAACTACGGTAACCATGCTCGAAAACTTACCCGTAAGGTGATACTGTAACCTAAACATAATAAAGTTTTCGAAAACAAAGAAAAGAAAGTTGGAAAGGTATTAACTAGTTTTAATTGTATATGTGTATTTTTCAAAGCTGCATTCGAGAAAGAAGCCGGTAAGCTTGGAACAGGAGTTCCTCTAAAATCATCTCAAGCTCGTACTAAGACCGAATGCTGCGCCCAGTGCAAGATAACAGACAAGTGCTCCGCCGTTAACTACAATTCGGTCACCCAACTGTGTGAGCTGCTCGAAACCGTGTCCACTATTACAGATTACGACGCAAGCAATCACTTCTACCGACTTCGCTAAGTGCACACAAACTCCTAAATAATCTCCCTGTCTGAAATGTATGAGCCGGTGTTTTTTTCATATTTTCAGCATTTTCTAAGTCAAACTTAAATATAATAAATAGCCAAATATAAAAAGGTAGCTTAGTGGAAATGTTTATATATATGTTCATATAACGAATATGACGTAATTGAAGCTGGAACCAAGTATTTTAACAGTTTTGAAACCATGTGCCTATGGGTATTTGTAGTCTCGAATGAACAACAATGAAGTATATATCACAGGGGTGGTATTAATTTTTTAACAATTTAAAAAAAAACGTTCGAATGTAAAACCACCTTACTATTGTAAGTAATACCACGCATCGTGTATCTCTAACTAAACTACTAAGTTATTCTTCCCATAAAATAGCCATTGAGGAAGAAAGAATTCGCAACACTGAGCGCGAAATTAGAAAATGTGTGCTTTGTATTATGAATGTTGTGGAAGATGAATACCATTTTGTCTTGGTTTGTCCTTACTATTATCATTTACGAAGTACAAGTTTACCAAGTTGTTATTGCCATTGACAAACTATCCAACCATTTACAATAGTAATGTATTCAGCACAAAAAACCCTGAAAATATGTAAATTAGCAATGTGTTTATCTTTCATATGGAAAGCGTAAATCGTATTTGGATAATAACTAAATTTTTCGTACTCGTTAATTGTTATATCAACTTTTATAGTTATTGTATGTTATTATGTTATCGTGTTCACATTGTTCATTGTATTTTGTACTTGCTCTTCTTGTGTCAATTAAGCTGTCGCCCATTGTTTAATACTGTTCTTACGCTAATAAACTGAAACTGAATATTGATCTTACTTGACTTACGGATACGGACAACCAATCTGATCACACGATATTAAACTCTTGGTCAGTTAGAGGCGTTTTGAACGGCTATCCTAATTCTTTCATTAAATAAGATCAAATGAATATTGAATTATCACTTAGGAATGGACATTGATTTTTCATTCCTGCCTTGAACCCCTTTGATTTCCCATTGACTAATGCAATCTTCATATTGATTGGTGCATGTTCTTTGTTGATTAATTAACGATATAATAAGAAACGGGTTTACAGTCATGTACATAATGTAATATTTATATACACTCACTTAGACGCATGGATTTGATTACGTACCACGAACACTTGGCAATAATACACATTTGCCTCACAACATAAATTAATAATCGTAGAAATGCGATGTTCGTTTACAAACTTAAAGATGTATGATTTCGATAGTAATTTCATCGAGCTCAAATGTAATTTACATGCAAGAACTATCCATTGTGTTAAAATGACTAAATGCTTAGAACCTTATCCATATATTTGCATATCTGCTTATTCAATCCGGTAACACGTTCACACTTAATTGTTCTGAGGCTACACGTATGAATTCACATTGCCCAAGTGCTTATTAGCGCGTATTACGGAGACTAATCTACTGTTTAGTCTAGGTACATATTGCTACTTATCTCGTAATTTAGTCTAATATTCACAAGTGCAAATATTCCCATCACGTATTAACACCTGCCAATTGGAAACTCATTATATTGGTAGACAGAATAAATCCATATACTATCTGTTCTTTATTTCATATTTATCAAATTACCGACTAAGGTAAACCATTAGATTATTACCAGGAAATAAGATCAATGCATTTGTACGAGTTAAGACTAGATACCGAACACATATATATCATGTTTATTCTTGCTATAATCCATCAAATATTATTTTGGATGTAACAATTTTAATAAAATTAAAATCATTTTGTTGTGATATGAACAACGTAGCATGGAGGAGACTATAACCATAATGCAAAAGTATTGTCATATGCAGATTCTTTTGAGTTTACCAATGCTAGTTCTAGACGACACAAACATATCGAAAGATGTTCCGAATACTTATATTACGTACATATACCACCAAGACCTACAACAAATGTTTTACGTTCTATTAATACAGTTGTCATAACAGAGGCTGCACATGAAACAGAAGTATCGTACATGCGCTTCTAGAAATTCATAAAAAACAATAATTGAACAAACACACACAGTCAGTTACGACGATGGTTGATTGATTGATTGTCTCTACCCAACCAAATTCTGTTATTTTAATACCCAAATCAATGAGTGACATTCGTAACAAGTAAGTTGCATTGCGTTTCCAACACAAAATATAAAGACTAAACATGTCATGTTTCTATGATAATATAGAAAATACGTGTCTTTTGACACATGAAGTATTTTAGACAACCAAGCATGCCTCTCTAGTCACTGAAGAACATTTAGATTCTGCACTTGTTTTCTCGAGCACTCGATACAAACCATATTACCCCAGGGGAAATATAATACAAGGCGATAATTCAAGACATAGTCCATGACTTCATTGATATAGAACGTATTCAGAACTAGGTTTAGTTTCAATGAAATTATATAGAACATCGTGAAGCATTACCTTAATCTATATGGCAACGGTTATAAAATACATGTAGCAAGTGTTGGTATTCACGAGGCAACATTTTCTGCTAACATTGTGTGAAAGTACATACTATTAGTGTAATTTGGACAATTACTCGCAATTTGGACAATTGCTCGCAATTGTGTAAGGTCTCAGGCGATAATACTTCGTAATGAATTGAATCCAACACGGAATAAATTTGTATTGATGCTACGTTAACCTATTAGGAACAGTCCGGCCAATAATTGACTGACGACAACGTTAGCCTATTTATAACATACATGTATTTTGCAAATCTATGTTAAACCACAATATCTCACGCAGCCTATTATCAACATTCCGACCAATAATTTACAGACCCAGTTATTTGTCCACATTGTTAGCCTACTTATAGCATATTATTCAACAATGATACTATGACCGCTGTGCATCGATTTTTTCCCGTCTTGCACTCATTCTTTGAAAGTGTTCATTGGCTTATAGTTTGCTATTGACTAGCGATTTGGACAGACAAATAGAAGGATGTAAATATATTATGTTACTTGCCTTTGTTAAGCACGTTCATGTCTGAACTCCGCAGCAAATATTTTGTTTTGAATATGGTATGTTCATGCAAGTAGAGCCACAGTCACACATTGGAATACACGGTGTTGGATGAATTACACGAAACATATTGTGTCAAAATAATTTCTATGAAACATTACTGCACTGTGGAATGGCCTGTCCACAGCCCGGGTCTTAATCCATGTGGCGGCTTCCTTCTTTTGGGTTATCCGAAATCGCTAATGTACAATCAAATGCTATTACACACAACTTTTCTCCTGATAAACACCACACTGCAATTTAAGAAATTTGTAGAAATCTGTTTACAGGTAAATGTGTCCACTTTTAAAAA